>OX467709.1:27583487-28900987 GCA_950111635.1 Agelastica alni | reverse complement strand
TGTGTGTGTGTGTGTGTGTGTGTGTGTGTGTGTGTGTGTGTGTGTGTGTGTGTGTGTGTGTGTGTGTGTGTGTGTGTGTGTGTGTGTGTGTGTGTGTGTGTGTGTGTGTGTGTGTGTGTGTGTGTGTGTGTGTGTGTGTGTGTGTGTGTGTCTGTGTCTGTGTGTCTGTGTGTCTGTGTGTCTGTGTGTGTGTCAGATTAGATTTTATATTTTCTCGGATGCAAGGAGAAATTCTATTGCTTGTAATGGGAGTGCTTGACGTTGATGGTTGTGGAATTATTTGTGATATTAGAGACTGAATATTTTTTTTAGATGTTGCATGCACTGCACCTACAATTTTTATTGTAATATTCATCCTGTTTGTGGTTGAGTCATTCATATACCACTCAGCGACAGCAAAGGACTTCCATCCTTCGTGTCTCTTAAGAGTGGTAACATCTTCTCATGTATCTATCAGTATTGTAGCTGATGACTTGTTTGTGCTTCCGGATGATCAAGTTTCAAAAATGTTGCAATTGAGCTAACGTACAGAACCTATTTAGTTTATTCCTACTACTTGCTTGGTGCATTTTTTATTTTTGTTGCTAAGAAAAAATCTTTTTTTATGTATTGCAGCTCTTAATTCTGCATATTCTTTGTATTTCTGATAAAATAAATCTGTAATATTGAATTTTCTATCAATTTTATTTTTTGTATTATTAATATTAATTATAGCAGCAAAGCCCAGATCTTCTATATCATACACAGTAATTCTCACTAACTCTTGTATGCGACATGTTACCGAAATTCCGAAAATTAAAATAGCCTAAAATAGTAAAATACCCAAGCAAGAAACTATTTCAAACTCACCTTATTTTACAGAAACTGATCGTCAGGAGCACTTTATGAATTCGTTAATTTGGTGGATGTTTAAAACGTTTGACGTCTTTGGTTTGTATCCATGATTTTTAATTTTTAAAAATGCTTTCACTTTCAGATATTTAGCATTAGTATACAAGTACATTTTATGAAAATGAATATATAATATTTTTTCTTTTCGTCCAATTGATAAATTCTTCATATGCATGTTCATATCTGGCGCTTGATTTTGTTGGTAGAATTTTTAGGGAGGATATTTTTGCAGCCCCCATGATTTCTAGTGAAGTACACTCACTACCACTATCATTGTCAGTATCCCTGATATTGTCTTGCATGTCTAGGTAACCAAACTGCGCCAATGGCTCTTGAGCTTCATGCAAGATCGCTCCTTACATGTGGCAGTTGACGGTTTTTCTTCTGATGCGTTAAAAACCAATGCCGGGGTCACCCAGGGTTCCATCCTGTCCCCCACTCTATTTCTTTTACACATCAACGACCTCTTGAAAACCACTACGACCCCCATTTACAGTTTCGCAGGCGACTTTCACATCCTATCGATCAATTTCGGTAAATGACTCGGACAGGAACAGGTTAACTTCATCAATGGAAATCTTGAAGCAATCGTCGAGTGGGGAACTAACAATCTTGTTCAGTTCAACGCACAGAAAACACAAAGCGCCACGTTTTCCAAGAAAGTGAATTCCTCAAATCATTCCATCACAATGTCCCCCCATCTCGATTTTGGAAGTCACGGTGTCTAATAATATGTCTTGGCATGACCATGTTGCTAACATCGCAAAGTCAGCAAGCCAGAGGATAGGTTTTTTGTGGAAAGCTCGAAAGTTTTTTACTCCTGATCAACTGTTGACGACGTACAAGGCTCAAATCCGACCTCTACTGGAATATGGCTCGCACATTTGGGGTTCAGAACCAAATCTACTAGATTCCATTCAGAAAAGGGCCATTCGGGTGATAAATAGCTCAACTCTCACAGATACTCTTCACCCACTAGAACATAGAAGAAGAGTTGCAGACCAGACGTTACTCTACAGATATTTATGGCAGATGCTCCAGAGAAATAAAAACTTTTATACCACCATTGGCCACATTCGGCCGAAGAACTCGGCACGCTGATCAGTCTCACCCATTTACTCTCAAGATCGACACTACAAGGACCAATCTCCATCAAGAATCCTTCTTTGACAGGGCTGCTACGGAATAGAACAAGCTTTCAAAATCAGTTTTTCCAGGGAACTTTGACCTGCAACTTTTTTAAATGCGGGTCCACAATCATCTTCTTTCTATAATCCCTCCCCCTTCTAATATTCGCATTGCGGGCCGTCCACGGCCCACACGATAGGTCTACCCTTTTTGCGACTATATTTTTCAGTAAAAAAAAATATAAACTGACCGCAAAATTATTAATGCACCTAACATTCACAATATAATTAAAATAAGTTTTGACGTTTTACACAAACTGTTCAAAGCCTGCTTATTCAAATTAACAGTTATTAGTTCAGTTAATAGAACGAAGAGCACGCGGGTTCGATCCTCGACCGCAGTTTTTTATTGTGATAATAAAAAAAACACTTTTCAAAGAAATTTTTTTTAGATTTAGATATTACATAGGTAAATTTAAATAGAAATTATATATTTGTCAGCTTGACAGCGGTAAATATTAATAGAAATTATGTATTCGACAGCTTATCTGTATGCGTGCGAAAAGTTACTTTCCGCTTAAATTAATTACACTTTTAAAGTAATTTTGTTGTTTCTTCTCCTAGAAAATAAGTATTGGGGGGAGGGGGGCGCAAAATTCAAATATTGACCCTTGGCTACGACGCTAATTAAATGTTAATAAATATTCCAATAGTATGTTTTTATTTTCTTTTGACACACGCGAGGTATTTAATTATTGCAAAATTTCAAACTATTCTACAAATCAAAAATAAACATTTAAAAAATATTACTAGGGTCAGCAATAAACATGAACTTTCAACTTTATTAAAGTAATAGATACATTTAAATTGTCATTAACAACTTTTTATACAATTATCAACAATGAGAAGTCAGCAGAATGGATTCGTGTCGAATAAATGTTTTTAACGACTTGAACTTGTTTCACTTAAGAGAACTCTGTCTAAAAATACACAATTTTTAACAAAAATTAAGTCCATTCTAAATGAGTAGTTTATAGAAGCGTCTAATTCGGGGGTCGCCAACCTTATTAATTTGTTAAGCGACTTTACTAATATTTAAAATACAGGGTGAGCTATCTTAACTTGAATAATGAAATAAAACAAAAATATTTTTGTTTAATTTTACTACAACTATACTTTCAAACCAATCCCAATGTAAGTGTATTATTGTAAAATGTTGGTTAGATCAGAAAAACACAAAATTAGAATCGCTTTGATAAATAACACTGGTCTACAGTGGTTTTGTTGCCCTAGAAATAAGATTGGTTTTGGATATATTTATGCTCGCAATTCATGAAACTATCAATGATTTTGTAAGATTTGCTCTCGTTTTCTTTTAAATCTTTATGTAAAAATTATAGAAAACCATAATACTATTATAGAAAACTCCAAAAATTCTTAACAGCAAAAATAAATAAAAAATGTATAAAATTGTCTGTTAATTTCGCTGCATGTTAACCTATACTGTAGGTATATGTGGGTCGATTATGTATCAAAAAACAAAATACTCCTCTGGCTTTATGCCGCGACAGGCATTGAATTACATCTGGTACATATAATAACATATAAGTTAAACAACCATGGCGATTACGAAAAGAATGTTCTGATCTTTCCAAACCAAAATTGCTTCTCACATTTTTATCCTAATTCAGTTGCTGTCAAATAAAGAGCTTTAAATTAATTAATTCATGCTGAAGATTTTGACAATGAATACAATTTTAGAAATTGAAAATTAACGAGATATCTCTTTGCTCACGGAAACTCTATGGAAAACTTATTAAGTATTGGAAATTGTTTTATTAAAGATACTGAAAGTATGAAACAAAGTATTGCATTCTTAATACTTTTTAATTAAATAAGGTAAGGGATGCTGATATCACCACGTTATAATGTTATATATATATATATATACATACATACATACATACATACATACATACATACATACATAAAGTCACGCCTTTTTCCCATAGGGGTAGGCAGAGATCACTTCTACCGACTTGTCCATTCACACTCGCCATATAAATTTGTTTCGTCAATCTTCCTTCATCTATCCTTTCTACGTGTCCAAACCATCTAAGCATTCCTTTATCTATCTTTGGGACCACATCTTCTTTTACACCACAGCGTTTTCTTATCTCACTATTCTTAACTTTATCCAACCTAGTCACTCCGGCTATACTTCTCAGACTACTCATCTCCGCAGCATTAATCCTATTTTCATGCTTCTTCTGCCAAACCCAACATTCACCACCATACATAAGTGTAGGAACCAACACACCTCTATGCACCGCCAGACGTGCCTTTTTTGACACTTTCTGGCTATTCATAAAGCTATGCAGTGCCCCATTCATTTGTTTTCCTGCCAACATCCTTCGCTCAATATCACTGTCATACTTTCCATCTCTAGTAAATTTTGAACCCAAGTACACAAATTCATTAACTTGTTCCACTCTTTCTCCCTCAATCGAAACCCCACAGTTTGTCATGCTTTCTTCTCTTTCAAAAACCATTACTTTCGTTTTGCTCACATTTATTTTCATCCCTTTGATTTCTTCTGCCAAACCCAACATTCACCACCATACATAAGTGTAGGAACCAACACACCTCTATGCACCGCCAGACGTGCCTTTTTTAACACTTTCTGGCTATTCATAAAGCTATGCAGTGCCCCATTCATTTGTTTTCCTGCCAACACCCTTCGCTCAATATCACTGTCATACTTTCAATCTCTAGTAAATTTTGAACCCAAGTACACAAATTCATTAACTTGTTCCACTCTTTCTCCCTCAATCGAAACCCCACAGTTTGTCATGCTTTCTTCTCTTTCAAAAACCGTTTTGCTCACATTTGTTTTCATCCCTTTGATTTATATATATATATATATATATATATATATATATATATATATATATAAATATATATATGTATATGTAATGTAAAAATTTTTGGGGATGCAGCTATTTTTAATTAAAACTTTTTTTTACTTTTTTTTCAGTAACTAGTGCAGAATCAACCAATAATAGTTCTAGGGGATTTTAATGCTCGCATAGGCAATGAAATAGTTCCAGGTGTAAAAAACAACGATTTAATGAAGAAGTGCTGAATGAAAATGGACAGCTTACGATAAATGTTTGCTTACTTAATAATCTAAGAATTAATAACACCCTCTTTGATTACAAAATAAACTACAATTACACGTTCAGAAAAACCCGAGAACAACAATCGACAATTGACTACATCGTAACTAACAGGTTTGTACACCCGACACAAATACAGGATATAAGAACCCTAAATTCGGCTGATGTGGGCAGTGATTACAACTTACTACTAAGAAAAATTAAAATGGGGATAAAAGTGAAAAATAAGGCAGAATTAGAACCAGGGATACAAACACAAAAAATACGTTTTGAATAACCTTGTATATTAGTATAAAAGAACTGTATCAAAAACGATTACAGAAAAAAGTTGACAAGAACCCAATAAGCGAATCCAAAGAAGTGAATGAAAGTTGGGAGAAACTAAAACGGAACATTATAGAAGCTGCAACAGAAGCTCTTGACACCCGAAATATAAAACAACAAAAACACGGACCCAATAAAACCCCATGGTTCTGCAACGAAGTCAAAAAACAATGCATAAAAAAAGGCTTATTTAAAATACATTACAACTAAAACGCCTGCAGCCTATAATGATTATAAGAGGGTACAAAATACCACCTACACACTAGTAAGGCAAATAAAAGAACAGTATTGGGAATCCTTCTCGAGAAAAATGGAAAATGACTTTTATGGCCTCCAAAAACAAATGTGGAAATTCAGCAGACGCCAGAGAAAAGAAGCAAGTGAATTTATTAGCACAAACCACATAACGAAAGAAACTTGGGTCCAGTATCTTAAAGAACTATATAAAAAAGAAGATACGGAAAGCATACCGGACACCCCAGAAATCGCAACTAACGAAGTAACTGAAATAGAAGAAAAGGATATAGATACATACATAAAGTCACGCCTTTTTCCCATAGGGGTAGGCAGAGACCACTTGCTCCGGTTATTACACACATCTTTTATCAGTGCTCTCATACATGCTTGTCGGTTGTTGGTACTCTTGACCTGGCCTTTCTTCAAAACAATGTTAATCTGATCGAGATATGTTCTCCGAGGTCGACCTCTACCGACTTGTCCATTCACACTCGCCATATAAATTTGTTTCGTCAATCTTCCTTCATCTATCCTTTCTACGTGTCCAAACCATCTAAGCATTTCTTTATCTATCTTTGTAACGGCAACAGTGAAAATTAAATTATTCCAATTCAAGAGCTGCTAATTGTGTAGCGAACAGTTTTACTAATACCCGTTAAACTAAATTATTTTATCGAATTAAATTTTACCAAAAGTGTATAAACAAATAATAAATAAATGATTAAAGGTCTAAGTACTGGAAAAGAATTTTAAATAATTTTAACTGTCTAAAATAAAAAAAAATTAAATATTTATCATTAATATTAATTGTACAAATAAAATTAAATGTATTTTAAATTTTTATGTTTAAACTATTTATTAGCAGCTAAGAAAAAAGATTAAAATATTATACTCAGGGTTCCGTGACTCCGTGATTTCTCGATTGGATTAAATTTTAAGGGGCATGTATAGATCAATTCGCGGACCTATACAACCTTATTTTTTTCGAATATATCAAACTAGGTTAGGTTAGGTTTCATGTGAGTGGGGCGTGGTCGCCCCTCCACCGCGACCCTTAGTAGGTCTATTGTGGCTCACCCCTAGAGGCTACAGTTCACCGCACAATCCAGCCCTTCTTACGAAGTTCATGGTTGTATAGGGTGAGATTTTTTTAAAATCGGTAGGTTCTAGGTTAGTGTAACCAAATATGTTGAACCTTATTTTTCCCAGGCCGGGGCATGAACATAGTATATGTTCAGCAGTTTCGTCTTCCACGCAGCAGAACCGACAGTCCGTTTGTTGGTTCAGATCTATCTTTCTGAGGTGGTATCTCAGACGACAGTGTCCCGTAAGCAGTCCTGTTAGAATACGCAGGTCATTTCTGCTCCATTCTAGGATCTGCTTAGTTGTGTTTCTCGAGGGTTGTAACGGTAAAAACGCCTTCGAGTGGGTTAGCCCTGGTATGTCGGACCAGTACGTGAGTATTTTCCTCTCCGTCCAGTCCGAAATAATTGTTTTGGCGGCAGTTGTGGTGGCTCCAAAAACCGGTTCTGGTCCAGTGAACGCAGATTCGGCCCCCTGTTTTGCAAGGGTGTCGGCTTTTTCGTTTCCTTCCACCCCCTGGTGCCCAGGTACCCACAGTAGGGTCATTTTGTTGTTCGCACCAAGGTACTCTAAGGATTCGATGCAATTCCATACAAGTTTAGAATTTATCTTGTTGGAGCTCAGTGCTTTTAAAGCAGCCTGGCTGTCTGATATTATATTTATGTTTTTGTTTGCTAGAGGTTGGTTAGTCAGCTCTCTTGCACTCAATTCGATAGCGAACACTTCAGCCTGAAAGATTGTAGCATACCTGCCAAGCCTGGTAGATATTTCAATCTTTGGTTTCCTGCTGAAAACACCGGCCCCAACTCTATCTGGGGTTTTTGAGCTGTCTGTGTACATTACGTATTCAGTCTCTGGGAAGAGGATTTGTCCCCTCATCCATTCTTCTCTCTTCGGAAAGAGGACTTTGAACGACTTTTCTACGTGTATTTTTGTGGCTAGCAAGTCAGGTTTTTTGTTTCACTCAGTATCCCGGAGTGATCCCCGAGTTGCTCTCCATTTATTTGCTTTTCCAAAGACAGAAATCTATAGGAAACTATCCTGGCCTCCCTTTTTAAGAGAATATCTAGGGGAGGGAGATGTTCTATCGCTGCCGTTGGTGTGCTGGACATAGCTCCAGTTATGGCCAGGTATGCCAGCCGCTGAAGGCCAGCAAGCTTTGCTCTAGCTGTCTGTTGTAACCCTTTGGTCCACCAGACTACTGAACCATACGTGACCATAGATATTATCATTGTTTGATAAATCCAGTAAATCTGTTTGGGGTTCATTCCCCAAGATTTGCCACATACTCTTCTGAGATTCCAGAGAGAAAACCTGGCTTTGTTTATTGTTTTTTTCAAGTGGGCGTTCCAGGTGAGTCTTTTATCCAGAACTACACCCAGGTATTTCACTTCCGTCGCAAATGGAATGCTCTCTCCGTATAGGACAGGCTGCCGAAGCTTATCTAGCTTTTTCCTTTTCGTAAAAGGAATAATTACAGTTTTTCGGGGGTTTACAGACATCTGTTCCCTCTCGCACCATCTGTATACTGTGTTAAAGGCTTCTTGGAGGACGTTTGATATCGTCGCTTCAAATTTACCTCTAACTATTATAACCAGATCATCCGCATGGCATTGAAAATCTACTCCCTGCATGGAAAGCTCGCTCAGCAGAGAGTCGACTAGAAGTGACCACATTAGGGGGGAAAGTACCCTGCCTTGTTATCAAACTAACTATAAAACTAAAATTACTAAACCACATAAGAGCGCCAAGTGATTTATAACAAAAAATCACCATAATGAATTAACCCCAAAGATAAAAAAAATAACATGCTTTTATGCTTCTTAATATAACTGCTAAATGGGTTTACCTTTTAAAATAAAGAAACTAATGGACTGCTGAGTACTAAATTTTACTGCAAAGTTCTTTACATCAAGTACAAAGCCCAAGTATTATAGTGGTATTTAACTGGAGGCCAACATAACCGCCAGTAGACAAACAAAATTTTAGTCGACAAAAAGGCAGGTAACAAATAAAACCAGTCAACAGAAAAAAGCTGTTCGCATCAGAAAAAAGGTCGATAGCTGAAATAAAATTGTCACTAAGTGTCGACGCAACGGCAAGAGAAGCAGAGGAGCAGTAAGAAGAAGAAGAAGAAGTAGGTGATGATGTATGTAGTAGGTTCCTGCCTCTGTTAAATTTTGCCGTCCCTCGATGAGATGTTGAATCTTCGATAGCTTGGGTTGGTCGCTGTTCTATTTGTCCTGCTTAGCTGTAAGTTGCCGAATTGTGGGTCATAGCATGGTCATCCTGTCCATTACACGTTGGTTTGTTTTTTAAGGAAATCAAACACTATTATAACCCAGTTTAGTATATTAAGATGCTTTACATAGAGACGCCATTTTGTCGTCTATTTAAAACTTGATCAATTTACAAACTCAGGTCTCTTTTATCCTGTAGAATTTTGTCACTGGCTGTATTTTTTTCCCTAATAGGATTCACATTTTATTCCATTACTGCAGTACATTTTTGTTAAAACTCAAAAATTAATGATACGTGGTACCGCGTGGGTTTTCTAAACAAGAACTCTTGACGAAGAACAAAAACGAAGTCCTCAAACGGAAGTGTTCAAAAGTTAGTTTTAGTAATAGCCGCGCTAATGTCAACTTTTCTATTGGTTTGCTTGTGACTTTTATGTATAATTGGTTGCCTATAGCACGCGCCTATTTGGGGAACCAAGTGAATATTTAGTTGCCTATAGCACGCGTCTATCGGCTGTAATAATGAGGTCTTTAAATCAAGGAATGGTTTGGAGAAACATTCTACAGTTAAAAATAGCGGAATTTTCAACAATAAGAATGATTTTCGATCAAGAAAAATATTTAACATAAACGAAAAAGGTCCCTGGCATAAAATATTTTATTAACGTAAAATAAACCAACCAAGCCGTTAATGCCGAATTACAATTAAAAGCAAGTTTAAATACAATATAAAAATTAAAATTATTCTCACCAATTATATTATACACTTGGGAACTCAAAATACATAGATAACTGTTCGCGACCCTTTTCAATGTCTCACTACAATGTCTCCACATAATTAAATTTTATTTATATTAATCGATAAGACGCTCGATGGGACAGCTTAATACCAGGACCGGCTTTGAAAAATTGTTAATAAAAATAAGAGGAGAAATTCCCGATACAAATACTATTGGTCGAGATTTACGCTTATTGACGTTAATTGTATTTGACATATTTGAAAACAAATGGGTGAAAATGGTAATGTGTGTAAGTGAAAAAATGTTATATATTGTCATTTGCCAGATATCCCTAAAAAAACAAAAAAGCATTTAAAATAATTTGATTTTTAATCCTATTAAATTCTTTTTGGTCCTTCAAATTCTTGTAAATACTACCTTTTAGGAGTGTTTAGCATGAGAAATCATTTTTAATTATTTTGTTTTTTCAAATTGTGTATCCAAACCTCGCAAAACACTTAAAATTTTCCGTTTACGTAGAAAATTCGAAATAAAAAGTCAGAAAAAGTCAATCCAGCGATTACTTTTCGGGTTTTGCAGACACAAAAATATGGAAGCTGAATTTTTATGTACAGTGCGTCCATAAAGTAACGCATAAATTCGATTGTTTATTTTAATTTAACATTTTTTAAAAGAATAATGTTATCTTACAGGGTAAATAACCTTTGAGTGATGACGTCAGCACCAGTTTTTTTTAAAAAAAAACCTTTTTTTTTAATTTACGGATTTCCCTTGCTTATTCAAATTGGGGGCCGTTTATAAAATACGTCACGCAAAATTTTACCTTTTTAGACCCCCATTCCCTCTTTCACGCTATGCCACATTTTCTGCGACCCCCACTACAGCAGTACACAAATTTTAATATTTTTAAATATTTATTGCTTGCAATAATAATACTTTTATAAATTAATAAATATCTGTAATAACGAACAAATAAATATTTTTGTTTTATTTATCAGAATGATTTTTTAAATGTTCTGAAATATCTATTACCGGCATTGCAAAAAAAACCGAGACAAAAATTACAAAATTGTTTTATGCATTGCGAACGTATTTTATGAGTGGCCCCTTGGTACAGGGTGTACAAAAATGCAAAAGTTGTTTATGACAATTTATTATTTACAATATAATTGGTAAAGACTAAACAATCTTAAATAACCTCATAGAAGAAGTCTAATGGGTAAGATCGGGAAATCTAGTGGGCAATTTCCCTTCATTCGATCCATAGATCTGGAAATGTTATATTTAAAAACTTACGCACAGCTGTTGAAACCATATTATGCGGTCTAAATTGTTGGCAATTTGATTATCAGGGAAAATCTGGTTTAAATCAGAAATTAATGTATTTCGCAGAAAATCCAGATAAAATTCTTCTGTTAAAATTTTATCAACAAAATATGGACCAACAATTGTTTTTCTCACAATACCAGCTGTTTTTTGTGATCTTTACGAATAGCATTCTTGCATACAATTTGGATTTTCATCAGTCCAATATCGCGTGTATTGCTGGTTAACAAACCCATTCAAATGAATCGTTGCCTTATCCGAGAATAAAACGTTATCAATGAAATTGTTGTTTATTTTATTATCGTTCTGATTGATCATGTAGGTAATTGCAGAATTAAGTTTTGCAATCACTGTCATCTTCAGACAAATTATGGATGAGACGTATTTTGTCTTTGTA
The DNA here is from genome assembly GCA_950111635.1 of Agelastica alni. Classification (NCBI taxonomy): domain Eukaryota; kingdom Metazoa; phylum Arthropoda; class Insecta; order Coleoptera; family Chrysomelidae; genus Agelastica; species Agelastica alni. The sequence continues at coordinate 28,889,443 of OX467709.1, read as the reverse complement.
TTGTATTTTGATAGACTCAGGCAGGAACAGGTTGATTCCATCAATAGAGATCTTAAAGCAATCGTCGAATGGGGAACCAACAATCTTGTTCAGTTCAATGCCCAAAAAACACAAAGTGCCACGTTTTCCAAGAAAGTAAATTCCTCAAATCATCCCATCACAATGTCCGGAAATACCCTTAAACCAAGTCCCTCCATCTCGATTTTGGGAGTCACGGTGTCCATTAATATGTCTTGGCATGACCATGTTGCTAACATCGCAAAGTTGGCAAGCCAAAGGCTAGGTTTTCTGTGGAACGCCAGAAAGTTTTTTATTCCTGATCCAACTGTTGATGACGTACAAGGCTCAAATCCGACCTCTACTGGAGTATTGCTCGCATATTTGGGGTTCAGCACCAAGGAATTCTCTTCGTATTCTAGATTTCATTCAGAAAAGAGCCATTTGCTTGATAAACAGTTCAACTCTCACAGATACCCTTCACCCTCTAGAACATAGAAGAAGAGTTGCAGACCAGTCATTGCTCTACAGATATTTCCATGGCAGATGCTCCAATGAAATAAAAACTCTTGTACCACCATTGGTCACATTCGGCCGAAGAACTCGGCACGCTGATCAGTCTCACCTATTTACTCCTAAGATTGACACTACAAGGACCAATCTTCATTAAGAATCCTTCTTTTACAGGGCTGCTACGGAATGGAATAAGCTTCCAAAATCAGTTTTTCCAGAGAACTATGACCTGCAACTTTTTAAAAAGCGTGTCCACAATCATTTCCTTGCTATAATCCCTTTCCCTTCTAATAGTCGCAGTGTGGGCCGTCCGCGGCCCACACTATAGGTCGTCCCTTTTTGCGACTATTTTCATAAAAAAAAAATCATCATTAAAATTTCAATTATCTGACTTTTAATGAGAGGCACTTTAACAAAAACATTTGTTAAATACGATATGATAAATTGTACTTGGATGTTTATGACAGTTTTTAACGTCAAATGAAACTAAAACAAACGGCAGAAAATATTTTTAAACTTTATTTGTTTAGTCGAGCGGCTAGGATTACTTATAAAAAATAGATAGATGCAATGATAAAGTAACAAATTCATGATTATCTCTAAAAGTAGACACATGGAAGGCTAGTTACTGATACATAACAGAGTTAACAAGTATGTCTATTTGGGAACAAATATTAACGAAGAATGGGACCACTTGGTTGAGATAAGATGCCAAATCGAAAAGACTGGAGCCATTTTCCTTAAAATGGCTAAATTGTTCAAAATTAGGGACCTGCCTTTAAACACAAAAATGCAGATACGATGGTGCTATGTGACTTTTTCTGAAACATCTTGCAAGAAATTATAAGCCTTTGAACTCCGGCTCTACCGTCGCGTTCTGAGAATTTCATGGGTGGATCATATTACCAACGAGAAGGTGCTACATAAAATGAAAAAAAAAACTTATATCAGGTAAAGAAACGTAAACTTGAATACCTCGGCCACATCATGAGAAATCCTGAAAGATACCGGCTTTTACAGCTTATACTCCAAGGCAAAATACAAGGTAGGAGTGTAGGAAGAAGAAGAATCTCATGGCTGAAGAATCTCCGAGTTTGGTTTAATACATCAACTGTGGGCTGATTCCGTGCATCAGTGAATAAAGTTCGTATAGCCATTATTCTTGCCAACATCCTCAACGGATAGACACCAACAGAAAAAGTAGCTAATAATTAATTTATGCGTTACTCTATGGATACACTGTATAAAGATTATTTCGCCAAGAAATTTCGCGCGTACTTCTTTTTAATCGTCAAGCAGAGCTGTTTGTCTTGTTTTATAATAATTTCAATCCCACTTCGCCGAATTTAGCCACTAGGGGTGCCCTTTCATTAGTAATTCATTTCTACCATTAGTTTTCGTCACTAGTCATTCATCGTCAAATTTGAATAGTAATGTCATTCCATTCGTGTATGGTTGAAAAACAATGAAGGAGTAATGATGAAAAACTTTTGAACGTAACGACATTATTACTGATTATGCAGGTCTCGCTTTAGAAATACCGCGATTTAATCCTAAGCAATTGAGAACTAGTTGTAGAATCCATTTACAATTTAAATAGACACTTTCATGTGTCTCTTTTTATACTTCTTGACGAAATTACGACTCCTTTTATTCCATTTTCAGGACTGTATTTCTCGTAAATACCTATAAAGTAATTCAACGAATGAAGCGAGACCATTACTCAATTTCAGCTTACTTCAATTCGTTGAGAAATTTATTTCCCATATGCCACAATCCGAACATAGAATTCCTAGCAGATGCATTTTTATTTTTGCCTTTAAAATAATATACGACCTTTATAAGAGCTCTGACTACGTCTACAGTCTGCGTGCGAGAGCAATATTACATCTTTTTGCATAATCTGCAACATTGAAACGGTTGATTAAAAAGCGAAAGTCACGCACCGGTAAATCCGGCAAATACAACGAAAGCTTAAGAGTTAAAATTACCTTTCTCTTGGTAAGATGGTTCTTAAAAAGTCTGACAGATTTGCTTTTTGTTCTTAATGTCTGCAGCTGCACGATGTAAAGATGCACAGGATCAGAGATACTTATGGTTCTAACTGAGATCAATATTTCAAGGATGTTCGTTTATACGAGATTTGACGATATAGTACTCATCATCATTTTCCAGACATTTGCGTCTGCTGTCGAACATGGGCCGCCTCAAGTTTCTTCCAAGTTTCTCGGTCCTGTGCCGCTGCAACATAGTTGGTGTTGATCCTTTTTAAATCATCTGTTCATCTGGTGGGTGGTCTTCCGGGGTTTCGTTTGTCTGACAATGGCCTCTATTCCAGAAGTTTTTTCGTCTATCTCTGATCTGTTTGTCGTACTAGTTGACCGGCCCACCTCCATTTCGACTTTTAGACCTTTTCAATTTTTTTTTTTTTGAAAATAGTCGCAAAAAGGGTAGACCCATCGTGTGGGTCGCGGACGGCCCGCACTGCGACTATTAGAAGGGGAAGGGATTATAGAAAGGAAATGATTGTGGACACGCTTTTTAAAAAGTTGTAGGTCATAGTTCTCTGGAAAAACTGATTTTGGAAGCTTATTCCATTCCGTAGCAGCCCTGTAAAAGAAGGATTCTTGATGAAGATTGGTTCTTGTAGTGTCAATCTTGAGAGTAAATGGGTGAGACTGATCAGCGTGCCGAGTTCTTCGGCCGAATGTGGCCAATGGTGGTACAAGAGTTTTTATTTCTCTGGAGCATCTGCCGTGGAAATATCTGTAGAGCAATGACTGTTCTGCAACTCTTCTTCTATGTTCTAGAGGGTGAAGGGTATCTGTGAGAGTTGAGCTGTTTATCAAGCGAATGGCTCTTTTCTGAATGGAATCTAGAAAACGAAGAGAATGCCTTGGTGCTTGCCGACTTTGCGATGTTAGCAACATGGTCATGCCAAGACATATTATTGGACACTGTGACTCCCAAAATCGAGATGGAGGGACTTGGTTCAAGGGTATTTCCGGACATTGTAATGGGATGATTTGAGGAATTTACTTCCTTGGAAAACGTGGCACTTTGTGTTTTTTGGGCGTTAAACTGAACAAGATTGTTGTTTCCCCACTCGACGATTGCTTTAATATCTCTATTGATGGAATCAACCTGTTCCTGCCTGTCTTCTACCTTTGTTTTTCAATGGCTCTTGAGCTTCATGCAAGATCGCTCCTTACATGTGGCAGTTGACGGTATTTCTTCTGATGCGTTTAAAACTAATGCCGGGGTCCCCCAGGGTTCCATCCTGTCCCCCACCTTATTTCTTTTACACATCAACGACCTCTTGAAAACCACCACGAACCCCATTTACAGTTTCGCAGACGATAGCACACTTGTCTCAACTTTCACATCCTATCGATCACTTTCGGTGAATGATACAAATAGACTCAGGCAGGAACAGGTTGATTTCATCAATAGAGATCTTAAAGAAATCGTCGAATGGGGAACCAACAATCTTGTTCAGTTCAACGCCCAAAAAACACAAAGTGCCACGTTTTCCAAGAAGTGAATTTCTCAAATCATCCCATCACAATGTCCGGAAATACCCTTGAACTAAGTCCCTCCATCTCGATTTTGGGAGTCACGGTGTCCATTAATATGTCTTGGCATGACCATGTTGCTAACATCGCAAAGTCGGCAAGCCAGAGGCTAGGTTTTCTGTGGAGAGCTAGAAAGTTTTTTACTCCTGATCAACTGTTGACGACGTACAAGGCTCAAATCCGACCTCTACTGGAGTATTGCTCGCACATTTGGGGTTCAGCACCAAGGCATTCTCTTCGTCTTCTAAATTCCATTCAGAAAAGAGCCATTCGCTTGATAAACAGCTCAACTCTCACAGATACCCTTCACCCTCTAGAACATAGAAGAAGAGTTGCAGACCAGTCATTGCTCTACAGATATTTCCATGGCAGTTGCTCCAGAGAAATAAAAACTCTTGTACCACCATTGGCCACATTCGGCCAAAGAACTCGGCACGCTGATCAGTCTCACCCATTTACTTTCAAGATTGACACTACAAGGACCAATCTTCATCAAGAATCCTTCTTTTACAGGGCTGCTACGGAATGGAATAAGCTTCCAAAATCAGTTTTTCCAGAGAACTATGACCTGCAACTTTTTAAAACGCGTGTCCACAATCATTTTCTTTCTATAATCCCTTCCCCTTCTAATAATCGCAGTGCGGGCCGTCCGCGGCCCACACGATAGGTCTACCCTTTTTTGCGACTATTTTCATAAAAAAAAAAGACTTCTTTTACAAATCCTATTTATTCATTCATTCGATCATTCATTGTAAATGGCAGCCACTGCAACACAACTTTTGTGGGCCAGAGCGTTGTTCTGGTGTAAGAGCACACGTCCACTTAATTTTCCTTTTGTCCTCTCTCTGATCGCTTCGCGTACTTTTGGTATTATATTCGCATAATATTTACCTGTTGCGCCCACGCAGTTAATAATCCACAGAAATAACACCTGCAAAATCCCAAAAAAAAGTAGCCATGATCTTACCAACTGATGGGACAACACGAAATGTTCGAGGGGAAGAGGAACCCCTATGGCGCCATTTCATGCTTTGTTTTTTGGATTCTGTTTTGGATTTGGATTCTGTTTTGTCGACTGCAAGAACCTGCAACCTGGTGAATACGCTTTTGGTCTTCCGTCAGCATTCGTGGAACCCATTGTGCAGAGAGTTTTTTGAGACCCAATTCCTGATGTTAAATTTTTTCAACGCTTTAAACAGAAAACCTACATGTCTTTGCTATAGCCCTGACTGTCTGCCTTTTATCATTTAATACCATGTCATGGACTAAATTCACATTTTCTTTGGTTACCACAGTTAGGAGCTTCTGCACCTGGTGCATGTTGACAGGACTCTCTTCCCAGTTTAAAATCTCGTGACCAGTTCTTGATTACCTTGTACGAAGGGGCAGAGACACCCAATACTTCTACCATGTCCTTATAAATTTCTTGCGGTAATACCCCTTTTTTACAGAGGTACTCTATCGCACCTCTTATCTCATTTTTGTCCATTTTTATAAAATCCCGCAGACACATACACGAACTGATGCTAATTGGCACACTAGTCCATTGAAATGTTACATTTTTTAGGCCTTACCTTGCGTTTTTTAGAGGACGCAATTTTATTTTTTTGATGTGTAGGGGGGGTCAGTGTAAAGCTAAAACCAAGTTTGTGGGGTCGCCACCCTTGTCCCACGGCCGCTATCTTGAAAATAGGGGTTGAAATTGATTTTACGTTATATCTCTTAATTTATTAATCTGATAAAAAAAATGTATTTACATTTTTTGTTGCAAATTAAATTCTCTACAACTTTGGTCCAGTAATTTTTTGTCGTAGAACTATAAATAAAAAAGTTATAAGCGAAAATCTTCAGAGATTCGAGAAAAAAATTTATATTTTTCGATATAACTTTTTTTTTATCATTTTACGAAAAAATGATATCCGACCATTTTTGTAGATCGTTTTTGGAGGAACAACTTTTATTTGCATCATTTTTTCATTAAGTCAATAGCTAAGGTTTTACAGCGCTCCGAAGTGAGTACTATTTTTCAATATTCTTAACTATACCTATATTATACGTGTGTATGTAATATGTCATCAGTTATTGTTTTTTTTTTTATTTTGTTATTATAACTTTTTTAATTACAAATTTTGCAATATTATTAATAATTAATTATTGACTCTTTTCCCCACCAACCACGAGGTAGAGTCTAGAGGCGCGTTTTTTTTTATGTGTTATCCCCAATAGGCATAATCCACGGTGATTTTCTAAATTAGAACTACTCCGTCCTCAGTCGTTTCGATGGACCAGGCTGCGGCTCAGCATCTGATCGGCTTTCTGAATTAAATACCAGTGGGAGAACTGGAGAAGGAAAGGGTGTTAATGTCGGCGGTTCATCATCATGATTATAAAAAAAAAGTTATATCGAAAAATACATATAAATTTTTTTCTCGAATTTCTGAAGATTTTCGCTTATAACTTTTTTATTTATAGTTCTACGACAAAAAATTACTGAACCAAAGTTGTAGAGAATTTAATTTGCAACAAAAAATGTTAATAAATTTTTTTTATCAAATAAATAGTTTAAGAGATATATCGTAAAAACCATTTCAACCCCTATTTTCAAGATGGCTGCCGTGGGACAAGGGTGGCGACCCCACAAACTTGGTTTTAGCCTTACACTGACCCCCCCTACACATCAAAAAAATTAAATTGCGTCCTCTAAAAAAACGCAACCCCAAATGTAACTTTTCAATGGACTACACACTAATGTCATACAATAAGCTTGTGCTTGTCGCTTTATTTGCTTTTTTCGTTTAATGCCAACTATGTTAGGGACAACAATTCTTGAACTATCTTTGTAGTTAGGTACTGTCTACTTATAAACTAAACCGCTCCACTGCTCACTTATATTGGATTTATGTTAAAAATTATTAACGGTTTTTTCACTAAGGTTTTGTGTGTTATATATTGAATGTTTACTTGCTTATCCGACTAGTTTTTTCTTTTCAACTTGATAAGTTTTTAAATTTATGGCAAGTTGTTTTTTTTTGTATTTTCTAGAATTTTACATCAGGTATTGTTTCCACTATATTAAGTCAACTGTGATTTAAAATTTGGAATTTTGTTTTAAATGATACCTAGACGTAAACTTAGAGCGGATGAAGCTGTTGGTTGATTGAGGCAGGTCGTCTTCAGTTAAAAGTTGCGGACGTTTTTCAAGTCAGTGAAAGTGTCATTTCGCGTCTCCCCCTTTAGATATCAAGCAACTGGAAACGTGATAGAAAGACCTGTAAGTGGACGACCAAGAGCTACAACAACCTCTGCACAAGATCGTTATCTGACTGTGTTTACCCGAAGAGAACCTCTGAGTATTTGTCGGTTCATACAACAGCGCAAAAGGGCAAACAACCGGTTACTTACATAAAAAAAAAACATTAAATTTATAACATATAAACACTAGGTGACCAAAAATCTTTATTTGTTAAAACACAATCTCCGATTTTATGAACTTCCTTAACTTTTGTGGAGCAGCTTATTTTCCTCTTGCTATGGTTGGCTGAAATAAATCATTCGCCTTGTGAAGATAAAAATAATCCCTAAAAGTTTATGATTTGAAGCTCCATTAAAATGTTACTTGTTTCATTGTTTTATGATGATAATAACAAAAAATATAGATAAGTAATCTGGTGTTTACTAATAAAAGCGAGATAATATATAGGTAGTTTTAAAAAGCCAGGTCAATCCAATTTATTAAAAAAAAGATACCCCATTATTCATATCGCAAATTACTATTTAAATTATCTAGCAATGTTTTTAATGCCAGTTTTTGAAACAGTAGGTGTGTTTTTTCAATGTATCTGGAAATTGCCACAACATGATAACCAGATAAATATTCAACAGTTACTATTATTCATTTGCTTTTACACTGGTGTTGGAGTTAAAAATTATTATATTCAAAGTAATCACAGAAATCGATAGAGGGATGTATTCTAATCAAAAAGTATTTTAATAGGTTATTTCGATCAGCTGATAGTTTCAGAGTTTTTCGTTAATAAAAATGTAAATTTTTTGTTAAAAAAACCATGCTTTTGCGCAGTTTTTTACTAATAACTTGAAAATCGTACAGTTTATGAAAAAAATTGTTAAAAACAAAATTAAACCTTGTTGCGATCGTTTAAATTTTATTTTAAATCCTTCGATCCGTCCATGCACGCCAACTGTTTTTTCACAGGCGGATTTGGAAAACAGCTATAATATTTTCACTGCACACCACGATGTCTCTGACCTTCACGGCTGCCGGCTGTCTTTCCCCCTTTGTTTGCAATGCGCTGTCTCGATTCTACGCAACCGTAATATTCCTTCGAACGTTGAGAGATACGGTCTTTCAGTTTCCGCTTTCACGTCAATTAAACATCGCTTGTTATTTGCAATAAGTAGTATTCCTCCGACCGTCAATAGTGGTGAGTCATTCAGTTAATCCTTTCATTTAGTTAGTTTAATCCCTATTTTTCGACGGCTTTGAATTAATTTCATTGCTTGCAGCAGTTCACTAGTCGGGACAAGTGCATTGTGCCGTTTGAAGATAGAAATAGTGTTTATATTTTGTGTTGATTACCGTCAAAACATTTCAAAATGTTTGAAAATAAATTTTGTTCATATTTTTTCACAAGAGTTGTTTAGGGTTAAAATATTGTAATAACTTAAAAACTTTATTATAAACTTTAAAAGGAATTTTTAGTTATCATGTATGTATCTTTGGAAGTCCCATCCAAAAAAGATTGGGCCGCAAATCTAGTTAAACCTCAGGGCGCAGTATTTTATACTGACGGCTCTACACTAAAGGGGAGAGTAGGTTGCGGTGTCGTCTTAGAAGACCCCTCACTTAGCATGTCGTTTCGTTTGCCTGATTACTGCAATGTTTATCAAGCCGAAATGACAGCCATTACCGAGGCAGGTGTCTGTACACTCCGCAATGAACAAAAGTTTAGCGAGTTATCCATTCTTTGCGACAGCCAGGCTGCTATCAAATCACTGAACTCAGTCCACTTGACCTATAGGGCAGCGGTGCCATGCTGAGCCACCCCGAATGAGCTAGAAGCTAAGTTTAGCGTTTGCATTGTCTGGGTACCCGGCCACAGGGACATAGCAGGCAACTGTAAGGCGGACGAGCTAGAAGGATAGAGCAACATCTGCTTCCATCTATATCTGTCCCATCTCAGCCAGGAGTACCGATTGCAAACTGCCGGCTTCTCCTGCACAGCAAAGTAGTTTAAAAAGCCAACTTGAGATGGCAAAATGAACCCTAACCTTAACTACATGTACGTCGAACTAATGATGTTTTAACTCTAGTCCAATGTAAACGCAATCGCGGCTATAACAGGACACTGGGCTGGTGGATCCCATGCACGGCGCATGGAAATCGCAGAGCTATGACACGACTTTTGTAGAAGCTGTCACGATGAGAAAGAGGTACATTTTCTCTGCCACTGCCCTGCCCTAAGCAGAAAACGGCTTTCTATACTGGAGCAACCGAAATTTGATGATTTATTTGATCTCAGCTCAGTAAGCATTAAAGACCTCATACTTTTCATTAATAGTTCCAACTGGTTCTCACGGTAGAGGGGGAAGGCACCGCCGTCTCTCACGGTATCACAACAGGCCAAAAGGCATAAGTTGGTTCCCTTCGAAACGCCGTTTTAACCTAACCTAACCTTACGGTTGAAATATTGTAATAGATTAGGAATTTTATCGTAAACCATTAAAGGATTTTAATAATATACCTATGCATTATCAAAACACTTTCGTCACTAGGGGTGATTTTTAAGGCTTGTGAGGTTGTCATAAATCATAAATAATAATCCACAATGTAAAAAAATTATTATTTTACATATTTTTTATATGATTTTACCCAATAAACGCCTATATCTGTAGTTTTTACATTTTTTAACATAAGTGGTGGTTTTTATTCCTTAAAAACAAGAAGTGCCTATCGGGCACATATTACTTTTAATCTAGAGGGTAAGAAAAGCTTTATTCCAAATGTTTATGAAAATCGATTCGCTGAAAAAAATTCGGAGGCTATACTCCATTTTTCTCATTGACTGAACTACTTACTACTACTAGTTACTAATTATTTCACGACTTAGTCCACTTAATACTTTATTTTTTATGTAGTTTTAAACATTATTTTAAAATTAAAAACCTTCAAAAATGTACAACATATCAGAAGTTTTAAATTTTCTTCTCATGCTGCAATTAAGCGATGTAAACACCAAGAATTCACTGCTTAAACTGAGCTCTGACAATTCTCTTTACAATAGTCTTTAAATTTCACACTTGCTCCTAATACTTTGAAGAAATTTTCTGTTAACATTTTAATTATTTTAGCTGTTGCTGCTATTTACTTGATTAAATGTTCACACTGATGACCGCCCGCTTTCATACAATAATAAACATTTTTTTCAAAACGTTCACGCACATTCCGAAGAATTTCCGGAGTAATTCGACGGCACTCATCAACGATTCTTTGACGCAATTCTTCCAACGACGCTGGTTGTGTTTTATATATTTTACTTTTCAGATGTCCCCACAAAAATAAATCGAGAGGCGATAAATATGGCGATCGTGGAGGCCATTCAATGCTGTCTCTCCTTCCAGTCCAATGCCGTGAAAAACGTTGGTCTAAATACTGACAAACAATCGCTGCATATTGCGGAGGAGCACCGTCCCGTTGAAAATAAAAATGATCTTCGTCATACTGTGGATTATTTTTAAATACTATTTGAATGTGCGTGAACGTTATGAACAAAATCTTTATTATTGTATAAAAGCGGGTGGTCATCAGTTTGAACATTTAATCAATTAAGTAGTAGGTATCATGTATGTAGAGCGTGGTCGCCCCTCCACCGTGATTCTTAGTAGGTCTATTGTGGCTCACCCCTAGAGGTTACAGTTCACCGCACAATCCAGCCCTTTTTACGAAGCTCATGGTTGTATAGGGTGAGACTTTTTTGAAATCGGTAGGTTCTAGGTTGGTGTAACCAAATATATTGAACCTTATTCTTCCCAGGCCGGGGCATGAACATAGTATATGTTCAGCAGTTTCGTCTTCCACGCAGCAAAATCGACTGTCCGTTTGTTGGTTCAGACCTATCTTTCTGAGGTGGTATCTTGGACGACAGTGTCCTGTAAGCAGTCCCGTTAAGATACGCAGGTCAATTCTGCTCCATTCTAGGATCTGCTTAGTTGTGTTTCTCGAGGATTTAGGTAGAAACGCCTTCCAGTGAGTTAACCCTGATATATCGGACCAGTACGTGAGTATTTTCCCTTTCGCCCAGTCCGAAATAATTGTTTTGGTGGCACTTGTGGTGACTCCAAACACCGGTTTTGGTCCAGTGAACGCAGATTCGGCCCCCTGTTTTGCAAGGGTGTCGGCTTTTTCGTTTGCCTTCACCCCCTGGTGCCCAGGTACCCACACTAGGTTTACCCTGTTGTTCGCACCAAGGTACTCTAGGGATTTGATGCAATTCCATACAAGTTTATTTATCTTGTTGGAGCTCGGTGCTTTTAAAGCAGTCTGGCTGTCTGGTATTATACTTATGTTTTTGTTTGCTAGTGGTTTGCTGTTGGTCAACTTTCTTGCACACAATTCGATAGCGAAGACTTCAGCCTGAAAGATTGTAGCATACCTGCCAAGACTGGTAGATTTTTTAATCTTTGGTTTCCTGCTGAAAACACCGGCCACAACCGCATCAGGAGTTTTTGAGCCATCTGTGTACATTACGAATTCAGTCTGTGGGAAGAGGATTTCTCCCCTCACCCATTCGTCTCTCTTCGGAAAGAGGACTTTGAACGACTTTTCTACGTGTATTTTTGTGACTACAAGTCAGGAACCATCCCGAGAATTTGGTGGTTTTTTTTTCACTTAGTATCCCGGAGTGATCCCCGTGTTGCTCTCCATTGATTTGCCTTTACAAAGACAGGAATCTGTAGGAGACTATTCTGGCCTCACTCTCTAAGTGAATATCTAGGGGAGGAAGATGTAGGAGGTGTTACATCGCTGCCGTTGGTGTGCTGGATATAGCTCCAGTTATGGCCAGGCATGCCAGCCGCTGAAGGCCAGCAAGCTTTGCTCTAGCTGTCTTTTGTTGATAAATCCAGTAAATCTGTTTGGGATTAAGTAGTAAGTAAGCAACTAAAATAATTGGAATTTTAACAAGTTGTTATTGGGAGGAAATGTAAAATTAAAAGACTATTGTAAATAGAATTGTCAGAGCTTTCAAAAGACATCTTATTCAACCCCCAATTCCATTTAAAAATTTTGGGGTAATTCTTACTCTCGCTTGGAGTTGAAAGTGGTGGAGTTAAAAATACCGGAAAAGAGTGTCCCCCTTTAATAAAAAATTGACGGGTCTGAGCGTTTTTCTAAAATGTTGACGAGGTTCCTGCAAATGGCTCCCATTCGTTTTTGGTTGGCCACCCTGTATTAGGTACAGTTTACTACGAAATTGTCATGTTCCTAGAGCACTTGCTTTTTGCTGACATTCTATGTTAAAGCGTGATGGAGAATAAAAATAAAACCGGTACTCTTGACATTAAAATAACACTTTAACGTAATGAATTCGCTTTTTAGAAATCGAGAATATTCGATTGCAAGAAAAATATCAAAATATTTGCTAAATTAGACGAATATTTCAGTCATATACCACTCGTACTTGGATTATTTGTGTACGCAAGTGCAATGCCGCTTCAACAAATAGTGACTGTTCTTTGCTCAGCTGGATATACGAGCCAGATGGGCCCTAAAAGGGTATATTGAATAATACGAGTGTTTTTGCCCCATACGAATACTACATATTTGTTTTTGCAATTGGATGTCTCCGATTTTACCTTCTGGTTAATCTGTGGGTCAAATGTAGTTCATATACGATAAAAATTACTATTGAAGGGCTAAATTTACAACAGAAAGTTTTTTAATTTTTAACCGACTTCAAAAAATGAGGAGGTTCTCAATTCGACTGTATTTTTTTATGTTTGTTAACTCAGAACTTTCAACTGGGTTAACCGATTTTGATGATTCTTTGTTTATTTGAAAGATGGCACTTCTCGTGTGATCCCATTTAAATTTGGTTTAGTTCTGACAATGGCATCCATGAGAAAACCATATAAGTCTTTGAAGTCGGTTTTTTTTACGTTTTTGCATACGGATTATTATTATTACAAAAATAGTTATATACGTAACAAATTTCGTAAGTGATATTTTACGGGATGAGTAGGAAGTTTTCAGAACGAGCCGTAGGTGAGTCCTGGAATCCTGCGAGTCCCGTAAAATCACTTTTGGATCGTGTTACGTACAATATTTTTCTGTAGCCGTTTTGTATGTTAAAAAGAATATCGATGGATAATAACTTTATATAGACAATTGTATAAAACAGTAACTCTTATTAATACATTACTTATGAATATTAATTACACAATTATGACAATTACTTACATTAATATTATTAGGGATATAAACAGAAGTGGAAGTGTTGAAATTAGAATTTGACGCATCAGTAATTGTACTAGTTTTTGAGATATTAATTTCATTACGCCCTTTTCAATCTGTGAAGCTATGTGAATTTTGTTTCTTAAAAATTTTTCTATGTATCCCTCTGCTACATTGGTTGATTTCCATCCTGCGTGTCTCTTCAAGTTGGTTATACTACCACCACTTTCAGGGAGTAAAGTGGCTGAGCTCCTGGGTAAACAGTGCCCGGTGTATTCTTTGGGATTAGGTAATTTAAGAAATTCAGCAATTGTGCAGGTGATTTTTCCAAAAGTGTGAATACCAATACCGTTTGAATACCGTTTTTATAATAAACAAATAATCTACGATGTGGTGTTTGCTTGACGTAATGACAAATATTTCTTGAATAAAGAAATATTATTTTCTCCAATGACGACAAAAGTTGGTTCCATATTTGTTTTAGAATTGGGAATTTTAATCACTTACATGGTTGTCTTATCTTCTATATCATCCAAAGTTATTTTACAAAGCTCTTCACGACGACAAGCGCCTGCCAAACCAATTATTAATGCAACCTTAAATAAAAAATTAATCATATTGAAGAAGAGGAATTAGATTTAATTATATTACCTTTGTCATTAGGTAGATATCATCTCCAGCTTCTGATAAGAAGTGATCTATTTTTTCTTTATTCAATACTTTTGATTTTTTTGGTTTATAGCCAATAGATTTTCTTTTAGGGAAAGCAATAACTTTGGTATAACGGCTTATATCTATATTATTTTTAATATTAATTGTGGACTTAAGCATCGAGTAATTGCTCCAAAGGCTTGTTGGCTTTAATATTTTAGATTTTTGATTTTGACTTTACCTGCAATAATTCGTAAGTAGCTTCTTTAGCAGATTCACTTAACTCATGTGGGATCATTTCAGCCTCACTTTCACTACTGATTTCCATTTTTTAGATTTAAAAATCGAAAAAACATAAACCAATGTTACGTGACAATCGCTGTCATAATTAAATACAAGTTCATGTTATTGTCAAAACCGCCTACGTAGATATCCAAACACATGGTTTTACTATTGTCTTCCTATAATTTAAATAGTAAAATAAATAGTAAACAATTAAATCACATGTACAATAAACGAATATACTTGTACTATCAAGTTATACAATTTTATCAACTTACTTTTCCAAATATGTATTACACACATTTGCTTTAGTTTCCATTTTTCAAACCTTAATTGCAATAATAAAACAATATTCACGTATGGTCTAACACAATAAATTATAGTTTAAAAAAACTAAAAAACACGCTTTTAGAGTTAATCAAACTAAAAAGTAAAAAATAATTTTTAAGATAGGAATAAAATTGCTGACGAGAAAATTAATAGTCACTGTTCTAAAAGCGTGGGGTGCTTTCATTCCGAAACGCAGAGTTAGTTTAAAAATGTCATACAAAGCATTGACATTGATTGACATTAATTTATTTTTTAATAGTGACTTTAATTTTCTCGTCAGTAGTTTTATTTCTATGTTAAAAATTATTTTTTACTTTCTAGTTTGATTAACTTTAAAAGCGTGTTTTAGTTTTTTTAAACTATTATTTATTGTTCGCTTTCTAGTTCGATTTGTTTTACTCACTAAAAAAATGATGTATTAAATGGTAAAAGCACAAAAAGATTGCATCGGCCGGTAATCGAACCCGGGCTGCCCGCGTGGCAGGCGAACATTTTACCACTGAACCACCGATGCATTTCGTTACGTGATGATTTCTACTAAATCGCACTACCCGTAAGCCGCGTTAAGGAATTTCGTTCCAAAAAACCTACAGACTCTATCTCAATGATTTCTCGGTTTAATTTAATTCAGGGAGTAGTTAAATCGGTTCGCGAATTATATCTTTTATTTTTATGACTAATTAGCAAATTAATTCAACTAAAAAAAATTGGGAAAACTTTGTTAAGCGCCAAGTAATTTTTAAATATAAAATTACTAAAAAAAATGAATAAAACCCTGAACAATTTGTCGAATGCAAGCAGTCGTCAATGCAAGAGGGAGTAACACAGGTTATTAATTAATACTAATTTTGCAATAATGTTAAGTTTTATTCATTCGTTTTGTTCTCAATAACAATAGTCGAGTTTCGTTTGGAATGTACAGTTACTGTTTTTCCAGAATAAAATAAATTGTGTTGCCTGATTCCATATTTAAAAGCTAAAACAATGCAGTAGATAAATTTACAATATGCAGACATAATCTGATGCATTTTATTTTTAAATTTATTTACAATTTCATAAGTAATTTATTGTGTCCTACATTTTTTTCACGGCAGTGTAATAAAATTATAGATAAAATAAAAATAGTTAATGTTATTCCAGCTGATTTTCCCATCAGAGTTCAATTTACTGGATGGTACTTGAATAAAATTAACGACGAATCAATATTTCCTAGGAGTGTACCAATAACCGACGAGCATGTATGAGAGCACTGATGAAAGTAGAGGAAGCAAAAGATGTGTGTAAGAACCGTGGCAAGTGGAAGAAAGTGGTCTCTGCGTATCCCTACGGGAAAAAGGCGTGACTATATGTATTTATGTATGTATGCCACTGCCCTGCCCTAGGCAGAAAACGGCTTTCTGTATTAGGGCAACCAAACTTTGATGACTTATCTGATCTCAGCTCAGTTATAATTAAAGATCTTACACTCTCACTGGTTTTCATGGTAGAGGGAAAAGGAAGCGCCGTCCATCACGGTATTACAACGGGCCATAAGGCCTAAGTGGGTTCCCTCTGAACCGCCGTTTTAACCTAACTTAACCTAACTGTAAGACCTGCAACATGTACTAGTACTACTATTTGTGTGTTAATGATAAAATGGTTGATAGTAATTTTGTACTTTTGACAACTGACTGATGTTTTACCCAGTATTTAGGATACTCCATTGGTAACCAACTCGGCAGTCTATGTGCGCTTCTGGTAAAGATGGAATGGCGACGTTTCAAGTGTGCCCTTCAACAGTGAAAATGTTTCTGTTACATGGACGATTAAATCCGGTCCTGTATTGACCCAATGTATTCGCGAAATAAAAAAAGTAGAAAATGTAAACGGAGAATAAAATCTAAATATTTCGATCAAAACGTTCGGAAAACAATTTTCCGAATATCGATTAGTTCTAGAAAAGGAAGCGGCATTGAAAGAATGGTTCATTTTGATTTTCGTCCTTTTTGGGGTTTCTCGACGTCGACGCCCAAAGCGGCACGTGTAAATACGCTTTAACCTTCAGTAGCGAAGAAATACGAAAAAAGAATGTCCTTCAAGCAAAATAAATCCCGATATTACAGAATCGCGAACAAGCTCGATTCTTCCGCTTCAACGTTCATTTTTTTCGACTTTGACGACTTATCATTATTTCCTTTAAATGTTACTGAATTGCGAAAGGATCCACATATAGACATGGCCGCGGGGACACGAGCAAATGTATTTTCAACCGGATAAAATATATCTGGACACAAAAACGATATTCGGGGGAAAATTGACCGCCGTCAAATGATACGGGTCCTGGCATCCTAATTCGAAGGACAACGCCATAACCGACGACAGGATTGGAAGGTCGATCTTAGTAATTACAAAGAATACCCGACCCAGAATAAGAAGCGAAAAAACTGACTTCTGCCAATTTCTTTTTTATTACTCATGCGGGATAAGTAGTAACTCGGAGCACGCTGTTGCGGTTGAAAAATGGCTGTTTGCCCATTTGAGTGCGACAAGTTTACTTGGCGCACGCTTACGTCATTTGAGTGCGACAAGCGCACGCTTACCAGAAACAATATACGAAACCTAACTTTCTCACTTTTTATCTTATTTCTCTCTTTCAACTTCGTTCGCTTCGTTCGCCTCGCCCAAACACACTCACGAACTAACTGTCACTGTCACTGTTGAAATTTCAAAGTACAAAACGTAACTCTTCATCTTTCTATCTTATATCTCCCACTGTTGACATTACAAAGTTTATATTTTTATTAAGATATTAATTTTTTTGTGCCCACGTATATGGCCGCATTTGTAATAAAAAATAGTATGTGCAAGCCGTGCAATTTTGTCGATTGCTCACTCACTCACAACATTTAGAGGTCAATAAATTATGACAGTTTAACACTATTGTTTGACATCATTATTAATAAAAATAAAAAATGCCAAAATACCCATTTACAGTTTTGCAGACGACAGCACACCTTTCTCAACTTTCACATCCAATCGATCACTTTCAATGAATGATACAATTATACTCGGGCAAAAGCAGGTTAATTCCATTAATAGAGATCTTGAAGCAATCGTCGAGTGGGGAACCAACAATCTTGTTCAGTTCAACGCCCAGAAAACACAAAGCGCCACATTTACAAGATAGTAAATTCCTCAATTCATTCCATCACAATGTCTGGAAATACCCTTGTATTAAGTCTCTGCATTTCGATTTTGGGAGTCACAGGGTCTAATAATATGTCTTGGCATGACCATGTTGCCAACATCGCAAAGTCAGCAAGCCAAAGGCTAGGTTTTCTGTGGAAAGCTGGTAAGTTTTTTACTCCTGATCAACTGTTGACGACTTACAAGGCTCAAATCCGACCTCTACTGGAGTATTGCTCGCACATTTGGGGTTCAGCACCAAGGCATTCTGTTCGTCTTCTAGATTCCATCCAGAAAAGGGCCATTCGGTTGATAAACAGCTTAACTCTCACAGATACCCTTCACCCACTAGAACATGAAAGAAGAGTTGCAGACCAGACATTACTCTACAGATATTGCTATGGCAGATGCTCCAAAGAAATAAAAACTCTTGTACCACCACTGGCCACATTCGGCCGAAGAACTCGGCACGCTGATCAGTCTCACCCATTTACTCTCAAGATTGACGACACCACAAGGACCAATCTCCATAAAGAATCCTTGTCTTACAGGGCCGCTACAGAATGGAACAAGCTTCCAAAATCAGTTTTACTATGACCTGCAACTTTTCAAAAATCGGGTTTACTATCATCTCCTTTTTATAATTCCTCGCCCTCCTAATAGTCGCAGTGCGGGCCGGCCGCTGCCCACACGATAGTTCTACCCTTTTTGCGACTATTTTCAGTAAAAAAAGGCTAACGCCCACCCAGGGCTGTAATTCCATTATGATGATGAGTTTATCGTATACTTTTTGGTTTTTTTGTGATTTTTGCTTCTTTTTGTTTAAAACAGAAAATTATTAGTACTGAAAGAGAGAATAATGATTATTGTTGATCTCAAGAGCCGAGTGAGGTGCTTTTCAGTAGTAAATTACTTCCTCGGTTCCTTCTAGAAATTTCTATCAGCCTGCTCGAGTTTATAGGGACATTTCGCGAGCAGGTTAACGGGAAGGGGGGTCGTGAGAAAGTTTTTTTTTCTGTTCCAGTCCTTATTTTTGAAGCCTTGTGAAAGAGTACTTCATACTTATGGCAACCGTTAATCTCTTTGTTACCATTTTAGTCTCGTAAAATTGATTCTAAATAAATAACATCGAGTTTTTTTGTGGGATGGTGCAATAGATAATAGCTAAATTATTGTCCCGTAAAATACCGTGCCTCTGGCGTCCTTTCTGCGTTGAAAGGGAACACAGAAAAAGATTTAGGGCTTTTGGTTTCGGAGCTCAACAATAAAATATATTTTATAGAGATATGGAATAGATTGCTTATAAGGCGAATTTTGGACTGTAAAAAAAAGGGATCAACCAATGACAATCGGAGTAAAAATTCAAAAAAAAAATCGAATGTAGTAGCAGCACAGATGCTTTCGAAACACCATACGAGGTCTAGCAATAAAGATCCAGAACTTATGAAATAAACTGACAATCATTGTAAAAATCAGGGGTTTATAATTTCCCTTTTCCTACATGGGAGAAATGATTACTTAACTTCGATATAAATGGACTAGAAATAATCAAAAATTGGCTGGTTTTTTAAACGGTTTTAATTAATACAAAATATAAACACTATTTCTATCTTCAAAGAACACAATCCACTTGTCCCGACAAGTTAACTGCTGCAAGCAATGACATTAATTCAAAGCCGTAAAAAAGGAATTTAACTAACGAATACAACTTATTGCAAAGTAACAAGCGAGGTTTAATCGCCGTGGAAAAGGAGCTGTATGACAGCCGCACGCTACGAGGCTATTAAATTTAATTAATGCTTTGTAAAAAAATTATATTGTAACGTCGATTTGTTGTTATATAGCTATATTTTAAACAAATCGAAATAGTTTAAATACTTCAATAAACATATACAGAGTGAATTTTAAGTATGGAACGCTTTAAGGATTACGGAAACGACTCGCACGATTTTTACAAATTTTGGATTGTGTAAGTTTTTAGTTGACCACCGACTAGACATTAAATTGAGACTCAAGATGACCAAATGTTATGTGTGGCCTGTTATTTTATATGGCATGGAAGCGTGGACTCTTAAGGCTTCGTCAATTAACAAGCTCGAAGCATTTGAAATGTGGACCTTTCGTCGAATGCTTAAAATATCATGGGTTGAGAGAGTCAGAAACGAAGAAGTCATTAGAAGAGCAAAACTAGAAGACAGAGAATTGCTCGAGACAATAAAAAAAAAAATCGCATATTTTGGACACATAATGAAAGAGGACATATATGAGTTTCCACGGCTAATATTAAAAGGGAAAATTGAAGGCAAAAGGGGTATTGGTCGTAAAAAGTTATCTTGCTTGCGCAACATCCGACCTTGGAAGGGAATTAAAGACTTTGGATCATATAGAGATGCTGCAAATGTGGTTTCAAATTAAAAATATATAATTTACTTAATTTGACGTTTCGTTCCTTGATTGGGAGCTTTATCCAAAATTGTTTATTGTTAAATTGGAAATGTTAACAATTTTTAATTTACACACATATTTAGTTGGTTTCATATAAAAACTAATATTTAAACGAATAGAAAAAATATTATATTTGATAACAAGTATATACCTTAGAATAAATTTCTAATATACGAGTGAAATCGAAAAAGTTTGCTTTTATTTTTGTTTTTCTTTAATGCATTTATTAATTTAAACTATGGTAAATTTGGCTAATATTTTTTATATCTTGTTTATCATTTACTGTATTTTTTTCTTTTTTTTATGTGTATCATTTCTTTAACCACAAGCCCAAGAAAAGAAATTAAAATAAATTATTATACATGGTTAAAGAAAATAAAGTATTTATATATATATATATATATATATATATATATATATATATATATATATAATATATATATATATATATAAATATATATATATATATATGTATATATATAATTGACTGTACTAACACTACAGTTTTCTATAAAATTTTTACATTTCTATTCTCCATATTCTGGTAGTTACTTACCGGGTGGTGCTTGTTAAAAAGTACAGATGTCGCCACTAACGCTTTTGCGTGGTCCTTCATGTGTACTTAATAGGAGTCTAAGGTTGAATGTGTTTGTTCGAGAAAACCTGCCCTGTACTGATGAGGAGCAATCACTCCGAAACTAGTATACAGGTGGTTTCTTCGAGCAAATAAATTCAATAGCCTTTTGTCCTATTTAACAAGCATCTGTATATCTTGCTTCCAAAGATGGGGTGTTATACACGATTATACATTGGATGTAATTCAATACCCGTCGCGACACACTGTCAGGGAAGTAGTTGTTATCTGATGTACAATCGACCCACACATATACCTATATAAAAATAGGTAATATACAGCGAAAGTAAACAATCAGTTACACATTTTTGCATCTATTCACGCTGTCGAAAATACCTTTATAATTGACTGTAATTTACCACAAGTTGTACACCGTATTAGGAATATTCAACAATGTTTCTTCGTTTTTGGCCGTCACTACCATTATCACGTCATCTGCAATTTTTTTTTTTTTATGAAAATGGTCGTAAAAAGGGTAGACCTATCGTGTGGGCCGCGGACGGCCCGCACTGCGACCATTAGAAGGGAAAGGGGTTATAGAAAGGAAATGATTGTGGACACGCTTTTTAAAAAGTTGCAGGTCATAGTTCTCTGGAAAAACTGATTTTGGAAGCTTATTCCATTCCGTAGCAGCCCTGTAAAAGAAGCATTCTTGATAAAGATTGGTCCTTGTAGTGTCAAGCTTGAGAGTAAATGTGTGAGACTGATCAGCGTGCCAAGTTCTTCGGCCGAATGTGGCCAATTGTGGTACAAGAGTTTTTATTTCTCTGGAGCATCTGCCATGGAAATATCTGTAGAGCAATGACTGGTCTGCAACTCTTCTTCTATGTTCTAGAGGGTAAAGAGTATCTGTGAGAGTTAAGCTGTTTATCAAGCGAATGGCTCTTTTCCGAATAGAATCTAGAAGACGAAGAGAATGCCTTGGTGCTGAACCCCAAATGTGCGAGCAATACTCCAGTAGAGGTCGGATTTGAGCCTTGTACGTCGTCAACAGTTGATCAGGAGTAAAAAACTTTCTGGCTTTCCACAGAAAACCTAGCCTTTGGCTTGCCGACTTTGCGATGTTAGCAACATGGTCATGCCAAGACATATTATTGGACACTGTGACTCCCAAAATCGAGATGGAGGAACTTGGTTCAAGGGTATTTCCGGACATTGTGATGGGATGATTTGAAAACGTGGCACTTTGTGTTTTTTGGGCGTTGAACTGAACAAGATTGTTGGTTCCCCACTCGGCGATTGCTTTAAGATCTCTATTGATGGAATCAACCTGTTCCTGCCTGAGTCTATTTGTATCATTCACCGAAAGTGATCGATAGGATGTGAAAGTTGAGACAAGTGTGCTATCGTCTGCGAAACTGTAAATGGGGTTCGTGGTGGTTTTCAAGAGGTCGTTGATGTGTAAAAGAAATAAGGTGGGGGACAGGATGGAACCCTGGGGGACCCCGGCATTGGTTTTAAACGCATCAGAAAAAATACCGTCAACTGCCACATGTAAGGAGCGATCTTGCATGAAGCTCAATAGCCATTGGCGCAGTTTGGTTGGGAGACCGTAGGCAGATAATTTACCTAACAATGCCTGGTGCCGAACGCGGTCAAAGGCTTTAGATATATCCAAGGCTATTGCACGGGATTCACCAAACTTTTCAATAGTGTTTGTCCAGAGCTGAGTAACATAAGCCAGCAAATCTCCAGTAGACCGAAGTTGTCGAAATCCATATTGTCTGTCATAAATTATCTCAAATTTTTTCAGATATTTGATGAGTTCTGTGTTAATCGCTTTTTCCATTTGACAACTGACTTATGGCCTTTCCTGAATATTACGTGCAGAAAGGGGGTACATTTTAATATTATAAGAACAATTTCGCTGCTTTAGATAGTGAAACATCTATCAGGATTCAACGGCTTCCGAAACAAAGTTAAATATCCTTTTGTTGCACGAGGCGTTCTTATCCGGGATTAATACCGCTTCTTTTTTGATCGGATTTAGTATCTTTTTAGCCAACAAAAAAATTCTAGAAAAAGAAATATTAAATTATACCGCATATAAACATTTGTAGCTGTGAGACGTGAATTGGTATTCTGGGTGAACGTCGTCCACGAACAGCGTTCGTACCCTGCGAGGATTAGCGCTCCCCCTCCTCTCTAATCCACTGTGTCTGTGTTTTGTTCGGATCGTATTTAGTATCGTATTAAATAAGACAAAAATAAAGAAAGAAAAAACATGAGGCCGTCGTCGGCGTTCGCAAGTTCGTCAATCTGAATTTTTAGTAACGCTGCTCGCGGGTCACATCAATTTGTTTCGGTTTCGATTGGGAATCAGTATACTGGTCCTCAGCTTTTTTCTAGGACTAACAATTCGGTTTGACTGCCCTGGGGGCAACCGGTTACCCGGGTACCCACTCGAAAGAAAGTGACGTATTTACTTTGAAATGAGTTTTGTTAATTATAAATATGATAATTATACAATACAGGTCAATAAATAAATAAATAAAATAGTTATCAAGTTAAAAAAATTGATTTATTAGTCATTTACATGTTAAAAATGAATAATTTTACATTTTATCAACGCATTCAAATCACAATACTTTTGTTATAGGATGAGCATCGCATACAGGTTTCTGACATTTTACGCAACTCCTTCCAGTATTTCTACGTCTTTTTATAGTTAATCTGTAGCACAGATGACAAGAGCCTGTAACTTTTAATCTGCCAGTAGTATCTCGAGGCTCATCATCTCTTTCAGCGGCAGACACAGGACCGAGGTGAACTCCGAATATGTCCTCGAATGCGTTCTTTGTTGAGTGGTGGCGCATGATTGAATTGTTTGAAGAGTGGTCTTCAATCAAAGGCTTACATAGTTCTTCACTCAAAAAATACGACGCTGATGGGTCTTTTTCCCGATCATATTATTATTTTCAATGTAAACTATGTACGTTGCAAGTGCAGCTTTTTTTTTTTATGTTCTGTTTCCCACGAAAAGGGATATCCTGTAATGTTCAGAGAACATCGTGGGAACCAAGGAAAAGAGGGTAGGAGTTGGTGTTCTTCTTAAATTTCTGGAGGTTGTATGTCTCGGGGAACACCTCCCTAGGCAATGAGTTCCAAAGCCTCGCAATTCGTTGGATGAATGAGTCTTTGGAAAGTGATGTTCTGCAGGTCTCCAAAGTGACCACGAAGGGGTGTGAAGACTGAACTTGACGGGTTAATCTCGAAGAGACTGCCAAAGGAGGAACGATTGTTGATATTTCAGAAGAGCATCGCCCATGAAAATATCTATAAAATAGAGACAAATCGCCAACTTTTCTACGGTGTTCCAGACAAGTGAGCGAGTTTGTAAGCGAGGCATCACCGACGAGACGAATTGCCCTTTTTTGGACAGAATCCAGTAGCTTCAGGATATATTTAGGTGCTGCACTCCAAATATGGGAACAGTACTCCAGTTCAGGTCGGATCTGTGCCTTATAGATCATAAGCAGCTGACTGGAGGTGAAATAGCTCTTGGCACGAAACAAAAAACCAAGTTTTTGTGATGCACTTTTGGCAATGGACCTCACGTGATTTTCCCAGGAAAGGTTATTGCTGATAGTAATACCAAGCATCGATATGGATGACTTCAGTGGTATGGTTACTCCTGACAAAGTTATGTTAGGCACAGTGAGATCGGCTTTTCTAGAGAAGCTATGTCAAAAACGTTAAAAAACCAAGCAAGTAGTCACCTTTATGTGCGTCTGTAAGTGCTATATCTTCCTACCAACTGGTCCATTGTATTGACACCAGTTTTGTATTTATTATAATAAGTAATCATGTGTGGCTTCTTCAGGACGTGATGAATGGTTCTGCATGATGAACGATGACAAATATTCTTCTGTACAAATCACTCAATAGCACTGAATTAATTATAACAACGTTTAAAACAGTCAGCTCTTGTTGCTATACACGTTTTTCCTCTTTGACTAGACACTCCTGACTGAGCCACAGCTGCTCCAAATGGCCTCAGTGCTATAGTAACGTAGGTAGGCTACCCTACTACCCCCACTACTTAGAGTGCAAGCAGCTTCCTACCCCTCGAACATGAAAACTAACCGTGAGCTGCCCGCAGTGCACTTGAAACCTCTGCTCCGATTTCCATTTAAGACATCTCTATTGATCTATATGTTATGAAAATAACCCAATAGTTTCTGTTTATGTTTATTTATGAAATGGAATCGGTTTGAATGGATTTTAATTATACTACTACTCAATGAATAGAAAAAAAAACAGAGGCGGGTACCTGGGTACCCGGTTGCCCATCAACGTAGGAAAAGTTGGTTGCTCACATAAGGATTAATCATCAGTTATCAGTTATTAATTGACACAGTGTTCGGTGTAGCACATGCATAATTTTTTTTTCTCTGAGCAAATATTTTTAGTTTGGTGTTTTCTTTACTGCGTAGTTCGAAGTTATTTTAGATAAAAAAATGTTATTTTATTTTCTATCCTTCGTAAATAAGATTTAAATGATGCTTATAATGTAAAACAACAAAATCCTTAATTCAACATACACTGCGCGTCCGAGAAAACGAGCCACCCCAAAAATGTGTGTAATTAGCAATTTTTACTTATTTCTTATTTTTTAATTAAGTGAAATGGGTTAGTATTTATACTGAAAAGGCATACCGGTACAGAGGATGAACAAATTTTGGGAACCATGGAAACGATAAAACAGTCAGTTACTTGTCAAGCACCGATCGCCTGATTGAAAATTTCGACGACTGCATGTACATTTATAGTGATTTAAAAAGTTTCCTTTGCATTATTTATAGTGGTTTAATGTTTATAACGTATATTTGTACTCAAGTAGCCTTCATAGAGTAAAGTTTAAATCTTAACAATGGATAAAAATTATCGGAGAGTCAAAAATAACCACACGGCAAAGGAAACAGCGCTTATATACAGGCACTCCGTCACAGAAAAAGCACTCGTCTTTTATGGAAAACTTGATTCCACAAATATCAAAGATACGGCAAAGCTCCACGTGCTATAACTTCAAAAAATCGTTACCACACGGCACAGAAAAAGCACTCATCTTTTATGAAAAACTTGATTCCACAAATATCAAAGATACGGCAAAGCTCCACGTGCTATAACTTCAAAAAATCGTTACCACACGGCACAGAAAAAGCACTCGTCTTTTATGGAAAATATGATTCCACAAATATCAAAGATACGGCAAAGCTCCACGTGCTATAACTTTAAAAAATCGTTACCACACGGCACAGAAAAAGCACTCGTCTTTTATGAAAAACTTGATTCCACAAATATCAAAGATATGGCAAAGCTCCACGTGCTATAACTTCAAAAAATCGTTACCACACGGCACAGGAAAAGCACTCGTCTTCTACGAAAAACCTTCTTCCACCAAAATAATTATAATATCTTTGCCGGTAGTTTTTTATTTTCATTATCATATTAAATGTTAACCTTTTATTTAGGTTAGGAAATCGGAAATGTAGGTAATGAATTCTTTGTTAATTGTCATTTAGTAATTCTGGATAAGTCGTTCGTGATAAATCAATTCTGAACTGGTTAATTAACTGGTCATGCGCTGTTAAACAATCCTACATTTTGGTTCAGTTCTAGTTCGGAATCGGTTTCAACAGTGACCCGCGATTAAATCTAATAAAGATATTTGTTATGGATCACCTCCGTTGGATAAAGATATTTTGCCAAGTTGGTGTCTTGCCTGTGCCGAGCACTTGCCTTGCACGAAGATGATATTCGTAAATTAGAGAATCATTTATTCCTATAGCTCTTCCGCAAAACGCATGTAGAAGTTTCCCGATGAGTTTGTTGAATTAAGAGAGAACGATTGTACATCAGAATAACTTTTGTTGTAATCGGACAATATGTCTCATCTCTTGTTTTCTCAAAGTAGTGTCTATTTTTATTTTTAAAAAATAAAAAACAAAATCAGCACAGAATAACTACATTAAATGTCAATCCATTCTTCTTCTTAGAGTGCCTATTCGGTCCGAATGTTAGCAATCATTCTGGCTATCATTATCTTGTTTGCTGCGGCACGGAATAGCCCGGTCGTGGTAGTAGAGAACCACGTTCTTAGGTTCTTCAGCCACGAGATACGTCTTCTTCCCGGTCCTCTCTTTTCCAATATCTTGCCTTGGAGAATCCGTTGTAGAATTCCGTATCGACGTTCGTTGCGCATAATGTGACCAAGATATTCTAGTTGTCTGATCTTTACAATATCCATGACTTCTAACTTCTTGTTCATTTTTGTTAGCACTGATTGGTCACATGGTCTGTCCATGGAATCTTTAGAATTCTGCGGTACAGCCACATTTCAAAGGATTGTAGTTTTTTTGTGGTTGCCTTCGTCAACGTCCATGTTTCTACTCGATACAGCAACACAGAGAAGACGTAGCATCGAATAAGCCTTATTTTGGTGTTCATTTGTAAATTTTTATTTTTGAAGAGTGATGCCATTTTTAGAAGTATTGTTCCCGCTTTCTCTATTCGGCAGCGAATTTCTTGTGAGTAATCCCACTGTTCATTTATCATAGTCCCTAGGTACTCATATTGTTGCGTTCTTTTGATGTTTTCATTATTAACTGTCAGTTGCACTTTATTCACGTCATAAGATATTGAAGGTTTTCTAGATTATCTGCGAGAACTACAGTGTCGTCGGCATATCAAATGTTATTCACTCTCTCCCCATTAACGAGTATTCCTGCTTCGATCTCCTCCAGTGCTTCTTTGAAGATTTGTTCGGAGTATATATTAAACAGTAGGGGGGAAAAAATACTCCCTTGTCTAACACCCTGTTGGTATGATATGGTATCTGTACGTTCTCCTTTCACCCTAGCAAATGCCGTTTGTTGCCAATACTAGTTGGTGATTATTCTCTGGTCCTTCTCATTTAGGCCCAGTTGTTCTAATATTTCTATCAATTTGTAATGTTGGACTCTATCAAATGCTTTCTGATAGTCAATAAAGCGTATGTATACATCACAGTTAACATCTCTGCACCGTTGGATTAAAACTTGTCTGGTTCCCAGGGCATCACGGAAACCGAATTGGGTTTCAGATATCTGCTCTTCACATAATCTGTATAGTGTTTTGTGGATGATTTTGAGGAATATTTTCGGGAAGTGGCTCATGAGACTGATTATACATCCATACATTATTACAACTACCCGCTAAAATTTGGGTGCGTACTTCTTTGTAACCGCCAAGCAAGGCACTTCCGTAATCGTCCGTCGATTTTAGTCATGTAAGTTTTTCAATAATAATTCCATTCTAACCACTAAACTCATAGCACGTATTTTTGTTGTACAGGAAACCGCACCAAAGCAGTCATAGATCCGCGGAGAATTCCGAATTAAGAAAACGGCGGCGAAAAGTTGCACGTCGGTTAACTTAGGCATTTCCAAATTGATTTTCAAGAATAGCGGATTTTCCAACTTCTCGGAAAGTATTCTGTTTAGAATCAAATTAAATGCGAAACTTTGCGATCGATATCGCCTCTAAATGAATTTTACTACCCTCAAAAGAACATTTGTATTAATACTGGTGCTTAACCAAATACAATCCTATTCGATTTTACGAATCATTCTTCAAAAGATTTGACCTGACCTTTCCCCTTAGTAGAACTTCTATTTTATTTCCAAACGTGCTTGGGGAAATGATAACATTATTTATAATCTATACTTTAACACGTGTACATTCCTTGATGTGGGTACCTATGGAAAACCCCAAAAATGTGCCCATTATTTTAAATTTTGAAGTGAAATTTCTTGAAATTCTGATCCGCGACTTTTCTGTGTGATAAAAATTGGTGGGGGTAAACACTGTGTTGGGTAGAGTGGGAGCAGTGTCTCGCTTGCCTTTGGGTATCGGAAAAGAGTGAGACATACGCTCTTTTCGCTTTCTTTCTTTCTTGTTGTCCGTGGTTGCGTGTACTACTTTCAGGTGGCGTGTTGTATTTGTATATTTTCGGGAATTTTATTTGACAGGCAGTGTAAATGTTGTTTGCAAAAAAGAGTATACTTTTTTAAAGTACGTTAAGCTAATCTATTTTTCATTGAGGGAGTTATTCGCGAGTTATCTGCGAAAAATTGTAGAGGCAATTTTTCGCAAATAAAATTAAACAATATTGTAACACAATCTGATAATAATTTTTAAATTTGATCATTGCATTTTTAAACAAATCGGAATTCTGAATACAATCTTATTTTATGATATCTATTTGTCACGTAATTATATGTTATATTTTGACAAAATATTTATAATGCCGTTTCTATAAATAAATACCTAATTTTGATAACCTCCAAATAAATGTTAAATCAACTAATAAATATTTACTGAATTTTAATTTAACATACATATCTGCTATTTTAAAATAATATCTGTTTTTTAAAAAAATATATTATTAAATACCAGCAGAGTGTTTCAAAAAAAGGGTGAATCAATTAACACAATACATGCATCGTCTGATAGTTTGTATATGGGAAAAGGAAATGATCCCTGAGAATTGGAAGGAGGGGGTCATCATCCCTCTGCACAAGAAAGGGGACAAAATGACGTGCAGCAACTATCGAGGTATTGCTCTGCTAAACAACGCATACAAAATTCTCTCAAATATCCTTCTGCATCGTACCTCTCCCTATACAGAGGAGATTGTGGGCGATTACCAATGTGGGTTCAGAGGCGGCAGATCCGCAATGAACCAGCTTTTTACCATCCGACAGCTCCTGGAAAAGTGCTGAGAAATTAACAGAGACCTCCATAACATATTTGTCGATTTCCCACAAGCATATGACAGCATCATTAGAGTGAGGCTACGGGAGACAATGATAGAGCTTGGAGTACCCAACAAACTATTATGTATGACCAGGACATGTGTAGAGGGCTCTCGAAGCTGCATCAAAATAGGAGGAGATTATAGCGACTTATTTGATATCAACACGAGTCTGAAACAGGGAGACATGCTGTCCCCGATTCTCTCTAATTTTGCTCTGAAAAATGCCGCAAGAGCAGCATCGACAAGAGGGGAGATATTTGGACCGCAAGGCCCAAGTCTGTTACTTGCATACGCGGACGATATTGTTGTGATCGGGGTAGCACAGGAAACGTAAAGAAGCATTTCGTACGCATTGAAAGGCAAGCTAACAAGTTAGGGCTCCGGGTGAACGAGCAGAAAACAAAGTATATGCATGTAACAACAAACCCCGTACGCGACCGCATACGACGAAATGTGATAATAAACAAATACAATTTTGAATATGTCAAAGCATTTAACTATCTGGGGGCAACGACAACAGTGGATAACAACACACATGAAGAGCTCAAACACCGCATTACCCAAAGAAACAAATTTTACTTCGCTCTACAACCTTTATTAAAGTCTAAAAACCTCAGTAAAAAATTAAAAATCACTTTATACAAGACCATCATAAGACCGATTATGACATGCAGGAGAAACGTGGACCATAGCCGTAAATGTACTAAGTACTAAGACGGTTCGAGCGAAAGATATGAACCGAATATCCTTTTGAGTGAAGTAGTCGCAGCAATCAGAGCACTTAAGAAAGAAAAGTCCACCGGAATAGATTCGATCCCTGCGGAGGTCTGGAAGGCACTTGAGGAGAGGAACATTAAATACCTACATCTGTTATGCTAGCAAATTTGGAACAACGGAGTGTGGCCAGATGAATGGTCTGTATCCACTATAATACCCATTCATAAGAAGGGATCAACGATGGACTGTAACAATTATCGTCTGGTTTCCCTGATCTCACATGCGAGCAAAATAATGCTGTATGTTCTTCGATCTCGGTTGGTCCACTTCCTCGATCACCAAATAGCACCTGAACAGTCAGGATTTGTCAAAGGGCGAGGTACACGAGAACAAATACTAAACGTCCGAATACTTAAGGAGAAGGCCAGGAAATACTATGCACCTATGTATATGTGTTTTGTCAACTACGAAAAAGCATTCGACAATGTAAAATGGTCAAAGTTGTGGGAGATCTTGTGCGTTGCGGGAGTACCTACGCATCTGGTAAATCTTATAAAAAAGTTATATGAACAAAATAGAGCAGTCGTCAAAATTGACAATTGTATTTCCAGAACAGCAGATATCAAAAAGGGAGTTAGACAAGGGTGTATTTTATCACCTCTCTTGTTTAATATATATACGGAATGTTTAATGAGAGAGATACTTGATGAGTGGGAAGGAGGCTTTGCCATAAATGGGAAAAAAATTCAAATCTTAGATATGCTGACGACACTCTTCTGATCGCTAACTCAGCAGAAGAACTTACAGAATTGATACAACGACTCGAAAGAACATCAAAAAAGTATGGTCTAAAAATCAACTATGCCAAATCTAAAGTATTGATAGTTGATAGATCGGATAAGACAGCAAACAGACCACATCATATTGCAAACTGTGAAGTGGTAGATCAGTTTGTTTATCTGGGTGCCCTTATCCACTCCTCCGGCAGCTGTGAGATGGAGATCCGCCGTCGTATTTAACTTGGCCGAACAGCAATGAGCCAATTACATAAAATTTGGAAAGATCGATATAAATCCATCAATACCAAAAAATCACTGATCCATGCCCTAGTGTTCTCCATTTTCTGGTACGCTTCCGAGACATGGGTTATGAAGGCAGCCTACAGGCATCGGGTCGACGCCTTTGAAATGTGGGTATGGCGAAGAATGCTAAGAATACCGTGGACGGCACATCGCACCAATGTGTCAGTGCTGAACGAGATTGGACCATCAAACCGTCTCAGTAGCTTGACATCAGCGCAAATACTAAGCTTCTTCGGACATATAACTCGTCACGACAACATTGAGAGACTGATTGTCCAGGGTAAACCCCTTGGCAAAAGTAACCGAGCGTCCAATAGTGGAAGCCATTAGAACTGCTGCTGACCGTGGGAGATGGCGAGAGACTGTAAGAAGAGTTCTGAGTAATAACACCTGACTTTAACTTGTGATCACTACACGTCGTTTTCGACGTTAGACTAAGAAGAAGAATACGGACCCCACCGGAACCCTAAAACTGGCCGATACAGAACAAGGACGAACGATGAATTATACCAGTTGTATAATAGCCCAGATATCGTACAGGAAGTAAAGTCAAAGGGATTGCGCTGGGCGGGCCACCACCAGAGGAGTCACAACACGAGACTAATTAAAGCAGTGAAGGAGGTAGTACCGCAAGGAAGGAGACCATTAGAAAGGTCAAGATTGAGATAGCGGGACAACATCAGGAAAGACCTCACAACATTAGGAGTGGACCCGAACACATGGCAGGAAGCCGCAGAAGACCGCCCCAAATGGAGACAAGTGGTAAAGGCAGCTAAAAACCACCCTGGTTTGTAGTGCTACGGAGAAAGTAATATTATTAAATTTTTCACAACTTTTTATGTCATAAAAATTTACGGGTATCGGAGAAGATTCAGACATACGCTCTGAGGCGTGTTGTATTTGTATATTTACGGGAATTTTATCTGTAGGTTAGGTTAGGTTAGGTATCATGTGAGTAAGGCGTGGTCGCCCCTCCATGGCGACCCTCAGTAGGTCTATTGTGGCTCACCCCTAGAGGTTACAGTTCACCGCACAATCCAGCCCTTCTTACAAAGTTCATGGTTGTATGGGGTGAGATTTTCCTGAAATCGGTAGGTTCTAGATTGGTGTAACCAAATATGTTGAACCTTATTCTTCCCAGGCCGGGGCATGAACATAATATATGTTCAGCAGTTTCGTCTTCCACGCAGCAAAACCGACAGTCCGTTTGTTGGTTCAGACCTATCTTTCTGAGGTGGTATCTTAGACGACAGTGTCCTATAAGCAGTCCCGTTAGAATACGCAGGTCATTTCTGCTACATCCTAGGATCTGCTTAGTTGTGTTTCTCGAGGGTTTAAGTAGAAACGCCTTCGAGTGATTAACCCTGGTATATCGGACCATTACGTGAGTATTTTCCTCTCCGCCCAGTCCGAAATAATTGTTTTGGCCATCTTATGTGGGGGACAAGTTAAAAAAGTGTCCAGCTGTAAGCAACAAATTAATGTTAAAAAACCCACCAAAATAGCGCTAGCGCAGCAAGAGGATATGATATGAAGTAAGTAGTTTTAAACTGAGTAAAGTGTGCTGAGTTGAAAAACTGAATATCTCTGGTGACTAGTGTAGTTAAAAATATTGCAGTTTATAAAACGTCAACTATTTACGTAGTCCAAAGTAATTTAGTAAATATAACTGTAACTGGAATTTTTCCTCCTACTTTTATTAATAATTTTTCAAAGCCGGTCCTGCTATTAAGCCGTCCCATCGAGCCTTTTATCGATTAATATAGATAAAATTTATATATGTAAAGCGTTGCAAGTCAAATTTTATGGAGAGTTTGGTGAAACAACGAAAAAGGTTGAGTACTGTTATACTATATATTTGGAGTTCCCAAGTGTATAATATAATTGGTGAGAATAATTTTAATTGTATTTGAACTTGCTTTTAATTGTTATTTGACATTAACGGCTTGGTTGGTTTATTTTACTCTAATAAAATTTTATGCCAAGGACCTTCTCCGTTAATGTTGAATATTTTTCTTGATCAAAAATCATTCTTAGTGACAATTTTATTTCAGTTTTCGACCTTTTTCTGTTGACGACAGCTTTTTCCTGTTGGATGCTTTTTCCTGTCGGCTGGTATTTCTGTTGGCTGGTTTTTTAGTTACCTGTTTTTTTTGTCAACTGAGATTTTGTTGATCGTCTGGCCGTTTTGTTGACCTCCAGTTAAATACCACGGTATAATACTTGGGCTTTCTACTTAAAAATTTAGCAATCAGCAGTCCATTAGTTTTCTTCTTTTACGAGGAAAATCATTTAGCAGTTACGTTAAGAATCATATAAGTTTTCATTATATGCTGGATAAGTTTGGATGATCTCCATGGGAAACTTAACAATCATTTTACTGTGATTTTAAACTGAGACGCAGACGTTTTCATACTGGGATTTCCTTCTAAAGAAGACATCCACCGTGGGAATCTATTCCTTTCAACATTATTGCTAACTTTGAAATTATAAATTCTTTTCTTTTATTTTGTTTTCCCATTCAGCAAACGTTGTAAACAATTTTTTTCTCCTAATTTTAATAAACCTGTATGTATACTTGTAGGTTTTTTTAATTGTTTCTGAGTGATAAGAACGAATTTGTACAACCTTGAAGCCGAAATACGTCAATTATTTAACTCGTTTTGTGGTGCTACATTAAAATAATACGATTTAATTTGTTTGGGGGTAATTCATTAGTGATATTCATTATAAAATCACTTGGCGCCCTTAACGTGGTTTAGTTATTTTAGTTTTTTTGTTAGTTTAATATATTCAGAAAAAAAAATACGGCTGTATAGATTCGTGAACTGATCTATACATCCCCTCAAATTTAATCCAATCGAGAAATTAAGGAGTCACGGAACCCTGATTATAATATTTTAATCTTTTTCCTTTAAGTTACTTAGCTGCTAATAAATAGTTTAAACATTAAAATTAAAATTTAAAATACATTTAATTTTATTTGTACAATTGATATTAATGATAATAATTTTTTTTTTTTTTTCATTTCAGACATTTGGATAAAATTTATTTAAAATTCTTTTCCAGTACTTAGACCTTTAGCTAACTATTTAATCATTAATTTGTTATTTCGTTATACACTTTTGGTAAAATTTAATTTGATAAAATAATATAGTTTAACGGATATTAGTAACACTGTTTGCTACACAATTAGCAGCTCTTGAGTTGGAATAATTTAGATTTTATAAAAGTAACTTATAACGTTACACACAATTGGCTTTAGAAAGGGAACTTTAACGTAACACATAATTGTCGCCCAACACTTGGGGCATTAGTAAGTTTTTTTACAGTTACACAAAATTGGCGCCCAACTTTTGTAACTTTAGGAAAACAGTTGAGTTAGGATACAAAACAACTGTGAGACCGATCCTAACCCAGCGTTTCTCAAACTGTGGGGCGCGCCCCCTAAGGGGGGCGCGTTTACATGATTGGGGGGGCGCAGTACAGATTAAAAATAAAATGGTAATGATAAAATGCTACAGATAGATTTTTAAAAAATCTTTATTGAAATTTTACTTACTTAATGATGACAAAGAAACATTCTAAGGACTAATGGCTAACATGAGCTTGTTTTAAGGCGCACAACTTCTCTAAATTTGGTTCTATGTTAGAGATGGCGACTCTGAGTTCATTTTCTACTTGAAGTTTATTTCTGTATTTAGATTTCACGACAGCAAGTGCAGAAAATCCAGTTTCACAAAGGTAGGACGTTGGAAAAGGCAACAGAATTCTAAGCGCTTTGGCTTTTATAACGGAGTAGTCGTTCGGAAGTTCAGTCCAGAAGTTTGTTAAAGATTTGTTAACAAAGTTTGATTTTTGTAAGGGATTTGTTGAAATATCTATCAGTTGTTCTTCTTCTTGCAATGATAGTCCGACAGGTCTATTTTCGAATGGATTTAAAACCCAGCTCCAGTCTGACAACTTGATATCTTTCTCTGCAAAGAAGTATCGCTTGAAATTCTCAGTTAAGTTTTCTAAATGGCTTCCTATGGTTTTTAGCATCACAGCTTTATGAATATCTTCCAATGGGGAATCTTGCACAAAATCGCAAAATGTGGGAAACATTTCCAAACTGTTTTCTTTCAATTTGTTATGCCATAACTGCAATTTCTTACAAAAAGCATCAATCTTTTGACTTAAATCAAATATATTTACGTCTTTTCCTTGCAGCTGAAGATTAAGTATATTAAGTTTTTCAAAAATATCTACTAAATAAGAAAGCTTCAGTAAAAATAATTTGTCGAAAAAATCTGTTGAATGCTTGTGACCTTCCTCGCTTAAAAATATCGCTATTTCCCTTCTTAATTCAAAGACACGCTTAACCGTCTTACCGCGTGACAACCATCTGGATGAGGAATAAAACAACAAAGATTGATGCTCAGCTCCCATATCTTCACACAGAACAGAGAACATCCTTGTTTTTAGTGGTCTGGTTTTTATAAAGTTAACAACTTCAATAACTACTGTCAAAATCATGTTTAGTCCAGGGCTTAGCTTAGATTTTGATGCTAACGCTTCCCGATGTATCATGCAGTGCGTCCAGATAATTTCTGAGGATTCCTTTTTTACTAGCGCTTGTAAACTGTTGTATTTACCAGACATGGCTTGAGCTCCATCGGTGCAAATCGCAACACAATTTTTCCATTGCAAATTTATTTTAGTAATAGAATCATTTGTAATCTTGAACAACTCGGTGGCTGTAGTTCTTTCTTCAATCTGTTTACAAAACAATAAATCTTCACATATTTTAGAACATTGACAGAATCTAATGTAGCAAATCAAATGGGAATCATTACTAGAGTCAGTTGCTTCGTCAAGTTGTATAGCAAACAAGTTTCCAGTAAGCTCAGATTTAAGCTGCTGCTGCATATCAACTGATATATCGTTAATTCGTCGACAGATTGTATCATTTGACAGAGGAATATTGTTAAGTTGTGAAGTAAAATTTTCACCAAACATTATTTCTACAATGTCTTTGCAAGCGGGTAAAATAAGTTGCTCTGCAATAGTGTGCGGTTTTCTGCATTTAGCTACTTTGTATGCCACTTTATATGATGCCAAGAGAGCCTTCTCATTTACTGCCAGTACTCTATGGAAGCTGGATTTTTGTTTTTTAAACAATCTGAGTTTCTCCACAAAAAAATCTCGCGGTTTATTGACATATTCTCTGTGCAGCTTTTCTAGATGCCTCTGTAATTTATTTGGTTTCATGCTATCTGCAGCCAATACTTTTAAACAGATAACGCATTGTGGTTTTTCTTCGCCACCTACTTCAAGGCTAGTAAAGCCCAAATTTAGGTATGATGGGTCATATTTTCTTGTTTTAGATTTCGGACGATTTCCACCTGAACCTGTCGATGTACAAGCCCCGTCATCCTCAAGTTTTCGTTTTAAATATTTATCCATACTACATCTACTTATACACTCACACTTCACAATAATGCTTGCTTAGTGTTAAAACACCTTCACTGAGAGACTGAGAATACCGTATGTGCGCTTCTGTATTTATAGTCGCGTTCAGACAGTTCGAGAAAGATCAGGAAGCTTGAATACGTGGCACGAACGCCGCGAACTTTCCGACAGCATCTTTGGCGCTCTCGACGAGACAATATTGCCTATTTTAGTCCAAATTCCTAGGTCTACGGATTGGGGGGCGCAACATTTTTTAAATTAAAACAGGGGGGCGTGAATAACAAAAGTTTGAGAACCGCTGTCCTAACCTATGCGGCAGAAACTCGAGCCGACACTAAAAGAACACAACAGGTAATGAGTAACGTAAAAATGAATACTCTAAGAAAACTCAGAGACAGACAAGCAAATTAGAGCATACGGGAACA
This sequence comes from Agelastica alni, assembly GCA_950111635.1. Lineage (NCBI taxonomy): Eukaryota > Metazoa > Arthropoda > Insecta > Coleoptera > Chrysomelidae > Agelastica > Agelastica alni. The sequence goes on along the minus strand of OX467709.1, from coordinate 28,851,904 downwards.
ATGTAACATCCAGAGCATCAACAAATGGGTAAAAGCAAGGAAAATAGACTGGGATAGTCATGTTAGCAGAATGGCACCTGACAGACTAGCTAACATCTGCAAAAATATTAAACCGTACAGAAAAAGACCAACAGAAAGGCCAAAAAAAGATGGAAGGATAACCTACTGACAACAACAACAGAAACAGATTGAGAGGCATACAAACAGGAGCAATCCTAGTCAGACGAAGAAAAAGAAGAGTTTAGTTAGGGTTACATAACCTATAAAACTGCTGAGTTAACGTGGAGAGTGATTTCATTCTTGTAAACTTTTGATAATACTTTTTTGTTATTTAATTGCGGTTATTGTTGTAATATTAAAAAATAACAATTAGACAATAATAGAAAAAAATTTGTAAAGTGAAAAGTTGTGCAAGTGGGCGAAATTTAAAAAATAAAAAAAAAATGATATGTCCTTGGCCTTCGTCATTTTTTCGACCAACAGTAGGTATGTACAATCAATTTATATGAATTTGCCCACTTGCTACTTTAGCGCCACCCTAATTGGAACGCTTTTCGACGAACATTTTTTCCTAGACAGAGAGGGTCCTCTTTACCACTACCCTTTATAATTTACATGGAACAGATTAATAAATTAAATTCAACTATTTTTACAATAAATGTTGCCGTTTTCTGAAATTTCACTTTTACTGCGTGTGAACCGCACGCACACATTTTTTTTAAAATCCCAAATTATTTACATGCTGTTATTTTATTACAATGAGTAAATTTTGTTATTATAAAAGCTAATGAAGCTAAGCCCATTCACGTGACTTTCAGCAATCGTAAATGCGACTGCCTACCAGTTCTACCAAATAGATAGAAGACTGAACTGGAGAAAACACATTTTTTCAAAAAAAAAAACAACTTTAACTTAAGCTTCTTAACCTTTATTGGCTCATTGGTCGCTGATCACAACTGTCAATGAACATGAAGTATTTGCATATAAAGCCATTCTTAAACCGATTTGCTGCTATGGGATCCAGTTCTGGTTATCTACATAAAACTCGAACATTAAAATTCTGGAAAGATTCCAATCAAAAGTACTCCGCATCATAACTGATGCTCCCTGGTACGTCCCATACAACTTCATTCGTCAAGACTTACAAACTCCGATTGTGAAAGAAGAACAGTGTGCACAAAAATATGAAAACAGTTTACGAGAACATTCATACCAGCTTGTATGAAACCTACTTCAGAAGCCAGAATTGAGTAGAGTTTAACGTTATTTTCCTAGTGATTTACTGTCAAGATTCTGGAGTGATAGTTTATTTCCCATAGACAAATCTAGACGAGCGGTAGCGTGTCGAGCCAAGTTCAAGCTTACAGAATTGCGAGCGGTACCGTGTGTAATATTACACGAACCATTTGGAGCCACTTTTGACCCCCTCATAACTCAAAAACTATTTCACATGTAAAATTTGGCTTATATATTGAGACTTGCGAGATACATATGTGCTCCAAATTTCATAAACACACCTCAAACAGTTATTAAGATATTAACGTCCAAAAAACGTCATTTTTATCACTGACTGACCTATAGATTAAAACTCTAACCCAGTTCAAGATGACCTAGAAAGTTCAAATTTGGCATCCAGGTAGGTAGTTGGGTCAATACAAATGAATAAATCAGAAACTAGTAAATTTTATTTTATTATAATTTTTCAATTAATTGATTCTATTAGCAACACTTACTTATAGTGCCTGTTATGTAAGAATCAGCAATCAAAGATGATAACAGCCGGTCTTTGTGTGGATTTTAAGGTCTTTACGTGAATATATAACGAGTGGAATACCACCCTTAATTCTTTGTTAATCCAAAAATATCAGTTTAAGTACTTGATAACTACTTATAACTAAGAGTATAGTCGAACTTTCGTATTTATTACTTTATTAACTGGGATTTAGTATTAATTATTATTTCAATATTTAGCTCACATCAATAGTGTAAGATCATTACTTATAAATAATTAAATAGAATAGGTATTGAGAATGCTCGGACTACCGGACCATTGCACTCATGAGTCACACTTTAAGTACTAAAACACACGGAGCGGTTTCTGGCGAGTAGGCGCCGACTCGGCAGAGAAGCGGCTCAAAACACACGAGGCGTCACCGCAGCTTACGACCGACACGTTTTTATCGAGACATCTTTCGCAGTTGTCTAGTTGTGTCTGAGTGGTTCGCATCGTTGGCATAAAGTATGACTTCTTCTGACGGTGATGATGATTTGCTTTTTCTAATAACTGCAGGCTTATTATATAACAAAATTAAGAAAAAAAAGAAACGCAAATATTGGATACATCCCATAATAAATGAGAGGAAAAATAGAGGATTTTTTTACACACTGTATAAAGAACTTAACGGAGATCCAGATAAATTCTTTAATTTTACCAGAATGTCAAGAGAAACATTCCAAGAATTGTTGTCAATCAACAAAGGCGTTGGTTACCTCTTCCCAAGAACGTTTCTTTTTTATTTTGTTGGAATAATCCTCTGAACGAATATCCCAAATCGCTGGTCTAATATGAATCTCATTGATTAATTTCTCAACGTCCAAAGTTTCCATACTGGTCTGATAACGCCGAGTCACTTATTAAAAACAAAAACCGCCACAAAACCGCTTACGTGTGTTTAGTCCCATAAGCAAACATGTACTGATTTGCCGACTACAGTCGTAAAACCGCGCGCGGTGCATGATGTCCAGCAGGGTACGCGCTGCCACCGCCATCACGAACCGCGCGTTGACACACCGTCTGTTTCATTCAATAGAACTGCCATAAAGGATGCACCGCTTCGTGTGTTTTAGTACTAAAGCTGTTTTTAAAGATCATCCATAAAAGAGTATACAGAAAACTTTTAGAGGACATGAGCAGCACACAGTTTGGATTTCGCAAAGGACTTGGAACAAGAGTGATAAACGTTTTTTTCCAGCGCTGTCTCGATATGAACCAAAACGTGTTTGAATGTTACATCGATTTTGAGAAAGCTTTTGACAAAGTGAAACATGACAAGTTATATCAGCTACTCGTCAGTAAAAACATTGATTTGGACGATGTGAGAATAATTAGCAACCTATACTGGGGCCAAAGAGCGAATACAAGGGTAGAAAACCAGCCAACAGAGAAAATGGAAATCCGTCGTGGTGTAAGACAAGGATGCATCCTATCGTCAATACTATTTAACCTGTATACTAAAGCCATTTTTAGAGAAACCTTGCAAGAAGAATCGATAGGGATAGTTATTAACGAAGAAGTTATAAATAATATGTGATATGCCGATGACACCGTCTTGTTAACGAGCAATCAAAAAGACATACAACATTTTCTAGAGAAATTAAATGATCGATGACGAATACGGTCTAATGATAAATCTTAAGAAAACCAAGTTAATGGTAGCTCCCCCAAAATCACAACCATGTAAACGTGTCAGTAGCAGACATCTTAATAGAGAATGTTCAGTCATACAAATACCTGGAACCCTGGATAGAACAATCAGGTGACCAAACAAGAGAAATAAGAACGAGAATAGAGATAGCCATTTACGAAAATGTGTGGTGGGGAGCGGTAATTCGTTACGGTAATTCATTACGTAATCGTCTTAAATAATTAATCCCTACTTGCTTAGCATATGCTATTACTATCCACAAATCACAAGGCCTTAGCCTTGACAGCGCTCTTCTTGACATAGGCTCCTCTATATTTTGTTATGGGCAGGCTTACGTTGGACTCTCCAGAGCTAAAACCTTAGATGGAGTACAAATAAAACAAAAAAGGCAATTATACCCAGTAAACGTAAGAAAATACAGTAGGATAACAAAAACTACGTAGTATTAATTTTATTATAAATAAGTACCTACTAATAATTTCTGTACAAAAAGTAATGATATCCCATTAAAAACATAAATGTGAAATGAGAGCCAAGTTCAATGTTATGATACATGCCTTGGTTGTTGACTTCAACGACAAAAGAAGTGAGATCTAAACGGGTGCCTAGTTCAATGGTCAGTCCTGAAATTTATTTATAACAACATAAAATATTTTATAACAACTTAAAATATCATTTCTTCTAATAACTTAGGATAATATATTGAAGCATAAGGTCTGACTTGGTTTGAATATACAAATTATATTATAGCCTTCGCAAGTTCTAAAGCTGTAAGTTCTTATTTTATTCTTCCGAAATTTTTGGCTTGCTGGTAGAAACTAGCCATCGAATCCTCCATAACTGTTTTAGTGGGTACTTAATAAGAATTCGTATATTTAAACTAGCCAAGTCAGACCTTAGGCTTCAATATATTATCCCAAGGTATTAGAAGAAATGATATTTTAAGTTGTTATAAAATATTTTATGTTGTTATAAATAAATTTAAGGACTGACCATTAAACTTGGCCACACATTTAGATCTCACTTCTTTTGTCGTTGAAGTCAACAACCAAGGCATTTATTATAATATCGAACTTGGCTCCCATTTTACATTTATGTTTTTGATGGGATCAATTCCTTCGTGACAAAAGTCTTATAGTTTGGAGTATTTTATGTCGAGTACCGAGGTCATGAATTACAGATATTCCTCTCTTCTCTTTTTGTTATTTGTAAATTACATAAGTAAAAATATAACGAGCAACAATCTTTTATTTATGAATATGTATGATTCTGATTTTAAAAAAAAAGGTGTTTAAAGGTATAGAAGTCGTGACTAGAGCTTTGCGTTCGGATTTAATTAATAAAATGTTGTGCCCTGCTCGCCAATTCTTACTGAAATTGGTATTTCTTTTAATTAATAGTTTACCTTACATTTTATTCAATTATTACAGGAGAGGAACTCCTCCGTCAACACTACCCCCAACGCAACCTCCGAAGCCACAAGAACAACCGCACACGCCACCCGCCCAGAAGCAATCCATTCAGCGACCCACCACTCCCTTAGCACCTCCAGAAGCAGCGAAACAAGAAAGCGGAGATTATGCACCCACCGCAGAACCGGCGCCGGCCATCAAATCTCCACAGGCTACTTCGCCGACAGCAAGAACACCCATACACCAGAGAGCGATATCGTTGCCACCGGCGCCTCTTGAGAGACCGCGACCTGTGCAGGCGCAGACCGTGCACAGACCCGTCGGGTATTCGCAGAGCGAAAGACTACCGAATAGAGAAAGGCCTAGTCTAAATAGACAGATGAGCAGGAAGGAGGTCATCAAAAAATACATCAAAAAAGAGACTGCCAACTTTTTTGGAGTCGGCGAGGAGAAGGAGGAGGAACAACAACTGAGATGGTTGGATAGACGGAAAAGAATGGCTTATAGGTAAGTGCTAGATTTGCTTGTGGGTCATTCCATGTGAGATCGACCCCTTTCGGCTTGTATGAATTTTGTTAACCTTTTATTTTATTATAAAACTAAAGTCTTATCAAAGAACAGGTATTTATTATGCATGGGAAAAAAGTACTGCGTTACTAAGGAACCCTTTAAAGTAATCAAATATCTGTCAATTTAATTCTGTAATTTGATTTAAAAGTTGCGAACTTTGTGGTTGTTTAGTAGTTATTTTAATTTTCTCTGACTCTACCGGAGTTAGTAGAAGCAGCGAAAGTAGCGTCACAAAAATTGTTGCTAGCTAAATCGCGATGGCTGTTTAACTTATACATAGATGATTGTTTAAAAGATTTGAAAAAGAGTGCGTATGGATTAAAAATGAATGATTTGATCTTCAACAAATACCTTCTTTACGCCGATGATTAAGTCATATTAGCGTCATCTGAAGAGGAGTTGCAGGCGATGGTTAATGTTATGCATGATGCCCTGAAAATCAAAGGGATGAAAATAAATGTAAGCAGAACGAAAGTAATGGTTTTTAAAAGAGAAGATAACATGACAAACTGTGAAGTTCTGATTAAGGGTAAAAGAGTGGAACAAGTAAATGAATTTGTGTACTTGGGTTCAAAGTTTACGAGAGATGGAAAGTATGACAGTGACATTGAGCAAAGGGTGTTGGCAGGAAAACAAATGAATGGGGCACTGCATAGCTTTGTGATCAGCCAGAAAGTTCCAAAAAAGGCACGTCTGGCTGTGCATAGAGTTGTGTTATAACTTCATAATTTTCAAATAAAAATATTCCGAAAACGGTACTCAGCATCAAGTTTTACCAAGAGTACCTTTTTGGTGTAAAATTTAATGATGGTGAAGTCCACTTGATTAATAAATCTAACCTTAAAAAAGTTATGTTTAATACTACTTGGTACGAAACGTGTAACCAACGCCCTCTATGAGAGTCAGATATAAAAACAAATTCATGGGATGTATCAGCTTCTAAAAGATATTCCTATAAAATTTCATTACAATATTTCCTGTAGTTTCGGCAAAATCGTAATAAATGTGTATAATTTTTTTTTCTTCAACGCCCTTTATCTTGAATACGGATGGCGTTACGATAACTTTTTACTAAGCAAACCCCAATTTTTTAAAACACCCTGTTTATCCATGAAAAAGGTAATTTTATAAAAAATGATATTTTGTTACGTGTCAACAGATATAAAATGTCAAACGTTTTTTCCATCACAAAAAAAAATTATTTTATTTATATTGTGGTCAACCCATTTAAAAAAATTGGCTAGTGGTCGGTGGAGCAAAAGGGGTTGAATCTAGAACTGTCAAATATATGTTAAAATATGTTTCAATTAATTTTTACGCAGGGTTTACTTTACAAGATTTTTACGCAGATTTACACTTTACTTTTCGGGGTAGCTACTTTTAAAAAAACACCCGGTACCTATACAGGGTGGGGCACCCCATACGACACGGTCCCTGTAAACCAAACCAATAATTTTTTCGAGAATTAACCCATTTTATTATATGTATATTGATTAAGGCTGCAAAAGAAAATTAATTTGGAGTCTACAGGGTGGCTTAAAAAAGTGTGACATATCAAAGTTGAGTTTTTTTAAATGAAACACCCTGTATTTCGTTACACTTTTAAATAGTTCAGGAAAAAATAATACGATTTCATAAGGTACTATTTAGCTAACTATAACCGTTCTCGAGTTATTGATTTTTTTGTAAAAATGCTAGGTACAATTGGAAACTAAATTACATCAAAATGTATAAATATCATCCCTTCGAATTCTGACCAAGCATAAAAGAGGTTTTGGGCTATTGATTTCAATAGAACCCCTTTCTGAATATTATACAGAATGTTCAAAAATCATTGTCACTTTTTTATAATTTCGGACAAAGATAACTTTGTTATTTCATATGAAACACCCTGTATTATTTTGGTCTAAATAAATTAAAATTCAATTTAATCTTTTATTTCATATTGGGATTCCCCTATACCTAACCTAAATAGTTTTTCAGATATTGGTTTTTTCAAAGTAGTAGTTCTTTTATTATTGCATTCTTTGAATCAAGAAGACTAAAACGACATTTATTTAATTTGCTCACAGAATTCTCATTGACAATTGTTATACTTTCTTCATTGAAAATATTTACTTTTCATATTCTGACAGTAGTTCATTTAACAGACTACAATTTTTTTTTATTATTTAACTGAAACAACAACAAAATATGAAACACAAATTTATTTAATTCAAAGTAGATGCTCAAAATGACGACCATCCTGTTAAATACAAAGAGCCACTGTCTCTATAAAGGACTGCTTAACACTTACTAATATTTGGAGCGTCATTCTTTAAAAAGCACTCCTTATTGAGGGTTTTCTATGATTGATTTATTTGCCTTTTCGTAAGCTACACTTTAAGTTCTACGAAATTCATGTAGCAATTGTTTGAGAACCAACTTGTTTGGATTATTCCGGTCTGGATATTTTTGGGCATACACCTTCAACGCCAAAAGCCAATTCTCTAAACACTCACCAATTGCTAAAATCATATCTATCCGCTCTTGAATGGGATAAGTTTTTATTTTCGACGGTAATAATTCCGTAAATGTTTTGAATAACGTAAAATACAATAACTGATAATAAAAATTCTTTCAACAAGTTGAATAAATGTCGTTTCAAAGCTATCTTAAGTCAAAGAATACATTGAATTTTTTTTTTTATGAAAATAGTTGCAAAAAGGGTAGACCTATCGTGTGGGCCGCGGCACTGCGACTATTAGAAGGGGAAGGATTATAGAAAGGAAATGATTGTGGACACGCTTTTTAAAAAGTTGCAGGTCATAGTTCTCTGGAAAAACTGATTTTGGAAGCTTATTCCATTCCGTAGCAGCTCTGTAAAAGAAGGATTCTTGATGAAGATTGGTCCTTATAGTGTCAAGCTTGAGAGTAAATGGGTGAGACTGATCAGCGTGCCGTGTTCTTCGGCCGAATGTGGCCAATGGTGGTACAAGAGTTTTTATTTCTCTGGAGCATCTGCCATGGAAATATCTGTAGAGCAATGACTGGTCTGCAATTGTTCTTCTATGTTCTGAGTGACATAAGCCAGCAAATCTCCAGTAGACCGAAGTTGTTGAAATTCATATTGTCTGTCATGGATTATCTCAAATTTCTCCAGATATTTGATAAGTTCTGTGTTAATCGCTTTTTCCATAACTTTGGATATGACTGAGAGTAATGCAATAGGGCGATAATTTGCGATAAGAACTACTATTTGATAAAGCCAATATCTAAAAAACTATTTAGGTTAGGTAAAGGGAATATAAAGTGAAAGATAATAGAATTTAATATTGTTTAGCCAAAAAAAATACAGGTTGTTCTATTTGAAATAACAAAGTTATCTTTGTCCGAAATTATAAAAAAATGACAATGATTTTTGAACATTCTGTATAATATTCAGAAACGGGTTCTATCGAAATCAATAGCCCAAAACCTCTTTTATGCTTGGTCAGAATTCGAAGCGATGATTTTTATACATTTTGATGTTATTTAGTTTCCAATTGTACCTAGCAAAAAATCAATGACTTAAGAACGGTTATAGTTAGCTACATAGTACCTTATAAAATTATTATATTATTTTTTCCTGAACTATTTAAAAGTGTAGCGAAATACAGGGTGTTTCATTTAAAAAAACACAACTTTGATATGTCACACTTTTTTTAGCCACCCTGTAGACTCCAAATTAATTTCCTTTTGCAGCCTTAGCCAATAAACATATAATAAAATGGGTTAATTATCGAAAAAATTATTGGTTTGGTTTAAAGGGACCGTGTCGTATGGGGTGCCCCACCCTGTTTAGATTTAGTGGCACCGATAACGAACTTACTATTAGCATTTATTTTCATTAAAGTAAAGCGTTCTTCAATCGATCCTATTGCGCCTGAAATATTTGTAAAATCCGCTGGAAAAGTAAGTGAATTTTCAAATCAGCAATGCGTAACAAACCGGCATTGCAAATCGAAATTATTTTCAGAACAATGGGTCCTCTGAAGGAGGAATACTGCACGCCTAGTATCAGTCGATTTTCTCAATATCATCGACGGACGCTCTCGGAGGCAGCTCATCCTTCGGCGCAAGTCGGGTCTGGTCAATTGACAACGGAAAGACCTGACGTGCTGCCCGGTCCATCGGACAACACCGATTCCATATCGGTACCGCCGGACACACATCACAGCGATTCCTCGATCAGGAGGAAAGATTCTGTCGCCAGGATGACTTGGGACGGTTTGTCATACGTCGTAACGGTAAGTGTATTGTTTCACCAAAGTAAATATGCAAGGTTATTATATTGAACCATAATATTTCCCAGACACTCGCCAGACATAGACCGAGGCCGAGGTCTCAGCAATCTACGTGGTCCCGCAGTTTCGCACCGGACACTCCGATTGAAGTTGCCTCACCTGAAGAACAATCGTTTTTCGAAAAACCCGCAGCGCCGACCTCGCCGCGCACGCCAGAAGGCGGTGACACCATCGACAAAGCCGACGCAGTATTGCCAACTTACAGGTACGATTCAATTTAACGCAATCGCGATGTTTCAGGATATTTTAAAAACTATGCCTGTGATTATTTTGAAACTTCGATTTTATTTTTTATTTGTTATTATAGCACATTTGACTTGTAGGGTAATAAAAAAAGCGGAAAACATGTTTTATTTCTTCAAGTATGGTCCGTTTCACAGTTTTTGACGTGTCGTCATAACAACCGCGTGCATTAGGTTTCCCTCTTTCCTTGTTAAGCTCGAATCGCTTACCCTCCGGTGGCGGAGCAAAATGTCCGACAAAATACCAATTATTCGTATAAAGTAAAACTAAACTAAACGATCCAGGGTCGACTCACTCGACCGCGAATGGAGCAGGAATGACCTGCGAATTCTTACTGGACTGCTTACAGGACACTGTCGTCTGAGATACCACCTCGGAAGGATAGGTCTGAACTAACAAACGGACTGTCGGTTTTGCTGTGTGGAAGACGAAACTGCTGAGCATATATTATGTTCATGTCCTGCCTGGAAATAATAATGTTCAACATATTTGGATATACCAACCTGGAACGTACCGATTTCAAGAAAAACTCACCCCATACAACTATAAACTTCGTGAGAAGGGCTGGATTGTTCGGTGAACTGTAACCTCTAAGGGTGAGATACAATAGAGGTGGAGGTGCGACCTACGCCTCACTCACATGATAACTAACCTAACCTAAACTAAATGATAAAACACCATTCACAGGGCCAGAACCTGTGCTTGGAATCAGCAAAAACCGATGCAGGACCCTGATTGACGAAGGGATGAAACAAGTACACCAACAACACCTGAATCTGAACAGAACGAAGGCACGCGCATTATAGTAGGGCTGTTGACTGGTCACTGCGGCCTGAGGAAACACCTGAACATCATGGAACCCGTGGATTGCAGACTATGTGGTGAAGAGGACGAAACAGCCTCTCACATCATCTTCGAATGCGACGCCGGCTAAGGGCGGGTGATTTTGACCAAAATATAACGATAGGACAAAATATGCCTTAATAAAATATTGCTGTGGCGGTAAATTTGAAATTTTCTTTTTATTTTTTGCTAATAATTTCACTGTAAATTTATCAATTGTCAAAAGGCATAACTTTAGACAAGGAATATTATTTTATGTAGATGAAAATCCTGCAGTAAAGTAAGTTCACGTAATCTGTCAGCAGCAACATAAGTAAGGCAGTCATCTATTATTAGACTTTTCAAAAAAGAAAACTTTTTTACTTATCACTTTACTCCCTTATAAAATTTGCTTCCAAGAGATCTCCCACGACGATTACAGTTCTGCCAACGTATTATCTACGAGTATAATGATAACCGAAATTTTATTAAGAATATTATGTTCACCGATGAAGCGACTTATACCAGACGAGGAGTTGGCGAAACAGCCATTACCTAGTAGAAAAAATCCCGCATGCTATTAAAGATAGACATTTTCAGCATTAGTTTAAATTTAATGTATGGTGTGGCATTATTATTCTACCTCTAAATTAAAATGGAAATTATTATTAATTTTTTTTTGCAAAATACTTACTGTTAGTGATATTTTGAATAATCTGTCACTATCTGTAAAAAGAAAAATGTGGTATATGCAAGATGGAGCACTCACTCATTTCCCATTAAGTGTTAGAAATCATCTAACTGACGTATTTCCTCAACGATGGATTGCCAGAGGAAGTGATTTTGAATGGCCACCAAGAAGTCCTGAGTATAACCCGCTTGATTTTTATGTTTGGGGACATATAAGTCCTTAGTTTATGCCAATGAAATTAATTTACGAGACGAACTCTGAAGGAACATACAAAAAGCGGCTAATTTTATAAGGGGTCAGAATAATTTTTTCTTTGAAGTCCGAAAGTTGCCACGTCTTTTTCGTTCTCTATAGAGTACTCTGCCAGCGGTCTCTCTACTGGCAAATTATGCCCGAGCTCAGCCGTAGAGGGTAGAAGAGAAAAAAAAAATAAAAGTGAGCCGCGCCACCGACTTGGACGATTCAAGCCGGAAACCCCTAGGTCTTATAGGCACTAGCAGAGCCACACGATAAAGAACTAAGATTATGGTGAACCAAATAAATGAAATTATAGCAAAAATATATTGGATACTTTACTCCTACAATAAATCAAAGTACACAGCTCAATAGCAGAATTATAACAAATATAGTCAAAATCAACAGCTAACAATAAATCAAAGTACCCAGTTCAATAATAACATTTTAAAAAATATAGTCAAAAACAACAGCCAACAATAAATCGAAGTACTCAGTTCAATAATAACATTATAACAAATATAGTCAAAATCAACAGCCAACAATAAATCGAAGTACTCAGTTCAATAATAAACTTATAACAAATATAATCAAAATCAACAGCCAACAATACAAATCAGAATTTGAAAATCTGCAGTCCTGGGAGATTTGCGACAAAATGTGTGAATCAGTGGTTAAAAAAATGCAATGTTTGCTTAGAATAGCATGGAAAACAGTTTGTTTTGTAGATTCACTGAAATGTATTAGAGTATTTTTGTTGTATTTTTGACAACAATCCTGTATTATAATGAGTAATAATAAAAGAAAAGGTCGGAAATTTATTATTTTTCTTTATGACAAGCACCTCTAATTTTCCTTATTGAAGTAAGAACGTTTATTAAAATGTTGTGGTTGATAACAATGGAAGCGTTAATAAAGTCAGTTTTGTGTTTTTCAGAGATAGAACCGAAAGGGTTAGATACGAAGTACCACCGAACAACGCAGGATGGAGGATAGATCACGAAGGTGTCGTTTTGCGACACGGGGAGACCAGATCGTCCGTCGGAAGATCTCGTATACCCTTCAGTACTTTAGATAGAGCGTTAGATAATTCCGATAGGAGGCAATACGGTACTGGATGGGTAGGCAAAATGTTTGGGTAAGTTTGGTTTGATTTTATTTAAATTGAAAATTGTAGTCACCAGTATATTATTACTTTAGAAACAGTTAACCATTTAATGACAAGAATTTTAAAAAATATCCAAGCATTTCAAATATGTTTGGTTAAATTTATTTTATTTTAGAGAAATCGCTGCTTAATAAGATTTTTTAGTCACAATGCTCTATTATTATCAAAATTTTTAATGAGAGTGCTTTTTAAGTTTCTAATAGTATAAATAGTAATTATTGTATCTGTCTAAAAGGTCCATGTATAAATTGTTATTATTCATCGCTTAATTGATTAAATAATTGCATAATTGTTTGTATACAGGGTGGACCAAAAGTCTGGAAACGGACAATTATCTCGTAAATTGCTAGTGAGAATTGTACAAAATTTGAGATTAGCCTATTTTGAGATACGAAGATTCCAGATTTGACATTTGCAATATTGTCAGATTTCCTTTTTTTCCGATATTATTAGTCACTTTGGTTTTTTAAATACATCATTGGAATCCTCTTTTTAAATACGAGTATAGCTACATGTATCACTTATGATTTGATGTAGTTTTAAAGATCTTAAACAAATAAAACAGAAGTGTGGCAATGCCTAATTGTATTAATTAAAAAGATTAAAAGATTACAACATTTTTAACATAATGATTACTTAATCTAGTGTTCAAAATGTGCTTCATTTGTAAACTGACAGTACCCTAATCGATGGTAGAATGCGTCTACCATATTTCTCCATGATTGCCTAGACCTTGACTAGACCTTTTAGAGTTTATAAAATAATAAGTGTTACATATGGCTGAACTCGTATTGAAGAGGACATTTTAATAATGACCGAATATACAGGGTGATGTATTTAAAATACCCAAGTGACTAATAATATCAGAGAAACGGCAAATCAGACAACATTGCAAATTTTAAATCTGGAATCTCCGTATCTTAAAATAGGCTTATCTTAAATTTTGCGCAATTCGGACTAGCGATTTACGAAATAATTGTCCGTTTCCAGACTTTTGGTCCACTCTGTATATATTTGTATAATTGTTTGTTGATGCTTGTCACGTAGGTACAGGATGTAGTGAAAAAGAAATATATATTGAAAGACTTTATTGCTAACAAAAGGAATGATTTTCTTACTGGCTTATTCTGCTCTGTTCTTTATCTTATCTATAATAAAATTGTACAATAGCGACCCTCTACCGGAAGCATTTTTACGCAGCTAGCGCGATGTATAAATATGCGCGTGCCACGCAGGTTGTGTTGGTCAGTCGGTGTTTTCACGTTCATGATTGTTTTATTTTGGGTTCATTTGTTCATTGTTTGTCATAGTGATCGTGCAGCTGGTACCTACTCGAAGCTCTGATTTTTTGTGAATTGTAATATTAGTGCAGATTTCTTCAAAGAAATGAATAAGAAAGGTGATCAATTTATAGATCTACACTTTAGTGAACCCATGATTACAATCAATGAAGATAACCGCACTGAGACAACTTCTCCTGAAGAAAATAATTTTTCTCTGATGTGAATGAAATGAATGAATGAATGATGAAATGAAGAACACTAGAAGAATTTAAAATAAACTTGAAAAAAATTGGCAGTTTTGTAAAATCCTATCCAGCATTAATGCCTATTGCCAAAAAGTTTAATACTAAGATAAAAAACATGGATACCGAAGCTTCATTTCATACTCTATATTCTTCATTTTTCCATTTAAAACAGTCTCGTAAAATCAAGGTTTAACCTACCTCTATTGCTAGGAGAAAATCATCGTATAGAGGTCACAGAAATATATATTTATTTTTTTTACTGAAAATAGTCGCAAAAAGGGTGGACCTATCGTGTAGGCCGCGGACGGCCCGCACTGCGACTATTAGAAGGGGGAGGGATTATAGATAGGAAATGATTGTGGACCCACTTTTTAAAAAGTTGCAGGTCATAGTTCTCTGGAAAAACCGATTTTGGAAGCTTGTTTTATTCTGTAGCAGCCCTGTAACAGAAGGATTCTTGATGGAGATTGGTCCTTGTAGTGTCAATCTTGAGAGTAAATGGGTGAGACTGATCAGCGTGCCGACGTGAACGACTTAAGAGCCGAGCGACTGTCGCTACAGATGTATATGTGTTTGTTCCTGTACCTTAGGTCAATTATGTGCCTTGTACAAGCCCAATTCGCATATATCTCTGCTTGAAATATAATGGCCGCGTGGCCAAGTCTCAAGGTCACCTCCGTTCTCGGCCCGTCACTCCAAAATGCTGCTCTCGTTTCCTATTGTTTTTTGAACCCATCCGTGTACCGAACGAGCCCTTTCAGGTTCGGGAAGCTTGGTAAGTCATCGTTTCATTCCTGTCTATTGAAGAAGGTAACCTGGAAATTGGTCCAGAAATGATAGTTGATGGGTTGTCGGTCTCAATCCAAGGTCAGAACCTCCTCGAGAATGGCCGCATGTCCGTACAACGCCGTTTTCCAGAGTCCGTAAGATTGCAGTCTTATGACAGTTTTCACCGCCTGGGTTTCAGCATGTAGATCTGGGGGCTTAATGTTGAGAATCACTGGCGTGGGGTTAGTTTTAATTGCCCCCGTAATGCCTAGCAATGCTAGTAGTTAGACCTTATCTAGGTCTTTGTCGTTAATTTGCTTTTTGAGGGATCTCCACCAAACAACAGATAAATAGGTGGTTTGTGGAACCAAGATGGCTGTATAAATCCATCTTACCACGATGGGTTTCAGGCACCAATTTTTACCAAAAATTTTTCTGCAAACCTAGAAAGTGGCAGTGGTTTTCCGGACCTGTTTATCGATGTGGTTTCTGGGGTTCACCCTTAGAAACCTGGATGTGCACCATTCTTCAATGAGATCAAGAGCTTCCTGCATCTTTTTTTCTTATTTCTTCTGGGTCCTGGCTTTTAACCAAAAGTGTCACGTTACCTGAAGGATAGTTTTAGAAATATGTCGTTAGAAAGGATAAGTACCCCTTCTCACATGCTCGCCCTTAATAATAATAATAATATAATCTTTATTCAGTACAAATGAAATGATATACTGAAATGGCGAAGTTCATCTCTTGCTGGAAGCAAGGTGATGGTCTTCCACTCAACCAAACTTAACACTAATAGCCTAACTAAAGTATCATCTTAACTGTCAATAATTGATGTGTGACGAAAACGAGAATTATATAAGTTGAATAATAGTCACAGTAATGATAATAATAATATTGATTATAAACTACGATATATTCAAAGCATGGGAGAATCCTATTGACATATGACAGAAGTATTTTTCTATAGGCTTCATGAAAAGTAGAAACGGATTTGTCCTTGACAGAGCTCGGTATGGAGTTGTAAACAGTAGATACATTATACGAGAAACTTCTTTCGAACATGCTTGTTTTGTGAATAGGTGGGGTTATGATGCCCTTCGTTCGTATGTTCAGGTTGTGGACATCCGAACGGAAAACAATTTTGCGATATAAATAAGAAGGCTGATTTGATTGTATAATTTTATGGTACAAAGTGGCACAGTGAAGTTTACGGACTGATTTTATATCTAGCCAACCATTTTCCGTAAGCTTATGACTTTGGATTTTTTGTATCCTCTTTGCATCAAGTGCTGTTAGACAAGGGCCGTAAACAGTGTCACAATGATTGAAAGTAGACAGAACAAGTGATTTACAAAGCATACTCCTGAGATGGATGTTTAACAAGGAATGTGAGATATATAAAAGTTTTAGTTTCCAGATTGATTTCTTTATACATTCTGATACATGTTTTTTAAATCTCAAGCAGGAATCGGTCCACAATTCTAGATTTTTTGCTACGTCATCAAAATTGATTGGGACATTATTGATGGAGATGTGCATATCAGTAATCAATTTCGCTCGGGCCTTGTTATTACCGAAGAGTAAAGCAGTTGATTTATTAGGATTTAGAGCAAGATAATGATCACGGGAAATCTTGTGAATAATGTTTAATTCACTGTTGATTATTCGAGCATATCTGTTGGGTGAAATGAATATAGGACCTGAGTATCATCGGCATACATTTGTAGATGACAATTATCAATATAATTATGGAAGTGTGCAGTATAAATGGTATATAAAATGGGGCCAAGTATAGAACCCCGAGCGACTCCACATGTCAATGCTCTCAAGCTTGAAATGTCTTCTCTAAGAATAACACGTTGTTGTCTGCAACTAAGGTAATTAGACAAAAAGTTTACCGAATCTTCAGAGAGTCCAATGTACTTCAAAATACGTGTTAAGACATTATGATGAAGCGTGTCGAATGCCTTCGAATAATCCAATAGTACCAATACTGTAAGTAGTCCTGAATCGGTAGCCTTAAACTTTTTATCTGTTACGTTGAGCTTGACAGTGGCACAACTTTGACCCTTCCGAAAACCAGATTGTGTATCCGGGAGTATGGCATTTTTCTCCAAGTATTCAACCAACTGATTTTTTATTATTATTATTATTTCCAAGATTTTTGAGATGACGGGGAGTATACTTATTGGTCTCAAATCTTTAAATTCGTTTAGTGCATCCACTTTGGGTAAAGGTATTCCATTTGGAAGGAAACACTGAGTTTTCTATACTAAAATTCACAATATGTAAAATATAATCAATAATAAAAGGACAACACATCAAAATGAAGTCAATACTAAGACCATCAGCCCCAGTGGCTCTTGTTTTGATAAACTCTAGTTGTCTGTATATTTCGCATTCGTCAACTTTTACGAAGTGTAAGTTTCCTGAAAGCCCTGCCCTATACCCATCATAATATTTATTAATGGATTCTGTTGGTGTAATCTGGGGAATGGAGGATAAAAAATAGTCATTAATTTCATCAACGTCAGACAGGTGTGCTGGGATTGCTGGATGGTTATTTTTTTTTAAATATTCAACTTTTTCATGGTATTCCAAACATCTTTACTATTCCTACCAACATGATATAGCAAATATGCTTTTTTTTCCCTTTCTACCGATCGATTGGCAAAGTTCCTGATAGCTTTGTATTCCTCATATTGTTGTGGATTCTTCTTTTTTTTTGAATTTCCTGAAAAGTTTATCTCTTTCTTTAAAGATCAATTTCACATTATTTGTTACCCATGGTTTACTTTTCTTCTTGAAAACTGTGGTGATTAGGGGAGCACGTAGATTTAGTAAATTATACAAGTTTTTAGTAAAAAAGTCAACTTTAGCATCAATAGTTTCTAGATGAAATATATTTCTCCAGGGTATTGAACTTAGATCATCTTTCAGTTGGATTAAGTTGATATTTTTTAGAGATCTATAGGTGGTAGAGGTAGGTTTTGATTTTTCTTCATTTAAGTCAAGAGAATTATGGATTAATTCGTGATCGGAGACTTGGGGAACATGCAACGATCCACAACATGTAGTATGTAGCTCTTCCGAAACAAGAATAAGGTCAATCAGAGTGGAGCTAATGGCCTTGAAATAATAAATGGCTTCTCAGTTGTTTAAAATTGGTCAAATATGAAAAATTACAGAGCAGACCTATTTTACACCAAAGAATCTTTAAAAAATAGAACATAAGAAACAATACAAAAACATAAAATAAATAAGTATCTAAACAATTACGTTTATACATGTGGGATAGTTATCGACTGATTAATTACACGTTTTCTCTTCGCTTCCAGGCATTCCTTTAGGAAATCAGTGGCGCAAGACGACAAAATTCAAGAACAGCTAGACGACATGGAGGACCACCGGCCGATGTTCACTTATTGGGTAACCACTGTCCAAATTTTGGTGCTGTTTATTTCCATTTTCTGTTACGGTTTTGGACCGTACGGCATCGACCTGCAATCGCGATCCGGTCAAGTTTTGGAGACTAGTCTTTCTTTGCAGCAAGTCGACTACATGGAACCCGCCAATTTTTGGTAATTTTCTTTTGTTTTTTTATAGAATCCACCCCATTTTGATTGTCTTGTAGTTATTTATATGTGTAACCCTTATAATTATAATTTTTTGATGTGAAACATCTAATGCGGCGGTTGAGGGTTAAACTGTCTGTTGTCGTGGCGGCCGTTAGTCCTCCGTTCGACCTAAAATACCTTAGCATGTAGTAACGAAAAAATGGGATCTTAACGACAAAAATGAAGAAAATTACTAATAACATATGACAGTTGTCAAAAGCAATGCGTTTTTTAAAAAAATTTGTAGGTTATAAGGAAGAATCAAGTAGTGGGCGACATCTATTGTTAATCGTATGAACTTCTCGAGGTGTGAACAACAAACTAAACTCCATTTGTTTATATGGGTGAAAAGTAAACTTTATATATTATTTTGAGCAATTTAAGCATTGTAAGTGTTTTATTTGAACGATATTTTATAAAAAATTGGTGTTAATAAACCACAAAATCCAAAAATGCAAAGGATTAAAAAAGGTAATATAAAGATAAAATCTCGAATAATTTATGCTCTGTTCCACAATGCTCTGCAATGGCAATTCGATTATATCTTAGCATAAATTTCCTTCAAATCCTAAGACAGCTCAGAAATGGAAGAAGATCTTAAAAATAGGAAAACCAATCTCAAAGTTTATGTTTGTTTGCAGTAAGCACTTTGTAAAAGATCATTTTTTCAGTGGTAAGTTTGATATCCAGGCGATACTCTTTCCCCGTTACTCTTCAATGTGGGCCTGGAATATGTCAATAGAAAGGCGAAAATACAGCCTCCTGCAGCCATGTATTATCACAATGGTCCCAGCTTACTATTAGCCTTTGCAGACGATGTCGACATTGTTGGAAACAGCACAGTAGACATCAAGACTACCTTCAATGACGTCGAAAAAGTTACAAGTTGTAACCACATTTTCTTTTACACCACAGCGTTCTCTTATCTCATTATTATTTACATTATCCAACCGGATCACTACGGCTATACTTCTTAGACTACTCATCTCCGCAGCATTAAACCTATTTTCTTGCTTCTTCTGCCAAACCCAAAATTCACTACCATACATAAGTGTAGAAACCAACACACCTCTATGCCTTTTTTGACACTTTCTGGCTGCTTATAAAGTTATGCAGTGCCCCATTCATTTGTTTTTTGCCAATACTCTTTACTCGATGTCACTGTCATACTTTCCATCTCTCGTAAACTTTGTACCCAAATTCATTTACTTGTTCCACGCTTTCTCCCTTAAACAGAACTTCACAGTTTGTTATGCTTTCTTCTCTTTCAAAAACCATTACTCTCGTTTTGCTTTCATTTATTTTCATCCCTTTGATTTTCAGGGCATCATCGCCTGCATTTTCTCTTCAGATGACACTAATATGTTTTGATTATCGGCGTAAAGAAGGCATTTGACGATAAAATTATTCATTTTTAATCCATACGCAATCTCTTTCAAATCTTTTAAACAATCGTCTATGTATAAGTTAAACAGCCATGGCGAAGCCACACATCCCTGTCTCACACCACCCTGTCGCACACCTTTTTTAATGTTGAACCAGTCCGTGCAAGCTCCGTTTATCCTGACACAAGCAGTGGAATTCTGGTAAAGTTATTTTAGTGCTCGTATTAAACTATCGCTCACCCCATACATAGACAATGTCGACCACAATTCACTCCTCACCTCTCTGTCATAGCCTTTTCTTAGTCAATAAAAGCGCAATAGACCTTCTGACTTCTAGCCAAAAATTTTTAGACTATACCTCGTAATGAAAATACCTGATCCATACATATCCCCTGTCTCTTCTAAATCCTTCTTGCACATTCCAGATCATCTTTTCAGTTTCATTCGTTACTCTTTTAATCAATATCTTTGCATACAGTTTGCCGACTATGCTGAGTAAACTAATACCTCGGTAGTTCATTCAGTCTAGCTGCGAACCTTTTCCATTGTAAAGCGGCATGATAACGGCCTTGCACCAGTCGTCTGGTACGCTACCACTCCTCTAACTAGTTTCAACTATTTTCTTTAAGGTGTTTAGCGTGATAGCACTGTACTTCTAGGTTTTTTCCAGGTTTTTGATTGCTCCCCTGATGTACTTCTTGGCACGGTACTACTTTAGTTATATCTGGTCTATTATTATTTTTCCTGACCATAATCACGATTTTTGTTTTTTCATAGTTAATATTTTGACCATATTCTCTGCCTTGTGTTTTAAGTATGCTTATCAGGGTATTTACTTCTTTTGGATCATTTGCTAGTAGGACGGTGTCTTCTGCGTACCGGAGATGGTTAATTTTAATTCTGCCAATAGAGACTCCACCGGGCCAGTTTTCCAGTGTCCTACGCTTTATATATTCCCCGTACACATTAAATAGCAAGGGTGACAAGATACATCCCTGCCTGACGTCTTTTCGTATTGTGACTCTGTCCGATAAAAAGTTCCCAACATGTACCACGGCTTCATTAGATGTATATATTTTGGCTTTGAGGAATATCAGGTGTTTTGGGGTTCCCATCTCATCTCATATAGTATAGTCCATAATTTGTCCCATTTTAAGCAATCGAATGCTTTTGCGATAGACCACGAAGCACATGTATAAGGGTTTGTTAAACTTACGACTTTTCTCAATAATTTACCGAATGTTGAGTATGTTTTCGCGGGTCCCTCTACCTTTCACAAAGCCTACTTGTTCTGGAGGAACTTGCCACCGTAGAACAGCTTTCAGCAGTTCATTAATTATAGTGAGAAGGACTTTGCTGGCATGTAATAACAGGACTATTAGTCTGTAATTATCACACTTTTCTTTAGATCCTTTCATATGAAGTGGAATTAACGAGGAAGTAGTCCAGTCGCAAGGCCAACATCCAGTTTCCCAGATATACTGACAGATTGTGTGCATAACATTCACACCGCTCTCACCCATTGCCTTAATTATTTCCGCCGATATCCCATCGATACCGGGTGCTTTTTCAGATTTGAGTCTTTTTATGGCGTTTCTGATTTCATCTTTAAGAATTGGGGATTCCTGTCTTACTTGGTTGTCAAGGTTTGCTTCTGTGGTTTTCTCTTTATATAGGTTCTCACAGTAAATATTTCAAACGTCTAGTATCTCTCTGATATCTGTGATCTTTTCCCCTGCCGACGTGCGTGGTGCAAACTGTTTGTTAATCTTTCGGAGAAGTCTGTATAGATCTTTGGTATTTTTGCCACCTGAATGTATCTGTGCTTGTCTACAAATCTCCTGAATATAGTTGTTCTTGCCTGTCCTGCATCCTTTTTGTATTTGTCGACTAAATTGTGCATATCGCTGTCGTTCTTCTGCTGAGTTTAAGCCACTTATTTTAAGTTGTCGCCTGTTGTTGGTGTATCGGTCATGTTTCGGGGATTGATTTACGGGTTGTTCATCGATTAGTGTTTGGACTATCTTCTGGTGGTTTCCCATTTCTCGCTGACTGTGAAGATTTCCGATTGTAAAAGAGGTTCATTTGAGGTTTTTATCTTAAATCTTTCCTCAAATAATTGCCTATCGGTGATTTGCAGTTTTCTTGACGTATTTTGAATTTTCGACTTCCGTACTTTAACTCTAAGACGAGCTAGCAGTAATTTCCAGCGTGATCTTATTAAAATGTTGTCAATTTGGTTTTTGTGACTGCTATCTGGAGATGTCCAAGTGTATAGACTGCGAATATGCTGTTTGAACATCGTGTTTGTGATTATGAGGCTATTTTCAGTACAAAAGTCTATTATTCTTTCACCTCTTGAGTTACGTACACCAATGCCGTACTTTTCAACTAAGTTTCTGATATGTTCGTCCCCCGAAGTGTCTCCAACTTTGGCACTGGAGTCGCCCATAATCATCTATTTGGTATTGTTTGTAGCGTGTCTTCCAGTGATCCGTAGAAAGCTTTAAGTTTCTCTTCATCAGCTTCAGATGTTGGTGCATATATTTGTAGAATGTTTATGAGGACTGGTTTTGAATGAAGTTTGATGGATATTATTCTGTCATTCACTGTGTTGTAGGCCACTAAGGATTTATAAATGTCGCCCAACAGTACGACAGCTACATCATTCCTGCTATTATTATCGTTTCCAGAGAAGAATATGTTGTTTCCGTTGGTTGTTGAGTAGTGCCCTCTTCCTTTTCAATGTGTTTCAGATAAGTTGCATTGCTGCAGCTCTCGTTCGACTGTGTGTGTTTTGCCCGTTTGCAGAAGACCACGGACATTTCAAGTGGCAAGATTTACGGTTTTTCTGCCAACATGATAGTTAACTATGTTCAAGGCCATCCTCCTCGGAGATCCAATTGGGGGATGATTTTTACCTCCGGATTCTTTAACATTGATCGAAGCCATGTGATTCTCTCGGGAGAAAGTTACTCTTTGGTAGGTTCCCATTGCTTTCCAAAGAGGGGTAGGAATGTTGGAAGGAAGGAAATTGGGTGTGGCTGGAGGAAGTGGGAGTATGCCAATGGTTTCCTCCGTGTGGTACTGGGAGATAAACCAAGGCACGCATGGGCAGTGGCGCGTCCCTGAAGTAAATCTGTCAACATAGATGAGTATCTACCCGCTACCTATAAACACTATAACCCTAAGCACTTCTAATTTTTCCTTATTGTTCCAAAATTGGATACTGAAAACATCAAATTATTTGTCTATGCCGTAGAATGTGAGGAAAGTGCTAATAGTTTAGGAAAATTAATTTATATTTGCGAAATTGACATTGCAACTAAAAATGTATGCTTGGTATAGTTTTAAAATTTAAGATAATACAAAAATATTAAATTTTATGAAGTACTTAATTTCGCCAGCAAAAATCAGTAATTTTGTTCAACATGAACCAACATTCCACATCAAACATATGAAGTGAAGTGATATAATCTTCAGTGTTTATGAATATACTTCGCACTATCTGGTCTATTACGGACTTTTTCTGACTGCTGTGTGAATATCAATGTTTAAATTCAGTATTGGCTAATTTAAATTGGAATCTTTTAAATTATGTCGTGCTCTACAGGTTGGGACCCAGAGCCGGAGATCTCATCCATTTGGGTGCGAAGTTTGCTCCTTGCATGAGGATAGACAATAAAATCAAAAAGGAAATTGATAAGATCCAAGCCAAAGAACGGGAAACCGCATGCTGTATTAGAAATGATGACTCAGGATGTGTACAATCTTCACATGCCGATTGCTCAGTAAGTCTTATAGATAAACTTGATTTTCTTTTTTTTTTCTTTTAACAAAATTTGCTTAAAAACTGTGTGGAAGTCTTGTCTGCTATTTTAAAATTTAATGCATTTCGAGGCACATTTTTTGTAATATCCCTTTTGTTTCAATCTTCTTAAAGTTGAGAGGATTACGACCGAAGGTAAGTTTCATATCATTTTATTTAGTTATTGAATTATTAAAAATAAAATATTTTCGATTAAAATAAACTGGTATTTTTAATTCCAAAGATTTTTATCAATGAAGTGTAAAATTGTTTATACAGAACTTTGAAGAAGAATACGTAATTTTACATTATTTCTGGTATTTTAAATATCAATTAAAAATTATTAAATAGTATTAAATTATATGTGGTTGCAAACATTCTTATAAAATATTGTATGTGTAGAAAACTATTTCGACGTGGAAGAAATGGAAAATGGGCGACTCAGGTCCTGGGGGCAGGATATCTGGTTCGGTATGCGGTTTAGATCCTAAGTAAGTTGGTTGTTTACAAAATAAAAATGTTACAAGTAAAGTTTACAGTTATTAAAATATTTATTTATATTATATTTATAAACAAAAATTAAACTATTGAGGTCATTACGGTGGCTAAAAGATGTTGTTTAATCAGGTCACTTAATTCAAACCGGAATAATAAGAAAATTTTCTTTTAAAAGTTTTTAATAGAGTTTTAAAACGTTCTATTTTCTAAGGGGAAAGGTTTCGTTTAAATCTTTTACAACCTCTACAAGCTACACTTAATATTCTTATAAGAATAGTTAGTTAGGATAAGTTCCTGAAAATCGTTTTAAGTTAGTCTCTTGTAGTTTTTCCTCGAGTAAAGATCCTGTTCACCAGTTCGTCTTAATTAAATAAAACTTTAGTTACTTTAAAATCATAGTATTTCTTATTTTATATACTATACTAGAGAAAAAGTAATGAGACTGAATAAATAAACCACACAGAAAATATTTTATTTATCCAAATTAATTGTGTCTCCTTCAAAGTAATCCGCTTCCAGTAATATACACTTATTTCGACGTTTTTTCCAGTCTTCGAAACAGTTATTGTACTCAATTTTCGATATAGCCTTCAAAGCGGCCAGTGTATTCTCTTTCACGGCTTGTATTGCCTCAAAACGATTGCCACGAAGTGGTAATTTTAATCGAGGAAATATGGGAAAAGTCATCGGAAACTATATCTGCCGAATACATTTTTGACCTGGCCTTTTCAAACAAGATAAGAAGACTCATACATATACAATCCCAATTTGTATTTACAATTGTTTGTATTGATTTTTTTAATATACCAACAATATGTACAATGTCTCTTTAAATTTATCGACGATTGTAAAGTACAAACTCCTTGATTATGTTAATGTTTTCATCAATAGTTGAGGTTGATGACCTTCCTGAATGATTTGTGCCCCTTAAAAACTTGTTATTCTGATATAAATACTCGATTTTTTTACCGTCTATGACCTTGAAAATATGTGCGCGTCGCACCTAGCAAAATTATTGAAGTGAAAACCGAAAACATTGACTCATTTATTTTACCCCGCTTTGACCTCTCTTTGCAAGTTCTTATATCTCAATTTGACGTTGAAATGACCTTGATCCTGACGTGATAGAATTAAACTGACCGCAAATTTGTATTCGGTGACCCCTATAACCTGTATGCATGGTGGTGTATTCTGTTTAAAGTGCTTTCTTAATTTGACCTTAAAATCACCTTGATCCTGACCTAAGAGAATCAAACTGACAGATATAAGTATCTCATCTCCAGATCAATTTTTGTGGCTGTGTAGTCAATAGAAAATGCTGTACCTACATTTGCATCCCAGTTGCATTTTTTAAAAATGTTTAAATTGCTTAAATCTCCTTTTAGATTCTGCGACGCTCCGGCGAGCGTTCATCCTTACGAATGGCCGGACGATATTACGAAATGGCCGATCTGTCGAAAGACCAACACCCAATTTTCCATACAAAAAGGTAACAACGGACCGCGCGACAAACTCGCCGAGCACATGGTTTGCGAGGTAATAGGACATCCGTGTTGTATCGGCATTCACGGACAATGCAAGATAAGCACCAAAGATTATTGTGATTTCGTTCAAGGGACTTTTCACGAGGAAGCCTCGCTCTGTTCGCAGGTCATTATTTTTTGTCTGTCTGTATAATAGTTATTTATGTACCAAGAATAAAAAAACTGTATATTATATTCTAGTCTGCAAATTGATAGCCGAGGCTAGCAAGCAGGCGAGACATTAGACAGTTTTTCGCCGATGTGCATATTACATTTTTTTCGTCGACCTCTACATACCTTTATGAAAATAATGAATGTGTTGTATTGTTTTTTGTTTAAAATTCGTGATTTCTGGGGGAGTAAATCCAACGTGGCCGTAGTTGCCAATTCCCGCAGCTCCGGAGGAGTGTTACTGATATCCATATCGCTTTCACTATCCATTTTTGATTATTATGAACACTAATATTCACACCACGGTCTTATTCACTCGTAAAATCTAGCAGATTTCGTTAGTAATTAATTTGACAACGGCAAATGACAGATATTGTCACAGGTGCCTATGTTTTTATTAAATAGTGGATTTACGAAAATGTCCCAATCGCCGCTCTCGCGCCGTGCCGTATCATAGCGACTACAGCGGATGATAAGTGTTTGCGGACGAAAAATACTTGAAATTAGTATGTAAAATGTCATTTTTTGTAGAGGCCGACAAAAAAAATTATTTTTTAAACGATCTTTTTATTTAATCAGTGATCTTAAAATTACAATATTAAAATTAATTACAACTTAAGTTACTTTGGGTAATTTTTAATAAATTACAATTACATACTATGTTATAATTTCAAATAATTAATTACATCTGCTTTTCGGCTAGAATCAGGTAAGAAGTTTAAAACAATTATAACACAAGTCAACGAAAAATCGCTACACTTTCTGGCATCGCGGATTTTAGGTATTGGGATAAATATTGATTTCAGCCAGTCTGCAGGAAATGAACCATTGTTATATATTTTGTTAAAGAGTGTTTTATACAAGTCTAAGTTATCCTCATAGATCAATTTCACAATTTCCGCTGGTAAATCATCTGGTCAGGCTGCTTTTTAGTTAGCCATGTATAAGAAATCAAAATCAGGCATATTGAACACGGGCACAAAATTCGTGTTGACTTGTGTTATATGTTACTCGTACATAGTTGATCTGACAATTAAACTTTGATTTCATAATTTAAAATTTTTACTACACAAAATTTAAAAACTTCCATCTCTATCGAGTCACGACATTGTGCTAATTATTCTGATTATTTTTATATACAGAGTGGGGCACCCCATACGACACGGGCCCTGTAAACCAAACCAATAATTTTTTCGGGAATTTCCCCATTTCATTATATGTATACTGATTAAGACTGCAAAAGGAAATTATTTTGGAGTCTACAGGGTGGCTCAAAAAAGACATATCAAAGTAATGTTTTTTTAAATGGAACACCCTGTATTTAGTTACACTTTTAAATAGTTCAGGAAAAAATAAAGGGTACTATGTAGCTAACTATAACCGTTCTCGAGTTTTTTATGAAAATGCTAGGTACAATTGGAAACTAAATAACATTAAAATGTATAGAAATCATCCCTTCGAATTCTGACCAAGCATAAAAGAGGTTTTGGGCTATTGATTTCGATGAAACCCGTTTCTCAATATTATACAGAATGTTCAAAAATCATTGTCACTTTTTTATAATTTCGGACAAAGATAACTTTGTTATTTCATATGAAATACCCTGTATTATTTTGGTCTAAATAATATAAAATTCAATTTAATCTTTTATTTCATATTGGGATTCACCATACCAAACCTAAATAGTTTTTCAGATATTGGCTTTTTCAAATAGCAGTTCTTATTTCAATGCATTCTTTGAATCAAGATAGCTTTGAAACGACCCTGCTGTCCGACACCTTTGCAAAACAGGGGGCCGAATCGGCGTTCACTGGTTCACTGGTTTTTGGAGTCACTAGGAGTGCCGCCAAGTGCCGTACTGGTCCGATATACCAGGGTTGATTCACTCGAAGTCGTTCTTACCTAAACCCTCGAGAAACACAACTAAGCAGATCCTAGAATGGAGCAGAAATGACCTGCGTATTCTAACGGGACTGCTTACAGGACACTGTCATCTAAGATACCACCTCGGAAAGATAGGTCTGAATCAACAAACGGACTGTCGGTTTTGCTGCGTGGAAGACTAATTTGATGAACATATACCATGTTCATGCCCCAGCCTGGAAAGAATAAGGTTCAACATATTTGGCTATACCAACCTAGAACCTACCTATTTTAAGAAAATCTTACCCCATACAATCATGAACTTTGTGAGAAGGGCTGGATTGTGCGGTTAACTGTAACCTCTATGGGTGAGTCATAATAGACCTACTAAAGGTAGCAGTGGAGAGGCAACCTACACCCCACTCACATGATACCTAACCTAACCTAAGTAGGGAATGAATAAATAAACCGACTTGGTATTACATGGATCTCCCATGTTTTTACAGCAGAAGAACTGAGTTGCGAAACTTGGTGTTTTTTAAAAGTTGTTTTTAATGGCATTTTTTTATTTGCGTGCAAGAGATATTAACAAATTATGTGATATTTAATAGATTCTTATTCAACATAAAAAGAAGCTGTTAGTTTTTATATCAATATGTTCGGTCCAATAGAATTGTAACAGATTTTAAAATGTTTCAAATTTTAAAAAATAAATGTGCATTTCCAGGTCTCGTGTCTGAACGACGTCTGCGGAATGATTCCGTTCTATTTTCCCGATATGCCCGACCAATTCTACAGGTTATGGACCTCACTGTTTCTGCACGCCGGCGTTCTTCAACTCGTCATCACCGTTCTCATTCAATATTTTTTGATGAGAGATTTGGAAAAGTTGACCGGCAGTTTTAGAATCGGAATCATCTACATCGGTTCCGGCGTAGCTGGCAACCTAGCCAGCGCCATATTCGTACCGTATCGTGCAGACGTAAGTATGCTTCAATAGTAAGTGGTGTTAAAATGAAATACGCAGGTTGAATTCTTAGTACAGACTAACTTTTAATGAAGAAGGATGTCGATACATACATGGTTGTCACGATCATCGACATACCAACAATGCGACCAACTTAAATCAGAATATTTTGAGCTGATTTTCAACACTCATACTAGCACAAAATTTTAAAAAATTAAAATATTACTTTATTTCAACAACTCCTAAATAATCCAAAAATTTATAATGTTTTATAGGACATAAGCTTTTTGTAAGAATGTCAGCAGGCATATCAGCTGTTTGTAAATATTCAATTTTCATTAAATTTTTATTTATTGCATCTCTTATCAAATTATGTCTTATATCTATATACAGGATATCAATTGTTAAATTTTTTTTTTAATTATTGCAAGCCAATTCTCAAACGTTTTCGGCGTCAGTAGTCATCCCTTAATTTGATTTAAATGTTTCCATGTTTTTAAAATTTTAAAATGATAAAACGCACATGTCTTGTTAGAAAAAATCTTTTAAATGATGTAATTTTTTCATTTATTGTTGAGCTGTAGTCATGTCTTCTTCATGTTTAGTCTTTAGTAAACAAATTTGTGACGGCTTGACGCCGAAAACGTTTGAGGATTGGCTTGTAGTAGTTAAATTTTTTTGGTGTACTATAGCCTTCTTTTACCTATTGGTATCTTGTATATCACAGTACACACTACCCCCCTTTTCTGTTATATTATATCTATATGTTTGGACCTCTTATGAAACATTGGGATTACAGAAAGCTTTTGTGCGCTCTGACTATCATTAAATAAAGTTATACAACTTGAAGTACCTAACAATTCTATAAACAAATTTCTCAGGTATATATATATATATATATATATATATATATATATGTACTGTCAATAAGTTATATTTTGTAGTTTTATTAATACTTGAAATTACTTTTTAGGTTGGTCCATCAGGCTCGCAATTTGGACTGTTGGCGTGCTTAATAGTGGAGGTGTTGAACGCGTGGCCGATGCTGAAACACCCGAACCAAGCGTTGTGCAAGCTGCTCTCCATCACGATGGTGTTATTTTTCGTCGGTCTTCTGCCGTGGGTCGACAATTACGCCCATCTATTCGGTTTCGCGTTCGGTTTTCTACTATCGTATGCGTTTTTGCCGTTCATATCGTTCGGAAAATACGACAGACAAAAGAAGATATTTTTGATTTGGGTCTGTTTGGCAGCTGCTTCGATACTCTTCATCTCTCTGGTGCTCTTGTTCTATATCATTCCGGTGTACGATTGCAAAGTGTGTTCGTATTTTAATTGTTTACCGATCACTAGAGATTTCTGCGCCTCTCAGAATATTAATTTTAAAAGGGAGGAACCCATAGTATGACGAAAGACTTTACGGTTTCTGACCGTATTTTTTTCCTATTATTTTTATTGTTTTATCTCTCTTCAACCGTTGTTATCGTTTTCGGGATTTTTTGAATGATTATTTCTCTTTTGACTGGTAGACCGCTCGATTACATACAGCAAATAACCACATAAATAAAAAGATCGGTTAATTTTTCAATTATTTATTTTTTACGAAAAAAAAACAAATCAATTGTTTTTTTTTCAGGTAAAAATAATTCACGTAGTCTCCAAAATTTGAATAAACATTCAAAACGTCGCGCAAAACATATTTTTATACTTATTTTAAAATTTTATTCCCGATTATTTTCGCTCAATAAAAGTATTATTTTCGTTTTTTATTATTAGTTTTTACTCCTACATCCCAAAAAACTGACGTAATTGTAATTGTAAGTGAAACTCGCGCGTAAACGCTCGAGTGTCGTGAGTTGATTTTTTTTTTCTAAAACCAGGACGAAAAAAATTTGTGATACAAAGACTATATATCGCGACAAACTCCATAAAGAGACACTTATTCTTATTTCTTATTATACATAAATAAAATATGCAATGAATATTTGTTTTTGTTGGCAACGAACAAAATGCTACAATGAACTTTTTTGCTGTTGACCCGCTTTTTTGAAACCAAACATATGAATACAAAAATCAACCAGAACAGACACACTAATTCTAGGTTTTTGGAAATTTTAAGTTGGTGCCCGGATGCGAAATCTTTTCATTATTATTGATAAACAAGTCAACGTTTCCAAACGGTTTTTATTGCAAATTTCATATTTATTCCAAAAAAATGTCCAATATCCCAGAAAAAAGACATTTCTATGATTTGTCAACAATGACAAATGACAGAAGTGTCATTTGTTAATGCTTTTTAACGTTCTATTCGTTAATCGGGATAAGCGATATGCCCCTTACAAGACATTACGTGCTATGAGCCATTAGAACATCTGCAATTTGTTACTTTGTTAAATTTGTAAAAGTGGTTAGTTTCTTGGTATCTCTTGGGTAGAGAGAAACATTAAATAAAGTTTTCATACGATTCTAGGAGCAGGAAAAGAAAAGATCGTTGCATAAACAAACTCGCTCCAACTCTTTTTTAACCATTTTATGTTGACCTTTATTCCTAATGAATTATGGTTGGTTTATTGCATATTTAATAATTTTCCAATCAATGTAACAATTATATGAATTATGAATTGAATTATAGAGGATTACATTATGCCTCATTTATTAATGCAAATTTTCGAAGTTTTCGAAAAAACAAATCTTCATAAAGGATAATGGAATAGTGTACCTGGACAACACCAATAAAATAGGTCTACAAAAGATATTTTTTATGAAATAATAATACAAATTTACCACAATGACAAACATAAACACATGCGTTAACATTGAAGTAAACAAATATAATGGCTCATAGCTTATAACTGTCACCATCCGCAGCGCTGCGATCTTGAACCAAAGAGCCCTTTACGGGAGTGTCAATTTGTTAACGTTCAAACAGCACAGCATTATTATTAACTTTTTTTTATTGATTTCGCTAATTTTTCGATTTCCATAAAAATAAAATATGAACTTACGAGGGTGGTCCGATAAGTACTTCTTTAAGTGTGACTTTTTCAAGAAGTTGCACGGGGCTAAATCTGGATAATACGGTGGATAGGGCAGCAGTTTGTAGCCAAATTCGACCAATTTGGCCATTGCGATGGCGGAGGTGTGAGCCGCTGCGTTGCCTTGGTGAAAGAGCATTTTTTTCTTCGCCAAATGGGGCCGTTTTTTTTGCAATCTGCATATTTCGTCGACGGTCACGAAACGACACAGAAACCCATTTGGATTGTGCCTAAACAGCGTCAAACACTGCTCTAAAGTGGTCTCACCGTTGCGCTTGTTGTCCAGAGTAAGCAAACGCGACACCCATCGCGCCGACAGCTTTCTCATGCTCAAAATTTCATGCATGACATGACCCACGCGGTCTATGAGATGCCTACTGTCTCAGCTATCTCGCGCACCTTTAATCGGTGGTCTGCCAATACGAGATCGTGGATTTTTGTCACGTTATCCTCCGTGGTAGCCGTTTTCGTGTGCGTGGCTCATCAAAAACCGGCGTGCAACCACGTTGAAACTCGTTAAACCAATTTTTGACGGTCGCTATCGAAAGAGAAGAGTCACCGTACACAGCATCCAAGCGCTCTTTGATTTCGCTGCGCAATTTCCCTTCCAAAAACAAGAATCGAAACACCGACCGATATTGCTATTTTTCCATTTTTCTAAAATCCGCGGACACGCCCACTTCCACACGCGGTCAAAACAAAGCTACGAGTTCGATTCGGCTGAAATTTCGACAGTAGCCGTCTACGAGAATGTACTTACACGATAGTTAACTACTCTTGCAATAGTGGTGCGTGCCATCGGGCGGTGAGGCTAAGTACTTATCAGACTGCTCTCGTATCTGCAATTAAAAGTAACCACTTCGATAAGAAACATAATAATAAAATCGGATTTAACAGTTGGTACAAACTTCTTGAAAACAAATTTTTAGTTCCAGTTAAAAGTCATCTCAGAAAATATCTGATCATAAATGAAATCTAATTGTTCATCGTCTGCACAAGTAGTAATATCAGATACTTCCATTTTGTTTATCTTTATAAAATCTTTTAAAATAATTTTCAAGTGCCGGTTTTGTGAAGACTGGCAAAATTTGGCATATTAAGCTTCGACATTTCTTGGAATAAATGAAAGGCAAAACGTCAATTTTTAATCAAACAATTTTTTATTGTAAAGTCTGGGTACTAACTTTCCGTTTTACAATCAACCCGTACTGACAGTATAAAAATAATTCTTAGCATTTTTTTTTATACTATACCAGTATTTCGTTGAGGATTTCTTCGAAACTCATGTATATTATATCGTATACATTCCATAGTCTCATTTCTATGTGTTATATTTAATATAAATATTGAAAAAAAAGTTATCAAAAATATTTTCATGATATAGATAATCTGTATAAAATAAGGTGTGATTGAAATATGAAATCCAGAACAAAGGAGTATGTATATAATTATGATATATATTATATATAAAGCAGTATGGTATGTGTTTTTCATTTAAGTGTGGAAAAATTAATTTTTGTAAGATTGTGACGAAATTATTCTAATCTAACCCCAGAAGTTCTTTATTTCTCTATGTATTAAGAACTACAGTCAAAAAATGTTCCGATTTGTTTCTCATTGTTGTAGAAATCCTTTTGCTATTCGTCAATATTTTTTTTCATCAAACTAAGGGTTACAGAAAAATCAAGCTATAATATAATTGTAATTTTATTATAAAACATAAACAAACATCTACAAACAAAATGGAAAGGTTAAAGATTATTTCCCAAATGAGAAAATCTTGTAATTAAGAGAAATACTGAGTAATTATGTTGTGGATGCTGGTCTTGATAAACAACATTTTAAGAAAATTAATTGGCGTTTTCGAAGAATCCAATTCTCATTTTTTTTTCTAATCACACACCGCCCATCGAAACAAAAAAAAAGTAATTAATCCTTTCAACTGCCAATTTTAAAAATCATTGTTTATTTTTATTTACTTTTTTGAGAAGAACTCTAATTTAATTTTACTCTCATAGTTTTAAAATGAAAAAAAATAGTAGAAAACTTTAAAAAATTGGTCGCAGTTTATCTTAATTTTTTTTCGAAATATTAACGAATAGCACTTTTGTTTCAAAATTTACCGAAGATGTATATTATAATGTAATGATGGTACGTCTGTGATGATTCTCGTCATCATCAGAATCCATAAATGTATTGTTAATCGTAAGCTCGTTTGAACTACTTTTTAAAAATATACCTCGGTAAATATTTTTATTCCAATTGCAAAAAAAAAAATTCTAGATTTATTTTCTTTATGGTCTTTTTGAAATGGATATTTTTTAAAAATAAAGAAGGTACCGTTAATGTGGAGTTATTAGAAAATGAACCGTGTGTGTTCAATGGACAATTCAAGAAAGAAAAAATATATTTAAATAAATATTTTGTTAAAAATTGAAAGTGTATTTGAGATACTTTTTCGCTACGAAACAAACGTAGACAGGATTTTAATTTTGACGAGAAATCCCACTATACAAGACGGCAAATTTATATAATTACGACTGATATTATTAAAAAAGATTTGTGTTCCAAAATTGTACATTTACATTGTAATATTATAACATCAGGTGTTACCACTAAGACCAAGCCTTAACATTATATTAATAATGTAATAAAAATACTTCTGCACATAATTACAAACGTTTATATTTTTTATTTCTCCACACCCCACCCATAAATTTTCACGTAAGCGCGATAAAAATCAATTTTTTCTTCTTTCCATGTAATATCTACACTCGCAATATAAAAATTAACCGAACACAGAACCTTATAATAATGTACATATATGGAAGTGAGTTTTTTGGTTAAAAATAATAGTTTAAAAAAAACTAAGACAACACGCTTTATGAAATTACTGTATTGTCATCGGTCCTATTTTTTTACAGAGGTGGAGAAAATCCTTTACGGAGAGGTTATGAGTCTGAAAGCTCAAGGTCTACTGTGAGACTCCCCCGACTGTGTCAATTCTACTCACTAAAAACTCCATACCTATTTAGGTCCGTCTGGCTATTGCTCCGGTGACACTTGGCCCATTGTATCTTGCCTATGTGGTTTTATATCATTGTACCCAATCCAGTACTTTCGTACCTTGTACAAGTTCTGTACTGGGTGGGAGCAATATAGTCCCAGATCGCCGGATGGCTGCCCAAAAATTGCCTGTCTTTTGCGGTCCAGTACCCCGCAGTAGCACAGTGTGTGTTTTATTGTTTCCGGATCCCATTTTGTTGAGGAGCTTCTTTACTGGTGCGTGACCGGTCAATAGCCCCGTAGTGATTCTTAGCTGATTCCTGTTCATTGATAACAGTTCTGCCGTCCTTTTGTGACACGGTCCTTTAATGTATTCTTTTTCGTGTTTGTTTCCTGGTCTACTTTCCCAGTAATTTTTGTGTTTTTCTCCAATCCAGTCTTTTACAGACACTCTTACTGTACGCTTTGGTACCCCTAGCATCTGCCCTCGGTTTAGCGGAGTTTCCGAACCTTTTCTTGCAAGTTCGTCTGCTTTTTCATTGCCTGCAATTCTTAGTGTCACGGAACCCATATCAGTTTGACGTGATTACGGTCTGCCAGCGTCCTCAGTGGAGAACACTCCTGCGCCCGCCCCATTCTCAGTATTGGATCCATCTGTATACCAGATTTTCCCCTGGAGAACGTTCTTATGCTGGGAGCCGTCCCACTCAGTTCTGTCTGGTATTAGCACCTTGAATTGGTCATTGAAGCAGTACCGTTTCGGAATGTGGTCCGTCCTCGTTTCCAACGCGTTCCCGATCACAATTCTGACGATACTCATGTGTCCTGTTCCTGTTTTAATATCCTAATGATCCTGGCCATAATTTTTAAAAAAATTTATGAAATTATTCCATTGTCATCGGTCCTTTGGAAGTATACAACATTTTAAGTCGATCCGATGTTTTTAATAGGTTGAAAATCGTGTTCAAATATTCCGTTACATAGAGATAGATAGATACAAGTCAAGCTAATATAACTAGGATTTAAAATGATGATATGCGTTAGCGACATCTGTTGTAGAGTAGTTAAAGCATCGCCATAAAATTTTTACTTATGTCAGTCCATTAAAATTGAAATCAGCCATTTTTTTAAATATAACTGAACCTGGCCAGGATCTTTGAAAAAATTTATGAGATTATGGTATTGTCATCGGTCCTTTAGAAGTATACAAAATTTTAAGTCAATCCGATGTTTTTAATAGGGTAAAAATCGTGTCCAAATATTCCGTTATATAGATAGATAGATAGATAAATATATATATAGATAGATAAATAGATACAAGTCAAGCTAATATAAAGCGGGTAAAAATATTAACTTTTTTACCAAGTAATATTTGCTTGCTGCTCGTAAGCGTTGCCAAGGCACTCCAAGATTTCGATTAATTGTTGTGGACAAATCCTAAACCACACACAACACATGGAGAGAACGGCTACGAGAAGAAAAAGATCACCGGAATCGCCAGTACCGACCTCACCGCTGCGTATGGTATCGTGAATCACAGAAAACTGATATTGAAAATATACGCCCTGACAAAAGATTTCAAAAGATTTTCCTCGATCATTTGGACAATACTACAGGATTGACGCTTTTACGTCACTCTCCAGGGCCAAAACAGCAGGTGGTCGAGACAGAAAAATGGACTGCCCCAGGGCAGCGTACTGGCGCCGTTGCTGTATAATGTCTACACCAACGATTAACTGATCCCTGGAGGGATCATCTACGCGGACGATACAGCAGTCGCCGCCTAAGGACCGAGCTATGAAAGAGTTGAGGTAAAGACACAGTTCTGCGCATTCCATCTTAATAACGAGCAAGCCAAACGAGAACTAAAGCAATGCCTTAACACCGAAGGCAAGGTAGCTGCAAGAAACAATATCCTTAGGAAACTGACAGGGAGGTCCTGGGGGTCCCAACCTTCAACCCTACGAACATCAGCCCTGGGTATATGCTTCTCTGCAGCTGAAAATGCATCACCATTATGGGCAGCATCTGCCCATGCCAAGCATGTGGACATATCGCTTAATCAGACAGTCCGTATTGTGACTGGATGTCTAAGACCAACGCCTGTTAATCAGATATATACTTTTGCTGGTATCGCCCCCCCTCACGTTAGGAGAGAAGTAGCAGTAGCGGCTGAAAAAACAAAACAAGAATAAGACCCCAGACACCCACTATATGGCAGCCAACTATACAGCGACTCAGATCCTGCAAGTTTCCTGAGACGCGCGACTGCCCTTGGAGGCTCACAGGAAGAGGAAAGGATCAGAAAGTGGAGAGCGGAAACCCATAATACTCTTATAGAACCAAGGGAGAGTCTGGCGACTGGACACGACCTCCCATATGGCGAATGGAGGACCCTCAACAGGTTGCGATCTGGCGTTTCGAGATGCCGAGCTAATATTGAGAAATGGAGCATGCTGAGAGATGGAGAGACCGCTCCATGTAGCTGTGGCACAGTGCACCTTCTCACCTGCTCATAGATGAAGGAAACATGCACGCAGCAGGACTTAATTCTCGCAAACGACAAGACGATAATCGCCGCTAAATACTAGATGATCAAGGTCTGATCCGGACACGTAAACAACAACACCAAGTTTTTGATTCTTTCCATAAGATATTTTTCAGATGGTCTGAGAAATAAGCCCCTAAAATTCTCCTTAGACCCCTTATGAAGCGCTTTATTCATTTGTTTACCCGGCCAACGCCTTTAACTCAATGTCATACTTTTTTCTCTCGTATATACTTAAAACCAAAGTATACAAACTCATTCACCTGTTCCACCCTTTCTCTTTTAATCAACGACTCGCAGTTTGTTATGCTTTCTTCTCTTTCAAATACCATCACTTTCGTCTTGCTTTCATTCACTTTCATCCCTTTGATTTTTAGAGCAATATGCATAATATTAACCGTCGCCTGCAACTCCTTCTCGAATGATGTTAATATAACCAACCTGATCATCGGCGTAAAGAAGGCATTTGACGATCAAATCATTCATTCTTAATCCAGGTTAAACCAGTCTGTGTAAGCTTCGTTTATCTTAATTAGTTTTATCATAAATGCTTTTAAAAACAAATTCATTTTATGACAAAAAATAGTTGCCAAAAATTTTACTATAACTATAACCAATTTTTGACGGTCGCCATCGAAAGAGAAGAGTCACCGTACACAGCATCCAAGCGCTCTTTGGTTTCGCTGCGCGATTTCCCTTCCAAAAACAAGAATCGAAACACTGACCGATATTGTTTTTTCCATTTTTCTAAAATCCGAAGGCATTTGACCATCAAATCATTCATTCTTAATACAGGTTAAACCAGTCTGTGTAAGCTTCGTTTATCTTAATTAGTTTTATCATAAATGCTTTTAAAAACAAATTCATTTTTTATTACAAAAAATAGTTGCCAAAAATTTTACTAGAACCGGAACATTTTAATTATAAAGTTCTTTCAGAAGTATTTAAAATTGGTCAAAAATATAACTTTAAGGGGTACTCGTGTTTACATGTTATTATTTATTTATTTATTTATTTATACAGTGCTTTCATTTCAAAACCAGTCCAAATAACTTTTAATTTTGAATGTAAGAAAATAAAAAAACACGTCGAACTTTAAATCAAAGGACATGTGTAAAAATGTTTTTTTGCTGTTTCCAAGTGGCACCCCTTTAACATCCCTCACCCCTTATTTTAAATGTCAAATAGCCACCCTTACCTTGTTATGCATCAAAACCAAGAAAAATGCAAATCAGCCATATAAACAACAATTTATTTTATTGATGTATTTTGCTAAAAACAACAAATTTTTTGAAATAACATGAGACTTAAGCAAAAATGACCTACGCCATTGTTGGATAGGTAGATGTCTAATTAGAGATCAATTAACTTACTTCTGAATACTTATCACTTTTTTGACATTTTTTGTCATTTTGTTCCTTTGTTTTAAAAATATTAATAGTTTTAGTTAGATATTAGTGACGTTAAATTAGCCACTATTTGTAGATGTAGCATCTTGAGTTATTTTAAAATGGTGTATTCTCTGCAAGAACGAATAGAAATAATATTTATTTACGGTTATCAAAACAAGTGCGCTCGAGGAACAGCTCGAGTTTTCATTTAAAGGCATCACAAGAATTTCTACAAGCACTCAGAAACCGTTGGATCAACTGAAATTTCTGCCTCAGATACTTTTCACATCAATGTAGATGTAAATTTATAAGCCTCTTTATACCTCTGAGGTAAATTTCATAAAGTGACCCCTACTTAGTTCGCAGGTAGGGAAAGACTCAAGTTTCTCCAATTGAAAAACGTATAGTCACTTGTCAGATATTCCTGAAAAAAACAAAAGAATTTTAAAATTAATAAAAATAATTTAATTTTTTAATCCTTCAAATCCAATGTCAGGTTAGGTATCATGTGAGTGGGGCGTAGGTCGCCCCTCCACTGAGACCCTTAGTAGGTCTAGTGGCTCACCCCTAGAAGTTACAGTTCACCGCATAATCCAGTTCTTCTCGCAAAGTTCATGGTTGATTGGGGTTAGATTTTCTAGAATCAGTAAGTTCTAAGTTGGTAAAACCAAATATGTTGAACCTTATGCTTCCTAAGCAACAGTTTCGTCTTAAATGCAGCAAAACCTACAGTCCGTTTGTTGATTCAGACCTATCCTTTCGAGTTGGTATTTCAGACGTCAGTGTCTTGTAAGCAGTCCCATCAGAATTCGCATGTCGTTTCTACTCCATTCCAGGATCTACTTGGTTGTGTTTCTTAAGGGTTTAGGTAAAAAAGCCTTTGAATTTGTCAACCCTGATATATCAGACCAGTAAGTAAATCTTTTTCTCTCCGCCCAGTCGGAAATTATGGTTTTTGCAGCACTTGTGGTAACTCCAAAGACTGGTTCTGGACCTATGAACGCAGATTTGGCTCCCTGTTCTGCAAGGATGTCGGCTTTCTTGTTGCCCTCCACCCCTTGGTGCCGAGGTACTCACATTAAAGTCACTCTGTTGTTCGCACCAAGGCACTCCAGCCTTGCTGTCTGATATACTGTTTTTATTCGCTAGAGGTCTGTTACTTACCTTTCTTGCACACAATTGGATAGTGAAGACTTCAGCCTGAAATATTGTAGCATACCTACCAAGACTGGTAGATATTTCAGTCTTTGGTTTCCTGCTGAACACACCGGCCAACTCTATCTGGGGTTTTTGAGCCATCAAGCTCTGAATAGTGGATTTTTCCACTCACCATTTATCTCTCTTCGGAAAGAGGACTTTAAAATTCTACGTGTATTTTGTGGCTAGCATGTCAGAAAACATCCCGAGGATTTGGTGATTTTTCGTTTCACTCAGTATCCCGGAATGATCCTCGAGTAGCTCCCCAGGAATCTGAAGGAAATTATCCTGGCCTTCCTTTCTTTAAAATACTACCAATTATGGATGTTCAGCAAGAGAAACAATTTTAAATCCTTTTGTTTTTTAAATTGTTTTTATCTAAGCCTTGCAATACGCTTGGAATTTCCCGTTTCCATGGGAACTTCGGAATAAAAACTATATAAAAACACTTTTCTATTAAAATGTAATGTTGAGTAAAAATTTTAAGTCAAACATACGGAAGCTGAATTTTTATGTTAAACATTTCGTCGCATAAAAAAATTATCATGTATGTTTTGTTTAATATCACAGTAGTATATGTGTATAAATAACAATTACATAACCAGAACATAAAATTAGCTATTGTATAAAAATAATTACAATAAAAATATATTACAATAGAAGATAATAAGAACCAAGTCATCTAAAATATAAATCAATAAAAAGCAATTTGCCTTCTACATAAAATTATTCCTATCGCCATATTGCTGCTACTAGCATACATTTTTTACATCCACTAAAACGATTTGTGAGGTTGATTTTGTTTTATTTATAATCCACCCGAGTATCCCTTCTCGCCCAAAACGAACTTGTAATAGGTACCGTTCATTTGTTCCAAGAAGATAAACGTGAGTACAGTGTGCGGTCCTAATCTTAGGTAGTACGGTAGAAAGCCTTTCCACAAAGCAAACACTCCTTCGTTCCTTACCACCTTTGCCAGTACGTCCACTGGACCGGAATATTCTGCTAATCCGCCAACAGACTTCATGTTCTGCAATCTACAACCAACAAAAAATGCTTTTAAAAATATTTAACAACTTACATCATCTAAATCAACAAAATTTATAAAAAATTGAAAAGGAATAAAAATGGAAGAATTAATAACAATCTTATTACACAGAAAATTATTTGATAGTTCTAACAATCATTCAAATTTTGTCATTTTGTGTCATAATATGAAACAATTTCACCCATTCATGTCAACATTACACTGATAATTGCATTCATTGTTAGGTACCTAAAAGAACTGGTGGAGCTACTCTTCAATTGTTTTCGGAACAAAAGTGTCGATCGTTGAGCACGAGAAGAACACTTTTCGAATCATTCAGAGGTGGCGCCACCATCGAAGATCGGTAAAATAGATTTGTTTTTATTTGAATTCGATTTATGTCAAAAACTTTGGAAATTGATAATATTATTTTCCTTTTCGAATTTGTGTCCTTTCCACGTTTGATTCGAATAAGATTATTCATAATTC
Source organism: Agelastica alni (assembly GCA_950111635.1). Classification (NCBI taxonomy): domain Eukaryota; kingdom Metazoa; phylum Arthropoda; class Insecta; order Coleoptera; family Chrysomelidae; genus Agelastica; species Agelastica alni. Next base: position 28,810,193 of record OX467709.1, on the reverse strand, counting down.
AACATATTTTGTTGATTGAAATAATAAAATTGAAAGCTCTGTACATGTCTGCCTGCACAGTCTGCCAATTTGTATAATAGAAGTCATCGTTGCCAGTGACAAATCTGAATTTGACAATTTTCTGATCGAATTTTTTGCATAAAACCACAGGAATCATACTACTAATGCATTATAATCAAGAGACAAGTTCAAGTATCATAAGATTTTTTCAAAATAGTGATGTTTTTTATAGTACCACTTATATATATTCTTTCTTCAAAAAACAACCGGCAACCTTGCAATTTACATCATTTTCACAGCTACAATGGCGCCACTCGTGGCGGTTTCAGAAAGTATTCTTCTCGATGAAAAAACTCAAGAATCAAGTGGTTTTGATCGACAGGTTTTGGGAACGGGCGGGGATAGGGAATCGCTTCACCATCTTTTAGACATCTTAATTCATTGCAATGATCAATCACTATGACAACACTAATGAGTTTGACAACTTCACTCCAAATATGTTCAAATGTTTAAAGTATAAATGCGCTAATCAAAGAACAAATTCCCAGAAATACAACCTTTTGTCACAAATATATTTGGGGAATATTTATGGAATTTTGCTGCGGTCAATATGAGAAAGAAAGACGGGACCGAATTTAAAGAAGTAATAGTGAAGACAATGTGGAACATTTCGTGCAAATTTCGAGGAAATTACTTTTATGACTATAATATTATGATTGACCCGTGTAACAATATAGTATTTAAAACAGCCCGAGATGTCCGCGATGCAATCAGGAAAAAACTACAAGCAGATCCATGTAAACGTAAGTCCAGTTCAGTTTCGTTAAATTTGTCTGAAGTTAACAAAATATTATTGCTATATAATAAAAATACTCCTGAAGGTCTTATTTGTAAATTTTACATTATTGCTGCTATATAATTACCTTGGCGAGGAGGAGAGGCAGTTGCTTGACTGGTGGATTTTTTTCATATTGAGATAAATAATGATGACTCTCCAACAAATCGCATTGAATACAACCCGGTGTTCAGTAAAACAAGAACAAGCTGTACAAGAAGGAAATGGTTGGTTTCCAATAGTGAAAGACAAAGCTGCCCTGTACGTCTTTTTCATAAACTGATATCAAAACGAGGCGACAATATTACCTCACCACGACTGTTCTTAAAACCAAATCGACACTGGAAAAATGAAACTGACACATGGTACGATAATGTACCTGTTGGAAGAAATACAATAAATGGATGGACTAAATCTGCTGCTGCGGCAATTGGCTTGCATGTAAAGGACAAAAAGATAAAAAATCACTCGAATAGATCAACTGCTGTTAGCGAATTGGCAAAAAGTGGTGTAGAACAACCATTGCTGAAAATTACTGGTCATAGCAATCAAAATTCTATAAAACCATACTTGAATCTCGATCAGGAACACCACAACAAGATCATAAATATTATGCGTGGTAATAGATCTTCTATAGTAGAGAACAGCAAGGAATCTAATGTTAAGTTAAATTTTAATAATTGTACTTTCACTAACTGTACTTTTAATAATTGTACTTTCACTAACTGTACTTTTCCTAAATAATGTTTCGTTGTGTTGTTATAAGATTTTTTTGTCAAAAATTTTTCCGCCGAATATCTCTCGGACATTGACAAATGCCTCATAATTTTGTGACAAATTTTTCAAGCTTTAGATTGTTTGATATGTTTCGATATGTTCACATAAATATTAAGTTATTTACTTATTGCCAATCATTATTGAATTTTATTTGCAACAAAAAGCAGTTTTTTTTGGGAAAAATTCCACGGAGAAGATGCTAAATAAGAAAAAGTACCATAAATAGGCAGCGGGGGCTTATCCAAGTTGGCAAATATCCTACAGGTCAAAGAATATTTTTAACGGTGGAAGAAGTAAAAAACAGAACATAGATGGGGCAGAGGACTACAGACAGATTGTAACAGGCAAAATTTATTTGAGGCACTAGGATTTTATTTTACCCCTTTCAGTTTTCCTTTCCCTTAAATCAATCAAAAATAGAGGAGGGACTGGTAAAAAAGAAAATTTCCAGTTGTCATAAGGAAAAATAACATGATTTATTACCTATTAGCGACACCTAAAACTATGAATTCGACACTAATATTGGCATTTTTAATAGTTTTTACTATCAAACACATCGGCCCCGAAGAATATGAATTTACCATTTTTAATAATTATTATATTCAATCCCCTTACCACCCCTTTCGTAGGGGTGCTTACAAAATTGAGAATATCACTTTCAAACTCAGCGAACCCTATAGAACTATAAATTCGGCACTAATATCAGCGTTTTAAATGGTTTTTATATTTCATCCCCTTCGCAACCCTACCGTAGGGGTGCATAAAAAATTGGGAATGTCACTATCAAACCCAGCGGCCTCATAGACTATGAATTCGACTCGCCAAAATGGCGGGAGATTAAAGTACTTATGTCGGTTGGCCTTTTTCAACTTTTTTTTTAATACCTTAAATTAATTTTTTGGCGTTGACATTTTTTTTACTATTATATAGCGATGTAAACTATCGAATAAAAATATACAAAATTACAAGCACATTCCCTATTACATAAGAATACATATATACATACAGTCAAGCCTTATTCCTGTAGGGGAGACAGAGACCAATTCCTTTCACTTGCTATGGTTCTTACGCACAGTTTTTGCCTCTTCTACTTATATCAGTGCTCCCATATATGTATGTCATATATGCTCGTCGGTTGTTGGTACTCTAGATCTGGCCTTTCTTCATTCTTTAAAACAATGCCGATCTGATCGAGATATGTTCGCTGAGGTCGACCTCTACTGACTTGTCCATCCACACTTATAAATCTGTTTTGTTAATCTTCCTTCATCCATCTTCTCTACGTTTCCAAACCATTTAAGCATTCCTTCATCTATCTTTGTAACCACATCTTCTTTTACACCACAGCGTTCTCTTATCTTACTATTCTTCACTCACCGAGTCACTTCGGCTATACTTCTTAGACTACTCATCTCTGCAGCATTAATCTTATTTTTTTGCTTCTTTCCAAACCCAACATTCACTACCATACATGAGCGTAGGGACCAGCACTCCTCTATGCACAGCCAGACGTGCCTATTTTTGACAAATTCTGGCTGCTCATAAAGTTATACAGAGCCTATTTATTTTTTCCCTGCCTCCCTGCCAACACCCTTCTCGTAAACTTTAAACCCAAGTATAAAAACTAATTTACTTGTCCCACTCTTACTCCTTTAATCTACTCCTCGTACTTTGTCCTGCTTTCTTCTCTTTCAAAAATCATTACTTTCGTCATGCTTACATTTACTTTTATCCCTTTGATTTTCAGGGCATCATGCATAAAATTAACCATCGCCTGCAACTCCTCTTCAGATGACGGTAATATGACTTGATCAAGGGCGTAAAGAAGGTATTTGACGATTAAATCTTTCAATTCCAATCCATACGCACTCTCTTTCAAATCTTTTAAACAATCGTCTATGTATAAGCCAAACAGCCATGGCGAAGCCACACAACTCTAACACCTTTTTGCCATGTTAAACCAGTCCATGTAAGCATCGTTTATCCTGCATCCCCAAGCAGCGGAATCCTCGTAAAGTGATTTCAGTGCTCGTTAAACTACCGCTCACACCATACATAGACAATGTCGATCACAATTCACTCCTCACCACTGTCATATACCTTTTCCAAGTCAACGAAAGCGCAGTAGTCCTTTTGACTTCTAGCCAAGAATTTTTTTACTACACCTCGTAATGAAAAAACCTGATCCATACATCTCTTTCCTCTTCTAAATCCTGCTTGCACATCCCTTATCATCTCCTCAGTTTTATTCATCACTTTTTTAATCAATATTTTTGCATACAGTTTGCCGACGATGCTAAGTAAACTAACGCCTTGGTAGTTCTTCTCCTGCTGCGAACCTTTTCCCTTGTAAAGCGGCACGATAACGGCCTTGCACCAGTCGTCTGGTATGCCACCACTCATTCAACAAAGGTTAAAAAGGCGGTATAGCAGACTAGCTGATCGGGGTTATCTCCCTTACACTGCTGCCTAAAGGCCTTTTATGTTCCTGTACTGGAGATTAAACTGCCTACAGGGTAAAGTGCTTGGCGAAGGCACGCAGTCTGTTGATAAGGTTTTTTTGCTAGCCAATGGTACTCTTTCCAGAACTACCGTCCCAAAGAGGTGGTACCTTGGCATAGCGAGTGCTTCACAATCGAAAATAATGTGGGTTGCTGTTTCTTCGTGCTCCCCACAGTTCCTGCAGATGGGGTTCTTATTGAAGATGAACAGTTTCTGGTTAAACAGTGTCCCGTTAAGAGTCTTGTTACCAGTCGGGCGTTATCGGGTCACTGTTCCTGGCCACTGTCATCTCACTCCATTAAAGTAACAAGTAATAGTCAATATTAAAAATAATCAACAAACGTGAATTTAGACAAACTTAATAGTAAGGATAACGAATTTACGGTTACCAGGACGTTTGTTCATTTACTAGTACCAAAAGTACAGTGTTTCCTCTTGTCCCTTCTTCTTCTTCTTCCTTTTTGTAGGGCATCTGCCTTGTTCTCTAATTTCTTAGAGTTGTAGCTGGGATGATGAATTCCAGCTTTCATACCAACGTATGGGTGGACGTCCAGGTGGTCTGCTGGATCTTGGGAGACCATCCCTTGCAATCTGTTGTCGTCCATCCGTTCAACATGATCTCTCCATTCGCGACGTCTGTTTCGGGTCCATCTAACTATGTCTTGGACATCGCAAAGTTCTCGGATGTCTTCGTTTCCTTTGTGGTCCCTTAGCGTGCAGCCTGCTATAGATCTTAGAGACCTCATCTCTGCTGTACGGATAATCCTTTTTGTTGTGGAGTTTTCGGCTCTTGTTTCTACAGCGTAGGTCATAACAGGTCTTATATATGCGGACTTTGGTTTCAATGGACATGTGCTTGTTTCGCCATATTATCTCTCTAAGGAATCCTGATATTAAAGCTGCTTTGGTTGTTTGAGTTTTTACTTCTTCTTGGAGGTCTCTGCTGCTCGTGATGTTGACGCCGAGATATTTGAAACTCATAACCTGTTCTACTGATTTATTGTATATAGCCGATTTACATCTTTTGGGCTCTTTTGAGATAGCTAGCACTTTTGATTTTGCTACCGATATCTCCATGTAGTATTTGGCAGCTGTCTTTTCGAATTGATAAAGCATTCTCTGTAGGTTATCTTCATCTTCTGAGACCATCACGGTCCCTTCTTGCTTTTAAGAAACCATTTTTACCCCTATCGATATTTCTTTCGCCCTATGAACGCGACTAGGTCCTAAGTCTACCGCAATAAAACAATTTAGTAATAAATTATTTTAACAAAATATTGAAAAGTATTACAACTAAAATATTTTAGGGGATATTCTAACGGTTTTTCTAGGAAAGATACCCAGCTGTATTTTAAATATAATAAAAAAATTTAAGATTTCAACTAGAAAATAGAAAAGTACACCCACCTGGTTTTGGCGATGTCTAACGGCATGGAGACAATGGTGGTAATCAGTCCGGAAATCATGGAAGACACAAAATGCAATGGTATGCCGTCGGCCATTTGGAATTGTTGCACGATTATCTGTTTGGCTTGTGAATACGTGGATAATTGGGCAGCATTCACCGCTATAGCTCGACCCATGGTCGGTATGGCACCTCTCCATAAAGTCAGAAGTCCTTCTTCTTTGTAAATACGAATCAGAGCGTCGTTTACGCTTTTATAATTTCTTCTTTCTTCTACTGGAAGACGACCATCGGCCGTCATCCGAATCAGGGACACTTCCGCCGGTGTACCTATAACATAGTATATTATGACACTAATACATAATAAGACCTTTAAAGCATGAGCAATGAGTTCATGTTGCGAATGCTTTAACGGCTATTTTGCAACGTGTCATACGATTTTTTTAGTATAAATGCATCATAACTTGAGGTTGATTACAACAATTTTATAGAGTCGATAAGTTCAAGTCATTTGACCATAGACCTACTATCAGAGGAGACGGAACTATTTACTTTTAAACACGATCATACATCCCCACTTTCTGGTCGATTGTATTGTGTTAATACGGCCGACTGGAATGTGTTGTGCTGTGATGTTGCCTGCTCTCCAATTATGGCAAGAGAGATTTGTGATTGTTATTGAAACGTCCGTTGTATTTGTTGATTATATTTGCAACAATATTGTGACCATAATCTCTTATTAATATTTCATGAACCTGAATAATACAACCCATTTCATGGAATTTTGAACCATTGAACTATTTCATTCCGTTAGATCAAAGAAATGTGTTGCTCAATAAGCGACAACGCCGCACGGCTTGTCTAAATCGTTCCACGTACAAAAATGTATGTTTACTACGAAATCGGCTATTATTAGTAGCGCTATTGCCGAAGGTGTTGCAACGAGATTTTGGTGTATTATCGGTGATTTTCAGCATATTATTGGTAAAATTTAGTGAAATTTACTGGAAAAAATGAATCGTCATTGCCAAGTGTGTAAAAAACCGGACTATTTAAACCCCAGTGTTTCTTTTCACAAGTAAGCTGGAACATCTCATTGTTTACTATATTTTCATCCAGTGGTGTAGCGATGACGATTTCAATATCATAATAAACAGTTATAATTTTGAGGCGTAAAACACGTATCTGAAAACCAAACGATGCGGAAATCAATACTTTTCGAGATATTCTCAAAAAAGGTCATTATTTCCCTGTTATTCAGCAACACTTATTCAGTGGTATCATCCTTCTTTCGTTGTTATTTTAAGAACTATATACCTTCCTGATCCATTTTATAATAGTATTTCATAAGAAATCTCAACCTCAAATTTAATCCAATCGAAAAATCAAGTAGTCACGGAACCCTGAGTATAATATTTTAATCTTTTCCTTTAGGTTACTTAGCTGTTAATAAATAGTTTGAAAATTAAAATTGAAATTTAAAATACATTAGATTTTATTCGTGCAATTAATATTAATGATTATTTTTTGACGTTTCTTAAAACCAATGAAATGCTTCTGTATTTGTCACAAGGGTAAGTTTCAACCAATTATGTCATTATTATAGTGGGAATAAATCTCTTGATTATTCTCGGGAATAATAACTGTGGCTTTTATTTGCCTAGCAAGTGTCAGATAGTTGTCAAAATAATTACCTAATTGTGTCAACGCGATATATAAAATGGGTGTAGGAGAACAAGAACTAATCAAGGTAGCTGGTCATAATTCTGCAAGTTCGATTAAACCATACTTACAATTGAACCAAGAACATCATTCAAATATAATAAATAATCTTAGAGAAAATACGCAGGAGGAAACACTTAATATAACAAGCAATTCCAAATCCTCAATAAATAATGAGTCTCGAAATATTTTTAATAATTGAGTTTTTCATTGTACTAATTTAAATTGTTAATTCTTTTAATATATTCACAATGTGTCAACGATATTTTCGTATATTGTAATAATTAATTAAATTAAATTTTTCAATAATTTTATTGATCTTTTTTATTGTAAAAATTTGTGAATCAAAAAATAATCTAGTCAAATATAACTCGCAAGTTCCATGAATTAGAAAATATTTTGACAGATTTTTTGAAAACTTGTTGCCAGGCAATAGTCACGAGAGCCCCCAGGGCTCGAGTGGCTATTTCCAAATTATTCCAAATTTTCAATTTATTCTCACTCTCTTGTTATATTATTACTGATAATTATTTAAAAAAAAATTTTTCATTTCAGACAGTTTGGTAAAATTATTTAAAATTCTTTTTTAGTACTTTAATTTGATAAAATAATTTAGTTTAACAATTAGTACACAATTAGTTGGAATAATTTAGTTTCATAAAGGTAACTTATAACATTACACACAATTGGCTTTAGGAAGGAAACTTTAACGTAACACAAAATTGGCGCCCAACATTCGGGGAATTGGTAAGTTTTTTTTAAAGTTATATAAAATTGGCACCCCACTTTTGTAACTTAAGAAAAACAGTTTAGTTAAGGTAACACAATTTGGCGCCCAACTTTTGGGGTTTATAAAAATACTTTTAGTAGGCTACAACACTTCAATTTGATAAAAAAAACTGAGCATCACCTATTCATAAATATATTCTCATAAAAAACTAAATATTACCCGATAGATATATTCTCATTTTAATCAAACAGCACACCACTGATTACAAGCATGGCCATAGGTCGATAATAATGTTACAGCGTTGCCAGCACGAGGACGGGACAAAGAGAATCGATTGGTATTCTTTATCATACTTATGGCCACTCTCGTGTAATCATTGCAAAAAAACAAACAGAGTTTTATGAATGGAATGTTGCGTGTCCTCTGGATAATAGGTCTATGCATTTGACTCTTAATTATATTATTAAACGTCATTGTTTTATATATAGATGTATAATGTTACACGCACGAAAGCAAGATGTATAATATTACATAGACAGAAGTGTCATAGGTACCTAAACCTTTTTCCTACAACAATTCTACCTGCTAGGGTAGGAATGGTCACGTTTTTACATATGTTTAAGAGTAAAAATTTAACAAAATAATACCAGAAGTACAAATCACCCTTTGAAGGTTTAACCGTTGTCACGTGCCTATTTTTTCCCATTTACCGTTTCATTATTAATTGTGTCTCTGATAGTCTGGTGCTTGTAAATAGTTTTGCATACCGTATTTTGTTCGTTGTAAATAGTGTTGCATACCTAGTAGAGACGGGATTTAATTATTAATGGCTGTGACATTTTTGTTAATTGGAGTGGGAGTCTTTGTATTAGATTTCGCCTTGATTTTTGGCCTCGATTGTCGTGTGTTGTCAGCTATATTATTGTTTGGTTTGCTTTTCTCTGTGTATGGGCTGGCTATCAACACGGACGAGCGCGACTATGAGTTGGGGACATAGATTTGCAAAGGTTGGCTGACGCGTGTCCCGTGTCATTTTCTGATATCCGGCCTGGGAGTGAGAAGTGGATATCAGTCGTTTGGTGTCAGTGGTGGAAGTCAGGTGAGAGTTCTTGGAACGATTTGATATTAACACGTGAGCAGAACTTCTACGGTTTTTTCTTTCATATCTGGCTGTATTTGGGCCATCTTAATTGGATTTTGAAGAAAAACCATTTAATTTTTAACTTGATCATTCTGTCGTGCCTTTGTGATAGATATTTTGGTTATTGGGGTCGAGTTAAAATGACCGCGTGCGGGATTTGATGGAGGGAAGCCATTGTTAAGTACCAGGTGCAGTTCCATAATTCAAACCGGCCAGGAGTAGGTCACAGGATTCGTGAATTCGTGTATCCAAAGGTTACAAGTGATTTATTTTAGTATATTTAAACGACGTGACTTATTTTTGACACCACGATTAAGTTTTGTTTTAATTTATTAATATGGTACACTGTTGAAAACTATTTATTGCATTGGATAATATGCCGAGTCTGAACTTTGATTAAAGTAATATTCTCAATAGTTCTTTGTGTCCAAGTAAAAACGTTTATTCATACTTATTTGTAAATATCCTACAACATTGCTATTTTGAAGGACAGCCATCGTAAAAAGAATTATTTTTAAAATAAGCTCGATTGTTTTAACAGTGTAAATCTTTAAAAATACTACTTGGTGTTTCTGTTTCTTGGATCATAGATGTAACAGTGGCGTCTCAATGAAGTTTTCAATTGGTTACATAGTATTGCGTTTAATTTCATCGATTTATCAGTTATTATGTGCTTGATCTATGTGTTTTCAATAGTTTAAAAGTAACAAATTATTTTCATTAAATTTGTACCTGCTCCAAGTTGAATCTGAATTTATACATTACTGAATATACTTTATGTGGTTATTGTGAGGGTTTCAAATTATTATTTTTGTTGCAAGTCCATTTATTTTGTATTGTTTTTTTTGTTAATCTTTTGCTATCAGAAATTCTATATAAAACCAATTATTTTTGAAATTTTACATATTGTGAACATTTTTTTTTTGTTGTTTTTAATTCTCTTTTGTACATCATTAGGTTTTTATTATTGTCTGAAAGATTGTTATAATTAATTTAAATATTATTTTAAGAAGAAAAGTGAATTAAATTCGTTTAATCCACTTTACAAAAATACAGAATTTGTTGTAAAAAATCAGAACATCATTTTTACTTAATTAATATATTGCAGGAATTGTAAATATAGTTTTATTTATCTAGTTCACCATAATTGTTTGTTGTTTATCGTGTGGCTCTGCTAGTGCCTACAAGACCTAGGGGTTTCCGGCTTGTACCGTCTAAGTCGGTGGCGCAGCTCACTTTTATATTTTTTTTTCTTCTACCCTCTACGGCTGAGCTCGGGCATAATTTGCCAGTAGAGAGACCACTGGCAGAGTACTCTTTAGAGAACGAAAAAGACGTGGCACCGTTATCACCAGTAATCGAGGGATACGACTTTTGTGGGCAGAGAACATTCTTTATGTCTAAATGAAAATTAAGCAAATGTGCTTTTTACTGATGAATTCCCGTTCGGAATTAATCCCAACTTTAGAAGGGTTCGTATGTGGAGAAAGTCTAACAATGCAAATCTCTCCGCAACGTTTAGGAAGTGTACTATTTTCGAGGTGGAACAATTATCGTCTGGTGAGGTATTAGTATCGTAATGTACACAGATGGCTCAAAAACCCCAGATGGAGCTGAGGCCGGTGTTTTCTGCAGAAAACCAAAGATTGAAATATCTACCAGTCCTGGCAGATGTGCAACAATCGTTCAGGCTGAAGTCTTTGCTATCGAATTGTATGCAAGAGAGCTGACTAACAGACCTCTAGCATACAAAAACATTGGTATAATATCAGACAGCCAGGCTGCTTTAAAAGCACTGAGCTCTAACAAGATAAATTCTAAACTTGTATGGAATTGCATCGAATCCCTGGAGTACCTTGGTGCGAACAACAGAGTGACCCTTCTGTCCGACACCCTTGCAAAACAGGGGGCCGAATCCTTGTTCACTGGACCAGAACCGGTCTTTGGAGTCACTACAAGTGCCGCCAAAACAATTATTTCGGACTGGGCGGAGAGGAAAATACTCACGTACTGGTCCGATATACCAGGGTTGACTCACTCGAAGGCGTTCTTTCCTAAACCCTCGAGAAACACAACTAAGCAGATCCTAGAATGGAGCAGGAATGACCTGCGAATTCTAACAGGACTGCTTTCAGGACACTGTCGTCTAAGATACCACCTCGGAAGGATAGGTCTGAATCAACAAACGACTGTCGGTTTTGCTGCGTGGAAAACGAAACTGCTGAACATATACTATGTTCATGCCCCGGACTGGAAAGAATAAGGTTCAACATATTTGGTTATACCAACCTAGAACCTACCAATTTCAAGAAAATCTCACCCCATACAACCATGAACTTCTTTAGAAGGCCTGGATTGTGCGGTGAACTGTAACCTCTAGGGGCGAGCCACCATAGACCTACCAACTACCAACCTATTAGTATGGGGGGAAGAACCGACCTCATTCTGTAGGAGAACCGTTTGGCTGATAGATCGTACATGAGTCAGGGACTAGCACGAGTTGCTGTTCTGTATGCAACAGCTCTTGATCACACCTTTGTTTAGATGTAATAACGATGTTTTACTAAGAGTTCTTCGCATGGATAGGCCAAGAGACAATAGAAGAAGACGCTTGGAATGAAATAGCTTCACAGGACATCGATCACTTAATTCTGAACTTGCCCAGACGATGCCGAAAGGTTATAAATAAATGAGGTAATACACATTATTGAATCGCATTTTTGTTATGTTTTTTTGTTAAGTTTCCAATTGAAAAGTATTTTTCAACTTCGTAAATTTAATGCATATTTAAATTTTTCGTTTTCTTAGATAAGTAAAATTCTTTGCATGTTTTTTTTATGACTCTACAAGTCAAATGTGTATATCCGTATTCAGCAATAAAAAATAGTTTTGAAAAATTACAGTCCAATTTTTTAAATTATCCCTAGACATTACGATCTTGTGTATTCACTTACCAACAAACGCCCCTGATACTCCGGCAACCATGCCCAATAGTAATTTGGTAACAAAACCAGGTGGTGTTCCATCGGGAGACTTAAATGTATCAAATAGGTAAGTGTACACGCCTAATCTTGTGCCGGTGTAAGTTAGTTGTCGCAGAAGTCCGGCCGATAGGCCATTGTACAGTGAGAAGACTCCTTCTTTACCGACTATTACTTGTATTGCGTGTAAGGTACTTCTGTATTCTTTGGCTTTTCCTCCGGCCCCGCTTAACTGCATTCGATTCTTCACCAAGTCTAGCGGCTGGACAAAGCATGTGGCCCCCATCCTGTGATTAATTTAAAAACAATACATTAATATTTCATACAAGTTTCACGACAAACATGAATAAATTAATAATAAAAACGAGACTATTATATCTGCAAATATAGATCCACCAAGTTCATTAATTATTTAGTTGTGGGACCTCAAATTTGTCGTTATCAAAATAATAAAACACTTATTGCAGTTTACTTTTTTTGTGTCTATTTGTGTGCCTGACTGCAGGTGGTTGAAATTTAAAATAAATACTAATGCGCGCGAGCACATTTTGTTGACTTCTTCTTGTTCTGCTGCATATCCACTAATGGATGTTTGCGATCACATCACGCCACATATCTCTGTCTCTTATGGTATGTATTAGATCTCCTGAGTGTACTTATTAAAAAATTATGTCAATAAGTTATTTTGTAGTAACAGTGCACCCTGTATACTTCTGTTCGACATGCAGATGGCCTGAATTAGTTGAAAAAACTATTATTCTTTTTTTTTTTGTAAACCCAACAGAAATCGCAATATTAGTAAGTTACGTTACTTTATGTACACACTGTATATCGATATATATTTATGTTATTTACGTTGATTTGGTTATATTTGTATTTTGAGGTTATTATCACGGCCTTGGTTTTGAGTGTATTCCATTTAAGCTTATTAACATTCAAAAATTCAGAGATATTCTCCAAACATTTGTTCATTTTATCTATAGCCTCATCAAGATTCAGACTGTTGACAACTATGAGAGGATCATCAGTAAACAAATTTATATAATTTTTTTTTAACTGAAGATATCACTGTTCACCTTGGTTACTTGAGAACGACCTCTTAGGTAATTTTTAAACCATTTTAAAACTGTCCCATGGATTCCATAATATTGCAGTTTAATTAACAGTACATCAATATCGATTGTTTCGAAGGCTCGTTTAAAGTCTATAAGACTGTAAATTTATTTTCGTCCTTTAATAACTTTCACTTACAACACTGTGAGTTGCAAGGTAGTCTCACAAGAATGATTTGATCTAAAAACTGATTGGTAATTCATCAATGAATATTTTTAAAAGACAAAAATAAAATCTGTTACATTATTTTATTAATAATTATTTGCATGCATTAATTAAAAAAATTTCATAAAAAAAGTTATCCCTGTGAAGTTACACCCCCACTATTAAAAATTCGAAAAATATTTTAGAGTTCTGAGTTATGTTTCAATAGTTCTAGAGTTCCTTATAGGTACTAGGAAAAAAATCAATTTTTCAAAATGGGGGCTAACTTCACGCTCCTCCCCACTTTTAAAAAAGTGACTTTTTTTCTGAGTTCTGGGTAGATTTAGCATAGTTCTAGAGTTCCTGATGCTTTTCGAAAATAGTCCTTTAATAACTTTCACTTACAACACTGTGAGTTGCAAGGTAGTCTCACAAGAATGATTTGATCTAAAAACTGATTGGTAATTCATCAATGAATATTTTTAAAAGACAAAAATAAAATCTGTTACATTATTTTATTAATAATTATTTGCATGCATTAATTAAAAAAATTTCATAAAAAAAAGTTATCCCTGTGAAGTTACACCCCCACTATTAAAAATTCGAAAAATATTTTAGAGTTCTGAGTTATGTTTCAATAGTTCTAGAGTTCCTTATAGGTACTAGGAAAAAAATCAATTTTTCAAAATGGGGGCTAACTTCACGCTCCTCCCCACTTTTAAAAAAGTGACTTTTTTTTCTGAGTTCTGGGTAGATTTAGCATAGTTCTAGAGTTCCTGATGCTTTTCGAAAATAGTTCCGGCGAATTAAACCCCAAAAAAAAATTTCGAAAAAAAAATCAATTTTTCTTCCGGCCATTTTGTTTGCTTCAAAGAGTTCTAAAGTTCTACAAAAAAAATATTTCAAAAAATTCAAAATACAAAAAATCACAGCATTCTAAAAAATGTAATATAATAGGAAATTTTTCATCACAAGTTCCAGGAGTTCTGATGAGAATTCTGTTCATCCCTCAAAGAGTTTTACCAAAAGTCTTACAACATTTTTCGATCAATTCAAAATTCTACGAGACTAAGTTAGCAAAAAATTTTGATTTTCAAAATTTTGAAGATTCAGGAGCTCTGATGAGAGTTCTGTTCCTTCCCTAAAGAGTTATGCCATAAGGTCCTACAACATTTTTCAATGAAATAAAAATCCAAAATTCTACGGGACTGTTAAGATACAAAAGTTAACGTACATGTGAATGACAAAAATAATTTATCATCCAAATTATTTATAACATTAACAATAGTAGATCGAACTCCTAAATCTTTAAAATTTTGAAAATCAAAATTCCCATAGAATTTTTTATTTTGAGTTGATCGAAAAATGTTGTAGGACCTTTGGTAGAACTCTTTGAGGGAGGAACAGAATTCTCATCAGAACTCCTGGAGCTTGTGATGAAAATTTTTCTATTATATTACATTTTTTAAAATGCTGTGATTTTTTGGATTTTGAATTTTTTGAAATTTTTTTTTCGTAGAACTTTAGAAATCTTTGAAGCAAACAAAATAGCCGAAAGATTGATTTTTGAAAAAGTGAGGGGACGTCAGCTTGCTTCAGTCTAGTCTCAAATTACAAAGTTTTTGTTTTGTTTGGTATGGCAGAAAAGACGAAAAAACCAGTACCAGGTAAGAAAAATGTTGAAACAAATAATTAAGGTATACTAAACGTGCAGCACTGCTTGATATGGGTAACGTGTATGTGGTGCAACAAGTGACATATCTTTCATAAAGTTATGTGTTTGGTTAATGATTTTCATTTTCTGAAATTTGGTTTTTTTTTAGTATAGAGTGAGCTTTTTGACAATTATTTAGGTTTAAGAAACATATATTGCGGTGTTATTAGTGAATTTTTAAAATTAAACATTATTAATCCAAAAGATTAGTTCAAACCGTATTTTGATTCTCTAGGAAATTCCTTTATCTGTGGAGGAGACTTTAACTGCAAACACACCCACTGGGGATCAAGATTAATCACTCCAAAAGGAAGACAACTATACAATCTTCTACAGGAAAATAACTATCAATATCTGTCAACATACTGGCCAACGGACCCCAATAAGGTCCCTGATTTATTGGATTTTTATATTATTAACGGTATACCAAAACCATCACTGTATAATAAAAAAACTAACTGGGAAGCATTTCAAGAACTGCTTGGCCAAAAACTACAACTAAATATAAGCCTCAAGACACAACAAAAACTAGATGATACCACAGACTACCTCATTTGGACCATACAAGACAGTGCATGGACTGCTACATCAACGATTTTAAGCAAAACTAGACCAGAAAATAATATCCCAAATGAGATACTCGAATTAGTTAGAGAAAAAAGAAGAGCTAGAGCAAAGTGGCAAAGATCGCGAAATCCTACAGATAAAAATGCGTTTAATAGATTAGCAAATCAACTAAAAAACAAATTAAATGAAAACAAAGAAAAAACTTATCAGCATTATTTAAGTAATCTATCGAGAGCGGCTCATCCCATTTGGCAAGTAACCAAAAGACGAAAGAGACCACAAAATATAAAATCACCAATAAGAACAATGAATGGTAGGTGGGCTAGATCTGATCAAGAAAAAGTGGATGCATTCTCTTTATACTTACAAAATGTTTTTACTCCACATGAAGATAACCCTGACCCTGCCATTAGTGCATTCCTAGATGCATCACTACCAATGTCATTACCTATTAAAAAGTTTTCACTGCACGAAATTGAGGAAGAAATAAAATATCTTAACAAGAAAAAAGCTCCAGGAT
Organism: Agelastica alni; assembly: GCA_950111635.1. Lineage (NCBI taxonomy): Eukaryota > Metazoa > Arthropoda > Insecta > Coleoptera > Chrysomelidae > Agelastica > Agelastica alni. The sequence goes on along the minus strand of OX467709.1, from coordinate 28,794,042 downwards.
ACGACTAGGTAAATGGTAGAATTTTATCAGAATTACCTGACAAGGCGATACAGTTCATTCAATTAATTTTCAACGGAATCCTTAAAATAAAATACTGGCCAAGCCAATTTAAATTTGCTCAAATTATACTAATACCAAAAGTTGGAAAAAACACTAACGAAACCAGCTCATACCGTCCTATCAGCCTACTCTCCCAATTATCAAAAATTCTCGAAAAACTTCTCCTTAAAAGACTAAGATCTACAAATAGCTTAGAAGAAATACTTCCCAGTCACCAATTCGGATTCAGAAGACAGCACTCTACTCTTCAACAATGCCACCGTATAACATTAATAATAAACAAAGCTCTCAATGCTAAAAAATTCTGTCAGGCAGTATTTCTCGATGTCCAACAGGCGTTTGACAAAGTCTGGCACCCAGGACTACTTTACAAAATCAAGGCACTACTACCAAGTGAATATTACCTGCTTCTTAAATCATATCTTACGAACAGATACTTTCATTACTATTACTTCAGGAGTGCCACAGGGAAGTGTCCTTGGTCCCCTATTGTATAATTTGTTTACAGCTGATATTCCAACGAGACCAGATACAGAATTAGGAACATTTGCGGACGATACTGTTATATTATGTCACCATAAGAATGCGGAGATAGCAACTGGAAAACTACAACTGCACTTAGATGTACTAACAAGATGGTTAAGCAAATGGAAAATAAAGATAAACAAAACAAAAAGCACCTATGTTACGTACACGTTAAAACTTTCACAGTGTCTCTCATTATATCTTAATGAAATAGAAATTCCCAGAGCAGACGAGGCTAAGTATTTGGGACTACACATGGACAGTAAACTATCATGGAAGAAGCACATACTTAAAAAAAGGAAAGCCATGGATCTCAAAATAAAAAATATGTACTGGTTGTTTGGCAAAAAGTCATCTTTATCCATAGAGAACAAAATTTTATTGTACAAAGCTATAATTAAACCAATATGGACATACGGAATAGAACTATGGGGATGTTCCAGCAAATCAAACATAAATATTATTCAACATTTCCAATCATAGTCATTAAGAATAATTGCGAATGCTCCATGGTATGTATCTAATCACACACTGCACATAGACCTTGACATACCCTTTATTGAAGAAGAATGCAAAAAAAGAACCCAAAAACACTTCGAAAGGCTTGAACATCATCCCAATGAACTGGCATCAAATTTGATAAATATTGTAAACCCAATGCGACTCAAAAGGAAATGGCCAATTGATCTTCTGCAGGTATAGTTAAGAGGATTACGTCAATGGATCCAAGAAGCCATCAAATTAGCCCATAGGATGTAAATTGTATACTAATTGTATATAAGTAATTGTATAATCTCGAATGATTTAGCAAAAACAGAATGTAGTTTTTAATAACCAACTAGAATTTAACAGATAGAAATTTTACATAATCTTTTTTTACTTAATTAAATGGAAAATCCCAAAATAAACATATTAGATGTGATAAGTAAAATCCCTCTAACAATACTGTTTTTTAACAATTTAGGAAGAACCTTGAAGTATATTATTTAAAATATAGTTTTTTTAAATTAATATAAATTATAATTATAGATTAAAGAACTGTAATTTAAACCTAAAACAATCTGTTATTAGTGAGTCATAAAGGGCTTAAAATTTATTTTATACAGCTAATTTAACACTTTGTATGTGATTATTATGTTAGTAAAACCTTCAAATATAATTTTCCTTTCAAAAAAGAGCTCTGGATCTTGACAAACTAAATACACCATAATTGGAATAAGACATTACTTTTATTTAGGACTTAATTTATGTATTATGAGAATTATTAAATATTTAAATCAATTTTGTTGAATAATTAAGAAATTCTTAACAGTTAAGTACTATTTGATGTACCTATGTCTTGTTAAATGAATACTTTAGTAATAATTTTAGTGTAATAAAAATGTTGTTTTATTTTTAATATAGTTTATTCAAGTATGGTAGTAATATATAACAATTGCAGCAAACTGAACATATTATATTACTGTATAATAAAAATTATTAGTGAAAGTAACAACTAAATAATACCACATATCAAGTTGTTTGTGATAAAAGTACCTACTTGATATTTTTAACAAATAAATACTATATATTAAAAGGGCTAATAAAAATAAAAAAATTACCCTGCAGCTGCTCCAAATACAAATTTGAACACATTTGGAATGGTTTTTTGCTCTGACATTTTTTTTTCAAGTAGAATATCTGATATTTATTCTGGCGTAATACTAATACTACGTAAAGGTGAGAAAGGTCACGCAAATGTAATTTTAAATTTCAGTTTTTACATATATCACAGCAAAATGTTTTCCGATTCACAACCACAAAACATTTTACTTATTGTGATCTAATTTATCTTACACTACAAAGTACAAATACTTAAATGTAGTGCATGTTGCATAGTCAGTAGGAGTTTCAACAGTGCCGAACTTAGAAGTTTGTCACAAAAACAGTACAAAATAAATTTACTATTAAATAAATAAAATCAATTAATGTGATGAAATTTTAAAGCAGGTCAGGTACTGTATAAAAAACTGTCTTGGCTAAATCAATGGCGGAAGCACAAAACAGCTGATTTTGACGTTAGACGTAACAAATATTATGTCATAAAAAAGAAATTGAATGATTAGGCAATTTTTTATGCAATTTTGTTATGAGGGTTGCCAGAAACTAGGTCATGAAGCATATTTCTTTCTTCCCTATACTAACGATTCCTGCATCAAAGTTAAAATTCCATATTAAAAACATCCGTAATTCAATGAAGAAAGAACTAACTACGTAAAGTAACAATACAATTCATAATATCTGTATATAGTTTTACTTTAACAACATTTAATTTTCAGGTAATAAAAAAATGGCAAGTAACATTCCAGACTTCAGTCATTGTTGCGAGATTTGCGGATTGGAGGGCCTTTCAGAGGACGAATTTCGAATTCATACTCATACAGCACATGTCGATGCCAATGGTGTATGTCCTTTTTGCGAATTATCAGCGAACAGCATCGAGGAACTAATTTTACATGTTAATCAGGCACATTTGGATTTTTTAACACCAGAATCTGAACAAAACATCAGCTTTATCGATGATCCAAGCCCTAGGTAGGCCAAATATTTTCTCATAACTGTATATATGTAATATGTCTAGTGTTAAGGTAAACAATTTTATATCTAATGACAATTAAAATTGATTAACTTCTAATTTAAAATAAATATGTCAATTTTTAAAATACATGCTTGGCAATAAATTTAATATTGGGATATTAAACATACTGAATTACCTATTTACTATATTCTTAGTTTTATATTGTTTGGTCAAAACTCTATTCCTTGAGGTTAAATTTCAAAGTATTGTATTATTTCTGGAGTAAGAGTAAGTTTAAAGATATATAACTATACTGTATTTAATAGTAAAATTCTTATTAAAACAACATAAACATTGAAAAAAAAGTTTATTTACATTAAATAACAAATTGATAAATAATAATACTAATCATTTTTTTAGTAAATATTTTATTTTATTTGTAGGTAAATAAAAGTTTGTATTATTCAAATGATAATGATTTCAAGAGAATTTTTTAATTTTTAATAGAATTATTTACTAAATTTATTTTTACTTTTCAGTTATTTTTGAGTTAATATAATGTTGAAATTTGGAAAATATCTTAAGTATCAAAGTTTTTGCAAAAAATAAATGAAATTTTTAACAGATGAAGCAAATACAGTCATTATTTTTGTAATGGTTGTAATTAAAAAAGTTTTATACATTTAGTAGTATTATTTTTTCGGCTATCAGTGTTTAATTTTTAGTGAATATAATGGAGGAATAAATGGTGAGGATCACTGGAGTCTTGCTTCATACTCCAACAATAGTATAAATGATGTAGGAACAATTAAGAGTAATATTAACATAAATTCAAATACTAAGGTAAAAAAATATCCTTGTTAGTGTTCCTCTAAAGTTAAGAAATTTAATAGTGTTAAGTACAAGTTTCTTTTTGTAGGTAAATGGTGGAGGTGAGATTAGTCCTAAAAGTCATGGTCACGGCTCACCATTAAGGTCTAATTTAGATCTTAAATTAAAAAATACTCCCAGTACACTTCAGTGTCCATTGTGCAATTATACAAGTACAAATTCCAGTAAATTAGAAGAACATGTCAACAGGTATTATTTTAATTTGGTGATTTTAAAATTACAAATGTATGTGTACTGGATGTGATGCAGTTTTAAATAATAAAAATAAAATGTCAAAAACAAATGGCAACATATCCAGTAAGAGGTTTAATTTTAATTTGAACGGTGATATGATGTGACAAATACATTATAACTTGTCCATTTTGAGTTTTAATTGTGGTAGGTTTTTGTATAATGATCAATTAACAAACTTATTAACTTTACTAGATGACCAGGTGAACTACTTCATACCACCTAATTCAAACTAATTCCTTGGGTATCGCTAAAACACATTTGAATGAATTTGTGGTTGTGTCTAAGCCCTCAAAGTCAGTTTAACTTAATAAAACCAGATGGAGATTGGGCCGGTGTTTTCAGCAGGAAACTAAAGATTTTTTTTTTAATGAAAATAGTCGCAAAAAGGGTAGACCTTTCGTGAGGGCCGCGGACGGCCGCACTGCGACTATTAGAAGGGAAAGGGATTATAGAAAGGAAATGATTGTGGACCCGCTTTTTGAAAAGTTGCAGGTCATAGTTCTGTTTTGGAAGCTTGTTCCATTCCATAGCAGCCCTGCAAAAGAAGGATTCTTGAGATTGGTCCTTGTAGTGTCAATCTTGAGAGTAAATGGGTGAGACTGATAAGCGTGCCGAGTTCTTCGGCCAAATGTGGCCAATGGTGGTACAAGAGTTTTTATTTCTCTGGAGCATCTGCCATGGAAATATCTGTAGAGTAATGACTGGTCTGCAACTCTTCTGTGTTCTAGAGGGTGAAGGGTATCTGTGAGAGTTGAGCTGTTTATCAACAGAATGGACTTTTTCTGAATGGAATCTAGAAGACGAAGAGAATGCCTTGGTGCTGAACCCCAAATGTGCGAGCAATACTACAGTAGAGGTCGGATTTAAGACTCGTACGTCGTCAATAGTTGATCAGGAGTAAAAAACTTTCTAGCTTTCCACAGAAAACCTAGCCTCTGGTTGCTGACTTTGCGATGTTAGCAATTTGGTCATGCCAAGACATATTATTAGACACCGTGTTTCCCAAAATCGAGATGGAGGGACTTGATTCAAGGGTATTTCCAGACATTGTGATGGAATGATTGAGTAAGTTGAACTGAACAAGATTGTTGGTTCCCCACTCGACGATTGCTTCAAGATCTCTATTGATGGAATCAACCTGTTCCTGCCTGAGTCTATTTGTATCATTCACCGAAAGTGATCGATAGGATGTGAAAGTTGAGACAAGTGTGCTATCGTCTGCGAAACTGTAAATGGGGTTCGTGGTGGTTTTCAAGAGGTCGTTGATGTGTAAAAGAAATAAGGTGGGGGACAGGATGGAACCCTGGGGGACCCCGGCATTGGTTTTAAATGCATCAGAAGAAATACCGTCAACTGCCACATGTAGGGAGCGATCTTGCATGAAGCTCAAGAGCCATTGGCGCAGTTTGTTTGGGAGACCGCAGGCAGATAATTTACTTAACAATGTCTGGTGCCAAACGCGGTTAATTGCTTTAGATATATCCAAGGCTATTGCACGGAATTCACCAAACTTCTCAATAGTGTTTGTCCAGAGCTGAGTGACATAAGCCAGCAAATATCCAGTAGACCGAAGTTGTCGAAATCCATATTGTCTGTCATGGATTATCTCAAATTTCTCCAGATATTTGATGAGTTCTATGTTAATTGCTTTTTCCATTACTTTGGATATGACTGAGAGCAAAGCAATAGGGCGATAATTCGCAGGAATAGTCTTCTTTCCTTTTTTCGGAATCGGTTGGACTTTAACGTTTTTTCACATGGACGGAAATACTTCTTTGCTGTATGATAACTTGAAGAGTCTACAGAAAACTGGGGTGAGCTCTTGAGCACAGGTCTTCAGGACAATTGTCGGAATTCCATCTGGTCCTACTGCCTTATTAGAGTCAAGATTTCGTAGGATTTTCCTGATAGTGCCATGGCAGATAGCGACCTCAGACATCGATGCGTTTATTCTAGGTATCGTTGGGGGTTTTTTCCCATTCGTATAGAGGGTTGAGTTAGAGCTGAAAATTCCGGCCAGCAGATCCGCTTTTTCCTTGGAAGATACGGCTGTCGTGCCGTCGGACCTTGAAATATCTACCAGTCTTGGTAAGCTGTTTTAAAAGCACAGCTCCAACAAAATGAATTCTAAACTTGTATGGAATTGCATCGAAACCTTGGAGTACCTTGGTGCAAACAACAGAGTGACCCTCGTGTGGGTACCTGAGCACCAGGGGGTGGAGGAAAACAAAAAAGCCGATACCCTTGCAAAAGAGGGGGCTGAATCTGCATTCACTGGACCAGAACCGGTCTTTGGAGTCAATACAAGTGCTGCCAAAACAATTATTTCGGACTAGGCGGAGAGGAAAATACTCACATACTGGTCCGATATACCAGGGTTGACTCACTCGAAGGCGTTCTTACCTAAACCCTCGAGAGACACAACTAATCAGATCCTAGAATAGAGCAGGAATGACCTTCGAATTCTAACGGGACTGCTTACAAGACACTGTCGTCTAAGATACCAACTCGGAAGGATAGATCTGAACAACAAACGGACTGTCGGTTTTGCTGCTCGGAAAGACGAAACTGCTGAACATATACTATGTTTATGCCCCGACCTGAGAAGAATTAGGTTCAACATATTTGGTTATACCAACCTAGAACCTACTAATTTCAAGAAAATCTCACCCCATGCAACCATGAACTTCGTGAGAAGGGCTGGATTGTGCGGTGAACTGTAACCTCTAGGGGTGAGCCACAATAGACCTTCTAAAGGTCTCAGAGGAGGGGCGACCTATGCCACACTCACATGATACCTAACCTAATCTAATAAAATGATAATTTATGTAATTAATTTTGCTAAAGGCAATTCTATTTTCAAAATCTACAACCTTTTTAGTACGAAAAAGCTATTTGTAATGTAATACACTTCACACAGCTGCACGGAATGAGTTACAGTTATGCATAGCGCGGCTGTTAAACAATAGGTCCGCCACGAACGCCATCTATTAAAAGTAATCCGGTCAATTCTCCTACAAAATTACCAATTTCGATGTTTTCTATTTTTCGGCTGTTTCTTGGGTTTTTCCTTAACTACCCCAGTATTGAGGCGATCAAAACAAAACAAAAATTATCCAAATAGATCGAGCCATTTTCAAGTTTTTGCGAGACTAACGTACGGCAATTGATTTGTATATTTGTTGATTATTAGCTTAATATTAAGTGACATGATTATTTTCAGGAGCCATTTTGATTTGAGTTCACCGTCATTAGGCAACACTTCGATGACGTCGGAGCAGTATGTATGTCCGTTGTGTAACCAATATTTTAAATCGGCTCCAGATTTGGAACTTCACGTCAACATTGAACATCGTGAAATTCTCTCGCCAGCTAGCCCCTCTGTTCAATTGTGTCCGGTGTGCGGGATTCACCTGGATGATGACATCAACGTATGTAGCAGTACCTTATAATTTGTTATTTTGACATCTACTTTCGAGTTTTCATTTTCGGCCGGCTACTGTCGGTATCACTGTGCAGTAGTGTTGTGGTTACTGCATAATGAGTAGTCTGGCGTTACTCATCACGTTTTGACAGATTGGACACATTTCAGCATTAAGTAGCATAAAAACATATAGTGTCCTTTACTGATCGCGCAGTTATTTTGGAGGTTGGAACCACCGAAAGGGCGACCAATTCCAAGTTTCTGGTTGAAAGGTAACGCTATCCACTGGTCGACCAAACTCCTGGTACCCATCAAGTTGAGCGCACCGCAACCATTTTCGGTTGGACACTCGTCTGTCATAATAATGGTACCTTAGAGTATATATTTATCATATTCAAAAGGTAACCCCCTGTCGGCACCACTGTGCAAAGGTGACGCAGCCCTAGCACCGAGTTTTTCGGTTAAAAGGTGACCGCATAAATGAGTGTAGTCTTAAGAAGTGAAAACTTTGAGGTAAAAACCTCATACGTTTCTTCCTTTGTTGGTATCCAGTCGTTGATTGACAGGCTGGGACCTTCGGGAAGACGACTGATTCCAGATATTTGGTCCTCTGGTCGACCCAAAGTGCAAGCAAACTCGTACCCATTTTCGGTTGGGCGATTAGTTAAAATACTCTCGGTGCTGACGGGCCTCAGTTGAGATCGGTCGAACTTTTCCCAGTGCCGAGTGAGATTTCTTTCACTCCATGCGTTGTTTGTTGGTACGCCCGGCAGTGACGATTGTATTCTGTTACGAGACTACTTTTGAACGATATCTTTCGGTTTCTTCTTTTTTTTCTTTTTTAATGTAAACTTGTTTTTCCAGCGATCCTACGCACTATTTTCATTTCGGTGGTTTTTAATATTCTCTTTTTGTTCGATGTATCTGGTCTAGTTTCCGCTGTGTATGTTAATATAGGTCGGATGACCGCCTTGTAGATTCGGGATTTGGTCTCGACTCTGATATATTTGTTTCGGAGGATTGTATCGTTCAGGTTAGCTGAAGTTGGTGCTGCTTTTGCCGCTTGGTTTACCTCCTCCTCGATGTCACCGTATCCTGATATTTCTGTGCCTAGGTATTTAAATTTCATATCCTGTTGTATAATTTTATCATCCACAACCAGTTTGCATCTGATAGGTGATTTAGAGGTGGTCATGCATTTCGTTTTTACTTGATGAATACCATTATTTACAGGAATTTCTTCGGTAGTTGTGCCTCTAATTTTGGCTTATATTTTGTTTCTCTGGTAAATATTTTCGATGGTTTTTATGATGTTACAAGAGATTTGCTTGTTGTATAGAGGGTGTACCACTTCCTCCAGTTGTATTCTGTCAAACGCCATTTTCAGGTCTATAAAACAAATGAAGGCTAGATTTTTCAGTTATTTGTCGCAGGACAAATACCGCCTCTATACAAGATCTTGCTGATCTGAATCCTTGTTGTTCATCGCCCAATGTGGTAAATACATTTATTTTATTTGCTATAATCGTGTTACTAGCTTTAAGGTTGTATTTAGAAAGTTTATGCCTCGGTAGTTTGCGGGTATCTTTTTGTCTCCTTTTTTGAACAGTAAGATTGTGGTACTTAGGTGCCATTCGTCTGGAACTTTTTTATGTAAATGGATTTTGCGAATTATGGCTGTTAGCAACTGTTTCAGGCTTCTCCCGCTGTATTTAAGAAGTTCATTTGAAATACCGTCTGGGCCTGGACTTTTTCTGTTCTTAAGTTTTATTAATGCCGTTTCTATATCCTTTTCTTTTATTTTAGTTACTTCGTTAGTTGCGATTTCTGGGATGTCCGGTATGCTTTTCATATCTTCTTTTTTATATAGTTCTTTAAGATACTGGACCCAAGTTTCCTTCGTTATGTGGTTTGTGCTAATAAATTCACTTGCTTCTTTTCTCTGGCGTCTGATGAATCTCCACCTCTGTTTTTGGAGGCCATAAAAGTCATTTTCCATTTTTCTCCAGAAGGCTTCCCAATACTGTTCTTTTTTTTTGCCTTACTAGTGTAAAGGTGGCATTTTGTACCCTCTTATAATCATCATAGGCTTCCGGCGTTTTAGTTGTCATGTATTTTAGATAAGCCTTCCTCTTTTTGATACATTGTTCTTTGATTTCGTTGCAGAACTATGGTGTTTTATTGGTGCCGTGTTTTTGTTGTTTTATATTTTGGGTGCCAAGGGCTTCTGTTGCAGCTTCTATAATGTTCCGTTTTACTTTCTCCCAACTTTCATTTACTTCTTCGGCTTCGCTTATTGGGTTCTTGCGAACTTTCTTCTTTCGATTTTGAATTGAACATTTAGTTTTTTTATTACTATTTTTCAATATTTTTGTTAAAATTAAGTATTAAAGATAAAAAAAACATTTAAATTAATTTGAGAGTTTAGTATAACTAGGACAAGGCAAGCCTAACCAGCCCCTAGCGGGTAAATTTCCTCGCTGCCAGACCGACCTTAGCAGAGGTTGCATCAAAAAATCACTTTCATTGTTTTTATGCGCCAAACCATCAAATAAATGTTTAATATAAATACGTCAATATAAAATATTTTAAAAAGAATTGTACCCTGACTGAGATATTTTCAAAAAATCACGTCCGCTTCAAGAGTGTTAAGACCGTCTGCCCCAACAGTGGTACCTTATGAGACGGGGTCCCCATATCTCCCGCAATTTTGGAGCGAGGAGTTGGTAAAGGGTTTCCTTCTGATTAGGGTTGTCGTTATATTTTGCCTAATAAATGGGCAGATCTTTCGTGATCGTAATATATATTTCATATACCTTTTAATTTTCAATTTTTATTTTTTCAAAGAACGTCTCTTTATTTTTAGAGTGAAAAGGCGGCGAGGCACGTCGAATCTCATTTCCTCCCAGCCGGTTCTCCGCAACTTTCGGATCGAGCTGCCATAAAAGAGAGAGAACAACGGGAATTTGAATTGTTAAGAGCTCAGTATGGCATGGATAACCAAGGAAATTTCAAAGAACAAACTATAACAAATATGCAAAGAGCTGTATATGCTGGTGAAATGAGCGTTTCCGATTATTACGAAAGAACGTTAGATTTGAGAGCGGCAGAAAGTTGCGGAGTTGACGATGGAAGCTCGGTGACCAGGAGTATTGTATGTTTAAATTTGATTAATAGTTTTTTAAGATAATTACGACAGATACATTCTTAGTACAGTCATAATCGGTGAAAAATGGAGTAAACCTCTATTGAATTAATATAAAGTGATAGTTTTTATGTACTATATATGATACCAAAATTTACTCTGCGTTCTATCTTAAGATCGTTTAATTATTTAAAATATTTCTCAGGACCAAGTTTGTAGAGAATTTTATGCTCTAAAAGTAACTAATAATTTTAAATTTCGTTTAGACCAGATATCTACAAAAAACTGGTTTTTTAGACCTTTGACCCTTAATATTTTGACTCGCTTACACGAGATTCTATAAGACTTTTGAGCTAAACAAAGATTTATACAGCTTATTATCCTTTGTTGCAGATTTAAATCCCAGTTAAACTGAACTATCTCAGTTTATTTAAATAGGTACTTTTTATTTACCCCAAAAATGCATTCATTTAATACTGATAGGACAAAAATAACAAAAATAGAGGTTATGTTACGCCAGAACTTGGTTTAAGCTACCTCAGTTGAACCTTACAAGCTCTGCTTGAAGCAAGAATGAACAACTGGACCTTAATCTGTGATTTGAGATAAAGTAATAACAAAACAAAATTCAATGCAACTACTTTTAATTTTGTGTACTATATCATTAAAAAACTGTTCACTTTCAAAACGAAAATAGGTTCGTATTTAAAATGCAACATTTTCAAGTGAAAATATAACCTTAAATTTTCTACAATTTCTAGATATATACATCGGATTTTGTTTTGTATTAATTGTACCACTGCCATGTAAAAAACCTGGGGGCTAAAACCGAGGGTAAGCCTGTGGTTATATCAGGTGGTATTACTACCGTCACTAACGTACGTAGCAGTTGTCAGGTGGCCAAGGGTGGAAGTGGCCGGGGCTGTGAACCTCTTGAGAAGCCTGCAAGTAAAGTTTTTGAGTGCTGCAACGGGGGCAATGAGCACCGCCCCTGCAGAGGGACTACAAATAGCCCTTAATGTACCACCTTTGGATCTCCTCATCAAAGATCGGGCCAGGAACACTGCATACAGACTAAAGTGTAAGGGTGGGTGGAGGAGAACGGGATTGGTCACACCAAGATCGAGGCCCTCCGCAAACACCCCTTCACAATAAAATCGTACAAGATTCCGAAAAAGACCTAGATAGAAAAAAACTATAAAACAAAAATACCGGCCTTCCAGGCCGAGGTCTATGCCATACTCAGGTGTGCTACGCGCCTGACAGAAAACAGAGTGACCAACAGTGAGATTTATATTCTCACTGACAGTCGCGCGGCCATTGGGGCCCTCGTGAGTTGCACCACAACATCATCGGTGGTGTGGGACTGCATGCAGGCCCTCCTTGAGTTAGCGACTGCAAATAAGGTCACTCTTACATGGGTTCCTGGGCATACAGGGATAAATGGCAACAAGGTAGCCGATGAACTGGCAAGAAATGGGACCTTGATGGAACCAAGAAGCCAGTTGGTCGGATTGCCAATTGCCGAAGCGAAACATGAATTGAAACTAATTCTTGAGCAAGAACATATCGCTCAGTGGCTGTAGAACAAGACAGCTGATGAAAAAACCTCTCCAAAAGAGGGCAGACGCATTCTGGACGATGAACCGGAGTAGGCTAAGCAGCACGCTTGGCCTGCTCACTGGCCACATTGCACTAAAGGCGCACCTCTTCAAACTTAAGCTGGCGGCAGAGAAAAACTGCCGATTATGCGGCGAAGAGGAAGATAGCGGTGTACAGGTATCAAACCTGAGGTCGCATGATAATGGATCCAAGTGATCTAAATGAGACAGGGCCAACAGAAATCTTGCGGTTTGCCAAAACCAGCGGACTGGAATTCTGATGCCCCGAAGACACAGCTGTAGTCACAGAGAATCAAAAAATCTAGGTGACATAGGTGCCTATACCAATGGACAAACCGCAAGAATGTAATGTAACTGTAGCTAGAACTTTCTATTTAAAACGTCATTTGTGCTAAAATCTTCCACAATTGTAACATTTCCAATTTTGTCTACTTTCAACTCCTAGCTAACATTCACATCTATCGATTCTCGTAATTTTTAGCAGTATTTTACCTATTTTTATTAAAATTCCAGGTTCCTAGGATAAGAGCAATCAGCAATAACGCTACCAATGTTGTAAGGACGCTATTGTGTACTTGCATCGATCATTACGCATCATCGTACGGTGATAGGGGCTGGGGCTGTGGTTACAGAAACACCCAGATGTTAATATCTAGTCTTTTAACGCATACCGGCTACAACGAGAAGTTATACAAGTTGTGGCAGGATCAGAAACCGCCTAGGAGTTCCGTTCCGAGCATATCGAGGATTCAGGGTCTCATTGAACAAGCCTGGGCTCAAGGATTTGATCTTCAAGTGAGTTTTTACGTCTTTAATAATATTTATTTATCCGTCAATGATTTGTTCCGTCTTAAAATTTGTATTTTCGCGTAGGGTTCAGAACAATTAGGATGTCGATTGGTGAATACGAGAAAATGGATCGGAGCTACGGAAGTAGTTACGCTTCTTTCTTTTCTCAAAATAAAATGTCAACTAGTAGATTTCCATAAGCCGACAGGACCAGGTGGTTCGCATCCCGAACTATTCAATTGGGTCCTTAAATATTTCGAAAGTTCCGTTGGTGGAGAATTCACGCCTCCTTTGTATCTACAACATCAAGGTAATTTTAATGAATATTTTCCTGGCCTCTAGAGAATTCTGCGTTATTGTTGCCTTTTGCAACGTCAACCTTAATAAAAATAATTTGTTTTTCCTTACCGCACTTTATTTGATAATTTCTGCTTGCATGCTCCCTCTCCTTTTTTTTATTAGGCCTCGAAAGCATTCCTTTATTTTGTGCGTAAAAATATTTCTCAGTATATTATCGATTTTAGTAGTTTTGCGAGAAAAAAATTGGTAAATGATTAGCTTTATAAAGATTATAATTATTTATTAACCGCTCTTCTTTTTCCCCGATTTAATTCTCGCGGATTTTTTCACTAAATGTTGTTGCAGGTCACAGCCGTACTATAATGGGCGTGGAGATTCACAGAGACGGCAGTTTAATATTACTGGTGCTGGATCCAAGTCATTCGCCATTACAGATGGCGCAATTAGGAGATACGAATAGTGCCACGACGGCATTGAGATTGATCAGAAAACCCGAGTCGGCGATGAAAGCTAGACAATATCAAATCGTAGCCGTTATAGGGATGTTAGATAGCGATCATCAATATCAGGTATCTTCTGAACCTTTTTTATTGTACGCGTAAAATCAGAAAAGAGATAATAGTACATTTCTGGGGGGGACTTTTGAGATAAATTAATATTGAAAGGACATACCACTGAATAAATTCGACGAAATTGGAACGTCTACAAAACACGACGATTACCTAAGAACCCTATTTGACCGTTACATAAACCTAAATTTTAGCGGGTAGTTGTAATAATGTATGGGTTAACATTCATTGCTTGTGTGGGTGTTTTTTTTTGTGTGAATTCAGAAATAAGATAGACTGTACATACCGTATGGTACCAAAATTCAGTGCTATTTAGAATATTAGAAGTTATTATTTTGCCCCTATAGTATATTTCAAAAATAACGTAGAGTAATAAATTCTTCCATAATAAGTTCTTCCATGAATTACAATATTTGTTTGGGTTCCTTCATTCAAGTACGCCTATGACCGGCGGAATACTCTGTAGCGCTGTGGCCTATTATTCTAACAATAGCAGGTAAATACATTTCAAGAATTTATTACTCTACATTATTTTTAAAATATACTATAGTGCAATCTCATCATTGGAAGATTAGGAGACGGCTGCCTAGAAAAACCATCAACTCTACTTACTTAACTTTGATCAACTTAACGGTAGGCTATACAAAGAGATCGGGAATTTTTGTCATTGTCGCATTTTAGCAGTGTTTTAACAATATACACTCATTTGCTCAGTCTCGTACAGGTAGTTTTGTTCTTGGCATTGGCGAAAAGAGTAACACCATTTACATACATATAGTGACGCCTTTTCCCGGTTGCTACGGTTCTTCCATACATCTTTCGCCTCTTCCCCTTTTATAGGTGCTCTCATACATGCTCGTCGGTTATTGGTACTCTTGACCTGGCCTTTCTTCAAAACAATGTCAATAATCTGGTCGAGATATCCATATGTACTCTCTTTCAAAGCTTTTATACAATCGTCTACGTATAAATTAAACAGCCATGGCGAAGCCACACATCCCTGTCTAAGACCTTTTTTATGTTAAACCAGTCTATTTATGCTCCGTTTATTCTGACACAAGCAGGGGAATCCTTATAAAGTGATTTCAGTGCTCGTATTAAACTACCACTCACCCCATACATGTCGACCACAACTTATTCCTCACCACAATGTCATAGGCCTTTTCCAAAACAACGAAAGCGCCAAGAATTTTTCGACCATGCCTCTTAATAAAAAGACCTTATCCATACATCTACTTCCCCTTCTAAATCCTGCTTGCACTACCCTTATATCTTCTCATCATTTTAATTCGTCACTCTTTTAATCAACACCTTTGCATACAGTTTGCCGACGATGCTGAGTAAACTTATGCCTGCTGCGAACCTTTTGTAAAGCGAAACGATAACGGCCTTGCACCAGTCTTCTGGTACGTTTACGCTTCTCCAGGAAAGGTTAAAAAGGCGGTACAGCAGACTAGCTACCACGCCCTGTCCAGCCTTCAGCATTTCAACCGTAATCCTTTTGCACCAATTTCATACAGTTTAACGCTTCCACAATTTCTGTCGTATTAATTTCACTTTTTCTGCAACTTTCGCTCATGTCTTCGAATGGGGCCTGCGCTCTTTCTCAAATAAACGTTCGAAGTATTTATTCCATTTCTTTAAAACGCATTCCTCTCCTTGTACCATACTACCATCTTGGCTTCTGATTTTGAGAGGTTAGTATTTCTACCTCTGGCTGATCTTATGGACTTCCAGAAGAATTTAATATTGTTCTGGAAATCGTCAGATAACCTTCTATCAAATTCATATTTATCATTCTCATTCTTTCTTGCCACACCTTTCAACCTTTTTATACTCATTCTTTACATCTTCAGTCTTCATCCACGATTCCTTTCTTGAACGGCCGCCACAATTCTTTAACCTCACATGCTTCATACCAATACCATTGAGGAACTACAACAAATAATGAATCGTGGAAATAATGTCAGCAAAATGATAGTAAGTAGGGATAATGTGCAGTATGAAAATGTTAATATAATAGTGGACAACAACAATCTAGAGAGAGTATCAAAATACAAGAACTTGGAAAGCTGGCTTCATGAAGACTGTGATCCAGACAAGGAAATAAAATGTAAAATATAAATGTAATGCATTTTATAAAATTTAGAGAGAGAAGTATCATTAACAATTAAAAGAGGAAAAACAAACTACCTTGGACACATCATGTGAAATACAAATTATAAGCTATTACAACTTATAACGGAAGGGAAGATAGAGGACAGGCGTGGAGTAGGAAGTAAGCAATTGTGCTGGTTGAGGAATATTGGGAATCAGAACTGTCGGGGAGCTCGTTCACACTGCAACCGATCGAGAGAGATTCGCGCATGTGGTCGCTAAAATCCAGTAGTGGATAGGCAGCTGAAGAAGAAGAATACATGCTTCATCTAAACTGTCAAATTTTTCAAAAATATCTATTTATAATTTTTTTATTTTCTTTCAATTCCGTAACCGTAACAACATTTTAGAATTCGCTATTTGTAACCAATTCGATTCAATTCGACTTAATATGAGCTTCTGTTAAAGATGGAGTGGGGACACTCGAAGTAAGACCTTTCATTATTAATTTATCTTTAAAAACCGAGTAAGCTGCTAGAAAAAGAAACGCGAGATAGCGCGGCAGTCGAGAATCTGGCTCAACGCTTCATTGTGGATGAGCCACAAATTATTTTAAATAATTATTTATTTGTTCTATAAAAAAATCATAATTTTATTGTTAAATTAAAAAATATATAATTTCAAAACTGCTCCTCTATCTAGGCATGTGCTCTGAAATTTGAGATGTGACTACGTTTAATTTTGCGAAGCGTCAACGAGACGCTCCGATATTTACCCACATGTTAGCCGACAATTAGTGGATTGTTAGTCCAGTGTTGGACTTCTTTACTAGTCTCTCTTTTCTGGTAAAATTTAAACTCCTATTTGACAATTAATGCCATGTGTTAATTTGTGCCCTCAGAACTATATTAGTTAGTGCCCTGAAAACCAGGGGGCGAGGTTTTGTGTGTATGGTTGAAGTCAGTAATAATTTATCCCGTTTAATAAAGAATTTAGCCGACGGCAGGTCCAGGACCGAACTTAAACTGGATGTAACGAATAACTTAAAATATTCTTTACCGATAAAAGCAAACAATTCGGCACAAAATCGTTTTCTTTAGCATCATGTAATATTATGATACGTTTTCCTTTATTAAGGAAAGTATTCATGAAACATTTATCAGATTAATCACTTTTTTCACAATGTTATGAGTGACGTACCAACTTTACCCTACCGATGACTTCATCTATTCTACTGAGTCAATATAAATTATAAATTTAATAAAAACTTTCCAGAACTTCATAATTTTGATTACTTTTAAAAATCTTTTAAAAAACCATTATTCTTCTCCTTCTTCTTCTTCTTCTTCATGTACCGTCTCCATTACGGAGGTTGGCTATCATCATTGCTATTCTGACTTTGGAGGCTGCGGCCTTAAACAAGTCGGATGACGTGACATTAAACCATTTTCGCAGATTTCTAAGCCAGGATATTCCATAACCATTATTAAAAAATTAAAATCCAAGTACAAAACTGGAATTAGAAAAAAATCACTTTAACACAACGACGCGTGTCAGAACAACGAATAAGTTTGGATATTGAGCCAAAAGAAAATAAATAAATTCAACCAACAACCACTTTAATTGAATATTAGTTATTCATGTGGACTATTAAAAAGGAAAATTAGTGTAGTGTCAACACTTAGAAAACAACGCAAGTTCAATTGAGCGAATCAGAAACACGAACATTTATAAGTGATAACAAACTATATAATTTCCAGGGCACAATAAAGCAACGTTGCCAAGCATAAATTATTTCTGTGGTATCACTATAATAAATGCGCCAAAAATATAGTCGCTTAGACTTAACAAATTTCAACGTATTACATGTATTGGAGTTTAACAACTGTACGCTTGGGTATTTATGAAGGCGGTGTCTATGAATACATACATATATACATATAGTCACGCCTCTTTCCCGTAGGGTTAGGCAAAGACCACTTCCCTCCACTTGCTACGGTTCTTACACACATCTTTTGCTTCCTCTACTTTCATGAGTGCTCTCATACATGCTCGTCGGTTGTTGGTACTCTTAACCTGGCCTTTTTTCAAAACAATATTGATCTGATCGAGATATGTTCGCCGACGTCGACCTCTACCGACTTGTCCACACTCGCCTTATAAATTTGTTTCGTCAATCTTCCTTCATCCATCCTTACTACGTGTCCAAACCATCTAAGCATTTCTTGATCTATCTTTGTAACCACATCTTCTTTTACACCACATCGTTCCCTTATCTCACTATTCTTCACTTTATCCATCAGAGTCACTCCAGCTATACTTCTCAGACTACTCATCTCCACAGCATTAATCCTATTTTCATGCTTCTTCTGCCAAATCCAACATTCACTACCATACATAAGTGTAGGAACCAACACTTCTTTATGCACAGCCAGACGAGCCTTTTTTGACACTTTCTGGGTGTTCATAAAGCTATGCAGTGCCCCATTCGTTTGTTTTCCTGCCAATACCCTTCGCTCAATGTTACTGTCATACTTTCATCTCTCGTAAATTTTGAACCTAGGTATACAAACTCATTTACTTGTTCCACTCTTTCTCCCTTAATCATTTTCAATTCATACGCACTCTCTTTTAAATCTATTTAACAATCGTCTATGTATAAGTTAAAAAGCCATGGCGAAGCTTTTTCAATGTTAAACCAGTCCGTGTAAGCTCCGTTTATCCTGACACAAACAGTGGAATCCTCGTATAGTGATTCCAGTGCTCGTATTAAACTATCGCTCACCCCATACTTTGTCTATAAAAGCACAATAGACCTTCTGACTCCTAGCCAAGAATTTTTGACTACACCTTGTAATGAAAAGACCTGATCCATACATCTCCTTCCTCTTCTAAATCCTGCTTGCATATCCCATATTATCTTCTGTTTCATTCGTCATTCTTTTAATCAATATCTTTGCTTACAGTTTGCCGACTATGCTTAGTAAACTAATACCTCGGTAGTTCTTACAGTCCTGCTGCGAACCTTTTCCCTTGTAAAGCGGCACGATAACAGCCTTGCACCAGTTGTCTGGTATGCTACCATTTTTCCAACAAAGGTTAAAATATATGTGAATCTGTGAATATATATTAATAATATTGATATATAATTATGGGAAGAAAAAAATTATCTCCGACTTCAGCTATACATATGTATTTTTTGGTTATGACAATAGACTTAAATTAGGTAGAATGTGACTCTTGTGGAATAAAGTAAAAGCTACATGAAAGAGAAAGAGCAATAGCATGCGGCATACTATCTTTGTCATATTTTGTTGGTAAAATTCTGGAACATAGTAGCCAAAGAAATGATCATAAAACTTTAACAGGTCATTAAAACACACGATAAAATTACTGTACCGATAGAAATTTTAGTGCGGAAACGTTTGGAAAATACTTTTTTTAACAAAAATGTGTGGTTAAACTAAAGAAATTAATATAGTGTCCACTTTAAAAGTATTTTATATAAGAAGTTTTTACCTATTTCACACATTTTTTTGCAATTATTTAACGGAATAAACGTCAATAATTCAAAAGAAATTAATCAATATTTGATAGACATAAACTATCAACTTGTTTGACAAATGACAGCCTTCCAAACTAGAAGTTAAAATTGCGACGTTGTCAATTCAAACCAGAAATAATAGTATATTAGATAAAATATTTTTTGGCTCAGTTAATGAAAAAGAAGTTATATCTTATAGGTTACTTTATAAATTTACATAGGACTGTTTTTTAGGTTAATGAGCAAGTAAGTAGAGAACAAGTGTGCGTACAAAAGTTAGGTTGGGTTATTTGTTCACCAGGTAGTGTTTGTGTTGGGTCAGGCCGTTAGGTTAGGTTAGGCTATTTTTTTACTTTTACTGCCATAAATAAACAAATATTTCAATTGGTTAAAAAAGGTACTGTTAGTGTTAGGTTAGGCCGTTAGGTTAGGTTAGGCTAATTTTTTATGTTTAGCATCAATTAACATTGGAATCCATCATTTCTTAATTGGTAAAGAAAGATATACGCGCACTCTGGCAACGTTGCAATTCCAACTTCGAGTTTAAAAGGTCATTTGTCAAACAAGTTGATAGTTTATGTATCAAATAATGATTAATCTCTTCCGAATTATTGACATTTGTTCCGTTATATAATTGCAGAAAAATGCGTGAAATAGGTGAATAACAATGTGTAAATTGTGCTGCAAAAAAGTACGGGGAATTTTAAGTGTTTGGTCGAGGTAAAAACTTGTTATACAAAATATTCTTAAAGTGGCCACCATATTAAATACTTACCAAATACTTTAGTTTTAACACACATTTTTTTTAAAAAAAGTATTTTCCAAACGTTTCCGCGCTAAATTTTTTATCAGTATAGTAATTTTATCGTGTTTTTTAATGACCTGTTAAAATTTTATGAACATTTCTTTGGCTACTATATTCCAGAATTTTTCCATTTTGTTTGCTGTGGAGAGAGAAGCAATAACCTTTTTTTGAGGGGAGGTGTTCGTTGAAGAAGAGAAAAAACCCAACTTATGCCAATGAAATAGAAATAGCCTTCCGCTCGTAATATCTGTCTCTCTTTTTTGTCTCCAGCCGTCCCGTTTGAGCGCGTAGTCTATGATCATATCAATAGAATTATCATGAAATAAAATATTAAATGTTTCTACATTATTTTACGTGTTTTGAAAGGGTGGGTCAAAGTTTGTCGTCTAATTTTTTAACAAAAATTTAATTTGTTTTTCAGCAAAGTAAAATATTGCGTGGCTTCAGGATACCCCAGGATCGGTGAGAGCGGCGTGAAGTCGCCTTTAGGAAATTTCAATCAAATTTATAGTTTTTAAACTTCTTAAAGAGATCTAGTCACATAATTCATCACCTTTTTCTTCTTGAAATAACACGTTTGGATTATGAAAGTTTGCAAATAAATCGAATAAGACTTCCTTAAATTCCGAAGTGACTAAGTCCGTTATTAATGGATTTAATCACTTGCGGTTCCTAGTCTCGATTTTTTATGTTATTTAAAATGTTACTGCGTTGGTAAAGAGGAGATCGTGGTTTATTTTAACGCCCACTAGAAACGTGTCGACATCACAAAGTAACCAATTATTTTGTTTATTGCGTTAAATTTTAAAATGCTAAAAAATCAATTACCAAACATTTTACGATGGAAACACATCACTAGACATTTTAAATTTTTTTTCTTCTTTAAAAAACTAAAAAGTGTGCAAAAACGTTTACTTTTTGATTGCCGCCCAATTTTTCGAATCTAAATCTATTGTTACTGTTCTAAAAATTAATAAAAAATAGCTCTTAATAAAGAAGCATAAATATATCTCCTATTTCTGTAATTCACGCTTAAGACTTGCCTTATATTAAATTAATAGCTATCGCCGAATTGACCAAAAAAGTAAAAGTTTCTGATCACCACACATTCTTTTAACACAAATCTGAGAATCTAACGATTTGCTTGTTTGACAAAACAATGAAGACACATTCGTTTATTGAAATAATTTTCTCTTTAATTTACACAACACCATGTAAATAATCAAATGTATTCTATTCTAAGCTGAAATCGCATAATTGTTGGCGGTTCTGAAAATTTCTGCCACCTCTCAAAACTCTTCGTTGAAGCATACGTGCTCTATTGGGTTCAAGTCCGGTGATTGCGGAGGCCACGGCAATACTGTCCTTTTTGTCCTTCAGAATATACATAACGGGCAATTAAACTTTGTGGCGTTGAGCAATTTTTGGTAGGGGGAGGAAAACATATTGTTTCGCGTCACCGACAGATGGGTGTTTTCGTTGTAGAAGGTGACAGAAGCTGTCAGCAGTTAAAATTAATTTAAAAAAAAACACTGTTATTTCATAGTTTAATGTTTTCACTTCTGGCGGCAGTCCCAAAGACAGCCATTTTTTTTAAATGTTTTTTGTAAACCTCTTTTTTGCTTGAGTAAAAACATTAGAAAATACAGTGACGTACAATATGGATTACAATACATTATTTTATTAAAGCAACTTAAAATTTTAATATAAATTATTTCCATATGAGTAGTATGGCTGCGCTTATACAGTGTGTTCATCTAGTCAGACATTTGTTTTAGTCGAAATAATACCAAAAGTTGTGATACATTCAATTAGTAAAATAGTTGTTTTAAACAATGTATGCAATGCAAAAGTGTACAAAAAACCGATTTCATTGTTTGAGAATGTTTTTTATTTGCAAGAATATTTCGTTAATTATTTTTTTTTGGCGTTAAAGTGAACGTCTCCTTAAAAAAATTTGTTAAACAATTAAGGTTGCACGTCAGAGGCTAAGTGAACCAACACGAGGATCAATATTTGCTGTACAAGGAGTGTTAACGATTTCCTGAAGTTCTTGCTGGTAGATACAAATTGTCAAAAAACGCATATAAGAACACTAATTATATCGTTTTATATTCACATGTATAATCCAAAAAGCATTTAAAATACAGGGTATTGCTTATAAAACAAATCTATGCTGCTTTGCTTTTTTGAGACACCCTCTAAAAAATTTTAAATTAAGCACAGTTTGTGACATTTTTATATGGCAAATACAGTTCCTTACTATTTTTATTTACTAGGCAAGAACCAACCACAATACCAAGAAATCATAGTCAATCAAAGCCTGTGTTAAAAGCATTGGATGGTGATCGCTACAGCCATCTATACTTTTTACTGAAAATATATCTTGTAATATAGCGTCACAGCTTTTATATCACATCCGTCAGGGCATCTAACATTCGTGCCGTGGGTTTTATACTATTTTTATTGCTCCACAAGCCGAAAGTAAAGTTAAATAATAAATATTCAAATTATTAAAATAGCGTATATCTCACTTGCTTCAGATCCACAACCTGGTCATATCGCCTAGTGTATTGCGCTCCATTTTTAATCCATTATTCTTTTTTTTTTAATATCCTTTATTTTTCACAAACAACAATGTAGCTGTGAGATAGTTTATTTTATTAGGATGTAAGATTACGTTTAGCTGAATGAATACACAAGCTCTGTAGACTGCCGTCGTACCCAACTGTGCAAAGTAGCCCACTCTGGTGAGACCGCGCTGTACTTCAAACTTACAAAATTAAGCAGGTCACAAAAGTCGTTCTTTCGGGACCGCAATGCGGCCGGAGAAGCCTTACTTTCGGCTTGGAAAGCAAGAAAAACTATATTTCTATCCCGTTTTAAAATATAACGTCTTTTTTTAATTCATTAAGTAAAGTGCAGAATGTTATCAATGATACAATAATGAGCTAAATTAATAACAAGCCAAAGTTTGCATTCGGATGTTTCGAATATCAGATGTATGATCATTTGTAACGGAAATACAAATAAAAATTAGCGATTACTACAATACTTTCCATAAGGTTGACTGACTATTAATCTTCAGACAACGCCCATGCAATCGTTGACTCTCACCCTGTACTGTTCTACTGATAACTCAGTAGTATATGTGTATTTTATGATGAAAAAAGCTACTGGTTATTTGCACACACAAAATAGTTTTATTGATGCAGAAATAATTTCAACGCTTCGGTTATGAATTAAATTTTAAGTATTATCAATCAAACAGGGTAATTTTTATTTTCAAAAACCAATTAATCATAAATCAAGTAATTAATTTACTTAAAGTTATTAATAACAAATCATTATTGTATATTGATTCATGTAAGTGAAACCACATTGATAATATTGCTGTGTGGGATTCTAGCCAGTTTGTACCATTCCTTATTTGTTGGTAACATTTTTCTAATGTAGCGTTGCAGTTGAGAAAAATAAATAGAAGAATAATGGAACAATGTTAATGTTGTCATTGAAAGCGAACAGCTGACCATGCTTAATTGTATATTTCGATTGTGCTTGATGGTTAGTGTCAGATTTGTGGTGGAACGATATTTGGTACACACCTCGTACAAATTTGTTATTTATTCAATTAAAACTAAATTTAGACATTGTTTTGCATTTTTATATAACCCAATTTAAAAAATTACTATCTTTTTACACGCTTTATATTAGCTTTATCCTATCTATCTATCTATGTAATGAAATATTTGGACACGATTTTCACCCACTTAAAAACATCGGATCGACTTGAAACTTTGTATAGTTCTAAAGGGCCGATGACAATACAATAATTTCATAAAAAATTTAAAGATCATGGCCAGGATCAGTTATATTGAAAAAATTGTTTTATATGGATTAAAAGTGGCTGATATCACCCATGAATTCAATTAAAATTGATGGCAACTTTTGAACTACTCTCCAACAGATGTCGCTAACATATCACCATTTTAAATCGTAGTGATTTTAATACCTGCTTGCGTTTTTTTGTACGCAAATAAATTTTCACGGAATTCCGTTTTACGACAAACTCATAAGGCAATTAATACCAAAATGAAAATAAGTAGCAATAATTTAAAAAGAAACCCGGACTAAAAAATAAATAAAAGTTCAGAAAAACCAAGACAACACGCTTTATAATAAAACCGAACTAAAAAATAATTATAATAAAAAATAATTTTAAAATTAAAAGCGTGGGGTGCGCTATATCAATAAATATATTTGATAATATATAAATATTGGTAAATGTAAAGTCTCTAAGAAGAAAAAGTAAACATCATAAAAAGCACCCCACGTTTTTGATTGTAAAATTATTTTTTATTTTGGTTTTCTTATAAAGCGTGCTATCTTAGTTTTTTTAAACTATTATTTATTAATGTTGATAAGCACTAACAAGCTGTTGTTACAACTGTAACAAGTTGTTAATTAAGTTCGATTTAACCTTCAAGCGGGCGTAACCTAAAAGACCTATGGCATATTTCAGGGATTGAAAACACTAAATAATTAATAATAATTTACTTTTTTGTATTTAGACATCATTTTGTTAGAAAACCTTTGTCGAAAAAAAAAATTTATCTCAGATAAAACAGAATTATATAATCAAGTAACATTACAAATTTTAATTGGATTAGAAAGTATTTTGGCAACAGAAAATCTGTTGGGTTTATGAGATCAAATAATTAAAATTTAAGTATTTATTATCAATTTAGGTCCAGTTTTCTTCAGAATCAGTTTCTTCGCCAATATAACATTAATTGCAAATGTATGTGCATTTTAACTTCGATTTCCCTCTTTTTTGTATATATATTCATCAGTTTTACAACGTTCTACGTCTTCCGATACCCAATCTCCATTCGTCTCTATTGGCCCACAAGTTTTCATCCAGGCCTCTGATTTCACTATCGATTCCTTCTCTCCAGCTCTTTCTTGGCCTTCCTTATCGTCTTCTTCCAGCTGGGTTCCACATTAACACCTGTTTAGGCAATCTGTTCCCCCTTTTTTGATGAGCATATTTTGCAGCTTCCTCTGCATGTGCTGGAACTACTGCTTGGTTCATTGCTAGCATTTTCAAAACTTATATTTTCTCTAAATAATATATTTCTTTTAAGTTTTCTTGGAAGGTTGACCATCATAGCTCTTCTTTGAACGTACTCTTTTGTCAGTTCAATGCCTAATTTTTTACTTTCGGCCTTTTTGTATAACCACTTTATTTTTCCTCAATATTACCATGGCATTTATTCCAGCAATATCCAGAAGACGGAGAAAGAAAAGGATCAATGACCATATATTATTCTTCCTTGATGTCGAATACATCTTCACTTTTTTGTTGACTTCATCGACACTGCCTTTAGTTTCATTGTAAAAAGTTATGATGCTTGGCTTGCTCTTTTCATTCAATTTCAGCAGCAGAATGAATATTAGTACCACAGATCTTTTTTTTGGGCACTTACGACACTAGCGCAGTTTTGTCAGAAAATCCAAATTTACTTAAATTTAATTCAGGTCTGTTTTTATTTGTAAAACAAGGCAGCATTTCTTTCATGTTTTTACAGGTGGTACCCAGAAGAGCAATCTGATGATTTTGGGCTAAATCCCCCACCAAAGGAACCCTGGTGTATCAATTACCGATTGTCAAGTTGTTAAGGCGTGGAGAGGGGAGGTTAATTGTTTCATGCAGAGTAAAATAATGACAAGCTATTAGAGATTTTTTGTTCATGCAACAAGAAACAAATTATGAACGAAAATGTACCTATCGAGTGCGGTCGATTCGACGCCGCGCGACCGCTTGAGGGTTTTCTTTTTGTTTTTTTTTTGCAGAGGTGGAGAAAATCCTTTACAGAGAGGTTTGAAGGGTTAAATATAAATGAATATTTTATTAATAAATATGGTTTTTGGTCAAAATAAAACACGTGAGGCAATCTTAAGATTTATTTGTACAAAATCAATTATTTTTGTTCTTGTAACGTAACAGCAAATTAATTTTTTTAACGAACAAAAAATATTTTACTTTTTTAATAAATATAATCAAGTTAATTGGTTTATAAAAAGAAAAATCATTACTTATAAAATTGTCTGATACTACACCTTTTGAAATAAAAATTATATAAGAATACCAAAAACAAAAAGTATGACAACTAAAAGTTATTTAACGAGAACACGCATCTTTAAAATTAGTTACGTTCAAAGAACTAAAATAGTCGTCATGCAAAAACCTGACGATATCTTCTATTTTACAGAGGTGCGCTTTGGCGCTCAAATTCACAATATTTTTGCAAAAGCTTACCTGTCTAGTGATATCTTTACCGTTCGATAAAACTCGGAAGTAAATACCTTGAGTATTGCTGGTTTGATTGTTTTCTTGATAAACTTCAAACACAATTCTTGCTGCATACCTACAAAAATAAATACATTTGACAAAAAAATACAAAAAACTTGTTGAAACTTATTTATCGATTAGATATTACCTTAACAGAAATGGATCATTTTGTATACCTAGAGCGGTACTCAATTGCTCTAACGTGTGATCATGGCCAGAATAAACAACCAAATAAGGACCATTGTTTGATACCATTTGCAGCATTTGTTGGACAATGTGTCTTATCAAACCATAGGCTTTTAATAAACAATAACGTTTCCAAAATAAGTTCCTCCATTTTTGATAGTTCACCCAATCTGTGTATGCAAATATTCCAACCACATTTTGGCGTCTTGAAAAAACCATTTTTGAAAAAAGCAATATAACAACAGTAAATTAGACTCAATTTGAACTAACCTAATACAATTTGCTGGTGTATCACAAGGAAGTCCATGTCTGTGGCAAACAAAGGTTAATAGAGCATCCCTAACAAAATGGGGATCTGTATTGGTCGTTACTACTTCACCATTAACAGAAAACAACAAAGTTCCAGTTGATTCTGCCAAAGCAGCTACAGCTGGATGTGATTGTAGTTGATGTGATATGCTTTTTTTAACATTTCTAAAATATTGAGAATAAATTTTGAAATATATGCGCCTTTGTTGACCTTTACTTACTTGTATAGTTTATCAGTAATGGGACATCCACAGTCTTTGAAACAAAAACTCATACTGTGACTTTCATGCATGGTCATTTTCTCTAATGTTTCTGGTGGAATAAGGCCAAACAAGAAAGCTAAGACTGACTGAAATGTTCTACGATATCGAGTACTGTATATTACAATTTCATTATGCTTTATGTTATTTATTTTAGGCCAGACCTTCTCATAATTTTGCTTTAATAATTTCCCTAATTTCAGTAACTGCAAAACCCCTAAAATTAACAAAAATGATGGAATCTTTAAATGAACAACGAAATTAAATAAAACATACCTTGCATTGTTAATTGTCCTAAATGACACTGAGTTGGATGAACTGGTAAAATGGGAAAAGCATGAAAAGGACCTGGTCCCACCCATGATACTTTACCTGGTAAAGACTGATTGCGTAAATAGACCTATAATTTGAAAGAAATTATGAAAAACCTAAATCTGTGAAATAGACTTACTTTGTAGGAGGTCAGAAGTTTAGTATCTTTTGTACCACAATTTAAGGATGATATTTTTTTAATATGTTGCAGTGGCCCTCTGTCTCCGTGCCTTATTAGCACCAATAAGCCTTTAAGAGACCAATTGTTTTCTCGGACAGCACCTTCAATTAAAATGGCAGTCAGTATAGATTCTGTTTGTAA
Organism: Agelastica alni; assembly: GCA_950111635.1. Lineage (NCBI taxonomy): Eukaryota > Metazoa > Arthropoda > Insecta > Coleoptera > Chrysomelidae > Agelastica > Agelastica alni. The sequence goes on along the minus strand of OX467709.1, from coordinate 28,765,736 downwards.
CAATATAAAATTTGTAGTTGGTTTGCATCACAATTTACCTTCATCTCCTGATACTATGTCATCTGGAAAATTACATATTCTAAATATTCTTTTGGTCTTAGCATCCAGTGCCAGATTTGTGTATGATGTAGATGAAATAACTTCTGATTCTGATGACTGTGGTTTCGTCTCAAGAAACTTATAAATGCCTACAACGATCAACAATATCCACAGTATCATCAAAAGATAACAGTGGATTGCCTTGCTTTGAGGCATTCGAAAAGACCCCAGAATCATCTTTTTATATAAAATTGTTGTTTCTTCATGAGAACTGAGTTGTCTTTATTTTCATTAAACCAAATATAGTAATCTTTTAATATTGCGAACTGCACACATCTTAAACGTAGAAAATCTATACCATATTTATTTTAAATGTACCTGAAATGTACCAATTATTTAATATTGTGAACATAATTTTTTATTAGAATTCATATTCCCATAACCACTGACAGTGACAGGTATCAAATTTGTTAGGTATTTCTTCTTTTTTTAAATTGAACGTTGAATTAATGTAATTACTTTGCAAATTAAACATTTTTTAAATAAAAAATTTAAATTACAGGCATATCACACAAAAACAACATGATGGTTGGACAAGGCAAGTCCGATATTGTAATTTTATACATAAATATGATACGATATGTCTTGTTTTGTACTTTTGTGATGTTAGATTGTTAGGTACTCTGTTGATCATTGCTATCACATGTGTGTAGTCAGAGATAAGATCTTATCATACACCGAGAAAAAATTATTTAAATAATATTTACTTGAAAAATAAGGCCCTGTTGTTCGCCTTCCTGTCATCACGTAGTGCTGCGATCGCCAAGTCCCTAAGAACTTCTAATCACCGCCGAATATCAAGTTTAAAATACCCTATGCCGCGCGCCCGAGTTGTTTCTTCATTTATCTTCGTAAATATTTGTTAGATGTGTCAAAATCAAAACCATTGATTAAAAACATTGCATGTCAGAAACTCATCGTAACTGATGTATCGAAAAAAAAATTAATATTGTTTTTAATTACAATCGTTCGTCGGTACGGCTCTGTTTTAAAAAAATAATCAGTGCGCAAACTCGTCTAGACAGTGTTCCACAATATCCAAAAATTATTGTTTTACATATCGGTTGCAAAGTAAACATCGCAAAAACTTGTTTGTTCTAGTCAAGGACGTTCGCGTACTTTTACATTAGTTTTAAAATGCATCGTTCACAAATTATAAATTGCCTGCGTATGAAATAAATAGTAAACAGTAAAAAAAAATCAAAAGTGCGCAATTTGCCGATAGAGAAATCTTGAATCTACGTACCGAGTGTATACTTTGTTTAAATTTGTAAAATTGTGTTTTGGAATTGGGACACTAATATACCGGGGTAAACAACTCCACGTGATCGAAGCATGGTACCAAAAGGAAGAGGGGACCAGTTAGGTTGTGTTTAAAGGAAAATCACCTTTATTCAGTTAATGTTGAAGAATGAAGTTTCGACTTGGTTACGAGGAATTTGTCACGTAGTAATATTTTCGTACGGTTCAGAAATCTTAAACTAATATCTTCCATTTTACAAAAATCACACCTTTTTAATTTGTTGTGTGTAATGTGCTTAAATTCATAATCTTCTGGTTGTATATACTTAATATAAACTACTTTGGAATGAATGTTGTTTACCGGATTTCGCGAAAAAAATAACCCTAATGTTTATGTTTCAAAATTATCGTGAGTGTGTGACATGACTAAAATTCAGAGAGACACTGTTATTCATTTAGTTGCCGGAGGGTATGTATTTATTTTTATTACGTTTTTATTTCGACTTATTTGTTTGTCACTTAGAACTTAGAACTTATTACATAACGATAAACTCCTTTAAGTTTATTCGTGGCTAGGTGGTATCATGCGTACCTAAAATCGAATAAAAAAAGCTCTGGAAACTGTTCTTATTAATTTGGTTTCCTATCAGTCTATAAATAAACTGTTATTTTTAAGTTAGGACGCACTACTAATCAGCTGATTGTTTATTTATTTTTAAGGCTTCCACTTCTTCATTTTTAATTATTTCACAATTAAAACTGCTAAAATAATACTCCGAAGAAGCTCTAGAAATATCATAACAGTTGTCTTCTCAGTTGCTAAAATAATCAAAGTTTCATGTGGGCTTTACATAAAAAATGGGTATATTTAAAATTGTTTCATTGAATGGTCTGTACTATAAAAATTTGAATTCTTCCCAATTTTTTTATTTATTTGCAGTCATAAAATTACTGGATTAATCCAATTTTTGGTATAACCATATAAATTTAATTTATTGTTTATATTAGTTATCTTATAATAATATGATTTGCTATTTTTGGTATTAAAAATACTTTACCTAAAGTATTTTGTTGATGTATACCAAAATAGAATATAAAAATAGAGATTAAGTGCTACACAAATAATCTTTTATGTTTTTTAAAGATTTTTTTTTTAATATTTAAACAAATTAATATTACATTTGCAACTATTTGGTTACTGCAAAAACCATCTAAGTACAGTAAATGAAAACAAAAAACAATAAAGACCATTAATGTAAATTTAATACTATAGTACTAGTTGTAAATACAAATATTAACATTTTACTTGAATGAAAAATAAAGCCCCATCTTTTTTCTGCATAAATTCATAGCTTTTTTATCATTGAGTGGCAAAAAGTTTAATTTACTTATTATGATTTGATAATAAAAATTTCTTAAAGACCCATTTAGGTATATAATAGCAGTTTAAAACTTTTGTACTATGTTTATTAAGTGATTATATCATACCCTTTTATGTAGCTGATTTTGGTTAATATACTAACAGTTTTATACAAAATGTTTATATTTTCTGTTTAATTCACTTTAATTAAATATGCAATACTAATGGTACTAAATTTCACTTGCTGCTAAAGTAAAGTAAATTAAATTATAATAAATACAATAATTTCTGATGTTGGTCAATAAGTTGAACATTTACTTTATAAGTAATTTGTATCATTGGATTTTCCTAATTATTTTTTTACATTTTTTGGAAAAGTTCCTAATTATTAGCAAATTGGTTATATATTTTTTAATTAAAATATTAATAACAAGAATTTTGTAAAACTCTCAGCAACTATAATTCGGTTTGCTTGGAGTGTATAGTACAATATCCTAGACAATATCTAAGATAGCAATAAAAATAAGATTTATAAATTCCTAGGAGCAGAGCAGCAAAAATAAGTAAACTTGATTTTTTTTGAACCCTCCGTTTCTGGAGTGTTACAAAAAATCTTAGAGAGCTACATCTAAGGAAAAACTGATTTTGGAAGCATGTTCAGTTCTGTAGCGGCCCTGTATAGAAAAAGACGAGATAGTTTGTTGGAGGAGATAGTATTTGAGGGAAGTATGAACATTGAGAGCAGATGGAAAATGGACACACTATTACAAACGTCCGGCAATACAATTAATTAATCAATTGAAAATTCTTAGCAAATGTTTTTAAAAGCTTTATCGATGGGTTTATGAACTCCAATTGGAAAAGTTCGTTGTTTAATACTAACCCATATTGGGAATGTTGAAGGTTTTGTATATGGTAGTTAGCTTGAATTTGTATCAAAGTCTAAAAGGTTACCATAAAGAATTTCCATTAATTCGTCATATTTTTTGATAATACTAGCCATCATTCCAAGGTTAAAAGAACCATTACCCACAGCTCAATGGAGAAAACATTGCCTAAAAAAAATATTAATTTGAAAAGGGAATTACTACTAACAATATGTTAAAGAAAGAAATTTTAGTGTTGTTTTGGCAATACATTGGCATTTAAAAATATATTATTAATGAAATGGTTAAGGAATGTGCAATTACTGTACTCGATATCACTGCAAATTAAATTTTATTGAGCTTATTTGGGTACAAATGAAAGAATATTTGGCCAGTCATAACACAACATATTTAAACTTAATGATGTTCCAATTATTATCAAAATATAAATTTGGTGACAACATTTACAATATTAAATTATTGTATTCTTATCTCCTGAATATGGATTAAAAGTTTCATTCTCATTTATATTTTATGGTTGTTGTGTCAATGTACCCAAAAATAAGATAAAACTATATGAATGGGTATATGCAAGAAGTATTCATTTATTTTACATAGTGCTACTCTAACTTTTTTTGGTCAAGTGCTATATATGCCAAACGAATGGAGTAAAACAAAGGTATTTTTTTGTATTTATTTTTTATGGTCTAATGTGAGCATATTACGGAAAGTTCATCCTATTGAAGGAGTAACCTTTTTATTTAATGTTTTTAAGCAAATTTTCTTAAATGATGGTAAAAGCTTGCTCATAAATAAATGTTTGCAATGTGAAAGTTTAAAATTATTCCAAGGCGCTTTATTTCGGTAACAAATTCTAAATTTGAAATTGTTTAATGCATTTACTTAATGGGTACTTGAATTTATTCGGTAATAATAAAAGAGGCATTTATAGTTAAAAATAGGTACATCCGAAAATAGTTTTGTTGTGTACAAATATAATTTACTGCCAAATTAGACCCAATAAACAACAACAATTTGTTTAACGATTCAACCATGTATTTTATGTTTATTAACCTTCAAATTGTTATTATGATGAACAAATTTTTTATTTTATTTTTTAAGTAATTTAACCATTCAAAATTGGATTAAGTTTGAAAATAAAAACAGTAATAAGCAAATCTCAATCTCAATCTTTTTTTGTGAACTGATAGCACTATTCTTTATTAGATGAGGTTATTCCTGTCTGAGAGACAAATTACCAAGGTCGTTATATTACCTACTACTTTGGATAGTAAACTCATACAAAAGTGAGACCAGTGTGTCGTCACGGCAGCCATTTGCAGTAGGGTCAAAACAAACCAGATTATCATTGTGTGTACCTAAAAAGCTTCTTTCTTTGATCGTGTTTTTACATTAACTTACTCAATTATTTATTTACGAATTAAGTGTGTTTCGTTTTTAAATATGCCTTATGCTTGCTGTGTGTTTGCTGTCTAGGCAGAAGGGCAATTCGGGGCTGACTCAGGAACCAGACTTAATGTATTAAAAAACGGAAACCAGGGACAAGTGTAGACAGGCAGGGGCCCTCATAGGGACCTAGTCAGAAGCATTGCGTCACTGAGTAGGAGCAGTACACATACTGATGGTATCCTTGGATACCACATGCACAATCTAGGGCTGGCCAACACCCCTAATTGTGAATTGTGTGGAAAGGAGGAAATCAGCCTCTATATCCTCGAGCAATATCAAGCGTACCTATGATAGTGCTGACTTTGATGTGCTCAGATTTTCTTGAGTCCGAGCAGCTAAGGCAGTTACCGATTGGTGGACCTACTCCCTATTCTGGAGGAAAACAAGTATAGCAGAGAGCCTAATGGCTATTACGACCCCCTTAGTTTATTATTATTATTTTTTTGTTGGCGTGCTGGATGGAGGAAAATACAATTAAGCACGTTCGAGGCATTGATGTCCGGACGCGTCGGATGGTGTGAGACTCACTTTATCCGAAGGTCATACTCACTAAAAACCTCCAGCCCGGTCATTGTCAGTGATGACAGCGCGTGATTCCATTTGTCTAGCTTCAAACAATGGCAGTAAGAGACAATTGCGGGAAAGACGTGACTATATGTATGTATGTATGCAAATGGCGGCGGTGACGTCAGTTTGGTTAGTTAGGTAATATAGTAGTAGTAAGTAGTAGTAGTAATATAACATCCTTACAAATTACGTTTATGAATTAAGCATAATAGACAATATTTTAACGACGATTGTTTGCAGGGTCGCTGGAACGGCAGGGGCGATCGTGACTTGTCCCTTGGAGGTGGTGAAAACTCGTCAGCAATCGTCGAAGAACGGTTTCATCGTTGTCCGTGATCTAGCGAACGTGCCAGGCGAAACGGTGCAACGGAAGACGACATGCGGAACGTTACCGGATCAGAGGCGTAGGTTATGGACAACATGTCAATTTAGCCGGCCTCAAGTTGTAGCTCTTTCAGGTTATTCCTTCACTCCGACACAGTCTCTCAGTATTCTACAATGTCTGAAGCATATCGTACAACACGAGGGACCCATGGCCTTATTTAAAGGTAAAGTATTTTCATTAATGCGAGTACACACTCCCCAGCATTTCGGTGTAATGATTGTAACTGTAATGCTCAGATGTGTGTTTCAGGATTACTGATTGTTAATTTTTTACTCTCCTTTTACATGCTAAGAATTTAGACGTTCAGATAAATTAGTAATGAAAGGGACACGTCAACCGTCCCCACTTTATCTCTCAAGACGTGGACTCCAAGTGACTATATTTTAAAGTAATCGATATAGTTTACACCACTGCAGAGAGAACAGAAATTGTCATCCTCAATTTTAACAACAATGAAATGAATGTTCAATAAAAGGCATTCCGGTAAAAATCTCAACCATTCTTAGAAAACCTTCGTCGCCGCATAGTCGTAGCATGTTGTGAAATAACTCCGGAGATGCTTCACAGTGTTCGGGAAAATATTGAACAAAGACTTTATTATTGTGTGGTCGTAATTCGAACACTCGATTAATAGTATTATTTTTGTAAACAGACGGAAAATATTTCAACACAATTAACCTGTTACAAATCCGAAATATTTAGGAATTCGTCAATAGCAATCCTATTTGTGCAGTTTTCAACAAACTAACAAACAAGCAGGACAAACAGGGTACAATTTTTATGTGCCAAATTATAATGCGAATAACAGTAAAACAAATGGGTCACCTGCATGATTAAATTAGATTTGATTTAAACCTCAGATGTAGCTCTCTAAGATTTTTTGTAACGCTTCAGCGGGTTAGCCTTAGCATTATAGTAATATAAAATATTATTTGGATACGTGTGTATGTGTAAGTATATCTTCATCTTCTTCTTCTTCAGCCTCAAGTAATCCAACTTTGGACGAAGGCCTCCCCCATTTCAATCCACCGTCGTCTATTTTGCGCCATTTGCTTCCAGTGAAGTCCTCCAATCTTTCTTATGTCATCTCCCCATCTCATTTATGGTCTTCCTCTATGTCTTTTACCTAGCCATAGTCTCCATTACTGTATTTCATTATTCCATCTTTTGTCTTTCAGACGGACATTATGTCGTGCGAAACTCCATTTGAGTCGGCCGGCATGTTCTGCTGCGCCTTTCACTTTCGTTTTACTTCTAATCCATTCGTTTGTTTTTCTATCACTAAGTTTCAGTACCAACATTGATCTTTCCATCGCTCTTTGTGTCTTTGTAATTTTATCCATATTAGCCTTGGTAAGAGTCCCAAGTTTGTGAGCCACAAGTGAGTATAGGAAGGATACATTGATCATAAACTCTTGTTTTCAGAGATTGGTGTATTTTACTACTTTTCAGTATCCAGCTCAGCTTTCCAAAACCTGCCCAAGCCAGCCTTATTTGTCTTGTAATTTCCGCAGTTTAATTTTCCTTGTTTACTTTCATTATTTGTCCTAGGTATATGTATTCGCTTACTGTATTCAAATTTTTCTCGGTAATAATATAACGAGAGAGTGAGAATAAATTGAAAATAATTTGACAGATTTTTTGAAAACTTGTTGCCAGGCAATAGTCACGAGAGCCCACAGGGCTCGAGTGGCTATTTCCAAATGGAATTGCTTGTTATATTAAGTGTTTCCTCCTGCGTATTTTCTCTAAGATTATTTATTATATTTGAATGATGTTCTTGGTTCAATTGTAAGAATGGTTTAATCTAACTTGCAGAATTATGACCAGTGACTATTTGACACTTGCTAGGCAAATAAAAGCTACAGTGATTATTCCCGGAATAATCACAAGAGATTTATTCCTACTATAATAATGACATAATTGGTTGAAACTTACCCTTGTGACAAATAAAGAAGCATTTAATTGGTTTTAAGAAACGTCAAAAAATAATCATTGAGTATTACCTGTCTGAAGTGATGTGTATTTGTCATTATCTTTGTCTTCCCCAGATTCATCTTGAGAGCTACTTCTTCCGAAGCCCTCAATAGTTGAGTAATCATGACCTGCAATTTTCGAAACTTGTAGCGATAATAATTATGTCGTCAGCATACCGCAGATGGCTCAGTGTTCTTCCATTAATATTTATTCCTTTGTTAGTCCAGTCGATGTTCTTGAATAAGTCTTCAAGTGCGAGTGTAAACAATTTTGGTGAGATAACGTCCCCTTGGCGAAGTCCTCTGTTAATTGGTATAAGTTTAGTGTTCCCATCTATCTGTACTGTCATTGTTACTTTTTTGTATATAGAGTGAGCCAAAAGTCTGGAAACGGACAATTATCTCGTAAATTGCTAGTCCGAATTGTACAAAATTTGGGATAAGCCTATTTTGAGATACGGAGATTCCAGATTTAACATTTGCAATGTTGTCGGATTTGTCGTTTCTCTGATATTATTAGTCACTTTGGTTTTTTAAATACATCACCCTGTATATTAATTATTGGAATCTTCTCTTCGATACGAGTTCAGCCACATGTGTCACTCATGATTTTATGTAATCTAAAAGTTCTTAAATAAATAAAACAGAAGTGTGGCAATGCCTAATTTCATTAATAATTTTTTAATAATAACAATTTTTAACTACATTAAAACGTAACAATTAAAGGATTACAACATTTTTAATCTAGTGTTTAAAATGTGCTCCATTTGTAAGTTGACAGTACCCTAATCGATGGTAGAATGCTACCACATTTCTCCATGATTGTTTGAACCTTGACTAGAACTTTTAGAGTACATAAAATCATAAGTGCTATATATGGTTGAACTCGTATTGAAGAGGAGATTCCAATAATGACTGAATATACAGGGTGATGTATTTAAAAAAGCAAAGTGACTAATAATATCAGAAAAACGGCAAATCTGACAACATTGCAAATGTTGCAAATCAAATACTCGGGGCACTAAGTCTAAGAATGAAAATATCCAAATAGCAACATACATTAAAACAATGAGCACAATAGACCACCTCACTGGATTGGAAGAAAAACTAAAGCATATTAAATGGGATATCTTGGGACTGTGCGAAACTAGGCTACCAGAAGAAAAGAATACTGTTTTAAAAATGGCAGTAGGTGGGGCATGTGGCTAGACAGAACCATGATAGTTGGACGGCGCGGGTAACGCAAGACAGACCAAGCCTAGCGTTGGTAGACCCCAGAAGAGGTTGCTGGATAATGTCGAACACATTGCGAGGAAAAGATGGGTCCAAACATCACAGGACAAAAAGGCATGGAAACGGATGAAAGAGGTCTACGTCCAGGAGTGGACAAATTGGAGCTGAAAAAGAAAAATTTTGTTTTCGCTGGATGACGTTGCCCCTGGTAGATTGAAGATTTGTTGATACCACGAGGTAGATCACCATTTTTGTTATTAAAGAAGTACCGTTAAAATTTGGGCCTTATTTGATTGTTATTAGAAAATATTGAAAATAGGCTTATCCCAAATTTTGTACAATTCGGACTAGCGATTTACGAAATAATTATCCGTTTCCAATCTTTTGGTCCACTCTGTATATTGTGTATGAGAATTTTATAGCGAGAGTCTATTCTGCATTTGTTCACAGCTCTCTCTATCGCCCAAAGTTCTATGGAATCGAAGGTTTTTTCATAATCGATAAAGCCAATATATAGTCTAGGTGTTATTCGTTTGCTTTCTCTATCAGCTTTCTTACGGTTAGAAGATGATCAGCTGTAGTGTAGCCCTTCCGGAATCCTGCTTGCTCTACCGGTTGGTAACTATCGAGCTTCGAAGTTAGTATATTGGTTATTATCCTCATAAAGAGTTTGTAAGTTTGTGAAAGCAAAGAGATAGGTCTATAATTTTTCAAATCTGCTCCATCTCCTTTTTTATAAAGAAGTACTGTCACACTTTCGTTCCAATCATCGGGGATTTCTCCTTTATAAAGACATTGATTGAAAAGGTGTTTCAATGCTTCTAGGATTATTTCTTATCCCTCTTTCAACACTTCGGCAAGTATTCTATCTGGGCCTGGAGATTTTCTTTTATGTGATGATATATCTGGGTCTTTGTTCGAAGATTGCAGTTCTTGGTAAAACTTTGAGAATCTCATTCTTTTCTCTTACTTCTGTTTTATCTTTATCCTTCAACGATATTATTATTGATCTTCCTAAATTTTATCCCAACCCACAGCACCCATACGAAAGGGGTGGGAGAGGGACGAAATAATAAAAAATTATTAAAAACGGCCAAAATTAGTGTCTAATTCGTAGTCTTCGAGGTCACTGAGTTTGATAGTGACATTCCCAATTATGTCCCACGTCGACATTTCAAAACTTTCTATCAGGGTTTAAGAACCGTCCTTAAACACCGGGTAACGTTGGGTAAAACGGCTTCTTCTTCTTACAGTGCCCATCCGTTTCGGATATTGGCGACCAGCATGGCAATCTGTATCTTGTTAGCAGCTGCTCTGAACAGACCTACAGTTGTTGTGTTGAACCATGTGCGTAGATTTTTTAGCCACGAAATTCTTCGTCTTCCAGGACCCCGCTTACCGTTTATCTTTCCCTGTAAAATCAACTGTAAGATTCCATATCTTTGGCCATTCCTCATTATGTGTCCAAAGTATTCAATTTTGGATGTTTTTATCTTTAATAGTAGTTCTTTATCGTTCCCCATCTTTGTCAATACATGTTGATTAGTTACATGAGCGGTACATGATATCCTCAAAATTCGTCGATATAGCCACATCTCAAAAGCATCGATTTTTTTTACATGCAGCGTCCGTGAGAGTCCAGGATTCCATCCCTTATAACAACGCAGAAAAAACATAACACCTCAATAATCTTATTTTTAAGGGCATAGATAAATCATGACATCTGAAGAGTCTAGCCATTTTCTAAAATGCGGCTCTTGCTTTCTCTATCCTGCACCTAATTTCCAGCGTGTGGTCCCAGTCTTCATTAATAGTTGTTCAAAGATAGGTATATGTCTTAACTCTTTCTATTCGTTGATCGTGTACGATGAGTCCTTCCGTTTGGATTTTATTTTTGGAAATTATCATGCATTTTGTTTTTTTAGTGTTCAGTAACAACCCGTATTTCTGCCGGGTTTCGGCAACTCTGACAAATATCTCCCGAAGTTCCTCCAAACTGCTTGCAAAAACCACCGTATCGTCTGCGTATCTTATGTTAATGATACATTCTCCATTTACTTTGATTCCGGCATCAATATCTTCCAGAGCCTCCTTAAAAATTCTCCCTGAATACACATTGAACAGCAGAGGCGACAATACACATCCTTGTCTGACCCCACGTTTAATTTTGATTTCATCCGAATCTCCTGCTTGGGTATATATAAAGGCCGTTTGACCGTAAAACGTTTAGTCAATTATAATAAACTAATAAGGAAGAAGCTGGATGGCATGGACCTGTTTAGATTTAATTTTATTTTAATTTAAATGCGTCGCAAAAATCTAAAACAAAAATTAATAAAGTAATTCGTATTTTTGTTCGTGATATGTTTTGTTATTGCGTTTTGTTTCGGTTATTTATTTTCCAATCGACGATTAGTTCGTGTAGGAAATATCTCTTTACATTAATAATGTGTTTTTTTATACGTTCACGTGACTGCGCATCCTTGGTAAAAGAAGATTGATATAATTTATGGTTTTAGCAAACAATAAACGCTAATTTTAATGTTAAATAATGTCCCGACATGTAGGTTAAATAAACTAAGGTACCGTCGGCGCCGCGTTATTAACAAAAATTTCGTAGAAACATAGTTACGATAACCGATAATTTTCCTATTTATCACAGGTTTGCGCGAGATTACAAATACCGACAACGCTTTCAACAACTGCAATTCATTTCGCGTATCTGTACCCATAAAATGCTTCTGATAATTGTACAAAGTCTAAGTTAAAAATAAACTAATTCCGCATAATTCAGTGCAAAATCAAACCGATAACTTTAAGATAAACGCAAAGAAATATTTTTATTGCGTACGAAGTAACGTCTTAACGAATAAAACATGATAATAGAATAAAAAGTTAGTATATCAATTCTCGTACGAGGTCTTGCATGATAAAGCTACTTTATAAAATAGTACAATCTAACCATAGTCCCCTTCAATACAATGTTCGAGAATGGGCCGATCCGATTCTGTCTGTTTCTTTGCGTCCCTCGAATCAACAGAGCGAACTTTCGTGACCCCTATCGACAAGGTCTAGAAACATCGTGGTTCTTCGAGGAACTAAGAAATTCCAGAGTCGGAGACAGGAGTATTTAACGATGCTCGATGTGAGAAAGGAGACAGTTTTTATTCGACGAGCATTGGTACGGGTTATACATTGTATGTGATGTTCGGAAAGTAGGGACGAATTTGAAATATACATTTTCTTCGTATACTCTGCTGTTTAATTGTTAGAGAGGTTGTCGCTCCGTCTCTTGCGGGGTCTTCCAACGCTTCGGCGCCCTAAGGGCGACTCGTCTCTAGTTCTTTTGACCATTCATCCAATCTATGTGTTCGTTCCATTCTCTCTTTCGTCCCAGTATCCATTCATTTATATTGTCTATTTTACGTGTTCTTCTAATGTCTTCGCTTCTCTCTCTGTCAAAAAGTCTCTGATGCGTTGAAAACCAATGCCGGAGTCCCCCAGGGTTCCATCCTGTCCCCCACATCAGTTAAATCATCAAAGTTCGGTTGCCCAGATCTTCATTCATTTTGCCACCTCACGTTGGTTTTTTAAACTACTTTGCTGTGCAGGAGGCAATTTGCAATCGGTACTCCTTGCTGAGATAAGACAGATACAGCTGGGAGGGTGGTGCCCTCTCTTGCTAGCTCGTCCGCCTTACAGTTGCCTGGTACGTCTCTGTGTCCAGTAACGCAGACAATGTGAACTCTAAACTTAGTTCCTAGCTCATTCAGGGCGGCATGGCATTGTACCGCTGCACTATAGAGGACAAGTAGACTGAGTTCAGTAATTTGATAGCAGCCTGGCTGTCGCAAAAAATAGATATCTCGCTAAACTTTTGTTGGTTGCGGAGTATCCAGATATCTGCCTCGGTAATAGCTGTAATTTCAGCTTGATACACACTACAGTGATCAGGCAAACGAAACGACAGGCTAAGTGAGGGGTCTTCTAAGGAGATACCGCAACCTACTCTCCCCTCTAGTTTAGAGCCATCGGTATAAAATACTGCGCCCTGAGGTTTCACTAGATTCTCGGCCCAGTCTTCTCTGGATGGAATTTCCAGGGATAAGTCGGGGGGTAGGTTCAGTGTTTTTGTTTATAGGTCGTATTCTCTAAGTAACCATAGTGATAGTAGTAGATGTAGAATCGTTTCAAGGGCTTCTGTTGGGGTGGTCCGTAGGCATCCTGTGATCAGCAGATATGCCAATTTCTGGACTTTTCCAACCTTTGTATGGTTGACTCCGTTCTCTAGTGCTGGCCACCAAACTAACGATCCATACATTAGAATCGGTCTTATGACTGTAATATAGAGCCAATGAACAACATGGGGTTGTAACCCCCATTGTCTGCCGATGGCACTTCTGCAGGTATAGGTCACCACAGTAGCTTTCCTTACCCTTTCCTCTGTATTCTACCTCCACAGCAGCTTTTGGTCTAGGATCAGGCCCAGGTACCTAGCTCGCTCCGAGAGGCTTATTGTTTGTCCTCCAATTTCTGGAAGGGGAAAGACGGGAAATTTGTTTCTTCTCGTAAAAAGTACTAGTTCTGTTTTTGAGATTCCACAGTAGGGGCGAGAGTACCACACCCTGTGGGGTCCCTCTGGTAACGAATCTCCTTATAAGGCATCCAGAGATTTCAGTTTTAATTTCTCTAGTGCATAGCATGTGACTTATCAATTTCACAGTCGGATCGTCCAATTGTAGATTTAATAATGCCCGTGTTATTGCACTGGAAGTTAAGTTGTTAAATGCCCCCTTAATGTCAAGAAAGGCTACTAATGAGTACTTCTTCAGGTAGAGAGATTTTTCTACCTTCTGTACGGCTCGTCGTAGAATTTTGTCTACTCTTCCAAAAAAAAAAAAAAAACAGTATTTTGCGGACTCGTTACGTAAATAACTATTGTTATATTTTTTTGATACCTACAATTTTCTTATTTAACTTTTTTCGTTCGGTGCTGTAGTTTTTTAGTTATTAACAAAAAACCGTTTTTCGCAACTTTGCCAATTTTTTAGGTTATGTTCGGTAATCAGGATCGAGTCGCATGAAATAGAAACTTACCCTGAATTTTAATTTCCTATTCTCTCATATTTTTTTTTTATATTAATTTTTGCACATATAACATTGGGCCGCTTCCTCGTTTCTTGGACTATAAGTACGGTTTTTAATTACGGGCCTTAACTGTTATTGTATCTCTACGGCAAAGAGTCCTAGATCTTTACTATTATACTTCGTAGATCGTGCATTTCTGTCAAATATGACGATTTAACATGGTTTTTTTCTTGGTGGATTAAAGACTTGCTTATTCGTTTGTTACTTGGCCGTTAACACATTGATAATTAAAATGAGCGCTCAATAAATATTGTGGAAAAAGCGTTGTTAGTTTGTTATTTGACCTATTTGTATTGTTTTCTTCGCAAAAGGCGATTATATATAACGATTATACTGCATGTGTAATTAATAAATTGGATCGATAACTTCTAACAAATTGAGTCATGTAAAAAAAACATTGCAATATACCTTGTTAATTATTTTCTAGTTTCATATTTGGTAGATCGTGTGGGTTTTCTATAATTCTTTCAAGATTATTTTTACACGACTATAAACAACAGTTTAATAAATAGTTATTTTTTTTAAATCCAGGTCTGGGGCCCAATCTAGTTGGTGTTGCGCCATCAAGAGCCGTTTACTTCTGTACATATTCGCAAGCCAAAGCGTTTTGGAATGGCGTACTACCACCGGATTCCCCAGTAGTGCACGTATGCTCAGCTTCCTGCGCCGGTTTTATGGCCAGCACGCTTACCAATCCGATCTGGTTTGTCAAGACTCGCCTGCAATTAGATTTCAATCGGAATAGTAATGTGACCGCCATGCAAGTAGTTCGAAGGATATATGCCACCTCGGTAAGTCGCCGTTACCGATAACCAAAGTTTGTTCCAACCCGTAACTTTTCGGTATCGTAATGCTGGAAAATTTGAATGTTGGAACAGTTTTGTGACCGTTTTTATATTTAACAAACCGAACAATAAATAAAAAATAACTGACAGCTCTGACGAAATATACCCAATGCGCATGTCAGCCCAAACAGTTTTTACATTCGATCATGCACCGTTTGGAAATTGGTTCACGAACGATCCCAAGTTTGGTTGGAACAGAAAACAGATTGCCCGATAAACAGTCCCTGCAACGGGGCAGCGCTGTTTAAAATAAATGTTACTAGCTGACATTTGTCTTTAGTATAGTTTGATAATTCTTTATGGTAAAATACACGCTCAATAATGTTTGGTTGTCATCCAAAAAATTTATTTTTTTTGTTCAAATTCAACGTGATCTTCGTTTAGATTATGGCACACATAATCGTCGTTCTGTGCATGCCATAAGTCGAAACGTTGAAAAATTCGAAACAAATTTTAATTTACACGATACCAGAACACGAATAAGACAACGAAAAGCAAAAAATCAAAAGAATATAAACGCTGTAAGTGCCAGTGTTAAAAAAGATGCAAATTGGTCGTTTAATCGACGTTCTCAAAAATGTCAACTTGGCGTAATTTGAGAAAATATTTGGGTTTACATGCCTATTGTGTTGACTCATGAACTGAAGACATATGACCATCATAAGCGTCGTGTGTTTGCTGACTGGACTCTAAAACAACTTGCACTCGATCCTGATTTGTCCAAATAATCATCTTTTCAGATGAAGCTTATTTCTGGATAAACGGCTTTCTAAACAACCAAAATTATCGTTTTGGTGTGAAAATAATCCACAACAGATTCGTGGAAAGCCTTTGCATTCAGAAAAAAGGGGCTGTTTGTTGTAGTTTACAGTGAATGATGAGCGTTATCGATCAATATTAACATATTGTTTGAAGCCAAAATTGGATGAAATCGAATTGAGAGGCATGTTTTTCCAACAAGATGGTGCAACACCACATTTTGCGAATGCCACTATAGAGTAATTTTTAAAGTTTGGCGAGTCTGTAATTTCCAGAAATGGAAATTAATTGGCTTTCAAGAAGTTGTGGACTCTCTAGTGTCTATAATCGTTGTTACTATTAATCTTCTTTAAAATATAAGGCCTCATCCAATTTGGATTATTTTTAATGGGGATATTGTAAGTCGTTAGTCTATGCCAACAAACCTCAAACGCTTTGGAATTGAACATCGAACACTGCATTAATGAAATGACACCTGAACTTTTGCAATTGGTTTAATCGAATTCGATCCTGTAAACGTGGTGGATATTTGAATGATGTGTTATTCAAAACAATTGTAATAAGTTGTACTTTGAAATAAAAAAAGTTTTACTTTCATCTAAAATATTTTGTATTTTACTTAATTTTTAAAAAAATGTCCTTATTGGGAAATCCTTTAGATTGGGTCATGTGATTCCGTTAAGATAAACCATTGAAATGTTTTTAGGGTATTTTGGGTTTCTACAAGGGCATAACTGCTTCCTATATGGGCATATCAGAGACCATCGTTCATTTTGTGATATACGAAGCCATTAAAGCAGAATTGGTATCGCACAGATCGCACGTGTCGGACGAGAAGAGCTCCAAGGACTTTTTGGAATTCATGTTGGCAGGCGCTGTATCGAAAACAGTCGCATCATGTATCGCTTATCCCCACGAAGTAGCTAGAACTAGGTTAAGAGAAGAAGGCACCAAATATACCTCCTTTTGGCAAACCCTCGGTTTGGTCTACAAAGACGAAGGTAACCATTTACATTTCATTTGATTACACTGGTCTGCAAAAAATTTGTTTTTGAGCACTGACACTATTCCTGTTAATTCTTATGTAAAATGATTTCCTGAATCCAAATATAAACCCCGTTTTTTTTGGAGAAACTAAAAAAACAGGTCAATTTTATTTTCAAGGGGGGACACTTTCATTGAATATTTTTAGCCCTCGTGGTTTAACCCTCTAGGAGAGATAGATGTTACTCTTAGAATATTTAATGGGAAGGGAGGTCATGTGCCACATCATGTTGATGGGCGATTAATTCTCTTCAATGGTACCCCGACTCATTATTTTTTGATGAGCAGTTTCCAAAAAGTAGCGTTCTAAACTTACAGAAGTACTTAAAACTTACCTGCACTGAGATGCATTAATGTAGTGACTCCTCTTTTAATAGAAATGGTTAGAAGATTATGTGGCACCGTTCCAACCCTTGATTAACAAGAATAAATCCATTCTACACGCGTGATTTTTTATTTGTTGGTTATTTTACTTTTACAAAAAAAAAACTTTTAATTTGCGTGTTTACACGTTACAACTTGCTGACGACCAAGTTATCCTCGTTAACGAAAAGGGCGATTTAGAATATATGGCACGATAATTGCAGGAAGAATATAAACAGTGGGGTTTGGAACTTAATACGGAAAAAACAAAATATCTCCCTCTCGGCACTAAATTATCAAATATCCAATTGTACACAGACGAAATCACAGCGTGCCATAATTATACATACCTGGGAATCAAATTGGACACTACAGGAATAGATGACAGAGAGATCAAAAAACGAATAACTTAGGCCAGCTTGCATGTTTAAATGGTACTCTGGAGTGGCGAAATGGAAAAAAACCGAAAATAAAATATTTATGAAAGAATTCGAAACGAGGAAGTTCGAAGGAGAATTGGAGTAGATGGATAGATAATAACCAACATTGAGCATAGACAACTAATATGGTATGGTCATGTCCAGCGGATGGATGAAGCCAGACTTCCCAAAAAAATTATGCAATTGATACCACCAAACCGGAGAAAGAAAGGAAGACCCAAAAAGACCTGGAAAGGGGGTATCATAAAAGCGATGAGCTCTCGAGACTTAGAAGATCAATGGGAGGATAGTCGTGGAAGTTAGGCATCGGACAACGTCGAAAGACGTTTTGAACCCGATAATATATATATAGAAATTTCAAACATGGGATCTACTTACGCACTATCTTATAAACTGTTCAAAATGTTGTCCATTTTGCTCTAAACAGTAATAAAGTCTGTTTTCGAACTCCTCTCTAACATTTCGGAAAATTTCAACGGGAATTTACCGGCATGCTGTTGTAATGCGTCTTTGAAGTTTATCAATATCAGCAGGTTGTGTTTTATAAACAACGGATTTGAGATATACCCAAAGAAATAAATCTAAGGGAGTTAATTCCGGTGATCTCGGAGTCCATTTAACTGCTCCCCTTCTACCAATCCATCCATTCGGGAGTCTCTCGTTAAACCACTGTCGAACGGAAAGAAAATAATGAGGTGGAGCACCGTCCTATTGGAAATGTAACAGATCCTTCTGCAAAAGTACATTATCTTCTATATCAATTTAAATTTCTAGGTGAGTTATAAGAGGATCGATAGTCTCTTTAAGCATATAAAGGTAAAGATTGCTAGTTAAGTTTTCTTCAAGAGATAAAGGACCAATAGTGGCATTTCCAAAAATACCAGTCCAAAAATTAACTTTTTGTGGACAATTGCCATTCAAACAAAATGAACATTCATCGCTTAAACAGATGTTTAACAAAATATTAGATATGGTATTGACTTGATGAGACATGGTTTCACAAAAATTTATTCTTTTATCATAATCATCTTCATGGAGCTCTTAAAGAATCTGCATTTTATATGGATGAAATTTCAATCCTTTCTTGAAAAGTGTAAACCATTTACACACATTAAGTTATCACTAAACAGGCCAATAAGTAAAACTAAATTAACAATACTACCAAATCGTTAAAATTTGCTGAACAATTTTTTGCTTAAAAACAGAAGCTTTTTAAAGCAGAAGTAGCAAAAAAGAAAGGCTATCTGTGGAATTTCAGCGATAAGAATTAAAAATCCAGCATTTAATAAACGCAACTTAACTACCATCTACATTTTAATATAATATTACTTTTTGATGTAAATTTTTTGGAGCTAATGGCTAATGTTGCCCCTGATGATGGGTTGGGACGGTACCACCTTATCTTATCTCCTGGGGATACGGAAAAAGGAGAATAGATCCCAGGTATGGTCTGCCTGTCGTAAAAGACAACTAAACGACTCCCAATCCAAAGTGTTATGTGACCCATGTTGATGGATGCATGGTGGTGGGTGAGCACCGTAGCTAACGGAGCCTACAGAAAACTGGGCAAAATCCTGTAGTAGACAGCCTTAGTTCTGTGCAGTGGGAACCTCAGGGCCGGACCACCCCTTCCCCCATACTCGTTGACTGCAAAGAAGAACGCTGGTAGACCGTAATCACGTCAAATTGACACGGGTTCCAGGACGCCAGGAAGTTGCAGGTAAGAGGAAGTAGACGAACTTGCAAGAAGAGGTCCGGAAAAACACAAAAACTACTGGAAAAGCATACCAGGAAACAAACACGGGAAATAATACATCAAAGGACGGAAGAACTGTTACCGATGATCAGGAATCAGCTAAGAATCACTAAGGGACTGTATAATGGAGGCCTGACCTGCGGGTTGTGCGGTGGGGATCCGGGGGCGGTGGAGTGCGTGCTGTACTGCTACGGGGCGCTGGGGAGGATAGACATCTATGGATAGACATTGTTCCCACCCAGTACAGAACTTGTACAAGGTACGAAGGTACTGGATTGGGTGCAGCGTGGTTTTAGATCCCGGGGATTTCCTGTCTTATTCGGACCAGTGCCTCGCGGCGGCGCAGTGTGTGTTTTGCTGTTTCCGGGTCCTTGACGGCCGGTCTACGGGTCGGGTCTCCGTTGTACAATGATACAAAAACACATAGGCAAGATACAATGGGCCAACAGGCCCAAGTGTCACCGGAGGCAATAGCAGGACGGACCTAAATAGGGGTGGAATTTTTAGTGAGTGGACCTGACAAAGTCTCACAGTAGACCTTGAGCTTTCATTACCTCCACCTCTGCAAAAAAACCACCTAATCGTCTAATAATTTCTACTAAAAGGAGACTCAATGCAATTATTTTTGTTTAAATAGCCTAAAAACCATGCATCTCAGTGCGGGCAAGTTCTAATGGCTTCTGTGTAAGTTTAGAACGCAATTTTTTCAGAAATTGCTCATTAAAAAGCATCGAAAAGAGAATTAATCGATCATCATAATGGCCCATTTAAGATTCTAAGGGTAACATCTACCTATCCTAATGGGTTGAACCACGAGGGCTAAAAATATTTATTAAAAGTGTCCTTGTAAATAAAATTGACCTGTTTTTTCGATTTCTTATATTATTTTCTGGAAGGAAAATATTAAGGGTGGGAAGTTTTTAAATTGACACACTTTATAATGGGGTCTTGAATGTTGCAGTTTTTTCTAAATAATTTGCTGTATGGAATTCGAAGTCAGAATTGAGCCATCACGTCAGTATTTTAAGATATTTAAGATTAAGTACTTAACAAATGGATCCAATGCCTACTTTAGAGATTATGTACAGGATGCACCCCTTTTTTGGTCATTTTTTATAGTTACATCATTTAAAACTACTTTTACCCTACGGTCAACTATTATCATAATCATCATCATTCAGCTCCTTGTGTCCACTGCTGGACATAAGCCTCCCTCATTTCTGCCCATTTCCTCCTGTATTGAGTTCTCTGTATCCAGTTGCCTGCACATCTCTTTAGATCGTCTGTCCAACGTGTAGGGGGTCTTCCCTTATTTCTTTTATCCGAGCGCGGTTTCCATTGGACCAGCCTACTTCCACTTGAGTTTGAAAATCCGTATAACCACATTTGTGACGCCGGTTCTTCTTCGCAAATCTTCATTTCTTTTAGGTCCCGCAGTGACACTCCGCGCATGGCCCTTTTCATCTTGCGCTGTGTTACTATAAGTTTCTTAGCACTTGCTGTGATTAATGTTAAGGTTTCCACTCCATAGGTCATGACCGGCAACACACACTGATCAAACACCTTCCTCTTCAAACATTGTGGTATGTCGCTTTTAAAGACTTCCGCAAGTCTTCCATAGGATATCCAATATAGTGTAACTCTTTTTTTTCATTTCGCACGTTTGGTTGTCTCTTGAGATTTGGACTTCATGATCAAGATAGTTGTACTTATTCACCAGAGCCACTTCCTCATCACCAATAAAAATTTGCTCACTGGTAACTAAATTTGTCATATATTTTTCTGGGCGCGCTGGCAAGGAAAAATAGGGAATCTTTCTGGCAGAGGGTTGTAGAAGCTGTAGGATGTTGTATTTCTCTGCCTCTTTTGAATCTCGCCGTGCCTCGATTCGATGTTAATTTCTTCGGTAGCTAGTGGAGCTAGTTCGTTCGTAGTTATATTTTGCTGTCAGTTTTTTCTGGCTTTACCGCCGTGAATTTATTGATGAATTAAATTAAAACACTTTTCTTGTTTTATGTTACATTGCAAAAAATATGTACACTAAGCTTATATTTGACAATCTCTTGTCTCTTTGGAAAATGTTCACTGGTTGATGGCTTTTTAACTTAACTGATTTTATATAATTATATTGCTTATAACTTTTTTACCACTTGGTGTTTTTAAAAACGAAGCTTGCTTGCTTCTTGGTCGAAGACGATGGACGAACTCACCACACGGAAGTGGTCAAAAATAGTTTAGTAAAAGCAGCGCTGATGTCAGCTTTCCTAATAGGTTTGTGACTTTGTATGATTGATTGTCTATAGAAAAGCGCATAATCTCAGGAAATGAAATGAATAATTGGTTGCCTATAGCATCCGTCTTTTGGCTGCGATAATGAGGTTTTTAAATGAAGGAATGGATTAAAGAACATTCTACTGTTGCAGAATAACTTAATTTTCAACAATTTTGTTTTTGAGATATTCATTTTTAGACCTACGTCAGCACATACCTTTTGTAGTTCTTGTAACGTATCTTTAATGTCTTTAAGGTTATCTGAGAACAAAACTAAATCATCCGCAAAACGTAGATTCGTTAGGTTTCGACCATCTAAGTTTTAGGCCCTTAATTTCCCAATTGAGTTTTTTAAAAGCATACTCCAAAACTGCGATAAAGAGTTTGGGCGACATCGTGTCTTCCTGTCTGACACCTTTGCCGATTTGAATGCATTTAGTATTTTCATGAAGTTTTACCATTATTGTAGATATTATAAATCAGCTTTGAGTATCTGTAATGAACTCGACATTCCTGTTGTGCGCTGAGGACCGCATTCGGCTCTACTGTATCAAATGTCTTTTGAAAGTCTATAAAAGCAAGTACTAATGGTCTATTGTATTCGATGCTTTTTTCAATCACCGTTTTTATACTTTGGTCGTTTGCTCCAAATTTAGCACGGTCAACTATGATCATTTTAAATTAGGCAATATATCTTAACAAAGTTATAAGCATTCATATCAACCCACTGAAGTACAGTTTAAGTATAAAGTCAGTTCTCATTGTCACTGTTTGTTTTTTATTCACTGAACTTTTGAAGGAAAATTTATAAATTGTGAGTGAAATAAATATTTGTTCTACTATACTGAACAAAAATTAATGAGGCTAATTAAATAAAACATACAAAAAATATTTTATTTGTCCACATTTATTGTGTCTCCTTGAAAGTAACTTCATTTAACTAGAATTAGAAAGTTGTTTTTCTAACAAATTAAAATCTTTGAAGGTATACCAACAATATCTACAAGATCTTGCTGAATATTAAGAGAAATAATGGGTTATTTAATCCACTGAAAGCCGAATAATCACAAATATGGATAAAAGAAAAACTCAAAACACTCCGAAGTAAATAACAACAAAACATAGATTTCATGGTGTTCTCCGTATTGATGTGTACCCCACACCTTTTTTGAATGTCGCCCATGGTGTTTATCAAAGTGTCAATATTTCGCAGTGTGCCAGTGCATCATTTATGTTTAAGGGGGTTGCCCCATGTGATGGGTTTAAAAAATCGATTTTTTTTGCATAAATTGATTCCTTAACATGTGTAGCAGATGTTCGCTGCGCTGAATTGAATGGTCAGAGGTCGGGCCTTTTTTGACGTTTCGACTTGAAACTTGAGACCCCTAAATAAAAATATGGCGTCTTGAAGTTTATGTAGTTTGCTGAGTTTGTGGATTTTGTGGTTTTTGCGGAGTTTGTGGATTTGCGGAGTTTGCGGAGTTTGTGAATTTTGTGGAGTTTGAGGAGACGCAAAACAATAAAAATCTAAATCACGCGATGCCCCATTGGCCGCGAAGCGCATACGTATGCAAGCAATCGAAAGATTTTCAAGAGGAAGAGGAAGATATTCTCTATGGACCAGGCATCGCATATTGATGGTAAGTTAAGATTTTCATAGTTTTAACTGTACTTGAAACTTTAAATGCATTTTTCTCAAAACTGGGTTTTTCAAACTTTCCTTTATCATAACTCGAAAACGGTTCAACCGATTCACTTGAAATTTATAAGGTAGACTCAGCACATGTAAACGCACAAAATGACCTAGAATCATCCAAAAATTCCGAGTATTTCAATTTTTTTCGTAACGAAAAAATAAAAAGAAATCATAAAATTTGAAAATGTTTTTTTCAGCAGTCGGCCAAATTTCAATATTTTCAACTGATTCTAGGTCATTTCATGCATTTATACTTCTAGATTAAAATGTTGTTTTTTGTTTTTTTTTTCAGATAAGCCAATTAGTCGAAATCGTGGAGGAAGTTAGCGTCCTTTATTTCGAGTTGTACAACTACCGTTCTAATAAAGATTTTGATTTGGAATTTGTTTTACATAATCTTGAAATAATAATAAATAAATTATAAAAAACTTAGTTCTATTTTTTCATTGTTCGTCAAAAAAAAATTCCCAAAAAATACCTAAAAAACACGGGACGTCACATGGTGCAACCCCCTTAAGGAGATAAAAGGTAAAGAGTCCCATCGCAATATTAAAAAAACGTCAAAGAGACTTTTCGCCAAGTGGCGCTGATGGTTGGATAGAATCGCACTCTGAATAGCTACACCAATAACACTGACAGCTCGGCACAGTTAAGTGTAACGTGCTGGTGTAGCCAATCAGGATTGTTAGAAATAACTGCACTTTGATTGGCTACGCCAGTGCAATAATACTGACATCTCGGCACAGCTGATTGCTACGTGCTGGCGTAACCAATATAATAACACTGATAGCTTAGCACTGGCAAGCAGATAGTTAAATAGAACAGCGCTCTGATTGGCTATGCCAATGTAATAACATAACTTTTTCTTCTTAAAGTACCAACTTCACTAATGAAGATCGGCAACAATTCTGGCAAATTCGTTTCTATCCCGTGCCTTCTTAAGCAGTTCCTGGAACTCCAATCCTATTTAATCTCGATTGTTCCTTAACCATGGGCATTGTCTCAGCCCGGGGCCCCGTTTGCCACCGAATTTGCCTCCAATTATAAGCTTTAAAAAGGCATAATATCTATTTCCCCTCATTAAGAGTCCAAAGTAGGCAGTTGTTTGTAACGTGGTCAGTCCAGGGAATTCTCAGCATCCGCTGGCATATCCATATTTCAAACGACCTAGTTTACTCAGTGTACTACTTAGGTTTTAGCGTCCACGACTTGACCCTGTGCAGAAGCACGGAAATCATATAGCATGTTGCTCTGGCCATTTCGATACTAGCTCTTATTTACATATCTGGATTTAGGCGTTCTCCAATACAGCAACCCAGATACCCAAATTTCTGCACTCTTTCTGTAGTAATTGACAGCTTAGCACAGTCAAGCAGTTGGATCGCACCGCGCTCTGATTGACTACGCCAACACAATAACACTGACAGCTCGTCACCGCTAAGTGTCACGTGCTGGCGTAACCAATCAGAGCGCGGTTCTGTTTAATCATCTGCGCCACCGTCCACTTGGCGAATTGTATTTACACGCAGTTCTCAACTTCACTGTTTGTTTTTTACTCGTTGAACTTTTGAATGCCAATTTGTTTATTGTTGTCATTTGAGTGAAATAAATATTTGTTTTATATATACGGAGTGGTCCACAGAAAACAGTCCACCCCAATATTTGGCAATATTTCATTAAAATTTAGGAAAATGCTGAAACACGTCGATTTTTTGTTCCAATTTGGACACATGTTTACGATACAGATATCTGTCATTTGTCAACCTCCTCGCTTCCACTTCCCGACCTCCTAATTTATTATAGGGAATGTACCATGTGTTGCACATCATTAGAAAGGCATTTAAATGGAATACGATCATCCGTGATTTTTTTCGATATTTATACCGACTTTGCAAAAAAATTATTAATTAATTTAAAGTGCAATACCTCTAAAAAATGAAACACAACACCTATGTTTTGATAATGTGTCCATTTTTCTGTCACATCAAAAGTAAATTGAAACGAATTTCAGCATATCCTTAAATTCTTATGAATGTTCCCAAATATTGGGGTGGACTGTTTTCTGTGGCCCACTCTGTATATATTTAACCAAACAAGTCGATCCATTTTTACTCAACAACATAGTTCGAAAATATGTTTTGGTTGTATGTTGTTGTATCTTTATGAAAGAAAGATCTAGTAAAATCACTCAAAAGTGCGTTAAAATTGTTGATTCACCGACATTTTGTTTTGCAGGTGTACGGGGTATTTACAGAGGACTGACCACACAACTAGTGAGGCAAATACCGAACACGGCCATCATGATGGCCACTTACGAAGCCGTCGTATACATTTTAACGGCAAAATTTAACACTGAATTTTACGCGAATGAGAGAGAGCATTAATAAAAAAATATCAATTAGTCAATAGTCGAATTAAAAAGAAAATGTGCTTAATAAAATCTTATTTTTTCTTTATTTTTTAAAATTTGTTGCTTCATTTTAATTATTGGTCGTACAAAGAGACATGTTGTCACACTCGTCGCAATATTTTCGGAAAATACCTACCAAATTAAATCTTCATGTACATTTATAAAATTTGTATATTTAGCAAATGAGCTGTCAAGCGCACTATTTTTCTAGGAAAAAAACAACCACGTATAGTTTTTCCAAAGTCAGTTTAAAAATAAATAAAAGTTCATTAAAATCCATAAAATCTTCAAAAGAAACCTACCAGTGGCGTATCAATTTTATTTTTAAATCAGATATATTTTCAAAAATTATTTATTGAACGACATCGCGAGTGTCGAACTACGTTTCATCTTAATAAACTATATTTCTATTACTTAAGATCTGTCTTAAATAATTTTGACCAAGTACCACAATACGAGGCGATTCCATAATACACATTCGACTATTTAACTTCTTATAGTTAAAACCACATTCTATTAAAATTTGTCGGAAGTGATTTATATTTAAAATCGTTAAAATATTGGAATTTGTTAAATATAATTTCCAATGTTGGGATTGATTTTCTTTGTACGAATTGTAAACCGTTTGTCGAATCACATCTTTAAATGCATCATCTATCCGACGGCTGACGATACGTTTTCGTTATTTATCGTGTTCAATCACAACGCCTCGTTTAATTACTAAATAAATTGTGGCATAAGTAATTTTCGTTAAGTTGCATATTCTATTAATTATTTCATCTTGAGTTGAATTAAAATTATCAACTTTAAGCATGTATATGTATTTAAAATTACTTGTTGAACTTAAATATGCAAATCTCGATTTTTTAATTCCTAAAATTGTGTCTCATTTTTATAATTATTAATTAGAATTGCATTATTAAAATGTATTTTATCATTAATTTGGATATTATCATTATTTTGAATTACATTATTGTCAGGGATTTCATTATTAATGTGACGGCCTCCAAAAAGCCATTTCACAAATATCACAAAAAAAATAAAACGCGAACAATAAAAATCTCCTGAGAAATTATTGAGAACCAGCGCGCGCTAATGTTTTGAAACGTCTAAAAATTTGACCAACTCCTGTTCCAGTGAACACCTGCGAGCTAGATAGTCGACCGATAATTTGATGAATGCGTATTAGCGACGAAGATATTCAAAAATACGCTGTGCGACCCGTTGGTTATAAAAAGAAGCAGCAGATATGTTTTGCTAAATTTATCGGTATTACTCAGTATACAATAAAGCATATCGCAGTGCCCTGGTAAAATTATCTTTTTTAAACTGAGATTGGAAATACTACATATGAATTCATTTTTAACTTCGATAACAGCGTTGTTCCGAACAAAATTTAAAAAGGTACACCAATACAATATTAATATTTTTTTGTTACGGAATTCGGGATTTTTTATAAATTATTTTAATCTGTATATATTTAATAACTTCGTGCCATAAGTGTGTTTTTTTTATATATTGGTTATCTTTCTACTAAATACACGTTGATTCGATGTCGTGTTTTGTTTTGTTGCCGTTTCATGTTTTCTTTAAATGTTAATGATAAAAGTTTAAGGGTGCTCTTTCAAGTTAACGCTTCTTGACACTGCATTTGTGTGTCAAATGCGGTTACGAGATAGAATTGTTAATCGTACACAGTTTAACTTTTTTGCTCGGGTTCTGGCTGGAGTATGAAGAATCGGTTCGAAAATAATCAATATTAAACAAAACTTTAAGTTTTAATATTATTTACCCCTTTGCTCATTGCCTATCTAAAATTACTGACAAACTGTTGTACTATATCCATTAATTTCTAATCGATCATTCAAACTTTGCTGAGGTTTAGAACAAAAAAGCTAAACGAAGCTAACAGCTTTAACGATTAAATTTTATTACGTGACGCATTTGACGTCAAGAGTCAGGATGAAAAAGCACCCTAAAGGTTGATTCGCACTATGCGAAACGACTTATTTGACACATTGTTCCAAAAAACTAAAAAATGACAAAATTTAAAAAATATATCGGAAGATTACAAAATCAATTTGATTTATTTAAAAATGTGAAAAAAATTAAAACAAAACAATACATTTCGAGTAGCTATTGGTCCTAAAAACCTATTATTTACACTATTTGCCATGTAATGTACAAGAAACTAACAATAAGACGATCCGTTTCGTTCTCTACCAGAATAGACCCGAAAGCATTTAAGCACAACATTTAAGCACGTTTCGGTTCATTTGCGGATATTCTAGCTCTCTCTCTTATTGGTTGTGATCAAACACGGGTGCATTTTGACAATACAGTCTAAAGCATGGGATACGTCACCTTTGCAGTATAATGCCTAGTTTCATCCAAATTTAACTTCAAACTTGGTTTGAAGTAAGTCATTGTGTTGTACAATATGAGTTTAGTGTGGAAACTTAGTTTAACATTAAGCTCAACAAAGTCGCCTAACTCTGACACTTCAACCAAGTTTAGTTTGGTAGTTTCGCAATAAAACATATTCGGGAGTTTAACATCAATATTTGTGTAATATGTATTGCTGTTTTGGTAAAAAATCATTATAAAAATGCCCAGGTCAAAGATACCACCGATGACGAAGATGTTTTGGTGTTAGTTAATATTTTACAAGAGCCCAACGTCAACAAATTTATTGAGTGAGTGAAAATCAATTCTAAAATTGGACTATGAATGATTATTTCAAAATATTTCGAATTTAAAAATATTCAGATATATTCTTCAATACCAGTGCAATGCGGTATATTTGATCACTATCTGCATTGAATTATTTCTCGATTTTAATCCAAACATCGTTTTTTGTACAATAGTTGTGGTATCTGTATTTTTTATTCTCGATGATATGCTTATATTTTTTCACCAGTAACACAAGCAGATATTATTCTGCTGTTGTATAATCGGCTGACTTCTTTTCACTTTCCACTGTGATTAATAATGAAAATAACTTATTCCCGCACGTTTACATAAACGTTTACTTTAAAATGAACCGTAACTGCACAAACGCAACCACTATCAAAATTAGAAAAATTAAAATAAACTGTGTTAATATGATATTACTGCTTAATTTGTACAGCCTGTTTGCCTGGGCTACTTTTGAACTCTGATTGTACAACCGGGCCTAACATACTCATATATTAACAGACTTCACAAAGGTAGGTTAGGTTAAAATGGCGGTTCGAAGGGAACCCACTTAGGCCTTTTGGCCACTTTTTAATACCGTAATGGGCGGCAGTGCCTTCTCCTTTTACCGTGAAAACCAGTTGGAACTTTTAATAAGAAGTGTAAGGTCTTTAATGCTAACTGAGCTGAGATCTGATAAGACATCGAAGTTCGGTTGCCCCAGTATAGAAGTACAAAAGTCGTGTCGTAGCTCTGCGATTCCCATGCGCCGTGCTTGGGATCCACCTGCCCACCTGTTACGGCTGCGATCGCATTTCCAATGGACTCCCTGAATAGAGTTAAAACATCATTAGTTCGACGTAGATCTAGTTTAGGCCAAATCTGTTTCGATGAAATGCATGTGGGTTCATTTTTCCACCTCGAGTTGGCTTTAGCTGCTAGCTCATTCAGGTCAAGTAGACTAAGCTCAGTGATTTGATAGCAGCCTGGCTGTCGCAAAGAATGGATATCTCGCTGAACTTTTGTTTATTGTGGAGTGTCCAGACAGCTGCCTCGGTAATGGCTGTCATTTCGGCTTGATACACACTGCAGTAATCAGGCAAACGAAATGACAGGCTAAGTGAGGGGTCTTTTGAGAAGTCACCGCAATCTACTCTTCCCTCTAGTTTAGAGCCGTCAGTATTCAAAAAGGTACATTTAGCTGTATTTAGTATGCACTGGATAACTTCCCAAACGTTGGCTTGCCTGCTTTGGGAATATCACTATCAAACTCAGCGACCCCGACACTATGAATTCTACACTTACATCGTCGTTTTTAAAAGATTTTATATTCCATCCCATTTTCCACCTTTATCGTAGGGGTGCTAATAAAATTGGGAGTGGATCTAAACCATTCTCAAACACACAAAAAATGTCTTTAAAATCGGTCCAGCCGTTTAGGAAGAGTTCACTAACATACACGCGGACAGAAGAATTATATATATTAAGATTAGTAAACAATATTTTGACGTACCGTTGTCGGTCGGTGACGTTACGTTGACAATACGCTTAGTGCGAATCAACCTTAACTGTAACTGATGATACCGTCAACTATCAACAAGTTGTCTAGTGTCACTGTCTTTTTTAACTCGTAACACATTATTAAGTCAAATTTAATGATAATTAGCAAATCATTAGTTCATTTAATTATTAAATAAAAATTTTTAATTATAAACCAAAGATGATTGTAATAAGATAGCTTGGTTATATTTTTTTTGTCAAATTTATTAATATGTAACAAATAACTTTTATTCTCACTGCAAAAATTTGTTACGTTTTTAAAACGACTCTCATTTGTTTATTATTTCATGATATCGTTGTAATTGCATTAAGTTTTATTTTAAAATCACTTATGATCCGTTATTTGTATTACTAAAAGCGTTAATTCATGTTTTATTGTTGTTGCTGTTTTTTGTTACATTTTTTTTAAACACCTTGTAAATTGACGTTAGTGACGGTCGTTTATCAGAATTAATTTTTCACGATTGAAATTTGAACGATAAGCGATGCGACTTTTAGGTAAAAATGGGGAATATCTTTCCAAGAAGGACTTCATATTAAAATAGTTAATTTAATGATTTTTTTATGCTCGCGATTCGAAAAAATATGGGGTCATTTAGATAAATCCAAAAATAGTGTTACCAAGTGACCAAATTTTTGTAGACAACTATTTTTATGTCTAACATAAGTAAATGATAAAACTCTTACCGGGTCTGAAAATATTTGCTAAAGATTGTTTCTTAAGGAATATTTACAATTTACATACATTTTTATTGATTGGTTAGGTAGCGGTAATTTCTTTTTTTAAGTTTGTTTTGGGTTTATAAAAGCACACTCAAGTGTTAAAAACACATTTCCATTTATCAAATTAAAATTTATTGAACTAGTTTGAAAAGTAATTAAGTTTAGTTTGTTGTATATATTATTTGTTAAAAATTTATTATAAATGTAAGTCAATTATTGTACTATTGTTAAAGTATGTTATAATACAAGATTGCTAATAGTTTTTTTTCTATGTTGGGTGAACTGTCGAAAGAACTGAAAATTTGATATTAGTATAAGTATTGTGAATAAAGTTATAGAATTTTTTTAATTTTTTTTCCAAGTACCTACAAACGTTAAAATTGTCCCATTAGAGGTGTTTGAATAATTAGGGTATACATTACATTACATTTTTGCGGTTGGGCTATTGATATAGGCACCTATTTCACCTAGATCTTTGATCCTCTGTGACTACCGCTATGTCTTCAGGGCATCAGAATTCCAGTCCGTTGGTTTTGGCAAACCGCAGGATTTCTGTTGGCCCTGTCTCTTTAAATGGTTTGGAACCTGTACACCACTAGCATCGGGCAGCAACACAGAATGTGTATGCTGCTCTCTTCCTCTTAGCCGCATAGTCGGCAGTTGTTCTCAGCCGCCAGCTTAAGTTTGAAGAGGTGCGCCCTTAGTGCGATGTGGCCAGTAAGCAGACCAAGCGTGCTGCTTAGCCTACTCCGGTTCATCGTCCAGAGTGCGTCTGCCCTCTTCTGGAGAGGTTTTTTCATCAGATGTCTTGATGTTCTGCAGCCAGTATTTGCATTCCACAGAGCGACTGTCAGTGAGAATATCAATCTCACTGTTGGTCACTCTGTTTTATGTCAGGTACGTGGCACACCTGAGTATGGCATAGACCCCGGCCTGGAAGACCGAGGCGTATTTCCCCAGAATCTTTTGAGTACTTAAAAAAGTTTTTTCCAAAGTTATCAGAAGCAAAAGTTAAAGCTGAAGTTTTTTTTGGTCCACAAATTAGAAAAATTTTTGCCGCTAAAAAATTTCTGGAGTTGCTGAATCGTACTCAAAAAGTAACGTTGGAACAGTTTTTAAGCTGTAGTTTCTGGATTTTTAGGAAATAATAAAGCTGAATATTACCAACAGGTAGTTGAAGATATCATGCCATGGGGTGCAGGATGTCATTAAAAGTACATATGCTGCATGCTCATTTAGATAAATTTAAAAACAACATGGAAGCCTATTCAGAAGAGCAAGGAGAACGTTTTCATCAGAACATTATGGACTTCGAACAACGTTATCAAGGCCAATACAATGAAATACATTGATGGGAGACTATATTTGGGGTATACTGAGAGAAAGTATTTGTGAACATAAAAAAAAAGAAAAACCGTCCACTTTTAAATTAATATCCACTTTTTTGTGAGCTATTTTGATAGTAAAACTTAATAAAAATAATAAACGTATTTATTTGTATGGTTTCATCTTCAAATAAAAATTAAAATCGCAGATTTTAAAAAATATCGTTCCAACAGTCTTTCAAATGCAACAGCAAACTTTTTCATGCCATATATGTTTTTTTCGTCTAATTATGATCCAAACTATCAAAATTTTATACTTAAAAGTTAAATTTCGTGTTTACTTGTGTTATTAGTAGCGTCGCAAACTCATGTCGACCAAGTGATGAGGACAATTTAAATTGTAGTTATAGTGTAATTATTAAATTAATTAATAGTGTAATTGTAGTTGTAGTTAATTAGTTGATTGTTTATCACGAATATTTACTATATTTTGTGCTGTTCAACTGGCTATCAAATTCTCTTTGTCTTCTAGATTCCATTCAGAAAAGGGCCATTCGGTTGATAAACAGCTCAACTCTCACAGATACCCTTCACTC
Organism: Agelastica alni; assembly: GCA_950111635.1. NCBI lineage: Eukaryota > Metazoa > Arthropoda > Insecta > Coleoptera > Chrysomelidae > Agelastica > Agelastica alni. The sequence goes on along the minus strand of OX467709.1, from coordinate 28,732,926 downwards.
TCTAGAACATAGAAGAAGAGTGGCAGACCAGTCATTACTCTACAGATATTTCCATGGCAGATGCTCCAGAGAAATAAAAACTATTGTACCACCACTGGCCACATTCGTCGGAAGAACTCGGCACGCTGATCAGTCTCACCCATTTACTCTCAAGATTGACACTACAAGGACCATCTTCATCAAGAATCCTTTTTTTACAAGGCTGTTACAGAATGGAACAAGCTTCCAAAATCAGTTTTTCCAGAGAACTATGACTTGCAACTTTTCAAAAAGCGGGTCCACAATCATTTCCTTTCTATAATCCCTCTCCCTTCTAATAGTCGCAGTGCGGGCCGTCCGCGGCCCACACGATAGGTCTACCCTTTTTGCGACTATTTTCAGTAAAAAAAAATGTCTCGGTTCGTGACTTCCGCGATGTTTCTTTACAAGTAGTTTCTGGTGTTTTTCTACTGTTTGCTATTGTTTACACATATAAGTTCCAAGTTATTGGAATGAAGTTCCTTATCGCATGGTACGGCTGGGGGCTAAGCCTAAGAAAGTGTAGGATTTTTCCGTCACGAAACACGAAACATTGATAATTGATAATGTTAAATCATGGATTATTACCAGAAGGTTTTCAATATTGGGGCAGCTACTGGTGTTGCTACTGAATCTCCAACAATGAGTGAGTTCCAAAAATATAACTATTTAAAAAATCCCTGGTAACCTCCTGGAAGTTATCAGTTCCCACACAATAAGAACAATAAAACTGACAAGAAATATCTAAGCTTCAAGCACTTGAATACATATGAATGGGTGACATATTCATGTTTTTTATACTTTTATATTTGGTTATGTTTTATTTGTTTTTGAACATACATATTTTTTTATTTACTTTTTTCTGACCAAGTTTTCTTATAAAATAAATATATTTATGAAAAATATCGACTAGTTTTAACTTGCTTTTTACTATGAAAATTTTGACATTTGAAAAGATACTAAATATGATAACCTGTTTACTAAAATCAATCTTTCTATAAAAAAGCACTCGACTATGACTCAGTAGGCAGTAAGTCCAACAAAAAAATCCGTTATCTTGCTAACCTATATGAGCCGTGACTTTCTATATGCTCCCCCCCTCAATCATTGCCTGGATCCGCTACTGACACGAAGCCATAAATAGTTCAAAAATATATTTTTAAAGTGGACCAACCTTTTCTTAGACGAATTAAATGTTAGCCTCTCAAATGTCAAAAAAAATTAATTACAAAAGGGTCACAACTTATAAGATTTCCGACGACAAACGAGGCAATTGACCTTAAATTAACTTCAATTCCGTACAGATTTACATAACACTTAGGTACAGCATTTAACAGAAACAACGCGTAAGGTGTTCGATCTAAAATAAAATATTACCGTCTGCAATAATACACCATAATATTTTAGTACCACAAAGGAAAGCAACTTCTTTAATCCTCCCTCGTGGTGTTTACGATTTGGAGTCACTATCTGTTTGACTGGTTGTCTAAAAAATGCGTGTAACATATTTTAGTAGGTTACAATGTTTTACGGAATAGTAATTTACGTAACAAGTTCCGAAGGTGACATTTGGAATTCGCGAGTCCCGTAAAATCACTTTTGGATCGTGTTACGTACAATATTTTTTCTGTAGCCGTTTTGTATTTTAAAAAGAATATCGATGGATAATAACTTTATTTAGACAATTGCATAAAATAATAACTCTTATAAATACATTACTTATGAATATTAATTACACAATTATGACAATTACTTATTTTAATATTATTAGGAATATTAACAGAAGTGACATTGTTGAAATTAGAATTGGACGCATCAGTAATTGTACTAGTTTTCGAGATATTAATTTTGTTACGGCCCTTTTCAATCTGTGAAGCTATGTGAATTTTGTTTCGTAAAGAATTTTCTATGTATCCCTCTGCTACATTGGTTGATTTCTATCCTCCGTCTCTCTTCAAGTTGGTTATACTACCACCACTTTCAGCGAGTAAAGTGGCTGAGCTCCTGCGTAAACAGTGCCCGGTGTATCCTTTGGGATTGAGTAATTTTAGAAATTCAGCAATTGTGCAGGCGATTTTTCCAAAAGTGTGAATACCAATAGGTTGTATAGTACATTTTCCGTTTTTATAATAAACAAATAATCTACGATGTGGTGTGTTTGCTTGACGTAATGACAAATATTTGTTGTATGGAAATATTATTTTCTTCAATGACGATAAAAGTTCGTTCCATATTCGTTTTAGAATTGGGAATTTTAATCACTAACATGGTTGTCTTATCTTATATATCATCCAAATTCATTTTACAAAGCTCTTCACGACGACAAGCGCCTGCCAAACCAATTATTATTGCAACCTAAAATAAAAAAATTAATCATATTGAAGAAGAAAAATTAGATTTAATTATATTACCTTTGTCATTAGGTAGATATTATCTCCAGCTTCTGATAAGAAGTGATCTATTTCTTCTTTATTCAATACTTTTGATTTTTTTGGTTTATAGCCAATAGATTTTCTTTTAAGGAAAGCAATAACTTCGGGATAGTGGCTTATATCTATATTATTTTTAATATTAATTGTGGATTTAAGCATCGAGTAATTGCTCCAGAGGCTTGTTGGCTTTAATATTTTAGATTTTTCCATTAAATATGCAAAAATCACTTGTTCATTTATAATATGCACATTTTTATCATTACTCCATTTTTTAAATAAATTGTAAACCAATTCATACCTCTTTCTTGACTTTACCGGCAATAATTCGTAAGTAGCTTCTTTAGCAGATTCACTTATCTCATGTGGGATCATTTCAGCCTCACTTTCACTACTGATTTCCATTTTTTGGATTTAAAAATCGAAAAAACAAAAACCAATATTACGTGACAATCGCTGTCATAATAAAATACAAGTTCATGTTATTGTCAAAACCGCCTACGTAGATATCCAAAATCTTACCGAAAGCAAAGAAATCGTTCCGAAAGTGAAAAAAATCGTGCCGAAAATAGATATTTTCGGTACAATTTGTGTAAAGTGGTATTTTCGATTTAATAAATCATACAAAAAATTTTGTTTTCGAGACGGCTAGAGAAAAAATTATTTTACTTAATTTTATGGAGCAGTGCCGGTTTAAGCTTATTTCGGGCCCTGGACGCAAAATATTTACTTGGTTGATAGATATTCCATGGCTATTCTTTCAGCAAATGAAACAAAATGTGAATGTTTGGTGTTTATTGTAAATATATATAAAAATTTTCTTTAAAAAAGTTTTCTTTAAAAAATGTAAGTATAAAAATAAGAAACAAAACTTTTGCGTGTTTTTAACTTCTCCATTGCGTCATTTTCTATAAATAATAAAGACAACGCATTATTATTATTATTACATATAAACAAAGAATAGTGAGATAAGAGAACGCTGTGGTGTAAAAGAAGATGTGGTTACAAAAATAGATAAAGGAATGCTTAGATGGTTTGGACACGTAGAAAGGATGGATGAAGGAAGATTGACGAAACAAATTCATAAGGCACGTGTGAATGAACAAGTCGGTAGAGGTCGACCTCGGAGAACATATTTCGATCAGATCAACATTGTTTTGAAGAAAGGCCAGGTCAAGAGTACCAACAACCGACGAGCATGTATGAGAGCACCGATGAAAGTAGAGGAAGCAAAAGGTGTGTGTAAGAACCGTTGCAAGTGGAAGGAAGCGGTATGTATGTATTTATGTATGCAAAGTACTTTTGAGCAATATTGTTTGCAGTGGTGTAAATTAGTTGGAGTGTGCACAGATGGTGCGTTTTCAATGGTAGGTTTACGAAGAGGTTTTATCGGAATTCTGAAGGAAAGAGCAACCGCTATGAATGTGCAAGAATGTGATTTAATTATTCTGCATTGCATTATTCACCAACAAAACTTGTGCTCTAAGTCCATTCAACCGAAGAATGTTATGGATGTAGTGGTAAATCGCCAGTTTAAAGCATTTCTGGATGAACTCTCTTAAGAAGACGATGATGTGACATATTATTGCGAAGTAAGGTGGTTAAGCAAAGATAAAATGCTAAAAAAATTGTATGACCTTAGAAAAGAAATAGCTGATTTTATGGAAATGAAAGAGAAACTATTGCCACAAATTTGTGATCCAACTTGGATTTGTGACTTGGCATTTCTAGTGGACATCACAGGACACTTAAACGACCTGAAATTGAAGCTTTAAAAACAAGGGCAATTGGTAAATCGGCTGTACAGTCATCTTTAAGCTTTTCAATACAAAATTAGCTTGTAGGAAACACAAATGAGAAGTAACATTATCTAGTCACGAAAACATTGAATGCGGTCGCCATGGTAAAGAACTGAAACTACTGTCAGACCAATTCACTGATCGATTTTAAGAATATGGATAGCACTTTCAATATTTTTGCAAATCCTTGTTAGAGTAATACGTTGAAGATTCTTCACTTCACCGACAAATGGAGTTGATCGAACTTCAAGAAGACTCATATTTATAGTCTAAATTTGATGATGTGGAACTAAGCTAATTTTACAGAACATACCTTTCCGAAGAAAAGTATCCACAGCTGAGAGCTTTCTCACGAAAAATAATTTACACATTCGGAAATACGTATAAATGTGAGCAGCTTTTTTCAATCATGAAAATTAATAAAAATAAGCATCGTACTCGGCTTACAGATGTTAATGTAAAAAACACTTTGCGCCTATGTACTAGTGCTATTGACCCCAATATTGATCATCCTGTTTCTCAGCTTCAAACTCAAGTCGCTCATTAATTTTCATTTGATTTTTCTCTCTTTTTTAAATAATTTGCTTTTTATATGTTTAATTATGCTATAATAAATAAAAAAATGTGTGAATTTTTGTCGCTTTTTTATTCACTTCTACCTACTTATTTCTTGCCTACGGCCCGCGATCTAGTTAAGTCCCGAAATTACGGCCTCAGCTGAGCAAAGGTTCCTGCAATACAGCATAGTTTCGGAGTGTTCCAAATTTTCAATTGATTACTAATTGTTAAGAGGCATGGTAGTTAGTGGTCTTAATCAGTGGCAGAAAGCTATACAGAAGATTCCAAAGTAATATAGAAGAAAGTATCCTCTAGTATTTTGGGTAACCTTTCATGCACTGATGGCACTTCAACAAGTTCAAGTACTGGAGCTTATTTAACAACTTGTTCAGAATTTGTAATTAAAGTCTACAATGAATAAATATTAATGCATTTTTTATGACTAATAAAAGTGGTGTTTAATTTGATTTTTATTTATTTATTTTTAAATTTGCCTCCTTTGAATTAATAATGGCACTAATTAGTATTATGAAGGTCAGTTTACGTCTGTGAAAGGTAGATGCTTCTGTTTCGTTTTTGGAGTAACGTGTTAAGTTTTTGATTATCTGTGATGTCATGTTAGCTGCTGTTTTTGAATGAAACACTCGTTTCAAAGCGTTGTATTTTTAATTAATTTCTGAAACAGTATAGATTATTTAGGAAGTCGAATTGTATTGGAAACAAAATGTAGGGAAGTCAACTCTTACCTTGGTGGGACTAAATCTTCCGAAGCGTGGAAACTAATCAGATCGTTAAAAACTAATTCAGTTAATAAAACTAATATTCATCTAATTCAGATAGATAAATGGAAAAAACACTATTCCAAAGAACTTAAAGAGAACAGAGAACAATATTTAACTACTTAAAAAACTTACTAGAACAAGAATACGAAGCAAACGAAATCGAACAACAAGCAGGGTTTCGAGCCGGCCGCTCATGCATGGACCATATTTTTAGCATTGTTCAAATGAGTGAGAAAAGAGTGGCAACTTTTACTTTTACTTTTTGTAGACCTTACAAAAGCGTACGATACTGTCCCGATAACAAAACTGTGGCAAGTCTTAGAGAAATCAACGATCAATAACACTGTAATAATAGCTATTAAACAGTTATATCAGCAATTAACATCCAAAATTAAGTTAGGAAATAATCTATCTGAAAGTTTCACCGTCACTAAGGGTCTAAGACAAGGTTGTAGTTTATCCCCCACACTATTTAAAATATATTTAAACGAAGTGTTAAAGAAGTGGAGACGAGCGTGCCATAGAATGGGGATACAGTTAAATGATGACACTACTCTGTATAATCTGCACTTCGCGGATGATCAGGTCGTCGCGGCCCAAGATAAAGAAGACCTGGAGTTTATGGGAAAACGACTTCTTAGAGAATACGAAGAATGGGGATTAACGGTTAATATGAGCAAGACGAAATATTTGTGTATTGGGGAAGAAACAACAGATCTGGATCTGGACAATGTAAAAATAGGAATATGTAAGGAATACACCTATTTGGGTACAAAAATCACATGTAAAGGTCGTACTGAGGAGGAAATAGACCAAAGGATATTAAAAGGAAAGAAAGTTATAGGATGCCTAAACTCGCTGTTGTGGGCAAAAAATATATCTAGGGAAAAAAAACATATGATATATAATACTATCTTTCAAAGTACTGTTCTATATGGCTGTGAAACGTGGCAACTTAATAAAACATTAGAACGCCGATTGCTAGCCCTGGAGATGGATTTCTGGCGAAGATCTGCTGGCATATCACGTCTCGATAGGGTTACAAATGACCGAATTCGACAAATTGTAAAGACCGACACAACTATAATAGATGAAATCCAACGAAGACAACTTATATGGTAAGGCCATGTTGAACGTATGACAGATGAAAGGCTACCCAAACTAGTGCTTAAATGGACCCCAACAGAACGAAGAAAAAGAGGTAGACCAAAACCAACATGGATAGGGGGCATTCAGAAAGCGATGTCCGAAAGAAATCTAGCCCCAGGAGATTGGACTGACCGAAGAGGCTGGCAACTGGGAACCGGAAGGCGAAAGACGCTATAAACCGGATTAATAATAATAATAGAATTGTATTGCAAAAAAGTGCCTGTGTGGTTGCTTATCCGGCGTATACATAATTAAAGTTGATTTATTAAAGAAAGAGACATGTCATCCCAACGAATCGGATGTAGAGTGCCGATTTAAACCGAATTGGTTACCACTCAACCACACCTTTACTTTTTCAACATGATTACATATTCCCGCTTATATTAGGAGTATACTCGTGAATTTCTTTGTTTATTGTCAAGCTGGTTTATTCGACAACCGTCGAGTTTTTTTGACGTTTCATTCTACTCCGAGTGATTTAACCAATGACCTAATATTTACATTTCAGAGTGCAGCCAACAACGATTCACAGTCTTAGACCAATGTTTGTTGTCTTGGAACATAGTTGCCAGTTAATCAAAATGTTGGAAGAGCTGAGTTTCTGATCAATTTTATGCTCAATTTTCTGTCTTCTTAACATTCAAAATGGTTAATTTCACAAACAGACGGTGCGTGCCTCATAAGTATCAATACATATATGTGTATAGAAAAATATGTGAATAAGAATTCAATTTGCGATAGGTAATGTATTCGATTGATCTCATTCATGATCACGTACTTCGAACAATCGGCAACGGTGGAGTCTTTCGCGTGTTCCGCTCGTACGCGAAAATCGAGATCTCATTTTCTATCTCTGTCTAGGACGGATCTATCTCTAGGAAGGATATTAAGGATGAAGTAACTTATGCATTGGGTATGCTCAAGAACAAAAAAGCTGCAGGTCCGGACCAACTGCCAGCGGAAATTCTTAAACTGATAGAGGCGGACCGGATTCATGTTTTGGTAGAAGTAATCAATACCATATATAGAACAGGAATAATACCGAATGAGTAATTGCTATCAACTTTTATAACCCTTCCAAAAAAGATAAATGCCAGGCATTGCTCTGACTACCGCACAATAAGCCTAATGGTTCACACATTGAAAGTCCTGTTGAAGGAGGTCCATAATAGAATATTCGGGAAACTGGATGTAGATATCAGCGATACTCAATTTGGATTCCGGAAAGGCCTAGGAACAAGCAACCTTAAGAGAGTCATAGTTACGACCGCTCCTGGGGGGTGTGGGGGGACCGGAGGGTCCCCCCACCGAAGCCTTGTTTGTCAGAGTAAGAGACATTGTTATGGCAACCGATTACTAGATCCGCCCGACATCTACATCCGTGTCTGCTTTCACAGACAGAACTTAATACGGCAACCGAATACTAGTACATAGATCCGACCTCTACATCCATAACGTCCTTTTCGCATTCTCTGTTAGATCTTATGGTGAAAACCATGATACAACGTCGACGAATGCTAGACTCCCGGTGCTTCGCTCAGATACTAGCCACCGCAGCAGCCGACACGTCATTGCTAGGCGCCTGACTTCTCATGTGCCTCCCGTGAAACGGAGGCGGGCGTATACCCGAATACTTCGCAAATGTTCACCTTATCACACCGCCAGGTTCCCTGGTTACAGCTCTTGACTACTCTCGCTATCCCAAGCTCAAGTGCCCCCCACCGCACGAAGCAGCAGTTGCCCGGTTTTTTTTAAAAATTTTTTGTAACTTTTTTCCAGTGATAAGGGTCACCAAGTGGATCCGTTCTTTTTAAGGGTATTAAGCTCTTATTATAGACGATTTACCCCGCCTAGTGGGGCCCCACGTCGATACTCACAATGGTAGCAAGCATGAACCAACGTGAGGCTGGATTAGGTTTCCCTCGCCGCCGAACTGTTAACGAGAATAATTCATTGGGTCGTTAGTACTCCCGACACCGTACTAAGGGCTTCATGACGCATGAACAGACTAGCGAAAAACCCCCCAACGATGGTGTGCACCGTTGGCCCGATTCGAACCTCGAACGTGAATTCTCGGTCCAAACCGGGAGTACATGCTCCAGCTAGGAATCTACTGCCACTACGAGTCCGTTCCCGATGAAAAGGGCACACTTAGCCATCGCCGTGTGGGGCTCCCTCTTCCCCGTAGTACCATTATTGGGTTGATGAGCACCCTACCGTGAATGGTCGCGGTTCGCTTAGTTCAAAAAGAAGCTCGCAGTTGGTGCCGACCAGACGGGAGCGTTACCTTTAACCAGAAATCTGGAATCAGTCGCCACCCGAAGGCCCCGACCTCTGAAACAACTGCTAGAAACGATCAGAGGAAGACACGCATGAGGTTTTTTAGGCCCCTTATAGCAGAGGCGTGCCCAGCTCGTCAATCGCCGTTTGCACGACGAAAGACTACCACTCATTATGCGAGTCCCCGACTGCACCTTTCAACCGCGCAAGCGGAATCGGTGAGTGGCGAGGGTCGCGACGCTGCTGCACAGTGGTGCCGACAACAGCACTATTTGCAGTAAATGTCCTATCACAAAGATGCCTAGACATAAACCAAGACAAATACGCCTTCTTTATAGACTACAATAAAGCATTTGATAAAATTAGACAAGACCAACTCATAGAAACATTGGTCACGAGAAGGATAGATCTCAGAGACATAAGAATAATTTCAAACCTATATTTTGGCCAAAAAGCAACAGTACGAATAGAATACATGACATTAGAGGAAATAGAAATACAAAGAGGTGTTCGTCAGGGGTGTATACTATCACAAATCTTCTTTAATCTGTACTCGGAGGACATAGTAAATAGGGCACTTGATGATCAGGACATTGGCATTAAAATTAACGGCATGACAATAAAAAATCTGAGGTACGCTGACGATACAGTTATTTTAGATGGAACACACGGAGACCTACAGACGCTAATTAACAGAATGGTCACTGTAAGCGAAGAATATGGACTATCACTATACACAAGCAAAACAAAATATATGCTGCTAACAAAAACAACTCAAAACAATCGTAAGATATATGTGAGGAACCAGCCTATTGCAAGAGTAAGACAATACAAATACCTAAGCACGATTATTAATGAGAACAATGACAGCTCACAAGAAATATGAGTCAGAATAGAACAGGCGAGAAGCACCTTTACAAGAATGAAGAGGCTTTTGTGACGCCGAGATTTAAACCTTGATTTAATAATACGACTGAAGAGATGCTATGTGCTGTCTATACTATACTATGGGATGGAGGCCTGGATACTGAAGGTAACCGACATAAGGAGACTGGAGGCATTTGAGATGTGGATATACCGGAGAATATTGAGGATCTCATGGGTAGAGAGAATAACAAACGTGGAAGTGATGAGACGTATGCATAAGGAGAGAGAAGTGATTCCGACAATTAAGAGAAGAAAACTGCAGTACATGGGACATGTCATGACGGTAGAAAAATATCAAATGCTACAAATAATTATGCAGCGAAAAATCCAAGGCAAGAGATCTTTACGAAAAAGACGAAATTCATGGCCGAAAAACCTTAGGGATTGGTTTGGATGCAGTAATAATGAACTATTTAGAGCTGCGGTCTTAAGAATAAGAATTGCTATGATGATTGTCAACCTTCGAAGCGGAGACGGCACCTAGAGAAGAAGAAGGAAGGGTAGAGATAAAGAGAGAGTACCTAATTTTACAACTAAAAACTAGAAAAAAATTATTGCTTAACGAGATAGGCGGCTATGAAGCTGGCATATGAATATGCAACAATTAATTCCAAAAAAGTTCCAGATTCTTGGACTTACAACAACTGCGCAGGGAAGATTGGTTCAGAGGATTTATGACAGGAAACCCTAAACTAAGTTTGAGAACCCCAGAAGCAACCAGTTTATTCAGATCAACCAGCTTTAATAAAAAAAACGTTACTGATTTCTTCGAAAACCTCAAAGAAGTTAGGGAAAAATACTAATTTAAAGCTCATAACAGGAGTACAAGAGTGTCTCAAAGTAATAGTAAGCAAGCATGTGCGCCAAGCAGGAAAAGTTACTTTAGCTTTGCTTTGCCGTAAACGCTCTGGGAAATGTTATTCCACCATTTTTCATTTTCCCTATGGTTAAATACAACGAATCCTTTTGGATCACCAGGCTCACAAGGTGACTCCTATCCGAGTGGATGGATCACAACCAAGAGTTTTGTGAAAATCATGGAGCATTTTGTGAAGTATTGGAACGCGTTTCTTTAAAACCGCGTTCTGCTTATCCTCGACAACCATGAAAGTCATGTCAATATTAAAGTCGTCAAATACGCAAAATTAAATGGAGTAACTTTGCTGACTTTACCACCCCACTGCAACAATAAGTTGCAGCCATTAGATGTTGCCATTTATTTATCTCTCAAGACTAGATATATGTAACTCAGCTATGAATAATTAATTCCTCACTTATGTATCTTAAAGATGCTCAAAGTACCTTCCTCGTGTTCTCATGTGCTACATTATGCTAGGTGCCATATTTTTATGATTAAATTTCTTTATAGAAATATAATTTGTTATAATTATTTTGCCCATTTTTAAACCCGGGTTAAGGCTTCCTACTTGGAGGTTAAGTCTCCCACCCAGGCGGGAGATATTAGCCGAACGTCACTTTGGTAGAAATCGTTAATTACTCATAAACTATTAATGTCGAATTAAACTTCATTAAGAGAAAATATAGGTAATAATGCAGCTTAACATACAATTTATAGAAAATAGCGATTTGTAAGTATAGAAAGATTTATGAACATTTTGGTGGAAGGCGGGTGTATACTCTTCCCGACTCCCCCAATATATTAAATATTGATTACTCCCCACATAACTGTGTTCTGCAAATGATAATGGAAAAATATTTCATGAAATTGTTTCTTGAAATATACCAGCAGTACGAGTGCTTGTGGGATAACAAATACAGCAAAAAAGCGTACTTCTCAATGTTCACTAATTTAAATTTGCCTGAGTTAACCGTAGTGGATATAAGGGATAAAATAAAAACGATTTAAGCATGTTATGTAGAAATTCAGAATAAAACGGTGCTGGTGTTGATAAAGTTTATGAACCCCGACTATTGTGGTTTAAAGATGAAGATGTGTTTCTACGTAATTTATGCACTGCAAAACCAAGTACATGAAATAAGGAAAAGTGACAGTTTATAACACATTCAAAAGTTATTCACCCTGTATAATAGATTATTCTTTTAAAAAATAGTAAATTAAATAATTGACCTGTTTCCGGATTTTTTCATATTACTGTTTATTTAGCTAATAATGAATTAATGCCTTACAATATGGACGTATAGTTTAATTCTTACTCTTGAGAAATGTAATTAGCCTTCTTATTAAAATTTTATTTTGATGTATAATTGCTTTTGTTTAAGTATTAAAATAGGATATTACTTTTGTGTTATTACATGGGTCATGCGAATTCAAGTTTTTATTGTATTTTATATCATGTATGCACATCATTCGTATAGAGCAGTTATGGTAAGAAAGTTATATGTGGTACGTTAAAATTATTTGTGTATTATTTCATCATTCAAATTTAGGTAGCTCACCAAAGCCACTAAGCACATTAAAAAGGTTGGATAAAAGCTTCTTAAAAACTAGCGGTTTTTAATATACTCGTAGTTGTAAGTATCTTATTGGCCATTATTCCACAAAAATAATTATTTACATTTGTCACCTTGAATAACAGAAAAAGCTATCTAAGGAAACCGCGGGCGGTTTCCGGCCAAATATTTTTCATATTTATTTTTCATTCTCATAAAACGACCCGCAATTTGGTTTCTGTCGAATATTTATTTATTTTGTTAAATCCATAAAAATTTTGAACCGGGCTATACCACAAAATGCGGTTTTCACCGGTCGTAATCTATTTTTAGATTGTATAATTTTGCCTATTTGTGTGCGAACAACATTGATTTGGTGTCAGTGTCACGTTCAACCATTTTACTCAGTGTGTTTATTTCTATTAACAACACTTTTTACAAAACACACACACACAAACACACACAAACACAAACACACACAAACACACACACACACAAACAAATACACAAACACACACACAAACACACACACATACACACACACGCGCGCACACACACACACACACGCGCGCACACACACACACACACAACGAATGTCGAGCTGGTGGCATATGCAGATGACGTGGCTGTAGTGATCGTCGTTAAGCACTTTGAGGAAATAAACCTGGCATTCGACACCACATTTGGACGAATAAACCAGTGGATGAACACGGTGAAGTTGCAACTAGCTAAACACAAGACTGAGGTAGTGCTCATCACCAGTAGACAAGCAGTGGAAACGATCAGTTTGGAATTTGGAGAGCAAAAAATCACATCGCAACCGTACATCCGGTATCTGGGAGTAATGCTTGATGCCCAACTCAACTTTAAGCAGCAAGTGGAACACGTGAGTTCCAAAGCATCAGTCGTGAGAGCAAGCCTAGCACGGTTGATGCCGAATGTTGGAGGTCCGAAGCAAAGTAGGAGGTTGTTGCTATCATCAGTGGTCACATCAGTACTTACCTATGGGATATCTATCTGGAGGGATGCCTTAGAAATTCAAGAATCATGGAGAAAGGCTGGACCAGTATATCGACTGAGTTCCTTAAGTGTAGCCAGTGCCTTCCGCACAGTATCGGAGGAAGCAGTGTGCGTTATTTCCGGAACTCTACCTCTTAGAGTTTTGGCTGAGGAAAGACGGACCCTTTATCATCGAAAAAGGTCAACTACACTGAGTGCTGAGAAACTTAGAACAGAGGAACGGCAGAACAGCAAAAGCCGATGGCAGCTCCAGTGGACATGGCGTCTCATTCCAAGGATCGATATTTGGCTGAACCGGAATCTCGGTGAGGTCAACTACTATCTTACGCAGATACTGTCAGGACACAGCTGCTTTCGAGCATATCTTCACCGCTTTAAGCACGATGATTCCCAGGAGTGCCCGTCCTGCCCAGGAGTCGATGAAGACGCGGAGCACGTATTCTTTATGTGCCCGCGTTTTACCATGTGGCGAAATGACTTAGAGACGATCCTCGAACAGTCAATAACACCCAAGACACTAGTGAACGCCATGCTGACATCAAAGGCCGCCTGGAGTGCGACCAGCGCTTATGCAACGAAAGTGCTCCAAGACCTGCGTTTCGTTGAAAGAGAAAGAGCCAAAACAGTAATGCCTAGGAGATAGAAGTGGTGACTTCAACTACTAGAAGGAAGAGCAACAGCTAGATCCTTTCCCCGCGAAGTAACGCCTAACGGCGGTTTCCTAAGCCTGGAATACGTAAATGTATTTTTCCTAAACCTCTGAGAAAAAAAAACACACACACATACACACGCCGAGAGAGGCAAGCACTTTTACGAAGGATCACGCCTGACAATATGTTGGAAGCTATGCTCGCCTAACGGCGGTCCCGCAGAGGAAGCAGAGGCCAGAAATAGAGGAGGTTTTTAGTCGGTATTGGCAGTACTTCCGAGTCCGACATACCAGTCAAAACAACAAGTCCTGACGACATCTAAAAAAAAACCCCACACACCCAGGGGCAAGGAAAGGCCTACACTTAAGTATATGGAAAGTGTTAGAGCTACTAACACCAAGATAACAAAATGAATGCAAATTCTATTACGGCTCTGTAAAAAAATAAATTAAGCGTTTTTGATAAAAGCCTAATGTTAAGTTTATTTATTTACAATAAAAAATATATCAATATATTTTATGATTTTCCGAATTATTTATATACAGTGTGATCTATTTGAATTTGAAGCACCCTATAAAATGCGCATTTTTTAAGCGATCAAAAAAATTATTTTTGTTAAATTAAGCATCAAACCATATATTTGAATACACAATTTCATAATTTAAATTTTATTTCCAAGGCACTTTTTTTCGTTGTCAAAAACGGCAAAAGTTTATCAGGCAATTTTTTTTTTTAAATTGGCTTCGCCACTGGATTCAGAATAGTCATAAATAAAAACAACAAAATATTTATTAACAACAAAGCTATAACAATATTAATTATGCAAATAAAATATTTGAATATATTTTCTACGTAAATTGTGGACAAATTCAAACAGGCAACATGGCAAATATGATGTCCAAAAATAATACAGTTGAATACTAAAAATCCAAAGTCGATATCCCATTCCATTCAAAAGTTCCAACCTGAATGAATTTTTAGTTTAGTTGTTTTTATATATGACTATTCTGAATCCAGTGGCAAAGTCAAATTAAAAAAAAACTCCTAATAAACTTTTGACGTTTTTGATAACGAAAAAAAAACATGGGTGCCCTGTCCTCCTCGGACGTTGGCAATCATCTGCGCTATCTGAACCTTGTCTATAGCTCGGCGGAACAATGTAGTAGTGCTCACTCCATACCATTGTCTTAAGTTTTTTAGCCAGGATATCTTTCTTCTACCCGGGCCTCTTCGTCCTTCGATCTTCCCTTCTATAATAAGCTTTAAAAGTCGATACTTGTCATTTCTTAAGATGTGACCAAAATACTCCAGTTTGCGCTTTTTTAGTGTAGACAGAACTTCCAGCTGCTTGTCGAGGCGTTGAAGTACCTCGGTGTTACGCACTCTTTCTACCCAGGAGATTCTTAATAGCCTTCTGTACGTCCACATTTCAAAGGCCTCCAATTTTTTGCACATCGCATCTGTCAAAGTCCAAGCTTCCATTCCATAAAACAGTATGCTAAACACGTAACAGCGAAGCACTCGGACGCGCAGAGGCAAGCTTAAATTTCTGCTGCAAAGTACTTTACGCATTTTCAGGAACGAAGCACGAGCTTGTTCTATTCTGGCACGAATCTCCTGCATGCTGTCCCACTTCTCATTTAGTTGACACCCAAGATATTTAAAAGTTTCTACTCGCTCAATTCGTTGACCGTTAATTGTCAGGTGTCCGTCCACGTTGTTTGATTTGCTAACTGCTAGCCACTTTGTCTTTCTCACGTTCAGGCTAAGTCCGGCCTCTGAGCTTGCAGCCGTCACGCGGCTTACCAGCTCCTGCAGTCCTTCCAGTGATTCGGCAACAAGAACCGTGTCATCCGCATACCTCAGATTGTTGATATTAATCCCATTGACAGATATCCCCTCGTCACATTCATCCAACGCCTCTTGAAATATCCTGTCGGAATACAAATTAAATAACAGTGGTGATAAAATGCATCCTTGACGAACGCCTCTCAGGATTTTGATCTCGTCGGACGCGGTGTTATCGATTCTTATTTGAGCACTTTGGTTCCAGTAAATGTTGGCTATTATTCTAAGGTCTCGTTGTTCCAGTCCTATTTCTTTAAGAATGTTGATCAGTTTTTCGTGCTTTACTTTATCAAGTGCCTTGGAAATGAAAATTAAATAATAAAATTGTGTGTCCAAATACAGTTTTTGGTGCTTATTCTAACAAAAAAAAAAATAATGATCGGTTAAAAATGCGCATTTTACAGGGGTGCTTCCAATTCAAATATGTCACACTATATATAAGATATCTGTCTGGCAACTACGCATTGTTGACACATCAGTGTCTGCTTTCTGAATACTACATTTAATTTATTGCACAACTTTTCTTTTAAGTCGATATTCAATTTTTAAAACTATATCGTTATAATTTACTTGCAAAGAACAAACATCATTACATTCGCGTGGATAGATCATAACCTTTACGTCAGTGCTACGCTATGCAGAGATAAAAGTAAACAAACTAGCGCTGCAGCGTTGCCACGTTTTTCATTCTGCTCACCGGTATAAATAAAACGGTATTAAATTTTTCATTAAAATTTATTAAAGTTCAAATCAATCTACAAATTTTCAGCTTTCATGAAATATTTAATTATTGTTAATCCTCAACGTTAAAAGTAGTTAAAAGAACTGAATTCTACACATATCCATAAGAACCCACGTTAATTTTAGCTATATTTAAAAAAGATTTTCTCAAAAAACAAAGCGATAAAAAACATTAAAAAATCATGGTCCTTTTTAACACGCTTATATTAGTTTTATCTGTATGTTTGTAACAAAGACCAACGATAATTCAATAATTCGATCAAATTATCCGATTATCCTGATTAGTTTCGCCAGGATTCATAACGCATGCGCGCAGTTCCTTTAACGAAACAAAAATACGCGACAGTTTTCTACTTTCCAAAATAAGTAGTTTGTATATTTGTATAAAAGTATAGTGTTAATTTCTTAAAAACACTAATGATATAAATTTTAATTTAAAAAAACTAAAAAACACGCTTTTAGAGTTAATAAAATTAAAAAATAAATTGTAGTTTTAAAAACCAAAAAACACGCTTTTAGAGTTAATCAAACTAAAAAGTAAAACATAATTCTAAACATAAGAACAAAATTACTGACTAGAAAATTAATATCACTGTTCGAAAAGCGTGGGGTGCTTTGTATGACATTTTTAAACTAACTCTGCGTTTCGAAATGAAAGCACCACACACTTTTAGAACAGTAACATTAATTTTCGCGTTACTAATTTTATTCCTATGTTAAAAATTATTTTTTACTTATAGTTTGATTACCTTTAAAAACGTGTTTTTTAATTTTTTTAAACTATAATTTTTAATTAACACGCTGGTATTAGTTTCACCGGTATGTTTGTAACTGACTCGTTGGCCTTGATTTTGCACTACTTTAAGCGATCAGATTTAATTTAAACTTTGCACACTTGTCAAATATCGACGACAATGTGATAATTCGATCAAAATACCCGATTATCCTGATTACTTTCGCCAGGATTCATAAATCTCTTCAGGGATTCTTTGCATGAGAGTAAGAGAGATATAAATAAAAGTAAAAAATAATTCATAACGTAAGAATAAAATTACTGACGAGAAAATTAATATCACTGTTCTAAAAGCGTGGGGTGCTTTGTATGACATTTTTAAACCAACTCTGCGTTTCGGGATGAAACAGTGACATTAATTTTAAAGTTATTAATTTTTTTTTTAGTTCATTTGAACAATAATTTATTTAAATCATAAATAATAATTTTTTCAACATTTTATGCCAAACTCAATGTTACTATGTAATCATCGAACATATTTAAGGACGATAAATAGTCTTTTAAAATACCTTTAATTACTTTCTAACGAATCCAAAATATTTAAGAATTCGTCAATAACAATTCTGTTCCAGTAGTTTTACAACCTAACAAATAAGCAAGACAAAAGGGTACAATTTTCTTTGTCAAATTATAATTACTTAAAAACCAGCTTTATAAATTACCCGTCAGGTACCTTCTGAGAAGATGGGCTTATACAGCCAATAAAAGATTGAAAAACCGATAGGAAAAAAATCTTAGTAAAACAATCGTGTCCTAGGAAAAACCCATGAACTGTACAATTTCGAGTAACAAAATTAATGTATATAAATATGTTTTTATTTATTTCGAAGACTGCAAAATTAACAAAAGATCTTCGATGGCTGAACAATTAGTTTCTGTAGTAACTGAAATAAACAACCACATTGCAAAATATTAATAACAATTATAATTTATTAATAATATTTACTGAGCAAGTAGATGGGAATAAAAACCGAGTTTGTTTACAAATTATTTTCGCAATGTTACATTCAGGGAATTCTCAAAAAGGTGAATCCCCTTGATTCCGATTAATTCACTGACTATAACGAAAAGGTTTTTAGCCATTTAAAAATTCCAAATTTACGAATAAAATTAATAGAAGTCCGATATCAATGTTTAATTTTGGGAAAACTTACGTCAAACATGATATGCACTCGTAAGTTTAATAATAACAAAACAAATATGTTGAAATATTAACTTTGTTAGAGTAATTTTAAAACAAGCGTATCACTTTGAAAGTTGTTGAGTTTTTGAAGAAAATATATCAATTTCGTCATCTGTAATTCTGAAATGTCTTTTTCATAATTGTAGTCTCAAAGGTTTTGGAAATTTTGTTGAAAAATCTTATTTATTATTGTTATAACAATCAACTATGAAAAAGCCTTAAACCGAGTAAAGCATACAGAGCTGGTAAATCTGCTTTATGAACGGGGAGTGGACAAATATGACATCAATTTAATTGAAAGTTTGTACAGGGAGCAAACAGGAGTCATAAGGATAGGAGATAAGTCAACCAACAGCGTACCCATCAAAAGAGGTGTAAGGCAGGATTGCATACTCTAACTCTTTTCAACATGTACTGGGAAAAGATATTTCAAAACGCACTAGAAAAAATCTAAGAAGGTATAAAAGTTAACGGGAGGCTTATGAATCATATTAGATATGCGGCCGATGCTGTTATACTAGCTAATAGCCAAGAAGGACTTCATCTTATTAATAAAATTACAAGAGAGAGATGCATTTGGCATTAGGATAAACACAGAAAAAACAAAAACAATGGTAAAATCCAAATACGCAAATGTGAACACCAATATAGATATTGTTGCAAACCGGTCCTGTTATTTGTCGGCGTCCGAGTGCCGACCACAATTACGGGGCATATTAATGAAGCGCTTTGTCGGCCGCCGCCTCAGTCCAGCAAAGTCTCGAACACCGCGTCGTGAAGGTAGAAGGATTGTCTCGGACTCTCGAGAAAAAGATGGAATAGTCTGGAATTATGATTTAGAAATATAAATAGGACAGCGGTCGTGAAAAAGTGTTTATATGTTATGAAATTTAAATAGCTGTAAAAGTTGTATATCTAAGTGATTTATAAAAGAAAAATTTATTGTGTAAAAGTATTGGAATAAAAATTGTTTTGTTAACGTATCGAGAGTTTAAAATCACCGAACCCAAGAAAGAAGTAATTTGGTAACAATATTTACAACAAACGAATAGAACAGGTTGACAAATTCAAATACCTGGCGTGCTGGATAACAAAGGATTTAAACCCGGAAACAGAGATACACTGTCGCATAGAAAATGCAAGAAGTGCATTCTTTAGAACTTGCTAACAAATCCTGCACTATCGTTAAATATCAGATATAGATTTGTGAAAGCTTATATTCACTCAATCCTTATGGGACGGAAGCTTGGACGCTGGGAATGTGCTCGATGCGACGCATGAAAGCCTTTGAAATGTGGTTAATGCGCAGAATGGTCAGAGTATCGTGGACCAACGAAACGGTCCCGAGAAGAATGAATGTAAACAGATAAATTTTTGGAATTGTCAAAAGACGGAAGACAAGTTACCTGGGGCACATTTACAGAGGCAAAAGATACGAGTTTCTAAGACTTATAATGGAGGGCAAAGTTGAAGGAGACAATGCTCATGGCTAAGAAATGTAAGAGAGTGGACTGGTCTAAATTCAGAGTCACTACTAAGAATAGCACAAGATAGAGAACGATTTGCCGGAGTTGGAGCCAACCTTCAATAGGAAGAGGGCACCTTAAGAAGAAGATAACAATCAACAACAAATAAAACAACAGATACTTAATACTGATATTAGGTACTATTAGAGTGGGTTATTATCTTCATCCGTTCATCTTTTGGACATTCATTCATTTATTCCGTACTTCGTGCCGGTCGGGGACGTCTCCCTAACACTGCGACCTAGAGGTCTTTTGTTTTCATGTACTGAAAGATGAACTACCACCGGGTAAAACGCTTGGCGAAGGACAGCAGTCTGCGGATCAGATCTTTGCTAGGCAATGGTACTATTTCCAGAACTACCGACTACCTTGGTCTAGCGAGTGCGTTGCTGTTTCTTCGTACTACCTACAGTTCCTGTAGATGAAATTTCTAGTAAAGATTGCTATACTGTGCAGGTGTTTTATAATTAAACAGTGTCCCGTTAGGATTCCTGTTATCAGTGGCACCTTGTCCCTGCTGAGCTTTATCAGGTCTTTTGTCAGACAAGGGTCTAGCAGAGTTTAGCATGGCTGTTATACTTCTACATTTCTATCTTTCTTTCATCTAGGCCCACAGTTTGACTTAACTGCGGGCAGTTGCCTAGCAAATAGCCAATAGTCAAGAAGGACTTCAAAACCTTATTGACGCAGTAGTAAGGGAATGCGACACTTTCGGACTCAAAATAAATACAGAAGAAACAAAAACAATGACTATCTCCAAAAAGGCAAATGTGAACACCTATATAAACATATATAACAAACAAATATAGCAGGTCGACAAGTTCAAATATCTGGGATGCTGGATAACACGAGATTTAAACCCGGAAACAGAAATCAAATGCCGTATAAAAAACGCAAGAAGCGCATTCCTTAAGATGAAGAGACTTAACAAACCCTACATTATCGTTAAACACCAGATACAGATTCGTAAAAGCTTATGTCTACTCAATCCTTTTATATGGTAGCGAATCATGAACGATGGGAATACGATCAATGCGTAGAATAGAAGCCTTCGAAATATGGGTAATGCGTAGAATGCTCAAACTATCATGGACAGAGCATGTCTCCAATGAAACCGTTTTAGGAAGGATGAAAGTGGACAAAGAAATCTTGGGAATGGTAAAAAAACGCAAGACAAGCTATCTGGGACACATATACAGAGACAAGAGATACGAGTTCCTACAACTGATAATGGAGGGCAAGATTAAAGGTAAAAGAGGACCGGGCAGGAGACAGAATTCGTGGTTAAAGAATGTTAGCGATTGGACTGGCCTGAATTCAAAGTCACTACTAAGAGCAGCACAGGACAGAGAGAGATTTGACGAAATTGTAGCTAACCTTCAGTGAAGACGGCACGTTAAGAAGAGAAGTTAATTATTTCTAAATTTTCGAATTTTAAAACAGTAATATGGAATTATTTAAATTGACTTCAACCAACAATATTTAGTTATTTATAACGCAAAAAAAATACTGACGAGATAAACAAACAGTGGAAATATTTAGGCACACTATAAAGTAAAAGTAGCCATTTTTAAAACATTTGTCGATTATTTTTAATATTAGCAGCTTCTTGAATTTTCTGTCGTAATTCTTCGATAGAATTAATTGTATCTTTGTAAACCATGTCCTTCATTGGTGACCATATTGAGAAGTCTAGAGGGTTTGAATCTGGACTTTTAGGTGGCCAAACAAATTCACTGCCACGCCCAATCCACTGGTGAGGAAAATGTTCATTCAGGTATTGCCGTACTGGCAGAGAAAAATGTGGCGGCGCATTGTCTTGCATAAACCACATGTTCCGCCTTATGGCTAGTGGTACATCTTCTAGTAGTGTGTTTAACTGTTGTTCAAGGAAGTTTAAATAAAGGGGCCCGCTTAGATTAGGAGTAAAATTAAAAGGACCAATAAAAAAAACAGATATCACACTACACCAGATATTTACCTTGAATTCATGCTGAAAATGTCGTTCCATTAGAGCATGTGGATTTTTGGAGTCCCACAAATGATTGTTTTTTCGATTAACAACACCTCGTCTAGTAAACGTCGCCTCATCGGTAAAAAGGAGGTAATTAAGAAAATCCTGGTTTTCGTTTTGTTTATCTAGCATAAATTGAGCAAACTGTAGGCGAACTGGTAAATCTTGAGGTAGCAAATTTTAAACAGGAGTATAGTGATATGGACGGAGATTCTCTTTCTTTAAAATTCTCCAGATGGACGATTGGCTTATTCCTGTTGCCGCACTTAACCGACGAGTACTGAGATCTGGATTTTCCGAAATACGAACTAAAACCTCTTCTTCATCATCTACGTTGATATTTTTTGGAGCACCATTTAAGCTTTTAGGACGAAAACACCCTGTTCGTCTAGGCGGGTATAAATACGTCTGAACAGTTTATGATTGGGTTGTCTTCGATTTGGGTATATTTCTAAATACTATCTGGCTGCACCAAGCCCACTATAATTTGACTGAGCAAAAACACAAATCATATCACGCATTTCACTGTTGGAAAATTTATTATGTCGTGGCATTTTATTATTTTACTACAAATAATACACTTGGTGACAGTAAAATTTTCAAATAATTCTTTACACGAAAAACTGATAAGCCCACTTAAAAAGAAGTCAATGTAATAACGGTGGCTTAGGAGTCTTTACGCTGAATGTTTAAAATGCAAATAACTCAAAAACCGATAGAGTTACATGAAATAAACAGGAGTACCCTTTTCATTCAAAATTGAACTGCCTTTTAGATTCTCTAGTCATTTTAAAATTGAACTGCCTTTTAGATTCTCTAGTCATTTTAGCCATAACTCATTAGACAAAAAAGATATTTTGTAATTTACCTAAGTAACAGGGTGTAACTAACGCCCTGTATGAACGGTGCTAAATTCAGCATAAAATTCGTAATTTTCATGCCAAAAAACATAAAGTTGCCAATTTTCAAGACGATGCTGCTTAAAATCACAAAATTATTAAGAAATTTCAAATTAAAATTCCAACTTTAAATACCCTGTATCTCGTAAACCTGCAACATTTGTATAAGACATGTTAAGCTCAATCGCGATATTTTGGCGTGTAGTATCTCCAGTTCAGAGATTGCCCATTCTTAATAAATCACCCTGTATATCTAAACGACAATAGTACACATTGACGTTGAAGTACGATTCTTGCAACTTCTGATGACCCATCAAAAAAACGCTTTGTTATTTTCCCGGTTTTATTTTTGAATCAGTTGCTACCCCCTTCCCCACTCTTCCACTAGACTCGTTTAGCAAACCATGGAATGAATTTTGATTTCTTATTTTCACGTCGGGGGCCCCTGTAGCCCGGGGGGCCCGTATCAATGATATGGCTGATACAGCGGTAGCTACGCCTCTGGTGGGAACGTCGAATTAACCATGAAACAAGTAAGTCAACCTAATTATGTCAAAGCAAAAGATTCATTAGAATCTAAGTGAATATACCCATGACGCGACGATTTGATACCGAATCCAACAACCTTCCCGAGCTGATTGGTATTGTACACTTTCACCGTGTAGATAGATGTGTTGCAAGACACATAACCAAGGTCAGTTTCGACTGTTTCGAAGACAAACCACCACACCTCGTGCTTTGATACCGAACAGAGTGCGATCCTCCGACTAATTTTCAAATTGTCGGCTCATTATTATCGTTGTATTCATTGAGTGAACGTTCTTGTGCCACATCATACACGATTTTTTACGTCGCTGTGATTATGTGAACGAACTTGCGAATACAACTCGTTTCATCGATCGAATTGTACTTAAGTTTATTGAAAAGGTAAATTTCAAAATATTTTACTGTTAGTAATCACATTCGATACAATCTTGTTTTCGTATTACCTATAACAATTTATCGATAAAAATGTTTCACTCGGAACAGAGTTCGTGCAAATAAAAACGAAATTAAAAAATTATCGGACATACTCGAAACTTTCTACAACTTACAAATTATCCATTAATGAATTTTCATAATGACAATTATTTGATAAACTTAACAAGAATCGTATACAGGGTCCTTTGGACATGTATGACAGACACTTACTGTGGAATCTATTCGTTATCAATAAGGAGGAGCTAACATAAAATAAAATGATAAAATTCTTGTTTATTATAATTTTATCAACGTGTATAAATAACTGGTTAGTTTTAAATCGAAAATGTCTCCACAGTCTGTTTGATAAGGATTAAAAATAATATTTAACATAGTTATTAATAAAAAACAAAAATTATTAGCAAAAGCCAGGGTTGCCCATGATTACCAGCTTGATATTCCACAGACGAACACAATTACGGGTTAGCAAGGTATCTTTCAGCATACAGTCAAAAACAACGAAACATCGAAAAATTAACATTTTCAAATGATGTTTTTTCTTAATTGGTTTATTCACTGCAGATTTGAAGATGACTGAATCCATTTAAATGTACAAAAAAATAATTTTGACATGTTTTTGGTAAACATTTTTTAAATATTTTAATTATTTTTTAAAAACTACGTGAGAAAGCAAGTAAATTAGAAAAAAATTTGATATCAAAATTTTTTTGAATTTTTATGTTCATTTTATATATACAATGTGGCCAACCAAAAACGAAACAGAGCCATTTGCAGGAACCTCGTCAACATTTTAGAAACACGCACAGACACGTCGATTTTTTATTAAAGGGGGACACTCTTTTCCGTTATTTTTGACTTCACTACTTTCAACCCCAAGCGAGGGTAAGAATTATCCCAAAATTTTTAAATTGCATTGATGGTCGAATCAGATGTATTTTGAAAGCTCTGACAATTCTCTTTACAATAGTCATTCAAATTTCACATTTCCTCCCAACACTTTGAAAAATATTACATGTTAAAATTCCAATTATTTTAGTTGCTTACTTACTACTTAATTGATCAAATTTCAAATTAATTAATTAAAGAGGAATAAATTTCATCCATATAAAATACGTTTAATCCATGAACTTAATGAGGATGATTATTTGCAGTTTTGCGAAATAATGAGTGCGCGAGCAGGGAACGATCCACAGTTCCTTTTAAATATCTGTTTTTCCGATGAATGCAGTTTTTTCTTGCACGGGACTGTAAATCGCTACAATTGCCGCTATTGGTCCGATTCAAATCCAAAAGTTTTTCACGAGATGCATACACAACAAAACAAAAGCGCTTTTTTTAGTTTTTTTAAACTATAATTTTTAATTAACAGGCTTATATTAGTTTCACCTGTATGTTTGTAACTGACTCTTTTGCCTTGATTTTGCACTACTTTAAGCGATCAGATTTAATTTAAACTTCGTACACTTGTCAATGACCGACGAGAATGCAATAATTCGATCAAAATATCCGATTATCCTGATTACTTTCGCCAGGATTCATAAATTTCTTCATGGATCCTTTGCATAAGAGTAAGAGAGAAAGAACTAAAAGTAAAAAATAATTCTTAACATAAGAATAAAATTACTGACGAAAAAATTAATGTCGCTGTTCTAAAAGCGTGGGGTGCTTTGTTTGACATTTTTAAACTAACTCTGCGTTTCGAAATAAAACTCGTGAAAAATTAAAACGATTTATATCAAGCATATATCATTCCGCAACGCAGTTAGTTTAAAAATGTCATACAAAGCACCCCACGCTTTTAGAACAGTGATATTAATTTTCTCGTCAGTAATTTTATTCTTATGTTTAGAATTATTTTTTATTTTTTAGTTTGATTAACTCTAAAAGCGTGTTTTTTGGTTTTTCAAACTATATTATACTTTTATGCACCACAAAATACAAACTACAATTTGTATTATTGCAAATTGAGTGGCGCCATCTACTAGATATTAGGAAAACTACTTATTTTGGAAAGTAGAAAAGTATCGCGTATTTTTATTTCGTTAGAGGAACTACGCGCATGCGTAGTTCACGCACTAGTTCTATTTCTTTTACTCTTATGCAAAGGATTCCTAAAGAAATTTATGAATCCTGGCGAAAGTAATCAGCATAATTGGATATTTTGATCGAATTATTGCGTTGTCGTCGGTCTTTGACATTGTGCAAAGTTTAAATTAAATCTGATCGCTTAAAGTAGTGCAAAATTGAGGCCCAGGAGTCAATTACAAACATACAAGCAAACAAACATACAGGTGAAACTAAAAAAGAGCGTTAGCAACAGTTGATAAAAAACCCAATGCGCTTGTTATTTCAAATGGTTTTTACGTTCGAAAATGCACCGAAATTACCGTTTAGGAACTGGTTCACGAATAAGTTTGGTTGAAATGGAAATGGAACCGTTCGCTGTACGGTTTTTTTGGCAGTTGGATTTGCGACCACAATCAGTGTTCGAGGCTGCCGTATTAGAACCGAAAAATTCCTACAGACATTTGCTAACACTTACGAAAGGTTTTAATAAGACACACTAATTTTGACATCGAAATGAACATAATTATTTGCATTATTGGCGATTGCGAAGGATTTTACGTAGTTTATTGAACACTATATATTTCGAGCAAGGCTCGACATTGCATTGATTTAATACCTACAAAATGATCAACCATTTTTGCAGTAACTACCTGAATTTTTTTTAATATTTGCTACAGTCGGCCACGCTTTGCTGAGGGTCAGTCAGATATTAATTATTAGCGAAGTAAATAAAAGTAGTCTAGCGATCATAGATTTAACGAGAAGTTTTTCTTTTTCTTGCGATAACATTTTTCATCGCTTTTCTGTTTCTTGCGGTGTTTATCAGCGATTGCACATCATGTATGTGTGCCTGCTATTTCGCAGCCATGACATTTTCTTTCTTTTGATTCCTCTTTTTCCTTTAATCTTGCTCTCGATCATCAACTGCAAGAATCGATATCTTTCACTTCGCACGATATGCCCCAGATATGGTTTTTTCTTGTTCCTAATGGTATCAAATAATTCGCGTTTTTTGTAAGAACTTCCTCTTTTGTCAATTTCTCCGAACAACATATATTTTTGGCAAAGTTATCCAACAGGAAATGAGATATAAGTATCTGGGCATAGAAATCTCAGGCTATAGTGATGTTAAGACGAAGGTGAGAGAACAGACAACGAAGGCAACAATAATGGCAGGATGCCTAAATGACACAATATGGCAAAATAAAAACATTAAAATAGAAACCAAATCAAGAATTTACAAGGCAATAGTAAGACCAACTATGACATACACGGCAGAAACTCAACCAGACACAGCGAGAACTAAACAACTTTTAGAGACAACCGAAATGAGAGTACTTCGTAGAATAACTGGAAAGACGATCTTGGACAGAAAAAGAAGCGAGAATATAAGAAGGACATGCAAGGTAGAAATCATTAATAAGTGGGTTCTCGGCAGAAAGAGGGAGCACATCAGAATGAGCACATCAGTAGAATGGACAACGATAGAATAGTCAGAACAGCACGCGACAAATCACCAATGGGTCGCAGGAGTTTAGGACGCCTCCGAAAATGATGGAGTGACAACTTAGCAGTGCAATAGGCAGAGGGACGATGAAAAGAAATAGGCAATCCGCCTAGATTAAAGAAGGAAGAAGAAGAAGAACATATATGTTACTGCAAATTTTCAACCATACCGTAAAAAAGTATGGATTGTTTAAAAAAATCGTTTTAAAACCAAAAGAACGCGTTAGTGAGCTTGACAACGTCTAACTACTAACATCTTTGGTTATGTTCGGCTATGTGGACATAAACATAAGAGACTAGACTGCGGGTCTAGATGCGAGAGTTGGCTCCCGATGGGATAGAGATAGTCGATTGGGAGGTTGTCTCGTGCTTTCTCTAATGGGCGGGGCTTACGCCCGATTCTCGAACACGATCTCTCCAATCAGCTATCCGCGAGCCTCTCGGGTGTAAGCCATACCCAATCGACTGTCTCTTTCCCATCGGGAGCCAACTCTCAGCACGGGAACCCGCAGTCTACTCTCCTATGTCTATGTATGTGGGGAGAGATGACAGCATAGACATGGGAGACTAGACTGCGGGTCCCCGTGCTGAGAGTGGGCTTCCGATGAGACAGTTACTCGAGAGATTGTTTTGTGCTTTCACTAATGGGCGGTGTTTACGCCTAAGGGGCACTCGTAAAACTGAATGGAGGGGTCGAGTTCGAGACAAGAGCTTAAACCTCGCCCATTAGAGAGAGCACAAAAAAACCTCTCGAGCGACTGTCTCTTTCTCAACGAGAGCCAACTCTCGCATCTAGACCCGCAGTCTAGTCTTCTATGTCCATGGATGACATTGACACCCATTACCTCATTTTCGGCACGCATACACGCAGATATACGGATATATACGCGTGAAGCAACGTTGCCACGATTAAACGTAAATCAAATTTTTATAAAATTTACTTATTTACATTGTTTTTACGTTTAAGATTTTCATATGGTCTGAAATGTTCATGAAAGCTGAAAACATTAATTTTACTTAGTCATATAACTTTTTACTTACAGTTTTCTTTTGACCAACGCGGTCGAGTTAGAACTTCCTTAATTGCACTAATTTTCAGTATCTAACCCTCCATACCATAGAGAAGCACCGACCAAACGTTGCATTTTACAAATCTTAGTTTTGAGTCAAGGTCAAATTTCACACTTTAAGAATGCTCGCCGGGCTTGTTCAATGCGTCACTTTACTTCGTTATCAGTCTTTCTATAGCCAGGTGCCGAGGTCCTTAAATTTCTCCACTCTTTTTATGGGCATTGCGTTAAAAGTTGTGCTGGAGTTTTTAAATGCATTCAGATTTCTGGAGATAATGATGAATTTTGTCTTTTTGGTGTTAATATTTAAACCCAATGATTTTCTCCAATCTCCTACCGCATTGCTTAGTTGTTGCAGGTCGTGCATATTGTTACAAATCCGATCCTGTCGGCAACCGAGAAATCGACCGCGTCTAGGGTCCGTTTTAGACCGCTTTGCTTTATCTGCCGCCGGCAGGGTCCGGAAAGGTCGAGCAACCACTCGAAGCCGCGTCGAATGATGGACAAACAGGTAGAATGATCTGGAACTGCGATATCGAGATATAAAAGGGGAAGCGATCATAACAAGAGACAGTATCGACTTATATGTTTATGAATTAATGAATGTAATTAGTTATATAGAGTTGTAAAAGTTGTATAGCTAAGTGAATATCTACGTGGTTAATAAAAATAGAATTTATTGTATTGAAATAAACATTCTTTTGTTACTGGATCAAGAGTTTTAATCGCCGAACCCAAGATAGAACTAAAAGTCGTTATCAATATTATCATATCACTCACCCTACTGTGCGTTATTGTGGCTAGCTGTGTGTTTTTCACTAAAACTGTTAAGCTAGTGAACGGACTACATTTTTTGTTTGTCCAATTTCTTTATAAACATAAAAATCAGATGGTTTACCGAATCTGGAGCATGAGACATATAATTGCTTGTCAGAGAAACATTCGTTTTCTAAATTTAAACCGTACACTTTTAATTCAGCAATCTAAATAAAAGTAACTCATATTTTTGAAAACGCAATTAAATCATTTCTAAATTAAAACAAACCCTGCTGTGGGTACATGGACACTTGGGTGTGGAGCGAAACGAAAAAGCCGACACCCTCGCAAAACAGGGAGCCGAATTTGCGTTCACTGGACCAGAACCGGTCTTTGGAGTCACTACAAGTGCTGCCAAAACAATTATTTTGGACTGGGCGGAGAGAAAAAGACTCACGCACTGATCCGATATACCAGGGTTGCCTCACTCGAAGGCGTTCTTACCTAAACCGTAGAGAAACACAACTAAGCAGATTATAGAATGGAGCAAAAACGACCTGCAAATTCTAACGGGACTGCTTACAGGACATTGTCGTCTAAGATACCACCTCGGAAGGATAGGTCTGAACCGACAAACGGACTGTCGGTTCTGCTGCGTGGAAGACGAAACTGCTGAACATATACTATGTTCATGCCCAGACCTGGGAAGAATAAGGTTCAACATATTCGGTTACACCAACCTAGAACCTACCGATTTTAAGAAAATCTCACCCTATACAACCATGAACTTCGTGAGAAGGGCTGGATTGTGCGGTAAACTGTAACCTCTAGGGGTGAGCTATAATAGACCTACTAAGGGTTGCAGTGGAGGAGCGACCTACGACCCACTCACATGATACCTAAACTAAACTAAAACAAATTAATTAAATACAGCATTCACTTTGAAATTAACTCTTATTTTTTCAAAAACAGATAATATGATAATTTCTCAGATGAAATCAAATTAATTCTTACCTTTGATTAAATATTCATAAATAATACTACGCACATCAATTAACTGGTCACAGTAACACTTTTTTCCGCACTAACGTTTATTTTCACTATCTACATTTAAAACTGTTGGTCGAGATTTACGTTTTTTGACATTTATTGGTAAAATAATATATATTTGACATATTTAAATCAAATGAGTAGAAATAGTAATGTGTGTAAGTGAAAAAATGTCATACAAAGGAATTGTTATTTGTCAGATCTCCGCGAAAAAACAAAAGGATTAAATTTTAAATAATTTGATTTTTAATCCTTTTGAGATCTTTAAATCCTTTTAAATACTATATTTATGGGTGTTTAGCATGAGAAATCAATTTTAATTCCTTTGTTTTTTAAATTGTTTTTATCCAACCTCGCAAAACGCTTGGAATTTCCCGTTTCCGTGGAACTTCGGAATAAAAAGTACATAAAAACACTTTTCTATTAAGATACAACGTTGTGTAAAAATGTCTACGGAAGCTGAATTTTATATAGAAAGATCTCTGGTTATCTCGATAAGGTTTCTGTGAAATGTTTCTTGTAGTTCGCCATTGGCACAATTACGAAGGTGAGTGTTACCCGTTTGCCCCGTTTAATCACCGCTACTGCTTCCGCAAAAAAATCCTTCGAAGACTGGATGACATTCACCCAATTTCCCTTGTAACTTTTAATTAACATGAAGCACTAGATTTTAATAAAGCACTTTTCCAATTGCAAATCGTGAGGTTTCTGCAAAATACGAGATTCATTTTACAGGGTCGGATTATTTTTCATCGGGAGGCAAATTGTTTTTCTATCTAATCAGTAAATAAGTATTAGGTTATATGATTATTGATTACATTTTTATTTCATTCTATTAAAATTGTTATTATTGAATATAAGTGGTATTTTAAAGCCTATTGTAGTATTATAATCATAATTAAGTATAAAGAATCTGCAATCATGGTTATGTGTTTTGTTCGAGATTGCAAACATTAAAGTGAACAAAAAATTTGTTAGTTTTAAATTTTCTGCAAAGATATAAGGAAGGAAAGCCTCGATATCACTTACAAGGTACTAATACAACAATTATTGTATTAATGTTAGCTGTACAAGTAAATATAATGATTTTAATTACCTTAATATCATAAGTTTAATCTTTCATGCTGGCATGAACTTTTCTTACAGTTAAAAGCTCTGCATCAAAATGCATTTAACGAGCATTACTTTATTTACGTTTAATATAGTTAAAAAGATAAAAACAATCTATAACGAATCTTTTGTCTTAACAAATCACTAATATTTCGTATTATTTATGTACACGCAGTCACGCCTTTTTCCCGTAGGAGTAGGCAGAACCACTTCCTTCCACTTTCTACGGTTCTTACACATATCTTTTGCTTCCTCTACTTTCATCAGTGCTCTCATACATGCTCGTCGATTGTTGGTACTCTTGACCTGGCCTTTTTTTAAAACAATGTTGATGTGATCGAGATATGTTCGCCGAGGTCGACCTCTTACGACTTGTCCATTCACACTCGCCTTATAAATTTGTTTCGTCAACCTTCCTTTATCCACCCTTTCTACGTGTCCAAAATAACTAAGCATTTCTTTATCTATCGTTGTAACCACATCTTCCTTTACACCACAGCGTTTCTTATCTTACTATTCTTCACTTTATCCAACCGAGTCACTCCGGCTATACTTCTCAGACTACTCATCTCCGCAGCATTAATCCTATTTTTATGCTTTTTCTGTCAAACCCAACATTCCCTACCATACATAAGTGTAGGAACCAACGCACCTCTAAGCACTGCCAGACGTGCCTTTTTTGACACTTTCTGTCTATTCATAAAGCTAGTCAGTGCCCCATTCATTTTTTTTTCCTGCCAACACCCTTCGTTCAATATTACTGTCATACTTTCCATCTCCCGTAAACTTTGAACCCAAGTACACAAATTCATTTACTTGTTCCACATAAAAAAATAAATATTTAAGTATTTGTCATTGTTAACTGACATTTTGTGTTTGAACTAAGACGATCGATCTAGTAGGTGGTATTGTTTGCATGACTTTCGTATCGTGTCACACACTGTCGCAGCTATAAAGTCATTGTTCTCAAGTGTTTAATTAGAAATGAGCTCTGAAAGTGATGATGACTATTTACCAGAAGCAGTATTGGAAGCGACACAAAGTGCGGTCTCACAATTAATCCCTCAGAAATCATCAAGACAGTACGAAATTGCCTATACCCAGTTCAAAGAGTGGTGCAGTTCCAAGAGTATTCAGAAA
Organism: Agelastica alni; assembly: GCA_950111635.1. Classification (NCBI taxonomy): domain Eukaryota; kingdom Metazoa; phylum Arthropoda; class Insecta; order Coleoptera; family Chrysomelidae; genus Agelastica; species Agelastica alni. The sequence goes on along the minus strand of OX467709.1, from coordinate 28,700,218 downwards.
GTGTCCGAATCTGTGTTACTTCGAACATAAAATTAAAAAAGTAAAGCCTTCAACTTTATGGTCAGTATATTCTATGCTAAAAAGTACGTTGAATGTAAAGAAAATGTAAATATCACAATATTTCCTAAACTGAAACCATATTTGAAAAACAAATCAATTGGATATTGTCCAAAGAAATCGAGAATTTAACGAAAGAAGAAATTGAGAGATTTATACAAGAGGCACCAGATAAAAGATTTCTGCTAGTAAAGGTAATACAAATTAATATAAATGGATCAATTAAAATATGTTCGGCAATTTTTCAGGACATTTTAATAATAGGCGTTTGTGTTGGGAGCACGTCGAAGAGATAAGTTGGTAAAAATATAGATCGATGATATAGATCACAAAGATTCGATTAATATTATAAGAATTCTCGATTCTAAAACTCATACTCAGAGAACTTTCGTAATCTCAAGTCGAAACCACATTAACCGGCATGGCAGTTACCACTGGTCAAAGATTTTTTGTGAAGTACGTCAAAGAAAAATGTGTTAATCAAGTGGTTGGCGTCAACAAAATAAGGAATGTAATAAAATAAATAGAAAGTTATCTCAAGTTGCCTCACCCAGAAACCTTAACAGGACACTGCTTCAGGCGCTCTTCCGCAACCCTGTTAGCCGACTCAGGAGTAGATATTACAATTATCAAGCGACATGGCGGATGTCGCTCTAATTTGGTAGCCGAGACATGTAAAGAAGATTCCATACAAAATAAAATTTCAATAGCAAATAAAATGCTGGTGAAGTGGGACTGAAAGTCAACGAAGAAAAATCAAAATACATGTGTATAAACAGAATGGGACGAAGAGATAGAATTGGGCAAAACGTCACAATCAACAATCTTAATTTTAAAAGGGTAGAGCGCTTCAAATACCTTGAAGCTACAATAACTTCTGATAACGACGTTACTGAAGAAATCAAAGGCAGGATCCAATCTTATAAAGTCGAAATTCCTAACCAGAACATCAAAAAGTAAAATTTACAAAATTATTATCAGGCCAGTAATAACGTATAAAAGTAAAACGTGGAGCAAATCAAACGAAGAAAAACTCAGAATGTCCCTTTCGACCAAATATTGATGGTAGACTGTATCAATTGAAAAAAAGTTGTGCAGTCAGTCAAGACCCACTCAGTGTTGTAGCGCTAGATGATGATGATGAAATAAAATGCTACCATCTTCATCTACATGTGGCAGTTGACGGTATTTCTTCTGATGCGTTTAAAACTAATGCCAGGGTCCCCCAGGGTTTCATCCTGTCCCCCACCTTATTTTTTTTACACATCAACGACCTCTTAAAAACCACCACGAACCCCATTTACAGTTTCGCAGACGATAGCACACTTGTCTCAACTTTCACATCCTATCGATCACTTTCGGTGAATGATACAAATAGACTCAGGCAGGAACAGGTTGATTCCATCAATAGAAATCTTAAAGCAATCGTCGAGTGGGGAACCAACAATCTTGTTCAGTTCAACGCCCAAAAACAAAAAGTGCTACGTTTTCCAAGAAAGTTAATTCCTCAAATCATCCCATCACAATGTCCGGAAATACCCTTGAACCAAGTCCCTCCATCTCGATTTTGGGAGTCACGGTGTCCAATAATATGTCCCGGCATGACCATGTTGCTAACATCGCAAAGTCAACAAGCCAGAGGCTAGGTTTGGAAAAGTAGAAAGTTTTTAATCCCGATCAACTGTTGACGACGTACAAGGCTCAAATCCGACCTCTACTGGAGTATTGCTCGCACATTTGGGGTTCAGCACCAAGGCATTCTCTTCGTATTCTAGATTCCATTCAGAAAAGGCCCATTCGCTTGATAAACAGCTCAACTCTCACAGATACCCTTCACCCTCTAGAACATAGAAGAAGAGTTGCAGACCAGTCATTGCTCTACAGATATTTCTGAGGCAGATGCTCCAGAGAAATAAAAACTCTTGTACTACCATTGGCCACATTCGGCCGAAGAACTCGGCACGCTGATCAGTCTCGCCCATTTACTCTCAAGATTGACACTACAAGGACCAATCTTCATCAAGAATCCTTCTTTTACAGGGCTGCTACGGAATGGAATAAGCTTCCAAAATCAGTTTTTCCAGAGAACTATGACCTGCAACTTTTCAAAAAGCGTGTCCACAATCATTTCCTTTATATAATCCCTTCCCCTTCTAATAGTCGCATTGCGGGCCGTCCGCGACCCACACGATAGGTCTACCCTTTTTGCGACTATTTTCATAAAAAAAAACCTACGGAATTGGTCAATAATACAACGTGCGCAGTAAACCTAAGCAATTACAACAGCAGCCTCATTGAACACTCATAAATAGAGGCTACTATAACTAAAAACACTGGATCTGACATAAATTTTACTCACTGCAACATCGGCACTTTCAATTTACATGTAGTACAAGATAAATAATTATAATGGTCGTCATGTTTTAAATAGTTTTTTTATTCACTCAAGATAAATTACGTGTTGTAATGGCCCATATCTGGATGTTTATCTCCTTGATAGTTCGCGATAGTTCGCTATCCCATCTCTACCATACATACTTACCCAGAATTGACAGATGACAAGACACGAAAGGAATGTTGTCATCTGTTATCTGTGACATTGAAAAACATGTAAAAACTGAAGAGTGAAAAATAAAATAGTGAAAACTGAAAACCAGCAACTATCTGAAAACTGTGGAGTTTGCGAATTATGTAAGTCTCGGATAATATTTTATTATTATCATGTATTGAAACCAATGTACTTGTTTGTTAAGTATTTAATTAATAAATTCGCAAATAAGTCCCCAACATATGACCAACTGTTTAACATTTACGTTCTAGAACGTAAAAGTTTTTTACGTTCTAAAACATAAAAGAATTTATCAGTTGAGTGACAAAAAAGAGCCACTTTGCTAACTGATATTTTAACAAAAAAGTCAACATCTAATGACATATTTCAAAACACTGTAATTTTAAAATATTTATAAATTTGATTTCTAAAGGATATCTATTATATTTTAAAACCTAGCTGAACTACTAGATACAGATTTTGATAACTTTATAACGCCTTTCTTGCAAACATATGCCTTCTCTGTGTTTCTGTATACTTTGGGGTTTGAGAAGCTCGCTTGTAGAACAAACCTTCCTATCCATTATCCGCAGGAACAGTAACTTTAATAACATACAATCTGTAAACGGATTTTGTTTTACCATACACCTTGATTACTGCAAAGTCACCTGGCTCGAGATCTGCATCAACGCTTTCTGTTTCTGACAGTGACAAAAAATTTAAATTGGAAGTGCTGTCGTGAACTGAAAAGTGTACCTTGGATTCATGTAAACTTTCTTCTGAGGCTTACACATTTTTAACTGACTTTAACTTTTTAACAGTTTTAGATTTGGATTCTTGAAACAAATTTGTTGTTACTTTTTCTGCCTTTTTTTCTCCACTGTTTCCAAAAATAGTTCAAAGTTGATGTAAAGACAGTTGATTTAAGACTTTTTGGACCATTTTTTCTTTTTCGTAATTTTTGGAAGGGGAATTATTTCACGAGGTGATTTTTCAATACAAACACTGTCCGGGTTATTAAAATATTCAATACTCCTTTGTTTACCTGTTAGCTAAGCTCTTTTTAATTTGACATTTTCGATGGTTCATTTTTATTTACTTTCTTGAAAAAAGATAAAAATTCCAAGCAAGTAATCGCTTTCTGATTTTTATTCATGACAACAGTTATAATTAAATATATATTTATAATATTTTCAAATTATTATATTAATCTAACATATATAAACTTTCAAATTATTATATATTTCATATTACTTTCGTAGGTATACTGCCAGTTGCTCCAAAATATTGTTGTTTACTAGTCTATCGCTATCATTCTCTACTGCATGAACTACTAACATACGCATTCTCTTACATCCTGCGGTCGCGCCGCGCGCAGCTACAACTCTGTGTCTTCGTCTATCACACGAGATATTTGTCTTGGACCTCTTTGTCGCACGTTCACAGTCGCATTAAAATTTTATTTTTTAAAATTCGACAACCATTATTCAGGACAGACGAAAATAATTGTTTAATTTATAGATTAAACAAGTAGGTGAAAATAACTAGGACCAAAATACCTGTTTATACCTGGCAACCCAATAGTTAGACCGGGAAAAATATAGGCAACCCTACGTTTGCATATTCTATAGACTTTGTACTTACGGTTGGAGTAAAATGTTTTCGTTAAACTCATCGGTAGGAATTAAATTTTTAATTAATTTCCTTTAACATACTAAATTACTTATAAAATAATTTTTATCCATTAAACAGATGGGTGAAGGTCGACTTTACTTCGGATCTTATACTATTGCGGATTTTCACACCTTTATTTTAGTAGGAAGACACCTTTATTTTAGTTGTCAATTTCTATATTTTAACTGAAAAAAAAAACGAGCAAGCCCAATTCATTTTATTTTATTTGCAAAAAATGATAGTTACAAACTGTTTAAAAGTGTATTAATCAGAATAAACCAAAAGTAAGCAGATGATTCACAAGTCGATGTCGTTTTTAGGTAGGAATACATCATCGGATTTTTCGTTATCGCGAATATCATTTACCTGTTTTTATGTAAATTAAATATTTGGAATAATTATATCGAAAATTGTAAAGTCCTAATTAGTTAGACTGTGTGATGAAATCGATGAGGTGTTCGTGTGTGAACAATTAAGATGGTCAAATTATTTACAGTTCTTTACAATTATTCAAGTTTAGAATAGTTGTTTATAATAAGCTTATAATCACATATCAGCATTGCTTTTATAGTTTGACTAAAGTCAGTGGTTTTTAAGAAATTCCAAGGTATTACTAGTTTTTGTAAGTATAATCAAAATTTAGTTTTCTAAGAAATCAACTGCTAAATCCCTGAATTCGATATCGTAATTACACAAAAGTATCGTTGTTTAAATTAATTTTTTTTTTACATCATTTATTCAGCAATCTATCCGGAGACAATAAGCTTTTGGTTTGACAGTATTGGCATGTGTAGGGGGGGTTCCAGTAAGCCATCTACGTATTTTTTAACCCAGGGTTAGTTGTGTATACAATAAAAGTAAAATAATTAATTGGTTATTTTAAAATATTTACATTATTCGATGAATCTGTCCTTTAATTCCGATATTGTGAATCTTTTAAGACGTTTTACACTTGCGTTCTGTTTAAACAACTCACTGGCTAGCACATAAGGGTGAATCGATATTTTTTTACCATAGTTATCGCTATTCTTGGCTAGAAGTCAGAAGGTGTATTGCGCTTTTATAGACTTGGAAAAGACCTATGGCAGAGTGGTGAGGAGTGAATTGTGGTCGACATTGTCTATGAATGGGGTGAGCGGTAGTTTAATATGAGCACTGAAATCACTTTACGAGGATTCCACTGCTTGTGTCAGGATAAACGAAGCTTGCACGGACTGGTTTAACATCGAAAAAGGTGTAAGACGGGGACGTGTGGCTTCGCCATGGCTGTTTCACTTATACATAGACAATTGATTAAAAGATTTTAAAGAGAGTGCGTATGGATTGAAAATGAATGATTTGGTCGTCAAATGCCTTCTTTACGCCGATGATCAAGTCATATTAGCGTCATCTGAAAAGGAGTTGCAGGCGATGGTTAATGTTATGCATGATGCCCTGAAAATCAAATGGATAAAAATAAATATAAGCAAAACGAAAGTAATGGTTTTTAAAAGAGAAGAAAGCATGAAAAACTGTCAAATTTCGCTTGAGGGAGAAAGAGTGGAACAAGTAAATAAATTTGTGTACTTGGCTTCAAAGTTTACGAGAGATGGATAGTATGACAGTGACATTGAGGGAAGGGTGTTGGCAGAAAAACAAATGACTAGGCAACGCATAGCTTTATAAACAGCCAGAAAGTGTCAAAAAGGCACGTCTGGCTGTGCATAGAGGTGTGTTGGTTCCTACACTTATGTATGGTAGTGAATGTTGGGTTTGGCAGAAGAAGCATGAAAATAGGATTATTGCTGCGAAGATGAGTAGTCTGAGAAGTATAGCGAGAAGTATAGAGAAGTATAGTAGAGTGACTCAGTTGGATAAAGTAAATAATAGTAAGATAAGAGAACGCTGTGGTGTAAAAGAAGATGTGGTTACAAAGATAGATAAAGGAATGCTTAGATGTTTTGAACACGTAGAAAGGATGAATGAATGAATATTGATTAAACAAATTTATTAGGTAAGTGTGAATGGACAAGTCGGTAGAGGTCGACCTCGGTGAAGATATCTCGATATGATCATTGTTTTGAAGAAAGGTCAGGTCAAGAGTTCCAACAACCGACGAGCATGTATGAGAGCCCTGATGAAAGTAGAGGAAGCAAAAGATGTGTGTAAGAACCGTAGCAAGTGGAAGGAAGTGGTTTCTGCCTACCCCTACGGGAAAAAGGCGTGACTATATGTATGTGTATATGTAAGTAGTTATCACTTACTTCGGCAATTCCTTCTTTTACTGGTGATATTAAAACATCTTGTTGTGTGGCTTCATTGGAGATGTAGTAGGGGTCGTCTACCATGAGGCGAATAACTTTGTTTTGGAATCTCTCTCTGGATAATACTGATATTGGAGTTACTTGCAGTCCCCTAGAGTTGGATTCCATACGTTCACATGGGCTTAAGTATAGACTTGTATAGTAGTAACTTGTTTTCTAAAGACAGCTGGGATTTCCGGCCGATTATCCAAAACATTTGTCCGAGTTTGAGACCAAATTGCTTACGTTTTGTGAAAATGTGTTTCTGCCATGTAAGCCGTCGATAAAGGTACATACCAAGATAGTTTAAATGAATGAAAGCAAAGGGTTTTCCCATTATGGTTTAAATCACACATCATTAAAATATCTATTACGGCTTCGTCTGAAGGATCAAATTCAATAAACCTTATTTTTGTTGACTTTTGCAATAAATTAGGTGTAATTTCATTAATTCAATGTTTGATGTTCAATTTCAAAGCGTTTCTAGTTCGAGGTTTGTTGGCATAGGCCAACGACTTACAAAATCTTTACAAAAAATAATCTTCTTCTTCTTTATAAGGTTTGCTACCATCATAACTATTTTAACTCCATCCACCGCTGACCTAAAAAGTTGAACTGACGAACAGTTGAACCACTCTCTCAAGTTGCGCAGCCACGAAATTCTCCTTTAACCTATGCTGCGTTTGCCAACAATTTTGCCCTGTATAATCAATTGTAACAGAGCATATCTTTCTCCTCTTATAACTTGGACCAGGTACTGTAGTTTTCGGATTTTTCTCTCGTACACAAGCTCTGTCCATTTTTCTAGTCGTCTGAGTATTTCTTCGTTAGTCTACATCGTCTACATACGATATGCTGAGTATTCTTCTGTACAACCACATTTCGAAGGCTTCCAATTTTTTCAATGATGTTTTATTCAGTGTTGCTGCTTCTATGTCATAGAGGAGAATAGAGAATATATAACATTTTATTACTCGCATTTTCAGTCTTTGATTCAACGATCGGTCACAAAAAACTGCTTCATCCTTAGAAACGCGTTACGCGCTATTTCGATCATTGATCTTAATTCTTTTAAAGAGTCTTTGCTGGAGTCTATTATAGTTCCCAGATATTTATACGTAAAAATTCTGTCTATAACTTGGTTGTTTATGGTCAGTTGGACGTTTGTATTTACCGTTTTAGAAAATACCAAAATTTTTGTTTTATTCAGGTTCATTTTCAGGCTATATTTAGAACATGTTGTATACACCCTAAGAAGAACCCTTTGTAAGTTATCAATTTTCTCTGTAAGCAAGACTGTCGTCCGCATATCTTATGTTGTTAATAGGCTTCCCATTTACGATCACACCGGCTATTTCTTGGTCAAGCGCTTCTCTCATAATAGCTTCCGAATACAGGTTGAAAAGTAGCGGCGATAAGATACAACCTTATCACACTCCGCATTTAATTTCAATATCTTCAATTTTTGTATTTTCAATCTCAATGTAAATCAAATGGTGCTAAATCACAACTTCTTGGAGGCCAATTAACCATTTCTGGAGATTACGGACTCACCAAACTGTTCTCCTGATAAATTCATAGTGGCATTGGCAAAATGTGGTGTTGCACCATCTTGTTGGAAAAACATGCCTCTCAAATAAATTTTATCTAATTTTGACCGCAGAAAGAGAGTGCAAAGGCTTTTCATATATCTGTTCTTCTTATTAGTCTTTATATATAAATTCGGGTTAAAACGTTCTTCGACGTCTTCCGATCTCCAGTCTCCATTGATCCCTATCTATCCATAAATCCTTTATCTCGGACTCCTTTTCTTTTTCCTTGAGGTGTCCAGTTTAAGATTTACTTAGGTAATCTGTCCTCATTCATCCTCTGAACGTGTCCATACCATTTGAGTTGTGCAACTTGAATGTATGTTTGACCCCCATAATTTCATGAATTCTTTCATTTCTGATTCTTTTCAATCCTGACTTTCCCGCAGCGCGTCTCCAGAAGTCCATTTCGGTTGTCTTTAACGCATTTTTCGAGCGCTGTTTCAGTTGCCATACCTCACTGCCTTATGTGGTTATTATTAGTCGCTAAACTCTTTACAAAGTGGTCATCAACAGCAGCCTTCTCCTATTACGTATTTGTATTATTTTCACACCAAAAACGACAACTTTGTTTACAAAACCAGAAATGAGCTTCAACTGAAAAATTGAATTTTTCGGAAAAATCAGGATCAAGTTCCAGTTGCTCTAGAGCTTAATCAGCAAACACACAACGTTTATGACGGTCAAGTGGCTTTAATCTGCAATCTTATGTGAAAGTAAACCCAAAACTTCTTTGAACATTTAACAAGTTGTCATTCTTGAAAGGGTGTTCTTGAGAATGTCAATTTATTAACCGATTTGCATCTTTTTTAACACTGTCACGGCATATTGGGCCTTCAGGATAGCGGAGTTACTGCGTGAAAGAAATATCAAGCAAATCAAAACCGTCACTATTTATGTGTAGACAAAAGTTGTTGGGGGTTATTATGTAGGTAAGCAGATACTGGAGAAGCTATTTAAAATTATAGGTAGAGATAAAGAGCTAGATTTTAATGAAGTTAAATAAATTGATAAAGACTAAACTTACACTGTAACAAAAACAAACCAAGGAAAATTTACACTTAATGTTCGAAATGTTCTTCATTGACCACTTAACAAGGACTTTTACCTTACAATCTTGCGGTTGGACCTTTGGTATCGGCACCTATGTCACCTAGATCTTTTGATCCTCTGTGACTACCGCTGTGTCTTCAGGGCATCAGAATTCTAGTCCGCTGATTTTGGCAAACCTTAGGATTTCTGTTGGCCCTGTCTCTTTTAGATCGCTTGGATCCATGATCGTACGGCCCCAGGTTTAATACCTGTAAGTTTAAAGAGGTGCGCCTTTAGTGCGATGTGGCCACTGAGCAGGTTAAGTGTGCTGCTTAGCCTACTCCAGTTCATCGTCCAGAGTGCGTCAGCCCTCTTCTAGAGAGGTCTTTTCATCAGCTGTTTTGATGTTCTGCAGCCAGTATTTGCATTCCACTGAGCAATATGTTATTGTTCAAGGATTAATTTCAATAAATGTTTTGCTTCGGCAATTGGAAATATGACGAACTGGCTTCTTGGTTTCACCAGGGTCCCGTTTCTTGCCAGTTCATCGGCTACCCTGTTGCCGTTTATCCCTGTATGCCCAGGAACCCATGTTAGAGTGACTTAGTTTACCGTCGCTAACTCAGTGAGGCCTTGCATGCAGTCCCACACCACCGATGATGTTGTGGTGTTACTCACGAGGGCCCTGATGGCCGCGCGACTGTCAGTGAGAATATTAATCTCACTGTTGGTCACTCTGTTTTCTGTCAAATGCGTAGCAAACACAAATTCGTCTTTAACATTTTGTAGTATAGTTGGTGCTACGTTCTGCATTTCTTGTCGAATTCTTAAAAAGAAGCCTATTGGGGTAAGATCGGGCGATAGTGCAATCCATTCCCCTGTTCCCCTTTTTTCGATCCATCGATCTGGAAAGGTTCTGTTTAAAAACTGGCGCACAGCTATAGCGAAATGTTGTGATGCGCCATCCTGTTGAAACCATATTTTATTAGAAACGAATTAACTAACATTTACAAAGAATTATATTGTACATGTTATGAAGAAGTGTGATGTATCCAATTACATTGATATTCATCCCTGAGAAGAGACTACAAAGAAAAAAAATAATTTTTATTTAGGACTCCATAACTTTTTATATTTAAATTTATTTGACCATGTATCGACTTAGTCCGAGCCTGTTTCATTTATCGCTACTTTGCTTTGTTTAAATTGATAAGTATTCTGGACAATAATGCGAGAATGGCCGATCTAACTTTTATCTACTGTGATGAGTATATTTATACGCATAAAATGGATGCTGGTTGCGGTCTATACATACTTCCTGTACATTCATTTAGATAGTTCTGGCATTTTGTCATTTTTAAATGCATATTTGACCGTCAAGTACGCGTTTTTGATTGAGCATTGTCAATTAGTTGTTATTGTTTGATGTTCGCAAGTAAGTATTATTTACATTGTTTATAATTACTTGGATTTATATTTTTATACTCCGTCAAAAAGACTGTACCATTTGAATAACATTAGTATTATTCATTTATCAAAAAATTATTACTAATAAAGTTAGTGCATAAGTCTAGATCACAAGTTGAGAATGGTGAAAAATTGAGATAAAACTCCTAAAAACATGTGCGATAGGTAATTAGATCCGGAACGATGCCTAAAAAAATGCATTTTAACCAGTTTTCAGCACATAAAAAGTTGCAAAAGTAATAAACAAATAAAGATAAAAGAGGGTATTTAGTTTTTCCCTTATAACTCATAAACTATTAATAATTTAGAAAATAAAAGATTTTTATAGAAGAGGAAATTTCCAATAGAAAAGTAACAACACCCGAAACTACAGGGTGATTAATTAAGAATGGGCAATCTCTGAACTGGAGTTACTACACGCCATAATATGGCGATTGAGCTTTTAACATGTCTTATACAAATATTGCAGGTTCACGAGATACAGGGTATTTACAGTTGGAATTTTAATTTGAAATTTTTGAATAATTTTGTGATTTTAAGCAGCATCGTCTTGAAACTTGGCAACTTTATGTTTCTTGGCATGAAAATTACGAATTTTATGCTGAATTTAGCACTATTCATACAGGGCGTTAGTTAAACCCTGTTACTTGGGTAAATTACAACATATCTTTTTTGCCTAATAAGTTATGGCGAAAATGACTAGAAAATCTAAAAGGCAGTTTAATTTTAAATAAAAAAGGTACACTTGTTTATTTCCTGTAACTCTATCAGTTTTTGAGTATTTGCATTTTAAACATTCAGCGTAAAGACTCGTAAGCCACCGTTATTACATTGACTTTTTTTCAAGTAGGCTTATTAGTTTTTCGTGTAAAGAAATATTTGAAAATTTTACTGTCACTTAGTTAGAGTGTATAATTTGTAGTAAAATTCTAGTGGACTTGGTGCAGCCAGAAGGTATTTAGAATCATACCCAAATCGAAAACAACCCAATCACAAACTGTTCAGACGTATTTATACCTGCCTAGGCAAAACAGGGTGTTTTCGTCCCAAAAGCTTAAATGGTGTAAAATATCAACGTCGATGATGAAGAAGAGGTTTTAGTTCGTATTTCGGAAAATACAGATCTTAGTACTATCTAGAGAATTTTAAAGAAAGAGAATCTCCGTCCATATCACCATACTCCTGTCCAAAATTTGCTACCTCAAGATTTACCAGTTCGCCTACAGTTTGCTTAATTTATGCTAGATAAACATAACGAAAACCGGATTTTCTAAATTACCTCCTTTTCACCGATGAGGCGACGTTTACTAGACGAGGTGTTGTTAATTGGAAAAAAAATCATTTGTGGGACTTCAAAAATCCACATGCTCTAAAGGAACGACATTTTCAGCATGAATTCAAGGTAAATATTTGGTGTGGTGTAATATCTGGTTTTTTTATTGGTCCTTTTGAACTTTCTCCTTATCTGAACGGGCTCCTCTATTTAAACTTCCTTGAACAACAGTTAAACATACTACTAGAATATGTACCACTAGCTATAAGGCGGAGCATGTGGTTTATGCAAGACGGGGCGCCGCCACATTTTTCTGAATGAACCTGAATGAACAATTTCCTCACCGGTGGGTTGGGCGTGGCAGTGAATTTGTTTGGCCACATAGAAGTCCAGATTTAAACCCTCTAGACTTTTCAATATGGTCACCAATGAAGGACATGGTTTAGAAAGATACAATTAATTCCATCGAAGAATTACGACAGAAAATTCAAGAAGCTGCTAATATTATAAAAATAATCGACAAATATTATTTAATATTCAAAGATCTTAAAGAGGACGCCTTACATAGTGTATTGAAGTGGAAGGCGGGCATGAGCATTTACTTTGAATTTTTCTTTTATTACTGTTACTGATTGTTATTTGTTGTCATTACTGTTGTTACCCCGATAAGTAGTAATTTAAAGGAATAAATTCATTTCACATTCATTTCAAGGAGTTATTTCATCCATGTGGAAAAACGCTAAAGTCCTACCGATTCCGAAAAAAAGAAAGAAGACTATTCCTGCGAATTATCGCCCTATTGCATTGCGATTAACACAGAACTCATCAAATATCTGGATAAATTTGAGATAATCCATGACAGACAATATGGATTTCGACAACTTCGGTCTATTGGAGATTTGCTGGCTTATGTCACTCAGCTCTGGACAAAGACTATTGAGAAGTTTGGTGAATCCCGTGCAATAGCCTTGGATATATCTAAAGCCTTTGACCGCGTTTGGCACCAGGCATTGTTAAGTAAATTATCTGCCTATGGTCTCCCAACCAAACTTCGCCAATTGCTCTTGAGCTTCATGCAAGATCGCTCCTTACATGTGGCAGTTGACGGTATTTCTTCTGATGCGTTTAAAACTAATGCCGGGGTCCCCCAGGGTTCCATCCTGTCCCCCACCTTATTTCTTTTACACATCAACGACCTCTTGAAAACCACCACGAACCCCATTTACAGTTTCGCAGACGATAGCACACTTGTCTCAACTTTCACATCCTATCGATCACTTTCGGTGAATGATACAAATAGACTCAGACAGGAACAGGTTGATTCCATCAATAGAGATCTTAAAGCAATCGTCGAGTGGGGAACCAACAATCTTGTTCAGTTCAACGCCCAATAAACACAAAGTGCCACGTTTTCCAAGAAAGTAAATTCCTCAAATCATCCCATCACAATACCCTTGAACCAAGCCCCTCCATCTCGTTTTTGGGAGTCACGGTGTCCAATAATATGTCTTGGCATGACCATATTGCAAACATCGCAAAGTCGGCAAGCCAGAGGCTAGGTTTTCTGTGGAAAGCCAGAAAGTTTTTTACTCCTGATCAACTGTTGACGACGTACAAGGCTCAAATCCGATCTCTACTGGAGTATTGCTCGCACATTTGGGGTTCAGCACCAAGGCATTCTTTTCGACTTCTAGATTCCATTCAGAAAAGAGCCATTCGCTTGATAAACAGCTCAACTCTCACAGATACCCTTCACCCTCTAGAACATAGAAGAAGAGTTGCAGACCAGTCATTGCTCTACAGATATTTCCATGGCAGATGCTCCAGAGAAATAAAAACTTTTGTACCACCATTGGCCACATTCAGCCGAAGAACTCGGCACGCTGATCGGTCTCACCCATTTATTCTCAAGATTGACACTACAAGGACCAATCTTCATCAAGAATCCTTCTTTTACAGGGCTGCTACGGAATGGAATAAGCTTCCAAAATCAGTTTTTTCAGAGAACTATGACCTGCAACTTTTCAAAAAGCGTGTCCACAATCATTTCCCTTCTATAATCCCTTCCCCTTCTAATAGTCGCAGTGCGGGCCGTCCGCGGCCCACCCGATAGGTCTACCCTTTTTGCGACTATTTTCATTAAAAAAAAATAAACAAAATTCATTGAATTTTTAAAATGCAAGTAACTCAAAAACTGATAGAGTTACCTGAAATAAACAAGAGTACCTTTTTTATTCAAAATTAAACTGCCTTTTAGATTTTCTAGTCATTTTAGCCATAACTCATTAGGCAAAAAATATATGTTGTAATTTACCTAAGTAATTTTCATGCTAAAAAACATAAAGTTGCCAATTTTCAAGACTATGCTGCTAAAAATCACAAAATTATTAGGAAATTTCAAATTAAAATTCCAACTTTAAATACCCTGTATCTCGTAAACCTGCAACATTTGTATAAGACATGTTAAGCTCAATCGTCATATTTTGGTGTGTAGTATCCCCATTTCAGAGATTGCCTATTCTTAATGAATCACCCTGTATATCTCCATTATTTATAATTTTAATTTAACGCTGAAAATAGGGCTCCGATCGGCCGGTGAAGTGAGCGCGCGGCGCCTCAAATGCGAATACATCAGGTTAAATAATTTTTTTATGTTATCAAATATAAAATTTTTTTTTATAAAATTATGATGTGTATTTTGAACACTCTAAAGAATTTAATTCCGTTGAAAAAAAATCTTAAAGTAAATTTTTTACCAAGTTGTTGACGATTGTTATTTAACAAAATTTTATGGCATCTTCGCTATCATTGAAAATAACAAAAAATGTTTAAATAATTGGCTAAATATTTTTTTTCTCAAAAATGTTTAGTGCTTATCGTTTTTACAACTAAAAATGGCATGTAATAATGTAAGAAAAACAAATTTTACGCTATTGGTTTATAAATTGTTTATAAAAAAATGGACTAGTGTAACATTTTAAAAAAAAAAATTATTTTGTTGACAAGACCAGATATTGCTAAAACCATGCAAATGATGCGTATAGTGGAAATGAAAACAATAAGAACTATCCAAGGAAAAAAGTTGCAGTACCGAGTCACAAGCGAAGATCTAAAACAGCAGAGCGGAATACAGGACGTCACTAAATGAATCAGATCGAGATGAAGGTTCTGGAACAAGCATGTTAACAGGATGAAAGACGATAGGCTGGTAAAAAATGCTAAAACCAACATACCGGACAGAAGATCACAAGAAAGACCACCAAAGAGATGGAGGGAGTGTTGGACATCATCATCAGGAGAGGCTCTATTGGAATAAACAGGCATTCGCCTACCGTGCGGGAAATTATACTGAAAGAAGAGGAAGAAGAAAAAGAAGAGGGAAATTATAATTTTATATAAAAAAAAATTTCTTAATAACAATTTTAAATGGTTTATAATCATTTTTGCTTATTTTTCTAATTGCCTTACCAACAAGGGGCAAATACAAAATTTTCCGGTCCAGAACCCTTCTGTGGACTTTCCAAAGCCCACTTGAAAAAAAAGGTTCGTCGTTGGAAAACAGATGAAATGAAATCTCACTGGCATAAAGTACCAGGACAAAGGCAAGCGAAAAGGCTAGTAAGTCTTTTGCCAAATAAAGCTAAACAGCTTCTCGAGTTGGACAAGAAAGACTTGAAACTGGTGACGGGACTACTCACTGGACACTGCCCTGTAAGGTACCACCAGAAAAAGATGGGCAAAACATTTAGTGATAGTTGCCGCTAATGCGAGAACTTAGCTGAAACTGCAGAACATTTGCTTTGCGAATGCCCAGAGCTTTTCTGCAAGAGGATCAAGTTTTTGGAAGGGGCCTTCCTAATGCCCTTCGATATCAGAAACTTAGCCCCCAGGAAACTGATAAACTTTGCTCGAAGTCTTGGAATCCCGGGCCTCGAATAGATTAAGGGTTATGCACAAAAGATCTGATAGGTCGAAGTGCTTGAGAGGCAGCATGGCCTTCATAACCCACTCTACAATCTACAATCTATATTTCTAATGTTTACATTATTAGTTAGGATTTTTTATAATCATTACTGTTTTTTTTAAAAAATTACCTAAAAAAATTATTTTTTATTAAAAATTATATTGCGTGAATTTTTTCTTGGAACGAAGTTCCTTAACGAAGCTTACGTGTAGTGCGATTTAGTAAAAATCGTCACGTAACGAAATGCATCGGTGGTTCAGTAGTAGAATTTAAAAAAAAAAAAATAAGACAAAGTTGGCCATATTTTTATTTCTTATTTTATCTTATTTCTTGTATAAACGCTTTCATAGTTTTGGGCACGTTTATCTTTCTTATTTTATTTTATTTTGTTCCTTATTTTATTTTATTTGCTGCATAAACTCGCCTTTTTAATTAGCATGAAAATTTTTTCAATCACAGTGTCACAGGCTCTTGGACTATCATTTATGTTGTTAATTTGTGAGAATTTTTCTTTTATGTTTTTTTTTAGATATTTACTAGTATTTTTCCATTCAGAAGATCATTGCACTGTGTTAACATATTTTTATTCTACAGTAATTTATTTAAAATAAAAATATTTATTATTAGGTTAGTCGTAAAATTTAAAAAAGGTTTTTACAAGCTTTATTAGTGCAACGGTCACATTAAAAGTGTTTTTTTTTGGGTTCAGTTTAAAGATTTAGTATTGAACTAACTTTTTTTATTATATACCAATTTATTATGCGGTTTTTTGATGGAAAAAAATTCCACGAATGTGGTGCCTAATATATATAAAAATAATCGTAGATGTCTCAATGTATGTGATTATTATTTTATGGATGCTGGTCATGAGTAATGATGCTCTTTTCACGGTGACAAAATAAAAATTTACTGTCTTACTCTCTTTATTATTAACATTTTACAGAGGGAATTGAGAAAGTTTTTCGATATAACGCAAGCACGTGACGCAGGTGTAAGAAATAATAAAATCGTATTCCGTTTAAAAACTATATTTATCGTAAAGCGTATTCAAACTATCTCTCGATAACAAAAAATGCGTCTATTTATTGTCGTTCCTTCATCAAGACTGCCGCCAGCCTCTTTCTCGTCCTATTCTCTAGATACCTGGCCTCCAGATGTGCTTGTGTATCCAAAAGCTCTCCTCGAATACATGGTAAATCCAAATATATCTTACACTCGGTCATCCTGCATTAGAGGTCTTTCCTCAGACCTATCGCTGCTAAAAATAGTATTAT
The DNA here is from genome assembly GCA_950111635.1 of Agelastica alni. NCBI lineage: Eukaryota > Metazoa > Arthropoda > Insecta > Coleoptera > Chrysomelidae > Agelastica > Agelastica alni. Next base: position 28,683,058 of record OX467709.1, on the reverse strand, counting down.
CTGTTCCTAAAGGAATAAATTATACCTAGAAATAATTTACACATGACAATTATGTCCTTAATAAATTAAGTGTGAGTGTAACAACTCCATTGTGACAGTATCTGTCTGTAAAAATCGAATATGAGCGTAACAACTCCTTGGTGACAATTTCTGTCCGTAAAAAATCGAAGATGAGCGTAACAACTCCTTGTGACAATATCTGCCCGTAAAAAATCAAGTGCAGGCGCAACAACTCCATTCTGAAAAATACAATAACGTTAAAATAAAATACTTGACAACATCTGTCCCAATATATTTACAACTACAACAACAAAAATAAAATACCGTAATACTCAAATGTTTTGACAATACCTGTCCATAAAATATCGAATGTAAACGTAACAACTCCATTGTGACAATATCTGTCCGTAAAAATTAAATAGGAGCGTTACAACTCCTTTGTGACAATATCTGTCCGTAAAAATTGAATATGAGCGTAATAACTCCTTTGTGACAATATCTGTCCGTAAAAAATCGAAGATGAGCGTAACAAATCCATTGTGACAATATCTGTCCGTAAAAATTGAATATGAGCGTAACAACTCCATTGTGACAATATCTGTCGGTAAACATTAAATATGAGCGTAACAACTCCATTGTGACAATATCTGTCCGTAAAAATCGAAGATAAGCGTAACAAATCCATTGTGACAATATCTGTCCGTAAACATTAAATATGAGCGTAACAACTCCTTTGTGACAATATCTGTCCGTAAAAAATCGAAGATGAGCGTAAAAAATCCATTGTGACAATATCTGTCCGTAAAAATTGAATATGAGCGTAACAACTCCATTGTGACAATATCTGTCTGTAAGAAATCAAGTGCGGGCGTAACAACTCCATTCTGAAAAATACAATAACGTTACAATAAAACATTACATTATTTGTCCCAATATATTTACAACTACAACAACAAAAATAAAATAACGTGATGCAAAATGCCGTTTGTTGTCAGAAAACGTCAACTTTGCGTTGACATTTGATAGCAGTTGTATTTCGCACCTGTGCGGAAAGTATTTCGTACGCTTATGCTACTTTCCGTGGGACTGTACAGTGCGATATACGTTACTTTCCTATGTGGTCGTAGGAAAACTATTTTAAAGAGGTCTTCCTATTAAATGTCACTTGTTCTTAGTCCTGAACCGTTATTTCGATTTTCATGAAAAGTTTTATTCGATTTATTTCAAAAATTATATGGAAAATCTTTTCAACTTCTTCTTCATAACTTACTGGGAGGATACATGCCAGCTATAATTCGAAAATCCCATGTAAATTACTGTGGTACAAAAAGAAAGTAGAAACCCTGTATATTTGTCTTCCAAAGGCCGTTGCTGTCAAATATAAAACTTTTTGTTAACTACTTAGACGACCGGCTTAAATACAAAATTTTATCCTTTCTCGAATCTATTTAACGACTTGTACCAAATGGCTCACAATACCGATGGTATCATTCATAAGGTTGGTTTTTTCTTCACTGAATCCCAATTTAACATTACTCTAGTTTGTTTTAGAGCCGAAAACAATGCTCGTCTTGCTGTTTCCTCTACTCTACTTCGTCGAAAGCGCCGTCGCAATCGACAGTCTCAAAGTGGCTTTCCAATGGCGACTAATCGACTTCGAATATTCCAGCGAAAACGCAAAATTAGAAGCAACAGCAAACTCACAATTTATTCCAGAAAATAACATACCGTTAGGACTCGAAATTTACCAGGATAGAATTTTCATAACGTTACCACGATGGCGGGAGGGGGTGGCTGCGTCGCTCGCCTACATCAAAACGTCAGGTGAGTCCTTGTTATTTTTCATTACTCTAGTTGTGTAGGGAAATAGTATTTGTTATTTTTCATTACTCTAGTTGTGTAGGGAAATAGTACCTCTGTTAGTCGCAGATGTGGAGATAATGAATTTGTTTGTTTGTTTAGATCCGCAGGATTCTCCAGTTTTGCGGCCGTATCCGAACTGGGCTGCCCATGATCAGTCTCAGAAGAAGCCGGAAATAGTGTCTGCCATCAGAATGAAAGCCGATAGCTGCGGACGTTTGTGGGTTTTGGACGCAGGTTTGGTAAACATCATTGTTAACGGTAAAAACAAGCAAAAACTGCCACCTAGAGTTCTTATTTACGATCTAAAAACCGATAAGTTAATACATACTTATGAAGTGCCGAAGGGGCAATGGAACGCCCACAGCTTTTTTGCCAACATCGTCGTCGAAGAAAATAATTGCGAAAACAGTTTTGCTTATCTTGCCGACATTGATAAACCGGCTTTGGTGGTTTATGATTTAAAACAAAACAAGTCGTGGATTGTTCAACACCATTATTTTAACATGGATCCTTTGGCTGGAAATTTGACTGTTTCCGGGGTAAGTTAACAAATATCTTCCTATTTCCGTTAGGTCTTCCAACGTCGGCTATCACTCTGGCCTTTTTTGTCCTATGCTAGCCGGATTAGCTCCCCTACTCCGTGTATTCTGGTCCATTCCATGATGTTTCTTAGCCAGGACCTTTGACTTCTATCCTCAATCTTTTCTTTTGCTAAAAGGTGCAGTAGACCAAATAATATTTCACAAGTATGCCATCTTTCTTTTTTTATTAATGGCCAACAATACCCTCCACTCGCTAGAACTTCGCAACACTTCGAGTGGTCTGTCCATAGGTTTTGTAACATTCTACGATAGAGCTCAACTCCATAAAGGAGTATGGACCTAACTGAGTATCCTAGTAGTGCTGAAAAGTTCTTGTATTCTGTTATTGTAATAGATACGAAAAAATTATAAGATGCATAATTTATAAATCTGATAAGTTTACAACCTAACAAAAATACGAGACATATTTGCTTTAAATTTATTTTTATTTTTCTACGTAGTCTCCTTGTAAGTTTACACACTTTTTCCTTAACACGTCCAAATAGTACTCGGCGTCTTGTGCTGCAAAATAATTGTTTACGGAGGTGTTGACATCCCTATTTGACGAAAGTCTCTATCCTCCGAGCGAATTTTTTTTTAGATTAGAGAACAAAAAAGTCACTTGAGGCTAGATCCGGTAAATAAGGAGGGTGGTCAAGCAGTTTAAACCGTAACCGTATTGTGTGTACCCTCATGTTGTGTTGGAGTTCTTTGTCTAGACCTGTCCTTATCACTAGACTTCCTAGGCCAGACCTTAGGTCCTTCATATATTAGGAAGGTTGTGGTTTTTCCTTCACTACTATAGAAAACCTTAGCCTTGTCAGACCTTCGCAATAACACAGAAAGTGTGCTGAGGTTTCCTCATCTTCTTGGCAGAACCTACATATGGTTGTGATTGCCAGTCCGATGTTGGTTATGTGTTTGTTGAGTCTACAATGCCCTTTTAGAAGACCAACCATGATCCTGGTTGATCTCCTATTCTGGCTTAGTAGGTACTCCGTAAATTTTGGCGATGGTTCTTTAATAAACTCTTTGGACTGTCTCATTTCTGGCGCCTTATTCCACAATTCTCGAGACTGCTTTTTGGGGCACATCGTGCTCCTTCTCTGAATCAGCCTCTTCATTGCACTTGTAACCTGTGTGGCCTGGTACCCAGGCTAAAGACAGTCTATTTTGACTGCCCAACTCTTGTAGAGATTCTAAGCAATCCCATACAAGTGTGGAGTTACCTTGCATGGAGCTAATTACTTTTATAGCCGCTTGGCTTGTCAGAGTATATGACAACGATCTTTTCCTTAAAATATTGCCTAGTAGCTCATCTGAATAGTGATGTATTGGCTGCAACTTCTGCCTGGAATATTACATGTTTACGTAAGCCATAATAAGGTATTATTAATGCCTCATTCAGACTAAGGTACACATGTTTCTAAAATTTGTCATTTTAATCACTAAAGCATACAGGCCAATACCCTATTGCCCATATTTTTTGTTATAATTTTTTTTTAAAATAAAGAAGAATTTTTGTACTTTTCAATACCAAAGCTTCATGTTTTGTCAACCGTCACAATATCTTATTTCTTTAAGAGCAGCGTGGTTGTTTAGCTCTTGCTTCCTGTGAGGGCGAAACGTAGACTGCGGATAGCCAGTTTACTACTTTAAATGTGAGAAGAGGATTAAATGATAAAAGTGATGAGATTTACACGATGATAGAAGAAAGACGGATTGATGTTCTGGAAACCAGCAGAGGTTCTCAGGGCGTTGGTGCAATACTCTCTGCTGACTGACTTTAAATGCGTGAGCCCAAGACTCCTCTGGGTGAGGCTGAAGGTTGGTCTTACTTGTTACTTTTTGCTAGGTGTTTATGCCTCACAAGATGCGCAGTGAAACCAATCTTTAAAAGCCCAAAAAGAGGGGCGGGAATTTCGGGATAGTGTGGCAGATATTCTGAATAAGTGTAACCAGAATGAAAGAGTTGTAATGTTGGGTGATTTTAATAGTTAGGTAGGAGTAAAGCGTGATAGATATGACAGTGTTCTGAGAATGTACGGTGACGGCAGAGTAAATAAAAACGCAGAAAATCTACTTGAAGTATGTTTGGAGCGAAATCTTGTGGTAACAAACACAATGTTTAAGCATAAAAGGATCCACTTGTACACAAGACAAGAAGGATACCAGAAAAGAATTTATTTCGTAATTGTGGATGAAAGATTGAAAAAAAAGGAATGGATACTCGGGCATACCGCGGTGCAGGTATTGACGCAGACCATTTCTTAGTAATGAGCCGAATAAGAGGTCTCTTTAAGCGGTGGCGGTATCGTGTGCAGGAATCAAGTAGTGTACTAGAGCGTATGAAAGTTGAGAATTTGTAAAAAGAAGGTATAAAAGAGGAGTTCGTTAGTAAATTGATCAAGAAATCTGACAGCATGTGAGGTTGAAGAATTGTGGAAGCCATTCAAGGAAGAATCGTGAATGTTGCTACTGAAGTGTGTGGTGTAAGTAAAAGAAGGAAAGGATGCAAGTTACCGAAAATGTGCGTGAAGGTTCAAAAAGCAGTGTCAGAAGAAAGCCTGGCTGGATTGGCTGGCTACAAAAGCCAATCAAAGAACGCAAAAGGCAACGATTGAGGATGTAAACAAGGCAAAGAATGAGTAAAAAAGGTTAAAAGGTGTCGAAAGAAGTTGTGGCAAGAAAGAAGAAGAGTGATAAAGATGAATTTAGTAGGTTATCTGACGATTTCCAAAATAATATTAAACTCTTTTGAAAGTCCATAAGAACAGCCAAAGGTAAAAATACTACCTCGAAACTGGAACAAATCAGAAACCAAGATGGTAGTATAATAAAGGGAAAGAAATGCGTTACAAAGAGATGGAAGAAATACTTCGAAAATTTATTTGAGAAAGAGAATACACAAGTACAGGCCCCATTCGGAGACATGAGTAAAAGTTGCAATGAAAATGAAATTAGTACGACAGAAATTGTGAAAGCGTTGAACAGTATGAAATTGGGTAAAGCTGCTGGATAACAGAATAACAGTTAAAATGCTGAAGGCTGGAAAAAGCGTGGTAACTAGTGTGCCGTAGCGCCTTTTTAACCTTTGTTGGAGAAATGGTAGCGTACCAGACGACTGGTGCAAGGCTGTGATCGTGCCGCTTTACAAGGAAAATGGTTCGCAGCAGGACTGTAAGAACTACCGAGGTATTAGTTTACTTAGCATAGTCTGCAAACTGTATGCAAAAATATTGATTAAAAGAGTGACGTATAAAACTGAGAAGATGATATGGGATGTGCAAGCAGGATTAAGAAAAGAAAGGAGATGTATGGATTAGATCTTTTCATTACAAGTTGTAGTCAAAAATGTTTTGGCTAGAAGTCAGAAGGTCCATTGCATTTGTATAGACTTGGACAACGCCTATGACAGAGTGGTGAGGAGTGAATTGTGGTCGACATTGTCTATCTATGGGGTGAGCGGTAGTTTAATACGAGCACTAAAATCACTTACGAGGATTCCACTGCTTGTGTCAGGATAAACGGAGCTTACACGGACTGGTTTAACATAAAAAAATGTGTAAGATAGGGATGTGTGGCTTTGCCATGGCTGTTTAACTTATACATAGACGATTGTTTAAAAGATTTGAAAGAGAGTGCGTATTGATTGAAAATGAATGATTTGATCGTCAAATGCCTTCTTTTCGCCGATGATCAAGTCATATTAGCGTCATCTGAACAGAAGTTGCAGGCGATGGTTAATGTTATGCATTATGCCCTGAAAATCAAAGGGATTAAAATAAATGCAAGCAAAATTAAAGTAATGGTTTTTAAAAGAGAAGAAAGCATAACAAACTGGGAAGTTCTAAATAGGGGAGGAATATGTGAACAAGTAAATGAATTTGTAAACTTGGGTTCAAAATTTACAAGAGATGGATAGTATGACAGCGACATAAGGCAAAGGCTGTTGACAGGAAAACAAATGAATGGGGCAATGCATAGCTTTATGAACAGCCAGAAAGTGTCAAAAAAGGCACGTCAGGCTGTGCATAGAGGAGTGTTGGTTCCCACACTTATTTATTGTAGTGAATGTTGGGTTTGGCAGAAGAAGCATAAAAATAGGATTAATGCTGCGGAGATGAGTAGTCTGTGAAGTATAACCGGAGTGACTCGGTTTGATAAAGTGAAGAATAGTAAGATAAGAGAACGCTGTGGTGTGAAAGAAGATGTGGTCCCAAAGATAGATAAAGGAATGCTTAGATGGTTTGGACACGTAGAAAGGATGAATGAAGGAAGATTGGCGGAACATATTTATAAGGCGAATGTGAATGGGCAAATCGGTAGAGGTCGACCTCGGAGAACATATCTCGATCAGATCTACATTGTTTTAAAGAAAGGCCAGGTCAAGAGTATCAACAATCGACGAGCACGTATGAGAGCACCGATGAAAGTAGAGGAAGCAAAAGATGTGTGTAAGAATTGTAGCAAGTGAAAGGAAGTGGTCTCTGTCTAATCTCTTTTGCACTTTTTTGAGAGATTGTAAAATTAGGCGGGATCCAACGCGGCTGAATATTCATGCAATATGATATATGTATTAATTTACTGACGATTTTTAGATCAATTTCCAATGGACCGACGGAATATTTGGTCTTTCGCTTTCCGACCGAGATGTCGATGGATATAGCACTCTGTACTTCCACCCGTTGACGAGCTTTAACGAGTTCGCAGTCAGCACGAAAGTACTCAGGAACGAAACTCTATTGGAAAACAAACAAAAAGTGTTCAACGAGTTCAAATATCTGGGTAGCCGAGGACCGAAAGGAGAAAGCGGCGTTTCTTTTTTGCACAAAAAGACGGGGGTGATATTTTACGCTCTCGTCAATTTGAACGCAGTGATTTGTTGGAGAACCGCTCTTAAAAATTACACCATGGAGTCTCAGGGGCGGGTATTCATGAGCGACGAATTGATGGTATTTCCTAACGACATTAAAGTCGATGATAACGATACTCTGTGGGTTTTGTCCGACAAACTGCCCGTTTTTTTACACGGCCTGTTAAACTACAGAGAATACAATTTTAGAATATTAAAATCTTCCGTGAAAGAAGCCATAGTTGGTACCACTTGCGATTCTACGATGGTAGTGAATTCGGAAATAATGAAGAACATCACCGGTAGATCTTCTTCCAGTGACGTTAAAAACCAACTATTACTAACGGTGTTTGTAGTATTAACTTTAATAACTCTCCGGTAGGTACTTAAAGACAATTTTTCGAGGAGAGGAAGACAGAAAAGTACGTGCATGTTCATATTATTGATAAAAAGACATTTCTGAGACTTATCAACGCCAAAAAAAACATTTAAATAATGTTATAATTGATGCATTCGTTGATTTCGGACAGTTTTAAGAGCTTAGAGGATTGTTGGATGTGATAGGTATGCTTACAAGCAAATGAAAACTTCTTGATCGTTAGATTGAAGAAAAAATAAATAGTTTCTCATTTAAATGCATAAAAAGTATTACTTTCTTACTGACTGACAAAAATAAGTTTTTAAGAACCCCTTACTGCATGCATTTTTTATTATTTTAAGTTACGTAATGTATTATGGCATAAAAACTACTTTATAAAAATATCAAAAAAGTTCTAAAAAAAAATAGATTTTTAAATCGATTTCGCTTTTTTAAAAAGTTTTGTTTTACGAAATAAGCAAGATATGTGAAGAATACAATAGTTAATGACGAGAGTAGGGGATAGACAGCACCCCTGTCTGAGTCCCTTGGAGGTCTTAAAATTCTCTGTCAGGCCTGTTCGTAGCATCACTCTTGCAGAATTGTCCCTGGCCTGTAGTAGAGTCGGTCTGATCTTTAGTTCCTCCATTATTTTCCATAGTTGTGATATCGGGACGCTATCGTAAGCCTTTTCTAGCTATATGCATTTCTCTGCCTCTCTAAGGTTATTTTAAGGGTGAAAAGGTTGTCGATTGTTGAATGACCCGCTCCGGAATCCAGCCTGTTCTTCAGATTGTTTATCTTTAATATGGTCTTCTTTTAGGGTCTGCAGTATACGAGAATATATTCTGCCTATTGTAGGAATGACAGTTTTCCGAATAGATAATGTCGGAAATACTTACATGCCCAAACTATGGCAAGTAGTTTTTTTTCTATCACAGAATAATTTATTTCTGCAGAGTTATGCGTAGCATATCGGGTGGTTGGTTATTTTGCGATAACACGGCTCCAATTGCATATTTAGATGCATCTCTTATAAGGACAAGAGGTTTTTCGAAATCTGGGTTTGCTAAAATTGGTTTTAAGATTAACAGGCTTTTACAATGGTTTAAACATTCTACATATTCTTTTGTGTTCTACTTTATTTTCTTTTTTCGAACATGTTTTTAAAGGTTTACTTAATTTCGCAAAGTTGCTTGTTTGATTTAATACTATCTGGTGTTACTACGTGACCTAGGAATTCAATTTCTATTTGAAGGAATTCGCTTTTATCCAATTGTATTTTCAATCCTGCTTCTTTTAATTTTTTAAAGACTAATTTCAGATTTTGTATGTGTTCTTGTAATCCGGTGCTGAAAATAATTTCATATATACGAGACACATTTTATTTTGGAGGTCCTTTTAGCGGCTGGCATGTCTGGCCATAACTGGAGCTATGTCCAGCACACCAACGGCAGCGATGGAACACCTCCTACATCTCCCTCCCCTAGATATTCTCTTAGAGAGGGAGGCCAGGATAGTTTCCTATAGATTCCTGTCTTTGGAAAAGCAAATAAATGGAGAGCAACTCGGGGATCACTCCGGGATACTGAGTGAAACAAAAAACCACCAAATTCTCGGGATGGTTCCTGACTTGCTAGCCACAAAAATACACGTAGAAAAGTCGTTCAAAGTCCTCTTTCCGAAGAGAGACGAATGGATGAGGGGACAAATCCTCTTCCCAGAGACTGAATACGTAATGTACACAGACGGCTCAAAAACCCCAGATGGAGTTGGGGCCGGTGTTTTCAGCAGGAAACCAAAGATTGAAATATCTACCAGTCTTGGCAGGTATGCCACAATCTTTCAGGCTGAAGTATTCGCTATCGAATTGTGTGCAAGAGAGTTGACCAACAGACCTCTAGCAAACAAAAACATAAATATAATATCAGTCAGCCAGGCTGCTTTAAAAGCACTGAGCTACAACAAGATAAATTCTAAACTTGTATGGAATTGCATCGAATCCTTAGAGTACCTTGGTGCGAACAACAGGGTGACCCTACTGTGGGTACCTGGGCACCAGGGGGTAGAAGGAAACGAAAAAGCCGACACCCTTGCAAAACAGGGGGTCGAATCTGCGTTCACTGGACCAGAACCGGTTTTTGGAGTCACCACAAGTGCCGCCAAAACAATTATTTCGGACTGGGCGGAGAGGAAAATACTCACGTACTGGTCCGACATACCAGGGCTAACCCACTCGAAGGCGCTTTTACCGTTACAACCCTCGAGAAACACAACTAAGCAGATCCTAGAATGGAGCAGAAATGATCTGCGTATTCTAACAGGACTGCTTACGGGACACTGTCGTCTAAGATACCACCTCAGAAAGATAGATCTGAACCAACAAACGGACTGTCGGTTCCGCTGCGGGGGAGACGAAACTGCTGAACATATACTATGTTCATGCCCCGGCCTGGGAAGAATAAGGTTCAACATATTTGGTTACACTAACCTAGAACCTACCGATTTAAAAAAAATCTCACCCTATACAACCATGAACTTCGTAAGAAGGGCTGGATTGTGCGGTGAACTGTAGCCTCTAGGGGTGAGCCACAATAGACCTACTAAGGGTCGCGGTGGAGGGACGTCCACGCCCCACTGATATGAAACCTCATCATCATCATCATCAACAATGGCTTCACAACCCTGGGTGGGTTTTTGCCGACTCAACCACACGTCTCCATCTTTTTCTATCTAGCATCCGATCGGGTCCATCTTCGATATTCATGGCTTTTAGGTCCTTTGAAATACTATCTCTCCACCTGAGGCGGGGTCGACCTAATGGGCGTTTTCCCCCCGGGACCTCCTCCCACACCAGTTTTACTATTCTATCATCCGGCATTCTTTTAACGTGTCCTGCCCACTGTAGTCTCCTGGCCTTTATGTCGTTTATTATGTTGGTATCAGTGTATAGTTCTTTGAGTTCTTGGTTGGTTTTTATTCTATATTGTCCTGTATTTTCGTCTCTATTTGGGCCGAATATTTTTCTTAGCAATTTCCTTTCAAAGACCTTAAGTCGTTCTTCGTTTGCAACCGTTAGAGTCCAGGTCTCACATCCATACATTACGACAGGCCTTATAATTGTTTTGTATATGTTCAGCTTAGTTTTCCTGGTAAGTATTCTAGATTTAATTAGGTCTTGAAGAGCAAAAAGGCATCTGTTTGCAGCCTGTATCCTGTTATTTATCTCTTCTGTGATGTCGTTGTTTTCGCTAATACTTGTACCCAGATATTTAAATTGTATTGTCCGCTCAAAGTTGTAGTCTTCGATAGAAAAGTTTTGTCCTACTCTATCTCGGTTCCGATTTTTTCTGCTGAGGTACATATACTTGGTCTTGTCTTCGTTTATCTTGAGGCCTATCTTCTCTGCTTCCTTTTCAAACTTTATGAAGGTGTCTTTGAGGTCAATCCTGCTATTGCCAATCACATCGACATCGTCTGCGAAAGCCAGGAGCAGGTTGGGTCCTCCTTTGTGAAAGATGGCAGCTGGCTTCTCAATTTTGGAGTTCCTAATTACATATTCCAATGCTCTGTTAAAGAGTTGAGGTGAGAGGGCGTCCCCTTGCTTGAGACCATTATTGATATTGAAGGGGTCGGAGAGAATCTGCCCCACTCTTACTTTAAATCGCGTACCCTCCATGCATACTTTCATCATCGATATAAGTTTTTTTTGGAATCCAAGTTCTTGCATTGCTTTCCACAGCTTTGATCTGCATATATGAAACCTAACCTACATTATCGATAGAGCATTCGCTCATTTCTATTTAGTAAAATCCGCACGCTAAATCGCCATAGAGCTTAAACCAACAAAGGAGGCCAACAAATGAACAAAGATAAGACGGAATATATGTACTGCTGCAGGAATCCCCCAATACAACTACTAAATATTAATATAAACGGCGGTCTGATCGAAAGCGTCAAGACTTTCAATTTCCTTGGTACGAAAATTACCAATATGGTAACGTCCAAGATAAGAGCAAGAATCCTAAAAGAAAATAAATGCTATTATGCCTATTTAAAACTAATAAAGAGCATTATACCAAACAGAAAATCTAAGATCCCAATCTATAAAATACTTATAAGACCAGTAGTAACCTATGGATGTGAAACATGGACACTAACAAACAACGATGAAAATCAATTAAGAATATTTGAAAAAAAGATCCTCAGAAGAAAATACGGCCCAATACATGAAAACGGTATGTGGAGAATAAGAATGAATCACTTTTTTGAAGCACTTATAGAAGGAGAGGAAATAGCAAGATACATAAAAAGTCAAAGGATAAGATGGTTAAGACATGTATACAGGATGGGGGAAGGGAGAATTGTGAAAAAATCTTTGAATCACAACCTCAAATTACAAGTCCGAACGGGCGTCCCAAGTAAAGGTGGATAGACGATGTGGAGGAAGACCTAAAAACTCTGAGAATAAGTGACTGGAGGAGAATAGCAGTAGATAGAACCAGATGGAGGAACATAGTTAAGCAAGCCAAAACCCACCAAGGGTTATGGGCCAAAAGAAGAAGAAAAAGAAATCGAGGGTAATGAAGTATTAAGTTCTTTCTAATTTTTCGAGTATTTCTATTAGATTTGTAATCGGATATCTGTCACGAATTGTTTTTTCAATAAACTTACGATAGTCTACTACTAGACGCCATTTTTTCTTTCCTCATGCGTCCATTTTCTTTGGTACTATCCATATAGGAGAAAACCACTGGCTACATGATGGTTTTATTGTGCCTTTTTCTAACATTTCGTCTATTTGGCGACGACCTTCGTCCTTATTGGCATAGGAATATCTATATGGCTTAACGTGTACGGATTCTTCGTCGTTAGTTTTAATTACGTTTTACCTTTTGGATACAAAGCCAAGTGGATCACCTGGCTTAAAAAATATATCGGGAAATTGTCGGCATAATTTAAATATATTTCCTTTTTCTTCAGAATTCATGAGTTCTGTTGTGATACAGGCTCAGCCGGTTAGGTAACCATGTAGTAACCGGGTGATTCCGGACAAATTCTGCACCGACGTTCACGTGATACAGAATGAATCACCTTCTCCAATTGTTTGTTGTAGCACATCAGTTTTATTTCTTGAGCTGGTATTGGCTGACAAATGGGTATTTTTTTTTCAAATGTAATTGTGTTTGCAAATCATTGCTTGGCTTTTCCCTTTTTTTTTGCAGAACATTAGCCCTAGTTAGAATTTTTGATCAGTTTAAATTATGCTAGAGGCAAATACATTTCGTCATTTTAAGAGCGCGTCTCCATAAAATCCATCTATTGAGACAAATCACTATAAAATGTTAGAATAATCTGTAATTATACCATTTCTTTAATCTGATCTAGATTTTTTAATATAAGCCAACATTAAATATAATAAATCAATCGATGTGACATATTTGTCACAGTATGCAGCAAGGGAATGTTAGAATACTCTCTAATTATACCACTTCTTTAATCTGATCTGGATTCTCTAATATAACCCAACATTAAATATAATAAATCGACATTAAATTGCACGTGTGCCATATTTGTCACAGTATGCAGCAAGAGGATATTAGAATACACTCTAATTATACCACTTCTTTGATCTGATCTGGATTGTGTAATATAACCCAACATTAAAAATAATAAATCGACATTAAATTGCACGTGTACCATATTTGTCACACGTGTGCCATATTTGTCACAGTATGCAGTAAGGGGTTAAAAAAATTTAGTGATAAGTCGGTTTTAAATTTAATGAAAAAGGTTTTTTTTAATTATATTTTATACCAGGTATTACTTTGTAGCCTTTTTTTCATAATTATGGCATCAAAACTACTAAAATGATACCCGATCACTACTTTGATGATAATTTGTTGAATAATTTAATATTTTATATGGTTGTTTCATAGATTTTATTTAAAATTAATAAATAGGTATATTATCCTTAAAAAACCTTTAAATACTTGCTAAGATAGTACGTCACTATAAAAAATAACAAATGACATGATAAGATATTGCCAACCTCTGGTTGTGTCTAATGCCCCACAAACAGGACAATCATTCCGAACTGTTAAATAATTATTTTTTTCAGATTATTTATTTTTAAATTTTATTGTGCCACAAAAAATTGTAAATAAAATTAATATATTCCATTATTTCAGTGTTTAATTTATGTAGATATTTTGATATTTGTGGTATTGTACACCATTTTAAATATGTGGGCAGCTGTCTTAATGCGAATGCGGACACTGATGAAGAGATAACAACATGAATTGAAATATCATGCAAGGCCTTTAAGACATGAAAACCATTTCTACGTAATAGAAATCTGTCGATGCATCTTCGTAAAAGGGTCTTGAGATGTTATGTGTGGTCTGTCCTACTTTATGGTTGCGAGACGTGGACACTAAAGGTCACAACGTTGAATAGAATAGAAGCATTTGAAATGTGTTACTACCGCCGTATTCTAAAAACATCGTGGGTCTCGCATACTACCAATGACGATGTCCTCAGAATGATAAACACGGAACGGCAACTGCTAATCACTATAAAGAGGAGAAAAACGGAGTACTTTGGACACATAATCAGAGGATCTAAATATCAGCTACTGCGCCTCATATTACAGGGAAAAGTGAAAGGTAAAAGGTGGATGGGGCGAAAAAAGCTGTCCTGGCCACGCAATATCAGGCAATGGTGTGGTCTTTCGGCCAAAGAACTGTTTTGTGCGGCAGCCGATAGGGAAAGATTTCAGGAAATCATAAGCAAGATGATAGCCAACGTCTGAAGACAGACGGGGCACCAGAAAAAGAACGAGAAGGTATTGAAATTATTAAACAATAATTACTACCAAAAAATTTTACGGGTTGCACTCTGGGAGTGCCGGCAGAAGTGAAAACTTAAGTATTAACGTTGTGCGCCCTGCGCCGCCTAAACGAAACAGCCGGCGCAGGCATACATTTTCGCCGCGCCGTAGAAAGAGAGGGGGATACTCCCTCTCCTACGCCACGCCAGCTGTCTACTCTCCATCCGTCTTACGAATTTTCGATCAGGTCACGTGTCCTGACGCGAGTTTAACATTTTTAACCCATTACAAAAAAAGTGTACAACGCCGCTAAAGAAGTTTTCACTTCAAAAAATACTATTTTTAATCTGAAAAATATTGTCTCCAGATTTCCATAGTTTATGAATAATGCATTATTTTTATTAACGCTTCATTATAAATCAATATTAAACATCAGTACCAGATTTGAATGTTTTCGATTTCTTTCTTCCGCTTTTTGCTTGATCTTCTTTCAATATGGCGCTTTTCTTCCTACCTCGACTTTTTCGTTTTCGGCTACCTCGTTTTCGGTTTTGTCGCTTTTGGCTACGTCGTCTACGGGTTCTGCTTCTATTTTTTCATCGTCTTCGAGCCTCCGTTATCGGCAAACCAAAACCTAATTTAAACCTTCCCCTGTTCTCTTTGATCAAACCAGCTTTCAGTCCAGTTTTTAATGCTTTTTTAACACAAATTGATGCATTTTTTAACGGCTTCTTGCACTGATAAATTATTTGATCTAAAATTTTGTCGGGGGGAGAACCATTAGAGTCATTAAGACACGCTATGGTGTCCATAACATCTGCTAAAAACGACACCTCTCCTTGGACCATTTTAATGCAGCAAAAGCAGAACTTAATCAATAAACTAATGAAAAGCACTTAAATTTTGAATTTAGCTACTAAATTAATTTGTCAAAATGACATAAAAATGTACTTGAATTTGTCAGTTTGTTGAATAAGGTTGCCAAGTTACCAGTCAAGAAAATTCGCATTTTATATTGCTCCAGTGAAAAACATCCGTCTTACGAATTTTCGATCAGGCCACGTGTCCTGACGCGAGTTTAACATTTTTTACCCATTACAAAAAAAGTTCACAGCGTGCCATAAGAAGTTATCACTTCAAAAAAACATTTTGGCGATTTTTATCGATGGCACATTAGACGTTATGGCAAAACTAGTCAGAATAGAAATTTGTAATAAGGGGTTTCCGGCATTGGTCTATCGAATGAAAATATGCACGACTTTAGGCGACTTCCGTTTGTATCGGAAGTAGACGTCAACTTTGTTATTTTAAATGGAACTTAATATGTTTTATTTTATTTTCGAATTCTACATGAAATTTGTGCACAATGTCCTATACCAAAAAAAAGTATTTTCGAGATATTTCTATATTTTTTAAAATTTAAAAAAATCCTAGTCCACATTGAATAACGATAACTTCATTAATAACAAAGTAAGTGACGTAAAATTGTAACCAATAAACAACAAGTGCCTGCCCGTTAACTCCATATATCCAACTCATTGATATTTCATACAGGGTGTTTTAAACTTAGCCGCCAACATGAACAATTAAATCATTTATAAGTTGCTTACTTTAAATAGAACACCCTGTATTTTATTATATTTTCCGCTCTATTTTTTTAAGCCAAATTGGTTGGTATTGGTATTCCCTATACCTTAATTTAACCATTTTTGAGATATTTCATTATCTTAGTTAAAACATAACAACACTTAATTATTTCAACATTGTATGTACCAGAGAAGTAAGTACAATTACGACTAATGTACATTTAACATAAATTTATTTCTTTATGCTTTTAGAACAGCTCGTTGTTTCAGCCCGTTGTTTCAATACAAGTAAATTAGTTAAATATTTGGTGTAGTGCGATCTACTAGAATTTGTAAGTGTGTCTAATTTAAGTTTATCAATGCGGACAATCCAAAGCTAACGATATAATACAATACAATATAATATGGAAATATAAAATAAAGCACTAAAGAGAAAACAGATGCAAATAAATAAAGATAAAACCAAAGTGATGACTATAGGGGACGAAGAAATAAAAATTATGATAGATAATATAAAAATAGAACAAGTTAAAGAGTTTAAATATCTAGGAGTAACAATAGACGAAAAGGGAAGACAAGAAGCGGAAATCAACGACAGAATCGAAAAAACCATAAAACTGTATTATGCAATGAACAGGAAATTTATCAACAAAAAAGAATTTTCAAGACATACAAAACTAAAAATATTCAAGACAATATAAAGACCTGTATTAACATATGGTTAGATATTAACAAAAAAAACCAAAAGTAGAAATGAAATATCTGAGAAGAATTAAAGGAGTGACAAGGAGAGATAAAATAAGGTATACTCAAATAATAGAAGAACTAGACATAGAAGACATTATTTTATTCATAGAACAAAAGCAATTGGGATGGTGGGGACACATACAGAGAATGTCAAACAGTAGACCTGTTAAACAAATCTATGAAGCAAAAACACAAAACAAGAGAAAAAGAGAAAGACCTAGCAAAACTTGGAACGACATAATAGGAAAGATTTTACAAGGAAGAAATAAAAAATGGAGCGAAGCAAAGACATTGACAAGAGACAGAAAAAAATGGAAAAAGTTTATAAAACAAGAATAAAATGATAACCCGACAGCCTAAGGGTAAAAGGGTTCAAGATTATATATTTATATATATATATATATATATATATATATATATATATATATATATATATATTGAGATGATATAATATTGAAGTAAGAAAATTTAAAACAAATTGCATGGAAATAACCACTATTACATTGAAAGAGCTCTGATAGAGAATCTCAAAAGATCCATTAAAAAGGTTTCTAGACAAAGAAAAATAGAGACATGAAATAATAACCTGTTTAATATCAAGTCTATGCATTAATTTAATGTAATAGGTGTAAATTTTATGTTTTGTAAGAATAATGTTAATTTGGTTTTAGAGCATTAGAAAACTTGCTTGTCAAAAGGTAATATTGTAGAACGGATATTTTCTATAATCTACAGAGACAGAAAGTATACCAAAGTAATCCAGGTGGTCTCCTTTATCTGAAAATAGCAATATTGGATATTATTAAGAAAAACAAATTTTGAAAGAAATTAATAGTTATGAGATACCCTGTATTATCAGTGTTCATAAAACAAGTAACAATATAAAAAAATCTTCTAAAACTTTGGTAATTTATAGAGAATTGTCATTGCCAACCCAGAATTAACAATATTTATTTGACAAAATATGTAAAGATTATAAGATAGTTTATCGAGTAATCATAATAATTTGATTTCTATTTAATTTGAACCTATAATGTAAAATACAGAAGTGTTAAATCTTACCTTATTAGGAAGATTTTGTAGTTTGAAATTAATTACCAAAAAATCCAATGATTTAATTGGTTTTCATAATTTGAAGTCATAGCCTTTTGAGATTTTAAGATTCATATATGTTAGCATCAAAGAGATCAGGGTCAGTCCTAAGCATTCCATGGCCCAAATAGTGTAATTCTTGTGTGTTTTCTTAACAAAAAGGACTGCCATTATTTTCCTAAAAAATTAAACAATTTGTGAAGTACATCATCTTGAAAGTAACATAACTGTTATTCACATGTTTGGATACAGTTATTAAGTATTTTTATTATATTTGAATGGTATAATTTAAAAAAAAAATTATGATAAACAAACCTCTAGCGAAAGGAGACCGCCATGTTTGAAATCGCCATATTTAAAAATTTCTAACAAGTGCAGTTATAGTTAAAATTAATAAACTCTACATTTTTAAAACAACAGTGTTAGTGAGCAGTCTTACCATTGATCTGAGGGTATCGAGTAATTTGACTAAGGTAACATTTTTTAATTTATGTGAGAAAGAATTCCTGTTTTTCAAGACCCATCTGGTTATCGTTGAATAACACTTACACATAAATCACGGATCGTTAATATTGACATATTTGACACAAGACAAATATTCAAGCGTTGCCACATTTTTTTAATTTCCGTAAAATTTTTGTAGTAACAACTTTTAGTAAAATTCATCTGTTTTAAAAAAAAACGTATTAATTGAAAAAAAAAGAAATGTAATTTTAAAAAGTATTTAATTAAGTTTAAATTGTAATTTGTAAATTTAAATAGTGTGAAAGTGTATGCGTGGTTGCATAATTTTGTTTACTTATATGTATACCTTTTTACATTTTACCATGTTTGTTTTATTTTGTTAAAATCTTAGTGTTAATAAACAAGTTAATCATTTCATGTCAATAGTCCTTATTAAACTGAACTGACACAGGGAATAAAGGGATCTCAGCTCTGGATAGTAATAATAGTTTTAATAATAAAAAATTGATAATTTTTTTCTATTTTTTTTTCTTTTTTGAAAAACAAATGGCGCTCAAGGTACGTTAATTTTTATTTATTTATTTTAAAAGTAACGAAATTATAATTTTTAAAACAATTTAATTTTTCTTTATATCGGTACAATTTTTAGAATTGATATAGAAACGTTCTGGTATTCTATATTGATGTTGTATTCGATATAAAATATTTTGTTACAATTTATATATATATATATATATATATATATATATATATATATAAATAGTGTATTTTATTATTTATTATATTTTTTAAAGTTATGAATTTATTAAAAAGTAGAAGAAATCAGTCAGCAATAAATGAAAACACCCAGGTTCTACAGTATAGGATAACCAACTTAAACTTCCCACGCTGTTGCAGCGTTGCCAAGTCGCACACTACTTATCAGCTTATGCAGGAGAGTCCGAGTCAGATTTACTTTACGCATTGTTTACAACAAAATAAATGCCGCTTCTTGTACCGATTTTATATGGAAATTATTTATGTGAATATTATCTGCCAATTCTCGAAATTTAAAAAAAAACTAAGAAAATTAAAATTGTTAGACACTAAAACCTACATGAATTATTATAAAATGTATAAATTAACATGCGCTCAACTAGAAATTTAAAATTTTCAATTTTAGTACCGCAAAATGGGTGGAAATTTTTCGTATGCGTTCAGAATACTTTCGGGTATTTACAAATAAATTTTAAAGATGATCGCTGTTTATTTTGAACTACGTGATGGTGAGAGAGATTTAAAATATTAAAGAGTTGCATTCAACGAACTTTAAAAAAACATAAAGGCGATAGGCTATATTAAAGGCTAAATATTAAAAGAGTAGGATTTCTAGAAATTGTAACATTTAAATGTCAAAAAAATAACGAGTTCTTAAAAAATATTATATGGTGTAACGAATAAAAATTTATTAATAACGGAAGCCACGAAAATCAACATCTACCAAGAAAACGTGGATTTCAGGAGCTATGCATTTTTAATGTAATTTGTGCGGTCAGAGACAACCAAGTTATAGCTCTTCACTTTTATGATGGAAACTTAAACGATTTGTAACTGCGGTTAAACAATGTTTTTATAGTAGAAAATGACAGGTTTAATTTTGTCACATAAAATTAACGAAAATAGAAGTATTTTAAACTTCACATTCATGGCAAACTTGTTAAAAACTTGAATATTTTTAAATCATAAACTAAAAATGCAATTTTATTCAGAACAATCAATTTTAGAGAGTATATTATTCAAAAATAAATTTAAAGAGATAAAATAGTTTTAGAAGATAATAAAATAATGTACTGCGAATTCCATTTAAAAAAATGAAGTTTTGCTAATTGAAATCTCCTGAATTATTGCTTATCCAACAAATACCCCAAACACCAATCCCAAAACTTCTACTCTGTTTAGACATTTCAGCCATCCTTTACCTTCGTACCTACTAAATAAGTTTAGTAGCTTATCACTGATAACGTTTACTAGGCAGCATATTCCTCAAATTTTCATATTTTTTGCTTTAACTTGGCAACGTCACAATTTATGGGAAAAATAGATGCATAATTTTATGCTTAATTCGATGGAGAAGCGCTCTTCGGACTAACGTACTGAGAAAAAGATGCCTATATATGAATCATGATATGTACATCTGCTTTATCGACTTTCAAAAGGCATTTGATAGAGTCCCACACCCAAAACTCCAAGAGATACTAAAGAGAAATAACATCGATAGCAAAAACATAAGAATAATATCCAATATTTATTGGCACCAAACAGCACGAGTCAAAGTCGGAGAAGATCTGAGTGAGGAGATTAAGATATGTCAAAGTGTTAGACAGGGATGTGTATTGTCGCCTCTCTTGTTCAATGTATATAGTGAAGGCATCTTTAAAGAAGCGCTGTCAGAGGAAACCAGTGGTATTATCATAAACGGGGAAAGAATTAACAACTTGCGATACGCAGACGGTACCGTTATCTTCGCCGACAGTCTGGAAGATCTACAACATTTGGTTGAGTTAACAAGCATTTTCTGCAAAAAATATAGCCTAGATAAGAACCTAAAAAAAACCAAAGTCATGTCAACTTTAAAAAACCAAAGCACAAATCACAATAGACCATTTATAAATATTAATAACGACAACCTAGAATGGGTATCCTCTTACAAATATCTTGGCACATGGGTAACTGAAACAGCAGGACACACAAAAGAAATCAATTGTCGAATTGAAGTAGCTTGCAGCGCTTTCATAAAAATAAATAAAATACTCTACAGCCGAGATATAACATTAGAACTGAGAACCAGAATACTAAAATGCTATACATTATCCATTCTATTGTATAGAATGGAGGCTTGGACACTTAAATCAGAAAACATCAAGAACATAAAAGGATTTGAAATGTGGTGTTATAGAAGGATGCTGAGAATACCATGGGATGACAAGGTTTCAAATGAGGAAGTACTACGCCGAATGAATAAAGCCAAAGAAATTAGTAACACCATAAAAAGGAGAAAATTAGAATATCTAGGACATGTTCTGAGAGGAGATAGATTTAATATTCTTAAGCTAATTATTAAAGGAAAAATAAATGGCAAGAGAACGATTGGCAGAAAAATAATCTCTTGGCTGCGCTACTTGAGGAAGTGGTTTGGTTGCAGGTCCGCAGAACTCTTCAGGCGGGTGATTGATAAGGTCCGAGTAGTGGCGATGATTTCCAATCTCCGATAGGAGCGGAATTTCAAGAAGAAAAAACAAAAATATAGGGTGTCCTATTAAATAAAAGTAAACTTCATGTTGTCTCGCTTAAGCTGAACACCCAGTATATCTCAAAATATTTTAGAAATGTGTATCAGCGCAAATGCAACAACTTTTATTTAAATATCTTTGTATTTTTTATCTTACGTAACCCTGTATGTTATTTTTTATATTGCAATAACTACTATTTTTAAATTAAGAAACTTAACAAAATATTTAGATTGTTTAGCAATTTTATGCATTTAGCAAACTATTTTTTGTTCACGATGCAGCTTCTTCTCATGATTCTAGAATAATAAAGTTTTAGATAAATCTTCCGGAGATAGAAAAATAGCCAATAATGGTCCTATCCGGTGGCCTCCTTGATCACCAGACATAACTCCTTTGGATTTTTTATATGAGGCTACATAAAAAATACTTTTATAAGCAAAACGAAAGTATTGGTTTTTGAAAAAAAAGAAAGCATGACAAACTGTGAAGTTTCGATTGAGGGAGAAAGACTGGAACAAGTAAATTAATTTTTGTACTTGGGTTCAAAGTTTACGAGAGATGGAAAGTATGACAGTGACATTGAGCAAATGGTGTTGGCAGGAAAACAGATGAATGGGGCACTGCATAGCTTTATGAACAGCCAGAAATTGTCTAAAAAGGCACGTCTGGCTGTGCATAAAGGTGTGTTGGTTCCTACGCTTATGTATGGTAGTAAATGTTGGGTTTGGCAGAAGAAGCATGAAAATAGGATTAATGCTGCGGAGATGAGTAGTCTAAGAAGTGAAGCCGGAGTGACTTGGTTGGATAAAGTAAAAAATAGTGAGATAAGAGATCGCTGTGGTGTAAAAGAAGTTGTGGTTACAAAGATAGATAAAGGAATGCTTAGATGGTTTGGACAGGAAGAAAGGATATATGAAGGAAGATTGACGAAACAAACTTATAAGGCGAGTGTGAATGAACAAGTCGGTAGAGGTCGACCTCGGAGAACATATCTCGATCAGATCAACATTGTTTTGAAGAAAGGCCAGGTCAAGAGTACCAACAACCGACGAGCATGCATGAGAACCCTGATGAAAGTAGAAGTAGGAGTAAAAGATGTGTGTAAGAACCGTATTAAGTGGAAGGAAGTGGTCTCTGCTCACCCCAGCGGGAAAAAATCGTGACTATATGTATGTATGTATGGTGCCGTCTCTACACGGAGGTTGGCTATCATTATGGCTATTTATATTACGACTCTGAAAAGCTGGAAGGATGTGCATCCAAACCATTCTCTTTGATTTCTTAGCCGGGATGTACGTCTTCTTCCCACCGATCTCTTTCCTGCAATCTTTCCCTCCATTACCAGTTGTAGTATACTGTATCTCTGTCCACGCATAATGTGACCGAGATATTTCAGTTTTCTGGCTTTATTCAAGTTCTCCAATTCTCTTTCTCTTTCTACTAGTAGAACCTGCTCATTGATACTCTTTTTAATCCACGATATTCTTAGTACATGCCGGAAGATCCACATTTCAAATGCCTGGAGCTTTTTCATTGTGGCTTTGTTGATCGTCCATGATTCTAGTCCATATAAAAACACTGGGATTACATAACATTTAACCATTCTTAGACGTAGTTAAAGGTTTAAGTGTGGGTTAGTGAATAGTTGTATCATTTTAAAGAAAACATTTCTAGCCTTTTCGATCCTGATTTTAATTTCTTGAGTCTGATCATGCCTGTAGTTGATTAATGTGCCAAGATACTGATATTGCTTTACTCTCTTTACCAACACTAAATTGATATTGATGTTGATATTTGAATGGTTTAATGGGGTTCAACTTATGACCATGTATTTATTTTTTCTATTGTCCATTTTTAAACTGTACTCCCTGCTGACCCGATCGATCTATTGAAATAATACTTGAAGATCATGTATGTTGTCGGTTATGAAGTTTTTCCTTTAGAGCTGATCACAGCGACTTAATTACAATAGAGGTTCTTTATTATTCTGACATTCTGACATCTTGCCCATCAAGCTGACTTTTTCGTAAGAGGTTAATCAACCTTTCGTGCCTCACTCTGTCAAACGTCTTCTCGTAGTCAATAAATCCCATATACATTTCTTTGTTCTTGTTCTTTGTTCTTTATGGAATATTACCATCATTTATAATTAAAACCATATTATTTATCAGATTAAATTCACTCTGTATATGTGATGTACTTTTATCGATCTTTTTTAATATATAATATTGTTCTTTGTTTATAAATGCCAAGTATACATATACGTATTTTGGAATCGCACCAAATAATAAATTTATGGTATGGTTTTTGGTTTAATTTCCTTGTTGGTAATTTATAACGATTTTATATCATATATCATTTACAATTTCAATAATATTCGGTAATAACATGCTAATATCAGTCCGCGTATAATCTATCTGATGTTTACTGCACTCACAATTCGTTTTTACAACCATCTATCACATCCACGAAATTATATTTGGCGCAGTGTCACTTATACATTACAATGAAGGATTCTCAAAAAAAAAAGTTGTATCAAGATCCAAATCAATTAATAAAGTACTTTATTCTGTTTGTTTGTAGCATGTTTACGTTTAATCAGGTAAGATTTTAAATATTTACACGCACAGTAGATTACATTAGATTTTAATGGGAGGCTTTTTGCAAGTATGCACTCGACCTGATGAGTTTTCGGGATACAGAGCACTCTTACAATGATGATAACTGGAGAGGCTCTAGCACTGCTTGGCTATCGGAGCAGATTGCTATTCTTTTATTTTCAAAGATGATGAAATTCTCCTAAAGAAGAATAGCTAAATTTTACTCGTATAAATTCCAAAAACAATTATTTTTTTTCTGTGACGGGAAAAACGTTTGACATTTGATCTCTGTTGACAGGTAATAAAATATCACATTTTATAAAATCTTTTTTTCCCCGGGAAAAAAGTGAATACTTTTCCCGGATATACAGGGTGTGGAGCGAAAAGTTTTGATTAAAGGTAATGGCGGATACAGTTATGTTAAAAATCTGGAATTACGAAGCTGTTGGTTTTGGATGATGCTGAGTTCAAATATAATGTTGTCCTGAATGTGGTAATCCCGGTTATACCGGAAGAAGACGTCAACTTTGTTATTTTAAATAGAACCTAAAATTTATTATTTTATTTTCGAATTATACAAAAAAATTTAGATAAAATTTCTGCACAATGTCCTATACCAAAAATTAAGTATTTTCAAAAATTTCAATTTTTTTAAAATTTTGAAAAAATCCTAGTCCACATTGAATAACGATATCTTCATTAATAACGAAGCTAGTGAAGTGAAATTGTAACCAATAAACAACAATGGCTTTCCCGTTAACTCTATATGTTCAACTCATTAATGTTTTATACAAGGTGTTTTAAACTTAGCCGACAACATGCCTGATTTAAATCATTTATAAGTTGCTTACTTTAAATAGAAACCCTGTATTTAATTACATTTTCCGCTGTATTTTTGAAGTCAATTCGTTTGGTATTGGTATTCCCTATACCTAAATTCAACCACTTTTGAGATATTTCATGATCTTAGTTAAAACATAACACTTAATTATTTCAACATTAGTAAAGGGTATACTATTTAAGGTTATATTTTATTATTTTTCATATTTTATTAATTTTGAAAAGTAACCAATAGCATGAAAGGATTATTAATTGTGGATATCATTAAAAACGTTGACTAGATATTTTGTATTTATTTAATTAGATAACTTACAAACAAAAATAACTAATTGTAATGTTTAACAAATAAAGTTTTATGAGTGTTCAAAATTAGCACCATCTACTTCAAAGCTATTTATAAATCCTTTTCATTATGACTTGTTATTCTGGAAATATAATCGGGTGTTAGAGAATTAAAAGCAAGTAAGACTCTCTGCATCATATCTTCCTTTGTCGTAAAAGGTTTGGAAAATACCTGATTTTTAATGTAACCCCAAATACCAGAAGCCAAGTCAGGAGAGCGAGTTGGCCAAAGAAACAGACCCTGATTGGCAATCCATCTATCATCAAATATGTCGTAAATATGCTGAGCAACAGGCCCAAAGTTATGAGGAGGTGCTTCATCTTACTGATACCAAGCTGGAGCCACCTTTCCATTTCTTAAAGTATGTAACGCCGGTCGTATGGCTTTTTCTAAAATGTGCCAATATCTTTCACCATTTAAATTTTCATCATAAAATGTTAAAGCTAAAATTTTATCGTCTTTTATTGCACAAAAACTTCAACTATCTTGGAAGTAACGTTCTCTACTAACATGTGGATTTTCATTATACCAAAAATGGGAATTATGTCGAGTAAATAATCCATTTTTGCTAAACTTTGCTTCATCACACCATATAACTTTTTTTATGAAATTTTCATCCTCTTGGGTCTTCATTAAAAGCCATTTACAAAATTCTACCCTTCGAGGAAGATCACCTTATTGTAAGTATTGCACCAAATAATAAAAAAATGGTTTCCATTTGTGATTTTTTAAAATGCGATGAACTGTGCTCGTCGACAAAGTAAGATCTCTCTCACAATCTCTAATGGTGGCATTTGGAGAGGCCGTAAAATAACCCAAAACATTAATTTTGTTTATGTCACTGTCCACTAGTGGTTTATTTTTATTAATTTTTGTCTTAAATTGACCAAACTAACGGCTGTTTTTAAACAATCCTCTTACAATATCACCAGTTGTATTTGGTCGATTAGGATATCTTTCTGCAAAAACATGGCAAGTCCGTTCAACAATTCTATTACACTCGCCGTAAATATTAATAAGATTTAAAAAATCATCATAAGTAAATCCTACATTTGCCATTATTTACTATGAACTAAAAACTGGTAAAAAAAACTGTCAAAACAACATAAACAATTAACGCCAAGGCCTACCCTTTACTAATGTTGAGAGAATTAAGTAGGCTTATGTTTTAACTAAGATCATGAAATATCTCTAAAGTGGTTGAATTTAAGTATAAGGAATACCGATCCCAAACGAGTTGGCTAAAAATAATACACCGGAAATACAGGGTGTTCTATTTAAAGTAAGCAACTTCTTCTTCTTGTTGCGCTATACCCCCTGGGGGGCGTCGGCGACCTCTCTGCAACTATTCATGTGCACGCTCAATCAGTGTTGCATGAATAGAAGGGACCTACAGTTTAATGCCGGTTCCGAACGGCTAGTTTTAGAGAGGCTATACTAGGCAGAATACATTCGGTGGTTTGTCATTGCCTTCCGAACGGCAGCGGTCGCTTATAATTCGTTGGTTTGACCTGGGAATCGAACCCGGGTCTCTTGGTGCAGAGGCTGGCGCGCTAGCAACTACACCACGGCCGCCACTTATAAATGATTTATATTGTGCATGTTGGCGGCTAAGTTTAAAACACCCTGTATAAAAATATCAATGAGTTGGACATATGGAGTTAACGGGCAAGTACTTGTTGTTTATTGGTTACAATTTCACGTCATTAGCTTTGTTATTAATGGAGATATCGTTATTCAATGTGGACTATGATTTTTCAAAATTTCGAAAAAAATCTAATTATCTCCAAAATACTTTATTTACTTCCGGTATGACCGGAAGTGCCACATTCAGGAAAACATTATATTTGAACTCAACGTCATCCATAACCAACAGCTTCATAATTTCAGATTTTTAACATAAATGTATTCGCCATTACTTTTAATCAAATCTTTTTACGCCAAACCCTGGAAACACATAAGTAAAGGTAGATATTTAATTTTAGAATATTTTGTTATACATAACTTACATTTCCTTTATATCAAAAGTCAATTATTAAATATGTTTGGGAAAGCTTATGTAAGTTTCATAGATTTAATTCAAGGTAATATTGTTGATTATATAAACAATTGTACCTATTGACAAACCAGTTAATATCTCGCGACGTCGCAGAAATAAACTGGCCCTAACAGAGACAGAACTTATGAATAGTATTGTTTAAGTACTCGAGAGGCTACAGTCGCTGTTTATATATTTTTGGCCATTAGCCGCCATTTCCCCCTGTAATCGGATCATACACTGGGTATATCGTGTACATTATTACAAACTGTTTTATGTGGAGTGCTGTTACCACATCATAGAAGACGGGGCCCCAAAACACCAAAGTAACTACCTGGATTCAGTGTGGTAAGTCGTAGGAAGCAATTCATTTTCATTTTTCTCTTAAAGTGCCATGCAGTCGTTACTACGTAGGCGTCCTCCATATTCTATATATATATATATATATATATATATATATATATATATATATATATATATATATATATATATATCTGATATATCTGATATATCTGATATATATGTCGGATGTTGCGCAACTAAGATAACTTCTTACGACCAAAACCTCATTTTCTTCAATTTTCCCTTCTAATATTCTCCGTGGAAACTCATATCTGTCCCCTCTCATTATGTGTCCAAAATATGCGATTTTCTTTTTTTTTTATTGTCTCGAGCAATTCTCTGTCTTCTAGTTTTGCTCTTCTAATGACTTCTTCGTTTCTGACTCTCTTAACCCTTGATATTTTACGCATTCGACGAAGGGTCCACATTTCAAATGCTTCGAGCTTGTTAATTAAC
The DNA here is from genome assembly GCA_950111635.1 of Agelastica alni. Classification (NCBI taxonomy): domain Eukaryota; kingdom Metazoa; phylum Arthropoda; class Insecta; order Coleoptera; family Chrysomelidae; genus Agelastica; species Agelastica alni. Next base: position 28,654,791 of record OX467709.1, on the reverse strand, counting down.
GCAGCTTCAAGAGTCTACGCTTTCATGCCATATAGAAGAATAGGCCACACATAACATTTGGTCATTTTGAGTCTCAATTTAATGTCTAGTCGGTGGTCAACTAAAAACTTACGTAGACGTAAGAATGCGGCTATCGCTTGTTCTATACAGCAGCTAATCTCCACCTCCGGGTCCCACCTATCATTCAAGTAACAGCCTAGGTTATTTAAATTTCCGTACTTGTTTTATGTGGTTAATACCATTGATGGTTATTCTGAAATTCGGCAGGACGTTTTTTGAAATTGTCATAAACTTGGTCTTACGCATTGCTTGCATTATTTACGGTATTCAACAGCGACTGTAAATCATCTGCTGTGTCAGCTAAGATCACAGTATCATCAGCGTATCTGATATTGTTGATAGGGATGTCGTTAACTTTAATTCCTAAAGTGCTTGTTTCAAGTGCTTCCTGAAACGCTTTTTCCACGTACAGATTGAACAGCATTGGTAATAAAATGCATCCTTGTCTTACTCCTTTTTTAATTGGGAATTTTTTTGTTTAACTTCTACACGGGAGCCGTACTTCGGCGGTTTGGTTCCAGTAAAGGTTGCGAATTATTCTAACGTCTTTATCGTCCAGGCATAAGTCCTCCAAATATCGCAATATTAAATCGTGCCCGACATTATTAGATGCTTTCTCGTAGTCGATAAAGCATATAAATACGTCCTTACCTTTATCAAGGCAGTTCTGGATTGGCATTTGCAGGCTAAAAATAGCCTCTCTGGTACCAAATCCACTTTTGAACCAGAATTGACTATCCCCGCTAACTATTCGCATCTTCTGTATAGCCTAGTATGTATAACGCACAGGAATAGTTTTAAAAAGTGGCCCATCAGACTTATGAGACGATATTCCTTACAAAGATGTGCGTTTTGCTTTTTTGGCAGCGGTATAAAAGTTGATCGTAGCCAGTCATTGGGGATTACCCAAGTGCTGTATATGTTATTAAATAGACTGAAAACTACATCCAGACTCTTCTTATTTAAAAATTTTAGAGCCACTGAAAACATTTCGTCCGGACCAGGAGCTTTTCCGTTTTTCATTATTCTGATGGCGTGAACTACTTCTGATTTTAAAATACTCGGACCTATTGGAATCTCTTCTATTTGAGGTGGTATTGTAGATCTATTGTCGTTGAACAAATCTGCGCTATTCGACTTCCAGATACTTAGGAGTTCATCTTTGCTGGTTACTAGTTCGTCTCTGTTGTCCTTTATACTCATGATAGCTTTTTGCTTGTGCACTCCCGCAATTTCATTGATTTTTTTATGGAGATGAAAACTATCGCCACGTTGGGAGAATCGTTCCCCTTCAGCGCACAGTTCAGAAATCCACTTTTCTTTCGCTGCTCTAATTTCCTGGCGGATCTTTCTTTGCAAAATCCGGTATCCATTGTTATTTTTTCGAGCCTAGCATTTTCTGCGTTCTTCCGTCATTTCTAGGTTTGCATTTGTCATCCACTGCTGTTTGGGAAGAGTTTTGAGTCGAGGAAGCTCGGTGTTATTAACTGCTAAGAGGGTATCTCTTATTTTGGACCAATATTCTTCTACGTTCTCTTCAATTAAAATCATTACAATCTCGTTATAAATGTGTTCTTTCATTTTTACTTTTACATAAAAAATAGTTTCAAAGTTACAGTTCATTCTTCGAACCCCTTAAGAGCTATCGTTCAAAACAAAATGTGCATTACATAAATGGCATGTACCTTGAACTATTCGGTACAATAGTCGAATTCTCTTGTGTCGAAATTATATTTTTTTTTGCCATGAACACAACTGCCGTTGATGTACCTGGTCGCAAACCGGGTGTTATTTCAGCACTGGCACACGTTCTAAACACTTTATAAGCTATTTCTGTCCTGTGTGATACCGATTTATCAACATACCCTTTAGCAACCGTTATTGACTTCCAACCACCATGTTTCTTTAGTGTGATCAAGTCTTCCCCAAATTCAACTAAAAGTGTAGCGTGTAACTACAAATCTCTTGTTTACATCATTCTTTGTTTGCTCGAGTTTCCCAATTAATAACGTTCCCTAATCTTCAATATCATCTAATGTTATCTGGTTAATTTCATAAATTCGACAAGCTTCTGATATCCCTAATATAACAACAACCTTGGCCAATTTTCATCGAAAGCATTATTTAAAAAATAACTAATTTATGTCCCATTTCGTTTCAGAAATAAAATTAGTTTGAAATATTTTAAAATGTCTACATTATTTTTGGATTATAACATACTTTTAATCATTGAATAATTCGACTCACTGTTGATGGCTTTTGTTGTTGTGCCAGTTCCGAAAAATAAGCCAATAACACCGACTCCCAGAAAGAGCTGCAAGTCTTTTTCATCTTCCATTCCATAAATCTTGAATCCGCGATTTAGCTGGCAATAATTTTTGTAACGCTATTTTCTCTGCTTCTACTAACTCCGATGTAGTAAGAGATAACTTATATTATTCAAAATAACTACTAAACAACAACTAAGTTCGCAATTGAAGACATAAGTGGATAAAGTTGTCATGTCACATTTTTTCTAAAATCGACTTTTTCAACTTTTTAAACTATTTGTCTTGCATTTGAGGTTATGTTTTTATCACGCGGAACCAAAATACCTACCTATTATTTCATTTAATTTATTTTATGAACATCCGTATTAAAGTGCTATGTTTGATCTGTTTTGCTTTATGGATGTGAAATCTGGTCACTGGAAGTAAAGCATCTAAATAAATTGGAAGCGTTTGAGTTATGGTGCTATCGCCATGTGCTAAAGATTCCGTAGACAGCACACGTAACTAACGAACATGTGTTAGGATCCCTACATAAAGAGCGAGAATTGACAAACACCATCAAAATAAGAAAAGCGAATAATTTGGACATATGATGAGGGGGCATAAATATCACATGCTCCGATTAATTATCCAGGGTAAAATAGAAGGAAAGCGATGGATTGGCAGAAAACAGCTTTCTTGGCTTCGTAATATTAGACATTGGACGGGTCGAACAGTCGAAGAATTGTTTCGTGTAGCTACCGATCGAGAAGCTTTCCAACAAACTGTCAACTCAGTGATAGCCAACGCCTGAACGCTTAATGATAGCCAACTTTAAAAACAAGCATGGCACACAAAGAAGAAGAAGGCAAGTGCTTTCGTTGTTCCTAGGCCTTCACGAAATCCAAATTGAGTGTCGCTATCACCGATTTCACATTTGTGGTAAAGTCTAGCCTGTATTATTTTAAGTATGATCTTAAGCACTTGACTCATCAGACTTATCAATCTAAAGTCATCACGCTTTTTGGGATTTGATTTCTTAGGGAGGTGAATAAATATGGAGGTAATCCATTCACTTGGGATATTACTTGTTTCATGGACCATCTGTAGTAACTGAAGCAATGGAACCAAATTCTCTTCTTTTAGCAGTTTTAGAGTTTCTATGTGGATTTCGTCTGGACCCGTTGCTTTTCCATTTCTACTAAGTTTAAGTGCCTTTACTATCTCTGATTTTAGAATTGTTAGGACCTGATCACATTCATGCTATATTACTTAATAATATTAAATAGTACTTTAAAAGTTCTAGTTCATAACGCGTTTTGTTAAATATCTTAAAAGTTTAAAAATGTGATATCGACTTATGTCTTTAATTTTTAAATTAAATCACAGAATTAAACGCAGGTCTAATTGTCACTATATGTACAACAGCCTTCCAGTTTAAAACTTCAAATTTCAGTTCGATAATTTTCTGACTAATATTTTTTCAATATTAAGTTATCTTTTTTTCCGTCACAGAAAAAAAATATATCTCAATTCACTAATACACGACGGTATCGGATTAGTCACCGAGGCATCGATTTAAAGGGCGCCCTGTGTTGAGAGGTACATAAGTAAATTCCCCTAAGATTTAAACCCGACAATTTTTTGTTTATTATTTGTTGAGAGGTTTTATTTTTATTTTTTGCTTTATTGAAATCGTTGATGTAGCTCTCGATGAGTTTTTTGGTTACAAATAGGCACATATTTAATTGTGCTAAAAGAGAATGCAACAAAAATAAATTATCGGTACAAATTTAATAAATATGTTTAATCTGCAGTAAAAATCAGGCTGGTCTCTACTTTAATTTTCCCAATAGCATCATACGCGGCTGAAACCTGGTAGATCAGACAATCGGACAGAAAGAAAATAGATGCATATGAAATGTGGGTTTACCGACGAATGCTTCGAATATCATGGACGCAGCACCGCATTAATGTATCGATCATAGAAGAACTGAAAATCGAGTCCAAGAGAATAAACCGGAACCAAGTGCTTTAGAAAAGCTGGTGGTTCAGGGCAAAGTGGACAGACGAAGGTCACGAGGAAGATCTCCAACCCGATGGGTAGACGGAATCACAAGCTTGACTGGACTCTCTCTGCATGAGGCCACAGAACTAGCCCAGAACAGAGAGGAGTGGAATTATTGCTATAAATTTGGTAGAAGCATAGTGCCACCAAACCCTTGTGAGGGTAATAGGACCGAGGAGAGAGACTTAGGGTACTATCAAGCTACAGATTTATAGTCATCATAATCGGAATCACTGTCGTCGCTTTCCTCATTCGGATTGTAAATGATAACAGGATTAACTGCTTTAATGCGGTTTTCACGAACCCACCGTTCCTCTATTAAATTTTCACATTTTGTGACACATTTTTCCCAAATTGGCAATATTAAGTGCTCGTTGCCAGGTGTCCAAAACAGCCTTATCACTATAACCATTAGATTCAGTGTGATTGTCGTAATAAGTTTTGAATATTCACCAATTATACTCAATGAGATTAAATTGGCAGTGGTAAGGCGGAAGTCTAAGTATAATTTGATCCACTTTGTACATTTTTTCTCTTTCGTGGCTTTTAGCTATTGATAATAATTCCGGTTTGAAGCAATACTGTGGAAATTAAATATTTTCGTTCGTTAACTATTCTTTTATTTTCTGTACCGTCCAGAAGTTTGCTGATTGATTATTTAAAATTTCCTAATGGTACGGAGCATTATCTAATACAAAGACAGATGCTTTATGTAATGATGGTAATAGTTTCTCTTTTAACCATTCCACAAACATCTTTATATCTATATTGTCATGATAATAGGCCGATTTTGATTTTGACGAAAATAAAAGATCCGCCGCATCAACAAAACCATGCTTTCCACCTGCATACATAAGTTTTTTTTCCTTTACCGTCGGTGTGTTTTATAGACTTTATGTTATCGTCCTGCCAAATTCTTTTTGTTCCACCTTTAGCAAAAATCCAAGTTTCGTCTAAATAAACAAATGAAGAGAATTCTTATTTACAGTGAGTATAATTTCTCAAAAATTGAATTCTTTTGTGCACGACTCTAGTTATTTCACACAAAGCCTTTCGGTTGTCCTCATTTTTAAACTTAAACCCTATTGACCCTTAATTTCCAAACAGGAAGTGCCTTATTAATTAAAATTTGTTTACAAATATTAAGGGAATTTACTTTCGTACTTCTTAAATATACAGTTAAATACTGGTTATCGAGTTTTTTTTTTATGAAAATAGTCGCAAAAAGGGTAGACCTATCGTGTAGGCCGCGGACGGCCCGCACTGCGACTATTAGAAGGGGAAGGGATTATAGAAAGGAAATGATTGTGGACACGCTTTTTAAAAAGTTGCAGGTCATAGTTCTCTGGAAAAACTGATTTTGGAAGCTTATTCCATTCCGTAGCAGCCCTGTAAAAGAAGGATTCTTGATGAAGATTGGTCCTTGTAGTGTCAATTTGAGAGTAAATGGGTGAGACTGATCAGCGTGCCGAGTTCTTCGGCCGAATGTGGCCAATGGTGGTACAAGAGTTTTTATTTCTCTGGAGCATCTGCCATGAAAATATCTGTAGAGCAATGACTGGTCTGCAACTCTTCTTCTATGTTCTAGATGGTGAAGGGTATCTGTGAGAGTTGAGCTGTTTATCAAGCGAATGGCTCTTTTCTGAATGAAATCTAGAATACAAAGAGAATGCCTTGGTGCTGAACCCCAAATGTGCGAGCAATACTCCAGTAGAGGTCGGATTTGAGCCTTGTACGTCGTCAACAGTTGATCAGGAGTAAGAAACTTTCTGGCTTTCCACAGAAAACCTAGTCTCTGGCTTGCCGACTTTGCGATGTTAGCATCATGGTCATGCCAAGACATATTATTGGACACCGTGACTCCCAAAATCGAAATGGAGGGACTTGGTTCAAGGGTATTTCCGGACATTGTGATGGGATGATTTAAGGAATTTACTTTCTTGGAAAACGTGGCACTTTGTGTTTTTTGGGCGTTGAACTGAACAAGATTGTTGGTTCCCCACTCGACGATTGCTTTAAGATCTCTATTGATGGAATCAACCTGTTCCTGCCTGAGTATATTTGTATCATTCACCGAAAGTGATCGATAGGATGTGAAAGTTGAGACAAGTGTGCTATCGTCTGCGAAACTGTAAATAGGGTTCGTGGTGGTTTTCAAGAGGTCGTTGATGTGTAAAAGAAATAAGGTGGGGGACAGGATGGAACCCTGGGGGACCTCGGCATTAGTTTAAAACGCATCAGAAGAAATACCGTCAACTACCACATGTAAGAAGCGATCTTGCATAAAGCTCAAGAGCCATTGGCGCAGTTTGGTTGGGAGACCGTAGGCAGATAATTTAATTATTAACAATAATCCGCAATCACCATATATTAGTGAAATATGCTTATAGTGTTTTATACACGAAAAAAATTAGAGATTTAAATCTAATACTTTTTTTCCTTGTATAGTAAAATAAATATTCATTACTTTTTTTAAAATCTGAAAGTAATAAAATTTTAACCGGGGGTCTAAAATGTTGAATAATAAAGTTTAATTACCTATGTTTAGGTGGTGCAATGTGTGCAGAAATATATTCATCCTCAAGCAGCTACACACTCCCAATTCATCCTGAGTAATACTATACGATATCCTTGCGTAACCATATGTCGACGTCCTGCTTTTAAAATTGAATTATTCCAGGTGGGTTATATTTATCCCGATCATTACGTATAAAATGTTTAAAATTATTATTTTTTTAGAAATTTGGCATAATCAATCAAAATTTAGCAGCCAGTTTCGCGTTTAGATATTTTAATTTTTCCAAATATACACTCACAGATTTGATGGAAAACACGACGTATTCGTACAAAGAAACATTCTTCATATTTGGTTATGGGACTAGAGCCTACGACTACAATAACCCAAGTGAGTATGAGTGTCACACAGAGAAAATCGCTATCTTTATATATTTTTTGAATAACTAATTTATTTGTTTATTATTTAATTTTCGAACAGGTCTCATTTTGTTGAAATATTATCGTTAATTTGACTGGTTTATTTTCAAACTGTTCACATTTTTTCTAAGAAATTAAGGGTTCAAGGTAAAATGAAACGTTGTCAGCGTGTATGATTCAACTTGAATGATGGTTGTAGTTATATCTTTCTCTAACATTAGATAAGAGACGAGATCAACAATGACGTCGCAAATTAAAGCTACGTTATTGGCAACAGAGCCATTTAAAAGGTAGTTTTTGTCTTGGATTTAATTGCTAAGGAAGTTTCATAGACGTGCTGCAAGAGTTTCGTAAAGCAGAGACTATTAGGGGAAGGAGTTTTTACGTTTAGTTTTTATTGTATATTTTTTCGTGCAGTACTTATCGTCGATACTCATAGTTATAAAGTTTGTAATAAACATTGTTTCTATTTCTTCGTTGATCTTCGATATAATTAGAAGTGTGAATTGCAGTAATTAAGCTTTAATTAAATTTGGTAAAAAATAATAAATATGAGTGAAAATAGTAATAGTAAACCGGATATCAAAGGAAACGTCACAATTTAACAAACGAAGAAAAAACCATGATCAGAAATGTGTTTAAAGGATTTAGAGCCAGAGAACAAAACATGAATGTTATTGAGGTAATTACATTATGTGGTATTTTGAAAAAAGGTTCCGAAGCAGAAGGGCTTGCTAAGAAAAATATTAAATCAAATGAACCGATTTTAAATCGAATTACTAAACTTAGCACGATGTCATAAAGATAAATATATCAAATATGTAGTAGATGAAATGGTGCGAGAACGAGACGTAATTGTACTTCGATTTCCACCCTACCACTGTAAGTTAAATCCAATAGAACTTGTATGGGCTCAAATACAACATGAAGTAGCAAGAAACAATGTTACTTTTAAATGAAATGACGTAAAAAATCTGCTTATTAGTGCCGTCAACAAAGTAACCTCACAGTCGTGGATAAAATATATCGAACATGTAGTGAAAGAACATCAGAATATGTGGAATCTTGATAATTGCATTGAAATTACCATCGAACCCGTAGTTGTGGATCTAGGCGAAGATACTACTAATGAATCTGAAGATGACATAGACGACTCAGATTGGAATAAAGTTAACTTTTATCTGCTCATTTTTTTATATTTAATAAAAAGAAGTATTAAATTATGTTTAACTATTTATTACTATTACTATTATCTCAAAAGACCATTACAGTTTACAACAGGGATATATAAAAAATATATTAAACATTTGAATGTGTCTAACGTAAAACTAAGATTAATAATAGGAAGACATAATATGTAACATTTTTTTCGTATTAAACTTATACGATAATTATTGTTGTCGGTTGTCCTCATCTTGGGCATCTTTAAAATAAGAAAATAACTTTTGTGATATCTAATTCGTTCTAAAATGCTAAAGATTATTTTTAATAATAATAATAAACACACACGTATGACTCGTCGATTTCCTTTCCTCTTGGACCCGCAAATGTTTACGTTGAAAATATGAGTCACTCTATACATTTGTGGTATCCTACTATAAGGTTAACATATGCACCAGCTGTCTTCTACAGTCGTTTTTTTGGCTGCTTCTGTAAGGACAAAAATGATGCCTTTAAAAAATCAGCTTTAGACACATTGGTCTTCTTAACTGGAACCAATCAGCCCCGGATCTAGGGGGAAGGGGTAAACCGAGGCACCTGTCCCGGGCGGCAGTTTCGTTCTAAAATGCTGAAGATTATTTTTAATAATATAATAATAACCACACGGCTATGACTCGTCAATTTCCTTTTGTACTTGGACCCACAAAGGTTTACGTTGAAAATATGAGTCACTCTATACATTTGTGGTATCCTACTATAAGGTTAACTTATGCACAATCTTATTTAATTAATAAACAATGATAATACTGCATACCAATTAATTTTATAAAACGTTGTTTTTAGATGTTAATATATCGAGCTTGTTTAATATATACAGAGGAAGATGTTTTACATTTCACCCGTTAAAAATGTCCGAAATATTCACGATAAACGGTGGATACACGTTTTTTCTATCTCATAACATTACGGATGGGAAAGGCATAAACGAGTTTGGAATATCCACTCATGGATATGAGATATATTTACACGATCCCAATGAGATATTGACAGGTGAGTATTTTGATCAAAAAGTAGGTACCTACTTTAATTTTAGTTTTTTATTTTTTGCTTGCGACTAATAACTACCGTTGTATTCATCGCTCAATCTTTTCGTGTCCACTGCTGAATACAGATCTTCCTCATCACTTTTCATTCGCATCGGTCCTGTACCGCTCGCATCCAATTTGTTTGGCAGCGCTTTATGTCATCAGTCCATCGTGTTGGCGGGCGGCCCCTGTTTCGATATGCTTCGTCTCTTTGTCGCCACTCCAGAATCCGCCTTGTCCATCTGTTATCCGTCATTCTAGCGAAGTGGCCTGCCCAATTCCATTTCAGTGTGGCTATTCTCTCAACAGCATCAGCTACTCTTGACCTTAGTCTTATTTCGCGGTTTGGGATCTTGTCTCTCAAAGAAATCCCCAACATCACTCGTTCCATCGCCCTTTGAGCCACTCGGATCTTTTGCACCGTTCTCCTTGTCAAGGTTAGCGTTTCTGCGCCGTAGGTCAACAACGGTAACATACATTGGTTAAGGGTCTTTTTCTTTAGGCATATTGGGAGGTTAGATTTGAAAACGTAACTCAACTTGCCGAAAGCTGCCCAAGTCGGCTCTATACGACGTATAAGTTCGGTGGTTTGATTGTCTCTTCCGATGCAAATCTTGTGGCCCAGATATTTATATGTCCTTACCTGGTCTATGGCTGTTGTTCCTACGTACATGTTTCCACTAGTAACAAGATTTGTCATTGCTTGAGTTTTTGACATGTTTATTTTCAATCCCACTCTTAACGATGAAACAAAGCTCTAGCCGATTAGCTATTAGCACAATGTCATCTGCAAACCTCAGATGACTGAGCTTTTTTCTATTTATATTGTTTCCTTTGTCTGTAAGATTAGCCCTTTTACATACGTATTCCAGGAGTGTTCTGAACAGCTTCGGCGATATGGTATCTCCTTGACGTACTCCGCGTTGTACTCGGAATTTCTGGGTTTGTCTCTCTCCTATTCTAACACGCGTTTTGATATATATGTTTAATTATATTTGTGTATCGATGGTCAATTCGGCATTCTGTCAGCGCTTCTAGCATTTTTTGTTGGTTTATGGTGTCGAAGGCCTTTTCATGGTCTACAAATATTAATACTAATGGTTTGTTGTATTCGACACACTTTTTAATTAGATGTTTTATTACTTACAGATGATTGTTTGTTCCATAGCCTTTTCTGAAGCCCGCCTGTTCTCTAGGCTGATAGAATTCTAGTTTGTTTTCTTGTCGTTTCGTATTTATTTTTGTAAATAGTTTATATATATTTATGGGAAAGAAGACTTATGGGCCGGTAATTTTTGAGGTCCGTAATTTCACCCTTTTTATAAAGTATTTTATTAAACTTTACTAAAAAAACATTAAGTCTTCAAGTGCTAATTACACGACTTAGTATTGATATATAAAAGGCTTTTTGTTTTTAGTGTTTTAAAATTTCTTTTATTTAGCAAAGCACTTTTGGCTAGTTAGCCATTATAAGTGCTTATCTGTCAAGTTTTTTGATAAACTATTAATTAAATTGGATTTTTTCATTAATCTGCTTATCAAGCTAAACATATGTGTTGTTTTACAGAAAATTTTTATTTTCCTTTTAAAAATACCAACTCTTACGGTATTTATCATGATGCTGCTTAATTAGTGCTACCAATTCTCTTTTCACCATATCTTCGGAGAACGGTATTACATTCTTCCACAGCCAGCATTGTAAAATCGTTTTTCTGTTGGCCATTATAGGAACATGATTTACAAGGCGACTGTAATATGAAGCATTCACCGACACGATAACCGATTTGGGCTCTAAACGATGAAAAACGTTTTCAAAACACTTTTTAAAGCATGCGGCATCCATATGCTTAGTTTTTTAGATACAAACACCATAGCAATATCTGGTACAAACCCACTATCACTGCCAATATGAGCGACAATTAATCGTTGCCCTTTACCTGTTGGCGTTCGTAATTCGGTCGACAACCCTTCAACAAATGCTTGGCAAGCACTCTTTACCCCAGTATCTTGCTAACTTTTGACATCGTGCCACGTCTTTTAGTTCTCTAAAGAGTACTCTGCCAGTGGTCTCTCTACTGGCAATTTATGTCCGAGCTCAGCCGTAGAGGGTAAAAGAAAAAAATATATAAAAGTGAGCCGCGCCACCGACTTAGACGGTACAAGCCGGAAACCCCTAGGTCTTGTAGGCACTAGCAGAGCCACACGATAAACAACAAACAATTATGGTGAACTAGATAAATAAAATTATAGCAAAAATATATTGAATACTTTACTCACACAATAAATTAAAATACACAGCTCAATAACAAAATTATAACACATATAATCAAAATTAACAGCCAACAATAAATCGAAACTTCAAAATTTACAACTTTATGAGACAACAATAAATCAAAAATCCAAAGTTTACGATTCCATAAAATAATTAAAACAAAGGTAAAAATGACAAACCTTATCAGGTTACCAAAAAAAAAAACGTATACAAGTCAACTTTTTAACAATACTTTTTCAACATTCACGTACGGCTGCCAATTCAATCACGTTTTTTTTTTCTTTTTCATTTACATAAAGATTTACACTGTTAAAACAATCGAGCTTATTTAAAAATATTTATTTTTACGATGGCTGTCCTTCAAAATAGCAATATTGTAGGATATTTACAAATAAGTATGAATAAACGTTCTTACTTGGACACAAAGAACTATTGAGAATATTATTTTAATCAAAGTTTTGCCTTGGCATATTATCCAATGCAATAAATAGTTTTCAACAGTGTACCATATTAATAAATTAAAACAAAACTTAATCGCGGTGTCAAAAACAAATCACGTCGTTTAAATATTCTAAAATAAAACACTTGTAACCTTTAAGTATACGAATTCACTAATCCTATGGCCTACTCCTGGACCGGTTTAAATTATGGAACAGCACCTGCTACTTAACAATGGCTTCACTCCATCAGATCCCGCACGCGGTCATTTTAACTCGACCCCAATATCCAAAATATCCACCACAAAGGCACGACAGAATGGTCAAGTTAAAAATTAAATGGTTTTTCTTCAAAATCCAATTAAGATGGCCCAAATGCAGCCAGATATGAAAGAAAAAACCGTAGAAGTTCTGCTCACGTGTTAATATCAAATCGTTCCAAAAACTCTCACCCGATTTCCACGACTGACACCAAGCGACTCCCTCAACTCCTCACTCCCAGGCCGGATATCAGAAAAATGACACGGGACACGCGTCAGCCAACCTTTGCAAAACTATGTTCCCAACGCTCGTCCGTGTTGATAGCCAGCCCATCCGCACAGAAAAGCAAACCAAACAATAATATAGCTGACAACACACGACAATCGAGGCCAAAAATCAAGGCGAAATCTAATAGCAAAGACTCCCACTCCAATTAACAAAAATGTCACAGCCATTAATAATTAAATCCTAACACTACTAGGTATGCAACACTATTTACAACGAGTGACAAACCCAAATCACAACAAAACACGGTAAGCGAAACCATTTACGAGTACCTGAGAAATACAAAACCATCAGAGATCCAATTAAGAATGTAACCGTAGAAGGGAAAAAAAAATAGGCACGTGACAATCGTATGTCCGGCAAAAACCCACGTTTCGTAGAGGTATTAATAGTATAACAGTTTTCTATAATTTTTGTACATTATTGTATTCTCCGTATTTGCAAGTTATTTACCGGGTGGTGCTTGTTAAAAAGTACAATTGTCGTGACTGGCGCTTTTTGCGTGGTTCTTCATGTGTACTTATTAAGGGTCGGAGCTGTGAATGTGTCTGTTCGAGGAGACCTACCCTATGCTGACGAGGGGCAATTGGATGTACGGTAAGATAGTTCATTCGAAGAACCACTGACAAAATCGAAAGAATCATTCGAAAATATGACATCTCTACAGCTTATAAACCTCACCAAACTATAAGATCAATTCTAAGAAACTTCAAACACAAAATTAAACTAGAAAATCAAGGTGTCTACAGTGTGTCATTTACTATTTCTTGAAATATTCCAAGAAAGCTCGATCATCTTGGCATAAGAGGAACTCTTAACAAATGGTTTTTAGCCTTGCTAACAAACCGGTTATTTAAAGTTAGAGTTGGACAAGAATTCTCCGAGGAAAGACCCGTAACTAGCGGTATTCCACAAGGTTCCGTTCTTGGACCCTTACTTTTCATCGCATATTCCAGTGATCTTAGATACTGTCTGTCAAGCTCAATCTCGGCTTACGCTGACGACACGAAACTTTACGAAAATCACAACATCAGTTATCTCTAAGTTTGCAGAATGATCTCGATAAAATACAAGAATGGTGTTCCAATTGGTTGATGCCTCTGAACATTAATAAGTGTGTCGTGTTACACGTCGGAAACAATAACCCGCAAAATCCGTATTCCATCAGTGGACAGACATTAAGCACGGTCTCATCACATAACGACCTTGGTTTATTAGTAAACTCGAAACTTACGTGGAGTGATCATATTTCTCATATATGTAAACGCGCGAACTCTAAATTGTTGCCAATACAAAAAACTTTCTCTAAAGCTTCTTTCGAAACATACTGAAAACTTTACAAGTGCTATGTCCGACCCATACTTGAATACGCCTGGCCTTCGTGGTATCCAGAATTAGTTCGAGATCGTGAAATGCTGGAAAAAGTACAAAGACGCGCAACCAGATTGTCTTTTGGCCGTGTGAGACCTACGTACGAAGAGAGATTATTTATGGCAAACCTCACAACTTTCGAGGTGACCTTATTATTTCCTTTCAAATTTTGAAATTCAACTTCGGTGACCTTCAAGCAGCTTTCCCCCTCCTTTTAGACGACCGTCTCCGTGTGCACTCCTTAAAGCTGAAGAAAGAGCCTTTTAGAACTCGTTACAGGCAAAACTTTATGAGTAGCAGAATTTTTGATATTTGGAATGGCCTTTTTGACACGTTCTAGCTGCTTATAAAGGTATGCAGGGCTCCATTCATTTGTTTTCCTGCCAACACCCTTCGCTCATTATCATACAGTCATACTTCCTGTTTCTCGTAAACTTTAAACCCAAGTATACAAACTCTTTCACTTGTTCCTCTCTTTCTCCTGTAATCAACACCTCGCAGTTTACCATGCTTTCTTCTCTTTTAAAAACCATTAATTTTTTCTTGCTTATATTTACTCTCATCCCTTTGATTTTTACGATCAAATCATTTAATATTAACCTAAGGTGTTATTAGGGTCATATAGATGTACCGATCTGCAAATTTTCAAAACTCCTGTATGTGTGAATGGACAAGTTGGTAGAGGTCGACCTCGGCGAACATATCTCGATCAGATCGACATTGTTTTGAAGAAAGGCCAGGTCAAGAGTACCAACAACCGACGAGCATGCATGAGAGCACTGATAAAAGTTGAGGAAGCAAAAGATGTGTGTAAGAACCGTAGCAAGTGGTCTCTGCCTACTCCTACGGGAAAAAGGCGTGACTCTATTTGTGTATGTATGTATTTTTTAATCTACCCATTGCTTGGCCTATAATAGCTGATAGTAATAGTTTTTTGTATGTATATGTGCGATTTTGTTAAATGTTTTGCAATGATATGAAAGGGCCGTTAATCAATAAAATACAAAAAATTAGGTCTGCTTTTTAGGTAGACACTTTTGAACCCTTAAAGGAATATTATATTGGTTTTTTAATGTACAAAGTTTTTTAGAAACCAAAAAAGTAAGAGGTACCAAATTTAAAATGTAAATATTTTTTTATAGTTGACGAAGAAAATAGCGGAACTTTCTTGGAGTACATCGATTTGGAAGCATCTGAAGATATGCGAGTGAAGTTTGAGATACAAGAATTCGGCAGGGCTCCGACCAAAGAAAACGAATGCATAACAGACCCCAATTACAGCAAGTCCAAAGTAAGATTTCACTGAACGGATGAGTAAACGATTGCATGGAATCAATTCTCACATAGTAGATAAAAATAGTTAAAAAAACTTTATTTAATAATAATAATAATAAAAAAAGTCTTTATTTTAAATATTCTCGGTGAAGTCCAGTTAAACTGCTCTATTTAACCGAGTACCAGTTGTGTACATACAGTGCTTTCATTTTAAAACCAGCCAGTTCAAATAACTTTTGATTTTGGGTAAATGTAAGAAAAACAAAAAACACGTCGAATTTTAAATCAAGGAAGAGGTTTAAAAATGTTATTCTGCTGTTTCCAAGTGGCACCCTTTTAACATCACCCACCCCTTCTTAAAAATGTAAAATAGCAACCACTACCTTGTGATAAAATAAATGAAAACTAAACAAAAATGCAAAGCAAGTATTTCACATAAAAAAGGCTTACATACAGGGTGGCCAACCAAAAACGAAACAAAGTCATTTGAAAGAACCTCGTCAACATTTTAGAAAAACGCTCAGTACCGTCGATGTTTGATTAAAGAGAAACACTCTTATACGGTATTTTTGACTCCACCACTGTTAACCAGAGTCAATACCCCTGGTCTACGCCTCGCACAACAAGGTGCTTTTACTGCTTGGTTCACAGTATTTTATATCCGTCGTGGTGGTCTCCTTCTACCATCAATCCATCCGGAGTGGGAGTTCAACAGGTCTGGTGGTGGATATCGTCATCGTGGCAGTGGGGACAACTGGTTTCTCGGGTGAAAATTAATAGTAACGTACTTGTGTCGTTACAAGTTCGCCAATGGTATAAATTTAGTACCTGGTACCTAGTTTTTTCTTGCATGGGACTGTAAATCGCCACAATTGACGCTATGGGTCAGATTCAAACCCAAGGTTCCTGCAAATGGCTCTGTTTCGTTTTCGGTTGGCCACCCTATGTACAATTGAACACGTTTTAAAACTAAAAAAGAGATTCACGTAAATAAAATGCATAGAGGGAAAACATTATTATAAAGTAACATTTTTAAGACATATAAAACCAAGTGTTAAAGAACCAGAAGGTATTCCTTATAAGCTCTCTTTAATCCAAAGGATGATTTACTTTTCATATTTAATGGTATATAGTTGAATATTTTTGTTGCAGAGTAAGAAAATGACCTCTTAAACGCATTAGTTGTATGCCTGGGTATTACAAGAAGATTCCTATTTCAAGTGTTTACATCATGAACAACCGACCCATATGTAATTTTTTTTATAAATAATATTTTTTTAAAACTTTATGAGCAAAACATTCCTTCTGGCCTCTATAATAAACCATTCTAGTTACGCTATACATGGAGTTACGTGGTCTCGTATTCTCATTGAACAAATGAAAAGAAAACATGTGTTTTGAATTCTTTAAACTCTAGTTAATGTTAGAATGTCAATACACATACATATAGTAACGCCTTTTTTCCGTAGGGAAACTACTTCATTCCAGTTGCTGTAATTCTTGCACAAATCTTTTACTTTCTCTACTTTTATCAGCGCTCTTTTACATGCTCTTCGGTTGTTGGTACTCTTGACCTGGCCTTTCTTCTAAACAATATTGATCAGATCGAGATATGCTCGCCGAGGTTGACCTTTACCGACTTGTCCATTCACACACACCTTATAAATTTGTTTCTTCAATCTTCCTTCATCCATTCTTTTTACGTGTCCAAACCATCTAAGCATTCCTTTATCTATCTTTGTAACCACATCTTCTTTTACACCACAGCGTTCCCTTATCCCACTATTCTTTACTTTACCAACCAAGTCACTCTGGCTTTACTTCTCAGACTTCTTATCTCAGCAGCATTAACCCTATTTTTATGCTTCTTCTGCCAAACCCAACATTCACTACCATACATAAGTGTAGGAACCAACACACCTCTATGCACAGCTAGTCGTACCTTTTTTGACATTTTCTGGCTGCTCATAAAGCTATGCTATAATTATTTTCTCTACAAGTGTCAATTAACCTATTAGTTGAAAATAATGTTTGGTATTTTTATTATTTTGTATTATTTCTACATACATATTACGAAATATTGATTTTGTAAAATCTGTTAAAAAATATTGGTAAATAGCACTAATTTACAGTTTTATCTCTGACTATTAATTTGAAAATCTTACAGATTTTTATTAATCTTGCCAAAGAAGTTTTACTTCTGACACGTGAACTCTGTACACACGCTCTTTTTTTTGTATTAATTAATATTTTAATTTTTTAGTTCGGGTTTTTATAAGGCGTGTTGTCTTAGTTTTTTTAACTATTATTTTAATAGATTTCAATATTTATCATTATTTGTTCGAGGGTTCTAAAGATGTATAACTACAACAAATAAAACCAAAAAAGAGACTAAGAAAAATAGTAGCTGAAAACATCGCTAAATTTTTTGGCCACGTAGTACGAGGAAACGGCCTTGAAAGACTAATCGTTGAGGGCATGGTAGCCGGAAAAAGACCCCGAGGTAGGTCCCCCACTAGATATACGGACCTCATCACTAACATCACGGGACAAAGTCTAGCCTGCACATTCAAGATGGCAGAGAACAGAGAGGAATGGTTATTGTGGAGAGCAACTCTTGAAAGCACGATTCTTGAATACGAGATAGCGACTAAGAAGAAGAAGAAGCACCTCGACCTATCAGATCTTTTGTGCATAAAACATACATTTTTGAAGGACGTCAAGCTAACCTATTTTACATTGAGGAAATTTTTAATTTACCTGGAACAGATTAATAAATAAAATTTAACCATTTTCACAATAAATGTTGCCATCTTTGCTCTGTTTTATAAAGTTTCACTTCTACTGCGTGTGAACTGCTCAGTCACTTTTTTTTAAAATGCTATCCAAAGTACAGGAACACAAAAAATTTATTTTTTTTAATGGAATATTCTGTATATTTTTAGTGTTTTAAAAAGATCCTTTTTCCTAATTTTAAAAATATGCCATATATTGCCTCTTCCTCATACCGTTTTTGAGTTATTAAACTTCAAATATCTTCAAATAATTACTTAAAAATAGTTACTATAAATATGCAAACGTTAACACTATTAATGTAAGTTATGAAAATAACAACTACTATAATATAAAAGACCAGAATTTTGTATTCAATGCTGTGGCTTTGAGATGTATATCTGTTAAAATCTGCAATAACTCATTTTTAATAGAACATAAGTTCATGTTAAATTAACTTGCTATTTCAGTAGAGGAGTTGCAGGCGATGGTTAATGTTATGCATGATTCCCTGAAAATCAAAGGGATGAAAATAAATGTGAGCAAAACAAAAGTAATGGTTTTTGAAAGAGAAGAAAGCATGACAAACTGTGGGGTTTCGATTGAGGGAGAAAGAGTGGAACAAGTTAATGAATTTGTGTACTTGGGTTCAAAATTTACTAGAGATGGAAAGTATGACAGTGACATTGAGCGAAGGGTGTTGGCAGGAAAACAAATAAATGGGGCATTGCATAGTTTTATGAATAGCCAGAAGGTGTCAAAAAAGGCACGTCTGGCGGTGCATAGAGGTGTGTTGGTTCCTACACTTATGTATGGTAGTGAATGTTAGGATTAATGCTGCGGAGATAAGTAGTATGAGAAGTATAGCCGGAGTGACTCGGTTGGATAAAGTTAAGAATAGTGAGATAAGAAAACGCTGTGGTGTAAAAGAAGATGTGGTCACAAAGATAGATAAAGGAATGCTTAGATGGTTTGGACACGTAGAAAGGATGGATAAAGAAAGATTGACGAAACAAATTTATAAGGCGAGTGTGAATGGACAAGTCGGTAGAGGTCGACCTCGAAGAACATATCTCGATCAGACCGACATAGTTTTAAAAAAAGGCCGGGTCAAGAGTACCAACAACCGACGAGCATGTATGAGAGCACTGATGAAACTAGAGGAAGCAAAAGATGTGTGTACGAACCGTAGCAAGTGGAAGGAAGTGGTCTCTGCCTACTCCTATGGGAAAAAGGCGTGACTTTATGTATGTATGTATGTTCAGTAGCTAATTCCTCAATGTTTTTACACGAAAAAGAATAACTCATAAATGATGTGATATTTGCCAATTTACTGTAATCATAAAAACATGTTTTGAATTGACCCAAAATATTTGATAATCCTGCCTCATAAATATGATTATTCGACTGAGGAATCCTTGCTTTCGAAGACGGAAAATGTTTCAGATCCTTTCTTTTCATTTAATCTCTCATAAATTGCAACTTACTTTTGAATGCGTTCATTGCGTTTATCATCTCAATAATATAGTTTTTTCTTTACCTTGAAGCTCCAAGTTAATGGTGTTTAAATGCATTGTGATGTCTGTCAAAAATGCCAAATCTGTCATCCATTTTCTGTTTTTCAGCATCTTAGTGTCATCACATCTTTCGTCCAGAAAAGCTGTTATTTCGGGCAATAATTCTTGAAACCTTTCTAGAAATTTCCCGAAATTCAACCACCTGACGTCCGTGTGAAGAACTAAATCAGTGTGTTCAGCTCACTATCACTATCACTATCTTCCGACTGCAATTTAAAGAGCCGTCGTTGCAAGCTACGTGCACGGATGGAATTCACAATTTTTATTGTAATTCCCATAATCTCCTGTATGTTTGGAACTTTTGAACACAAAACTTGTTGATGTATAATGCAATAGAAGGGGAAAAATGAAGGGTCATTAGCTCGACATAATGTCACAAAACCGTTTTTGTTTCCAGTCATTGTTGGTGCTCCATCGGTTGTAAGGCACTATAATTTATATATTGGTAGCTTGTAGTTTGCTACAAAATTGAAGGAAACTTCATATATATCTTTGCCACAAGTATTTCCTTTCAGAGGAATCATTGTCAAAAACTCTTCCTTATTCGACATGTCATTGAATACCATACGAATAAAAATACACAGCTGGGCAGTATCTGTCATATCGGTGGATTCGTCGAACTGTAAAGAAAAGTATGTACTTTCCATAAAATTATGTTTAAAATTATCTGCCATGTCCTGACACAGGACTTCAACACGCCTTGTGACAATTGGACGAGATAGTTGAAGTTCTTTAATAGCAGACATAATCTCTGTTTTATTTTTAAAATCTCCAAATAATGTCTCACCCGCTTCAGTAAATGCTTCCTTCATAATCACAGTAACTCTACCGGAATTCTTTACCAAATATACCACATCAATCATTCCATCTTTTTTCGTGATAATAATTATTCAAATAGCCTAACGATATCCAGACCAGTGACAATTCGTTACCATGAAACCTGTGAGAAATATTCGATAAACAACCACCCAATCCAGAACGAGTCTATCTCTCTAATTTCACCTTGGCAATTTTTCCTACCAGAAATAAATCTTTGGATATCATTACGGAAGAATAATGACATATCTCCATCATCATATAGGATCCTATTCACAAACGAACTGAATTCTTATGATGGTATCCTCATTATATACACGGATGGTTCGAAAACGAACGAAGGAGTCGGTTCAGCTATTGTGATAGGTGAGGATGAATATATATGGTCTTTGAACTCTTACTGTTCTATTTTCACTGCTTAATTATTTGCAATTTGTCAAGCACTCTTTTTTATCTCATTCTCTGAATCCCAAAAATGTGTCATTTGCATAGATTAATTGAGTGCCATTCTTTCATTACAGAACATCATCAAAAAAAGTGCTTATGGTATAAGAATTCTTGAATTAATCACACACCTGTCATCTATTGGTAGAAAATGTACCAATGGACACTCAGCCACTGCAACATTTCTGGCAATGAAAAAACTGATATAGCTGCAAAATCAGCATCTCGTGACTAAGAAGATGAAGGTATTCCTAGCATCTATGAAGGAGATAATCAATAAGACGTGGCAAGATAGATGGTCAAGATATGATACACAACTGAAAATTGTCAAACCCAATGTAGAAAAATGGAATTACCCCAGAAGATTAAATAAAACAGAACAGGTCATATCTTGCCGACTAAGAATTGGACACTCCCACTTAACTCGCTCCTACCTTCAAGCAGGTGATCTTAGACCTAGATATGAATACTGCAATGAAAGACTTACCATAGAACATATCTTCACATGTACAACGTACACTCATCTCAGGAATAATTTGGGAATATAGACTTCAATTAAAAATATATCATGGATTACAGAGAATTCATAAAGAATTATTGCCTACCTGAAACATCTCAACGTATACAACAGAATATAAGAAGATAAAATTTGTGCAGTCAATCTATTATGATATCTTTGGTCATCCAGGCCTTCTGGTTGTAGTACCAGTCGACTTGCAGTCAACATGAAAGCTTTTAAAACATCGGGGATTTTACTTTGACCATTCAAATGATTTGAAAATAAAAAATACAGTCAGTCTTTTTTTAGCAGATTTACCTCCCGTTGCACTTTTCGTTGCAAAATGTAAAAGTTTTACTTGGTAAGGCTCGATAATAAAGACCAGTCTCGTCGGCGTTAAAAATATCTTCAGGTGAATAGCCACTTAATAAATTCGGTAGTTTTCTTTGCCACTCTGAAACTTCGTCAAGGTTTACATTTGCAACTTCTCCAAATATTGTTCTAAATTTAATATTATGTCCTAAGCAAAACTTGTCAAGCCAACCATTAGACGCTGTAAAATTCAAGTTCTTTGGCCCCCTCTAAAACTTTTTCTTTAATTATTATTAGTCCAGATAATGGAATGTTATTACTTCTCACTTTACAAAACCGTACACCTTCAATTTTAATCCTTTTTTTGTTGTTGTAGATTTTCACTATCACTATACATCTTTTTTAAGTCGACCTTTTTCTTTAAAATGGCTCTAACTTGAGTCTTTCCTATTTGAAACTTTTCGTCCAAAACTCGAACACTTAATTAATATTTTTAGACGCCTCTTTCAACGATTTTTTTTTCTACATTTAAAATCTTTCTCTAGCCGGAGACATTGTCACACTGTGATCAGGTTATCGCAACTAAATTAGGAATGTGCAAAGGATGACTAAATTCTAAAATGGGTTTCTCCAAATCAAACTCGAAGGACCTACTTACTTTTTTTTTTTTTTTTTTTTTTTTTTTTTTTTTTTTTTTTTTTTTTTTTATGTTCTGGTTCCCACGAAAAAGGATATCCTGTAATGTTCAGAGAACATCGTGGGAACCAAGGGAAAGAAGGTAGGAGTTGGTGTTCTTCTTAAATTTCTGGAGGTTGTATGCCTCGGGGAACACCTCCCTAGGCAATGAGTTCCAAAGCCTCGCAATTCGTTGGATGAATGAGTCTTTGGAAAGTGATGTTCTGCAGGTCTCCAAAGTGACCACGAAGGGGTGTGAAGACTGAACTTGACGGGTTAATCTCGAAGATACTGCCAAAGAAGGAACGATTGTTGATATTTCAGAAGAGCATCGCCCATGAAAATATCTATAAAATAGAGACAAATCGTCAACTTTTCTACGGTGTTCCAGACAAGTGAGCGAGTTTGTAAGCGAGGCATCACCGACGAGACGAATTGCCCTTTTTTGGACAGAATCCAATAGCTTCAGGATATGTTTAGGTGCCGCACTCCAAATATGGGAACAGTATTCCAGTACAGGTCGGATCTGTGCCTTATAGATCATAAGCAGCTGACTGGAGGTGAAATAGCTCTTGGCACGAAACAAAAAACTTAAAAACTTAAAACTTAATTATATAACTACAAGTATATACTTATATAATTCGTTTTATGGCTGCAATAAGTTATTTGGGTTTCCTGAGCCCCATTTATAATAGCCTTTATTGTCCGTTGTTGGCCACTAGGTAAAATAACAAGAATGTGGGTAAATTTTGTCCGAAGTCGTTGTGAGGAAGACCCGTTGTTGAACCCTTGTCTTAGCCTATTTACACACATATGAAATGTTCGGTATCCTGAAAATGGTCCGTTCAGGAGAGGTTTTCGTTGTGTAGAGGTGTCTGTTAACATAAATTTCACTGAATTACGTTCTTGCAGAGCCCTCAGTAAATAACGATTATCTGAAGAGATGGTGTACTTTAAACGTCCTGGAACTGGTCATCTATTGTAATTCCCGATTTTTCTATACCTGTCTAATGTTCATACACTAGATTGGTAAAAACCCATAACCATAACCACAATTTTGGCTTCTTGTTTTGGCGTTAAAATCACTTTTTTAGGGTTAATATCAATCAATATCCGCGTTACTTTTAAACAGAAATAACAGATTACCGCATTGTTCTTATTTTTTTTGTTTCTGTTCGATAATAAACATCGGAATTAAGGTTTTTTGACAAATAAAGCAGACCATGCATGTAAATTAATATTTTGTGCCAAGATTTATTTCACTTTTTCAAACTTATATACTTTTTGTGCCAAGTTTATGTATTATTCTTTAGTGTTCCCTTAAATTTAGCATTTTAACAAAATTTAGTCACGACCACAAAACGTTTATGTAAAATTTGTTTTCTTTAGGCAATAATAACGATGATAAGGGGTGGAAAATGTATAGTGTTTAAATACTGCAACCAAAAGGTGCATTTTTTAAATAAACATGTTTTTAGTGTAAAGAGTTCTGCATCAATAAGCAAGTGGCTTTAGCAACAAATTGTACGACACCATGGTTAATGCTACCAGAAGACTTGAATTTACCGGAGTGTTCAAGCTATCACGCCGTTCGCGATTCTATGAGATTATATCTAAAGTAGGTAAAATTTATTTACTTAAAATTCTATTGCAGCTAATATACATGTGTGTATATATACTGGGAGTGTTGCTAAAATTTTTTGTTTGTCGTAACAGTGAAGTCATTTTTATTATTATTCTGTATTCTTTAGTGCCTTTGCAGGTCTTTTTGCACCCTTCATGCTCTTGCTAACTATTACATCCTGGCCCTGTTTATTTGTCGGCATCCGAGGACCGACCACAACTAGGGTGCATATTAATGAGCCCTTTGTCGGCTTCCGCCTTCTTCTATTAAATTCTTGCCGCGTCTAGAGACTTCGAAATAGTAGAAAGATTGTTTCGGACTTTTGAGAAACAGGTGAAATAGTCTGAAATTATGATTTAGAAATATAAAAAGGACAGCGGTCGTGAAAAAAGACAGTTTTAAAAGTGTTTATGAGTTATGAAATTAAAATAGTTGTAATTAGTTGAATATATATGTGAATATATGTGACTTGTAAAAGTAAAGTCTATTGTGTAAAAGTATTGGAATAAAAATTGTTTTGTTGTTGTATCAAGAGTTTAAAATCACTGAACCCATTCGTAACACTAACATTCGATACGCAGACGACACCGTAGAAAGAGTTGATGAACAAAATAAACGGTGCTAGTGAACAATATGGTCTATAAATGAAGTAAAGTAAAACCAAGTTTATGATAATAAGTAAGCAGGACATCCGAAACTGTCAACTGTTTATCAGAGAGAGTCCCGTAGAAAGAGTGTCCAAATTCACTTATTTGGGAACGATAATTAATGAGCAATGTGACCACTCTCAAGAGATTATATGCAGAATGAAAAAGCAAGACCCTTTATCAAAACTTTTTAAAAGCCACAATTTGGATTTAAACATCAAAGTCAAAATCCTTCGATGTTACGTTTTCTCGACACTCTTCTACGGAGTAGAGTCACGGACATTGACGGAGGCGACCCAAAAGAGACTTGAAGCATTTGAAATGTGGGTATACGGGAGAATTTTGAGGATCTTATGGGTGGACAGGGTATTTAATAAATCTGTACTGGGAAGAGTGAACAAAGGAAGGGAAGTGATAAAAACTATAAAAAGAAAAAACTTGAATATCTGGGCCATATACTGCGAAATGAAGACAAATACCAGCTTCTTAAGGAAATGCTCCAGGGAAAGTTCCATGGCAAGAGAAGACCCAAAAGGCGTAGGATATCATGGCTGAAAAATTTAAAAACATGGTTTGCCAAAAAACCCACTGAATTATTCAGAGCAGTCGTAAATAAGGTCATTATATCCAGGATAATCGCCATATTCGAAACGAATAGGCACTTGTAGAAGAACATACTTTTTATAAAGCTTCTCTGCAATTCAGACAATTTTTAAGGTTACAATGTGTTTGCTTAGAGCACCTTGTGCTATTTAAATATTAGCGCCTAATAGTCAGATTCTTATATTTTTTTAGTCAATCTCCCATGTATAGCCCATGATGATTTAGGGCTTAGTGTTAAGTCCCTAATATGTAGGTGTCGATTGGATAGCAATGAAAAATTCGACATCCTCGCAAAACAGGGAGCCAAATTAACAAACGGACTGTCGGTTTTGCTGTGTGGAAGACGAAACGACTAAACACATACTATGTTCATGCCCCTGATTAGGAAGAATAAGGTTTAACATATTTGGTTCTTTGGTGAATGGTTTTTAGGGTTTATTGGCCGTCGAAGGTCTGAGTTAATACTCAAAGTTTCGCCATCTTGAGTGGATGGCATGTTCTGAAGATATAATGTCTGCTTTTTAAGGATGACGGTTTGTGACATTTGTATGTCACGACCGCAGGTTATATACGTTTTGGCGGGAAGGGCATATTTGAGGGATGTTCAGGAATTGGTTAGGTTCCGAAGATAAATTCTTAAATACTTGCCTTTAAAAATAATTGATTTTTTATCCAGAAATTAGTCGTAAAATGTCATTTTTTATGGAGGTCGACAAAAAAGAAATTTATAAAAAATAGGTATAAAACTTTATTATCTCTTGATCTTTAAAATATTTTAATGGTTATACATTTCAGTTTCTTTAGATATAACCTTTATTTGGAAAATGTAAATTTTTTCAAAATTAGCAAAAAAAACATCTTGAGTAGCTTATTAACAGGTCATATCCGACTTAATCGACACATCCATTTTATGGACTTGACACCGAGCCCTAAATGTAGAGAATGTAATAATAAGGAAGAAACTTCTTTTCGTTTACAGTGCAACAGAAGTAGATTGGCGGGCGACTAGCTTCTACGAAGCAACAGTATTATAACAGGATTAGCAGAGCATAAGGGAAGCACAAAGATCCCGCTGGTGGACTTGCAGCAAATGCATAAAGCGTTCTCCTAGAAAAAATAAAGGATACAAAATAAGATATAATTTTTGTTAGAACTAGATAGGAAAGCTCTTTTATGAAAAAAAGTTATGTGTAATATATTTAGTAAACTTATATGTACAGTAAAATCTCTTTATTTACGGTTTCCTTATTCGCGGGTAAAAAAATTGTGACCAAGTTCCTGTATTCGCTACTAAAAATTTCTTTATTCGCGGTTTCAGTCGGTGTCTTGAAAGGATTCGGACTCGGACAACCTGCCAGTGTTTTGGCGTGCAAATAAGAAAGCTTGTGTTACAAGCGCTATTTTTTATGACTGGTACCGGAATTGTTTTTTTCCTGGTGTTGACACTTATTTGAAACAAAATAATTTAGACTTTAAGGCCATTCTAGTTTTGGACAATGCTTCAGGTCATCCTCGTGAGCTTGAAACTATACATTCAACCTCCTTTTACTCCAATCCATGGAACAAGAAATAATTCAGACGTTCAAGCTCTATTACACGCTGAATCACACTGGACATCATGGAATGTGATATGAATGTAAAAAAAATGTAAACATTTTAAAATTGCAAGATGCATTTTCATCATAAATCAATCATTGAAAGAACTTAAACCAAACACATTGAAATCGTGAAGGACAAAACTATGGACCAGTCTGACTGTTGGAAATGATGAAAGTTCTGCGCAAATTCAAACTTAAACAGCAAAAATTGCTTAAATTGCCAATGAAACAAGACGGGTAAGCTTCGAGCTGATAGAATCTAATGACATTCAAGAGTTGCTTGAATCGCAAGACGAAGATTTGACCGAAACCGACTTGGATAAAATGTTGAATCCGCAACAAGAAGAGGCTTCAAAAAGCACTGGAAAGATGAGTTTTTATATAAATTGTTAAAAACTTATGTTGAATTTATTTTTTTAATTTTGAATCATTGAAACGTATCTCCTATAATACGATATAAATCACCATTCCATATTCACGGTTTCTAAATGCTCGACATATTTACAAAACGTATACTCCGCGAAAAACGAGCTTTTACTGTATTTACATTTTTCAATACCCATGTGTATATGAAATCAATTCTTAAAATCCTTATATTTTTAATTATAATTTATTTCAGCAACATGTCCAGAATTCAATTGTTGAAAAACTGCAAATGTCCATTGGCTTGCAATTTTACGATATACAAAACTTCGATAATCAATAGAAGACACATAGAAACCTACATTGCACCAAATTGCGTGATAAGTTTGTATTCCACAAATCTGGTATTCAGAATGACAGAGGTTTTGGGATACGATTTAAGTCAGTTAATTGCAGACATTGGTGGATCTTTGGGATTTCTATTGGGTAAGAAAGTACAGTACGTTGTCTGACAATGAAGTATTAGGATCGGTACGATAGAGCTATTTTATTTCACCTATGCCTCATTGATATGGTAACCAAAAATGCAACAAATTTCGGCACAAGTCAAGCTGCAGAAAGTGCAGCGGCTTGCTTGTCTGAGTACCACAGGGGCAAAATTCACGTGCCCTATAAGGGGGTGAAAAACGGGGACAAATTTTGTATGGAACAACGTGATTCCTTGGTCCAATGTACTACAAAAAATAAACATTCTTTAACAGGATTTATGGAAGACGTGTTTCGTATTTTATTAAAACTCATCGCCTAACGGATCCTATTAGAACCATTTTCGACTTCTACGCGGGCAAAGAAGCGGGCAAAAGCTAGTTTTCCAATAAAATGTAGCACAGCATTAGTGATGTTTATCAGTAATTGCTGTATGTGGTAAAGTGCGCTTTTTGAACATTTAGTTGGTAACTTATCTAATGTATTTTACAGTCAAAGTACCTTTATTAACAAATATATAGTGCTCTTTTTCTGTTTTAGGTTTGTCAGTAATAAGTTTTATTTATATCTGCGAGGAGATTTTTCAGTATCTGTTCAGATTTATGTTTAAACAAAAAGTTAAAAAAGAAACAAAATGCGAGGATTCAAATGACTGTACCGAAAAACAACAAGGGGAAGTTAGTAATTCTGAGACAGCAGAGGATCTGGGCTCCAAAGATTTTGAAACCGTCTACAAGGAGTATTACAACAAAAATTATTCTGACTCAAACAAAATCGCTAACACGAGTATTAGTATTATTTAACCATTATTTTTATATCTGCTCTAACAAACATAAAAGTAAACAACAAAAAAAGTAATATTTCTGTTTTTGTTCTGTTAACTGGGAGTTATCAAATGGACGATTTTAAGTGTATTTATAACCATAAAAATATACTTTTCTTCCTAGTGTGCAGAAAGCATCACTTTCGACCCGCTACGCAAAACGAAGTTGCCGCTTTTTGTCTACACTAGGGAGAAAAATAGTATACACACCACGGGCATTAAAGTAAGAAATGTCTCGGAACACATGTATGAACAAACATGTACTCTGAGACATTTCTTACTTTACTGCCCTAGGTGTGTAATTTACTAATATTACTTTGCGCAAGGAAATAACCAAAGTACTACATGATTAAACATATTTATTAAATGTGTACCGATAATTTATTTTTGTTGCATTCCCTTTTAACATAATTAAATATGTGCCTATTTCTAACCAAAAAACTCATCGAGAGCTACATCAACGATTTCTGTTCACAATAAAGCAAAAAATAAAAATATACCTCGGTGACTAATCCGATACCGTCTTATATTGGTGAAATAAGCTATAGAGAAATAAGCTATAAAGATTGTTTTAAACCACAAAGGTAAACCAATAACCAAAACAGCCATAAATTTTACTTATGTGCCAAATCTTACAACAAATCTATTATCTGTAAGTAAGAAAATGAAAATGGCTTGATTGTAGTATTTGATAAGATTGGATGTAAAGTCTATGCTGAATCAAACTTTCGCATAAACGAAATTGCTAAATTCACAGGAAGTTTGAGAAATGGTCTTTAATTTGCTGATTTGTACTCCGAACGAGTGAGGGTATTTAATACAACAATTTCTAACCAAGATTTATAGCACATTTCAGTAGAAAAGGAATAAGTATGTTGAAAGATAGATGGTCTAGTCACATAAACTTTACAGAAAACAATAATCAACCTTGTATTCAATATATCAAAGGAAAACAGAGAGTAAAAAAAATAAAAAGCAAGAAGGGCCAATGAAGTATGAACTCATACACACTGATATAATGGGACCTATTGGAAATATCCTGTGATGAAGCCAGATACTGTATTAATTTCATTGATGATTTCAAGGCAAAAAAGGCCAATGAAGTATGAACTCAATGATATAATGAGACCTATTGGAAATATCCTGTGATGAAGCCAGATACTGTGTTAATTTCATTGATGATTTCAAGGCAAAAAAGGCCAATGAAGTATGAACTCAATGATATAATGAGACCTATTGGAAATATCCTGTGATGAAGCCAGATACTGTGTTAATTTCATTGATGATTTCAAGGCAAAAAAGGCCAATGAAGTATGAACTCAATGATATAATGAGACCTATTGGAAATATCCTGTGATGAAGCCAGATACTGTGTTAATTTCATTGATGATTTCAAGGCAAAAAAGGCCAATGAAGTATGAACTCGATGATATAATGAGACCTATTGGAAATATCCTGTGATGAAGCCAGATACTGTGTTAATTTCATTGATGTTTTTAGTGAAAAAATTTTTGGGTATATGAAGAAAAACAAAACTGAGTTTATTTCGAAATTTCAAGAATTCAAATTTTTCGTAGAAAATCATACTTACAAAAAAATAAAATGATATAATGGAACTGAATACATGAGTAATGTTTCTTCTAGATCATGGCATTAAGCACAAGATAATAATCCTATATACACCACAACAAAATGGTGTGGAGAAGAGGATGAATAGCATTCGTGTATAGAAGGCTAGATCTATTCTTTCCAAAGCAAATCTCGAAAAAAAGTATTGGGGTGAGGCCATTAACACTGCAATTTAGGGCCGGTTTTTCAATGCTCGGTTAAAACTAACAGTTAGCTGATTATAGGCTAAGCTTAACCATCAGCTAAAGTTCCAACTAAGAACTATTGCATTTTTTCATGAAATGTTTGACTGTAGGCTAGCAAACCGTCAGCTAGCGATATATTTGTTAACGTTGGCAGTACTAACACAAAACAAGCTGTCTGTTCTGTGGTACTGATGTTTCAGGGAGCACTTCTGATTGTTCTTTCCCCTTTGCATTTGATACTCCTAATCCTAACCTTATCAGAATCAGCTGAATTTAAAATTGTAGCCCAAAAGAAATGTGAACTAATAGAGATTCCAAAAAAATTGCTATTGAGAGGAAAAACCAAAATCAAATAGAACATGAAATAAGAGTGAGGCTACTTAAACTTCAAGAAGAGGAACAAACAATAAAAAATAAATTATTTTAGTATCATTTGAACAAAATTAAGACTACAGACTGCTTCTAACGTTCCACGTAGGTCCACCAGACAAATAAAACTATTTATTACACTATATCACTTGATATAAGTAGTATAATATAAGCTTACTTTGTTATATAATTTATTGTAAACGAAAGCAAAGATAAAGGAATTCTTAAATGGTTTAGACACGTAGAAAGGATGAATAAAGGAAGACTAATGAAACAAATTTATAAGGCAAGTGTGACTGGACAAGTCGGTAGAGGTCGACCTCGGCGAACATATCTCGATCAGATCAGCATTCTTTTGAAGAAAGGTCAGGTCAAGAGTACCAAAAACCGACGAGCATGTATGAGAGCACTGATGAAAGAAGAGCAAAAGATGTGTGAAGAACCGTAGCAGGTGGAAGGAAGTGGTCTCTGCCTACCTCTACGGGAAAAAGGCATGACATACGTAAACAAAATTGGGGTTCACCTGTATACAAATAAATAAATATTTTGGTATTTATTTACCAATTTTGATCATGAATAAAAAAGCTTTGAATATAACATGCATTTTATTTACTGTGGGAAACTAGAATTAAACATTTTTATTTGATATTATTGGAAAATAGTTGAGTTACAGTTTATCTCCAGCATTATTGATAACTGGAAGTTTAGGGGGTTCTACAGGTATGCCTATGAAATTTATGTCCCCCATATCCATCTCATCTGAAGGCATATCTTCATTTTCACAGATAGCAATGTTATGCAGAACAGCACATGCCACAATCACATATAGGGTGGTTTCCAATTTCAGGCATAAACACATTGCTTAAGCTATAAATCTACGTTTCCATACGCCATACTGAAGTTCAACAGGATTTCCTGCCCGCCTGACTTAAATTAATTAAAAATTCATACACAATACATTAAAATTGCATAACCGCTGTCACCCACCAGTAAATTATTCCCAATTTCATTCGTTTCCAGTCGATTGCGTATGTTTGAATTGTCAAATATAATTTGGTCATGAGTCAATCCAAGGCTAACGTGCCACAATATCTATAATTTTAAAGTCTGCTGAAAAGATAGTCTGTACATTGATGAAAAAATATCCCTTTCGGTTCCTTAAAACTTTAGCATGTGCTCCACCTAAAATAGTAAAAGTAAAATAAATTGTGCAAGTGACATAGTACGATAGATCTTTAATACCTAGACTTTGAATTTTCACATAAGTGCAGTCTAGAGAACCTATTATACGAGGAAGCCTGGCTTTCCTATAAAACTGTAGATGAGTTTCTGTGATTTCTTGTCCATTCGAAGGCATTTTTATAAAGGTAGGCCCGAGTTCCTTTATTCACGATTCCACAAGCTGTAGTCTTGCTGACACGTATTGTGTAACTGGTTGATGGGAGTTACGAAATGGTTTCTGAAAACAGAAAGTTAGTGGCCGTACTGAAACTTATGGACATTGTAATATTTTACCTATCTGTTATAGTCTCTATCTGTTGTTCAATTTATTTTAATATATTTAAAATAGTAATTTTTCTAAAACTACATCTTGTGAAAAAATTAGAGTACCCACGTTAATAATGAGTATGCTTTCCTGTAATATCAATTACAGCCAAACAACGCCTTTGAATACTTTTATTAAGATCGTTGAAGTAGCCTTGGTCGATGTATCTTCAAAGTTGGGGTAAAAGCTGTCTAAGTTTTTGAAGTGTCTGTGGGGGTGGTCAATGAGAATTTAAGGTTTTTTGTAGATGGTCCCAAGCATGCTCGATGGAATCGAGGTCTGACGATAGAGGGAGAAGTGCCAAATTCGGGATACCATGGAGTTCCAAAACGTTTTTGACTTCTCTTGCACAATGCGGTCGAGCATTATCGTCTAAAAAGAAAAAAATTGGTCCAATAGCAACATGAAACAAACGCATAACATTATTAATAACTTGTTGTACGTAAATCTGTTCATGTTTCCATTAAGCACTAACAATTCTATATGCCCATTAAAACAAATCCCTCCCAAACAGCTACTTTACCACCTTTAAACGGATAAACTTCCTGCACTGCTCATAGATTTGTGGGCACTAAAAGAATCCATACACGAACACGCCTACTATCAGAAAACCATACCTCTTCTCATTTATGAACAGCGCGGACCTCCATTCAGCATTTTAATTCACATGTTCATTAACCCATACCAATCTAGCTCGTATATGAATTTGTGTTAATGGAACTCGTCGTGTACGTAAGTTAACCTCGTGTTATCTTCCACGTACTGTTTTAATTGAAACAGAAACACCAGAAGCATTCAAAAGACGCTGTTGTATTATCTGACAAGTACTCAGAGATTCTCTACGGGTATACACAGACAGATAACGATCTTGTGCGGGAGTGGTAACCCTTGGTCGTCCACTTCTAAGTCTTTCTATCACGTTTGCTCTATATTTACGGAGAAGATGCGAAATGACTCTTTCAATGACTTGGAAAACGTCAGCAACTTTTCTCTGAAGACGACCCGCCTTAATCATACCAAAAGCCCTATTAGCTTTAATCGCACTTAGTTTACGTCTTGGCATTATTAAAAACAAAATTCTAAATTTTAAATCACAGTTGACTGAATAAAGTGGAAATAATAACTAATGTAAAATGCTTGAAAATACGAAAGAAAACAATTTGCTTAAACTTAAACTCGAAAACATAAAAAATGGTCAGATAAGCAAGTAAACATCAGACAAAACCTTGGTAAATAAAATAGTTAATAATTTTTAATATACATGCAACATTTGTGAACTTTCCTAACTTTTTGGTGTTATAATTAAAAGTACGTGGCTGATCATAAATCCGTTATTTACTATTTCTTTTTTTAATTATTTATATTAAAAACAATGTATACACTATTTATACACGTATACAGTGCCCGAAATATATTGCGAAAGTTAAATTATGGGCATCTAAAGGAAAAAATCACGGAGTGGGCGACATCTATTATTGATAGTATGAACTTTTTGGGGTGTGAACAACCTACATTTGTTTATGTCGATATAAAGTCAATTTTATATATTATTTTGAGCAATTTAAGCATTGAAAGTGTAAATAAACCACAAAATTCAAACGATTGAAAAAGGTGATTTGGAGATAAAATCGTGAAAAATATGCTCTGTTCCACAATGCTCTACATATGGCAATTCGATTATATCTTTGCATACATTTCCTTCAAATCCTAAGACAGCTCAGAAATGGATCTCGTGCATAAACTTCTAATAGAGCAAGAGCCCACGACGGCCAGACCTTTGTTCCCTATACAGGTAAAAACAATCAGCGACTAGAGTTTGGGTTGTGATTACTAGGGCAGGTAACAGGTATTAAAGGTGTATAAAATAGTACCTTAAATTCGTTAAAGTATGAAGCTTAATTTTTTTATATTTTATTCTTGATAGCTTTAGAAATCTCGTCATTCATTGCCGGGTACTTATGACCATTGCCAGACACCACTAAACTATAATAAATTATAATTATACTTTGGTTATAGTATAAAAGCTAAATTTTATAAGTGTTACTTAAGATATTCAATAAAAAATAATTTTATTACGTTCATATCTATATTACATAAAGTAAAAAAAGTACGTACTATTATATGTAAAAAAAAATTTAATCGTTTTTATAAATTTCATCATTGTCGTCAATATTTACATTTTCTTCGTCACTACTCCTTCAGTCGATGGCATGATCGTCGTCAATATCTCCTTCTTTCAGCGAATCACTAACATAACTTGATCCACTTCAAACCATTTGAACTAGTATTTGTCATCTTTCAATACCCAGTCGTTATGTCTGTTTGATATGTGGTTGGATTTTTAAGATAAGCATTATTCCAAATGGTACATATATTATTTTCTCGCAGAAATTGCTGCTTTTGCAAGATGGTAGATTGCTAGCGTCAAAATTACGCATTTTTTTCCGGTCAAAGGCTTCGTTTACATCGAGTCGATGAATATTTAAAGTCTAGCGGCATTAACTTTAATTACATTGGGGACATTATAAACATTGCATATAAATCTCTAAATAATATTAAAGATGTTTTGTTGATAAATTAATGTATCTTGAAGCAATCGTCGAGTGGGGAACTAACAATCTTGTTCAGTTCAACGCCCGGAAAACACAAAGCGCCATGTTTTCCAAGAAAGTAAATTCCTCAAATCATTCCATCACAATGTCCGGAAATACCCTTGAATCAAGTCCCTCTATATCGATTTTGGGAGTCACGGTGTCCAATAATATGTCTTGGCATGGCCATGTTGCTAACATCGCAAAGTCAGCAAGCCAGAGGCTAGGTTTTCTGTGGAAAGCTAGAAAGTTTTTTACTCCTGATCAATTGTTGACGACGTACAAGGCTCAAATTCGACCTCTACTGAAGTATTGCTCGCACATTTGGAGTTCAGCACCAAGGCATTCTCTTCGTCTTCTAGATTCCATTCAGAAAAGGGCTATTGGGTTGATAAACAGCTAAACTCTCACAGATACCCTTTACCCACTAGAACATAGAAGAAGAGTTGCAGACCAGACATTACTTTACAGATATTTCTATTGCAGATGCTCCACAGAAATAAAAACTCCTGTACCACCACCATTCCGCAAGGATCCATTCTAGCATCAACACTATTTTTACTTCACATCAACGACCTGTTGAAAGCATTTTCATGTCCCGTACACAGCTTTGCCGATGATAGTACCCTCCATAGCGCTCTCTTCCAGGGCCCCTATATTAGCCCGTGAAACCAGAAATGAACGAGGAAGAAATGTTAACAATATAAATATGGACTTAGCAACAATTCTCGAATAACTTCTCCAATAACTTGGTAGAATTCAATGCAAACAAAACACAAGCATGTCTTTTCTCTAGAAAAGCTGATCTCACTGTGCCTAACATAACTTTATCAGGAGTAACCATACCACTGAAGTCATCCATATCGATGCTTGTTATTACTATCAGCAATAACCTTTCCTGGAAAAATCACGTGAGGTCCATTGCCAAAAGTGCATCCCAAAAACTTGGTTTTTTGTTTCGTACCAAGAGCTATTTCACCTCCAGTCAGCTGCAGGCACAGATCCGACCTGTACTGGAATACTGTTCCCATATTTGGAGTGCGGCACCTAAACATATCCTGAAGCTATTATATTCTGTCCAAAAAAGGGCAATTCGTCTTGTCGGTGATGCCTCGCTTACAAACTCGCTCAGTTGTCTGGAACACCGTAGAAAAGATGGCGATTTGTCTCTATTTTATAGATATTTTCATGGGCGATGCTCTTCTGAAATATCAACAATCGTTCCTCCTTTGGCAGTCTCTTCGAGATTAACCCGTCAAGTTCAGTCTTCACACCCCTTCGTGGTCACTTTGGAGACCTGCAGAACATAACTTTCCAAAGACTCATTCATCCAACGAATTGCGAGGCTTTGGAACTCATTGCCTAGGGAGGTGTTCCCCGAGGCATACAACCTCCAGAAATTTAAGAAGAACACCAACTCCTACCTTCTTTTCCTTGGTTCCCACGATGTTCTCTGAACATTACAGGATATCCCTTTTCGTGGGAACCAGAACATATAAAAAAAAAAAAAAATTCGGTCGAAGAACTCGGCACGCTGATCTCAAGATTGACACTACAAGGACCAAGAGGTCTAACCTTTTTGCGATTATTTTCAGTTAAAAAAAAATTCTCCCATGATAACACTTTTCACCAAAATTACACTTTTATTTCACAAAAAGCTGTACAAATATTAATTATAGAACGTTGGTTGTATAGCGAACTTTCAATATGTCTGGCAAGATGTAAAAACCATTAAAACTGTCCGGCTATTGAGGTAACTTTTTTTTATAGGTTTCCGAGTAACATATAAAATTTAGCTTTTATATTTTAACTAAAATATAATTATAATTTATTAAAGTTTAGGGGTGTCTGGTAGGGGGTAGCAACTGTCAAACTGTCATAAGTATCCAGCAATGGATGACAAGATTTCTAAAGTTATCCCAAATAAAATTGAGCTTTATACTTTAAAGAATTTAAGGTACTATTTTATACACCTTTTCTACCTGTTACCTGCCCAAGTGTTGCTGGTTATTTTTACCTGCATAGGGAACACGCACAGATCAACTTTTATAAAATAACGGTCTGGCCGTCGTGTGCTCTTGAGCTATAATAGTTTAACACAAAAATTTAATTATTTTTTTTTAATTATACTTTTTTATATCAGACTTACAAACTTTAATTGCTGGGTAGCACCGCCACTCACAAGGGTACGTTGGTACTTTTTACATAATATATAATATTATAAATACTGTTATCCTCCAGAGTCAGTAGGTTTTCGAGATTTTAGGGAATTTCACATCAAAAGTAAATAAATTTTGATACATTGCATCTATTTCCTAAGTGTTTAAAAGACATTATAATGTTATATTATAATGTCTTTTAAACACTTAGGAAATAGATGCACTTTTTACATAATATATAATATTATAAATACTGTTATCCTCCAGAGTCAGTAGGTTTTCGAGATTTTAGGGAATTTCACATCAAAAGTAAATAAATTTTGATACATTGCATCTATTTCCTAAGTGTTTAAAAGACATTATAATATAACATCTTGTAAATCAGCAGTGTCATCACAAATGCATAAATCACTATTTACTAAACCTATTTCAAATTGATAAGCTGGGTATAAGGCATGAATAAAGAGTATTCGGCTGATAGTTCTTATAAGATGTCTGTTTTGACTTTTCATAAACCATGGTTTTTTTTAATCCTTGGTTGAGTGCTTTTATAGAACTTCCCTGTACTCCGCTCAAAATATCTTCCCTGCCATTTTTTATAAAGTTAAAAACTTTGGTTTTACAAGTGACGAAATGACAGAATATTTGTTGTTTACACCTCGATCAGACATTTTGTCATTGACACCGCCATCTCGCGTTTCGTGATTTTTCCCTATTGAATATTTTGCCATAATACGTGTCAACCTAACCTAAACGAGCAGCGTGATTGCCTCCCTACAAAAACTGACATCTCAGTCTTTTTTTCGATCTTAAGTGAGCTTCGTAAAAATTATTTATGATGGTTCTTGAAGAAACTTGTATTACATATGTTTGCAACAACTAAAATTGTAACTTGGGAGTCGTTTCCATAGGGTACTTACTTCATTGCAGCTAATTGCATACGCCTTTAGCTTCTTCATAACGGGTATTCCAGCGGGAAATTACGCTTTCTTCTTCTTCTTCTTCTTCATGTGCCATGTCCGGTCACCTGGACGTTAGCGATTACTGCCTCTATCTTCTGCAACCCTGAACAGGTCAACAGCGTTCCGGATGTCTGTCCCCTCCCAAGAGATTTGCCTTCTTCCAACACCCCGTCTGCCTTCTATTTTTCCTTTCATAATTAACTAGAGGAGGTGATACTTTTCTTCACGTGACATGTGAATCTTGCGACATTTCACTGTGACCATTATTTGTCTCTCCATCTTGGCTCGTCTCAACATTTCATCATTGGACAGCAGATCAGTCCACGAAACCCGCAGCATTTTACGAAGAATCCACATTTCAAATGCTTCTATCCGATTTATTGAGCTAACCTTTAAGGTCCAGCATTCCACCCCATACATAAGAACTGACCAAATAAAACACTTCACCGTACGCTGGCGTAACTTAAGGTTTAGGTTATCGTCACAAAAAAGTGTTTTTATTCGTTGAAAAGTTGTTCTTGCCATTTCGCTTTGACATCTTATCTTAACTTCGGGGTCCAAGGTGTCCGTTAATATACTTCCCAGATATTTAAACTGGCTGACACGCTCTATTACCTTCCCCTCAAGATTGAGCTGCTCGTTCTCGTAGCTATATCGGCTAAGTATCATAAAATTGGTTTTTTAACATTTATGTTAAGTCCGAACTCCTGGCCAAGTACACTAATTTTGTTTATTTTAATTCCGTACTCCGCCTCTCCCAAGGCTTCTTTAAAGATTTTGTCGTAGTAAATATTAAACAAGAGGGGTGAGAAAATACAGCCCTATCGTACACCTCTTTGGAGTTTCATTATAGGTGTAGTCAGCATACCGACTATATGTATGTATGTATAGCTTTGTTGATTGCTTTGAGATGTGCCAAATGCTTTCACTACATATGTTTGTCAAGCGCTATTTTATAGCATACCAATAGCTTTCGTCATTTATTTGCGGTTTAAATGGTGTCCTTTAATATTCAATTTGAAAATTTATATGATTTACTTTGAACTAACATCAAAACTAACACATTTTGCTAAAGTTAAAACATCACAAAATGCAGTGACACAATGTGAGTTAAAAATACATTTAATTAAATAAACAAACCATACAAATTAATATCCTTGGATTATTTTCATCTGTTTAGTTATTTTTATTACCTAAAAATGAACAGGTAACAAAAAAAATGGAAATTGTGTAAATTCTCACTTCGCAGTTACTAAATCTGGTAGGTTAAATTAATCACGCATGTTATGAATCAAATACTAAAAACGTAAAAACAAAAAAGAGAATTTGTGCCAAAATATTCGTCTCTCAAACAGCTCTACCTATAAAACGAAAAATTTTGAATCACGCGATATATTTTTGGCTACAACATACACATTAAAGTTACGCAGAAAACTAAGCTCGCAAACATTTTTATGTATATCTTTATCCGAAATAGACACTGCGAGTAATGAATGAATTCCCGACTTGTAATTAAAAAAAATTAAGCAAGTATTACTTAATCGGATGCTTTGAGATAAAGTTATATGCCATCAATGCACTACACTACCCCGAATAGATGAATATCATCAAATGTTATTTATCTAATATATAAAATTGTCGTGTCACAATGTTAGTTACCATACTCCTCCGAAACGGCTTGACCGATTTTGATGAAATTTTTTGTGCTTATCCGGTATCTATGAGAATCGGCCAACATCTATTTTTCATCCCCCTAAATGTTAGGGGTAGTCCACCCCTAAATTTTTTTTTTATTTTTTAGACAAAATTTTTAATTTCTATTTTTTTATGATACAACATACAAAAATACATACAATTCTTAATTTTCACCCTTCTACGATCAACCCTTATTTTTTAATAGCCATTTTAGTAGTTTAATCATTTTTCCTCTCCGGTCGAAAACTGATCAATCGTCATTTAATTAGTTATCCCCGCCAGATGTCTACAGGTGTCACTTCTGACCCAGTAAACAGCACGGAGTAGGGATGAGAACGAAGCCGGTCTCCTTTCTTTCTCACTCCCTACACAGTTGTCGGCCATCATTATTGTTTATGCATCAAGTGTAATAGTAACGTTGACAATTATTTTGCTATCTCAGTGTAACTCTCATATTAACTTTTAATCATTCCTATTTTATCAATAATAATTAAATTATCAATTTTGAGTGTATTTTGCACGATTAGTTAAAAAAAAGATTGATAGATTTGAGAACACCATGTTTTTCACACGGACAATTATACGTGGCATTCTCTCGAGTGGGTAAACCATCCAGTTTGTTTGTGTTAGCTAAAGATGGACTAACAAAAAATATTGTTCACGCTATAGCATTAAGAGATTGATATTGTTTAATAGTGTTACTGTCGTAATTGTTTAATTAATGATATATAATTTTAAGGAATAAATTATAATAACTTAAAAATAATGTTTGCCTTTTGTTATTTTTATATTCCCTCATCGTTCACAGCGCTCCATGCTTATTTCACGCATATACCACATTCTTACATACATACAATATACACATTCTAACATACATACATACTTACAATAAGTAAGCTATTTTTTGTCTACACTAGAAATTACTAGGAAATTATTTATATGGCAAAATAACGTTTGCCGGGTCAGCTAGTAAGTATATATAGATCTATACTGTGTTTAAGTATTGTTGCTGAATAAATTTGATTTGATAAAAAACATAACTTGTAAAAAACACCAAGTCTCGCAACTCAGTTCTTCTACCGTAAAAAGTTATGAGATCCATGTAATACCAAGTCGGTTTATTTATTCATTCCCTACTTAAGTGTCCTTCTGTCTTAAATTATAACGTAATTAGCCTACCTTACAACTTCTTATAGTGACCATATACTATTTTAAATCTTTTATGATTTTAATGAATAGATTGACTTGGTCATCGCATGAAAACACAATGTATCTCACAAGTGATACATATTATATTCAACTAGATTGTTTAGTGCGATTGCCAAGTCAATCTATTTATTTAAAACATAAACGGATTTTCTTATACATATACAGGTACACTGAATCATTTACTGCAAATGTAACTTTGTAATCCTATATATTTATATGGGATCACAAAGTTATATATTTAGAAAACTGGACCGAAATTGCAAAATATTTTAGTTTTTCCTTGATTTATAGAGTAAATATTAATTGTATTCTAAATTTGAAGCTTCTATGTCTGCTAGAAGTGCCTTAAAGTTTCGATGATCGGTCGGTCAGTCAGTGAGTGAGTGACAAATTTAAGAAACTTTGACTAGTTATAATTCTTAAACTACTATCTCGTAACTCAGTTCTTCTACCGTAAAAAGTTATGAGATCCATGTAATACCAAGTCGGTTAATTTAGTCAGTCCGTACTTAAGGGTCCTTCTGTCCTAAGTTATTACGTAATTAGCTTACCTTACAACTTCTTATAGTGACCATATACTATTTAAAATCTTTTATGTTTTAAATAAATAGGTCGACTTGGTCATCGCAAGAAAACACAATGTATCTCACAAGTAATACACATTATATTAAACTGGATTATTTAGTTTAATATATGAGTTTAATATTTTGATGGTATCTTATTGCTTTTTGTAAATAGTCCTACCATGTTTTCTTTACGGTACCTTCTACTTCTTGAATACCAACAACGGATTTTCTTATTATGCATATTTAGGTACACTGATTCATTCACTGCAAATGTAACTTTGTAATCCTATATATTTATATGGGATCACAAAGTTATATATTTAGTTAAATATTTATAAAACTGAACCGAAATTGCAAAATATTTTAGTTTTTCCTTGATTTATACAGTAAATACTAATTGTATTTTAAATTTGAAGCTTCAATGTCTGCTAGAAGTGCCTTAAAGTTTCGATGATCGGTCAGTCAGTCAGTGAGTGAGTGACAATTTAAGAAACTTTGACTAGTTATAATTTTTAAACTACTGGTTCAAACTTTAAACTTTTTTTTTTACTGTAAATAGTCGCAAAAAGGATAGACCTATCGTTAGGGCCGCGGACGGCCCGCACTGCAACTATTAGAAGGGAGAGGGATTATAGAAAGGAGATGATTGTGGACCAGTTTTTTGAAGAGTTGCAGGTCATAGTTCTCCGAAAAAACTGATTTTGGAAGCTTGTTCCATTCCGTAACAGCCCTATAAAAAAAAGATTCTTGACAGAGATTGGTCCTTGTAGTGAATGAAATTTGAAATATACCGTGTTTATACAATGCCTGCTTGGTTACTGAAAATTCAGACTTCTAATCCAATATCTTTGATTTTGTTATTCTTAAACAACGCTTTATGCTAACCTAAAAGTTTTAAAATTTAACAAAAAAATAATTTTTTTTGCTCAGGAACCATGCACGTAGTGTAAGACAATTGATCGTCGAGATTAGCTCTGTTCTAAGTGCGACTTCTTCATTAAACACTTTAAATATATCTCAACAGAAAGGAGTAAGGTCTCAGATAAGTTCATAT
The DNA here is from genome assembly GCA_950111635.1 of Agelastica alni. NCBI lineage: Eukaryota > Metazoa > Arthropoda > Insecta > Coleoptera > Chrysomelidae > Agelastica > Agelastica alni. The sequence goes on along the minus strand of OX467709.1, from coordinate 28,612,129 downwards.
AAATTCTGCAATAAAAAAATTATTATCTGATGTATAATTACGAAACTTTTATTCTAAAATTTTTATTTTTTGCAAGCTATAGGTAAGGTTAAAACAGCGGTTCGAAAGGAACCCACTTAGGCTTTTTGGCCCGTTGTGATACCGTAATGGACAGCGGTGCCTTCCTCCTCTATCGTGACAGCTTCTACAGAAGTCTTGTCGTAGCTCTGCGATTCCCATGCGCCGTGCATGAGATCCACCTGCCCAGTGTCCTGTTATGACCACGATTGCATTTCCAATGGACTTCCTGGATAGAGTTAAAACATCATTAGCTCGACGTAGATCTAGTTTAGGCCAGATCTGTTTCGATGATGTGCATGTGGGTTCATTTTGCCACCTCAAGTTGGCTTTTTAAACTACTTTACTGTGCAGTAGGAGGCGGCAGTTTTTAATCGGTTCTCCTTGCTGAGATGAGACAGATACAGCTGAGAGAGTGGTGCCCTCTTTTGCTAGCTTGTCCGCCTTACAGTTACCTGGTATGTCTCTGTGTCAGGGTACCCAAACAATGTAAACTCTAAACTTAGCTGCTAGCTCATTCAGGGCGGCTCGGCTTTGCACCGCTGCCCTATAGGTCAAGTATACTGAGTTTAGTGATTTGATAGCAGCCTGGCTGTTGCAAAGAATATCTTGCTAAACTTTTGTTCATTGCGGAGTGACCAGACAGATGCCTCGGTAATGGCTGTCATTTCGGTTTGATACACACTGCAGTAATCAGGCAAACTAAACGATAGGCTAAGTGAAGGGAACCAACAATCTTGTTCAGTTCAACGCCCAAAAAACACAAAGTGCCAAGTTTTCCAAGAAAGTAAATTCCTCAAATCATCCCATCACAATGTCCGGAAATACCCTTGAACCAAGTCCCTCCAACTCGATTCTGGGAGTCACGGTGTCCAATAACATGTATTGGCATGACCATGTTGCTAACATCGCAAAGTCGGCAAGCCAGGGGCTAGGTTTTCTGTGGAAAGCCAGAAAGTTTTTTACTCTTGATCAACTGTTGACGGCGTACAAGGCTCAAATCCGACCTCTACTGGAGTATTGCTTGCACATTTGGGGTTCAGTACCAAGGCATTATCTTCGTCTTCTAGATTCCATTCAGAAAAGAGCCATTCGCTTGATAAACAGCTCAACTCTCACAGATACCCTTCACCCTCTAGAACATAAAAGAAGAGTTGCAGACCAGTCATTGCTCTACAGATATTTCCATGGCAGATGCTCTAAAGAAATAAAAACTCTTTTACCACCATTGGCCACATTCGGCCGAAGAACTCGGTACGCTGTTCGCTGTTCGATTGACACTACAAGGACCAATCTTCATCAAGAATCCTCCTTTTACAGGGCTGCTACGGAATGGAATAAGCTTCCAAAATCAATTTTTCCAGAGAACTATGACCTGCAACTTTTTAAAAAGCGTGTCCACAATCCTTTCTAATCTTTCCTTCCCCTTCTAATAGTCGCAGTACTTGCCGTCCGTGGCCCACACGATAGGTCTACCCTTTTTGCGACTATTTTCATAAAAAAAAAAATACTACATTCCCGGACCAATCATCTCTGGATGAGATTTCCAGGGATAGATTGCCTTCGAACATAGGGGTAGGTTTGGTAAAGCCAGTGTTTTTTGAGCACAGGTCGTATTCTCTTAGGATTCTAGAATGACTATAGTGCGTTTCGATCCATGGGGAAACAGCATTGAGTCTGAGAGCCACACTAGCTGCGCATTATTTCCCAAACAGATCTACTGGTAGTAGATGTAAAATCGTTTCAACGGCTTCCGTTGGAGTGGTCAGTAGATAGCCTGTGATCAGCAGACATGCCAATCTCTGGACTTTTCCTACCTTTGTATCGTTGACTCCCTTCTCTAGGGTTGGCCACCATACTTACGATCCATACATTAGAATTGGTCTGATGACCGTAATATAGAGCCAATAAACAACATAGGGTTGCAGCCCCCATTGTTTGCCGATGGCACTTTTGCACGTATAGGACGCCACAGTGGCTCCCTTCACAGCAGCTTTCGGTCCCAGGTACCTAGCTCGTTCCGAGAGGTTAATAGTTTGTCCTCCAATTTCTGGGAGGGAAAAGACGGGAATTTTGTTTCTTCTCGTAAAAAGTACTGGTTTTGTCTTTTTTTTTGGGTTTACGCCCAAACCGCACCCTGTGCTCCAATGAACTAGTTCATTAACTGCATTTTGCATAATCTGAGACAGAATCTCCGGGAATTTCTCTGAGGCTAGTAAAACTAGGTCATCGGCGTAGGCCAGAATTTTGCAGCCGGAGTTTTCCATTCGTAGTAGAAACTCATCGCAAGCTATAAAAACGTATAATTTTACCCTAAACTACGTCAAAGCATACTTTATAATTGGTAGGTCCAACGCACAGAAATATAATAAATACTAGAATGCCAATAGATACATCCGATATTGACTTAAAAGGAGCCAACATATCAAACCAATCACCTAACACTTGCACCTGCACAGAACATCTTTTCTTGCCACATCGTTGCCAAGTTATTTTTTTTCTTGGTATTTTTCAGATGAAGTAAGGAATAGAATATGTGCTATAAGGGCCTGTTTGCTTTCGGAAAATCGCTTGCATTAGTGCTTTGTTTTTTGTGTTTCCTCGTTGTTTTTATAAACATTGTGTATTTCTGACATTCCTGTAGTTTAGTTTCGTAAAGTTTTTACTTTAGTTAATTTTAGTAGACTCTTAAGTGCTTGGACAGATTTTAGACACAATGAAGTGCATGGTTCCCAAGTCCTGCCCTGGTGATACGTTTGAATATCCCGCTAAATAAACTATTTATTGCGCAAACTCAGAGTTACGTAAATCGCCCGATGGGGTGCCAAATCATACATTACTGATTGGCGTTCTAGTATTTTTTATATTTTCGGGGTCCAACGAGTACTGACAGTCCGAGCATTGGTTTGTGACCAAGGTTAGTTAATAAAACGTAAGTCTGTACTCTAAGCGACGACTCCGCCTTGAGTAGCGATTACGAATACCAGCCTTAATTTCATTGAAATACAATTCTTATTTATTTCCAAACATTTAATAAAATTTAGCATTAAAAACATATTAAATATTGCACCATATTTAAGTTTATAATGGTTAACTACACCAAAGCATACAACAATGCCTTGCCTCACTAATTTTAATAGCTATTAAAACTTTAAACTGCTAAAATCTATTTAAAATTACTGACACATTCATAGGGAAATATTCAAATAATGAGTCATACGTAGAGGGTAATGGAGTCCTTTTCTGTCGCACTTTTATCATCCGTACAGAGTAGCAATGTTTGTTTCCGTTTATTTTATATTCAAAGATTAAACATAGTACGAACTGTTAACCATAAAGTATGTTTCGTTATTCAACCAGATACACTAGTAGCTGCCAATTGATACCGATAAAGGATGCTGACTGATATGATAAAAAGTCGTGATTCTAGAGAAATGATATAATCTTATAAGGAATGGTGATAGAGAAACAAATCTAATTGTGGATAAAAACGGTCATTTATTAACAAATAGCACGCAAAAATCAATTATTAAAAAAAAAAATTAAACGACAATAAACTTTTTTATGTTCGAAATGAAAGATGTGTTCTAAACCGATAAATAAACAATTAAGCAGCGCACGCGCTAAAAATAGATACCTACATACCTACTAAACCTTATGAAATTCCGCATCTCGGTTTCTTGAAATAACGGGATATTGACTGTGTCTCATCTATTTTTAAAACTTCAAAACGCCGTAGGCACTTTTTAGATTAAATACAAATTGTCCAGGCAGCCCCGTATCTACGATTTTTTCGAGCCGGGCCAAAAACTTGACATTGGCGCCCCTTATCTCCAGAAATTGAGATTAATGATATTAAAACAACGCAGAAAACCCTTTATTACCTATTTGCAATAGGTAACATTGCCTTATGAATGACCTAAATCCTGTAATTTTATTGTATCAGTGTTGTGTAGGTTATTTTACCCCTTTATTGTTCAACCCCCGTTTTACGTGAAAATTTATGTTTATTTTTGATTTTTAATATAAATAACCTACCGAATAAAAAAATATTTTTAGTTTTTCAAAATTTTAGTCCTCCCTTGTGATATTTTTTTTAGGTGGGACATTTGAGTCCCGTCAGGAAATGAAACACATGTAATTAACTACATCTTTTTACAGTAACAAACATACCTTTGTATTTTCCAATCGCATGCAAGTAGCCCTAAACACAATCAGAAGCTGGTGCGCAAAGGAAGGACTTAATGTCAATCCTAGCAAAACAGTGCTGGTTCCATTCTCCAGGAGGCGAAAGTACGAACTTAAAGCCCCAACTATGAATGGAACTCAGGTTACTTTTTCCAAAGAATTTAAATATTTGGGCGTAATAATCGACCAAAAACTGACATGAAACAGCCAACTCAAACATATCTTTCCAAAGCTATAGTGGCAAGCTGGACATGCCGCAGAGTTTTTGGAAAGAGATGGGGTCTGAAACCAAAAATGATCTACTGGTCATACCAAACAATCATTAAACCAATGGCATCTATGCTCCATTGATATGGTGGCCAAGAATGCAAAAAATTTCGGCACAAGTCAAGCTGCAGAAAGTGCAGCGGCTAGCTTGTCTTGGAATCACAGGGGCAACATTCACGTGCCCTACGGCAGCCGTAGAGGTATTGCTGAACCTTCCACCATTGCACTTATGTGCAATGAAAGAAGCAGCGATCAGTGCCTTCAGACTGAACCAGACAATAAATATTAGAGCAAGAAATCGAAATGGACTTTTAAAGATTTTAGAAAAGATTTCCCTAGAATCCATTTGTAAGCCGACAGATATTATGCCAGTTAGGTACGACTTCTAAATGCAGTTTAAAGTGGTTATAAACAACCACCAAGTTTGCACAGAAATCGTACCTCAACTAGGAAGGGATGCTGTAGTGTGGTACACTGATGGATCCAAGATAGATGAAAGGGTTGGAGTGGGCGTTATGGGGCCTAATTTTAGGCTCTTAAAATCCCTTGGTAACACCCCAACCATCTTTCAAGCAGAATTACATGTCATAGAGATATGTGCCCAGGAGTGCATCAAAAGAAACACCTGAAGGGCAGAAATCTATATTTTATCAGATTCAGGCAGCTATCTAAAAATTCATAAATGTTATACAAATCCTTAAATGTCCACCTGGGCAGGTCCCCTGGTTTGCCTCCCTAAATGCGGACCTGGGTTCACGATCTGAGTATCACTCCCAAAACAGAGATGCTCGATTGAAACTAAATTTCCTTAAAAATACATCCTCTGTTGATTAAAATGTACTTATGTTTAAAAAAAGTTTGTATCAATGTAATAATTGCTAAATAGTTGTTGATATACATATTTACAAAATTATTGTTATAAAGCAGTCATAACCAATTTAATATTAAAAAATTATAAAGTAAACGACTGCATTACCTACAGTAATCTTGAAGGATTGTAGCAACTTATAAAAACAAGTTGGTTAAAAGCAAATGATAATAAAGTCCTCCGTATGACATTGTAAGAGAATATTAAGAAAAGTATAAATAGAGAAAACGTCAGTATTTGTCATAACGCCGCAAATAGCATATAGTACAGGGTGTTCCATCATAACTTGACCCCCCAGAAACTCAGAAACCATAAGTTTTTTTAAAATTTAAGAAAACACGTCAAATTTAATTGAAATGGGGACGATTTTTATACAAAATTTATTCGCAAAAATACAACCCTTCGGCCCCACAACACACCTCAATTTTTTTTAAATAGCAAGTATGGTCGAGTAGCACATCATTTAAAAGGTAATTTAATTCTCTACACAACTTTGTAATTTGTTCTTTAATTTATGAAATAATTTTAATATTTTGGATTTAACTATAATAACACAAAACATAAAATTTCACCAAACTACATACATAAAGTCACGCCTTCTTCCCATAGGGGTAGGCAGAGACCACTTCCTTCCACTTGATACGGTTTGTACACACATCTTTTGCTTCCTCTACTTTCATTAGTGCTCTCATACATGCTCTTCGGTTGTTGGTACTCTTGACCTGGCCTTTCTTCAAAACAATGTTGATCTGATCGAGATATGTTCTCCGAGGTCGACCTCTACCGATTTGCCCATTCACACTCGCCTTATAAATTTGTTTCGTCAATCTTCCTTCATCCATCCTTTCTACGTGTCCAAACCATCTAAGCATTCCTTTATCTATCTTTGTGACCACATCTTCTTTTATACCACAGCGTTTTCTTATCTCACTATTCTTAACTTTATCCAACCGAGTCACTCCGGCTATACTTCTCAGACTACTCATCTCCGCAGCATTACTTTTGTTTTGCTTACATTTATTTTTATTCTTTGATTTTCTGGGCATCATACATAACATTAACCATCGCCTGCAACTCCTCTTCAAATAACGCTAATATGACTTGATCAACGGTGTAAAGAAAGCATTTGACGATCAAATCATTCATTTTTAATCCATACGCACTCTCTTTCAAATCTTTTAAATAATTGTTTATATATAAGTTAAACAGCCATGGCGAACCCTGTCTCACACCTTTTTCGATGTTAAACCAGTCCGTTCAAGCTCCGTTTATCCTAACACAAGCAGTGAAATCCTCGTAAAGTGATTTTAGTGCTCGTATTAAACTACTACTCACCCCATACATAGACAATGTAGACCACTATTCACTCCTCACCACTATGTCATAGGCCTTTTCCAAGTCTATAAAAGCGCAATAGACCTTCCAACTTCTAGCCAAGAATTTTTCGACTATACTTCGTAATGAAAAGACCTGATCCATACATCTCCTTCCTCTTCTAAATCCTGCTTGCACTAAGTTTACTCCAGGCATTATTCATTATTATAATCATAAGAGAACCTAGGAAGAGGGAAGGAATAACCTTAAACCTGGTAGGAACATATATAACACCGAAAAAGTTCGTCAAAAACCTAGGTGTGTGGCTTAATGATAAGAAGATATTTAACTAACCCGTAAGAAAAACTTGCGAAAAGGCAAACAGACAAGTCACGGCGCTCAGCAAAATATTACCAAATATTCGGGGACCAGGTATACATAAAAGACGTATATTATACGGGGTAGTGCAATCGGTCCTATTGTACGCAGCACCAATATGGGAAAAGGTAATGATGGTAAATAAGTACCGGAATATGTTACAAGGAACAAAATGCTACTAAGAACGGCTATGGCATACAGAACTGTGTCATCAGAGGCGCTAAATGCAATTGTCGGCATTCCGCCAATAGATCTTCTCGTGCAAGAACGTAAAAGACTGGGCATAAAAAACGCAGTCTCGGAAAGAGACAAAAAAGAATAGAGAAATGTAACACTGAGAGAATGGCAAGACAGGTGGAACGAAAACAATCAGAAGGCTCAATGGATAAAAATATTAACCCTAGACCTTAAAGCATGGACAGAGTGTAATTTCAAGTCGATCGATTACTATATTACCCAAGTTTTATCTGGCCATGGATCTTTCAGGACATATACCTACAAGATCAAAAAGAGTCACGATGAACAGTGCATCTACTGCGAAGAAAGAGACGACCCCGAGCATACAATCTTCGTATGTCCCCTATGGCACACACAAAGAAGTAGATTAGAATCTGAGATTGGTATAGAAGTAACCTCGGAAAATCTTATAGGTAAGATGCTTGAACGCAAGGAAATCTGGGCAAAAGGAGCAACCTTTCTACACACCATTATGCAATTAAAGAAAAAAGAGGAGAGGGAGAGGCAAGGCTTGCCTAGAAATGGGAGATGACCGTACTAGCATGACATCATTGTAGACGCCGCCTGTATCTGAGTAGGTCACCCAGATGGTTACGGGTACAGGAAAGGGCTAGGGGATGGTTTTTAGCCGGTAAAAGTCCAGTACCACTGGCTCGTGATGGACACCGAGCGGCCAGTGTGCATGAGCGTTTCCACCCCACCAAAAAAAAAAGAAACGCATTATTCAAAACAAAATTCTAAATTTTAAATCACAGTTATATATATATATATATATATATATATATATATATATAATATATATATATATATATATGATATAATATATATAAAATCTGTATAGGGACAACGCAACCTAAATTAAAATAGAAAAAACAGTTTCAAAAAGGTTTAGAGTAGACAAGGGCCTAAAGCAGGGATGCTGTCTTTCACCGATACTATTTAAAATCTACCTGGAACAAGACTTAAAACCGTTGAAACGCAAGTGAAAGATATGGGTATCCCACTAAATAACACAACTTTATACACTTTATACACGAAAGTTAATGGAAGAATATGCCAAATGGGGTCTTGAAGTTAATTTAAACAAATCTGAATATACGTGTGTAGGCGGGATACAACAAGACCTAGTCCTTGAAGACACACAGCAAAGAATAAAGCATACCAGCAAATATAAGTATCTGGGAATGTATATTACAGTAGACGGCAATACTGATGAAGCAATAAGGGACCGAATAACCCAGAGACGCAGAGCCATCATCCTGTTAAATAGTGTTCTGTGGGACAAAAATATGTCGAAGGCCAACAAACATCGGATCTACAACAGTATTATTAAAAGTATAGCCACATACGGCAGTGAGGTATGGCAACTGAAACAGCGCTCGGAAAATGCGTTAAGGGCAACCGAAATGGACTTCTGGAGACGCGCTGCGGGAAAGTCAAGATTGGAAAGAATCAAAAATGAAAGGATTCAAGAAATTATGGTGATCAAACAATAGTAAAGGACATTCAAGTTGCACAGCTCAAATCGTATGGACAAGTTCAGAGGCTGAATGATAACAGATTACCCAAGCAAATCTTAAACTGGACACCCCAAGGAAGAAGAAAAAGAGGGCGACCCAGAAAAAGCTGGTGAGAGGGTATCGATAATTAAGTCCTAAAAAAGGCCTAGAACAGGATTTATGGATGGATAGGGGTTAATGGAGACAGGAGATCGAAAGACGTCGAAGAACGTTTTAACCCGAATTTTTATATATGAATGAATAAAGTGGAAACAATAACTGATGTGAAATTCTTAAAAATACAACAGAAAACAACTTGCCTTAAACTCAAAAACTTGTCAACTTGGAAACAGAAAAACTAGTCAGATAAGCAAAGTAAACATTTAATATATTACGGACAAAACCTTGATGAATGACACAGTTAATAATTTTTAACGTGAATCCAATATTTTTGAACTTCCCTAACTTTTGTGGAGTGCAGTTTTAGTTGGCTATTCAAATTTATAGAACATCAAATGATGACAAAAAAAAAACAACCGCGTCCACCGCATTCAAAATAAAGTGCTGTAATTATGGTAACGCGAATAACTATACGGAAAATAATCGTTTAAAAAAAAATATACGGGTAACGCTACTGAGAAGTTATGCGATTTGGCAGCACTTTTGTGTTCCAATAACCTGACAGTTATGCGAGTGTAGTTAGTTTTCAGCTTTTGATTTTGAATGTCTGCCTAGCGATATTTTTATTCTCTCAACAAAACCAATTATCTATGGCTACTAAAAATACACGAGCGCTACCTTTTCTCGGTTTCGCAAATCGTTTTTCGTTTCGTAACCTTCTTACCACTTCGAAGATTTGAGCATTTACTCGTCGACTATTTCTCTATTCCTATGGTAATACGTGCACACGTATAAAGTGTGTTACGTTAAACAAATATTTTATAAAGAAGGCACATGTAATGTCGAAGATATTAAGATTCTTTTGAGTTGGAAATTGTTGTATTCAAAAAAGTGGTAAATTTATACTATCGCGGTCCCCTCGTTTTTTGGCTCTAGAAAAATGAAAAACCATCCGATTTCGATGAATTTTTTTTTTAAAATCTTCGTTTTTACGGCGGATTTATGGAAAAAAATATAGGAAATATCTCACTCTCATATGGTTTGATGACTTTAAATGAGTTCATAAACGCACTTCTTTGAATATAATCGTTTATAATTTTTTTGCAAAGCATCAAACGAACTTCATATAGTTTTTTGTTAATCTACCTAAAAAAAGGAACATTTAAAAAAAAAATTGTACAAAAATGTTCTTTTGTTAATTTTTCATCCCACTTAAAAATTTCTTATGGTTTGATGACTTTAAATACGATCATAAACGCACTTCTTTGAATATAATCGTTTATAACTCTTTTGCAAAGCATCAAACGAACTTCATATAGTTTTTTGTTAATCTACCCAAAACAAGGAACATCATAAACGCACTTTAAATATAATCGTTCATAACTTTTTGCAAAGCATTAAATGAAGTTCATTTATTTTTTTTGTTAATCTACACAAAAAAAACGAATATTTTTAAAAAAAATTATACATAAATGTTTTTTTGTTAATTTTTTATCCCACTTAAAAATATCATACGGTTTGATGACTTTAATTGAGATCATAAACGCACGTTTTTGAATATAATCGTTCATAACTTTTTTGTAAAGCATTAAATGAAATTCATATATTTTTTTTTTATCTACACAAAAAAACGAATATTATTAAAAAAAATTATACATAAATGTTTTTTTGTTAATTTTTTATCCCACTTAAAAATATCATATGGTTTGATGACTTTAAATGAGATCATAAACGCACTTTTTTGAATATAATCGTTCATAACTTTTTAACAAAGCAATAAATAAAGTACATATATTTTTTTTGTTAATCTAGACAAAAAAATAAACATTTTTCAAATAAAAAAATTATACAAAAATGTTTTTTTTATCTTACTTAAAAATTTTATATGGTTTGACGACTTTAAAAGCGATCATAAACGCACTTCTTTGAATATAATCGTTCATAACTTTTTTGCAATGCAATAAATGAAGTACATATATATTTTTTGTTAATCTAGACAAAAAAATAAACATTTTTCAAATAAAAAAATTATACAAAAATGTTTTTTTTATCTTACTTAAAAATTTTACATGGTTTGATGACTTTAAAAGCGATCATAAACGCACTTTTTTGAATATAATCGTTTATAACTTTTTTGCAATGCAATAAATGAAATACATATATATTTTTTGTTAATCTACACAAAAAATAAACATTTTCAAATAAAAAATTATACAAAAATGTTTTTTTATCTTACTTAAAAATTTTATATGGTTTGATGACTTTAAAAGCGATCATAAACGCACTTTTTTGAATATAATCGTTCATAACTTTTTTGCAAAGCAATAAATGAAGTACATATTTTTTTTTTGTTAATCTACATAAAAAATGGAACAAATAAAAAATGATAAAAAAATGTTCTTTTGTTAAATTTTTATCTCACTTAAAAATTTCATATGGTTTGATGAGTTGAAATGGGATCGTAAACGCACTTCTTTGAATGTAATCGTTCATACCTTTTTTGCAAATCATTAAATGAATTTCATAAATTTTTTTGTTTATTCACTCAAAAAAACAAAAAACATCTGAAAAAAAATCATATAAAAATGTTTATTTAGTAATTTTTTACAAATGAAATTTTATTTATGTTTCTTAAAATTAGTTTTTTTTTCAATAATCGTATATAACATTTATACACGTAGTTAGATCATACTTATTTCCTTGATCTACACAAAAAAATGAATATTTACAAACAAAAATTATACACAACTGATGATTCTTCAATGTTAAATAACTTAAAATAATGTTAATGATTTCAAAATTTAATAATTTCATGTTCAATGGCAACAAAACATAATAGAGGGTGTTTAAAAAAAGGTGGTCGTCTTTAGGATATGTAGAAATATAAAAAATAAATGGGGTTTGCTTGGTAAAAAAATTTCGTAACGCCATCCGTATTGAAGATAAAGGGCGTTGAAAAAAAATGTATACACCTTTATTACGATTTTGCCGAAACTACTGGAAACATTGTAATGAAATTTTTTACGAATATGTTATAGAAACTGATACATCCCATGAATTTGTCTGTACCAAGTAGTATTGAGAGAGGTCCGACGGCACGACAGCCGTATCTTCCGAAGAAAAAGCGGATCTGTTAGCCGAATTGTTCAGCTCTAACTCAACCCTCGATACCAATGGAAAACAACCCCCAACGATACCTAGAATAAACGCATCAATGCCTGAGGTCGCTATCCGCCATCGCACTATCAGGAAAATCCTACGAAATCTTGACTCTAATAAGGCAGTAGGACCAGATGGAATTCCGACAATTGTCCTGAAGACCTGTGCTCAAGAGCTCACCTCAGTTCTCTGTAGACTTCAAGTTATCATACAGCAAAGGAGTATTTCTGTCCATGTGGAAAAACGCTAAAGTCCAACCGATTCCGAAAAAAGGAAAGAAGACTATTCCTGCAAATTATCGCCCTATTGCATTGCTCTCAGTCATATCCAAAGTTATGGAAAAAGCGATTAACACAGAACTCATCAAATATCTGGAGAAATTTGAGATAATCCATGACTGACAATATGGATTTCGACAATTTCGGCTACTGGAGATTTGCTGGCTTATGTCACTCAGCTCTGGACAAACACTATTGAAAAGTTTGGTGAATCCCGTGCAATAGCCTTGGATATATCTAAAGCCTTTGACCGCGTTTGGCACCAGGTATTGTTAAGTAAATTATCTGCCTACGGTCTCCCAACCAAACTTCGCCAATGGCTCTTGAGCTTCATCATTTCCTTTCTATAATCCCTTCCCCTTCTAATAGTCGCAGTTCGGGCCGTCCGCGGCCCACACAATAGGTCTACCCTTTTTGCGACTATTTTCATAAAAAAAAAAAAATTGAACATAATTTTTTTAAGGTTGAATTTATTAATCGAAATTTTAGGTAAACCTATACAACAGTCAATTTTACACCAAATAGGTACTCCTGGTAAAACTCGATAATGTGTACCGTTATCGGAATATTTTGATTTGAAAATTATTAATTATAACCAAATTTTTTTTTCAACACCCTTTATCTTGAATACAGATGGCGTTATGAAAATATTTTACAAAGCAAACCCCAATTATTTTTTAGTTTTTTACCTATCCAAGAGACGGGGTCACCTTTTTTTAAACATCCTGTATATTTGTGTTAAAAAAAATAGGTAAGATTTCAGATGAATAATGTCAAAATGATGAAAAAAAGAAAATTAACTGTGTTTCATATTTAAAAATAAATCCATCACTTATATTATCGTTGAAAAAATCTTGCAAGAGAACAAAAAAATTATGCACGTAACGTAATCTAAACATAAACTTTGCAACATATCCCAACATACGAGTATTCTTCTTCTTGCATCAGAATCTTGAAATACTATTGTTAATATTTTAATCCGTAAAAATATGAAAAATTAACAATTTTGTATAATTTTTTTTTAATTTGTTCGTTTTTTTTGTGTAGATTAAGAAAAAAAATATAAAAACTTCATTCGATTACTTGTAAAATGTTATCAACAATTACACGTGAATGAGAGCGTTTACATGAACATTTAAATCTCTAAAACTAATATAAGTTTTTATTTTTTTTATTCCCGTAAGTTTTGTCGTAAATCTGCCGTAAAAATAAAGATTAAAATAAACACTCAAAAATGTTGATGTTTCGATTTTCTAGAGCCAAATAACGAAGATTTAAAAAAAACACGTAAAAATGTCGATTTTTCGATTTTCTAAAGCCAAAAACCGAGGGTATACAATTACTAAAAAAGTTACACGTAGTCAAATTCGGTAAACAAGAAGGAGCATTTAAGCAATTAACATTATCGTGCAAAGTTTTTATTCAGTTTATCGGATAGAATTCATCATTTTAAAAAAATAATTCATTACAAGTTGACCGAAACAAAACATACATACATATAGTCACGCCTTTTTTCCGTAGGGGTAGGCAGAGACCACATCCTTCCACTTGCTATGGTTCTTACACACATCTTTTGCTTCCTCCACTTTCATCAGTGCTCTCATACAGGCTTGTTGGTTGTTGGTACCCTTGACCTGGCCTTTCTTCAAAACAATGTTGATCTGATCGAGATATGTTCTCCGAGGTCGACCTCTACCGACTTGTCCATTAACACTCGCTTTATAAATTTGTTTCGTCAATCTTCCTTCATCCATCCTTTCTACGTGTCCATCTAAGCATTCATTTATTTATCTTTGTAACCACATCTTCTTTTACACCATAGCGTTCTCTTATCTTACTATTCTTTACTTTATCCAACCGAGTCACTCAGGCTATACTTCTCAGACTACTCATCTTCGCAGCATTAATCATATTTTCATGCTTCTGCCAAACCCAACATTCACTACCATACATAAGTATAGGAACCAACACACCTCTATGCGCAGCCAGACGTGCCTTTTTTGACACTTTCTGGCTGTTCATAAAGCTATGCAGTGCTCCATTTATTTGTTTTTTTTGCCAAGACCCTCCGCTTAATGTCACTGTCATACTTTCCATCTCTCGTAAACTTTGAGCCCAAGTACACAAATTCATTTACATGTTCCACTCTTTCTCCCTCATTAGAAACTTCACAGTTTGTCATGCTTTCTTTTCTTTCAAAAACCATTACTTTCGTTTTGTTTACATTCATTTTTATCCCTTTGATTTTTAGGGCATCATGCATTACATTAACCATTGCCTGCAACTTCTCTTTAGATGACGCTAATATGACTTGATCATCGGCGTAAAGAAGGCATTTGACGATCAAATCATTAATTTTTTTCAAATCTTTTAAACAATCGTCTATGTATAAGTTAAACAGCCATGGCGAAGCTACACATCCCTGTCTCAAACCTTTTTGGATGTTAAACCAGTCCGTACAAGCTCCGTTTATCCTGATACAAGCGGTGGAAATAAAAATTAACACGATTTAGGTGTCAGTACATAATTCGTTATCGAAGAATCAGAATAGTTCTTGTGCTAAATTAAGACCAATATTTTTTTAATTGCTGCGAGTGGGCGCTTGAAAAAATTTAAAACATCATTCTCATTTGCCAACAAATTTCATGGCAAACTCGAAAGTCTTAGAAATTGTGTAAGCATTGTGTAACAGACTCGGTTAAATACGGGGTTTGACTATAAGTATCTGGGGCTCGCTGCTTAAGAGACACACTAACAGTATGCAAGTCACTTATGATATATGTTATGTTATTCTTTGAAAAGTCAGCTTTTTTAACTTTTACCGCTTAAGTTAATAGTAAAGTGTAATAGTAAAAATAAAAAGACTTTGTTCAAGCGTCGCGACGAAAAATAGTAAACAAATCTAGCATCGCATCAGTATAAAATTTATAGTTATAGTATATTTTACAACAAAAGATGAAAATACTGTTTTTTTCGTGAGGTGAGAGTTTGTCCACGAGCGTTGCGTAGCGGAGTGAATGTGGCAATCTCACGAACGATAAAAACGTATTTCATCTCGAGTAGGAAATACAGATCAGATGATCTGATTATAATCGCAAGGTCAATACTCTCTGTAAAGGAACCTTTCTCAGAAATAGAAAAGAAAATAGGTCTCATAAATAATGAACAAAAAAACAAGCTACTACTGCAAAGCAGACAACGGCGCAATCGATTAGGCCAAAATACCACATTTGATAATTACAATTTCAAAGTAGTGAACCTCGGCTCAATTATATCACATGACAACGACGAAACCAAAAAAAATTAGAAAATAGAGCCATACCACTCAATACTTCCCATTTTAAAATCGGGAGTTGTACACAGGAAGAGCCAAAAACGCGGAGCTTTTAGACCGATTTGAAAGAAAAATCCTAAGAATTCTTGATCCAATAAACGAAGGGGATTTCTGGAGGGCACGCATGAATCATAAAATATACCAGCAACAACAATTCTCGAATGGGGATCCAATAACTTGGTAGAATTCAATGCAAACAAAACACAAGCATGTCTTTTCTCTAGAAAAGCCGATCTCACTGTGCCTAACATAACTTTGTCAGGAGTAACCATACCACTGAAGTCATCCATATCGATGCTTGGTATTACTATCAGCAATAACCTTTCCTGGGAAAATCACGTGAGGTCCATTGCCAAAAGTGCATCCCAAAAACTTGGTTTTTTGTTTCGTGCCAAGAGCTATTTCACCTCCAGTCAGCTGCTTATGATCTATAAGGCACAGATCCGACCTGTACTGGAGTACTGTTCCCATATTTGGAGTGCAGCACCTAAACATATCCTGAAGCTACTGGATTCTGTCCAAAAAAGGGCAATTCGTCTCGTCGGTGATGCCTCGCTTACAAACTCGCTCACTTGTCTGGAACACCGTAGAAAAGTTGGCGATTTGTCTCTATTTTATAGATATTTTCATGGGCGATGCTCTTCTGAAATATCAACAATCGTTCCTCCTTTGGCAGTCTCTTCGAGATTAACCCGTCAAGTTCAGTCTTCACACCCCTTCGTGGTCACTTTGGAGACCTGCAGAACATCACTTTCCAAAGACTCATTCATCCAACGAATTGCGAGGCTTTGGAACTCATTGCCTAGGGAGGTGTTCCCCGAGGCATACAACCTCCAGAAATTTAAGAAGAACACCAACTCCTACCTTCTTTCCTTTGGTTCCCACGATGTTCTCTGAACATTACAGGATATCCCTTTTCGTGGGAACCAGAACATAAAAAAGAAAAAAAAAAAAAAAGTTGTATGAGGAACCCAGAGTTTCAATGCATATTAAACTGATGCGACTGAGATGAGCAGGACATGCCCAAAGAATGCAAAATAACAGGGTCCCAAAAAAGGTGCTCACAGTAAAACCAGAAGAAAAGAGGCCGGTAGGAAAACCGAAGCTGCGCTGGGAAGATGGGGTACGAAAGGATGCTAAAGAAATACTGGGTATAAGAAATTGGAGACATGCAGCGGTGGATCTGGACGGTTGGGGAAGAAGGATTGAGGAGGCCAAGGCTCGATATGGGCTGTAGAGCGCCATCTTAGTAGTAGGAAATGCAATTTTTTCTACGATAGATGTTGTTTATAAAATACTGGATTACAATTTTTAGAACTTTATTTATTTATAACACAAACTTGATAATAATACCGGGTACTATATAAAATGAGGACAAATTATCTTTTATGATAAAATTTTATTTATCAATATTGAAAGTACAATTGCTAAAGTTGTTAATAGTTGGATGTTGGATTTGTGGGCTGACTTCTGTGGTACTTGTCGAAGGTATGACTGCCGAAGAAGTTGCTGCTGCTGCTGTAGACAAATTTAATGTTATGCTGTCGAAGTCGAAGTTCATCAAAGTTAACTTCAGTTTCGTGTAAATTTGTTTTTTTATTTACAGAATCTTTAAAGTATTGTTCTGCAACATCGCTAGACTTCCATCCACCGTGTTGCTTTATTTCTGTAAGATTTGCCCCAGTATCCGAAAAAATAGTTGTTGAAGACCTTCTTAATGAATGACCTGTATACAATTAAGCATCTGACAAATTAAGAAATACCGCTCCTTGTCTTGGAACATTTTCAAACTTATTGATTCCAATTACTTGCTTTGTACATATGTGTACATCTTGGTAATTCAGGAAGAATGGGGAAGTTGTATATTCACGCCTGTAATTGTAAAAGAACGTAGCGTGTAAGTTATTGTATTAGTTAAGGTTACAAGTAACTCTTTTTTTAGGTCTTTAATATTATTTACTTCCAAATTTCGAAACTCACGTAAACGACAAGCTCCAGCGATACCAAAAATCATAAAAAATACCCATAAATAATACAATTCATTACCTACTACATGAGCAACATGAAATATCGTAAAATTTACTTTTGTAAACAGGAATTTGTCGTCAGGTGAATTTGTTATGACGTAAAAACTTTAGCTTTTTTGATTCTGAATCCTGTCGAATTTTGCTTTAAAAATGCTTTGAGCTTAACATATTTCGAAATATACAGATTTTTTTTTTTTTTATGAAAATGGTCGCAAAAAGGGGTAGACCTATCGTGTGGGCCGCGGACGGCCCGCACTGCGACTATTAGAAGGGGAAGGGATTATAGAAAGGAAATGATTGTGGACACGCTTTTTAAAAAGTTGCAGGTCATAGTTCTCTGGAAAAACTGATTTTGGAAGCTTATTCCATTCCGTAGCAGCCCTGTAAAAGAAGGATTCTTGATGAAGATTGGTCCTTGTAGTGTCAATCTTGAGAATAAATGGGTGAGACTGATCAGCGTGCCGAGTTCTTCGGCCGAATGTGGCCAATGGTGGTACAAGAGTTTTTATTTCTCTGGAGCATCTGCCATGGAAATATCTGTAGAGCAATGACTGGTCTGCAACTCTTCTTCTATGTTCTAGAGGGTAAAGGGTATCTGTGAAAGTTGAGCTGTTTATCAAACGAATGGCTCTTTTTTGAATGGAATCCAGAAGACGAAGAGAATGCCTTGGTGCTGAACCCCAAATGTGCGAGCAATACTCCAGTAGAGGTTGGATTTGAGCCTTGTACGTCGTCAACAGTTGATCAGGAGTAAAACACTTTCTAGCTTTCCACAGAAAACCTAGCCTCTGGCTTGCCGACATTGTGATGGGATGATTTGAGGAATTCACTTTCTTGGAAAACGTGGCACTTTGTGTTTTTTGGGCGTTGAACTGAACAAGATTGTTAGTTCCCCACTCGACGATTGCTTCAAGATCTCTATTGATGGAATCAACCTGTTCCTGCCTGAGTCTATTTGTATCATTCACCGAAAGTGATCGATAGGATGTGAAAGTTGAGACAAGTGTGCTATCGTCTGCGAAACTGTAAATGGGGTTCGTGGTGGTTTTCAAGAGGTCGTTGATGTGTAAAAGAAATAAGGTGGGGGACAGGATGGAACCCTGGGGGACCCCGGCATTAGTTTTAAACGCATCAGAAGAAATACCGTCAACTGCCACATGTAAGGAGCGATCTTGCATGAAGCTCAAGAGCCATTGGCGCAGTTTGATTGGGAGACCGTAGGCAGATAATTTACTTAACAATGCCTGGTGATTATGTTTGATGTTAATGGTATTACGTAACAAAGAATAAATATTTCGAAACGTTGATGGTTACAAATCTTCAGATGTTCGTCCAACGTAAGCCATAAGAACATTTTCCGAGAACGAGTTTATCTTGTTATCATTTTTACAAATCATGAACTTTCTGTACACAAATTCATACCTTTCTCGGAATTTATCTGGCAAAACATTGTTGGAAACTGAGTTTTTTTAAACCATAATTTATTTAACTAAGTAATAATTATTTTACACAATGAATATACTTTTACTCAACTTCATGGAATATTATAGTTTATTTGGTACCAATCATATTTTTTATTCTATCCCTGGTGAAAAGAGCAACCCTATTCATTTTATTTATTTTCAATTTTAATACATTTTCTAATACATAAAGATGGTAACCGTTCCAAAATATTTAAGATATGCCGCTGGTACCAATTCGGTTTAAATCGGCACTGCACATCTGCTTACGTTGGGAATATGGTGGAACCGTTTGACAAGTTTTTTTTTAATAATTCATTTCTAATTGGGTCCTTAATTTTATCGAGATCATTGACATTGAATCAACATTATATGGAGCATTTAAACGTAACGTTCCCATATAAACATGAGAGTTAAGCTAAGATTGTTTTATGTGGAATAAATACAATATTTTCTAAAAATATACTTACCTAAAATAAGTCACCGACCTCGAAATTTTCTGGACTATGCTTTGGAAACAGAGCAAATGGATTCAAAAAAACTGTTTTTACAAATAGCACATTTATTTTTCGAATGTGTCACTTTGAAATCCTTGTATCATAAGAATAAGATACTTTCGCCGAAATATAAATCAAATTAAACTATTTTCTTTTTTCAAATTCACTTTTTATGTAAAACGAAATAAAACCAACATTTCTAGTTATGTTATTTTTCTTGTACCAAAATTAATATAAACTTAGTTAATTCAAGATTTATTCCTAAGCTCCACTTAACTTAGATCAGAATAAATTGATTAAATTAACTACGTCGAGCTTAAGTTTCATGTACAAACTTTTTAATTTCTAAACAAAAAACATGTAACGGAACGGTTTTAATTGGATTTTGACGATTCTTTGACAATTTTGTCACTGTCAATTATTTTTATCTGTCAGTCAATTAGGCAATAATAAGGTTAGGTAACTATGTAAGCAAGTAGGTAAATATGTATCTACATAATACTTACGTGTTGGAAAATCATAGTTTATCATGAATTTGGTGAAGAAGAAACATTGCACAATATTGTTTGTTTGTTAAGGTGAAATCTTTTTAAAAATTCATCATTACCTAAACTGTTCAACAAATCGATTCTTTCGTTTACTTTCTTAGAGAAAATGGCAATTGTATATTGTATAGTAGTTTCTCTCACTCGTGGTTATTCCAATCGTATCGAATTTTTTCATTCTAACCGTGTAACAGACGATTTTTTCTCCACCACCAAAGAATTTAAATAAAAAATACTTTTAAGAACTTAAGTTATTTATTAAAACATAGATATGTATTGAGACACAATGTACATTGTCTGAGTTCCGTTGGCTGGTTTCGAAATGAACCGTCCCCCAGCTTATTATTATTTAGATATGTATTAATTGATATTAATACATACATACATACATATAGTCACGCCTTTTTCCCGTAGGGGTAGGCAGAGACCACTTCCTTCCACTTGCTACGGTTCTTACACACATCTTTTGCTTCCTCTACTTTCATCAGGACTCTCATGCATCCTCGTGGGTTGTTGGCACTCTTGACCTGGCCTTTCTTCAAAACAATGTTGATCTGATCGAGATATGTTCGCCGAGGTCGACCTCTACCGACCCATCCATTCACACTCGTCTAACCATCTAAGCATTCCTTAATCTATCTTTGTAACCACATCTTTTTTTAGACTACAGCGTTCCCTTGTCTCACTATTCTTCACTTTATCCAACCGAGTCACTCCGGCTATACTTCTCAGACTACTTCTCTGTGCAAACCAGACGTGCCTCTTTGACACTTTCTGGCATATTATAAAGCTATGCAGATAAAAGGTGTGGCAAAAGAGGTTGTGGCATGAAAGTAGGAGAGTAATAAAGATGAATTTGATAGAAGTTTATCTGAAGCTTTCCAAAACAATATTAACTCTTCTGGAAGTCCATAGGTAAAAATACTACCTCACAACTCAAAAAAATCAGAAACCAAGATGGTAGTATGGTAAAAGGAGAGGAGAGAAAGTTTTTTTATAAAAGGAGATACACAGCACAGGCTCCATTAGAATACATGAGTGAAAGTTGCAATGAAAGTGAAATTAGTACGACAGAAATTGTGGAAGCGTTGAACAGTGTGAAATTTGGGTGAAGCTGCTGGGTACGACAGAATAACGGTTAAAATGCTGAAGGCTGGGCAAAGCGTGGTAACTAGTCTGCTGTACCACCTTTTTGACCTTTGTTGAAGAGTGGTAGCGTACCAGACCACTGGTGCAGAGTTGTTATCGTGCCGATTTACAATGGAAAAGGTTTGCAGCAGGACTGTAAGAACTACCGAGGTATCAGTTTACTCAGCATATTCAGCAAACTGTATGCAAAGATATTGATTAAAAGAGTGACGAATAAACTAAGATGATGATATGGGATGTGCATGCAGGATTTAGAAGAGGAAGGAGATGTATGGATCAGGTCTTTTCATTACGAGGCATAGTCTAAAAATTATTGGCTAGTCAGAAGGTCTACTGCGATTTTATAGACTTGGAAAAGGCCTATGAGTGATGAGGAGAGAATTGTGGTCGACATTGTCTGTGTACGGGATGAGCGGTAGTTTAATACAAGCACTGAAATCACTTTACAAAGATTCCACTGCTTGTGTCAGGATAAACGGAGCTTACACGGTGTAAGACAGGGATGTGTGGCTTGGCCATGGCTTTTTAACTTATACATACACGATTGTTTAAAAGATTTGAAAGAAAGCGCGTATGGATTGAAAATGAATGATTTGATCGTCAAATGCCTTCTTTACGCCAATGATCAGGTCATCTAAAAAGGAGTTGCGGGCGATGGTTAATGTTATGCATAATGCCCTGAAAATCAAAGGGATGAAAATAAATGTAAGCAAAACGAAAGTAATGGTTTTTGAAAGAGAAGAAAGCGTGACAAACTGTGAGGTGCTGATTAAGGCAGAAAGAGTGGAACAAGTATATGAGTTAGTATACTTGGATTCAACGATTACGAGAGATGGAAAGTATGACAGTGACATTAAGCGAATGATGTTGGCAGGAAAACAAATAAATAGGGCAATGCATAGCTTTAAGATTAATCCATAGAAGTTACATTATATTGTATCTAACTGTATATTTTTTTTGTTATGGTCGTCGTGTTTATTTTTTTGAAGCTAATTTTTTAATATTTTAATGTTACCTTATTATTAAAAAGTAATGTTAAGAAGAGTTTTTGTTGGTATGACGTTGATTTGTTTGTAGGATATCTTTTGTTTTTAATTAAAATTATTTTTATAACACATTAAGATTAATCTCATTGACAATTTGACTAATTATCATGCTGATAATTTTAAACCTAATTGAAATGATTTGATATTTTTATACGCAATACGGCAATGACATTAATACTGCTTCTTAAAAAATTACACTTATGTATTACGAGGTTACGAGCTACATCCGAATTTTTCTGTTTTTTAAGTAGATTTCAAATATTTTTTAAAAATTTTAAAAGAGAACGTTTCCTATCTATTTATCATTAGAGACATCGTTGTGTTAAAAAAGGTTATAAAAAATATAAATAATCGCTCTTTTATAATCAGGATCATCGTTTCGTTTAAGCAAAAAAGCCTCGCATTCGCCATATTTAGCACCTAGTGACAACTCCATATTTTCTCTCTTAACATTTTTTGTTTTTTTTTTGGCATCAAATTCAAGTTAGTTTAAAAAAAAATGTTAAATGGGCGCCGACAATGAAGTTATGCGAATCTGGATTTTCATCTGGGGTTCACACAATTTTTAAATCATAATTAATGATATTTTAACAAAGTGCCAAGAATTAAGTTTATTATCACAATGATAACGTTTTACCGCCCGCGTACATTGCGACGGATAATTATATGGATTGCCAAAATCTATTTATAAATACAGGGTGATCTATTAGATCGGTATACCAAACTCGCCCATTCCCAGCTGACTTCAAATTATTTGGTGGCCAACACTATCTCCTTGAATTTTTTATACTGAAATTTGGTTTAATTTCCTTTTTTTTAGTGTGCAAGATCCCAGAGTTAAACGCGTTAAATTTGAATCTTTTAAAAAAAAAAGATTAAACCCGTAACAAAAATAAATTCAGATAATTATAATCAAATATCTACGTGATTTTTAAATATTATTGATTTTAAAATTCTTTTGCGATAAGTAAAATTGTTTTCATAATATATTCAGCGTGACCAAAAATATGGAGCATTTAAAAAAAGATTCGAATTACATTTTTTCTTAATATTTTACCACAAATAAAGTTGACTGACTTTGAATGTATAAGCCCAAGACTCTTCTCCATTAACTGACGGATTGTAAAGATCTGATCTACGGTTGATCGGTTTTTTCTGAAGTCACATTGGTAGTCACCTAGCTGATGCTCTACGTAGGAAGGTAATCTTTTGAGTAGCACTAGAGACCAGACCTTATATCCAGTATTTATCATTGATATTCCCCGATAGTTGGAGCATTGTAGTTTGTCGCCCTTTTTGTATAGGGGCACGATGACACTTTGTTTCCAACCACTTGGTATTTTTTCTTCCTTCCAAATCTGGAGTATGAGGGTGTGGAAGTATTTGAGAAAAGTTTCTCCTTCTTACTTAAGACACTCTACTAATATTGTGTCATTACCCTGAGCTTTGTTATTTTTCAACCTGCTGATCGCCTTTGTTACCTCCTCAAGACTACTATGGAAAATGCTAAAGGTTCGTCTTACTCGCATCTTTTTCTGTCTCTCTCTTTTTCCTCAGCCACTGTTCATCCACTCCTGGATATAGGGCTTTTCTGGTTTCTTGCACTGATTCCTATTCTGGGCTTTCTGATACCAGTTTCACCTGCCACCCTCCTTATATTACCCATCCATCGGAAGGGCTGTCTGCCCATACTTCGTTTCGTCTCTCTTGGTCTCTATTTTATGATTCTCGGCGTCCATCTATCGTTGTCCTGTCTTGCTACATGACCCGCCCATTGCTATTTTATTTCTGCTATCCTTTCTATAATGTCTTTTGTTCTTCTACGGATTTCTTCGTTTCTCATTTTGTCTCTCAGACTCACTCCCGGCATTGATCTTTCCATTGTCATCTCCATCACTCGCAGCTGATTGGCGTTTCTTTAAGTAAGGGCAATAGTTTCCTTGCCGCATGTGGCAACACGGAAAACACAATATCTTGCGTTGTGGCAAGAAAGAGCGAGAGTGATTAATATGAATTTAAGGAAGGTTATCTCGCAACTGGAGAAAATCAGAAATCAAAATGGTAGTAAGGGGAAAGAAAAAAATGCGTTCTAAAGAGTTGAAACCGCCATTTTAACCTTTGCTGGAGAAGTAGCAACGTACCAGAAGACTGGTACTGCTTTAGAAAACAAAAGTTTTGTAGCAGGTCTGCAAAACTACCGAGGCATTAGTTTACTCAGCATTATCGGCAAACTGTATGCAAAGGTATTGATTAAAAAAGTTACAAATAAAACTGATCAGAAGATGTACAAGCGAGATTTGGAAGAAGGGGAAGCATGGATCCAAGACATAGTCGAAAAATTCTTGGCTAAAAGTCAAAAGGTCTGCCTTGTTTACACCGATGATCAGGTTATATCAGCATTATTTGAGGAGAAGTTGCAGGCCATGGTTAATATTATACATGATACCCTAAAAATGGAAATAAATGTAAACAAAATGATAGTAATGGTTTTTATAAAAGAAGAAAGCATGCCAAACTGCGAGGTGCTTATTAAAGAAGTGAATGAGTTTGCTTACTTGGTTTCAAAGTGTACGAGAGATGGAAAGTATGACGTGACATTGAGCGAACGGTGTTGGCAGGGAATCAAATAAATGGGGCCCCGCATAACTTTTATGAGTAGCCAGAACGTGTCAAAAAAGGTACGACGACTGGCTGTGCATGAAGTAGTGCACTTCTATGGTAGTGAATGATGGGTCTGGTACTGCGTCTCTTTCTTTTTATAACCACTTTTAAACAATAAAACTTAATTATACGAGACAAATCTTGTTTAAAAGTCGAAGAATAATAATTTTTCAGTGTGTCTCTATAAATTTATTACCAGACTTCTGTAACGGGATTTTGTCGTTCCTTCATTTTATTATGTCATACTAGTTCATTATTGTGTTTTAATTCCTTAGTTACCAACTATCTAATGTCGTACTTTATGCCCGTGCGGGCATAAAGTTTACTTTATGGCCCGTGCGGGCCTAAAGAGAAATACTTTTTTGGTTAACTTATTTAATAACCTTTATTAATGAAATTACAAACAGAATATAATAATATATGTAAATATTCGATAGACATTATTTTGACGAATTAACATAAAATTGGCAGTTCTAAAATGATCCGGTGATAGTTAAGTTGCCTGCAGCAAACGATTCATGTTTCATAGTTTGAGTTTCAAATTTCTGCACCGAAACGCCAGACCCGGAAGGTACACCTGCCAGTATTCTTGAAACTTCATTTTTTGAAGATAAACTATCCTCTAAATATCCTTCAGCAACCGACATACTCTTCCATCCACCATGGCGCTTCAACGAGGTCATACCGGCTCCAGCCTCTACAAGAAGAGTTGCTGACGTTCGACGCATACAATGACCTGTATATTTCTCAGGATCACTCAAACCCAGATATTCCGCTATAATGGACGAGATTTTTCCAAACGTGTTTTTTCCTACTGGCTGTACAGTACATCGACCTTGTCTATAGGTCAGAAAAAGCCTTTTTTCTGAGCAACCACGTGGCCGTAGTGACATATAATCTCTTATTAGCTTTAAACTGTTCATTTCACCCTCATCTATAATGGTAAAATGCGTTTTTTATCGGTCTTTGTCTCTGGTACATTTACCAAAAAAACCGATTTTTCATCTTCTACATGAGGAACTAACTTGTTCACAAGTTCTTGCCGTCGACATCCACCAAATATTCCAAATATTAATGCAACTTTGTTTATTAAAAACGTCTCGTTCGGTGCCTTATGAATAAATTTTAAAACATCTTTTCTAGACAGAATTTTAGACTTCTTTGGTTTGTAGCCTTTTGAAGTTTGCTTCAAATATTCCATTAACTTATAGTAATTAGCAATGTTAATATTTTTATTTACTATTAAAGTCTTCTTTACCATGGAATATTTGGACCACGAGGAACTCTGAGAAAATGTTTTGGCGAGATCGCCGAAGTATCCAAGCAACACTGTTTCATTAACATCTTTTACGTAGTTTTCTTGCATCCAATTTAATAATTTTTCGTATTCCATGTTGTAAGCTTCTTTAGACTTTTTTGGCAACAGATTTTCAGTTGCTTTCTTTGCTTTTTCAATAATTTCGTCAGGAATTCCAAAATCTTCATATATGTTGACTTCTAACTTTGACACATAAAAATTATTGTGATTTTATGACATTTACGTTTGTCAACACTCACCTAGCAACGATGGTGTCTACTATGATAAAATGGCAATGTTATTAATTCAAACCGGATTTTTTAAAATACTGATTTGTATTGAGATTGGATTGCAATAACGAACTAGTATGACATAAAGTTATGTATGTACCGCGGGCATAAACAGATGTGTATACCCTCGGGCGACTTACAAACCCTCGTCGCCCTTAGGGCATAAACATCTATTTATACCCTTGGTACATAAATAACTATTAATTACCCGGTTGCTAAAGCCAACATTAAACCATGTTAGCAGAATGCCAAACGACAGGCTGGCAAAAATTGTGAGAGAGAAGCGGCCCAGCACACCACGCACAACAAGACGCCCACCAAAAAGATGGTATGATAGCTGGTCTTCATCGTCCCAATTGTTTTTGGGCAACCTTTGAGGCGAACACAGGACGTAGTCCTAACGTAAGAAGAAGAAGAAGAAAATAATTTTTTTTTATATATATATTAAACTTGTTTATTAATTTTATATTTTTTATTCTTTAAAAAGTCAAAGACCTTTTTTTGGCGCTCAACTATGAGTTAGTTTAGATTAAGTAAGTTGATTTAGTTGAAAATCTCGAATAGATTAACCCGTGAACTGATTTATTTATTCCCTCGAGTTGGATCGATTTGAAAGATCAAAATCTCCTTCCCGAGATAAAGTCATTAATTTTTTTTTTAATAAAAAAATTATAGTAGGTACTATATTCTAGTATTAAAATAGTAAATATTTCGTTACACCAGCAGTTTTTTTATATTTACGATTTTTTATTACTTTTTTGATTAATTTTTAAAGTACCCCAATAATCTACCCCGAAAATTGTACATTATCTGAAAAACATTGCGACTCTTCTTCTTTAAATTTTTAATAAATATATTCACAGAAAAATTAAATTACTGCCATTCTTTCCGTTATAATTGTTTGTCGAAATATACATTTTAAGTTAAAAAAAACATGCGAGTAACTCCTATAACGACTCGTTTTGCATTTTCTGAATTTTATTTGGATATCCCCACACTATTGTACCTGTGTATTCCGATCATATATCTGAAACGACCTCCCTCAATAAAGAACAATAACATTCGACAACAATGGTAAAAACCTTTAATAAAAATAATTGACACTGCGGTCCATATGTATGGAATAAATTCATTTTTAGCGTTATTATGTATTTGTTCAATAAAAACTGAAACAGGTCGATTTTTATTGTCAATTTGACACTTTACAGTATAGAAATATTACCACCTTTTTGCACCCCCTCTGAATTATGAGCACCCACTCAAAAAATTTAAGTGGGAAGGGAGGGTCGTGTGGCAACTAGTTTGGAAGAAATTTTAATTCTCTGTTCAACTAAACCAAGTTTTTAAATTTGGTGCTAACATAACTGAAAAAATTTAAAATGTTTATACTCCAAGTTATGTATTTGTTTAAAAAAACTTAAACATATAGATTTTTATTCTTAATTTGACAATTTATAGTATGAAAATATCACCCCCTTCTTGCACTCCTTCTGAATTATGAATTATGCTGAATAAAGAATGAAAATCCCTCTCGAACATGGTACCACACGAACCCCCTTCTTATTTAAATTTTTTGAGGGGTTGCCCATATTTCAGAGGGGGTGCAAAAAGAGGGTAATATTTTTATACTGTAAATTGTCAAATTGACAATAAAAATCGACCTGTTTCAGTTTTTATTAAACAAATACAAAATAACGCTAAAAATGAATTTATTCCATACATATGGACCGCAGTGTATATTTGTTAAGAAAAAAAGATCCTAATGTTTAGGATCTTTCTTTCCGCAGGACTTCGTACCTGTGATGTCTTTATTTAACTTTTGGTTACTGACAATCGAACCGACCCCTTAAAATCCCTTAAACAATAGGAACTTCTGATAGTTTCGTTTACTAATTTTATAACATGCAATAAATTGTTAACAAAGGAGACTTCGACTCTAAAAACTTGGTCCGTGTCTGTCCTAAATGTTTTTAATTTCAAATTTAAGCTCATGAACGCCACATTTAAGCTTTAAAAACTTTGAATGCTTTCGGCTAACGTTAAATGTATGATTAGGACAGAAAAACGAAATGTTCTTTCTACAAAAAAAAATGTTTATCACCAAGGAAAAAAAAAGTGGTTTGAGTACCTAAGTAGTCGAAAAGCAAGTACGTAACCATGTGTTTTTTTTTAAGAAAATTATAAAATTGTTAATTAATAAAAATTATGAAATAGTTGTCTTAATTTTCCTTGTTCTTGTTTAAGCCACCAACCCTTTTTAGCGACACGTGGTGGTCGTTATTGTTTTTTACTGTATTAAAAATGTCCTCATTAAAACGGATTCTTTTTTAATTTTTCCCGCAGGATCTCCCTATTTTGGTGATTTTATTTACGGCAAAACATACCAATCAATACGCACTTTTTCTCCGAAGGTGATTCGTTATCTTGGTACGCACTGTATCTCCGTGTCGTGAGGCCAACCATAGAATGAGCTCACTAGAGCGAACGTACCTCATCTCCCCCACCATTCCACCGCCGAAAATCGCTCCTCGCCCCCCAGCTAACCAAAAATAAGACTCGTCGAATGTATTTCGAGCCTACTCGATGCTGGATCCGATGCAAGTTGCGCCTAAAAAAGGTCCAGGCCCGGTTTGTAACGGCGCCGTCGATTGGTGACGGCGTCTAACCAATCAGAGGACTCCTTACTTTTCGGGATACAGTGTCAGACATTTATATTTGCGGTAACACGGGAAAAATCGTCCAGATCGCCTTTCGAACGTAAGTGACATGAGAGTGTGCGTTTAGTGTATTTTGGAAGCTTGTGTGTGCCCCAATTTTCCAAAAGGATTTTACCGATCGGAACCTGTGCCTCATTTTCTCTATTGTGATTATAGTGTTTTTGTGATACACATTTTCATTCTAGTGTCATACTAGCATTTCTGTGACGTTGTGACTTTAAAATTTACAATTTACTGGACTCGTTTAGTGCTTTGTGTTACATAACAACAGTAAACGTATATCTAAGCCAAATTGCAAGTGCTAGTATGACGTAGAATGAGACTTAGATGCTTCTTTTTTAATTTAACTTTACATCACCGCGTGCGCTTTTCCAAAAATACAATACGATCACAACAAATCCCAATCTCAATTTAGGAAAATAATAAACGTTCTTTAGCATCATCAAAAATTTACTAAATCTTATAACAGTTGAAGATATTTGCATATTGTCAAACTTTTCTCTTTCATAAAACATTTTTTTGTACTTTGTATCCAACGAGACTGAACAATTTTCAATATCTGAATTTATTTTTAAAATATTCATACTCCTTTTTAAATATGTCCCAGTCACAACAATACCATAATAATGTTATAATGTCCTGGTATTGTACTAGTTGTTGAGCTAACCATCAATTCACAAAACTTAAAGAAACGTTACAACTTTGCTTTAACATGGTTAAAGAATAAACAAAATTGAGGACAAGGAATAAAAATCATCCCCACTAACAATTACGTCATAGTTCAATGTCACGTTGAATACAAAAATTTTCTTTGGATTTAACTTATTCTAAATCTTGTAATACTTTTTAATTCGGTACGCTGTTTAATATCTCAGTAAAGACGTATCAATAAAAAATAATAGTGGCATTTAAATCTTTGTCGACAATGCGAACGAAATATTTGATTTAAAAATTGACCAAAGGATTTGATTTACGTAATCCGTTTTAGGCAATGTTGCCAAATCGTGTGTTTAAATTTAGAACAGTATGAAAAACTCCACGCTACATTACCGTTTCATTCTTATTCTATATTTAGAATGAGAAGTCCATCTTCGATGTAGCTCGAGGCGTATAACCTATATCTTTTTGTTTGTGATATTTTTAGAACTTACCATAAACATTGCCAGCTGAAATTCAAACTATATGCATTGCAATATTTAATTACTCCAAATAGTAATTAGCATAACTGTAAGATGACTCTGTTACCCTTCTGATGGAATAGTTTTACACTTTGATTCATAAATAATTTATTATTGCAGAACAATGTTTTTTTCTTCAACACCTATTTTAAAGAATCGTATCTTAATAACCAGTGCAAAACGAGCCTCACTTTGTTTTTATATTAAAATATACCACTAAAGTCTAAAGTAATTTTTTTTTATGTTTAACCAGAAATAATATGACACTGAATGAACTAAACGTGTTTCAGGAAGGCTCTAGGGCTGCTTTACGTGTCTCGATAGCCCCATCTTAGTCCGTACACCATGCCTAAACCACAGCAACAAGACGGAGATGATCCCGATCCAGCTCCATACCTGTTTGTGTCTCTCGAACAAAAACGCATCGATCAAACTAAGCCCTATGACGCCAAAAAAACATGCTGGGTACCGGACGACAAAGACGGGTTCGTTCTTGGTGAAATCAGAGGAACCAAAGGAGATCTTGTCACCGTTGGTATTCCCGGAGGAGAAGTAAGAACATAAATCAAAAATACTTTTATTATCTTTATCAAGAATTTAAAAAGAATAGCTATCTAAATTCACCAAATTACACAAAGTCATTGATTGCTTGGAGTAAGTGCTTGCCTATTAGATAAAGATGGATTTTTGCGCTATGATATTGTCACAACCTGTGCTTAATTTAAATTTAGCACAACAGTTATATTCGATTTCACAAAAGCATCTCTTATGTAACATTGGACGTACAGAATCGCTTAAATCTTCCGTTTTAAATTGTCGTTTCATCTTATATGATTGATTCAATCTGAAAAAATGTTTATCGCTAGCATGTTTAAATTTTTACTGTTAGACGTTTTACGAGAATGAATGAACCAAAAAATTAAAATATCTTTAAATTTGATAAAGATAGTTATCGGACGTGCCTTTCTTAATAACCCGCTAATAAAAAAATAAAAATTCGTTTAAAAAAGCGGGTATTTTTTATTTTAAATAATATAATAAGTTTAGATGCATATGACATGAGTGAAAGTTGCAATGAAAGTGAAATTACTACGACAGAAATTGTGGAAGCGTTGAACAGTATGAAATTGGGTAAAGCTGCTGGGTACGACAGGATAACAGTTGAAATGCTGAAGGCTGGACAAAACGTGGTAGCTAGTCTACTGAAACGCCTTTTTAACCTTTGTTGGAGAAGTGGTAGTGTACCAGACGACTGGCGCAAGGCCGTTATCGTGCCGCTTTACAAGGGAAAAGGTTCGCAACAGGACTGTAAGAACTACCGAGGTATAAGTTTACTCAGCATAGTCGGCAAACTGTATGCAAAAATATTGATCAAAAGAGTAACGAATGAAACTGAGAAGATGATATGGGATGTGCAAGCAGGATTTAGAAGAGGAAGGAGATGTATGGATCAGGTCTTTTCCTTACGAGGTATAGTCGAAAAATTCTTGGCTAGAAGTCAGAAGGTCTATTGCGCTTTTATAGACTTGGAAAAGGCCTATGACAGAGTGGTGAGGAGTGAATTGAGGTCTTCATTTTCTATGTATGGGGTGAGTGGTAGTTTAATACGAGCACTGAAATCACTTTACGAGGATTCCACTGCTTGTGTCAGGATAAACGCTCCTTGCGCGGACTGGTTTAACATCAAAAAAGGTGTGAGACAGAGATGTGTGGCTTCGCCATGGCTGTTTAACTTATACATAGATAATTGTTTATATATATATATAATATATAATATATATAAATATATAGCCGGAGTGACTAGGTTGGATAAAGTTAAGAATAGTGAGATAAGAAAACGCTGTGGTGTAAAAGAAGATGTCGTCACAAAGATAGATAAAGGAATGCTTAGATGGTTTGGACACGTAGAAAGGATGGATGAAGGAAGATTGACGAAACAAATTTTTAAGGTGAGTGTGAATGGGCAAATCGGTAGAGGTCGACCTCGGAGAACATATCTCGATCAGATCAACATTGTTTTGAAGAAAGGCCAGTTCAAAAGTACCAACAACCGAAGAGCATGTATGAGAGCACTGATGAAAGTAGAGGAAGCAAAAGATGTGTGTACGAACCGTAGCAAGTGGAAGGAAGTGGTCTCTGCCTACCCCTATGGGAAAAAGGCGTGACTTTATGTATGTATGTATGTAGATGCATATATTGCATTTTCATTTTAAAATAAATTTGTATATATACATATTTGGTAAAATAGGCAAACTACCAAAAACATCGTCTCCTAAGGTGTCTGAAATTTCAGAAAATTGTTCTGAATTACATATCCTAAAAAAATAAACGAATCTTCAACCACAACAGAAGTAGCAAACTCCTACTCAGTCACCAGCTTTAGAGTCATTAGAAAAATCAATAACATTACCTCACAAAGAACCAATTTGGTAGGGTTTGCCTGAAAGTAATGGAAAAGATTATTCATTTGATGTATTAAAGAATGGCTCCATAGTAGAAACTGTTAAAGTAATGAATTAACGTTTTTGGGTTTTTGAAAGATCATCCAACTGAAATGTTGGTAATCAGCATTATAAGACGATATCTCCAAATTTATTAGGAATTGCCATAAAATAAATAATTGCGTTGCTCTGAAATCAAAGAAACGACATTTAACGTATATTATTTAAATAGTCAATTCCTTTTTACAATTTATGTAATTGTAACAAAATTATTCAAATATTATCTGATTATTTTAATTCTGTCAACTACCAAACTGTTTCTCAACTCAGTTAGCTGTCATTACTCGCAGCGTCATCTGTGGAGCAGATGTTTCATAACAGATGCTTTTATTTAGGCTTTTACTTTTACTTTTTGCTAAGCTGAGTGACTTATCTACCGGTAATGACACGCCTGAATTTTTTTTATGCACAAGGTCATCGATGTTTTAAAAACAACAAGAACTACGCTATATGACCAAAAATAAAAACATTTTATATATTTACATGTAGAATCCAAAATATAAGTCGACTACTTTAAAAAAATACAACTTTATACTGCTTAATTTTGGGACACCTTACTATTTTTTAAATTAAGCTCAGTTTGTGGCCATTATTCTTCTTATGGTGCCATCTCTACACGGAGGTTGGCTATCAATATGGCTATTTTTACTTTTGACGCTGCGACTCTGAAAAGCTGAAGGGATGTGCATCCAAACCATTCTCTTAGATTTCTTAGACATGATATACGTCTTCTTCCCACCGATCTCTTTCCTGCAATCTTTGCCTCCATTATCAGTCGTAGTATACTTTCTTCACGCATAATGTGACCCAGTTTTCTGGCTTTAATCAAGTTCTCCAATTTTCCTTTTCTTTCTACACGGCGTAGAACCTCCTCATTGGTAATCTTTTTTACCTATGATATTTTTAGTAAACGCCGGAAGATTCACATTTCAAATGCCTGGTGTGGCTTTGTTGATCGTCCATGATTCTAGTCCATATAAAAGCACTGGGATTACATAACATTTAACCATTTATAGACGTAGTTGAAGATTTAAATGTGGGTTAGTAAATAGTTGTTTCATTATAAAGAAAACTATTCTAGTCTTATCGATTCTGACTTTGATTTCTTGAGCCTGATCATGCCTATCGTTGATCCACGTGCCAAGATACTGATATTGCTTTATTCTCTCGACCAACACTGAATTGATATTGATGTTGATATTAGGATGGTTTAATGGAGTTTTACTTATGACCATGTATTTTTCTTTCTTTTCTTTCGTTACAATCGACTCGCTGACGCCGACCGACACGTAACATCATCCCCTTCTCAAATTTGATCGTCCCGATCAAATACTCGCCATTGTAAGGCTTTAACCTCTTTAAGTGGACGAGTTTCATTTTGGCTCTGAGACTACGTTGGATTCTATAAACCACATAATGTATTCACCTTATATGGTCATTCCCAATATGGTGTCAACTTGGGAGACACACCTTTCTTTCGTTGTGGATTATACAGCCATACTCGATCTCATTCCTTGAATCCCTTCGAATTTGCTCCAAGGTCATAGCGAGCCTTTATTTTATTACTTGCCAACTTCAATCTCTTCCTAGACGTTTCATGAATTTTGAATAAGCTATCCTGTAACTCGTCTGCATAATCTTGAGCTTTTTCTTTTTTCCGGATTGTAGATTGTAACAATATTTTTTGATACTGTTTTGATATTAAAAACTGGTTTCAAAGTAATTCTTTTTTTTGGGATTTTATGTATTTTGTCCAGTGAATAAAGTTTTTGAAAATCTAGCAAGACTATGGAATAAGAAAAACATTAAAATACAAATTTTCTTTGAAAAAAGCGAATATTTTTGCATAAAAAAATTGTTAATCGTAAAAATTGTGATACTAACATGTCTTTTACTGAGAATAGGAAAAGCAATTCAAAAAGGATAATGTACACCAAGTGAATCCCCCGAAATACGAAAAAGTCGAAGATATGGCCGATTTAACGTATCTAAATGACGCATCTGTCTTACACAATTTAAAACAACGCTACTATGCCAAACTCATTTACGTAAGTACATTCAGAACATTTTACTAACGTTATTTTATGTTAAAACAGGAAAAGAACTTCAAAAAGGATCTAGTAACGCAGGTCAATCCTCCAAAGTACGAAAAATGTGAGGATATGTCTAATTTGACATATCTCAACGACGCCTCTGTATTGCATAATTTAAAACAGCGTTATTACCATAAGCTCATCTATGTAAGTCGACTTTTTTGACCAATCACACTCTCGCTATACGAACACCTACCGACATACCATTTCCGATAATCAATATAAATAAAGTCAATACAAACAAAGTCGGTAAATGTTCTGTACCGGGACAAACCTCCTCCAACCGCATGGTCCAACATTTATTTGCTCTTGGAGAAACGGATTTTACACCGCCAAAGCATAATTTTGGATTCCCCTTACTTTGGAACAACAGGAAGAAACTCCTCCAATATCATATTTTGACTTTTTTTCTTCGCCCAATTCTACAAGGAACGAAGAATTTGGGTTCTCTTTTTATTCTTTCATTAATATTTCGTACATTTCAATAAGTTTGAATCTGTTGTTTTGCGTTAAAATTGATTTTTCTATTGAATAAATGCCTCAAATTGGATATTTATAATGAAATGTACGTGCGAAACAAAATCTAGATCGGACTAGTTCTGATCTAGATTTTTGTTAAAATCATACCTCACTTTTGCGAATTTGCGATTTGATCAGTAACTGTAGATGAAACGAGATATTTTCGTGCTTTCCTTCGGAAACTAAGAATAATATACTGCGAATTAAAGCTGTGGCCAACGTCACAAAAAAAACCCAAGCTGGTTTAGGAATGCCACGGTTGCCTGAAGCAACTGGCAACACGCAACAAAATCTTTCTCATTTGGTGACCAGGGCATTCAGAAAATGCAATTGGCAAAAAAAGGTTCAATGAAACTACCGTTACTATTCTAAGGATATACAAAACAACACACTGAAATAGAAACTATAGATGGGAGCAGGGATTGAAAACCAAGTTAATGTTGGTTACAAAGTTCCCACAGCATCTGAACCATGTGAACCTGACGGTGGCAAACACCACGATAGAGAATGTGCCGACATATAAATATTTAGGGACTTGGATAGATCAAACGAGCGATCAAACAAGAGAGATAAGAACAAGAAAAAAGATAGCCAAAACAACATTTATAAAGATGAATTACTAATGCCGAAGTGCTGAACCGGATGCAGAAGGAGTGCGAAATAGTTAACGCCATAAAAAAAAGAAAGATCCAATACCTGGGTCATATAATGAGAGGACAGGAATACGCACTTCCACAAATGATAGTCCCAGGAAAGATTAGTGAAAGACGGAACATTGGCTAAGGAATCAAGGGATTGGTTTAATTGTAGCAATGTTCAACTATTCAGAGCTGAAGTCAAGAAGGTCCGGATTGATGTGATGATAGCAAACCTCTTATAGGGGAAAAGAAGAAGGGACTAAAATCAACACACTGATATAACCCATAAGTGACCCGATGCCAAACTGTACGAAGTCTTTCGAAATTCTAACGTAATATTACTGATCTCGTATTCAAAGGGCTCAAATTGGACCCAGAAGATACAATATAAATAACTCATAAGATGGCACAAACGATTTTAAGGTTGTTGTTAAACAATAATTGTGAAATTTATTACAGCCTCCGTTAAAAATATCTGTGGTATTAGTATTTAAAAGTTACTTATCGAACCGTCGAATCCATACCTTTTGTTACAATCTGAAAAACCCTGATTTTCAGATGATCTTTTTCTTCTACCAGAGTTGAGGTACTCGATACCTTATCCTGCTATATGATACAACTATTTGAAAACCAATTTGAACAACCAACATTTAGTTCTATATGTAGTTGATGGTATCGCGTATGTCCTTTGGAATTTTAAGTTTTTTTTTCTGATTTTTCACTCTTTCGAGCTCCGGAGATTTAAAAAAAAAATGGAGTTAATCTTTTGAACAGAAATAAACTCATTTTTAAAATCCGTCCGGGGCGCGTGATTCGTCGTTGGTAATGTATTAATTATGTTGTAATTTTTCAGACTTACTCAGGTTTGTTCTGTGTCGCCATTAATCCTTACAAACGTTTTCCCGTATACACAAACCGTTGCGCCAAATTGTACCGTGGTAAGAGGCGTAATGAAGTACCTCCACATATTTTCGCCATTTCTGATGGTGCCTACGTCAATATGTTAACCAGTAAGTCACCATTCAAACTTTAAATCAGTTTTGAAAAACAATTTATTCATTACTCGGAAAAGAAAAGAACCATTTGTGAAGCGTTTCTTTTATGCAATACTACTATGTTGATGGTACCTGCTTGTGAAAGGGCTCCTCTAGAGTGAAATATCTTAGGTACTCGTTTTTCGCAAAAGCGATAAACAAAGTACGTACATGTAGACGCAAATGATCGCCGATAATTTAACGAACTGTGAGTTAACCACTGATGCCAACAAATATCAAGTCGTTTCCGTTGCTTACACATTTCACCACACGTTAAGCTGCTCTTTAATCCCTCTGTTTGGGATTTTATTTTTATTATATATTTATATTGCACTTTTAAAAACAGATGAAATGGCAAGACCATTTGGTACATTTGTTTCATCAATCTTCCTTCATCGTCGGTGATGCCTCGCTTACAAAATCGCTCACTTGTCTGGAACACCGTAGAAAAGTAAGCGATTTGTCTCTATTTTATAGATATTTTCATGGGCGATGCTCTTCTGAAATATCAACAATCGTTCCTCCTTTGGCAGTCTTTTCGAGATTAACCCGTCAAGTTCAGTCTTCACACCCCTTCGTGGTCACTTTGGAGACCTGCAGAACATCACTTTCCAAAGACTTATTCATCCAACGAATTGCGAGGCTTTGGAACTCATTGCCTAGTGAGGTGTTCCCCGAGGCATACAACCTCCAGAAATTTAAGAAGAACACCAACTTCTTTCCCTTGGTTCCCACGATGTTATCTGAACATTACAGGATATCCCTTTTCGTGGGAACCAGAACATAAAAAAAAAAAAATCCATCCTTTCTACGTGTCTAAACCATCTAAGTATTTCTTTATATATCTTTGTAACCACATATTCTTTTACACCTCAGCTTTCTCTTATCTCACTATTCTTTACTTTATCCAACCGAGTCACTCCGGCTATACTTCTCAGACTACTCATCTCCGCAGCACTAATCATATTTTCATGCTTCTTTTGCCAAACCCAACAATTACTACCTTACAAAGTGTAGAAACCAACACATCTCTATGCACAGCCAGAAGTGCCTTTTTTGACAATTTTTAGCTGTTTATAAAGCCATGCAGTGCCCCTTCGCTCAATGCCACTGTTATACTTTCCATCTCTCGTAAACTTTGAACCTAAGTACAAAATTCATTTACTTGTTCCACTATTTCTTCCTTAATCGAAACTTTACAGTTTGTCATGCTTTCTTCTCTTTCAAAAACTATTACTTTCGTTTTGCTTACATTTATTTTCATCCCTTTGATTTTCAGGGCATCATGCATAACATTAACCATCGCCTGCAACTCCTCTTCAGATGACGCTAATATGACTTGATCATCGGCGTAAAGAAGGCATTTGACTATCAAATTATTCATTTTCAATCCATACGCACTCTCTTTCAAATCTTTTAAACAATCGTCCATGTATAAGAATAGCTATGAACAATACATCAAAAAGAAGTAACAGTATGATTGGCAAAATTACGATATCGCTCATTACGTAATGAATTTGCAATATCTCAGATATAAGGTAACAATATAGTGGTATTAAATACATTTCGTCTTAAATATTGTATTTGAAAAAAAGAAAATTATTAAGGCCTTTCTGTTCTAGATTATATATCTAACTAAATGTTCGGGGGATTTCTCATTATGCCACGAATATCGGAGTTGCAACCTACAAGTTGAGAAATCCTTATATATAAAATGAATAAACAGTTTTTCAAAGTCGAAAGTGTTAAAATTTGTTTTGAACCATAACTTAAGCAAAATAACAACTAATAAAAGAATGAAAACAAATTTTAATACGTATTGTCGTATTTTGATAGGTATTGTCGATATATGACGACTAATCACCAAATATTTTATTTACAGATCACGAAAATCAATCTATGTTGATTACGTAAGTATTTTTTCCCGAAAACTTTTATTTTCATGACATTTTTGCAGTTACATTAACGATAAAACATGTCTCTCCAATGTTTTAACATTTTATTCCATTTAACGTATTAATATAAATACTACTACTGAGCGTGATTTATCAAGTCCCTTTGACGTTTGCGATTTACGTGGCAAAACTATCTACCTTGAGCTTCTTTAAACAGTTGTTCTACTTTCCTCATCCCGGTCGATCCCATAATATTTTTCAACCAAGAGGCTTGTTTTCTACCAATTCCTCAACGTCCTTCAATTTTACCCATCATAATCAGTTGGAGGATATTATACCGACTTCCTCGTAATATGTGACCCAAATATGCTATTGTCACAATATTTACTATTTGGGTTTAATGATTATAAACACTCAGTACAATAACAAAACAATTTTATTCTAATATTTCTACACAATAAATTTTACTTGACAAATCACTTAGATATTCACAACTGTATATAATCTTTTTATAACACTTAATAATTAGGTACTTCAAAAACTTGACTTGACAAAACGATTCCTTTTTGGACATTTTCCGAAATTATTGGACCTTTCGAGAATCATCCGATGTCTTATATCACACCCGCGGCTATAAATCATGTATTTTCCCCCTCATTGTCGACGACGCGCTGTCGCCTCAAGGCAACAATCGACAAAGACGGACTTTATCTGCAACACTATTTTTCTACATTTGATATTATCAAACCACTCACGAACCGCATTTGTTTTGTTAAGAACTGCCTCGTTTGGTTGCATAGCCTTCCACGGTATTTTAAGCATCCGTCTAAAAAACCACATTTTAAAAGCCTCTAAGCGATTAATAGTAGATATTTTTAAAGTCTATGCTTCGACACTATATTAAGAGAACTGATCATGCAGTTTCGAAGTCAAAGTTTGAATTAGTTATCCATGTATTTTATTTAAGCACAGTTAATGTTTGGGCCCATCCCCCGTCCCACTTTGTCAATGGCATTTAAAAGGCATTGCAGTCCATTTAAGTTATCACATATTGTATCATCTGCGTCTCTGATTTTATTTATAATTTTAACAATAATTTTCACGTCACACATCAAATTGTGCATATAAAACTTAAAATAAATCTTCTAACCTATCACATCCATGAGTAAGTCGTTTAAAGAATCACTTTGATTGACATTACTGTTAATAAAATGACTCATTTTGCCTCCAGTGGTGAATCTGGTGCCGGTAAGACTGAAAACACGAAGAAAGTAATTGCGTATTTCGCCACGGTCGGTGCCTCGACCAAAAAAGACGCAGATGGTGCCCAAAAGAAGAGTAACTTGGAAGATCAAGTCGTACAAACTAACCCTGTTCTTGAAGCTTTCGGTAACGCCAAGACCGTCCGTAACGACAACTCTTCACGTTTCGTAAGTTCCACCTTATCTACCAGTCGTAAGCAATCTTCAAATTAGACCTTTATAATAGGCAACATGCGATATTTTTATTTTTACTTTCATTTTAAGGAAATCCATTTAGAATAGACCGCAAGTATATTAAAAAATTAAAATACGCGTGAAAACGGACCCACAGTTTTAATGACATCACTCCTGTTTATTACGCGATATTCTTGTTCGTCGCTAGCTTTCATTGTTTTTTTGTTTGGTTTAAGTTTCTAATTTCAGGATAATTTTTTTGTATAAGTAATTATGGGTACTTATAAACAATCAAAAAAATTCAAGGAGAAATGAAAATACCCCAAAATATTGCTTTATCACCTAAGCGAGTCGTTTTAAGGTATAGAAAAACATCTCCAATAACTGAAATAATTGCTATATGCAGAAGTTTGTGCATAAAAAACAAAGTTTAACTGTGATTTATAAATAACGTAGTAGTTTAGTCCCTTTTATTTATACATCTGAAAACTCTGCACTTTCGACAAAAAAAGTTGTAACCATGTCGATACTAACTTTTGGTACATTCCTGAAATCTGATTTGATGAACCCTACTTACATTTTTATTCGAAAAATGCGATTAATTTTTGCAAAAAAGTTTATAACTATAACCTCAAATAAGATGTCGTAGCAGGAGTGAAGTTACTAGACGCTGATTTGTGGATTAAAATACGTTCAGTTTATTTTTGAAGTGATAACGTCTTATAAATCGATAAACGCCGGCTGCACGCATGATAACGCATGACTCATTGTCACGTTTCGCCTGAGCCGAGCGTGCAAGCGAGAGCGCGGAACAAGCGATAGAGAAACACGATCGGCATAAGCGTTCGGTACACATGTATACAGTGTATCTACTTAAGTTGGAACCATATGGAAAACTTTTTTATTATTGGTTTAATGAAAAAAAAATGTATTCCTGATAAAAAGTTTTGCATGGCTCAAAACTTAAAATACCACTATCAGATATCAATTGTTTTAAGGCATGTAGGAGGTTCGTCAAAAAATAGAAATTTTACTCAAGAGTAAAGTACCTTTTTTTTACAATACAGAAGAATGTTATAAGTAAAGTTATTTTGAATTGAAATTTATATTCAAATATGCAATTACAGCCATTTAGCATGAAAATTTAGGTTTGGTGATTATTAACGTTTACATTATAAATTATTTGTAGTTATAAATTTCAATACTGAATTTATAATCTCTTATCTGTTTAAAATATGATAATTTTTTAATATTTTTGAACAACTTTGTAATTTTAGTAAATAATCACGAAATCTGAATTTTCATGCTAAATGGCTGTAATTGCATATTTAAATATAACTTTTAATTAAAAATAGCTTTACTCAATAACATTCTTCTGCATTGTAAAAAATAAAGGTACTTTAAACGTGAGTAAAATTTCTATTTTTTGACAAACCTCGTATATGCCTTAAAAAACTGATTTCTGATGGTGGCATTTTAAGTTTTGAACCATGCACAACTTTTTATCAAGAATAATTTTTTTTCATAAAACCAATAATAAAAAGTTTTTTATATGGTTCCAACTTAAGTAGACACACTGTATAAGTTGTAAGTAAATTGTTATTAGCCATAGATCTATTATCAGTAGCTGGATAATAGGTCTACGTTAATAGCACATTGTTACTTGTAATTAATCGGTATAATTTAAGTTAAAAGATATTTGAATTAAGGAGTGCAAAAAAATATTATTCTATCGAAAAAATTGTAATGTTCAATTAATTCCTTCTTTGTGTTATACAAAATAATGATAATTTAATTTAATTCATAAAAGTATGCAATTTTTCATCAATGTTTTCTTATGACGTTATCACGTA
Organism: Agelastica alni; assembly: GCA_950111635.1. NCBI lineage: Eukaryota > Metazoa > Arthropoda > Insecta > Coleoptera > Chrysomelidae > Agelastica > Agelastica alni. Next base: position 28,569,594 of record OX467709.1, on the reverse strand, counting down.
AAATTATCGTTCATAAACCGACTTAGACAACCAATTTTTATGCGTAGGTATTGTTAAAAATTAATATTACCTAATTAAAATAAAACGTTGCAATGGTTCCTAATTTACATATTTTTAACATTTTATGTACAAAATATCCATAAATATTATATTTGCTTTATTCCTATTGATGTTTGCTCTCGGATAAATAATTAGTAATCCATTAATTATGACATTTATAAACGTTCTAGGGTAAATTCATCCGTATCCACTTCGGTCCAACTGGTAAACTTGCTGGTGCCGATATTGAAACTTGTAAGTTGTTAGTACCATCGAGTTGTTTAAAGTAATGACGCAAAACTTTCTTTCAGATCTGTTGGAAAAGGCTCGTGTAATTTCCCAACAACCGTTGGAAAGATCTTACCACATCTTCTACCAGATCATGTCTGGCTCTGTTAAGGGTGTCAAAGGTGAGGTATTTTCAATTTTAACACCCCGATCTATAATAATTGATTACTCTTTAGTGCATCAACGAAATAAAAGGATTTCTTTTGACACTTTTCGATATATTTAATAATATAAAAATATTACATTCGAAATATATTTTTTAACATACACTTTAAGACACAAGATTAACTTTTTTGTGAAAATTAGCGTCACCGAATTTATTAATTGTTTGCACGCACTTCTTCCCAACGTAAACATTGTTTTTTTTGTAAATGTATAGAAATGTGTACGTTATCTAATGACATCTACCAATATTACTACGTGTCCCAAGGAAAAATCACTGTTCCCAATATGGATGATGGGGAAGAATTCCAGTTAACAGACGTAAGTGGGTCGTCGAAAAACACCAGGGTGTTTTTCGATACTCGACATAGGACATCCACAAGAACCAGAGATAGTGTCTGTGTTGTTATGTATATTACCAGTAGATTTTTGTTGTTTTAAAACTGTAAACCTTCGCAGTTTTACCGTAATAATAGTACATGTGATTAGTTCAGTCAGTTTAAAGTTATTTGGCTTTTATACAAAAAAAACCTTACACTCGGTTACTGACATGAAATTTTTTTTGTAGTTTTAGTACGAACCGACCGAGTGTCGCGTTATGTTTTCTGTTTTCTTTGAATAAGTCGCTACAAGACAAAGACTTACTTTTTTTTCGTTTAATCCTTTAGAACATTGTTTGTTGTCTAATAACATCAACGACTACCACTTTGTCTCGCAAGGGAAAACCACCATTCCTAATGTAGACGACGCTGAAGAAATGCGAATCACCGACGTAAGTGCCTTCTAACAGGCCACTTCGTAGTTTTGTGTTTGTGTATATCTACGTTCTTCTTTAAATTCGGTCGCTTCACGAAACAGATGTACGGTTTCTGTAATAACACCAATGCTCGTATCATTCTAGATTAGCCTTTGAGATGCGTAGAAGAAAGAGTGAAAGAGTCAGAGAAAGAGACGCCAAAATTTCTAGTCCCTGTAACAATGATTCTTCTTTTGACTATGATTCTTACATACGTCTTTCGCTTCTTCTCGTTGCATTCATACATGCTTGTCGGTTGATGGAACTCTTAACCTGGCCTATCTTCAAAATAATTTCGATCTGATCGAGATATGTTCGCCTAGGTCGACCTTTACCGACTTGCCCATTTATACTCGCCTCATAAATATGTTTCGGCAATCTTCCTTTATCCACACTGAAAATAGTCGCAAAAAGGTAGACCTATCGTGTGGGCCGCGGACGGCCCGCACTGCGGCTATTAGAAAGGGGAGGAATTAAAGAAAGAAGATGATTGTGGACCCGCTTTTTAAAAAGTTGCAGGTCATAGTTTTCTGGAAAAACTGGTTTTGAAAGCCTGTTCCATTCCGTAGCAGCCTTGAAAAAAAAGGACCCTTGATAGAGATTAGTCCTTGTAGTGTAAATCTTGAGAGTAAATGGGTGAGACTGATCAGAATGCCGAGTTCTTCGGCCGAATGTGGCCAGTGGTGAAATAAGAGTTTGTATTTCTCTGGAGCATCTACCATGGAAATATCTGTAGGGTAAGGTCTGGTCTGCAACTCTTCTTCTATGTTCTAGTGGGTGAAGGGTATTGGTGAGAGTTGAGCTGTTTATTAACCGAATGGCCCTTTTCTGAATGGAATCTAGAAGACGAAGAGAATGCCTTGGTGCTGAATCCCAAATGTGCGAGCAATACTCCAGTAGAGGTCGGATTTGAGCCTTGTACGTCGTCAACAGTTGATCGAGAGGCTCTCATATCACACTTATCCATCATAGTCACTCCGGCTATACTTCTCAGAGTACTTATCTCCGCAGCATTGATCTTATTTTCATGCTTTTTTTGCCAAACCCAACATTCACTACCATAAATAGGTGTGGGGAACAAACAGTACTCTTCTATGCACAGCCATTCGTGCCTTTTTTGACACGTTGTGGCTGCTCATAAAGTTATGCAGGGCCCCATTTATTTGTTTTTCTGCCAATACCCTTCTCTTAATAGCACAGTCTCCCGTCTCCCGTCTCCCGTAAACTTTGAACCCAAGTAAACAAACTCATTCACTTGTCCCACTCTTTCTCCTCGCAGTTTGTCATGTTTTCTTCTCTTTCAAAAACCATAACTATCGTCTTGCTTATATTTACTTTCATGCATGACTATCGCCTGCAACTCCTTCTCAGATGATGCTAACATGATCACCGGCGTAAAGGAGGCATATTTGACGATCAAATCATTCATTTTCAATCCACACGAACTATCTTAAACAACCGTCCTTCTTTAGTTTTCAAATGAAGTATTATCAATTGTAAATAAAACAGAATATGTTTAATTTTACTATATTTTTAAAATTTATACATACGCCTCCTTCTACGAAATTTAATTCTAAGCACTCTCATGGGCTGGCGTTCCATTAGTATTTGTCAAATTTTGTGGATTTCTTTTCGCAAAATTTTTGAGAAACCCTAATAGCCAATATCGTCAATAAATTGTTTATAAACCGTCTTTAATGTAGGAATTGCATTTTCTGTTATCCCCTTTTTACTTTTTATTGTGGGTTAGAACTTTTGTTGAACTTATTTTGCTTCCTTTTAAATTCCTAATGGAAATGCCCGTTGCTGCTAAGCCTATAAAAGAATATTTAGCATCTGCCCAAAGCTATAGGTTTCGTATCATAAACCTTATAAATATAATTAATTCGTTAAGAAAATTAGACTAGAAAGGAAGTGTAAGTTTACCTACTGCTTCTGCATTATCTCACGACTTTGTTCAGTAAATACCTTATTTGTTACTTTATTTTTAAACCGCATTCTAAAATTAAAACGCACACAAGTTTTATTTGTTCTCTGCGGATTGTATTTAGGCGATGTAAACACCACAAATGAACCGCTTGAACTGAGCTCACGAGCTTTATGCTGGTGCGCTTTAAAAACCCAGAGGAAAATCTAGAATGGTTAATCTTGTAGATTAATATACCGCAATCTTATATTTCGGTTAATTTCTTCAGGGCATTTGTTTCGTGCAAGGGCCGAATACTTTTTATATGTTGTTAACTTTCTTATGTAGTACGCGACTAATACCAGCCGATGGGTAGGAGCAATGCCTAGAATACTTTGAACTGATGATTTTTATGTTTCCTTTTAGAAAAGTGCCTGTTAAGTAACAGAATATCGGATTATCGTTTTGTAAGTCAAGGAAAAACAAGAATTCCTGGCGTGAATGACAGTGAGGAGTCTATCGATACGGACGTAAGCCAAATACAGACCGTGCTTCGTTCGGGGAGTGTGCATAATGCATCGAAAATCTCTTCTTGAATAATTGGCGTTTACGAGTATGTATATCTAGGCATAGCTCACTCCCTGATTGCGCGTTGTGTTCAAATTTTACGCAGTTATTGTCGAAATACGCACACGAATGTTTACCTCCTATAAATACGAACTAGTAAAACAACAATTTAGATTACGGTTGTTGTAACATTACTGGTTACGATTTTTAGAGGGTGAACCGTCTATCACACACACTGTATATAAACACATCTTTCTGCTGTATATTTTCCGCTTCAACCGAAGTCGTGATAAATAAGGTTAACTAATTATCGAAACGATTACAATAACCTTCGGAATTAAGAAGAAGTTCCTCATTACGCGAATTAGAATTTAAACTGTATGTTCTGTATGTAGAGAACTGCTTACTTTCAAACGATATCCACGATTATAACAACGTTGCACAAGGAAAGACAACAATTCCGAATGTCGATGATGCTGAAGAATTTTCTTTGACGGATGTAAGTAATGCGATGATAATTTCCCTTCAAGTGATTGTCGAAATGATCCACAAACGTGAAAAGTATCTCCGGTGTATCGACTAATACCTTACATTTCTAGCTTGCTTTTCACTAACCTGTAGTGGTGAGAGTTTTTTCGTTCATAACCAGCAAAAATTTTCGTTTTCTTATCTGCCAGAGAAACCCGTCGTTAAACGATGTTTATTATGTGTAGGAAGCCTTCGACATTCTTGGTTTCACCCAAGAGGAAAAGGACAACGTCTACAAAATCACCGCCGCTGTAATGCACATGGGAGGCATGAAGTTCAAACAGAGAGGTCGCGAAGAACAAGCCGAAGCCGATGGTACTGAGGTATGCCGTACAACCGAGGCTCTTCTTCGCAAATGTTAACGTTATTTTTTATCTTCGTTGCAGGAAGGTGACCGTGTTAGTAAATTATTGGGAGTCGAAACCAACGCTCTTTACCAAGCACTTGTTAAGCCCAGAATCAAGGTCGGTAACGAATTCGTCACCCAGGGTCGTAACGTCAACCAAGTACAATATTCCGTCGGAGCCATGTCCAAGGCCATGTTCGACAGATTGTTCAAATTCTTGGTCAAGAAATGTAACGAAACTCTGGATACCCAGCAAAAGAGACAGCACTTCATCGGTGTACTGGATATTGCTGGTTTTGAAATCTTCGACGTAAGTTATATCTTTTTGATTGCCACAATTGTACAATCGATTACTAGTTCTTTTGTAACATCAATTTTTTTAAAGATTTATCTCTTTACTAGTAATTTTTTACTGTTTAGGTAAACATATTGTTTACGAGATCTGACAATGAAATACTAGGACTAGTACTTCATTTTCAAAATAGTACAATCCAACTATACTCCTCTTCAATACACTCTCCCAACGTCGCATGCACTTTTTCCATTCTTCATAACAGTGGAGAAAGTCTTCAGACGCAAGTTTCGAAACGTTTTTGTTTCGTACATCACTTTTTCTATTTGGGTAAACTCCCTGCTATTTGACAAATTCATCAACTTATGAGTTTTGACAGTTGACGCATTGCTACTCACTTTAATAAGTGTTTTACACTTTTTCATTAAAACAACTCAAAAGCAAATTTCAATATTTGGCTTCAATTTTGTTGGGTTTAACCTTAAATTACTTTAGTCAGCGATTTTAAATCTGATTCTTTTTTGTAAGAACATTGACAACTGCGATAAAAGCCCTTCCTACGAGGTATAAAGATGGTAAATCCATAAAAACTTTTTCGTGATAGTCCATAATGCAAAATAAGTATGTATTTCTGAAGCCAAAATCTGGTCTTCCTTTCTGAGTGGTACCTTCATTTCTTTGTTAGTGCTTATTCTTTTAATCATCCACCAGTTTCTTTCATAAAACCGCATGGATTGATAATAAACCGTGCCATTTTCATGGTAAAAAACGGTTATACATAGTTACAAAATCTGTATAAATGATTCTCTTGTGGACCCCCATTTACATCTCATATACCCTCAAATTTGTTTTTGCTCCCTTGAACACTTTGCAGTTTGATGTTAACCACTGGTGTTCGATATAGACCACTTTGGGAATCAAGGTGTTAGGATGAATAGTAACCACATCGTTTTTTCTTAACTTCTTTGATGGGACTTATTCAAAGGTTTCTTTTATTTTGGGAACAAGAAGCCGCTGGAAGCTAAATAAATAAATATTGGGAAAGGTCAAGTAAACAGGTTTGTTTTTTAGCTGAAAACTGCCTCACAGACAAGTCATTAAATTCTTCTGCCACAAATCAGGCTTATGCTGCCTCACATGTTATCACAGCCTTTCCAAGTCTTTCAAGTAGTAACTTTGATACACATTCTGCCTCTCAGGCACCCTTGCGAAATATGCCCCTCACGCATCGTCTTCATTTTCGATTTGCCCATCTTGACTTTCCTCATTCTGGGTGACTTCTATTGGTAACTTCCAATGCAAAGATTGCCTCTTATTTTTTGGATCATGCTGGAATATCCAAGTCGTAAATGAATACATTTTTTAGTAAATCCTAATAAATATATAGCTTTTTAAGAATAACGTCCGAGCGAACTTCTTGATCCTGAGGAAGTTTTCTTAGAACCATCTTCGTACAAACTTTTATCATGTTCGAATCATCGCGAAAAAACTTTGTAACCGTTTTCCTGTTAATGTGGACCATATATTCTATTATTCTGGAACTCACATATAGATAAGTATTTCTCCGATTGTCCTCAAACTGTCGTCATTTTTTAAAAATGAGGGGCGTCTCTCACGTTCATCTTCTTTCGCCGATAGTTTTTGATCCTTCAAAAACCTTCTGTGTCACATAAAAACTGTTAAATGGAACACCTAAATCAACAATTGTTGACATTTGATTGGTTTTTATTAAGTTCTATTAGAAACAAAACACCAACCAGAGAAGACTGGTTGAAGAAAACACCATTGACCAACCCTGGAGTGAAACGATGGTACACTGGCGGATCAGGGTACCAGGGATGCTACGGGTCAGGTGTGTATGGATCATTCTGCAACCACAGGGAAAGCATACCCCTGGGGAAATACGCCTCGGTCTTCCAGGCCGGGGTCTATGACATACTCAGGTATACCACGTACCTGACATAAAACAGAGTGACTAACAGTAAGATTGATATTCTCACTGACAGTCACGCGGTCATTGAGGTCCTCATGAGTTGCACCACAACATCATCGGTGGTGTGGAATTGCATGCGACAGCAAACAAGGTCACTCTTACATGGCTTACTGGACACACAGGGATAAATAGCAATGAGGTGACGATAAACTGGCAAGAAATGGGACCCTGATGGAACCAAGAAAATAGTTGGTAGATTGCCAATTGGCAAAGCAAAACATGAATTGAAACTAATCCTTAAGCAAGAACATATCGCTAAGTGGAATGCAAATACTGGCTGCAGAACATTAAGATACCTAATAAGCATACCTCTCCAGAAGAGGGCAGACGCACTCTGGACGATGAACCGGAGTAGGCTAAGCAGAACGCTTGGCCTGCTCACTGGACACGTCACACTAAGAGCGCACCTCTTCAAGCTTAAGCCGCCGGCGACTATGCAGCGAAGAGGAAGTAAGCAGCATACATATTCTGTGTTAATGCCTGATGCTAGCGGTGTACAGGTATCAAACCTCGGGCCGCATGATAATGGATCCAAGTGATCTAAACGAGACAGGGCCAACAGAAATCCTGCGGTTTGCAAAAACCAGCGGACTGGAATTCTGATGCCCTGAAGACACAGCGGTAGTCACAGAGGATCAAAAGATCTAGGTGATCTAGGTGCGTATGCCAATGGCCCAACCGCAAGATTGTAATGTAATGTAATGTACTAGGAATTTCAAATTTACGTTGTGCTCAATGTTTTCCTTTCGAATTTGTCGGTGCAATGCTCATAAAAAATCTCCTTCTTTTACCCTTCCTAAATTACTTTACTTAAACGTTAAAACTTGCTGACTTTTCAAATGTCTTAATTGTTTTTAAGGCAAAAAACCTTATTGTCAGACCTCGTACATCATTGTTAAAATATAAAACAATTCGTTGTACAATTGTTTGTAAATATATATCCATATGTATAATATACTTTTCACACATTCCTGTTCATGGTGGAACACTTATGGACAAAACAAGAAAATGAATTCAACTTGTTCTTATTCATAATCCAAGCTTTTCGGCATTCATTCCTTCTGCACTCCGTTTAATCGCTTTATTTACTTTCCTTTACGCTATAGTACAACGGCTTCGAGCAGCTTTGCATTAACTTTACTAACGAAAAGCTACAACAATTCTTCAACCATCACATGTTTGTCTTGGAACAAGAGGAATACACCAGAGAGGGCATCACCTGGGTCTTCATTGATTTCGGAATGGATTTGGCCGCTTGCATTGAGCTTATCGAAAAGGTTTGCCTTGGCTGATAAGTTTTTTAATTTTTTGCTTTACCTTCTTTTTGCATTTGGACGTCTTGTTTGTTCATTTGTGACAGGACGCAGTGTTCAAATGAAGGTAAGCCGCTTGCGTACTAACAATATCATTCATATGGCGAAGAGAGATTATGTGCGGCATATATTAATGTTGAATTATACCCTTGTTTAGTACAACGGTTTTGAACAACTATGTATTAACTTTACCAATGAAAAATTGCAACAATTTTTTAACCATCACATGTTCGTGCTCGAACAAGAAGAGTATAAGACCGAAGGTATACAATGGACTTTCATTGATTTTGGAATGGATCTGGCTGCTTGTATCGAGCTCATCGAAAAGGTAATAGGATGCATCCAAGAAGACGTTGCTGATTGATGGATTTGTTTTGTTTGTTTTTTAATATATATGTTATGCCAAAACACAGTTGGTTCTTCGTATATGTGTACGTCCGTGTCTATCGTATTATTTGTCGTTTAGATGTGTTGTATTTGTCCTATTTTGATTCCACCAAGAGTGTACGGGATGAGAATCAAAACGTCCTTAGTAGTTATTGTGTTTGTTTTGAATAGTTCAACGGCTTTGAGCAGCTTTGCATCAACTTTACCAACGAAAAGTTACAACAATTCTTTAACCATCACATGTTCGTTCTCGAACAAGAAGAATACCAAAGGGAAGGTATTGAATGGGCGTTTATTGATTTCGGTATGGACTTAGCCGCCTGTATAGAACTTATTGAAAAGGTATTCAACAAGGGTGAAACACTATCATACCTTTGGGTTACCTCCAACAGTTTCTAGGTTCGCATCTTACTTTTTGGCGATTTCATTATCGGCAACATTTTCTGTCGATCGATCAACAAGAAACTTTTGGTGGATACCGAAAAAAAATTAGTTTAACGCTTCTTTAACCGTTTTGTTGATGTTATTTTGCTGTGAAAAAGTTCGATTTTATATGCGTATTAATGAGGTCGAGTTCATAACATCTTGGAAGCTTCCGTGTTCAGCTATCAGTGTTACTTGCAGTACAACGGCTTCGAACAACTGTGCATAAACTATTCCAACGAAAAGATGCAACAATTTTACAATCACCACATGTTCATATTGGAACAAGAAGAATACGAAAGAGAGGGATTGAACTGGAATTTTATCGATTTCGGCATGGATTTGCAACCTTGTATCGATCTAATAGAGAAGGTATAAGTATGTTCCGTTTTGAGAAAGTTTACATTCATTACCTAGTATATGCACAGAACCACGATAAATAATGCACCGTCTTCTTTAAGCACTTCACAAGGTATTGTATCATACAAACGTTTATATTAGCAAGGATTTTTATTTTGGAAACAAACGTCACTTTGATTTTTGCATTTCGTGATTTATTCTGCAATAAAAATCCGTTAGAAAGCCTCGCATTATGGAACACCTGGCTGGCAGTAATCGACCACCTTCCGATGAAGAATCGGTATTGTTAGACGCTTCGTCAGGTTTTATATGATGCGAAGGAGCTTTGCTTGAGTGATCTTTGAAGCACTCACTCGCAAACACCTCTGTAACGTTCATAATAAATTTCTCTAGCCTATGGGTATCTTGTCCATCCTTGAAGAAGAATCTATGTTCCCCAAAGCCACCGACAAGACCTTTGAAGAAAAATTGAACACCAACCATTTGGGTAAATCGCCCAACTTCCAAAAACCGAAACCACCAAAACCCGGTCAGGTTGCGGCCCACTTCACCTTGGGACATTACGCCGGTAACGTAAGTATAATACGGTTTACAAACAAAGATATTTGTCTTAATGCATTTTTGTAACGTTTAGGTACCATACAACATCACCGGTTGGTTGGAAAAGAACAAGGACCCCTTGAACGACACCGTAGTCGATTTGTTCAAGAAGGGTAGCAACAAGTTGGTGCAGGAAATCTTCGCTGACCACCCCGGTCAATCAGGCGGTGCCGCCGAGAAAGGTGAATACTTTCCGTTTAAATATGGCCGGGTGCAAGTTGAGACGCAACTTGGTGTGAAGTGAATCTACGTGAGATTCTGCGAAGCGCAGAAATGAAACACCGAATGTTCGCTCCCAGAGTGCCAGTACGAATACGATTGAAGACAATTTAAAGCGATTCGTTCGGCTGCAAATGCTCGGCATTTAATGCCTTTACATTTTCCCAAATTATTTCAATCGTTTCGAAAAAAGAGGCGAATGATTATAGCAGTAAAATCTACCTCTTCTGAAGTCGGTTTATTAAATTATGATTTGTCTTTTTTGGTTTCAAGATTAACTGTTCATTGGTTACATAATCTCTAACATCATCCAGTATAGCTGAAAAAGGCACTATACTTAGCAGTAGTATCATACCCTGCTTGAGTCTTTATAAAATTGACCTCATGGGTCTTTATTATCCCATAGTTAGCATGCATTTTAGTTGGACATAAACCGTTAATTTTTTACCACCCCTTGTTTTTAAATGCCTTTTACACCTTACAATATAATGTACAAAACTTTGGCAAACGTAGCTAGTTACAAGATTATTTAAGGTGTCATATGTACACTGTTCATTTACATACGAGGAGTTATAATCTTACAAAAATGTAATGTTTTAGATGACACTTTTATGTTATGATTTTCATTGAAGTGAGTACATTGAAGTTACCACATGTTTTTTAGGGTTTAAGTAATTTGAAACCTTTTTTGATCACTTGTTACATACAACTGAACATTTAAATGTCTTGTTAGGTGCAATATTGTTTGGTAAAAAGTTATTTACAATAAATAACTCGCTAGGATAAAATCTTTTTACATGATTTCCTTAGTTAAAGTGTTATTACACTTTAATATTGGTACTGATACCTTTATTATCATCTCTGCTAGTCGATATCTGTGAAAAAGATGCTGGGTGAACCAAAATCTTGTATTTTGTAATAGTTTATGTCATCAAATTGTTTAAGTCATTCAGATTTCTTTTAACCAGAGTTCCTGTGAATTTATAATGTCACACTAATTTCCATATGTATGAGCTTCAAATCAGTCTTTATCTGAATAATAATAATAATTTATTACATACTTTTAATAACACAAATCCATAATAAAATTGTTTTCTATTAACATCAGAACTGATATTAATTATATCTTCAGGAATATCGGGAAGATTTCCAAATGCAATGGATTTAATTTTATTTTTGCACTTTTTTCTTCCTCTAATTCTAACATTTTTCCGTTTCAGATTTTTTGTCGCCTTTAATTTCGTATTTGTCGTTCTTTATTATAAAATTTGCAATCAATATGTCAGGCAAGACATTTCTTCTACTAGTGCGACGTGAAGAACACTTCAAACGAATTAAATATATATTCTCGGTTTTCTCTTTACAGTTAATCAATCTTGTTATTAAAATATAAATATTATTTTTGTCAGCGAATAAGCATGAAAATGTATAAATTAGATTTTTAAAAACCAGCTAATACCAGCTTATACATGCAGGCATACGTGGGTCGACTATATATCAGAAAACAACTACTTTCCTGGCACTATGCCCCGACGAACATTGAATTATATCTGATAGATAATCGTGCATAATAACATTTCGAGTGATATGCAGATGCTTGTTGAGTAAAAAAAAGAATTATTAAATTTATCCACTCGAAGTGACCACCTATGGACCGGTTTCGGGGTGTTGCCGCTCATCAGCATATAGGGTAGGTCTTGTCAAACTATGTTTGCCTTTCGAAGAAACAAATCAACAATATTCACCTCTACTAGGTACTACTAGGTTAAAAGGTATAAATGTCGTAACTAGCGTTCTGCGTTTGGTTCTTCATATGTACCTAGTAAAGGTGAGGATTGTTGATTTGTTTCTTCGAAGGGCAAACGCGAGTTTGTCAAGATTTACCATATGCTGATGAGGGACAACACCCCGAAACTGGTCTAAAGGTGGTCACTTCGAATGGATAAATTTAATAATTCTTTATTTTACTTAACAAGTATCTGCATATCATCCGAAATGGGATTATGCACGATTATCTATCAGATATAATTCAATGTTCGTCGGGTCACATTACCAGGAAAGTAGTTGTTTTCTGATATAAAGTTGACTCACGTGTGCCTTTATTTATATGTAACATGCTGGTTTTTAAAAATCGGATTTATACATTTTCAACTAATCTTTGTTGCTCTTGAAGGTTTAATGGGTTGTAATTAATTATCCTTGTGCTTTTAAGGCAGATTTTTTTAAAACAGGATATCTGCTAACGAGATTTGGTTGTCACAGCTATATTATAACTTTGCTGTAGATTTTTTGTTAATAGAATCAAAGACTATTTGAAATTTTTGACCATTTTTTGTCATCTACGTTTGTAGCACCAGCAGAGGTAATGTCAGACATTTCTCTAATATAGTGTAAAGGCTTAATTGCGCTTGCGAAAGTCAGGAAACCAAAGTTGTATTAGTGTCTATAGACACAAATATGTGTCTTTACTACACTTCAGCACTTGCTTTTCGGAATAGCTTGGCGAATGTTAAGAGCAGCATCAGAACTACGTGCGAACATTTGGTGTTTAGTTAATTTCCGAGATTCATCTGAACAAGCTATGTTTTAACTCACGCCCGACCAAACGCATAATCCACAAATCATTCACGATAATTTCTCATTTATCGACCGTTCTACTAATGAAAATTAATTTTGATGATTTCTGTTTAAAAAAAAAAGAAACAAAACAGTAAACAAAAAAATTTTAAACGTTTTTCTTCCCCTACTAGGTGCAAAGAGAACAAAGGGTTCCGCATTCCAAACTGTCTCCAGTTTATACAGGGTAAATGAACTACAGTTGTGAAATCTTTCTCTTTATTTATAATCCTCTCCGAAATATTCCCATCCTTGCTCATCTGAGATATGCGAATCGGCGCCATTACATTAAAAGTTAAATTTTTATTTTTGTTTATTTAAAATGCTTTATTTGCTCTATGATAGGTCGCGGTAAGAAGGGTGGTGGTTTTGCCACTGTATCTTCTGCCTACAAGGTATGTTTTGGTTTAGATCGTTTACGAAATCGTTGTTTTTTCCTATTAAATTTAGTATTAATTAGATGTCGTATATACTTCTCGAACCACTCCAGTACACAGTGTGGCAATAACATGTTTTTTGGTACGTCTTTACTGCGTATCAAAAAATAGACTTATTTACGTGTTTAAATATGTAGAAATTTTAATTTGATCAGTTGAAACAATAACAAATCTATGAATATTTAGTGTTGTTTTTCGTGTTTCGTGTGATAGCCATACCGCAGAACACCGTATGGATAGTTATTAATATTTGTTTAAACCTACATTATTCTCAGGCACAAATACACAATGCCTTTCATCCAAAATTCTTTTGGTGTGTTAACTCTGTCAAACAAACAAATTAAAAACACCGATTACGATCTTTCTTGACGATAACGTCATAATTTTAAACTCGAGAGAAATTTTTAATTTGTTTGTTTATAAAAAAAATGCCTAATTTACTGGGCGGCTTTGAACCACTTTCCTATAAACTAAATTATTAACCAATTAATATTTACGATTCCTTTGACGTTGCCACGATATTTTTAACGAGATGTACTCTCCTTTAGGAACAATTGAACAACTTGATGGCCACTTTGAGATCCACCCAACCTCACTTCGTCCGTTGTATCATTCCCAATGAATTGAAACAACCTGGTGTCATCGATTCTCACTTGGTAATGCACCAACTTACATGTAACGGTGTACTTGAAGGTATCCGTATTTGTCGTAAAGGTTTCCCCAACAGGATGGTATACCCAGACTTCAAACTCCGGTAAGAAAAACTTTTTTTTGTTTAAGAAAACCACCCTGTGTAGTTCCAAATGTCGGATGTCATTGTTGGAAAAATCCTTTCAATAAATGCGCGTTATAAAGTTTTCAAATGCCCTTAACACTGATAAAATTTAGTATTTTTTAAAAACCGTCAACCCCTGTGTAGAATATTAAATGCTGCCATTTTTTTTTCAATGAAATATTTTTTTTAACTTCGACGTATTTTGAAATTTTCCACTTTGATATTCAGCAAATTAAATAGCATTAAGCTAATATCATGTAAGGATTTTGTCCTCTGACACATAGGTTCGTAATAACATTAGGTAGATTAATTTCAATAAATATGCATTTAAGATTTAAAATTTTCACAGCACTCAGCGATAGTATATAGTATTTTCTTAAAACCACGTAAACTCCTGACGAAATTAACGCAACATATTAAATCATACATATTGCTATAATAAATTAATTTATTATATATCATTTAAGCGTCTTACCATACTATTTATTGTGGAACCATTTTTGCAACATAATTTTGACTAGTTAAATTCTTTGCTCAATTTATTTTTCTAATTTTTTATGGGTCAAAAATCTACCACAAAAAAAACGTATTTCTTCAACAAAAAAAACAATTTATAGCTTATTTTTAAAGAAAATCTTTTGGAAGTACCTACTGCACAAAATTGTTTATCTTCTAACAAATTCTTTAACTGTAAATTTAAACGAATTGTTTTGATTAAAAACGAGACGAAATATGCATAAACTATTATTTAAATACTGGATAAACTTCAAAAACGAAAATGATAAATTAATTTTTTTGATAATTTCATATTGTTGTGTCAATTTTTTCTAGGAGTTTATCATTAGCAAAGCAGCTTTTTTGGACGTCTTCTTCAGCAAGATGTTTTCAATAAACGTGCGTTATAGTTTTCAAATACGTCCAGTAGGTGCTGTGAGAGTATTTAGTATTTTTTCAAAACTATCTAACTAAATGGCAGATGTCTCTTTTAGAAAGATTCTTTTTTAGTATTACTACTACTTATAATGAAAAAATGATATTCCAAAAGGTATATTTTATTGACAAAACTCCTAATAAGTTAAAATTGTGATAACAACTGTTTCATAATACCTAATGACGTAGGTACATTTTTTTTATTTAGTATTAGGAAATAAAGAGGGTGATTCACCACTACTCCCTTTTTTTATTCAGTCGTCTTGCTCTACAACTAACTGGTTGTCCTTTTGTTATAATTTGATGAGAACATTTGATATTTAAACTCATTCTCTAGCCGGAGAGATTCTGATTAGATTTGTAAATTCCAGTTATATATTTAAATTATATTTATTGTTTTAATGCCATAACATTTCTTACTCTTAAATACGTTGCAATTTGACAAAACCTTTGACTTTTTATTGATAACTTTTTTGTTACGAATATCAACTAATAAATTAAATTCCATTATGAAATCCGCTTCAATTATCTCTTTGTTTATATCAGTATCATTATTTTTCAAAAACCACCCATATTTTCAGCCCTGTGGCAGTATTAAGTATTTATTAAAACCAGCTATCTTATTGCCAGTACTAAATGCTGGACGTCTTCTTTAAAAATATCTTTTCAATAAAAATACTATACAGTAGTTTTAAAATACATCTAGTTTGCGACAGTGTTTAGTATATTTTAAAAACCATCTACCTTATTATCAGTGCTAAATGTTGGACGTCTTATAAAAAGGTCCTTCCGGTAATTACCATTAATGTATAGAGGGTGTTTCAAAAAAAGGTGACCCCGTCTCTAGCATAGGTGGAAAACTGAAAAATAATTGGGGTTTTCTTCGTAAAACATGTTCGTAACGCCATCCGTATTCAAGATAAAGGGCGTTGAAGAAAAAAAATTTACACACATTTATTAAATTTCAAGTGAACATTATTCAATTTTACGCCAAAAAGGTACTCGTGGTAAAACTCGATACTGTGTACCGTTTTCGGAATATTTTGATTTGAAAATTAAGAAGTAATAACCGATGCTGGTAAAAAGTAATGATAAAGTTATTAATTATTATTAATATTAATTAGTATGCAATATGTGAATTAAAAATTTATTGTCGCGTAAATGAGACTTCATCGATAAAACGGATACATGTTAAAAAATTGGGATTGAGGACTTTTCTTTCTTGTAACGTTTCACAAAAATCCAGTCTAATCGGTATATCTTGATTTTCTCTAAGTTTGCCATAGAAAACTGACATTTATTGATAGTTATGACGACAAGTTAATAATAATTAGATTTTTAAAACCTTGTTATTTGTAAAATTAGATATTGTTAATCCAAATGTACTCAAATGTTGAATAAACCGACATGTTATTATTAACCTTGGGCGAGAGTTTAGGAAACTCTAGTGCAGCTGTTACGCGTTATGCAAAAAAGTTTCCTAGAAGAAACTTACCAATTAAAAATACATTTAGAGCCATTGAACGACGTTGTCGGGAAAATGGGAATGTGAGACCCAAAAAAATAAATTCTGGTAGACCAGGAACAACAAGAACCAATAATAAAAAAATATTATTTTAAATTTAGTTGATCAAGATCCAACAGTTAGCGTAAGGAATATGGCAAGACAAACAAATACGTCTTCTTCAAGTACTTAGGTTAGGTTAAGTTAAAACGGCGGTTAGGAGGAAACCCACTTAGGTCTTTTGGCCTCTTGTGATACCGTGATGGACGACGGTGCCTTCCCCCTCTACCGTGAGAACCAGTTGAAACTTTTAATAAAAAGTGGAAGGTGCTTGATGCTAACTGAGCTGAGATCAGTTAAATCATCAAAGTTCGGTTGCCCTAGTATATAAAGCCGTTTTCTGTCTAGTGCAGGGTAGTGGCAGAGAAGATGTACCATTGTTTCCTCTTCTTTTTTATCGTGAAAGCTTCTACAGAAGTCGTGTCGTAACTTTGCGATTTCCATGCGCCGTGCATGGGATCCACCTGCCCAGTGTCCAGTTATGGCCACGATCGCATTTCCAATGAACTTCCTGGATAGAGTTAAAACATCCTTAGTTCGACGTAGATCTAGTTTAGGTCAGATCTGTTTCGATGATATGCATGTGGGTTCATTTTTCCACCTCACGTTGGCTTTTTGAACTACTTTGCTGTGCAGGAGGAGCCAGCAATTTGTAATCGGTACTCCTTGCTGAGATGAGATAGATACAGCTGGGATGGTGGTGCCCTCTCTTATTAGCTCGTCCGCCTTACAGTTGCCTGATATGTCTCTGTGTCCAGGTACCCAGACAATGTGAACTCCAAACTTAGTTCATAGCTCATTCAAGGCGGCACGGCATTGCACCGCTGTCCTATAGGTCAAGTAGGCTGAGTTCAGTGATTTAAAAGCAGCCTGACTGTCGCAAAGAATGTACTCAAATACTTAGAGGATACTTAAAGAGCAGCAGCTACATTCTTATCATTACAGACAAGTCCAAGAGCTCTTGCTAAACGATCTACCGGTTAGAGTGGATTTTTGTCAAACATTACAAGAAAGGACACCCCTCAAATCCAATTTTTTAACATGTATCCGTTTTATCAATGAGGTTTCATTTACGTGGCAAAAAAATTTTAATTCACATAATGCATACTAATTAATAATAATTAATAACTTTATCATTACTTTATAACACCATCGATCATTACTTTTCAACTTTTCTAATCAAAATATTTCGAAAACGGTACACAGTATCGAGTTTTACCGAAGTACCTTTTTGGTGTAAAATTGAATGATGTTTAAGTTTATCTAAAATTTTAATTAATAAATCTAACCTTTAAAAAGTTATGTTCAATACTACTTGGTACGAACCGTGTAACTAGCGCCCTCTATGAGAGTCCGATATAAAAACAAACTCATGGGATGTATTAGCTTCTAAAACATATTCGTTTAAATTTTATTACAATGTTTCCAGTGGTTTTCTATCTATCCTAGAGACGGGGTCACCTTTTTTGAAACACCCTGTAGTTTTTAAATATATCCAGCACTAATCCGTTCCAAAGAAATAGCGTCTACGTAATTTGGGAACTTATGTCACAGTATTTTTTATTATTATGTAGTTATATGATTTTGGCGCCGGCAACGATGGCCAAAGAAAAGGAAGCCAAAGAAGCGGCAAGGAAGTGTCTAGAAGAAGTTGGTCTCGATTCTGAAAGCTACAGAGTTGGACATACAAAGGCAAGAAGGGTTTTAAAACGCGTATCCCCCAGTATCTTGTCTTTTGTTCACGTATACCGAAACGTCCAGTTGTGCATGAACTTGGTCGATATGTTATTTTAATAGGTCTAGTCCGTCATTTGTGTCGAGTATTTGTGATTGTAGATAGTACGAAGTCTCCAAGTAGAAAAAAAAATGTGCAGGATGAACCAATGAAATAACGAAGAAATATAATTTGTTATAAAACATTCGTTCATCGCGTACCGTACCTTTATAATGTTCCAGTCGATAAGGGGTGTAGTAATGTAGATATTTTTGAAATTGTCCATCATTGTTTCCCGTAGTTACAAGATCCTTAACCCGGCTGGAGTAAGCAAGCAGAGTGACCCTAAAAAAAGCGCCGAAGTCATTCTCGATGCCACCGGTTTGGATGCCGAACTTTACCGTCTTGGTCACACTAAGGCATGTTTTTTTATTTGTAATATTAAGTGGTTTTTTTTCTGTTGGATTGTTTGATGTTTTTATCCAGACGTCGCAATTGGACTGGCGATTGTTTTGTCGAGTCTACGCATTTGGACAAGCGTTCGACTTATTTATATGTTTCCTTTTTGTTTTTTTTATACGTTTAACTTTGTCAATTGACAGACAAAGTGTCTTTATCACAGTTCGTTAGGCACAAGAAAACATTTCTGACTAAAATGAAACGGAACGAGAGTCGCCTTTGAAGTTTTTACAAACCAAAAACTAAAATGTCGTATTCGATTGTTTTCGGTAGTGAAGCACCATCAAATCAGAATTTGGTTAGCAGAATGTCGTTATCATCTTGCTGTTGACCAAATTGTAAATGCTGTACGCATCTCGATTGAAAATAACCTGACATTTATTTAATTACGAATCAATAGAATAATTGTTTTTTTCTTTGGTTGTACTGATGAAAGTAGAGGAAGCAAAAGATGTGTGCAAGAACCGTAGCAAGTGGAAGGAAGTGGTCTCTGCCTACCCCTATGGGAAAAAGGCGCGACTTTATGTATGTATGTACCGAGCATATCGCACAAAAGTAATAGTTAAAACGAGTGCTCACTTCCGAAAACAATTAAAGACGAATATTTAATCTCAATACCCGTATTCGTTTAAGAAATGTTCTCCTTTTTGAATATTAAGCAAAAACGTCGATTTTCTTAACACAAAGTCATTATTTTCATAAAATTTGAAAGGCGACCCTGTATGATTTCTTTCCGTACGAACTTGGTAAACAAATAATTTTCTCTATATTTTGTCTGTTTGTTTTAACTGATTTTTATGTGTTTTTTTTCCTGTTTCTTGTTCTTCGTCTTGCGAAATCAGATACAAAATTCTGGCCGCAAGTCAAATAAAAGACAGTATGTCACCCGAAAAAGCTGCGCAAGTTATTTTGGATCACATACAACTTGAGCCCGAGCAATTCCGCATGGGTAAAACCAAGGTATAAGCAATTGATGCTTTGTTTAAAAACACGCTAACCGCTTAAATTAGTGTAGAAATTTACTGAGCCAAATTTCGCGAGTATCACTTTCATGACAAGCGTGTGGTATTTTTTTTTATACGACTATAATTATTACTCATTATGCTTAAAATTCACGCACGTTTTTTTTGTTTTTGTACAAATTATGACGATATTTTTCACATATTACAAGTTTGGCGCAGTCGATAAAGCATCGCTAGAAATATTTGATCCTGCTTTCCCAGCTAAATAGTTATTTTTTAGTTTTGAAAAGAGTCTATTAGTTCTTTGACTGCCATGAAAATTCCACAACTTAAATAACCAATATTTCTTCTGCTTCATATGCAGGCAAATAATTTCTTATTCCTGTGGATCTTTAAACTATATCTTGTGTTTTTCTCTGGAGTAGTAATAGCCCTATATTACTAGTCAATATAAACACTTGAAAATAATCTTGGGATATTCTATTTTGAACTGCAAATGTTTAACTACGTGGTTTGGCTTTTAAATAATGAGACTGATTGTGAAAAAGAGTCTTTTTTTAAGAATTATTCTACAATCAAACGCTCCCCTTTAATGTACTCCACTCCCCTCGCCACACACCGTTCCATTCGTTTTTTCCATTGCCAGTGGTCTTGTCTTGGTCTTGTTTTGTAAGAGCATTTAGGAGCTCCGGGTTCCTTTTAAGGCAGGAAAAAGTCACAGGCTGCTTAATCAGGCGATTAAGGCGCGTGTTCGAGCACTGGAGTGTCTTCAGTGGACAAATAACGCTTCACGGACAGCGCGTTATGGGCAGGTGCGTTGTCCTGATGCAAAATCAACGACTTGTTTTCTACAATTCCGGCCGTTTCTTACGAACTCGATCTCGCGATGTTGCCAAAACTTTCAAACGCACGAGATAGAGAATTTTTACCATGCGCCTCTTTCAACAACTTATAGTACTCAGTCGGATTTTTGTTTAATTTAACGAGAAATTTCACATTGATTCATTGCTCGTGGTTTTTCGTCACACATTGTTATCGGCACGAGAAAAAAACACGTTCGTTTCTAACCTCTATGAAAAAATACTACTACAGAAACAAAAACGTGTTTTCGTACTGAAATAGTAGACACTTCCAGCTATCCAACGCTGTATTCGTTTTTCTCCCCCTTTGGACCCCTTTGGACGTCTTTCGCGCGCGCAGTCTCGTTTTTTAATGGCCAGACCTCGTATATTGAGGTTTTGCAGTTGAAGTAAATTTTATCAAAGTTTATTCGAACCACGACGAAAATATAGAAAAACTTAAAAATAACCTTATTAAAAAAATTCCTTTGATTTAGTTCAAACTTAAATTAATACTGACACATTTTCTTTGGTGTTTAAAACCGATAAAATATGTAACAATAACAAAAAACAATAAATTTAATGAGCAAACTCAATAGTATTTAAACACTAATTAATTTCCTTCGGATTATTTCGATGTGTTTATTTCAGATTCGCAGGAATGATCCTCCGGGTTGTAATTAATGCATTTAAATTTTTAATTCATACTAATTATTAAACAAAACCCATTTAACTCCCATTTTATACTTAGACCTATAACTTTGTTTATAAACTGGAATTACCAATTTTCCATTTCCTATTTGAAGTTTTAGTAATATCGCCTTATTTGATAATATCCCTTCCTTAAAGCAACTAACGATAGGAAAAATATTAACGACGCACTAGTTCTGTAACTAATTTATTAACCGTACAGGTCTTCTTCCGTGCTGGTGTCTTGGGTCAAATGGAAGAACTTCGTGACGACCGCCTTGGTAAAATCGTCACCTGGATGCAATCTTGGGTGCGCGGTTATCTCTCAAGAAAAGAATTCAAGAAATTGCAAGAACAACGTTTGGCTCTCCAAGTATGCCAACGAAACTTGCGCAAATACCTCAAATTGCGCACGTGGCCATGGTACAAACTCTGGCAGAAGGTCAGACCACTCCTCAACGTCACCCGCATCGAGGATGAAATTGCTGTAAGTAAATTTATCGATTACACAAAGTTACTAGATTTATTTCCACACCGCAGCCATCTTCAGGTACGATAACACCAACGTTGCAATGACTTTCTTCTATGAATCTAAATTTACTAAACTTCCAAGCGACAGTTTTTTCATGTAGATTGGATTATTTTTATGGGGCTTTTGGGCTATAAGCCTTTTTATTGTGACATTTGCAGATCTGCCTGTCTAGACCATTTCTTGTTACTAGACTCCACAAAGGCCAGACCTCAGGTCCACCATTTACTGAGTTGGTTGTGGCTTTTCCTCTCCTATCGTTGGAAACCTTATCAGATCTTCGTAGTAGCACAGTATGTGTGTAGAAGTTTCCCCATTTTCTTGACAGAACTAGCATATGGTTATGTCTGCCAGTCTGATGTCTGAATAAACAAATAATCATTACCAACGAAGAATCGTCGCTTTGAACGAAACCAGAATTTTTATACCATTTAGAATAGTCGCTAATGTTCGTTTAACGACCTACTTAATACGAAACATATATGCCAGGACCAGCTTTTACATCTAAACAATTTAATCCAATTACCAAAGTTGGTTTGACCGAGTGAAAAATTCTCGTTTCAGCAGGTTCTCGTTACGGCAGTTTCTCGTTACAGCAGGTTCTCGTTATAGCAGGTGCTCGTTACAGCAGGTTCTTCGTAAATTTTGGCGATGGTTTTTAATGAACTCCTTGGTCTATCTCATTATCGATGCCTTGTTCCAGCATTCTCGAGATTGTTTTTAGTAAATTTAGTTACGATAGTAAAAATGGTAACAGTAATAGTAGTTTTTGTAAAACATGTTTTAAATTGTATGTCAAACAAATTGGCAAAGTTCCCGTTTTCTTTTTTATCAAATTGATCTTAACAATGTTTTTGTATTTCTTATAATAACTCGGATGAAAGACTTTCTTGTACTAATGATCCGATTTGTACGAGAAATCTGATAAGATGTTTATTTTTGTGCGAGCTTCTGATTTTAGAAAGATTTCGTCGAAAAATGAGGATTTATTTTAAAAGTAATGGCCGTAACATCTTTTATTATGTTCCGCGGTAATTTTTAATGCATCCCGATATATTTTTAAATTAAACACTCATAAATATCGACTAAAAATATCAAAAAGAACAAGGTCGTGTACGAAATCACAAACTCAGTGACTAGAGCATTATTTGGATCGTTATTCATCAACACTCTTGCATTTTCTTGTTGCCAGCTGAGGACTGCAACTAAATCTTTGCGTTGGTTTAATTGAAATAAACGATAGTAATCAGTAATAGTCTTGTTGACGTCAAAATCTATGCAAAATTGTGTTATCATTAATACTAACTCTCCCCCGCACGTCGAAACATTTTAGAACGTCTATTTTTGAATCACAAACCGCAAATTTCGAAATATAAAAGACACCTGTCAACACATCATTAAAATCTTTAAATTTTAATTTCGTCACTGGTCCAAAGTAGATCGAAATCCAAAAATAATGGCGGCTAAAGAGACATTTCTGTAATTCTGTAACAAAAAAAATTAATTCATATTTACGAGTGAAAATATATCGCAGTTTTGGGTGGTAATAAAATAAACATTCATTAAAATTAAACTCGTTAACATTTTGGAACATTATTTTTTGAAAGTTTACTTAACAGAATTTATCGACTTTTTAAAATAAATTATATCAGAATTTAATTTTCTTATGAGCTCATTGATTATTTTATTTTATTTTTTTTTTTTTTCGTTAAAAGTCGCTTTTTAAATATAAACTTAAATTTAATTTACACAAAATTAATCGGATTATGATACAACAGTTTCATTTTCAATATATACTATTTTACAGTCATTTGGAATTAAAAATAATTTGAAAACAAAATTTTAAATATTACTGTGGTTTTTTTAAATATTTCTTCTTGTTCAGCTAAAACATAACCCTGATATTTTATAGTAAACGATGATGACCCCAAAAATTAAGGTTACAAAGAAGCCTGTCAAAAACACGATTTTCTTGCGAAAAGTGAGCTGTATTTTTTTTATCAGCACAACGAAATAAATAAATTTGGGCGCCAGGATTTATTTTCCGTACCACTGCCTCAAATTCTTCAACCACGATGTTCTTGGACCACACTTGCCTAGAATTTTTCCCTCTATGATAAGATGTAAGATCTCATATTTCTCCGGATGTCTTATAATATTAACAAAATATTCTAGTTTGCGTCGTTTGATAGTTTTAACTATTTCTAGATCTTTTGCCATGCGATTGAGAACTGAGTTGTTACTAACTCTGTCCACCCAACTGATCTTTAGTAGTCGCTGGTACATCCACATTTCGAAAGATTCCAGGCGTTTAAGCATTATTTACGTGAGTGTCCATGCTTCCATACCGTACAAGAGAACTGGAAAAACATAGCAGCACACCATTTTCATTCGTAATTCCATTGTTACGTCGTGACTGGTTAACAGTTTTTTCATTTTCATGAAAGCGGCTCGGGCTTTCTCTATACGCGTTTTGATCTCCACAGTTGGATCCCACTGATTGTTTTAATGTTGCTCCCTCTTTGGTTACCGACTACAAATTTCTTTAGTGTTTTAGCTTTCTTAAAATTTGGAAAGTGACAAAGCACAATTTGGTTTTTATTAATTTTTTTTAAACGTACATTAAATAGGCCATAATTGTACCAAGCTGACAGCGGAACAACTCAACTCTTTCAGCAGCGGCAGTTTTACTTTTACTTTTCCCTTCTGTCAACGAACCTATTTTGTAATTAACCGTATATTTCGTGCCCAGCTACTAGTGCATAATGAAAAGGAGTATTACGATGTACTATATTTAGAAATTATCATTGAACATACAATGAAGGTATTTTGTGACAGTCGTAGAAAAACTTAGTTATCGACTAGTAGTTTATTAAAAGCATTGAAAAATGAAAGTTATTCAAATTTTTATGAGGTATAATGTTCGCGATTAAGTTAAATTTACAAAGTCATCATTTAATATAAATAATTTTTTTGTAAAATAATACAAAATCTTTTGATTAATTGTTACTGCACAATATTAAAGAAAACATTTATAAAAACTGTTAAAATCTATAAAATGAGCGATAACAACTTTAAATATAAACTAAAATACATTATTGGTAATCATTTTTTGTAAATACGTTTTTTTTTTAAAATAATACAAAATCTTTTATCATTTGTTACTGGAAAATGATGAAGAAATATTTATAAAAAGTGGTGAATTCCAGTAAAGAAAATGATGTACATATGTTTCTTGTTAAAACGATAACAAGTTTAAAGGTAAACTGGAAAGTATTACAGTTTTCCCCACAAACTAGATATATCTAAATATTCTTATTATAAACACGGGAATGAAAATATGTGTATATATATATATATATATATCTCCAGTATTCATTATGCGTCACAAAATAAACACACTATTCGATGTATCCAAATTCATAAACACGGATTTTTATAGCGTGCACCAAAAATTACCTGTCCTATATTAATCTAAATTTAAAACCGACTGCCATTAAATCTGTCATCGAATTTATGAAGCACCGCATATTTTTCTAATCTTTCATCGAATCCTCCCATATTCTGCCCACGCCGAAATTTCACACCCGCCTTACTCAAGCGCACACTTTAACGCTTCAGTCTTTCGCGAAACTTCAACTTTAAAACTTCTCCGTACTTACATCAAGACTCTCCGGCACACACTTTCGATTTACTTTTTCACAATGACCGATATCGACATTCCTAACGAAGAAGATGTCTTTCAGAAACTTGAAGAGAAAGCAGCCAAAGCCCAAGAAGCTTTCGAACGCGAAGAAAAAGCCAAGAAGGAGTTAGAGGCTCTCTACGCCAAACTCTTAGCCGAGAAGACCGAACTGTTGTCAACTTTGGAAGGCGAAAAGGGATCGCTGTCCGAAACGCAAGAAAGAGCTAACAAATTGCAAGCTCAAAAGAACGACCTCGAATCCCAACTTTCCGTAAGTATTTTTTTAAATTTTCTATATTCGAATGCTTACTTTAAAAAACTATATTCGATACTTCGATAGTTTTCAGCATTTAGATTTTGTTTGGTTACGATAACATTTATTGGATGTTGCAATGGAATAAAATTATTTCATCTATTTTTTCTTACTGCGTCAGTACTGAATTTTTTCTCTTGATGCATGGATTATTTTTTTTAAATATTTCTGGAAATAAAATGATAGCCGTGGTAAACGAAGCAAGCATTTAATTGGCATCTTTCCAATGAAAAACGTCTTATAGGCTTTGCAAACTTTTACCCAATTTATCAGGATTTTGTATCATTTAGTGCATCTCACATTTCATTTATACCGGGTGACTCAGTTGTATTGTTCCAACGCCATATCTCGGTTGTTTTAATAGATTTAAATTTTAAAATTTTATGCGCCATCGGTAATCACACAGGAAAATTAAGTTTTTCGTCATAATGTCTTTCTTTTAGCAGATGGATTTTATGAGGTCTAAATTCGTAAAATTTTAGAATTTGTTGTATAGAATATCGCACTCTTTTTCAATTTGTCTAATAGAAATGTGTGGATCTATAAGAACTCTTTCCAAAACATCAGTAAGTACTAAGTATCTTCAGTATCATTATTCATTTTGGTTTTTTAATGTAGCCTAAAATAAATTGCAAATTAATGAATTATTTTGCTTGAAACACCGTAATGGTGAACTGTCAAACTTACAATTAACTGAGTTCACTTGATTCCACAGCCTACTTGGTGTTTTGTTTAAACTGTTTCGAAATTATTATTTTATTACTTTTTTTAAATTTAATTTATTTATTGTTTCTAAACTACAATACAAAACTTATTAAAAGGGAAATTGTGCGTAGAATTCAAATTTAAAATTAAATATACACTGTGTCGTTCAAATTTCAAGAGTTACTCAATATTGTTATTTTAGAGAACAATCGGTCTGCATAAAACGTTTAAAATTTTAAAAACAAATTGATAAAAACAACCGGGAAATGGCTTTGTAAATTATATCAAAGCAACAAGCAAATTCCAAGTTTTTACCTCAACAGTGTAAAAAGCACAACATATTTAATTTGCTTGATGTTTAAAGGAAACTCAAGACCGTTTGAGTCAAGAGGAAGACGCCCGCAACCAGTTGATGCAACAAAAGAAGAAACTTGAACAAGAAGTTTCCGGTTTTAAAAAAGACATCGAAGACTTGGAACTCAATCTCCAAAAATCCGAACAGGACAAAGCTACCAAAGACCACCAAATCAGAAATTTGAACGACGAGATCGCCCACCAAGACGAACTCATCAACAAATTAAACAAAGAAAAGAAATTGTCCGGCGAAAACAACCAAAAGGTATCCGAGGAGCTCCAAGCTGCCGAAGACAAAGTCAATCACTTGAACAAAGTGAAGGCTAAGTTGGAACAAACTTTGGACGAACTCGAAGACTCTTTGGAACGCGAAAAGAAACTCCGCGGAGACGTCGAAAAATCCAAACGTAAGATTGAAGGCGATTTGAAACTTACTCAGGAAGCCGTAGCCGACTTGGAACGCAACAAAAAGGAACTCGAACAAACCATTCAACGCAAAGACAAGGAAATCTCATCTCTCACTGCCAAACTCGAAGACGAACAATCCGTTGTAGGAAAACAACAAAAACAAATCAAGGAACTCCAGGCCCGCATCGAAGAATTAGAAGAAGAAGTCGAAGCCGAACGTCAAGCTCGCGCCAAGGCGGAAAAACAACGCGCTGATTTGGCACGTGAATTGGAAGAACTCGGCGAACGTCTTGAAGAAGCCGGCGGTGCTACTTCGGCCCAAATCGAACTAAACAAGAAACGTGAAGCTGAACTCGCCAAACTTCGCCGTGACCTCGAAGAATCCAACATCCAACACGAAGGAACTCTCGCCAATCTCCGCAAGAAGCACAACGATGCCGTCTCCGAAATGGGAGAACAAATCGACCAACTCAACAAGCTCAAGGCCAAGTAAGTACTTTTTTATAAATCACACTTTATACTATATGCAGCAAACACAAATGATGGTGAGGACTCAGCGCCTCCGACTAATGCTATTGGTCAAACAAATGGTTATAGTAAGACAGCGACTAATAGGACTCGTAATAGTGTATCGTAACCTCACATATTAGATAGACCTCGTGTCAGATATCATATCTGTCATATTGGCTCAATAGGTTATGATAATAGAAGTTGATTATTTGCGCAGCCTTACGATAATTTGGGCTTGTTGTACTCCCAGGAATAAAAAAAATGTTAACCCAAAAAATTATTGAATATTTTCTTTTTTAAACAATATTTGAATTCATGACCAATTTACTACAGTTACGAGATGACATCTTAAGGATTTTTTAATACATTAAATTATTTGATCTTTATTCCTTACACTTCCAATGAGGACACACAACTAAACTTGTACGGTATCATTTATTATCTCCTGAATGAGCACTTTAAGACAAAGATAAGTACAAAAAAATCGAAAATGTTAAAAACAAAACTTACAATACCAAATGGAAACAAAATTATCGTTTTGTTATACAGATATTTCGATGGAAGTTGCAATTAACAAAGAGGAAAATCACTTTTTGTTAAATTCTTAATCGGTATTACCAACAATAGCCTCAATATAAGCACGAATTCGACAGAGTATGCTTTCTATTATGCAATCGAATTCGACCCTACTCGGAAAAGAAAATAAACAGATAACAAGCTGGATTCAAGTCGACTATAAATCAAATATCGACACTCCGACATATCCTAGAAAAAACACACGAATATGGGGTCGACACCCACCATATCTTTGTCGATTTCAAGGCTGCCTATAATACCATACATAGAAGAAAACTCTGTGATGCTATGAGAGAACTCCAAATAGCAAATCGTTTGGTAAATCTTTTAAGAATGACGATGGAGAAAGTGGAATGCAGGGTATGTATCGAAGGAAACTTGTCGGCAGATCAGAGGCAGCTGTTAAAGAAGCATACAAAGCACTGAAAGGGGCAACAGAGGAAATGGGCCTAGTTATTAACATCAATAAAACCAAGTACATGCTAGCAACACCGGAAATACCAAGAGAAGTAAACCCACGCAGAAACCTAAAGATAGATGGCGACGATATAGAATCGGTACCTTGGCTCCCTGATAACCACTCATAATGACACAACAGCCAAAATTAAACGTAGAGTCCTCCTTGCCAACATATGTTTCTTCGGACTCGCCCCCCAACTCAAATCCCATAACATCTCCAGAAACACAAAGTGTAAACTCTACAAAACACTGATAAGACCTGTTTTAATGTACGGTGCCGAAACATGGACACTCACTAAGAGTGACGAGACCATCTTGGGAAGCTTTGAGAGAAAACTACTAAGAAGAATCTACAGATCCATTGAGAAAAATGGGATATGGAGGAGAAGGTACAACTTTGAGCTGTATAGGCTGTTTCAGGAACCTGACATAGTCAAGAAAATAAAGTTGGGCTGGCTGTGATGAGTTGGCCATGTTATGAGGATGGAGGCAGATGACCCCGCCCAAACGGTCTAATTGGATAAGCCCGTAGGACAAAGCAAAAGGGGTTTTTTAGTAACAACCCTTAGGTGTTTTATTAGATTCAGATCAGTTAAAAAGCTAGACCACTATTAAATACTCACACCTTCTGTCTTCAGTACTAAATCATTATACTGTTGATCTATCAATGTTGGCCTTATAGGAATTTATAGGAAAAGTTTTTTCACCAATCATGATACCACTCCAGAACATTATAGTGTCACCTTTATATTTGGAAAGGGGACGAACAGTTTTGGAGTATATTTTGTTTCCCAGTCAGTTTTATCCTATCTTAATAAATAAAGGACTCCTTACTATCTTTTGCTAAATAATCCTTGATAGTAAGTCTCTAATAGTTTCGACTAACACCTGTAACTCCTTATCTAACCTCCATGATTCTTGCAACCTCTCTTTGTGACAATCCCTGCTCTACCAAAGTAATAATTCCTCCCCTTTATAGTTTCTAGGTACTTCCGATAACCCATAACAAGGCATTTTGTCAATTATTAACTATTATCAATGTTAGTAAACACATTTCCTATAAATACAAGGATAATTTAGCAAAGTGTAAATTATAATTTAAAGATTAATTTTAGTACATATGCAACACGCAAGTGAATAAAAGTTTATTTATTTATATCCGATATCCTTTAGGGCTGAAAGAGACCGTGCTAATATTTATTCCGAGCTTCAACAAACCCGTGGGGCTGTCGAACAAGTTGGCAGGGAAAAGGTACAAAAGTCCCATTGACTTTGATGTTAAATGCAATAAAAACCGTTTCTTGAAATAAGTCACTCAACAGTACTACACGAATTCAAACGTTTTAACGTTTCGATGAGCGGTTTTTTGTGCAGAGAACAGCGACTCTTGTTCATGTTGATTTTGAACCCCTACAACCTGCACGGTACCATTTTGTTGTTGTTGTTATTGTTACCCTTTACATTGTGTTAAGTCTATTTTATTGTTTCAACTCGAAGGGCTGAAAAAGAAAAGGCTCAATACTTCGGTGAACTCAATGACCTCCGTGCTTCAGTCG
Source organism: Agelastica alni (assembly GCA_950111635.1). Taxonomy (NCBI): domain Eukaryota; kingdom Metazoa; phylum Arthropoda; class Insecta; order Coleoptera; family Chrysomelidae; genus Agelastica; species Agelastica alni. The sequence goes on along the minus strand of OX467709.1, from coordinate 28,539,294 downwards.
ACCACTTAGCCAACGAAAAGGTATAAAAAAAAATCACGCTTCACTACTATTGGCATTTAAAAGACAAGTTGGCTATTTAATCTATCTTAATTTTTGCTCACATAAAGCTTTCTCATAATCGCCGGAAAAAAAACAGACCACTGTCCTAATAAGTTATTGCAGCTAAATTTTTTTGTACATAATTTCTAACGATTACAGCTTCACCATTTTGTTTAAACATGAAACTGCTAATGTCTTACCTACTTAACCAGTGTGTTATGTGTTGCTTTCACTGTTACCCCCCGTGTAAGTTATATCTTTACTCATGTATGAATCTATACTGCGTAGGCCGCTATCGAAAAGGTGTCCAAACAATTGGGACAACAGCTTAACGATGTACAAGGTAAACTTGACGAAACCAACCGCACCCTCAACGACTTCGACGCCGCCAAAAAGAAGTTGTCCATCGAGAACTCCGACCTCCTAAGGCAACTCGAAGAGGCCGAATCGCAAGTATCTCAACTTAGCAAGATCAAGGTTTCCCTCACCACTCAATTGGAGGACACCAAGAGATTGGCCGACGAAGAGAGCAGAGAACGTGCCACACTCCTCGGCAAATTCCGCAACCTCGAACACGACTTGGACAACATCCGCGAACAAGTCGAAGAAGAAGCCGAAGCCAAGGCCGATATCCAAAGACAACTCAGCAAGGCCAACGCCGAATCACAACTCTGGCGCCAGAAATACGAATCCGAGGGAGTTGCTCGCTCAGAAGAACTCGAAGAGGCCAAGAGAAAGCTCCAAGCTCGTTTGGCTGAAGCCGAAGAAACTATCGAATCGCTCAACCAAAAGGTCGTCGCTCTCGAAAAGACCAAACAACGTTTGGCCACTGAAGTCGAAGACTTACAACTCGAAGTCGACCGTGCTAACGCAATCGCCAACGCCGCCGAGAAGAAACAAAAAGCATTCGACAAGATTATTGGAGAATGGAAACTCAAGGTCGATGACTTGGCTGCCGAGCTCGATGCCAGCCAAAAGGAATGCAGAAACTACTCCACTGAATTGTTCAGACTTAAGGGCGCCTACGAAGAAGGACAAGAACAACTTGAAGCCGTCCGTCGCGAAAACAAGAATCTCGCTGACGAAGTTAAAGATCTGCTCGACCAAATCGGTGAAGGTGGTCGCAACATTCACGAAATCGAAAAGGCTAGAAAACGCTTGGAAGCCGAAAAGGATGAACTCCAAGCCGCTCTCGAAGAAGCTGAAGCAGCTCTCGAACAAGAAGAAAACAAAGTACTTCGCAGCCAACTTGAACTTTCCCAAGTTCGTCAAGAAATCGACAGACGTATCCAAGAGAAAGAAGAAGAATTCGAAAATACTCGCAAGAACCACCAACGTGCTCTCGACTCCATGCAAGCCTCCCTCGAAGCCGAAGCCAAGGGTAAGGCTGAGGCTCTTCGCATGAAGAAAAAGTTGGAAGCTGACATCAACGAATTGGAAATCGCTTTGGACCACGCTAACAAGGTAATTTTGACAAAATTATTTACCACTATTTATATAAATAAATTTGTATTTCATTTATAGGCCAACGCTGAAGCCCAAAAGACCATCAAACGCTACCAACAACAACTCAAGGACACACAAACTGCCCTTGAAGAAGAACAAAGAGCACGCGATGAAGCCCGCGAACAACTTGGAATCTCAGAACGTCGTGCTAATGCTCTTCAGAACGAGTTGGAGGAATCTCGCACTATTCTCGAACAAGCCGATCGTGCTCGTCGCCAAGCCGAACAAGAATTGGGCGATGCTCACGAGCAATTGAACGATCTTGGTGCCCAAAACGCCTCCTTGTCCGCTGCCAAGAGGAAATTGGAAACCGAATTGCAAACACTCCACTCCGATCTTGACGAACTTCTTAACGAAGCCAAGAATTCCGAAGAGAAGGCCAAGAAGGCAATGGTCGATGCCGCTCGCCTCGCCGATGAACTTCGTGCTGAACAAGATCACGCACAAACGCAAGAAAAACTCCGCAAGGCACTAGAAGCCCAAATCAAGGACCTCCAAGTCCGTTTGGATGAAGCCGAGGCCAACGCCCTTAAGGGAGGCAAGAAGGCCATCGCTAAACTTGAACAACGCGTTAGAGAATTAGAAAATGAATTAGACGGAGAACAGAGGCGGCACGCAGATGCTCAAAAGAATTTGAGAAAATCAGAACGTCGTATCAAGGAACTCAGCTTCCAAGCCGAAGAAGATCGCAAGAATCACGAGAGGATGCAAGACCTCGTCGACAAACTTCAACAAAAGATCAAAACATACAAGAGACAGATCGAAGAGGCCGAAGAAATCGCCGCTTTGAACTTGGCCAAATTCCGCAAGGCACAACAAGAACTCGAAGAAGCTGAAGAGAGAGCAGACCTCGCTGAACAAGCTATCGCCAAATTCCGTGCCAAGGGACGTTCAGGATCCGCAGCCAGAGGAGCCAGTCCAGCGGTAAGTTACTGAATATTAATGAAAATACAACTTCTACCTTTAAATTGTCAAACTTACATTAACAGTTCTTATTTGAAGATAACAAAAACGTAAAGTTAGTTAAAATAAAAAGTTTGACAATGCGTCTTTTTAAAAATGTACCTCTCCAAGAACTACGTACAATACTTACTGTGCGTGTTTTACGTGACACTGTCGTCTGAGATACCACCTCAGAAAGATAGATCTGAACCAACAAACGGACTGTCGGTTCTGCTGCGTGGAAGACGAAACTGCTGAACATATACTATGTTCATGCCCCGGCCTGGGAAGAATAAGGTTCAACATATTTGGTTACACTAACCTAGAACCTACCGATTTTAAAAAAATCTCACCCTATACAACCATGAACTTCGTAAGAAGGGCTGGATTGTGCGGTGAACTGTAGCCTCTAGGGGTGAGCCACAATAGACCTACAAAGGGTCGCGGTGGAGGGGCGACCACGCCCCACTCACATAAAACCTAACCTAACCTACTGTGCGTGTTTTCCAAACATTCTTTAAATAAATACTTACTTAAAATAATACCAACGGACACTTAAACTTTGCGTACATATTTATCTAATTTGAAAAAGAACTGTTCGTGTCGATTGTCAATCAAACAATAAGACGCTTATCGCCCGTGTTAGACCAGAGAAATTTATCAATCATTTTGAATTATATTTATTTGTCTTTAAAGCCGTCGAAACAATCTGTTGGACAACGTTTACAGATTTCATTGGAATAACGTCGTAGTTCAATAGTAAGTCTATTGATTGAGTCGTCTGTCGATTTTTTGTATGTGATATTTAGTTTTAATTCAAGCCTTACTACTCGATTTTTATTTGTTAAAAATATCGTTGATTTTCTTTCATTACCAATTTATTTATTGTTTATTATCTTTTATGTTGGGTTCAGATTAAGAATGTTGTTCTAACAAATGTGCAGTAACAAAAGGTTACAACATGCAGCTTTTGTACGGTATTCAGGATGCTTTGGGTCGATTTATCAGGTAATATTAGAAACTTTTGTGACCGTTTTATGTAATCGATAAACAACCCAAAGACACATTGTCCAATATAAGAAAAGTGTCAGCGGTAGCTGATGAAATACCTAACCAACGCGCGAGTCAGTCCAAACAGTTTCTACAATCGACCATGCACCAAAATTACTATTTAGAAACCTACCGATTTCAAGAAAATCTCACCACGAACTTCGTGAGAAGGGCTGGATTGTGCGGTGAACTGTAACCTCTAGGGGTGAGCCTCAATAGACCTACAAGAGTCGCAGTGGAGGGGCGACCTACGCCCTACTCCCATGATACCTAACCTAACCTAGAAATTAGTTTACAAACGAATCCTAGATTGTTTGAAATCGTCCCGTAAACCGTCTATGCGTGCTTGCAACTCGTTTTATCTGTTACTCGTGACCATTCACTGCACGATTTTTTTCGAATAGTTGAAACAAACCGTATTCACAGAAATCGTGGATAATAAATAACCCCAAGTGGATGATACTGAACGCACTTAAAAGAATGCGTTAAGATATGATCAATAGATTAGTTTGTTGTCGTTACTGTCAAATGACACGACCAATGATAAGCTCCGTAAGAAAACATGGCCGTATTTTATGACGTCATAACACACCTGCCTCATAAAGTGATTCATGAATCATGTTGAAGATTTATTTATTAGAATTATTCATCTAAATTTGGGTACTTTTAAAAAATAGTTTACATTTTATTGTCTTAAATGATAAATTGGCAAAACAGAAAAATTCAACGATAATGAGTAAATTAATGAAGGGTAGATTAGCAATTGCAATGTTGATATTGGTTGTAGAATGTGCCGTACGATTTTCCAATTGTTATATATTTGTTATCAGTCATTTACACTACTTTAAGACGTATTGTTGTAATTAAAGGTACATAGTTAGATTGCATGAGTTTATTTATACATACTTCTGTATAAAAACAGTGTTTAAAATTGTCGGATTGTAAGTGATTTCTTTGCGTGGCGAAGGTGATAGAAAAATACTTGTAAATTCGTAACTGGTAACGAAAAAATCAACATAATTTAAAATTATAGTCAAATAAACAACCTTTATGGTTATATCTACAAAGAGTCGTATCCGTTTTAAAAAATCGTTAGTGACTAAGTCGGAACCATGCGGCGGCAGACTCTTTGATAAATGTTGATGTTTCGTAACCTCCGGATGCGATTTTGTAGAGATTTATTTAATATTTATTTTATTTAACGTTTGTTTGAATATTTCAGCCCCCAAGACAGCGCCCCACCTTCGGAATGGGAGATGCTCTCGGCGGACCATTCCCCCCGAGGTTCGACCTAGCACCTGATTTCGAGTGAAAATGCGCTGTGTTAAGATCTAAAATTATAGAAAAAAAACACACACATATATAAATAAAAGAACTGTTTTTTTAATCGCAGTAATAACAACCATATAGCGATTAAACTTTTATTAATTTTTTATTTTTGTTTTTGAATATTAGAGTTTGTATGATTCCGTATATGTTCGAGAGAAAAAAGGGAACGAAGGGATTTTCAGAGACACGTTTTACCATCCACAGCCCTTTCGATCTCTTCATTTCTCAAAATGCCAATTATTTTGTTATGAAGATATGTAGGTTGTAAAATGATTATTGTATGTATGAAATATTGTATGATATAAGGCACCAATAAACATAAAAGTTATATTGTTTTTTTGAGTACTTTTCGAAATCATTCGCATCACAAGTAGACTTGATTTTTTAAAGAAAGATCTCTGTCAACAACCTTACCATATTTTCAACATCAGCAGATGTGCAGTTCCGGTTCGTACCGAATTGGGTAACAGTAGCGTATCGTAAATATTTTGTAACGGTTACCAAATATTTATGTAGCAGAAAATGGATTAAAATTAAAAGTAAATAAAATATATATGCTGACGATACAGTTATCTTAGCTGGAACACACGAAGACCTACAGACGCTAATTAACAGAATGGTCACAGTAAGCGAAGAATATGGACTATCACTAAACATAAGCAAAACAAAATATATGCTGATAACAAAAACAACTCAAGACAATCGTAAGATATATGTGAGGAACCAGCCTATTAAAAGATTAATACCTAGGCACGATTATTAATGAGAACAATGACAGCTCCCAGGAAATACGAGTCAAAATAGAACAGGCGAGAAGTACCTTCACAAGAATGAAGAGGCTTTTCTGCTGCAGAGATTTAAACCTTGATTTAAAAATACGACTGATGAGATGCTATGTGCTGTCTATACTATACTATGGGTTGGAGGCCTGGACACTGAAGGTAACCGACATGAGGAGACTGGAGGAATTTAAGATGTGGATATACCGGAGAATATTGAGGATCTCATGGGTAGATAGAATAACAAACGTGGAAGTGATGAGACGTATGCATAAGGAGAGAGAAGTGATTCCGACAATTAAGAGAAGAAAACTGCTGTACATGGGACATGTCATGAGGGGAGAAAAATATCAAATGATACAAATAATTATGCAGTGAAAAATCCAAGACAAGAGATCTATAGGAAGAAGACGAAATTCATGGCAAGGACCTTAGGGATTGGTTTGGATGCAGTAATAATGAACTATTTAGAGCTGCGGTCTCAAAAATAAGAATTGCTATGATAATTGCCAACCTTTGAAGTGGAGACGGCACCTAGAGAAGAAGAAGAATAAAATATATAGTTATATATATTTTCGAGATCATTAGCGGTTACTCTTTTAGTCAGTGACAGAATATAAAATATACGGATGCGAAGTCTGGACCCTAAAGGCCGAAACACTAAGACGGCTGGAAGCATTCGAGATGTGGGTATACAGAAGGCTCTTTAAAATACCCTGGACAGACCACGTTAGTAATGAAGAGGTTTTGAGAAGGATAGGTAAGGACAGAGAGTTAGTTGTCGCCATAAAGAAGAGGAAAACCGCGTACTTAGGACATGTAATTCTGAGTGCTCGAATGAAGCTGCTGAAAATAATAATGGAGGGCAAAATAGAAGGCAAAATAGAAGACGGAACCGAAAGAAGAAGAAGAATATAAAATAACTCCCTTATTCTAAACGCTCAAAAACAGAACAAAAACCATAAACGAATACATCCAGACCAAAAGGGTTCCTCTGAACGAGTGGAAAAAATATTTTAGAAACCTATATGACAACACTGACAATACGGTAGAACCTCAATCACAAGAAACAAAGGAAGAGATCACGAATAGATTAACGGTTACAGAGGAGGAAGTTAATGAGAAGATTAAAAACCTGAAGAACAGAAAAGCTCCGGAAGTGGACGACATCCCCAACGAACTTATAAATTATGGAGGTTTTTTTTTTTTTTATTCGTGTCAGAAGCGTCACAAAATAAAACACAATAAGCACCAAATATACATAAAATAGTACACAATACAATAAAATTAGACGTAAACACGTTCACTATAGCAGAGACGCAAGAGTACAACATAAATTGTCAATATAAAAACATTTTTTGCCCAGAAGCGGGCGACGTCGATTGCATTTGGCTTCGCTGCCACAAGGTCCTCTATGGTACATTTGGCGGGGCACAGTGGGCAAGTAAACATATGTTGCGTGGTTTGTAATACACCGCAGTCGCAAAGAGTAGAGTCCACTCGGTAGCCCCACTTATTAAGGGTGTCTCTCGACCTCGCTGTGCACGTACGCAGTCGATTTAGCGCCTTCCAGGTCTCCCAGTTTTCGTCGCTTCCTGGTGCAAGTTCTTCCGTCGGTATCATCCAGTGTTGGTTTGAGGTCTTCCCCCAAAGGTCCACTCTGGTTTTAGGTTCCTTGTAGTCTTTTGTCGATCTGAGGAAGCTTCGCCTTGATTTTAATCGCTGATGCGCCGGTTGGAGACCGTAGAGGGGGTGGCGTTCAGATGTTGCTGCTTTGGATCGTTCTTTGAGTGCAGCTGCCTCTCTGCGGATGGCAGGAGGGGCGATGCCAGCTAGGTGGTGGATCTTGTTCAGGGGTGTTGGCTTCAAGCATCCGGTGATGATTCTGCTTGTCTCATTGAGTGCGACATTAACCTGTTTTGCATGCGTTGATCTATACCAGATCGGGCATGCATACTCGCCAGCAGAGTGACAGAGGGCGAGTGCTGAGGTTTTGAGGACCTTGGGTTTAGCTCCCCAATTAGAACCTGTCAGCTTGCGGATTATGTTATTTCTTCCGCTGACCTTCAGTTTGGTATTGAGGCAGTGACGTTTGTATGTTAAAGCCCTATCCAGTGTTACGCCCAGGTATTTAGGGTTAGGACAGTGCTCCAATTGTACCCCCTTCCATTCGATCTGTAGCCTTCTGAATGCCTGTTTATTCTTAAGATGGAAGGCGCATACCTGCGTCTTAATAGGATTTGGCTTCAGTTGGTTATTACGGTAGTACAGATCCAACTCCACTAGGGCCGCACTCAGACACTGTTCCACCTCTTCGAATGTTTTCCCTTGTACTGTGATTGCCCTATCGTCTGCGTATATATAACTGTTTGTGCCTTCAGGGAGGGGTTGGTCGTTGGTATAAATATTGAAGAGTAGTGGTGCCAATACGCTTCCCTGTGGCAGGCCATTTCTCTGGTTTCTCCACCTACTTCGCTTTCCCTGAAACTCCACCTGGAACCTCCGATTTTGGAGCAGGTTCCTGATGATGCCTGTAAGGTTAATATCTTTGGTTGTATGATATATCTTCTGCATCAGGAGCCGAAGATTGATGGTGTCATATGCTGCTGTGAGGTCGATGAAAATGGCACCCGTTATATATCCCCCTTGGAAACCGTCCTCGATATGCTGAGTTAGATTTAACACTTGTGCCGCACAGCTTTTTTCGGCCTGTTGCGGTATGAGACTTGGGTCCACAGCTACGAATAGGCGGTTATATATTAATCTTTCGAAGATTTTATATGTGTGGCACAGCAGCGAGATCGGGCGGTACCTCTTTGGGTCGTTAGCTACTTTACCTGGTTTGAGGTCAGCTATGATCTTAGCTTTTCGCCAGATGCAGGGTAGTTTGCACTGTTGAAGACAGGCATTAAACATATCCAATAGCCACTTTTTTGCTTTTGGCCCAAAATGCTTGATCTGCTCAGTCAAGATGTCGTCCGGTCCAGCGGCCTTCCGTGGTTTGCATTTCTTTATGGCGATGTTCAGCTCTTCCATGGTAAAGGGAGTGGACAGTTCGGTCGTTTCGTCACCCTCTATTCGATTAATATAGGTTGATTTTTTGGGGGGGCATTTGGTCTGGCTTACCATTTCTTACGGAGCTGAGTGGCTATTTGATCCACTGTTACATTGGCATGGGCTCTTGAGTGAGTTGGGTCGCTGTTTAAGCGCTTTAATAGTTTCCACGCTTTATGGCTGCTTATGCTCATATCGAGCTCCTCCATCAGTTTGACCCAGTTCTCTCTTTTGGCCTCGGATAGAGAGGTGATTAGTTGTTTGCCCGCCTCTATTGTGTCTTCTCCCAGTGGGTTGGCTTCAAAAAGGGTTAGGTAGTGTTGTAGTTGGGCTTTCGTCGCTGTTGTTAGGCCTTGGATATAATTAGTATTGCAACCCCTAGGGATAGAGAGACGTGAACATTTTTTGACGGTGTCTACAAAGCCATCGTAGGACTTCGGGGTGGGCACAAGTGTGTCTAGAGCATCATCCAGCAGTTTCTGAAATTTGGGCCAGTTGGCTTTTTGGAAGTTATATCTGCGTCTAAAGGGGATGCTATGAGGTCGAGATATAGCCATAACCTGACACATAATTGGCCGGTGTTGTGTATTTGGGATAGGTGGACATACTCCCTTGACGCATTGAAGGTTTATCCGATCACTCACGAACATCAGATCTGGGTTAGACCCTCTCCGCCATCTGGCACTATTGAAGGAGGCTGGTAATTTATTGTCATGCAAAAGAGTTAGATTGTTAGCATCCGCCCACTGGATCACGGCCTCCCCGTTTCTGTCATCGTCGGGGTACCCCCACAGGCTGCTGTGACTATTGAAGTCTCCGACCACGAAGTGTGCTTTGCCTACATCCAGCGGGCAGAATTCGTTTGCCCTTATTTCGGTGTTTGGTGGCTTATACACAGAGGTAATAGTGCAGTTGTCCAGCTCCACCGTTAATATCTCGATTTCATTTTCCTCGGCTACGCTAGTGGAACGGACGAGCACATCGGGCTTAATGAAAACTGCACTTCCGTATTGTCTATGGGGCCTTTCGGCAGCAAGCCACATGCCTTGGATTATGGGTCTCTTTTGGTAGCTATCTCTGTGGGTCTCTTGTATGCATAAGACATCACAGTCATATTGTTGGCACATGTCTCGCAGTAGCTCTTCCTTACATGCGGATATACCCTCGATGTTTACAGAGATAATAGTCATCTTTGGGCCTGAGAAGGTCCTTTGTGGTACATACATTTTCCAATGCTTCTGGAGTGAAAGGATCAGCCAGCCGAAGCTGTTGCCCAGGGGACGCCCGAATGTATATTTAACACATTCTACGAGGAGGCTCCTTTCATGTCCAATTATGGAGGTAAAGAGCTAGAAAGAAAATTAACGGAACTGTTTAACAAAATAATAACCACATCCAGCATACCAACAGAGTGGCACAAATGTATCACCATACCAATTTTTAAAAAGGGACAAAAAACCAATCCGGAAAACTACAGAGGCATAACCCTCCTTTGCACCACTATGAAACTGCTCACCAGCATTGTCAAAATGAACCACAACGATTTCGGAAAAACAGATCGACAACTGATGCCCTGTTTATTGTGAGACAGGTAAAAGAGAAGGCGATCGAATTCAGCTACCCTCCTTATGTGTGTCTTATTGACCTAACTGAAGCATTTGACTAAGTACATCATCATCAGTCAGCCCTTTGGGTCCACTGTTAAACACAGGCCTCCCTAATCATTTTTCATTCTAATCGATTTTGTGCTGTTTGTATCCAGTTGTTGCGGATCCTTTTAATATCGTCCGATCAACGCGTAGGCGGTCTTCCTCTACTTCGCTTGTCCGTTGTAGGTCTCCACTAAAGAAGTTCCACTTAAGCTTCGCAACAGCTCCAACAACATCGCTGACACCGGTTCTTCAGCGCAAATCCTCGTTTCTTATGTGGTCCTTCAAGGTCACACCAAGCATGGATCTCTCCATCTTTCTCTGTGTAACTCTAAGTTTCTTAGCTGTTGCTGTTGTTAGTGTTAGGGTTTCTGAGCCATATGTCATCACTGGCAGTACGCGCTGATCGAAAACTCTTCTTTTTAGATTGACGTGGATGTCACTCTTGAAAATGTCTTTAAGTCTTCCGAAAGCTGCCCATGAGAGAGTAAGCCTTCTCTTTAGTTCGCACGTTTGGTTATCCCTTGAGATGCTGACCTCATAGCTAAGGTACACATATCTACCTACCATTTGAATTTCAGCTCCGCCAATCTTTAAGCCACAGCTGGTAACAACGTTTGTCATGAATTTTGTTTTTGCCATATTGATATTAAGACCGACTTTTCCACACACCTCTTGCCGGTCCTGCAGCATCAGTCGCATTTCTTCTAGATTGTCCGAGAATAGCACTGTATCATCTGCAAAACGTAAGTTGTTTAGGTTCTTGCCATCTATGTTTATACCTCTCTGACTCCAGTCCAACTGTTTAAATGCACTCTCCATGACTGTAATAAACAGCTTTGGTGACATCGTGTCGCCTTGCCGAACACCACGTTATTAGTTATTGAACGACAAAGTACAGCTGCCCGATATACTGGACATATTGAGAGAGAAACAAATTCCAACATCAATCATAAACATAATCAGAAATCTGAACACTACAAGAATAAAAGTAGACCATCAAACAACAAAAGACATACCGACACTAACAGGAATAAGACAGGGTGATAGTATCTGCCCATTCCTTTTTAACCTCGTCATGGACGAGATTATACACAGTGTGACAACAATAAACAGGGGATACAGACTAAACAAAAAACCAATCAGCATTTTGTGCTATGCGGATTATGCGGTCATCCTGGAAGAAACGGAAAACGATCTGCAAAGGCAAACACAAGTTTTATCAGACTTGTGAAAAATACAACATTTCAATCTCCATTAATAAAACAAAATGTATGACCTTATCAAAAGAACCATTAAGGTGTAAAGTCGTAATAGACAATAAACCAATAGAACAGGTAATGAGCTTCGGTTACTTAGGAGCGGACACATCAAGCAGCAACAACCCGATAAATGACATAAAATCACAGGTCAACAAAGCCGCGACAATTTCAGGATGTCTGAGAGATATCATCTGGAAAAACAACCACATGCGCATTGATAATAAAGTCTTGTGTTAGACCGGTGCTAACCTATAGTATCGCGACTAGATCTGACACGAATAAGACAAAGAGCATCCTTAGAACAGCGGAGATGAAAACCTTAAGAACCATCACAGGGAAAACATTTAAAGACAGGGTGAGAAACAGCGACATAAGAGAGGCATGCAAGGTGAAGGACATAGTGAGATGGGACAGGAAAAGAAGAAGATATTGGCGTGACCACATAGACAGAATTGGCCAAGAGAGACTAGCATACATCGCTAAAGACCGAAAACCAGCAGGCCGACGACCGCTAGGAAGACCACCTAAGAGATGGAGAGATAGCTGGAACTCTGTCTCACAGGATAACCAAGCGAATTGAGCTTTGGTAATTAACAGACCTTAATGTCTTCTCGAAGTATAAGAAGAATACATAATACATGATAATTTTTCATTAATACATCTATTATATTAATTTTTTTATTTAAATTTCATTTTAACTATTGACATTGTTATTTTCATCAAGAAAAAAATATAAAAGTTCATAAAAAATAAGGTACTTCCAACACATATACGAAGCCAGAATTATTTATAAAAAAAATTAATACCTACTTATCAAGACATAGGAGTGATAAATGATGTAGAATAAGATCAATAAACAATCGTTGCAATTCCATACAAATTTAGAATATATCTTGTTGGAGCTCAGTACTTTTAGAGCAGCCTGTCTGTTTGAGAAGTTTTTTTTCACTAGAGGTCTGTCAGTCAGATCTCTTGCACACAATTCGATAGCGAAGACTTCAGTCTGAAAGATTGTAGCATACCTACCAAGGCTAGTAGATTTTTCAGTCTTTGATTTTCTAATAAAAATACCAGCCCCAACTCCATCTAGGTTTTTAAGTCATCTTTGTACGAGGTGTACCACTAAAAAAGGACGCCGGCTTTATCTCGAAAACAATTTGCCGCATAGGTTTCGGAAAAAATATTTATAATAAAAGTGGCCAAGAGAAATTTTTGGAAATTATTTTCAAGATTCCAGGACAGCCGCTAGAAGGCGTAATTGCATTGGCCAGTTTAAAAAACGGGTTTTATGAAAATTTGATATATCAAACACTTTTTTCACAATCTCGAGTTGATACCCAATCATTTCGATCAAAAAAAATTGCGCTAGCTCTTTAAATAAAAGAGGAAGAGAAGGATGAATAGCACTATGAAAAAAACACCAGGCTCTTAGAATTCCGTTTTACCAAACTGTAGTAATAAGAGTTTTTTCATGGTGCTATTGATCCTCCCCTCCCTCTTTTATTTAAAGAGCTAGCGCAATTTTTGTCCATCGAAATGTTTGGATATCAACTCGAGATTATGAAAAAAGTATATTTGATATGTCTTGATATATCAAATTTTCATTAAAATCCGTTTTTTAAACTGGCCAATGCAATTACGCCCCTCTATCGGCCGTCCTGGAAACTTGAAAATAATTTCCAGAGATTTTTCTTGGCCACTTTCATCATAAATATTTTTTCCTAAACCCCTGCGGCAAATAGTTTCCGAGATACAGCTGGCGTCCCTTTTTAGTGGTACACCCGGTACATTACGTAAAAGGAGTAATCCACCTGGGCCTTCTACTCCTTAACAGGAGAATTAAAGAAATGGACTTAACTAAGGAGCTGGAAAGGTACAAAAAGCAGACAATGCTGCAGTGCCTAAGGCAAATTAGATCTCTTTCACAACTCCTATTTATTAATTCATTCATTCAAGTCTCTGGAAAATAGATTGCTCCCCTCACCAACTCATCTCTTTTCGAAAAGAGGACTTTGAAAGACTTTTCTTTGTGTATTCTTGTGGCAAGCATGTCAGCAACCATCCTTAGGATTTGGTGGTTTTTTTGTTTCACCCAGTATCCCAAGGTGAGCCCCAAGTCACTTTACTTCAATTTGCCTTTCCAAAGAAATCTGTAGGAAGCTATCCTTGCCTTCTTCTCTAAGAGAACATCTAAGGGCTAGTAAGTCTTTCGCCAAGGAAAGCTAAACAGCTTCTCGAGTTGGATAAGAAAGACTTGAAACTGGTGACGGGACTCCTCACTGGACACTGCCCTCTAAGGTACCACCTGAAAAAGATGGGCAAAGCAGAGAGTGAAAGTTGCCGCTACTGCGAGAACCTCGCTGAAACTGCAGAACATTTGTTTTGCGCATGCCCAGCGCTTTTTTGCAAGAGGATCAATTTTCTGGAAGGGGCCTTCCTAAAGCCATTCGATATCAGAAACTTAGCCCCCAGGAAACTGATAAACTTTACTCGAAGTCTCGGAATCCCGGGCCTCGAATAGATTAAGGGTTATGCACAAAAGATCTGATAGGTCGAAGTGCTTGACAGGCAGCATGGCCTTAAAATTCTGCAGCAGGTGGGATTTGACGATAGAGACCTGCGTATCATTATTGGCATCAATGTGCAAACATTTGACTCGGCCGGAACACATCAAAGGAAGTAAAAATACGTCGAGGAGTAAGACAGGGGTGCATTCTGTCTCCTTTAATATTAAATAATTACTCTGAATATAACTTCAGAGAAGTTTTGGACGAAATGGACATTGGTATTAAGGTAAACGGAATTAACATGAATAATTTGAGATATGCGCTAATTGCTGCTAGTCAAGAAGAACTGCAAATACTCATAAACAGAGTGACCGAGTCATGTAACAAGTATGGACTTAGACTCAATACTTCAAAAACAAAGTTATGGTTGTCAGCAAAACACCAATACAAATCAGGGCATACGGGATACAGCTAGTAAAGGTTAACAACATCTCATACCTGGGCGCTAATATCAATGACAACTGGGACATGAGCAAAGAAATAAAGATCCGTATCGAAAAAGCCAGAACCAACTTCTTTAAATTAAAAAGAATTCTCTGCAACAAAGGAATCACTTTAAAATTAAAAATCAGACTAACACGCAGCTATATATTCTCCACATTGCTTTATGGAGTAGAGAGTTGGACGCTGACCGACTCATTATTAAGGAGGCTGGAGGCCTTTGAAATGTGGGTCTACAGAAGAATCCTACGAATAAGCTGGATGGACCGAATAAGAAATGAGGTGGTTCTACAACGAATGAGGAAAAACACGGAAATAATTAAAATAATAAAAGGCCGAAAACTCGAATACTTTGGACACGTGATAAGGTATCCTTCATTTAGTGATGCAGAGTAAGATTGCCGGAAGTAGAGGTCCAGGACGAAGAATAACATCTTGGCTCCGAAATCTTCAAGAGTGGTATCGCAAATCATCCGTTAAACTATTCCGAGCTGCGATAAACAAAGTTATTATAGCCAATATGATTGCCAACGTACCATAATCGGACAGGGTACCGGAAGAAGAAGAAGATTATTATTATTATTCATTTGTTTTTCTGCCAACACCCTTCGCTCAATGTCACTGTCATACTTTCCATCTCTCGTAAACTTTGAACCCAAGTACACAAATAGTATAGTGTGTTAAAAACAAATTCTTTAGAAAGTATGTAGAATTGTCGAAAACAAAGTAGTAATTTCCAAGTTCTTACTCACGCAGACTACGATTATTATTAAAATCGATAAAAACTAATTAACGACTAAAGCATTTAACAACAATATTGCGGAACACCCTGTATTATTTTTAAGCAAAAATTTCATTATGTATGCGGTACTTATCTAATGTTTGCCACGTTTTTGAAATAATGAAATAACGATGTATAGTCAGTGCGAATTAATTTTTTTTTATTTTGAATAATGTCGAAAAAATTTAATCTAGTTCACGTTTTCTAACAAATCTATTATGTATTCTACAATAATGACAAAGTGCATTCGGTGCGTGAATTTCATCTTCAATAGTCACAGAAACCAAAAAACTATTTACCTACAATGTTCGAAAGAATATAAACTTATTCTTCGACATGGTTATTAAATCTGTAACGATGTTATTAAAAGAATCGCCTATTATGAAAAATGGTAAGTTCTTTTTTATATTTATTGTAATTACTGACTACTTTCTGGCTTAAATTTCTTGAATTCTCGACAAGCTTTTAGTATAAGAACAGCTAAAACAAAAATAAATCGAAGTCTGCGCTTTATACTTGACGAAGAACCTTTCTTCTTCTTAAGTACCATGTCCTTCTAGAAAGTTGGTCACCAACAAGCCTATCCTTACTCTGTCGACGGTAAGTCTGAACAGAAAACTTGAATTGAGTTTATACCAGTCACGTAGATTCTTGAGCCATGATGCTTCTCTGCGGCCCGGCTTTCTTTTACCATAAATTTTTCCCTGTATGATGTTCTGCAGTAATCGGTATTTTTCGCCTCTCATAATATGCCCGAAATATTGCAGTTTCCTTCTTTTGATGGTGGTAAGAATTTCGCTGGATTTATTTAGACGTTGGAGTATTACCAAGTTGGATACTTTTTCCATGAAACTTTTAATATTTTCCTGTAAGCCCACATCTCAAAGGCTTCAAGTCGTCTTTCTTTGTACTTGTTTATAGTCAAGGCTTCCTTACCGTACAGCAGGGTGGAGAAGACATAACATCTGAGAAGTCGGATTCTTGGAGTTAACTTCAGATCTCTACAGCACAAGACCCTACTCATGTTTTTAAATGCTGCTCGAGCCTGCTCAATCCTTTGTTTTTATTATTCAAAGAATGTAGTCATTGTTGGGGCTTGTATTTGACTTTATCATCGTTTCTGAAACCGGTAGATCGCGATAAAGCTAGCTATAAGAATCTAGCTATGTAATCTTTCAATATTTGTAGCAGTTTTTTGACAACATTGACACCCCCTGCTGTTGACTGTTATGAAAAGAACTTAAATCTCGACAGGAGGTAATTTGGGACTTATTGGAAAATGCTACTGATTAAAAAACCCTTGTGTGTGATTTTGCGAATTATTGCCCCTATGTGGGGTACAATCTTACCCCTGGTGTGCAGCAGTTTAAATATTATTTGTCTCGTTGATAATGCAAAACTTTGATAATAGTTAAAATATGATAGTGAGAAGGTGTTTATTTAATTTTTTTGCGATTTTAGAGGCACAATATGCATACATTTAATTTTAAGTAAAATCATTAAATGCTGAACGGTTTTTTCAAAAATCTTTTTTTCCCTATGAACGATTACGGTGTCACGGTGTCTAATAATGTGTCTCGGCATGACGATGTTGCTAACATCGCAAAGTCAGCAAGATAGAGGCTAGGTTTTCTGCAGAAAGCTAGAAAGTTTTTTACTTCTGATCAACTGTTGACGACGTACAAGGCTCAAATCCGACCTCTACTGGAGTATTGCTCGCACATTTGGGGTTCAGCACCAAGGCATTCTCTTCCTCTTCTAGATTCCATTCAGAAAAGGGCCATTCGGTTGATAAACAGCTCAACTCTCACAGATACCCTTCACCCTCTAGAACATAGAAGAAGAGTTGCAGACCAGACATTACTCTACAGATATTTCCATGGTAGATACTCCAGAGAAATAAAAATTCTTGAACCATCACTGGCCAGAGAATTCGGCACGCTGATCAGTCTCACCCATTTACTCTCAAGATTGACACTACAAGGACCAATCTCCATCAAGAATCCTTCTTTTACAGGGCTACTACAGAATGGAACAAGCTTCCGAAATTAGTTTTTCCAGAGAACTATAACCTGCAACTTTTCAAAAAGCGGGTCCACAATTATCTTCTTTTTATAATCTCTCCCCCTTCTAATAATCGCAGTTCAGGCCGTCCCCGGCTCACACGATAGGTCTATCCTTTTTGCGACTATTTTCAGTAAAAAAAAAAGCAAAAAAATGTTTTAACAACAAAACACAAAACAATCGTTATGCCAACAATCAGGAAAAGTCTTTCAGTATCTCGTATTGCCTCCACGTGCATTCACAATTGCTTGCATTCTTCGTGGCATCCCTAAAATTAAGTTTGCAGTCGATTCCTGAGAAATAAGTTTCCATTCCTTTAAAAGTGCTTGCCACAACAAGTCAATGAAGTAGGAACACGACTTTGAATTTTTCGATTAAGCATGTCCCAAACATATTCAATTAGATTAGCATCTAGACTTATTGCTGGCCACTCCATAACGGGGATATTAACTTTGTCCAATATTGTCGACTGATTAATGCAGTGTGAAGCCTTGCAATAAGAGAAAGTTATCTTCAACAAAAGAAGCATATGAAACAACGACATCTTAAAGAATCTCATTAATATACCAAACAGCTTTCAGGGACCATCCTGGAACGATGTACAACTCTGTATGTGCGGTTAAAGAAATCTCTGCCCAAACCATAAGTGAACCTCCTTCGTAGGCTACTCAAGAGCTAAAGTACACTCAGCATATCACTCCCCTGGTCTTAGCCACACTATTTTACGACCATCGATGAATCTTAGGCAAAACCTGGACTCGTCTGTGAATAAAACCCCCCAGTTTAGGTGATCGAGATACACAATGACGTCTGAGAAGTTTGGGACCTGTAGCAAGTCTGCGACTGCTAAGGTTTTTTCCGCAAGTCGTCGCCAAACTGTCCTCTCACTTACATTAACACCCCCAGCATCTTGAAGTTGATTCCTAATATCTACAGCTGTAGCATGACGATCTCGCAAACTTTGTAAAACGATAAAGCAGTCATCTTGGACGTTAGTTTCTCGTTGAGGGCCAGTTCCAGGTCGCATCAGTTTCCAAACAACGTGAATGAATTCTCTGCACAGTACTTCTGGATACTCCATATTGCAAAGCCACATACCGCTGACTTTTTCCATCTCGAAGTAATGCAACAATAGAAGCTGCTGTATCACAATTTACTATAATTGTGAAAGTTTAAAAATAATCTGAGATTTACTTTGACATTTGAATTTTTCAATTTCGAGGTTAGGTTTGTCAACAAAACAGTAGAACCCATTGAATACGCCAACTTAATAACTTGCACAAATTCAATCATTTCGGCTTATTTTTGAGCTTATGTTTTTTTTGTCTTGGAGGCAGATATTTTTTTTGGTGGCATTGCCTTTTGGTTTCTGGTCCATCCAGTTTTTAACTTATCAAGAATGTCCAAGCTGTTCGACCCCGAGAAAGGTTTTTTAGAACCATTGTCCCTACAGGAAGGTGAATGCGTGAGTCGAAATTTCGGTCCTTACACAATTCTTCTCGATCCCAAAATCAAGATCGGTAACGAATTCATCACCAAAGTTGTAAAATCAAGTCCTTTGGTTCCATATCCAAGGCAAGATTATTTAAATTCTTGATCAAGAAATGTATCAAAACTCTGGATACCAAGCAAAAGACACAGCACTTTATCGGTGTACTGGATATTGCTGGTTTTAAATTCTTCGACCTAAGTCATAAATTTTCGATTGCCACAACTGTTCAATCGATATCAAAAATCCTTTAAATCTTTTTCTCCCTCTGGCTGTGCCCACTTCAGCTGATGCTGATGGTTACAACGTTTTACGTCTTCCGATTCCTAATCGCCATTCTTCTCTGTTTATCCACAGGCCCTTTTCCAAATCCTTCCCTCGAATTTCCTTGTCCACTCCGTCTCTCCAGCTTCTGCGTGGTCTTACTCGTTTTCAGTTTCCTTGCGAGTACCAGTTTAGTACTTTCTTTGTCCATACCATTTTAGCTGTTATAATGTTATCAATAATGTCGTGTTGTATTCCCATTTCTTGTCTAATGGTTTCATTTGGGACTCTATCTCTGCTGGATTTTTCTGCCGCTCTTCTCCAGAAGTCCATTTCTGTGGCTTTTAGCTTTCTTTTAATTTTTTTTTATCGGCCTTACCTCCGAGCTATATGTTATTATGCTTTTTACGATGGAGTTATAAATTCTTTTTTTATTTTTTTTGTAATGTTTTTGTCCCATAGAATGCTGTTCAGCATGGAAGTAGCTCTTCTCCCCTGTACGTTTTTGTCCGATATTGCTTCGTCTAGTATCCCTTGCCACGTCTTTTTCGTTCTCTAAAGAGTACTCTGCCAGTGGTCTCTCTACTGGCAAATTATGCCCGAGCTCAGCCATAGAGGGTAGAAGAAAAAAAATATAAAAGTGAGCCGCGCCACCGACTTAGACGGTTCAAGCCGGAAACCCCTAGGTCTTATAGGCACTAGCAGAGCCACACGATATACAACTAAGATTATGGTGAACCAAATAAATAAAATTATAGCAAAAATATATTGGATACTTTACTCACACAAAAGCCATCAACATCGAGCTCATGAAATATCTGGAAGACTCAGGAATTATCAATGATAGGCAATATGGCTTCCGCCATCAGAGATCAACTGGTGACCTGCTCGCATACGTCTCACATATATGGCAGCTATCTATTGAAAAGTATGGAGAAACTTTAGCTGTGGCACTAGATATCTCCAAGGCGTTCGATCGAGTTTGGCACCAGGGACTCCTCGCCAAGCTTCCATCTTATGGCTTGCCCCCTCAGCTGTGTTCTCTGCTTGCTAGTTTTCTCTCAAACAGGTCTCTCCATGTAGTGGTCGATGGAGTTTCATCTGACACTCTACTCATAAATGCTGGTGTTGCGCAAGGATCCATTCTAGCACCAACACTATTTTTACTTCACATCAACGACCTATTGAAAGCAACTTCATGTCCCGTACACAGCTTTGCTGATGATAGTACCCTCCATACCGCATTCTCTTCCAGGGCCCCTATATCAGCCCGTGAAACCAGAAATGAACGAGGAAGAAATGTTAACAATATAAATATGGACTTAGCAACAATTCTCGAATTAAATGGTTTTTCTTCAAAATCCAATTAAGATGGCCCAAATACAGCCAGATATGAAAGAAAAAACCGTAGAGGTTCTGCTCACGTGTTAATATCAAATCGTTCCAAAAACTATCACCACCACCCGACTTCGACGACTGACACCAAGCGACTCCCAAACTACTGACTCCCAGGCCGGATATCAAGAAAAATGACACGGGGCACGCATCAGCCAACCATCTTCGCAAATCTATGTTCCAAACTCATAATCGCACTCGTCCGTGTTGATAGCCAGCCCATCCACACAGAAATGCAAACCAAACAATAATATAGCTGACAATACACGACAATCGAGGCCAAAAATCTAATAACAAAAACCCCCACTCCATCTCCATCGATTAACAAAAATGTCACAGCCATTAATAATTAAATCCTAACACTACAAGGTATGCAACACTATTTACAACGAGTGATAAATTTAAATTACAACAAAATACGGTAAGCGAAACTATTTACGAGCACCTGAGAAATACCAGACTATCAGAGACCCAATTAATAATGGAACTGTAGAAGGGAAAAAAATAGGCACGTGACACCCTTCCTTAGATATTTTTATTCCCAGGTATTTGTATATATTGCATTGTTTGATGGTCTGTCCCGTTGCTAGGTCTTCTTGCTGTCCTCCTATGTACAAATACTCCGTTTTTATAATCCAGACCTCATTTTTCATACTCGTCGATGAGCTTTCGGCTCATATATTCCTTGTCATCTATATCTTGTGCAATAACTACTTGGTCATCAGCAAAAGAGAGTGTATGTACTGTCGTGTCGTCATCCACTGGTATTCCCATGCTATTGCATTTTCGTTTCCATGTCTTCAGCGCGTGTTCCAAGTAAATTTTAAATAGAGTCGGAGATATACAGCAACCCTGTTTAAGACCCTTGGTTACTGTGAATCCAGATGTTAATCCTTCGTTGGTTTTGACTTTGGATGTGGAGCCCGCGTATAAAGACTTCACAGCTTTTATTATTTCCATGTTTATGTTGCTATGTTGAAGAGCCTCCCAAAGTTTTACTAAAGGTATACTGTCGTAGGATTTTTTTAGATCTACGTACAGGAGATATACTTTTTGATTTCGTGCTTCTTTCTTTTCTTGAATTTGAGTTAGCGTAAACAGGTGGTCGACTGTAGATTTTCCTGCTCTGAAGCCTGCTTGTTCTAAAGAAGTTTGAAGAAATTTGGTTGAAACCGGTTAATGACCTAAAACTTTACGAAGGTAAATGGGTCACACTGTATACAAATTGTTACTCCAATAAATATTGAATTGTGTTTATAAAAGGCAAAGTTTCAAAATGTAGATAACACTTTATAAACATCGCTAGATATGATTTTTGTTTTATATTTACTTATCTTAAATGGAAGACTGCTAACGCATTAAAATTAATATTTATCGAGGAAACAATCGACAATCTAAACTTTCCATATCGTCGCAAATAATAATTTGATCTTTTAACTCCCCTACTAAAAGTTAAAGACTGTTTAAACGCATCATTCGAAATTTTATCAAATTTCATTCGAAAAGTCGCACTTTGTAATAGTTTATAAATCATGTTTGTTCTGATAGTGCATTGTTAAATTGATTAATAGTGTCGCCATGTTCGCTTAAACTCAGTAACATGACGTGCTGTGACGAAGTTCTGTATACGCGGTGAGTCAATTTTGAGCGGAACTAATTTTTTCAACAACTCTTCTGCAGTTCTTTCGACACACATTTTTTTATGCAGTCTTCATTACATTACTTCACAGTCGTATTTTTAATAATATCGATTTTGCAGTCCAAAAAAAAATAAACGTTATTGTATTAAGCAGTGTTTACGGTGGACTAACTCTGTAGTTATAAACAATAAATAAATGTAAATCTATGAATGACGATAACGAACACTTGATTCCCTCAACTAGCCATGAGATTTCCAGAAACAATGAATGTTCCCGTAAGTTTTAGAACAAGAAATTGCAATACGATGTATATGTGTTATTAGTTAAATATGTATTATATTTTAATGGTTTTATTACAGCTATTAACAGCATTGCCCGCGACTTCATCCACTTGAACCGTGGTCTTTATTTGTAAAAAAATATGCTTTACGAATCAATTCATTGACCACAAAGAGGAAAAAATAAAACGAAAATACTGATTTACAAGTTTGGGGTCTTTTTAATACATCCCTGCTTTATTAATATTTTTCTATAGCCAACGGCTGGACCGATTTTGATGAAATTTTTAGCCAATCTTTAGATTAGCCCGGCGAATGGTCGTGTGAAGTTTGGTAGCAACCCTGCATTTTTAACCCCAAAACGTGAATCTTACTCATTTAATTGATTTATCAAATTTAACAATAATGATGATTATTAATATTATGATTTATGGTTTTTTGTAGTGTTTTTTTTACATACATATATACAGTGTGGTCCATAGGTATGGAATAAATTCATTTTTAGCGTTATAATGTATTTTATCAAAAAATCCTGAAACAGGTCAATTTTTATTGTCAATTTGACAATTTACAGTATGAAAATATTACCCCCTTCTTGCACCCCCTCTGAATTATGAGCACCCCTTCAAAAAATTTAAATAAGAAGTGGGGTCGTGTGGCACCTTGTTCGAAAGGGATTTTCATTCTCTGTTCAGCAATACTAAGTTTTTCAAATTTGGTGCAATCATAACTAAGAAAATTTATTCTGAATATGTATAATATGGATAACGGAAGAAATTAACAACATTATCTCTGAGGTCCTACAAAATGTACGAGAATTCCAAGATCGTCTTGCTAATTGTCAAGGAGTGAATGATGGTCAGTTTAAACATTTCATTTAATTGTAAAATAAACTAAAAAACAATTCCTAAAAAATATTTCCTTCATTCTACGTTAAGTATAAAAATTTTTAAAACAAATTTTCTCAGCTATAATTGCACCAAATTTTAAAAACTTAGTATTACTGAACAAAGAATTAAAATCCCTTTTGTCAAATTGAGAATAGATATCGATATGTTGCAGGTTTTTTAAACAAATACATAACTCGGAGTATAAACATTTTACATTTGTAAAATAATTTTTTTCAGTTATGATTGCACAAAATTTAAAAAATCCCTTCGCAACTAGGTGCCACACTACCCCCCTTCTCATTTAAATTTTTTGGGGGGGTGCTCATAATTCAGAAGTGATGCAAGAAGGGGTTAATATTTTCATACCGTAAATTGTCAAATTGACAATAAAAATTGACCTGTTTCAGGATTTTTTGATAACATACATAATAACGCTAAAAATGAATTTATTCCATACATATGGACATATGGAGGGATGAAATAAATGTAAGCAAAACGATAGTAATGGTTTTTAAAAGAGAATAAAGCATGACAAATTGTAAAGTTTTGATTGAGTGAGAAAGAGTATAACAAGTAAATGAATTTGTGTACTTGGGTTTAAAGTTTACGAGAGATGAAAAGTATGACAGTGACATTGAGCGATGGGTGTTGGCAGGAAAACAGATTAATGGGGCACTGCATAGCTTTATGAACAGCCAGAAAGTGTCAAAAAAGGCACGTCTGTCTATGCATAGAGGTGTGTTGGTTCCTACACTTATATATGGTAGTGAATGTTGGGTTTGGCAGAAGAATCATGAAATAGGATTAATGCTGCGGAGATGAGTAGTTTGAGAAGTATAGCCGGAGTGACTCGGTTGGGTAAAGTAAAAAATAGTAAAATAATAAAACGATGTGGTGTAAAAGAAGATGTGGTTACAAAGATAGATAAAGGAATGCTTAGATGGTTTGGACACGTAGAAAGGATGGATGAAGGAAGATTGACGAAACAAATTTATAAGGCGAGTGTGAACGGGCAAGTTGGTAGAGGTCGACCTCGGCGAACATATCTTGATCAGATCAACATTGTTTTGAAGAAAGGCCAGGTCAAGAGTACCAACCACCGACGAGCATGCATAAGAGCCCTGATGAAAGTAGAGGAAGCAAAAGATGTGTGCAAGAACCGTAGCAAGTGGAAGGAAGTGGTCTCTGCCTACCCCTACGGGAAAAAGGCGTGACTATATGTATGTATGTATTTCGTAAACATTTATATAAGTTAATAAATGTTTTCTTGCTAGGAAATTTTCTAAAAGGCCTATACTTAAGACGCGCCAAGCGTTGATTTTTATTACTTTTTATAAAAACTATATCATCTTTTTCGCCTGGCGTTATACAGCTGCTTTAGATTTATACGAAATAATCTATATTTTTCAAAAGTTGACAAAGATAACCTCATTAAAGTATATATATTTGAAATCAGAAGAAAGAGCTCTACCGATCAGGAAAATCAAATACAGGGTTTTCTATTTACAAAATACCAGTGTATGTGAAATTTTTAGATTTACGATGCTTTTTTGCATTTTCTTGTACTGAATTCTGAATATTTTCAAGTCAGGTAAACGTGACCAACTAAATAACTATAGGCCTATATCCGTTATTAATAATCTAGCAAAAATATTTGAACAAGTGCTTAAAAAAAGATTAATGGATTTTTTCCGCAAATACGATATTATTACAGACAGACAATATGGTTTCATTCAGAATTCAAACACCGAAAATGCAGTGACGGACTTTCTGGAACAAGCAGTCAGGGCTTTGGACGAATCATCAAAATGTGTAGCAGTATTTTTAGACCTCGCCAAAGCCTTTGACACAGTTTCACATGAAATATTACTCAATAAACTAAGCCATTACGGCATTCGTGGTTCACCACTTGATGTTATGTCAAACTACCTAACTGATAGGGTTCAGAGAGTGAAAATTGCAAACGAAATAAGTTCAGACTCAAAAGTAAAAATAGGGGTGCCGCAAGGAACAGTATTGGGTCCAATACTGTTTCTTGTATACATAAACAGTATTGCAAGAATAGCGGGCTTAGAGGGACACCTTATAAGTTATGCTGATGACACAGCCCTCATTTTCACAGGAAAAAAATGGGAAGACGTTAAACGTAGTGCTGAAACAGATCTACAAAAGATTCACATATGGTTGAACTTGAATAAGCTTACATTGAATATTGAGAAGACAAAATTCGTGGTGTTTACGCCAAATATTGTAAAACAACCAGAAAACTTTTCTTTGAAATTACACTCTATGCACTGCAAAAACAATAACCCATGCTTATGCCCTATGATAGAGAAAGTAACATCAATAAAATACCTCGGAGTTATCATAGACCAACATATAAGATGGACAGACCACATAATGCATGTCAACAAACGCCTAAGAGCCTTGATTCATAATTTCTATACCCTGAGAGACATTTTGACAACTAAAAACCTCCTGATGTTATACACCTCTTTAGCTGAATCAATCTTATCCTACTGCATCACAATATGGGGCGGGGCTTTCAATACCACTCTTAATATCTTACAAACAACACAAAACACAATCCTAAAAATTATCTTGAAAAAAAACAAACGTTACTCTACTGATATCATCTACCAGGAAACAAAAATATTGAATATCAAACTAGTTTTCGCCCACCAATGTTCAAAAAAAATGTACACAAATCATAAAAATTTCCACCAAATAAAAAATAGAATAACCAGATCAAATGCAAATATGAATCTCAACACACAATTGTTCAAAAAAACCTTAACACAAAGATCTTATTTCTTCTTCGGACCTAAATTTTTCAATGCCATCCCAACCGCTCTAAGAAAAATTTCAAACCAGAAAAAATATAATATTGAAACAAAACAGTATATTTTAAAAAACCCAAAGATATTCTACAATATATTGAAATCAACATCTACTTGACAAAAAAAAAAAAAAAAAAAAAAAAAAAAAAAAAAAAAAAAAAAAAAAAAAAAAAAATTATACCTGCCTACCTTCCTGCACCATCTGCTTGACACTGTAAAACCTCTACAAAAAGTATTTTTCGAATTATGAAAACTTCAACAAATATTTTTTAAATCTATAATCTACTTACAGACTTAACATGATAAATACAAAATGTACGTTGAACTTATAAAGTCCTCAGATCGAGCATAGAGCAAGACAGGCAAAATTTGCCTAGGCTCATAATGTTCCAACTGGGATCTTATTTTAGATACAATTTATAACACCTGTAATGTACTTTATCGAAAGCAATAAAATTTGATTTGATTTGATTTGATTTGAATTCTGAATGCCTATAAAAAATACTTCGTATTTGCCCATATAACGTTTTTGTAAGACCAATATTAACTGAGATAGCTATTGGGTAAAATATAAACAATCACCCGGTACAGACACACTTCTGTTGCAGTTTTGTAATAAAAGAGATTTGGCAACGGTGTAATGTTTATAGTAATTTACTTCCAAAATAAAATGTTTTACCGCAATTCCCCCAGATGTGCGTAAAAAGCTACTGCATAAAAATTGAATAGGAAAAAGTTAATAAATGTTTATAAATGTTGTATGGTAGTTATCTTATTTTCCATTATTATTGGCTTGCACGCTCACCGGTACCTTTGACTGCAATTACGTGAGTTCTATTCTTACAACTGATGTTAGTTATATTTATTTTAAACAATTTTATTTGATAGTAATGTTCCATTTGATGATACTTGGATTTTTAAATAAAGAAACCTGTTTTGGTAATTTAATTTTTGTTAAATTTAACGACCAAATGTAATACTCTGTCGAGCTTCTTTAATATATTTTATAAATTACCCGCATTAACTGCTAGAAATATTTTACATCCATTATGCAAAATTGTACAGTATTGACACTCTATGATTTAAACAATTACTAACCATTACTTGTAGGATTTTAAAAAAAATATCGTTTAAACGATTCTCATTTATTTTACGTAGGATTTTTGTAAAAAAGGTTTTAAGTAATATACGGGAGTGCTTCGTAGTGAGCTTAATAAAAGTGATGGCGAAATTAAGTAAGCACATCATTATATTTAATATTTTTTTAATAAATAAAGTAATAAAAATATACTTAGCATCAATTTTTAATTGCAATTACAATGGGTAACGTGCACGTGCCGTTTCAGCTTGATAACGGTGAAAAGAGTGACGTACATGTGACGTAACATCTTGAGATTCTATCAATCTATGAAAAATACGAGGTCCCAAATATCACATCCCTCTCCTGATTATCCACTGAAAGGTTGAGAGCAGAAGATAATTAGGTCGCAAAAAGATATCATGGATACGAAACATTAAACATTTGACAGGACCAGGACTAGACCAGCTATTCCGAGCAACGAAAGATAGAGACCAATTCAATCAAATTATCATGGAGATAGCCCACGCCTGAAGACAGGCACGGCACCGAAAGAAGAAGAACTGCACAAAATACATTGAAAAATTATACATTTTGAGACATTGTGTAACTACCGCTGTGTCTTCAGGGCATCAGAATTCCAGTCTGCTGGTTTTGGCGAACCGCAGGATTTCTGTTGACCCTGTCTCATTTAGATCGCTTGGATCCATTATCATACGGCCCCAGGTTTGATACCTGTACACCACTAGCATCGGGCAGTGACACAGAATGTGTATACTGTTTTTTTCCTCTTCTCCGCATAGTCGACAGTTTTTCTCAGCCGCCTGCTTAAGTTTGAAGAGGTGCGCCTTTGGTGCGATGTGTCCTGTGAGCAGGCCAAGCGTGCTGCTTAGTCTACTCCGGTCCATCGTCCAGAGTGCGTCAGCCCTCTTCTGGAGAGGTTTTTTCATCGGCCGTCTTGATGTTCTGCAGCCACTGAACAATATGTTCTTGTCCAAGGATTAAGTTCAATAAATGTTTTGCTTCGACAATTGGCAGTCCGACCAACTGGCTTCTTGGTTCCACCAGGGTCCCATTTCTTGCCAGTTCATCGGTTACCTCGTTGCCATTTATCCCTGTGTGCTCAGGAACACATGTAAAAGTGACTTTGTTTACTGTCGCTAACTCAGTAAGGGCCTGCATGTAGTCCACCACCCCCAATGATGTTGTGGTGTAACTCACGAGGGCCCCAGTGGCCACGCGACTGTCAGTGAAAATATCAATCTTACTATTGGTCACTCTATTTTCTGTCAGGTGCGTAGTGGACCTGATTATGGCATAGACTCCAGCCTGGAAGACCGAGGCGTATTTCCCCAGGGGTATGCTTTCCCTGTGATTGCAGGATGTTTTAAACACACCTGCCCCGTAGCGTCCCTGGTACCCTGATCCATCAGTGAACCATCGTTTCACTCATGGGCTGGTCAATGGTGTTTTCTTCAACCATTCTGTTCTGGTTGTTATTTTTGTTTTATAGTTGTTCCCTATCAAGGTCTCTTTCGAAATATTGCCCGATTTTATTGTGAAGGGGTGTTTGTGGAGGGCCTCGACCTTGGTGCGGCCAATCCCGTTGCTCCTCCATCACCCTAACACTTTAGTCTGTATGCAGTGTTCCTGGCCCGATCTTTGATGAGGAGATCCAAAGGTGGTATGTTGAGGGCTATTTGTGGGATTTGTGCTCTGTGGGAGCGGTGCTCATTGCCCCCGTTGCAGCCCGCAAGTATTTTCCTTGAAGGCTTCTCAACAAGTTCCTAGCCCCGGCCCCTTCCACCCTTTGCCACCAGACTTCTGCTGCATACGTTAGTGACGGTAGTTATACCGCCTGATATAACCACAGGCTTACCCTCGGTTTTAGACTCCTTGCTTTTCCCATGGCCTCATGCGAAGCTCCACCACATATCCTTTCCAGTTAGTATTGCGTGGGTTTCTTCCCCAGTTTATTTTTGGTGTGTAGTTTAGGGATAGGCGGATTTGCCTGTGGTTAGGTTAGGTTAGGTTAGGTTAGTTTATTTTTGGTGTGTAGTTTAGGGATAGGCGGATTTGCCTGTGGTTAGGTTAGGTTAGGTTAGGTTAGGTAAGGTTAGGTGCCAGGACAAAGGCAAGCGAAAAGGCTAGTAAGTATTTCGTCAAGGAAAGCTAAACAGCTTCTCGAGTTGGACAAGAAAGACTTGAAACTGGTGACGGGATTCCTCTCTGGACACTGCCCTCTAAGGTACCACCTGAAGAAGATGGGCAAAACAGAAAGTGATAGTTGCCGCTACTGCGAGAACTTCGTTGAAACTGCAGAACATTTGCTTTGTGAATGCCTGGCGCTTTTCTACAAGAGGCTCAAGTTTCTGGAAGGGGCCTTCCTAAAGCCCTTCGATATCAGAAACTTAGCCCCCAGGAAACTGATAAACTTTACTCGAAGTCTCGGAATCCCGGGCCTTGAATAGGTTAAGGGTTATGCACAAAAGATCTGATAGGTTGAAGTGCATGAGAGGCAGCATGGACTTCACGACCCACTCTTCAATCTACATCTACCTGACGAATTAAACTTTTAAAATATTAGTGGTCTGGGTGCGACCCGAGAGGTCCACACGACTTTCTTTCCAGTAGAAAGAATGAAAAAATACCATATGTTTTGTTGTTATAATTATTATAAAAATTATTTCAAATTGTTTATAACAAATTATAATTGTCATTAACAATATTCTGTTTATGTCAACCGTATTTTTCAAACTTTTTCTTATCATTTCATAAGCGGAAGCTATTTTTTTTTAATTATTATGATCAATAATCATTTGTTAGTAACAATATTCATAAACAATGCTTGATTATTACTAACAATAATTTTTCACTGTTATAGCGTCTTCAATGCTATTCTTCCAATACCAACACAAGTTTAAAATTCTCCAATTCCTATTTTTGTTTTCTAAAACTATCTCTTTTTATGGAATATTGTCATCATATTTTTCATACAAATATTCCTAACATGCAATAATCATATTATTCGAAAGATCCTAAAATTCTTTATTAAAAATAGTATAATTTATAAATTGCAAAATTCAGGTAGTTTACCAATTTTTTCAGTTTTTTAATCCTCTATAAAAAACAGCTTGACCGATTTTGCTGAAAATCTAATCAGTTCTAAGTTGCGTAATTATGGTCGAATTCAATTGGCCCCAAGTAGATATCATTTTTTGTTCTCGAGAAAATCGAGACGAAAAATAATTCCGAACGCACATACGAACATACACTCGCATACGTCCACTTAAAAACTATTCGACTCTGGAGACCTTGAAATGTGGAAATATGTCAAAATTGGGGATTCGCAAAATCGGACCCATTACCATAACTTCGACTTGAAAGTTAACAATGACAACTGTACTCTTGACATTTGTATGGCGCTCCAAGATGGAAAAAGTTATTTCATAAGATGATTCGCCCCGGGTGGGTTCGAACCGCCAACCTTTTGGTTAACAGCCGAACGCGCTAGCCAATTGCGCTACGAGGCTTGGACAGTATACGAAACGTAACTCTCTCCCTCCTTATCTTCACTAACTTATATCTCCCTCTCAACTTTCGTTTGCCTCGCCCGATCTCCGATCACACTTTTCCTAACGCTCTCGTCACGCATTCACCAGCTTCCGTTCGCCTCGCCCGATCACACTTTTTCTAACGCTCTCGTCACGCATTCACCAGCTTACTCCTCAAGTCAAGCGTGCGTAAAGAAGTTTTACTTCAAGAATAGTTTTTAAAAAATTTTATAATCCTAAATTAACGTTGATTTTATTTCGTCCGGTAATGTTTATTTAAAAACATTTTTCTAGGATAACATTGAGTTGTCTTACGGTAATAGATGTAGATGGTAAAAATTGACTAATTATCATTTATCACGAAATTAATAGAATTTCTAAATAACAGTGAAAAGTCAATTTTTTTACTAAAATAATTATTATCTCGACAACCATTAAATTTAGGTATGGTCCCTCGTTATAAAAAATTATTTATAATTAAGTAAGCAATTTAAAAAGTTAAAATTATACGGGGTATTTTATTTAAAATAACGAAATTAACGTCATCCGGAAGTCGCCGAAAGTCGAGCATATTTTCATTTGATAGACCATTGCCGAAAACCCCTTAAAACAAATTTTCCAATTTCTATTCTGACTGGCCATAACGTTTAATGTGCCATCGAAAAAAATCACCCTGTACAAAATTCCGGTGCGCGTGTCCAAATTTGACGAATTTTATTTTTTTTGTACTTTTGGGGACACCTGGATGGTTCTTAGTTATAATTGGACCCAGTTAGTGGCGCTGCTATCAATATCCAGGAATTTTTTCTTTAATTTTTGGACCAATTTGTTTTTATAATTACCCAATTTATATTTCTCAAATTAAAAAACAAAAGCCTCTTAGCACCTCCCAGTATTTTTAATTTAACCACACATTGCTTAGTGAACGAGCGATTCTGGTTTTCCATATACAGATTTCTAAAACAAAAACCAAAATGTTTATCGTATTCCATGCACTTGTGGTAGAGTCTACATTGGAACAACTAAATGGTCCATTTACACCAGGGCCAAAGAACACAAAGCCAACTGCCGTCTTGGACATACAGAAAAATCTGCTGTCGCGGAGCACACAATTAATAATAATGATCACAGAATTAAATTCGAGGACACTCAAGTCTTATGCATCTGCATATTACCGAGGCTTTATAGAGAAGCGATTGAAATACATAAACACCAGCAGAACTTTAATAAATCTGAGGAAACACTTAAAATTAATAGAACATGGGTTCCTGTACTTAAAAATACAACGCTGCTTCCTTACAAAAATAAGAAGAATGGGTCTCCGGAACGTGACCAATTTCTGAACAGCCCTCAAATATGCCCCGCCCACCAAAACGTTCACAACCTGCGATCATGACGATGGCTACGATGGCCAAAATACCCGAAAAACCATTTACCAATAAACGATGGCCGCGAAAGCCTTTCACAATATCTTTTTCTTAAGTACCATGTCCTTCTAGAACGTTGGTCACCAACAAGGCTATCCTTACTCTGTCGACGGCAAGTCTGAACAGAGAGAGCTTGAGTTGAGTTTATACCAGTCACGTAGATTCTTGAGCCATGATGCTTTTCTGCGGCCCGGCTATTTTTTAACATAAATTTTTCCCTGCATGATATTCTGCAGTAATCGGTATTTTTCGCCTCTCATAACATGCCCGAAATATTGCAGTTTCCTTCTTTTGATGGTGGTAAGAATTTTGGTGGATTTATTTAGACGTTAAAGTATTACCAAGTTGGATACTTTTTTCGTCTTTCTTCGTACTTGTTTTTAGCCCAGGCTTCCATACCGTACAGCAGGGTGGAGAAGACATAATATATGAGAAGTCAGATTCTTAGAGTTAACTTCAGATCTCTATAGCACAAGACCCTACTCATGTTTTTAAATGCTGCTCGAGCCTGCTCAATCCTTGATTTCACTTCAGTTTGACTATCTGCGCTGTTAGTTATTATGCTGCCTAGATATTTTATTTGGTTTACTTGCTTCAATAGTTCACCCCCAATCGTTATGTTAGCTATGATATTAGGTTGCTTGCTAATTACTAATACTTTGGTCTTTTTTGCATTTAATCTGAGTCCGGCCATTGCGCATTTTTCGATGACTTCATTCAGTATCCGTTGTAAATCTTCCTGACTGGAGGCCAACAGTACCGTATCGTCTGCGTAGCGAAGGTTGTTTATGATTTTGCCATTTATAATAATGACAGTTTGAATATCAGTTAGTGCTTTCCTAAATATTTTTTTAGAGTATACATTAAAGAGCAAGGGCGATAAAATGCAACCTTGCTTTATTTCACGTTTGATCTTTATTTCTGCCTCATTACTTTCTGGATACTTTTGTACGCCTGTTTGTTGTTCTTAAGAATTCTACGCTTTTCTTTTTAGGTTGGGCTTTCCCCTTCAGGTTTTTGCAGCAGATTTCCCTTATCGATGTTTCCATTTTCCTCCATTGGGCATCTATGTCGATTTGTTCGCAACGATTTTCAGTTATAAGATATTCATTTAGTTGAGTACGGACCAAGTCTTTGGTAGATTCTTCACTTAATAATGTTCGGTCAATGTTGTTTTGATGTTGTTTTTTAAAGATTTTCTTGAGCCGTATGTGGATTATCGCTACTACGGGTTTGTGATCAGACCCAATGTCTGCGCCTGTGTATGTTTTAGCAGATTTTACGCTATTTCTGTAACGTTGTTTTACTAGGATATAATCGACTGACTGCCATGTATATAGTCTCCTCGGATGTTATTTGAAGAAGGTGTTTGATACAATAAGATTATTCTCCTTGCAGAATTGAATGAGCCGATCGCCCGTTCATTTCTAGAACCTAACCCATAGCTTTCCACTATATTTTGACATTGTCCAGTTGCAATTTTAGCATTAAAATCTCCCAAAATTATGGTGTTATTTGCTTTTTTTACCAGTCGTAAAGCGTTATCAATATCTCTGTAGAAGCTTTCGATTTCATCGTCACTACTAGTGGATGTTGGTGCATAAACTTGAATTATGTTGGTATTAATTGGCCTCGAACTGAGTTGTAGTAAAATGACTCTGTCAGATATTGGTATAGAAGCGATAACTGACCTTGCTATTTTTTTTTGTCATGATGACTGCAACACCGTTGTAGTAGTTTACATCCCCATTTCCAGCAAAGTGTATCTTATATTCATCAATGTCACATTCCCCACACCCCTACCAACGCATTTCACTCACCGCTAAGATATCGATCTTCTCATTT
The DNA here is from genome assembly GCA_950111635.1 of Agelastica alni. NCBI lineage: Eukaryota > Metazoa > Arthropoda > Insecta > Coleoptera > Chrysomelidae > Agelastica > Agelastica alni. The sequence goes on along the minus strand of OX467709.1, from coordinate 28,505,131 downwards.
CTTTTAACGCGTTGTGTGTCTTACCTGCTTCACAATATGTAAAAACCAAAATATCACGGGAATTTTTTGTAACATCTGTAGGCATCGAGGGACATATGGTCCAAACTGATCGGCAATATTTGCAGCTTCGTTCTTATCACACCGTCCATGGACGATTCTTCGTTGGGTATAGGAACGGCGCATGCATAAATACTTTTGCAATGGTAGCAAAAAACGTTGCTTTGTTTCTAAAATTACCGGATCCTGCGCAATATACGGAACGCTGTTTCCGGTGATCATCAGCTTCATGGCTTGCAGATTCAGAAGCAGATCTTTTGACTATGAAGCGACATGAGGCTGAAAAAGTAATACTGTTGCTGAGGGATACATAGATTCTTTCATTAAAAATTCCACACCTGCAATTTTGAACCAATCAAAATACATTATTTTGACAGATCACTACGGTAACGGAGGTATTTAAGTGGAAATTTCTTCTCGTGGGATACCCAACAGCGAATTATACTGGAAAATTTTTGACGTTTACAATAACAGACCGCTCTTTCATTTCCTTTCCAGGCCAATTCATGACCAGCAACGTGAAAAAACTTTTTCTGCAGTCCATCCGGAGTCTTTTCGTCCCAAACTCAATAATTTTTCTCAGCTCATCTGCTGATAGTCCTCTTTTTCAAATAAACTTTTAAAGTATTTCTTCCATCTCTTTAATACGCATTCCTTTCCTTTTACCATACTACCATCTTAGTTTCCGATTCTTATTAACGAATACGTAAACACGTACAAAAAATAAGAATTCACAATTTAGGTACTTTAAAAATTAAAAAAAAAAGACTAAATTAGCACTATATTAGCACCAAAGAATAAAATCGTAAGGAATTGTTACTTAATAACAACGCCTATGCACTACAATAATCGTTCAGTGAGCAGTATGACCTAATGTATCCTTTTCTAGGCAATCGCATTCTACTTTAAAAACAAATGCATTAAATACAATCACTCAAGCTACAACGACAACTATATCGCTACATGAAACCAGCAAACCCATAAACATTGAACGCGGCGTTAGACAGGGAGACACTTTGTCTAGAATGGGACAATAAAGGCATCACCATAGATGGAGAAAACCTGAATCATCTTAGTTTCGCAGACGATATAGTTCTGATCGCTGATGAGCTTGGAGAAATAAAAGAGATGTTAAGAGACCTGGATGAAGTATGTTCAAAAATCGGTTTTAAAATAAATTTAAAAAAAATAAAATATACGACCAATCTCGTCCCAAGTGAGGAACTCTATATATCAGACCAATGTGTGGAACTTAAAGAAAAATACTTATATCTGGGACACGAGATCAGAATAGATAAAGACAATCAAGACGAGGAGGATAGAAACGCAGGCATGGGCAGCATATGGTGCTTTGAGAGATATATTTAAGAGCAACATCCCATTAAGCATGAAGCGAAGAGTTTTTGATCAATGCGTACTTCCGGTGATGACATATGGGATGGAAACATCAACCCTTACTAAAAAATCAGCCTCAAAGCTGCAGGTAACACAGAGACGTATGGAAAGATCAATGCTCGGGATAACTCTTAAAGATAGAGTGAGCAACGAAGATGTTAGGAGAAGAACGGGAGTTACCGACGTCATACTTCGTATAGCCAAACTAAAATGGAACTGGGCGGGTCATACTGCTCGACTACGCGATTCTAGATGGACTCGCAAACTCCTAGAATGGAGACCCAGACTAGACAAGCGCAGCAGAGGCAGACCACCAGCGCGCTGGACGGACGATATAAAGAGAGTTGTCACAAACTGGTTACAATCAGCCAGGAGCAGAGACGACTGGAGAGAACTAGGGGAGGCCTATGTCCAACAGTGGACCTGAAAAAGGCTGGATGATGATGATGACTCAAGCTACATGCTGGACCATTACTTTGAGAACACCTAGTATAAATGTGTAGTTAAAAATTAGTATCGGTTGTAAATCGTAAACGTAAATTTTACTGCACTAATGATAATACATAATGAATGATTTATCGCTCAGCCATAGGCGAATTTATTGCGTTTGCAGTAGAAATTAAAAGTCATTTCCAAAAATGGTTTTAACTCTAAAACTGTGCGGTGTTTTTAAACAAAAAGAATGCGGACAGAATGGTAAGTAACATTTATCTCAATTTGAACTTAAATTCTAGTAGATTCAACAAGTAGTTAAACTGCACGACAACTATTTCTTTAATAACTTCTTCGTTTGCAACTTTAGGCACTTGAAATATTCCTATTCTGTAAAATAAAGCAAAAATAGGAAAAGGAATTAAAAAAAAAATCCTTGCCGGTGTCTTAAAGATGAGTTATTATTAAAATAGTAAAAATATATAAATAAATTGATTTTACTTGTTACAACGAAACAGTTATATTTTTAAATTTTATTTTGTTACAAATAAGAAAAATCTACCCAAACGATATTCTACAAAACAAAAAATATTGTTTTAAAAAGAAATACTGCGGTAGGTGTAGTATTTTTATTTCGTTCTAAAAAGATAATACAACTATTTCTTTCATAACTTCTTCGTTTGCAACTTTAGGCACTTATTCCTATCCCGTAAAATAAAGCAAAAATAGGAGAGGGAATTAAAAAATAATCCTTGTCGGTGTCTTAAAGATGAATTATTATTAAAATAGTAAAAATATATAAAAAAATTGATTTTACTTGTTACAACGAAACAGTTATATTTTTAAATTTTATTTTATTACAAATAAGAAAAATCTACCCTAACGATATTCTAGTTGTTAATACAGTAAGTAGTAAATGTTCAGGTCGGATCTGTGCCTTATAGATCATAAGCAGCTGACTGGAGGTGAAATAGCTCTTGGCACGAAACAAAAAACCAAGTTTTTGGGATGCACTTTTGGCAATGGACCTCACGTGATTTTCTCAGGAAAGGTTATTGCTGATAGTAATACCAAGCATCGATATGGATGACTTCAGTGGTATGGTTACTCCTGACAAAGTTATGTTAGGCACAGTGAGATCGGCTTTTTTAGAGAAAAGACATGCTTGTGTTTTGTTTGCATTGAATTCTACCAAGTTATTGGATCCCCATTCGAGAATTGTTGCTAAGTCCATATTTATATTGTTAACATTTCTTCCTCGTTCATTTCTGGTTTCACGGGCTGATATAGGGGCCCTGGAAGAGAAAGCGGTATGGAGGGTACTATCATCGGCAAAGCTGTGTACGGGACATGAAGTTGCTTTCAATAGGTCGTTGATGTGAAGTAAAAATAGTGTTGGTGCTAGAATGGATCCTTGCGGAACACCAGCATTTATGAGTAGAGTGTCAGACGAAACTCCATCGACCACTACATGGAGAGACCCGTTTAAGAGAAAACTAGCAAGCAGAGAACACAGCTGAGGGGGCAAGCCATAAGATGGAAGCTTGGCGAGGAGTCCCTGGTGCCAAACTCGATCGAACGCCTTGGAGATATCTAATGCCACAGCTAAAGTTTCTCCATACTTTTTTAATTGAACTAGCATCCAAACCATTTTGATAAAGAATAAATTCCATCCATATAAAATACGTTTAATCCATAAACTTAATGAGGATGATTATGACCGCCGTTTGCAGTTTTGCGAAATAATGAGTGCGCGAGCAGGGAATGATCCACACTTCCTTTTTAATATCTGTTTTTTCGATGAATGCAGTTTTTTCTTGGACGGGACGGTAAATCGCCACAATTGTCGGTATTGGATGGATGAAGGAAGATTGACGAAACAAATTTATAAGGCGAGTGTGAATGGACGGAAGTCGGTAGAGGTCGACCTCGGCGAACATATCTCGATCAGATCAACATTGTTTTATAGAAACGTTAGGTCAAGAGTACCAACAACCGACGAGCATGTATGAGAGCCCTGATGAAAGTAGAGGAAGCAAGAGATGTGTGTAAGAACCGTAGCTGAAGTGGAAGGAAGTGGTCTCTGCCTACCCCTACGGGAAAAAGGCGTGACTATATGCATGTATGTATGGTCCGATTCAAACCCGAGAGTTTTTCACGAGGTGAGTTTTTCACGGGCTCTCGTGTCTATCGCCTGGCAATAAATTTTCTAAAATCTGTCAAATTATTTTTAATTTATTCCCAATCTCTTTTGATATTACTTTAGATAAAACTTCCAACTTCACAAAGTTGTGTTTTTAAAGTATTGTTTAATTTAATTGCAGGACCTCTTTTTGGAATTCGACATGTACAGGTGATATTCTATTTCTTGCTTATCACCTACTCATACTGTATGAGGTCAGTACTGTCAGTAGCAATAGTGGCAATGACTGATAATTCAACGAGTACCAATCCTGATATAGAAGTAAGTAACTAAAACAAAACATTATGTATATTTCACAACTACCAGAACTGAGCTTTTGTGGTCTATTTATGACATTTAGCAATAAGAAAAACAATGCAAATTCTTTTATTTCAATATGCGATATACAATAAAATTTCAGACTAAATTGAATAACGGCAAAACTCAATGCATTTAAAAATCATGTACCTTTACACCAATCTCTTTATTTAAGACCAACACTGTACATCTTTGTTTTTATCAATTTTTTAACGCTTTACTACCCCTAATTGTGGATCGTGTGGAGAGGATATAACCAGCCTTCATATCGTCGGCCAATGCTCGGAGTGTGACAGACTTTTGACTTTGCTGCGCTCAGCTTTTCTTGAGCCCGAGCAACTAAGGCAGTTACCGATCGTCGATATCCTGTAATGCTCATAGAACATCGTGAGAACCAAGGGAAACAGGTATTAATTGGCGTTCTTCTTAAAATTCTGGAGGTTTTATGCCTCAGGGAACACCTCCCCAGGCAATGTGTTCCAAAGCCTCGCTGTTCGTTGGATAAACGAGTCTTTGAAAAGGGATGTTCTGCAGATCTCCAAAGTGACCACGAAGTGGGTGAGAAGTCTGAACTTGACGGGTTAATCTTGAAGAAACAGCTAAAGAAGGAACGATTGTTGATATTTCAGAAGAGCATCGCCCATGAAAATACTTATAAAATAGAGACAAATCGCTAACTTTTCTACGTTGTTCCAGAGAGGTTAGCGAGTTTGTAAGCGAGGCATCTGGAGAAAGACAGGTGTAGCAGATCGTTAGTTACTGTCACCGGGAGACATAAAGGATGTTGTCTGAATGCCATTGGCGGGATTCGGAAGAAACTTAACAACAAACCTAGATGGCGGTCGTATATCGTCTCATCTCAAACTCAATTTTGGATAGAAGTAAAGTCTCCCAATCTCTAGACTTCGTGGCCAGAACAAAGATTAGGCACAACTAAGGATGTTATATAACTATGCTGGATAGTCATTGGATAGTAAACCGCACACGTGTTTTTGACCAGAATCGTGGAGATTTAAGTGTTCATCGTTTATCGCTTTTTTACAAAATTGCTTGCATGTCTTGTTGTGCATTTGTTTGTGGCTGTTCAGACGATACTTAAGGGCGACAAATTTATTGCAAATGTAACATTTGAAGGGTAGATCGGTGTTTTGAGATATTTTGATGTGAGTCGTGCTTATCGTCACCAGGGTGTGCTCTATTTGAGCATACAAACGCACAGAAATTATAGGGCATATTTAAATACCAAATATACTTAATCTGTAAATAAATTATTGAGTCAACTAATGTAAAAACTAGATCCAAAAAGGCAGCTTTAAAAGTACATTAGGAAGGAAAGACACACTTGCAGCTTCCTCCACTTCATGAGAACACTATCGCCACTTCCGCTTGGAAAAGAATTGGGTACCAGTGACGTAACGTAAATATTTTATAACGGTTACCAAATATTCTTATATCATAAAATGTATTGGAATTGAAAATAAATAAAAAAAAGTTCAAAATATATACTTTTGAGATTGTTCCCCTGTTAGGTTTTTTGTTTCCATTGCTTCATCTATTCCATCCCTCCAGCTTATTCTAGGTCTTCCTCTCTTTCTCCTCTAGAGCGGTATCCATTCCAATACTTTCCTAGGCCATCTATTCTTATCCATTCTTTTCGTGTGCCCAAACCAAGTCAATTGTATTTTCTTAATTTCGTCTGAAATAATCTTTTCCATGCCCAATTTATTACAGATCTCCTCGTTTCTCACTCCATCCCATTGTAACACTCCACAGCTTCTTCTTAAAAAATCCATTTCAGCTGCAATTAGTTTTCTCTTCATTGTTTTTGTTATAACCCATACTTCTGCTCAATACGTTATCACACTTTGAACAAAACTTTCATATAGTCGCTTTTTTGTTGTTCTCCTTAAATCCTTTTTCAAATGATTGAATTTAGGGCTCCTATGATTTTTCTACCTTTATTATTCCTTTCTGTTATCTCATCTCTGCTATTGCCCTCTTTGTTAAATACAATCCCTATAGGTGTTTGGACTTTTTTACTCCTTTTATGAATTCGTTTTCTAAAAGAAGATTATTCTGGTTGTTGGTGCCTATTGCCAGGTATTCGCATTTACTCATGTTTATCGTTAGGCCAGCTTTTTCGTATTTCTCTTTCAGTTTTTTGACCATATACCCCAAATCGTCTTCATCCTCTGCTATCACAACCTGATCGTCACAAAGTATAAACTATAGAGCGTGTCATCTCCCACTCTCAGTCCGATTTGTACACACTTTCTTGTCCACCCTCTAAGGGATCGGTCAAGGTAAATTTTAAAAAGAGTAGGGGATAGACAGCACCTCTGTCTGAGTCCCTTGAAGGTCTTAAAACTCTTTGTCAGGCCTGTTCCTAGCTTCACTCTTGCAGAATTGTCCCTATATATATTTTAGTGGCCTGTAGTAGAGTTGGTCTGACTTATATTTCCTCCATTCTTTCTCATAGTTGTGATATAGTGACGCTATCGTAAGCCTTTTCTAGATCAATAAGGGCTATATGCGTTTATCTGCCTCTTTGCATACACTTCTCTAAGGCTATTTTAAGGGTGAAAAATTTGATTTCTCATTTCACCACCGACGTGCACCTTTTTCCTTTACAGTAAGGTTTTTTATAAAAAATTCCGGATTCCCACGTATTTGTCATAGAATGAGAACCATGTAAATATGTTTCATCGGTATAAATAATACGCTCTAACCTTACATCATAACATTCCCTTTACATATCTCAATTATCGGGTTTTTTGCGTTTAAATACCTAATTCAAGGAGTACTTTTAAGTTGACTTACCTAACCTAATTGTCCATCGCGTACTTTAAGTAAAACTGCTTTTTAAGTCAGCAGTTGCATTTGTATTTCTTTTTCTTCTTGCAGTGCCTGTCCGTTACCGGACGTTGGCGATCATTCTGGAAATAATTATTTTATCTTCTGCGGCCCTAAAAGACCCTTGGTGGAGGTTGCAAACCAAGTTCTTAGGTTTTTAAGCCATGAGATCCTTCTTCTGTCTGTTCCCCTCTTTCCCTGTAGGATAAGCTGCAACAGACCGTATCTTTCGCTATTTCCGACTTTTGACTACTCATGAACTCCATTTCCTTGTTTAAAATGTCGAGTACTCTTTTTTTTGTTTGTTTGTCTTAGTATACGTCGATACAGCCACATCTCAAATGTGTTCAACCTTTTACTGGCTGCATTTGTTACAGTCCATGACTCAACTTCATATAGGAGCACAGGAAACACATAGCATCGGAGAAGTCGTATTTTAGTTGTTAGGTTCAGAAAGTGGCATTTAAATCATTTCGACATTTTAAGGAATGCATTTGTATTACATGAAAATTATTCACAATATCCTTAATTATTTGTCCCCGCCACTCTGAAATAAAACCATCACAGCGACGCCTTCTGCTAGATGTTTTCCAAGATGAAATACAAGGTTGCTTCCCTTGCTCGATGTTTCTGTTGCAGCCGATACTCGACGACGATAACTTTTAATTGGAATTTGCAAGCCACGTTTCGGCTTGTTTTTCATAAATTTAATTACATTAGCAGTTACTTCTATTGTTTCCGCAAAATATTTCTACTTTATCTTTCGGTCTACCCATTTTAAATAAAAAAGAGCAACAAAAACACCCTACCCCAATCACTACTAAACTAAACTATTATAACTTGGTAATTTTTTTAACCCTTCATAAATTCCGCGCGTTTATTGTAGTCATCAAGCAGGACTGTTTGACAATAACGTTCTATTACACGTTTTTAGCGTCAATTAATCCAGAAATCGATAGATGTCGTTGCTATACCAATTTAATCAGCTGGAATCGTAAGCTCTATAATTTGAACAATGGTCTATATTACGCCATCACAGCAAATCTTGGAGAATTAGACCCAAACAGATTTACTGGATTTATCAAACAATGATAATATCTATAGTCACGTATGGTTCAGTAGTCAGGTGGACCAAAGGGTTATAACAGGTAGCTAAAACAAAGCTTGCTAGCCTTCAGCGGCTGGCATACCTTGCCATAACTGAAGCTATGACCAGCTTACCAAGGGCAGCGATGGAACACCTCCTAATTCTTCCTCCCCTAGATATTCTCTTAGATGGGGAGGCCAGGATAGTCTCCTACAGATTTCTGTCTCTGGAAAGGCAAATTAATGGGGAGCAACTCGAGGACCACTCTGGGATACGGAGTGAAACAAAAAACCACCAACTTCTCGGAATGGTCCCTGACATGCTAGGTACAAAAATACACGTAGAAAAGTCGTTCAAAGTCCTCTTTCCGAAGAGAGATGAATGGGTGAGGGAAGAAATCCTATTTCCGGAGACTAAATAAGTAATGTACACAGATAACTCAAAAACCCCAGATGTAGTTGTGGCCGGTGTTTTCAGCAGGAAACCAAAGATTGAAATATCTACCAATCTTGGCAGGTATGCTACAATCTTTCAGGCTAAATTCTTCGCTATCAAATTGTGTGCAAGAGAGCTAACTAACAGACCTCTAACAAACAAAAACATTAGTATAATATCAGACAGCCAGGCTGCTTTAAAAGCGCTGAGCTTCAACGAGATAAATTTTAAACTTGTATGGAATTGCATCGAATCACTGGAGTACCTTGGTGCGAACAACAGAGTGACCGTGCTGTGGGTACCTGGGTACCAGAGGGGGAGGGGAATGAAAAATCCGACACCCTTGCAAAACAGAGGGCCGAATCTGCGTTAACTGGACCAGAACCGGTTTTTGGATTCGCTACAAGTGCCACCAAAATTATTTCGGACTGGGTGAAGAGAAAAATACTCACGTATTGGTCCCATTTACCAGGGTTGACTTACTCGAAGGTGTTCTTACCTAAACCCTCGAGAAACACAACTAAGCAGATCCTAGAATGGAGCAGGAATGACGTGCGAATTCTAACAGGACTGCTTACAGGACACTGTCGTCTAAGATACCACCTTGAAAGGATAGGTCTGAATCAACAAACGGACTGTCGGTTTTGCTGCGTGGAAGACGAAGCTGCTGAACATATACTATGTTCATGCCCCGGCCTGGAAAGAATAAGGTTCAACATATTTGGTTATACCAACCTAGAACCTACCGATTTCAAGAAAATCTCACCCCATATAACCATGAACTTCGTGAGAAGGGCTGGATTGTGCGGTAAACTGTAACCTCTAGGGGTGAGCCACAATAGACCTACTAAAGGTCGCAGTGGAGGTGCGACCTATGCCCCATTCACATGATCTCTAACCTAACCTAACCTAAAGCCATTACAGGCTACATTCCGAACTGTATTATAAATTTTTTCTTGTTTAATGAAATATATTGCCATTTTGTCATTTCTAGTAAAACTGAAACTAATTTATTTTGCCATATTGAAGAATAATATTCTCTGAAATCAAAGTAATGCCAGTGCCATAAGAGTTTGACGGAATAACGGTCCATGTTACTTTCCTAATTAAGGGTCGACTTTTATTTAAACTGTAACCTCTAGGGGTGAGCCACAATAGACCTACTAAAGGTCGCAGTGGAGGTGCGACCTATGCCCCATTCACATGATCTCTAACCTAACCTAACCTAAAGCCATTACAGGCTACATTCCGAACTGTATTATAAATTTTTTCTTGTTTAATGAAATATATTGCCATTTTGTCATTTCTAGTAAAACTGAAACTAATTTATTTTGCCATATTGAAGAATAATATTCTCTGAAATCAAAGTAATGCCAGTGCCATAAGAGTTTGACGGAATAACGGTCCATGTTACTTTCCTAATTAAGGGTCGACTTTTATTTATCTCCTGTAAATTTAAACAAATCTACATAGACCGTTATATGACCCAACCCTTCAATTATCGTGTGCTGTTTTAGTTCCTATTCTTCTACGAACAATTTTGCCTCTTGGTGTGCCTGTCAATAGTAATTCATTTCTACATCTTCTTCTCATGCGTATCCATTACTGAATGTTTGCGACCACATTTTCCATTTTATTCCGGTCTCTTAATGTATGTATTAGGTCATCTATCGTTCTCAATCCGGTACATTGTCTTACATTGCGTAACTATGACATCTTTTTCCTTTCCATTTCTCTTTTACCTTCGTACCTTTCTTCGATAATTAGCTGAAATAATTGGTATTTTGTGCTACGCATTATGTGTCCTAGGTACGCTGTTTTTCTTTTCTTGATTGTCGTTAGTAGTTCTCTGTGTTTCTTCATCCTTCTAAGAACGTTCTCATTTGTTTCTCGTGCCGTCCATGGAATTTTAAGTACTCGCGGTATATCTACATTTCAAAGGCTTCCAGTTTGTCCATCCCTCCATTCCATATAAAAGTATTGACCAGATGTAACACTTTATAAATCTCACTCTAAGGTTCAAGTCAAAGTCTGCGTTTGTGAGAACGCTCTTAAATTTCACAAACGCACTTCGAGCTTGTTCTATGTGACATTTTATGTCTAAACCGGATGTCCAGTCTTCATTAAGCCATGTTCCGAGATATTTGAACTTGTTTACATGCTCAATTGGCTCGCCTCCGTGTGTTAGACTGGAGTTTCTGAAAGTGTTAGGTTTACGGGTCACTATCATGTATTTTGTTTTTTTCGTGTTTATTTTAAGGCCCATTCTTTTACAGTATTCTCCTATTACGTTGACTAGGTGTTGAAGATCACGCATGTTATTAGAGATTAGAACGGTATTGTCCGCATATCGGGTGTTATTAATCCACACCTCGTTAACTTTGATGCCCATCTTAACATCCTCAAGTGCTACCTTACATCACACAGTAATAATATAGTTTGTTTTGACCTTATTACAAATGGCCACCGTGAAGTCAAACTGTCCTCACTTTTATACGACGATTTAGAACATCTTTATACTATAGATACAGATTCGTGAACATCGCTAATATTTACCCGTTTCAGACATACGACTGGCAGAACCAAAGCGTAGTGCTCTCGGCTTTCTTCTGGGGCTATATATTTCTTCAGATCCCTATTGCGCAATTGGCGAAACGTTTCGGCGCGAAATGGATGTTGGTGTTTTGCGCGACAATGGACTCCACTGCATGCATGCTTATACCGACGATGGCGTATCATTTTGGATCAGGAGGAGTTATGGTGTGCAGATTTTGTCAAGGATTGGCGCAAGGAGGGATCATGCCCTTGGTGCACACCCTGTTAGGTTGTTGGGCCCCTCCGTCGGAGAGATCGGTGCTGGGTACCATCACATACGCAGGTAACTTCACCATTTTATTATACTTTTGAGTTAAATAAAAATCTTTATTAACGCTGTTTTTAAAATGTAGGTATGGGAATGGGAAATATTTTGTCCCTTTCTCTAACGGGGTTGACCTGTTCAAGTTGGCTGGGGTGGCCGGCTGCTTTTTATCTTTTTGGAGCCTTGGGGTTTAAATGGGTGTTGCTTTGGTTACTTTTTGGAGCTGATAAACCTAGCTCGCATAAAACCATAACTGATGCAGAAAAAGACTACATCCAAAATAGTTTGGGTCAACACGAACACAAGGTATGTGTGCATTGTACTGAAAAACAAAAATCTTTAGTAATATTTTATAAGTTTTTTTTTTAAATCTCCAAACTGTGGAGATATGTAAAAATTGTCGTTTTCAGATTCATAAGACACCTTGGAAAAAAATTTTGACGTCTCCACCCTTTTGGGCAGTAACTTTGGCTTTTGTGGGAGCAAATTGGGGTAGCGCTGTTTTACTAACGGAAACACCAACCTACATGCATCAGATACTACATTACGATATAAAATCTGTAGGTATTGAAACAACACACATGGAAATAATCTAAGGATTGTATTTTTAACGCGCATTGTATGTCATTGTATTTTCTGTCTTTACATTAACACAAAAAAAGTTTAACAAAAACATGTTTTTGTTATTGTATTAAATAGTATTGACTTGAGTAGTAAGTAATTTTATAAATTTTTAAATCAGAACAACCATTTAAATCGGGAACAAATGCTGAGAACCATTGGCATGCTAGACAGTGACGCTCGACAAACATATATAGCGCGAGCACTTGACACATCTTAAAGCGTAATTTCACGCTTAAATTTCCGTTATGTAGAAACTGGAGGCTTATCTTAAAGACACGCAAGACTCACTATGTCTACAACCTACCATAGTTAAACGGCACCTGAGTTTTAAATACAGCTGTTACAAACACATCTAACACAAGATTCTTCCACGACTATCATAAATCGTTAACTTAAAGCTTACTTAAAAATTGAGAAGACCACTGAGATGTCAATATTTAACGAGAGGCAATCAATCGCACTGCTCGTTTAACTTGAGCTGAGGAGCACGTCTTATAACAAAGTTATGTATTATGGTGTAGGACCGATCTCGTGCAACAGTTTTTAAATGCCACTAGGTATATTGATGGATACTTTGAACAGTTGTGCTTCCATATGCCGCAGCCATTGGAGAAAATTTCTTACTGATACAGGATAATGCACGACCACATATTGTGGCAACAATGGTTAGCTTTCTTGATAATAATAGCATCGCAGTATTGCCGTGACCTGCTCAATCAATTAGTGATGAACAAAATCGGTCTTGGTCTTGCAGTATTGTTCTTGCTTTTGCGATTTTTTAAGACCAAAAGAATATCATAAATGCACTAGCAAGACCAAGTCCAATACCGAATGAACAAGAACAGGACCAAAACTAATACCGATAATGCAAGACCTAGATTAAGTCTTCAGCCATGATATTCTTCTTTTTCCTATACTTCTTCTACCTTGTATTTTGCCTTGGGAGTATAAGCTGTAAAAGCCGGTATCTTTCAGGATTTCCCATGATGTTACCGAGGTATTCAAGTTTACTTTTCTTTACCTGATATAAGATTCCTTTTTTTTCTTCATTCTACGTAGCACCTCTTCGTTGGTTATATGATCCACCCATGAAATTCTCAGAACACGACGGTAGAGTCAGAGTTCAAAGGCTTCTAATTTTTTGCAAGATGTTTCAGATAACGTCCATGACTCAACTCCGTATAGAAGAGTTGAAAACACATAGCACCTCAAGATTTTGGTGTTTTAAGACCTATTTTTAAACAATTTTGCCATTTTAAGGAATATGGCTCGAGTCTTTTTAATTCGGCATCATATCTCAACCGAGTGGTCCCATTCTTCGTTAATATTTGTTTCCAAATAGACATACTTGTTAACTCTTTGGATGGGTCTGTTATGTATCAGTAGCTGGCCTTCCATGCGTCTATTTTTAGGGATAATCATGAATTTGGTCTTTTTCGCATTCATCCGCAGTCCATATCTTTCACTTACTTCCACCACTCTGTTCATTAATCTTTGAAGTCCTTCTAGATCGTTTGAGATAATTACTGTGTCATCCGCATATCGTATGTTATTAATGCACTCGCCATTACCAATCACCCCGTCGGAGGTATTTTCCAGGGCTTCTCGAAATATGTATTCTGAATATATGTTGAACAGTAATGGCGAAAGTACACACCCCTATCGAGCTCCTCTCTTTATCAAAACTTCATCGGATTCCTTACTTTCTATTCTGACCGAAGAGGTCTGATTCCAATAAAGATTTGCTATTATTTTTAGATCTTGTTTCTCCAGTCCAGTTAATTTAAGAACTTCCATCATCTTATAATGCTGAACCTTATCGAATGCTTTTTGATAATCAATGAAGCATGCAAAATTATCATGATTAACATCTCGAGCTCTTTGAAATAAGAATTGAATGCTAAAGAGTGCCTCCCTACTACCTAGGGCATTCCTAAATCCAAAGTGGGTAGAGCTGATCTTTTCTTCGCAGATCCTATATAATCTTTGATGGATTAATTTCAAAAAAAGTTTAAGAGAGTGACTCATGAGACTAATCGTACGAAAGTCTTTAGTTCTTTGCACTTGATTTCTTGGGTAGCGTTATAAATGTACATTTGAGCCATACGTCGGGTATGATTCCAGTGAAGTATATTTCATTAAATATATCTGTAAGCCATCTGATATCTTTCTCATTTAATAGTTTTAAAAATTCGTTTCGGATATTATCTGGCCCTGGTACTTTCCCATTCTTCAGCCCTATTATTGTTCGAGTAACTTAATCATCTGTAATTGGTGAGAAATTTGGTGTTTGATAAGTGGGAGGATTTTCCGATCTGTTTGGGTCTTCAAACAACTGGTTTATGTATTCTTTCTAGATTTTTATTTTCCCCAATTGGTCTACAATAACTCGATATCTATTGTGCATCAATTCGTCGTCATCAAATAAAAAATAATAAATATATAATTATAAGCAATATATATTGTTACGATATTTTCTCCTTGGGTTCGGTAATTCTAAACTCTCAGTACAATAACTAACAACTTTTATTCTAGTATTTCTTCACAATAAATTTAGTTTTTTAAATCACTTAGGATATTCACTTTACAATTACTTTAAAATACTTGACTTTAACTAACTTCAACTTAAACTTTTAAAACTAAACTAAACTTCGATCTATGATTCCGTTTACATACCTCCAAATCAACGTACTCGAATAATCGGCACTATTCAAAGAAATTCTAGAATCATCCAGTGCCTTCTGTGTATTGGCTTATTAAATATTGTTACGATTTCTTGAGTCCGTCTCTGTTGACCCTTTCTGTCGCGACAATGCGTCGGCCACAATTGGGACTATCGGCGCGGAGACCAAAGGAAAGTTCCTGCAAATTCTCGACGAGGTGTCTAGTAAATTCTCGCCGTATCGAAAAGGGGTCTGTCGCCTTCGCGAATAAGGTCGAAGTATGGTTTACAAGTATAAAAAGGGACAGCGGCCGCGGACAGAGTCAGTATTAGTTTAAAAAGTGTTTATGATTTAAGGAATTTAAATAGTTATAAAAAGTTGTACATCTAAGTGATTTATAAAAGTAGAATTTATTGTATAGGAATGAACATTGTTTTGTTACTTTATCGAGAGTTTTAAATCGCCGAACCCACGGAAGAACTAAAATTCGTATCAATATTCACCCCAAATTGTGGTCGATGTGCTGTCGCGACAGACATCAGGTCCGGCTCGTAACAATATTATATTATATAATAATATACGAGTAAAAAAACCAACAGAATACAATAAAAAATTTGATTATGCTTTTATTAATTAGAGATATTAATTATTAATCATTTAAAATGTATACATATAAAGCCTTGAAAAATTTTCAAAATGACGTCGACGTAAGTAACAAACTAAATGAGTAAGACCAAGACCGAGACCGATACCAAGACTGTATTGATCTCGGCCTTGCTTTGCTTATCACTACAATCAACGAACTTAAATCAGTAAGGCATGTATGCGACATGCTTCAACGAAGAGTTTTGAGAGGTGGCAATAATTTTCAGAACATCCAACAATTATTTAAAGCTTTACGTATGAGTATGAATGTTACACCTCAACAAGACATAGAGAACTTAATTCCGTCCATGCAAAGAGGATGTAGATGTAAATAAGTTTTTTTGTAAAGGTTGCAGTTTGAATAAACTTTGTCGCAATTAACTTATTTTAATGTATCAGCATCAATTTAATTAAACATTTCCTGCTCAGAATAGATTTTTAGATTATTTCTGTATGTATAATATAACAATACAACAATTTGTTTTGATTGTGTAAAATATATTTTTTTTAGAATAGTTTATTATCCGCCGCTCCTTATGCAGCCATGGGAGTGTGCTCTCTTATTTTCAGTTCCATCTGTGATTTGGTAATCAATAAAAATATAATAAGCAGGGGAAGTGCTAGAAAGGTATTCACTAGCGTTGGTAAGTACGTTTGATTCATTTGTAAAAGGGACAAACGTCACAGCAATATGCGCTATATAGCTAATACAATACAAAATTCGATGCACGTCACACAATTAGATAGCGTCACAGCTACACACCGTTGCCAGATTGACAGAATTATAGGAAAATCTATAAATTTAAAGTTCTTTTTCACCTGAAAATCTTATCATTTTGGATACAATACTCATTTTCTTTTAACAAACAGTTTTTTAAGAATAAAAGACAAATTAAAAGTTGAACGTGAAACAAATAGCTTGTGTACATAACCAAAACACACTAAACTTAAAAGATACTAATTAGAGTGGCAAGAATGTATTTTTATATGAAAAATGTGTATCTGGTTGGCCTCAAGCCACTCAGAGAATCAGTTTTGTGTGATTATTATTTCGAAATCGGAATGACTCTTGGGCCAGATCTGTTGTTATAAACATAAGAACGGTTTTTTTCTTTAATAAAATTTTCTCTCGTTGATTTACCTGTCTGTCGCTGCTTTCATTTCTGGCATTTAAAGTGAAACTAATTTTCGACAATAAACGATACATAGTTTGCTCAAATTTCGAATTCATATAGTGCAACATACACATGAAACAATAAAATTTTTCGGCTGGGAAAGTGATGGCGACTGTTTTTTTTTTGGAATAGTCGTGAAGTTATTCTAATTAATTATCTTCAAAAAGGACAAACCATTACAGGAGCATATTACGCATCATTACTTTACAAGTTGAAGGCAGAAATTGCGAAAAAACAGCCACATTTGCAGTAAAAAATGCACCGTCTCACGCTTCAGCGTTTGCCATCACGAAAAAATTACGTTGGCCAAATTGAATATTTTAATAGGTAATATCACATTGACGACGTGAATTGGATTTTGTTTTGTATTTAATATAGTCAGAGCAATGTTGAAAATCTTATGGTTAAACTTTAACTCAAACTCAAAATAAAAAAAATAAAACTTTAACTGCGATTTATCAATAGTTGTGGTAGAACAATAACCTCTCTAACAGGACACTAAACTAATGTATAACACTACAAGATTTTCAGTAGCTGAGGGTTACAAACCACAGCACATGTTTCGCTATACTATAGGGTGTCGGGTAAGAAAAGTTTCCAATTTTCCAATATGAACGGAATTTTACCTGGTCATCATTATTGTGAAATAAATTTAATAATGGGGAATTATTCAACTCAATATGCTCATTCAACAAAAATGGTTATCTTTTTTAAGTCTTTCTAACAAATTTAACTTTTGTCCTTTCTTTTCCAAATGTGAAATTTTAAAATAATTGGTGAAGCTATGTTTTTCTGTTAATAAGTGATTGGCAAACGTTGAGTTAGTTTTACCATTTATGAAACTGCTTTTATGTTCTTGTATTCTTTTCTTGAAAGTTCGGCCTATATAAACATTTGGACAATCTTTACACGTTAATTTATACACTCCAGATTTCTCAGTTTGTTTAGTTTTTTCTTTGGTATTTTTTATATGTTTGCCTAAACTGTTGTTGGTTCTATATGCAATGTTAATATTATTTGTTTTAAGAAAGAAGAAATTTATATTATATATATATATATATATATATATATATATATATATATATATATGCAAAAATTATAGAAAACTAATATTATTATAGAAATCTATAAACATTTTTCGACAGTGTGTATAGATGTGAAAAATGTTTAACCGATATTAAAAAAACCAACCAATTTCGCTGTATGTCATCTATATTATAGGCTCATGTGGATCGATTATGATGTTTATAGTTTTCTATAATTTTTGCAGATTACAAAACTTCTCAGAAGCTATTCACCGGGTGGGGCTTGTCGTGACTGGCGCTTTTCGCGTAGTACTTCATGTGTACTTAATAGGAGTCGGAGCTGTTGATGTGTCCAGTCGAGGTAGATCTACCCTATGCTGATTGAGGGGCAACACACCCCGAAACCGCTCCATAGGTGTTTACTTCGGATGGATAAATCTAATAGTTTATTTTCTTACTTAACAAGCATCTGCATATGTTACCCGAAATAGGGTATTATACACGATTATGTATCAGATGTAATTCAATGCCTGTCGCGGCATATAATGTTTTTTGATACATAATCGACCCACATGAACCTATAATATAGGTGACATACAGCGAAATAAGCTGGTTTTTTAAAAATCAGTTATACATTATATATAAAAAAGTGATAACTTTATTTTTTTTTTAATTAAAATTTTTGTGTATACTTATTTTTATATATCTATTTTAGCATTAAATGCGAGTTGATCAGGCTATCAAAACTAAATCTGTCGGGTTGGGATAACAATGTAGGTATATTTACAGGCAGTTGTAAATTAGTTTTATTTATTATTTCGTATAAGCAGATATGATCAATGTTTTTTTGACACTCGAAGTATACATGATTTGTATCTCCTATGGTGTTGCATGTTACACAATTAGGTGAGTTTATAACACCGATTTTAAATAAATGTGATGGAAAACGACCATGATTTATCTTCAGACGTGAGATGATGGCAGACTTGTGTTTTTTGTAATCCCAACAATCAATATGTGGGATATTATTGGATAACTTTGGGTGTATATTGAAATATTGGCTGTTTATATTTTTTGTATACTCATCATATTGTTTGCTAAATTTTGCATATATGTATATATATATATATATATATATATATATATATATATATATACAATATAAATTTCTTCTTTCTTAAAACAAAATATCAACACCTATAGAACCAACAACAGTTTAGACAAACATCAAAAATAACAAAGACAATACTAAACAAACTGATAAATCTGGAGTATATAAATTAACGTGTGGAGATTGTCCAAATGTTTATATAGGCCGAACTTTCAAGAAAAGAATACAAGAACATAAAAGTGCTAGTGAAAATCTTGTAGTGTTATACATTAGTTTAGTGTTCAATTATGGATTTTCATCAAGTATCGGCCTCATCTATTCAAAACTCTCTAACAGGGATTGCTCTAATTGTTGTTTGACGTAGATTGCAGAATTATTTTAAAATTAGAATAACTTAATGTTTCAAAAAAATTAAAATTTTGAAATGTGCTCCTATTTTACAGGTACTCTACTTCCGGCTCTCAGTCTCAGCATTCTCGGTTTCATTCCGAAAGAACACGCCGAACTGGCAGTGGCCGTATTAATATTCAACGGGGGAATCACCGCAGGTGGTTTCTGTGGCTTTCAAGTAAATCATGTTGACCTTTCTCCTAATCATTCCGGAATATTGATGGGAATTACCAATAGTTCCACTAGTATTTTTTCAATTATTTCGCCGTTAATCGTACAATTTATCGTTACAGATCAAGTACGTAAAAAACTACTTAAATATTTTTTTTAATCACGTGTGGTTGTGGTGTAACTTTCTACTTTACATAGTCATTCTATTTACGTTACAGCGCGATTTTTATTGCCATCAGATGTCGCTGTGATAGCGTTTAGCAATAGAAAAACCATATAAATTACACAATGTTTTCCGTACAGGAACCGCACATAAAGACTGTAATGCCGTCTAGAGGACTATTTTCAAACTTTGTGGGGGAAGTCATTTGGTTCATACGGGGTGTCACAATAATAGTGCGGTGAAGTTTCCGTTATTAAGTATAATACATACATACATACATACATAGAGTCACGCCTTTTTCCCATAGGGGTAGGCAGAGACCACTTCCTTCCACTTGCTACGGTTCGTACACACATCTTTTGCTTCCTCTACTTTCATCATAAGTATAATAAATACGAAAAAATTATAAAATAGAAATTGTTAAGCATCCCAAAAATCTGAAACAAAGAATATATCCTCACAATTTTACAAAGTTTGGTCAAGACATGGCTAACCTGATAAAATCAATATTTAAATAAAACCTGAATTTTGTTAATAAAAAAAAATCATAAACCGTCGAAGTCAAATGTAGGGAATCGTTAATAAATATGAAATGGGTATTAAGTGGCTTCCCACAGAGCATAAAATATATAGTGTTTTATTTAAGTGAGAAAACCCTGTATACATACATATAGTCACGCCTTTTTCCCGTAGGGGAAGGCACTTGCTACGGTTCTTACACCAAGCAGACTGCCTTGCCAAGGAAGGGGCAAATTTTCCGGCCCAGAACCCTTCTGTGGACTCTTCAAAGACCACTTAAAAGAAGAGGTTCAACGCTGGGAAACAAACGAAATGAAATCTCACTGGCATAAAGTGCCAGGACAAAGACAAGCTAAAAGGCTAGTAAGCCTTTCGCCAAGGAAAGCTAAACAGCGTCTCGAGTTGGACAAGAAAGACTTGAAACTAGTGGCGGGACTCCTCACTGGACACTGCCCTCTGAGGTATCACCTGAAAAAGATGAAAGATGAAAAAGATCCCAGCGCTTTTCTGCAAATAGCTCAAGTTTCTGAATCTTCATTTTAGTATTAATTGTCATATAAGTTTGTCGTAAAACGGAATTCTGTGAAAATTTATTTGCGTATAAAAAAATGCGAGCAGGTATTAAAATTACTAGGATTTAAATTGGTGATATGCGTTAGCAACATCTGTTGGAGAGTAATTTAAGCGTCACCATCTATTTAAATTAAATTCATGGGGGATAGTAATTTTTAATCCGTATAACACATTTTTTTTAAATATAACTAATCCTGACCAGGATCTTTGTAATTTTTTTAAAAATTATTGTATTGTCATCGGTCCTTTTGAAGTGTACAAAGTTTCAAGTCGATCCGATGTTTTTAAGAGGGTGAAAATCTTGTCCAAAGCTACTATAAAGCGTATAAAAATGATTTTAAATGTCTTTATCAAAAGTAACATGTACATAAGGCTGTTCAAATATTCTGTGTCATATGAACCAAAAGCTATATAGTTTTCCTGTGAGAATACTCAATACTGTGCCTATCAAACTAAAACGTAATTAATTTTTAATTGCAGTAACCCATTAAATAAGACGAGATTATTTTGATCTTTTAATTCTATAACGTTTAATATGTGACCTGATTCAAATAATTTTTGCCCCTTTGTAACATTTTGACTTTGAATTAAATCATTTATAATGGTACAGACTTTAATTATTTGATGCTGTTTTATTTATTCATTGCAGTACTGCTATTACAATTATTAGTCAACTTGACGACAGAGAGTTTCAGAATCGGCAATAGTGCTGCCTTTACAGTTGACGCACAATCCCTATTAGTTTAGTATCATCCAGATGGCTCACGCTTCCTAAAAATTGGCAATTCAATTTATTCTACTCCTGGATTTTAAAATTTGGCTCACATACCTACCATTAAATAGATATATTTTTGACTGTTGTATTTTATCAAATGTTACTAAGAGTGATCATAATTAGGCATACGAAATTTAAAAGAAGATGTAAAGCTTGAGATTACGCTGCAATAAATTTTTTATTTAATAATCTAGAAATATAATGCTTGCAGCAAAATGCAATTGAATATATATTAAGAAAATTGTAATTTTTAGACGGAGACTCAGTGGAGAATAATTTTCATCATAGCAGCTTGTGTATACCTGGTGACAGATATATTTTTTATCATTTTCGCATCAGGGGAAATACAGGAATGGAACGAAATAGAAACAACGCCAGAATTGACAGATGACAGCGAAAAACAAAATAGGAAAACGGAAAGAGTGTTGCAGACGGGTTGATTTTTTTATGAGATGACTTTATGAATAATTCAATTTATTTACAGGTTGTTTAGGTAATTTTATTGCGTTAGACTTTATTTAAATATCTTAACCTATCTCCTTTTATCTTTAAACTTATGACTCTAAAAATTCTGAATTTGATAAAAAAGCAGTCATACCTGCTTTTTTAGAGATTTTTATTTACCTGCACATTGTTTACTCCTGTATTTTGTAATAATTTGATTCGATAATAAAAAATTAATATTTATTATATACAAGTAATATCACACAAATGCCTATTATTTTTTTAACCTTTGTTTGATCTCCTGGATCTCTAACAATAATTTTTCTTCCTGTAAAAGAAATAGTCTGTGCTGGTATTCACATGCAGCTTTTACTTTTTCTATTTCTGATTCTACTAACTCAATCCTTTTTTTGTGGTATTCTTCTGCAAAACTTGGCTTTTTACTATAACTATCTGGTGATATTTGTTGGTTATCTCTGAGTAACACCTTAAATGTGTCTGGTTGAGGCAATTTGTCAGTTTGGTTAACTGGAACATCCATAATTTCGCCATTCTAAAAACATTTACAGAAATAAATACATAATCAGAAAAAATCCGACACTAACCTCCACTTCTTTAAACTGTTTTTTCCTTCTCTTTTTCAAGTTTTCATAAAAGGTTCTTAATTGTAGTGCGGTTCTGTATTCGTCTTTAGTATGACTGTTAAACTTTTGAGTTATTTCAGACCAAGCTTTATTTTTGAGAAAATTGGTTTTGTGGTCATTACGTTTATTTTCCACGATTTCATAATATTCTTCTAAAATGGCACATATTAGATTACATTCGTTTTGAGAAAAATTTCGTGTCCTCTTTCGATGAAAACTTTTCATCTGAAATAAAAAATGATTATTTTTTAACAGTTTATGTGACATCTACTTTAAATTCCAACCGAATTAAAAGACGAATGGTATTCCCCAATTTTGGAATAAACATCTTCACCTACTTCTTCGTATTCTACATTTTCAAAATCTGAATACTGAATTCCATCTTCTTCAGACATTGTAGTTTCATTTGATTCATTTTTTAATGAACTCTCGACTTCCATATTTTTGTTTATTTGCAAGTTTTAAAATTTGACATATGTCAAAACAGTCAACCTAAAAGAATGTTTTTAATGATATTTTAGAACCACGATATTACTTAAAATTTATTATAACACTTTAAATAGCTACTCTATACTTACTTTTCATTAATGTGTGTAAACTACATAAAGTGACAACAAAATTGTCACCAGTAATTAGTCAATTTAACCAATACGTGTAAAATAACAATTATGTCAAATATCTAAAATTTTGATTCTTATATCTGGTTTCCAAAGTTATACTTAACAAATTTACAAAATAATACATAATGTTTACATTTTGTTTAAATACCAAAGACCTATATGTTAAAAAAATAGCCGCATTTAATACTTATCACAGAACAATTCTGTAATCTGTGTCTGTGCTACTTTGTTTTTTGTTTACATTTTACAATCGTTAAGTATTCGCCGAAAGTATTAGATATACATCAGGTAGTGTTAAGCTATTATTTTACCGGCTGCACAATGCCTGGAACAATTCTGGAGAATTTAAGCGGTAAAAAGTTAAGCTTATTAATAAGCGTTTTCCTAGTTTGCCAGCTGACTTGTTTCTTATTGGGTTTAATAGCTCCGAGCCCTGCAAAAACTCAAACTATTCTAGCCACTGTGTGTGTGGACGATAATCCTTCAGAATCACAAAAAATTGATAGATGGTTTACCAGACACTGCACTAAAAGTATCCAATTATCCGATAGTAAAGCCACATTAGATCTAGATGCAAATAATCTGGTAAGTCTTTGTTTACAAATAATAAAATTTCAATATATATTTATTCAATCTAATTGCAGATATTCGCACTGGACATGCCGCTGCAAGGTATGGACTACTCACGTTGGCAGCAGAATTTAGTAGGAGTACTTCAGATAGATATGGTGTATCAGAATGATCAGAAAATTTTGAATCCATTGATTGAGCTCACCCTGGATTCTCGCTTGGCTTATAGTGATAAAACCTCAGACGGGAGAAGAACGCCTTGGAAGTATTATTCCCATGCAGAAGAAAAACGTTACATGAATTGCACTTTTGATGATCTCACCATTGGGGAGAAACATGGTTACCCTTATAACTGTACTATGGTACCACTGTTTGAATTAGGTTCATTGTATCACGATTATTATTTGCTGAATCTACGGTTACCTTTTAATGTTACATCAAAGAAGAATATCGGTTTAGGGAAGGTGGAAGATGTTTATTTGCATACTATTTACATGAATGGTGGGTTTACCAAGGTCTGGGTGGGTATGAAAACTGTTTTCTTTCCCATACTTATTGCTATAATGACATGGTTCTGGCACAGGGTTCACAAATTAAAACGTAAACCTGTTTTGTTAGAATATATGCTTATTTCTTTAGGAGGTACACTGGCATTTCTCAATTTTCCTATAGAGTATTTAAGCTTGATATTTGAAATGACTTTCATGCTGCTTTTGAGTGACATTAGACAAGGAGTGTTTTATGCTATGCTACTTTCATTTTGGTTAATATTTGCGGGAGAACATATGTTAATTCAAGACCAAGGTGACAAAAATACCATTAAAAGATACTGGAAGCATTTGAGTACTATAATCGTCGGTTGCATGTGTCTACTTGTTTTTGATCTATGCGAAAGGGGCACTCAACTGGTTAATCCTTTCTATTCTATATGGGTGACTCCAGTTGGAACAAATCTAGCTCTTGCTTTTATCATCTTAGCTGGAATTTCGGCAGGGTTGTACTTCGTTTTTCTATGCTACATGATATGGAGGGTGTTTAAGAACATAAGTATCAAAAAATCTGTTTTACCCAGCATGTCTCAAGCTAGACGATTGCATTATGAAGGAATCATTTACAGGTTTAATTTTTTAATGTTAGCAACTTTAATTTGTGCTGCTATCACTATCATATCTTTCATACTGTCTCAAGTTGATGAAGGTCAGGGCAAATGGGACGAAACCATGGATTTAGAGTTGTCTTCTGTGTTGCATACTGGGGTTTACGGAATGTGGAATATTTATATTTGTGCGATGTTGATATTATACGCTCCTAGTCACAAACGGTGGCCTGCTGATCCAGTGTGCAATGACGGAGAGGAAGTTGAATTCGATAGAATTCCAGCAGAATCTACTTCTAATGAAATATCAGCGCTTACTAGTTTCTCAGTTAAAGCTAGTCTAGATTAAATATGTACCTAAATGATGAAAGATGTATTCATTAAGGTAACATTAATTTTAATTTGGTATATTTGCTTTAATTTTTTTATTATAATTTGCAAGACTAAATGTAATCAGTATTTTTTTAATATCAAAGAGTTGAAAGAAAATTTCGCGATCATATATCCATTTGCTAATCATTGGTTGGTAATTTTCATTCAAAGTATTTTTGATGCAATAATTTTTTATACAAAATTTTTATTTTTGATATATTTACTTGATGACTCGTTATTATTAACTAGTACTTAAAAATTTTAATTTAAAAGTTAGTTTTTAAATTAATATAGTTTAACTTATTTAAATTTTAAATATTTTTACTCGGGGGAAAACTTTTTATTACTTTATTTGCCACTTCTGTACTGAAAAACAGTATACATTAAATGTTACAGTCATCCCGACCAATCCAGTGCGGAACAACCTGCGCATGCTCCATGTTTAGTTTGGCTCCATCTTTTCTTCAACATTTTCGTAATGTATATTTTTAATATGTCGATTTTTAGTCAATACACTGCTAAATTATTTTTTGCAAGCATGACAAACCAATTTATGGGTCTTTTCTAATACGTCCCCGCATTTTCAAAGTTCTTAACCAGGTACTGTTGGTGTTAGGTTAGGTCATAGACATAGGAGAGTAGACTGCGGGTCCCCGTGCTGAGATTTGGCTCACGATGGGAAAGAGACAGTCGATCGAGAGGTTGTCTCGTGCTTTCTCTAATGGGCAGTGCTTACGCCTGAGAGGCACGCGGCTAGCTGAGTGGAGGTATCGGGTTCAAGAATCGGGCGTAAGCCCCGCCCATTACAAAAAGCAGGAGACAACCTCTCGATCGACTATCTCTTTCCCATCGGGAGCCAACTCTCGCATATAGACCCGCAGTCTAGTCTCCTATGTCTTTGGGTTGGGTAAGGACGTTAGGTTAGGTTAGGCTAATAATAATCGGTATTAATTGAGGCAGTAAAAGTCATCGACATAGGAGACTAGACTGCGAGTCTATATGCGCTAAAATAAATTTGAGTTTAAGAAAACTTTTCATTCTTATAAGTTATAACTTACTTTACCATGTTTGCTCCACTAATTAATAGTAATGAATACTTATGTTTGTAGCACAAAAAAAGGTTAAATCGCCAAATTATAATAAAATATCGCAATTCAAAAAAGTAAAAAGTAATTGACATTGGGAGCTTTCCAATAAAAAAGCACCGTGTCACATTACAGAACACGGTGTACGGGTGCTTGTTGGAAAACCTTTTTGATCTTTGTGTAAAACGCCAGCGAGCGCGGCCATCGTTATTTCTAATCACAATGGAAAAGTGATTTCTGTTTTGGTTTATTACGCTTATTCCTTTAGCTACTAAAACATTGCCGTCTATAAGGTAAACATCTAAGCCAACAAAGTATTTGTGGCTTGGCATCGTATTTAGGTGGAATATTTTTTTCTGGCAATGCTGGCAGGAATATTGTACAACATTTTTTTCAGGGATTTATTTTTGTATTACATGATTTTCAGTAATTATCAAAAATAAATGAATAAATCCGTAATACAGTTTGTAAACATACCTGTTGCTTCGTTGGTCGCCATATTTATAATTAAAACTATTGCCAACGTTAATGCAATAAATCGACTATAAATGGTGGTAGTACTGAGTCACTACAACCTCTAACTCGACTTTTTCTTGTGTTCGGTTGTGCGCCACTGTGTCGTAGTTGGATTAAGAAACGCTGAACACTGTGTCATCTGTGTTCCTTGTTGGAAAGCTCCCATTAACAGCATGACAATCACCGAACAAAACGCGGAAAACAGGAGCCAAACCAAACTTGGAGCATGCGTAGATTGTTCCGCACTGGATTGGTCGGCATGACTGTAACCATTAATGTATGCTCTAGAAAACAAATTTAAAATTAAGTATTACTTTATGACGAAAATAGTAATTTTGTTTTTGGATACAAAAAATAAGATTGCTTCTGCAACGGTTACAAACTTCTTTTTCTTAAAGTGCTTTGGCGTCCGTCTTCTTTCTTATTATAAGTTTCTATTGAATGCCACCGGGTAGGATATTTTTCTTTCTTTTATAGTCCTAAAAAGTGCTCGATCCTTATCTCAAACTGTTCTGTTGTTGATGAGTTATTAACTCGAATCTCTGCTTTTTGGTTCCAGTACAGATTGATAATAAGTCTTATATCTTTATCAACCAATCCTAGCTCTTTCAGATACGATATCAGAAGATCGTGTCTAACGTTGTCAAATGCCTTTTCGTAGTATATGAAACATATATAAGCGTCTTTAATACAGAACTGTCAAGATGTCTGTAAGCTGAATATGACTTCTCTGGTTCCGAACCCATTCTTAACAAACTGGCTATTTCCACTAGCTTCCTCACATTTATTGTAAAGCCGTTTGTGTAGGATTTGAAAAGCTTTAGAAAGTGACTCATTAGACTGATGAGGCGGTTGTCTTTGCATATCTTTGGGTTGTTTGACTTTGGTAGCGTGTGAAAATGCCCAGTGTCATATATATTGTTGAAAAAAAAGGCATCTTTTAGTGGGAAAATACTTATTTGTCTGTATCGTTAAATATTCACTGTTCTTTTTTTCAGATACTCAAAATAATTATTTGGAAAACATTAATTAAAAAAATACTAATCAAATTAGCTAAATGCCAAAATATTTACAATGATGTATCTTTATTAGTGTCTATGTATGTACAGATCTCATACTTTTGTGTCTGGCATGGGCCATGATATTTCCTGGATCATTTATTTGAAACGATAGTCGAACATGCAGTAGGGTATGATATTAGTTTTCATCTACCTAAATATTACAAAAAGTACCTACTCTCAAAAATAAAAATAAATAAACATAATTATTGTGGGTGATCTCAGATTTTTGAAATCTGTTTACAGAGTTTCCTTGCAAGTACTACTTAAATATTTGTAAGCAATACAAATGTGCATTTTAAAAATTTATGTAATAAAAATCATCTGTCTTTCGTTCTTGTTCGCATAATAAAAGGACATGAAAACAAATTAAAAGTCTAATTTCACCATCTTATTTGGTCCCACTACACTTAAAGCGAAACAAAGCGAAGAGAGTGCGCTGTTACCGATTATGCATTACTGTGCTTATTGTATACGCTATACCAGTTACAAAAGGTTAAGATCTGTACCTTATTTTTTTTTCAGTATTTTTAATCTCATAGAATCTTGAATAATATCTTGATAGGGGTCGTCCATAAATTACGTGAGACATTTAGGGGGGTGGGGGGGTCGAGCCGAATCTCACCCAATCTCACATGGTGGTGAGGCAAGTATCACATAATTTTATTCCACAACAGTGTAAAATTAAGAGAAAGCTGGGTTAAACTAAACAACATGCTTCTTCACTAAAATTATATATTTTTAAATAAATCCAATTCAATGAATTTACAAATTAACGTATTTACACTAAAAATACTCATTGTGAAAAATCTCATGTGATATTAGAGGGGGTTGGGGGTTGGTCGAAGAATCACCAAAATCGCCTCACGTAATTAATGGACACCCCCATATATTTTTATTTTAAATAACATCTGTGTTATATTAATAATGTGCTTGTAATGAGTGATCTTTATATAAAAACAACAGTATTTTTAGAATTTAGTGCTAGTAGATATTATGTCAATGCAATTGTTTTAATTTGTCTCATTTAAGCTTTTAACTTATTATTATATACCGTAAGTGTGTCAAACTTCTGCCAAATTGGAAGGTTTTTTAAGATTTGGGCGAGAAAGAATAGATTAAAAATTGTGAAAAAAATTATATACGCACTTTTGACTTGCCAGAAAAGTGTAATGTTTTATGACAGTAATAATGCCAACGTTTTTTTTTTTTAATTAAAAGTTAAAAACGATTTTACCCAATTTTAGCCACCTGTTAAAATTACATCAGATGTTGTAGTTATTGTACACTAACTTCGGCTGATAAAAAAAAAGCTTGAAGATACAAAACTTGTCTAATTTTCCATATTGACGTGCATCTTGTTAACCATATCAAAATGTTCTAAAACTTGGGAAAACTAATAAGTAAAAATCTTCTTCAACTTGCATTGGCTAGACCTATTGTAAATTTTTTGTTCGCTCCTCTCAGGTGATGAATTGGTGGTCCATATAACTGGATGCTTCAGTTTTCTCTGAAGCCTCGGGATCAGTAAAATCACTAAAAATTATTTCATTGCCTGCACTTAAATTCAGTCCTTTCCCTCTGGCTCGTTTGAGTTCTTTATGGTATTTGTATTCTTAAAGTAAAATTCAATGAAATCAGACCAATCACTAGAGTCGTAAATCTTCTGTGGTCTTGGTTGTCAGTTCCGGAAGTCTTTTTAAAAAGGGAGAGGCTGATCCCTGAAATCCAAGTTTAGGCGTTTTGATAATTTTAAACTAAACATTTAGGGAGCACCCCGTTTCTTATTTCCAGCTATTAATAATTTTACGTTAAGGAGCCTTCAGAGATCTAAAGAACACAACATCCAGAAGTTGTGTTGGTTATCTCCAATTATCCCTTTTTTTCTTCTAGTCTTCTTAAATAAGACAGGCATATTGTATAGAACCAGTCTTCAAATATTGGACCGTCAAACCACCCGCTAGTGCTGCGGTTGTAATATCATTCATTCCCTTCTCTCCATGTCCCTGTTGGTTATAAATGAGTACTGTACACCCTATATGTAGAGGCAGAAGTGTCCCGTCGACTGCTCCACACAACTTGACTGGGGCGCTAGTCTTTAAATGATTCACGATTGAAGATCCACCATCTTACCCGGACCATCAGTAAAGTTTGATTCTTCGTACCAGCATACTTTTCTGATGACTTTCTAATTGTAAGTTTTTTTTTGCAGTGGCTGAAGTTGGGAGCAAAAATTAAAATTTAATAACTTGTCACTTGACTGCTAACACCATACCTTCTACTATTTACAACCAATAGTACTGCATTATTTTCCACATAAAAAAAACTCGCCACATTCAACAGAAAACACAAGCTATAACCTATCATTGAGGCTATATCAGCAAATTTAATGACAGTGAATGAACACTACTTAATTTTACAATACTTTATTGCACTTAAATTTAAAAATGACCAAAGTTGGGCACACTTATGATATTCATCTGTGTAACCGAGTATTTAATTTAGAATTAGATGTTTTTACAATAAACTACTATAAGTTAAAAAAAAATTTATCATTTTAAAGTTAAAAAAATCAAAAACTGATTTTAAAATGGAAAAGTTGCAAAAACTTCTCAGGGGGTGGACCTTAATTTGATTCATTAGTAAAACACAGAACCGTTGATTGGTATATTACTGGGAAGATTCCCAACCTTATGGCACAAAACGAGTATAAAATTATAGCGAGATATAGGTAGATGGCGCTGAGATTAAAGTCATAGTACCTACATTGAGATTCAGATGTCGTCCAACATTAAATTTAGTTACATATTGAATAAACAGATGTCGCATCAATGGGAATGTTTGTCCTGTTCTAAGGTCAAAAAACACGAAAAACAAATAATATGAATATTATATTTCCAGTTTCGTTTGCGTTTTATGTACACATATTTCGTATTTAATTTAGTGAGGTTATGCTATACCTAGTTATAGGGAAAAATCACGTAACGAGATGGCGCTGTCAATGACAAAATATCGGATCGAGGTGTGAACAACAAATATTTTGTCAATTGATCACTTGTAAAAACAAATTTTTTATTGAAGGAAACTTTAGTTATCTCAGAGATTTGAGTTGATTCATCATTTTATATGAAACTGACGGTCTCAATGAAAAAATTAAAAAAAGTGTATGCATGAGATCCTCTACAATTCTACAATCCCCTCATGAAATCACCATTAAGCTAGATGAGACATGGGTTTGTGAATGTTCCTGTAAAGCAGGTATAGGAGGATATCAAACTTACCACTGAAAAAAATTATCTTTCATAAAGTGCTTGCTGCAAACAAGGTTTTCCTATCTTTAAGATCTTTCATTTCTGAGCTGCCTTAGGATTTGAAGAAAATGTATGCAAAGATATAATCGAATTGCCATATGTAGAGCTTGGGGAATAGAGCATATTATTTGCGATTTTATCTTCATATCACCTTTTTTAATCCTTTGCATTTTCGAATTTTGTGGTTTATTAAAACCATTTTTTCACAAAATATCGTTTAAATATAACACCTTTAATGCTTAAATTTCTCAAAATAATATATAAAGTTTACTTTTCACCCATATAAACAAATAAAGGTTAGTTTGTTGTTCACACCTTGAGAAGTTAATGCGATCAATAATAGATGTCGCCCACTCCGTGATTTTTCCCATAGGGAAACATCACACAACGCGAGATGGCGCTGTTAGTGACAAAATATCGAACCGAGGTGTGAACAACAAATATGCTATCATGATCACTTGTAAAACCAAAGTTTTTATTGAAGGGAATTTTAGTTATCTCAAAGATTTTTTTGTGTTAAACTATTGGATTAAAGATGGATTTAAGGTTTGTTTTCAACGTTTCAGTTTTATTGTCGCTGAATTCTTGTTAAATGCCAGAAAAGACCAAGTGTGTCCAGGTATCAATTTTGATTTGCTTTCGAAGTTTTCAAGTTCTGTTGTCCCTCATCTAATAAAATGATAGATGATTGGACAACAATATTAAACTTGCCACTGAAAAAATCATCTTTCACAAAGTGCTTGCTGCAAACAAACATAAACTTTGAGATTGGTTTTCCTATCTTTAGGATCATATTTCATTTCTAAGCTGTCTTAGGATTTGAAGGAAATGTACGCAAAGAATAATCGAATTGCCATATGTAGAGCATTGTGGAGCAGAGCATATTTTTCGCGATTTTATCTCCATATCACCTTTTTTAATGCTTTGCATTTTCGGATTTTGTGGTTTATTAACACCAATTCTTTGGAAAATATCGTTTAAATATAACACTTTCAATGCTTAAATTGCTCAAAATAATATACTAAGTTCACTTTTCACCCATATAAACAAATGGAGGTTAGTTTGTTGTTCACGCCTTGAGAAGTTCATACAATTAATGATAGATGTCGCCCACACGTAATTTTTCCATAAAGATAATACAGATAGAGTAGGCATGTCTGTAAGTGGGAGCGTCCACCGAATGAAAGAGAATCGAATTTGTACGTCTGTCTCTCTCTCTCTTTCACTACGTGCTGCGCATGCGTAATTTATTAATAATCACCATATATTTAATACTCCTATATTGCTAGTCCCCGTAAGTGAAAGTGTTGCCCACCAAGAGAGACAGCAACTGCATTCTTCTATCTCACTTATTCATATCCGTTGTGCGCAAGCGTTGCGACTGTAGTGGGGAAGCTTATAATGCAGTTATAGTAAATATTTTCTTGTATGCTTCATAGCTTAGCGGCAAAGCTCCATTCTCGGGCATGCGCATATCATTTCAGGTCTAAATGACGGAGACAGATGTATGTATGTCTGCACAGGTTGGGTTGTCATCCTTTTCCAGACCCCTACTAGCAATAAAGGAGTATTAAATATATGATTATCACAGGCAAGTGTATGGTTCTGCGCGCGAAGACGAATGAGATCAATGCGTATGCTCCAGTAGACAAAGACAGCAGTGCCAAAGTCATCGTCTCTCTCTCTCTTTCTATTAGCGGACGTTCCCACTTGCACGCGGGTATATGGCATGCCTACTCTATCTGTATTATCTTTATCGATTTTTCCCTATTTTACATATAAGGATGGTTGTATTTATACGCACGCGGGAAAAGAAACTGTAAACACATTGGTTGGACATCTTCCTAGTATAATATATTAGAGAGATATCGCAAGCGCATTTTTGGCACACACTAATAGCGCAATGAGTAATTTTGACGTGTACGCAAGCACAAATTGAATGCTACGATAATAGTGGATATAAGTGCTTCCGCTATTTAGGTTGATATAAGGGACGGTATTAACGTGATACGAAATATTGACATTTGGGATAAAACATATAGATATTTCATAGAACAGAAATTTTTGAAAGTAAAAATAGGATAGAAAAAGTATATAACGGAATATTTTAGATATACATACAATAATCACAACAAAACAGTAAACATAGACAACGAGAATTTCTAAATTACATTTACCAACAAACTTCACTTGTCAGAATTAAGGTGGTCGATTTTACTTTTGCGATAAAGGTGCGATTTCATGGTGACGCTTGACGCTGGCTTTTAGCGGCAAATGCGGTCAGATGATAGAGTTTTGACATTAATGCCAATTCGAAAAATTAAAGTGTCAAATCTAAACAAGTAAATTTTATTACGTGACCGCATTTGACGCTAAAAGCCAGCGTCAAGCGTCACCATGAAATCGCACCTTAACTCTCTTGTGTGTTTGTGTTAAAATGGTCCGTAACCACTATTTACGTCGTTATACGGTAATAGAGAGATATTGCACCTAATAAGGTCAGGCACTAATAAAGTCGACGTTATTTTGACATGAAGCAGGCGCAGTGTGAATCTGGAGTAAGGACAACTTTATTAAAGGACGTTTAAAGGCGAAGATAAAGTTACGTTAATGTTCCTTTATTTTCATTTCGGACTACATCGGGCTTGATCGTTGGATATTACAAATTTGAAATTTTCGAAAGTGGTCTGTTGAAGAGTTGAAGTTGTAGAAGTTTTTTGGCAAATCGAAAAAAGTATGGACACGATCGATTAATATGTTATTGAGAATTACCCATTCAATTTCTTCATCATCTCCTCCACCCAGAATTACAGCCTTAACTACTTCTTTCATCAAATAGGAAAACAATATCTAACGATTCAAACGAAAACAATACAATAACAAAAAAACAATATAAAATTATTCAAAATTCAACCATATACATTCAACCACCCAGAATGATGTCTAATTAATTTAGGTTATGTTATTATTGTTATGAAAATAAACTCCGGTGTCATAAAGGGACGAACAGGCGGTACTTGCAATATCTCTGTTTTAATCACAGCATAGTGCCGGTCACTATTAAAATAAATAAAATAAAATAATAATAAATTGTTTGTCATTGAAGGAGACATTAAAGTTTTCGTAGAAATTAAGTGTCCTGCTAGAAATGTAACATCTGAATAGCATTTGAAATAAACTTAATCTGTCCAACATTTAATCTATGTTGTATAAAAATCACTAAAAACCACAACTAGTATTTCCAAGTACGAGTGAAATTACATGTCACTGGCTTCGAATTGTGTTATATCATGGTTTGAACTTTGAATTGAATTTGGGACTGAGCCGGTGCTCAGCTTTATAGCCATTGTGCCCGGGCCCTACGAAGGACAATTCATGTTGGAGGGAATGGGTTCAGGAGACCAACCTCATGTGCAAAGCGAATCAGCCTACCTGGTCCCACCTCCTTGATGTCGGTGTGGTTGCCTGTGTCTAGCTAGAGAATGTCCTTGCGGATTCCACTGAGCAATTCACAGTTAACCACATCACATATAGTGGAGTTTCTTCTTCCACCCTGCATCTTGGACATAGAGCAACATGGGTGATGCCCATGTTCTTAAGATACTTTGCGGTGAACCAGTGACCTGTTATTAGCCTGATGATCAGTCTCAACTGATTCCTCCCAAGACTAATTAGTCTACTATCTAGTTCTTTGGAGGGAGGGTCCCCTAAGAAGGGCTTTGGTGTGTCGCATCCTGTTGGTTGCGAGCCACCTTTCCAAGAATCTGTCTTCACATTTTCTGTCCAAAGGTCTAATGGTTTGAACTTACATTATATTGCAATGATATTTTGAAAAAGTAAAATGGAACCCAAATCAATATATTTTTACATGAAATGTTTACTGCATAAAATAGTTGATAGTAGATTCAAAAGAAACATGAAGATTAAGGACCTGCTTTACCCCCTGAATAAACTTGCATCTTTATCTATAGGTAAACCACTTCATAAGTAACATCAAATAGGTTACTTATTAATATCAGAAAGAAAGTAATTTAAAAAAAGCAGAATATACACTTATAAATATTTTTCTTCTTAATTTTATTTTAAATAATTTAACAGTTAGTTGATTTTAAAACTATCAACTTTAATGATTAAATACAATATAAACTCAAAGATTGGTTCTTAAAATTAAAGACAAAAGTACAAATAACTGGTAGATTTACATATGAAGAAAATAAAAAACAATCCTATCCCTAACTATGATTAGAAAATTTTGATGGTTGAACAATAGAAGTTTTTCTAATGGGAACACTCTCTGGTGTAGGAATTGCGTCACCTGTGCCTGAATAAGGAGTGGGACCAGGTAACTGGAGCCCAGTTTTATTAGGGATGTTTCCAAATTTTTGTTTAGCCATTTGATAGTCTCCAGAATCAAAGTATTTTTGGCCTTTGGATAGACGTTTTTGTAAAAACGCTGAATGTCCACTAGCCTTGATACCTGGGCCACCTGACCCAGGTGGAAAGCTGTATTTAGCTTTAAGTTTTGCTTCTTCTTGCTTTTCTAATTCTTGAGGCGTCAGTTGAGCTGGTTCGCTCGAAGATTGATCTTGGTAACTCATTTTATTAGGGTTATCACACTAAAAAATACACAGTTATAATTGATTCATGTTAGTCAATTTAAATATTTATTGAACTTATCATAATTCAGTAATACTTTGATTTTGCCTTATATACATAAATATAACAAAGTAAATATGTAGACCATAAAATTAAAAATTATCGATACGGGAATTGTATATATACTTACTGCAATTTTATTGTACAATAATAGTTTAAAATGGGTTTAAAATATTTAACGTTTCCCAGAAAAAAATTTCTTTAAATAACGTTACTAACCTATATCTAACTGTTCAACCGTTGTTTACCGTTTTTTATAAAATGTCAACTGTCACTTTACTCTTTACAATTACCTATTTAGCATACATTTAAATTTACACGTTAATAATTTAAAAGGCAAGGCGGATCAAAATAAAAATATTATCGATCGACATATAATGACCATATCAATTATTTTATGGATTTTTTTTAATTAATGGCTGCTCAAAATCACTAAAATATTCGGTTCTTATTGGTTAAATAAGGATCACGTGAGAAACGAAACTAATAATTTTCATTTCAATCACTTCAAAAGAATTTACTTCTGCATATTGTAGAAATTGAAAATAACCTGTACCAGCCTGTACGTAATTACAAATTTAAATGTTTAAAGAAATGAATAGAAAGTTAAAATTAATTGACAATAATAATACAGAAAGCGGTATATGTATCAATCCTGCAGAATTTGAAAAAAAATGTCGTACCTGCTTTACAAATTATGGAAATATAAATTTGTTTTTAACGAAATATCAAGAATTATTTTTAAATCAAATTTTTTTGATATTTTCCCTACCTGAAGTAAGAATTAATTTTATGTATTTTATTCTTAAGATATACATTCAGTAAAAAATGTAATTGCAAAATTACCTCCAAATTGAAATTTCGGTTACCACTGCAATTAAAATATGCAGTATTACAGTTCAGTTGCTAAGGTACTTTATAAAAGCAATACATTTTTTTAGATATGTGCTGGTGATGGATTACCCGAAAAAATTTGTGGGGCTTGTGCTAAAAAACTATTTGAATTCTTTTCATTTAAACAACAAGTTGAGCGTTTGCAACCAATGTTGAAAATAGCTTCCGAGTATCTAAAGAATGGTAAATCTACTAATATACAAAACAACAGTGTGATATTCCAAGTTGATAATGAGGAAATTTACAATAAAAATATTGTTCAAAATGTGGAAGATCTGCAAGATAATACAAACTTAATTAATAGTCTTAATTGTGATAAAAAAGTGACTGTTATTAGAATGGAAGACCACCTTATTGATCATAACTATGAGGATAAACAAATAAGTGTAGATGAAATTAAAACAGAATTAGACGAAGTTAAAGACATTGACATAAATTTCTCCAATTTGGAGGATGATTTTGTTATGAGCAAGTCCTGTGATGAAGTGGATCCGATAAATGAAATTAAAACAGAAAAAGAGTCTGAAGAAAACAAAAGTAGAGAAATTACTAATTCAAGCACCCCAGAAGGTAAGTGATATTAAAATATAATGCTGTTTTTTAAAAAAATTATTATTGCTTTTGGTATGAGTCTTAAAATCTTAATTTTGCTGCATGGAAGTAAAATTTTGGTACAAAATGAAAAGTTTTGATGCTATTTCAAAAGAAAGAACATTAAGTGTGTATGTGTAAGTGAGTATTTTTTAAATGTTACATATGTATGTATATAGGACCAAATATGCCTTTAAAAAATATTGCTGTGGAAAAAGATATTTTTTGCTAATAGTTTTACTGTAAATTTGTTATCAATTGTTATCAAATTGGGCAGAGAGGCATAACTTTAGACAAGGAATGATTCCTGATGATGAAATCAACTAGTAACTTTTTTTGATGAAACTTTTTAGTGTTGTTGATTAGAAAATATCACACAGACATCATTTTTACATAATATGCTTCTGTTTAAATACAATAATTTAACATAAAATATTATTTTGTCCCCTTATAAAATTAGCCGCATCTTGTATGTTTCTCCAGAGTTTGTCTCGTGAATTAATTTCATTGGCATAAATTAAGGACTTTATATGTCTCCAAACATAAAAATCAAGTGGGTTACACTTAGGACTTCTTAGCGGCCTTTCAAAATCACTTCCTCTGCCAATCCATCAGAGGAAATATGTCACTTAGATGATTTCTAACACCTAATGGGAAATGAGGTGGAGCTCCATCTTGCATAAACCACATGTTCCTTCTTACATCTAGTGACAGATTATCCAAAATATTACTAACAGTATTTTGCAAAAAAAATAAATAAGAATTTTTATTTAAATTTGGAGGTAGAACATATGGCGCTAGTAGTTGGTCGCCTATAATACCACACCATAAATTAAATTTAAACTCATGCTAACTGTGAAAAGTTTTGTGATTTGGTTGCCTTCCGCCTGGATGTAACAATTCATACCTTCCTGTTGCAGAGCGACTGCAAACATTTTCTTGTGAGTATACACAAATCATAATCATTTCTTTATTCGTAAAATGATTGTGACGAGGCATTTTAATCAAAAAAAGAATGATAGCTTTAAAAAAATGCTACAATAGACTATAATATCACAGCAACAATAATTTACTCGCAAGAAATGACATTTACCAGTAACAATTATCTGACAGTCCAAAGCACACTCTTGTTAAATTAAATAGTATTTGAAATCCCCTACTGGGACTCTGAATGGTTCAATTGCGTTTTTCTCGAAAACGGATGAAATTATCGTGTTTAAACAGGAGAACCAATATTACGTAAAAATGATGTCCGAGTCATATTTTCTAAACAAAATTACTAAAAAGTTTCGTCAAAAAAAGTTACCAGTCGATTTCATCATCATGAATCATTCACATGGCGCCCCCTATAACAAAATGTAAAATAAATTATAAAATAACATTGGTTGTCTAAAGTTATGCCTCTCTGCCGATTTTGATAATAATTGATAAATTCACAGTGAAATTATTAGTAAAAAATTACAACAAAATTTTAAATTTAACGCCTTGTATCTTTTTCCACAGCATTATTTTATTAAGGCATATTTAGTCCTATCGTCATATTTTGGTCCAAATAACCCGCCCTTAGCCTATGTCCCAATAGTTATGAATCACCCTGTACGTAAATAAAAAATTCAAAGCTATGTAAATCTCAAATTTTATATACATACATACACATATTCTCGCCCTTTTCTCATAGAGATAGACAGAGACCATTTCTTTTCACTTGCTTAGGTTCTTACACACGTCTTTCGCTTCTTCTACTTTTTTCCGAGCGTTCATACATGCTCATCGGTTGTTGGTACTCTTGACCTGGCCTCACACCCGCTTTAGTCCTTATTCCCTTATCACATTGTTTCTAACTTTATTAATCAGCGTCACTTCAACTAAACTTCTAAGACTCCTCATCTCCGCAGCAATGATCTTACTTTCATGCATCTTCTGCCAAACCCAACATTTAGTACCACCCATAAGTGTAGGGAACAGTACTCTTCCATGCACAACCAGTCGCGCCTTTTTTGACACGTTCTGGCTGCTCATAAAGTATGCAAGGTCCCATTCATTTTTTTCCTACCAATACCCCTCGCTTAATATCATAGTTATACTTTCCGTCTCTTGTAAACTTTGAACCCAAGTATACAAACTCATTCACTTGTTCCACTCTTTCTTCTTCAATCAGCACCTCGCAGTTTGTCATGCTTTTCTCTTTCAAAAACCATTAATTTCGTTTGCTTACATTTACTTTCATCCCTTTGATTTTTAGGGCATCAAGCATAACATTAACTATCGTCTGAACTCTCTTCTAAATCTTTTAAACAACTTAAGCAGCCATGGCGAAGCTACACATCTCTGTCTAACAACTTTTTTGATGTTAAACCAGTACGTGTAAAATCTGTTTATCCTGACACAATCTTCGTAAAGTGATATCAGCGGTCATATCAAACTACCGCACACTCCATACATAGACAACGTCGACCACAATTTAATCCTTACTACTCTATTATGTGGCGTCGAGGCCTGGACACTCGAGGCTAATACAGAAAAGATATTAAACGCGTTCGAACTCTGGGTATTCAGAAGAATGTTCCGCCTATTGTGGACGGATCACATTACAAACGAAGAGGTGCTGAGATAAATGCACAAAGAAAAGCAACTGCTAACAATTATAAGAAAAAAAAAACAGCATACCTGAGACACCTATACCGATATGATAAATACAATGTTTCATGGAAGGGAAAATCGATGGAAAAAGGGGACGAGGTCAAAGAAGATGCTCTTGGCTCAAAAATATCAGAGACTGGACTGATATGAGTACCCATGCATTGATTAGAGCAGCTAAAAACCGAGGAAATTTTGCCGAAGTTGTTGCCAACATTCATTAATGAATACAGCACTTTTAAAAAAAGACTCTATTATAAGCCTTTTCCAAGTCTACAAATTTAAAATATCAGGAAGGAGCATACCCTCAGATATTCCTCTGGGGATACGGGGAAAATAGAATAGATCCCAGGTATGGTCTGCCTGTCGTAAAAGGCGACTAAAAGAATCCCAATCCAAAGTGCTGACTCGTGCTGATGGATGCATGGCGTTTGGGGAGCACCGTAGCTAACGGTCCTGTGCAGGGGGCACCTAAGGGCTGGACCACCACTTCCACCATACTTGCTGACTACAAAGAAGAACTGAGAACTCTGGTAGACCGTAATCACGTCAAACTGATATGGATTTCAGGACGCCAGGAAGTTGCAGGTAATGAGGAAGTAGACGAACTTGCAAGAAGAGGTTCAGCGTTTTGCTGTTTTCGGGTCCTTGCCGGGCGATCAGCGGGTCGGGTCTCCATTGTACAATGATACAAAAATACATAGGCAAGATACAATGTACCAACAGGACTAAGTGTCACCGGAGGCAATAGCCAGATGGACCTAAATAGAGGTGGAGTTTTTAGTGAGTAGACCTGACACAGTCAATGGAGTTTCACAGTAGACCTTGAGCTTTTAGACTTGTAACCTCTCCATAAAGAGTTTTCATCACCTCTGCAACAAAAAAAACAAAATACCCTCAGATAAGTGTTGACCGGAATGGAGAGTGCATATGGCCGACTATGGCTTTTCTTTTTTTTTGATAGAGGCGTAGAGCTTTAAATTATAACAAAAAGAACAAAAAAAATATAAAAAAATGCTATATTTTAGTTAATAATTCTGCAATGAATAGAAAATTATCTATTGTATAATTGGGAAACTTTCATTTTAAATATTTTAATTTTGTAAATCTACAATTTAATTTTTTTCGCATGATACAAAAACTATAACCTATAATTTAATCTTACGCTACGCCAATGCATACTTTGTAAGTGGTGGGTTTAACCTATAAATTTCATTGAAATACAATTCTTATTTATTTCTAAATATGTAAAAATTTGGCATTTAAAACACTTGTGAAATGTTACGTCAGCACTTTTATGTTTTGGTGTCAGGGAACACCAACAAGTAAACAACTAACCATACACAGTAATATAATAATGTTTAAACACCAATTATAGATATATTTATATATATATATATATATATATATATATATATAGATGTCTATAATGGTTAACTACCAAGTATTTACACCAACGCCTACAACAAAATACCCCTTATCCCACTAATTTTAACCATTACTAAAACTTAAGACTCCTCAAATTTATTAAATATTCATTTTATTGACACAATCGTAGGAAAACATTCAAATAATGAGTTATACGGGGTGGCCAACCGAAAACGAACAGAGTCATTTGCAGGAACCTCGTCAACAATTTAGAAAAACGCTCAGACCCGTTGTCTTTTTATTAAATGGGGACACTCTTTTCCGGTATTTTTGACTCCACTACTTTCAACCCCAAGCGAGGGTAAGAATTACCCCAAAATTTTTAAATGGCCTTGGGGTTCGAATAAGATGTCTTTCAAAAGCTCTTAATTCTCTATACAATAGTCTTTAAATTTTAAAATCCCGCCCATTACTTATTGAGAAATTAGATTTTAAATGTGAAACTTATCTTTAAAAATAATCCACAGTATGACGAAGATCATTTTTATTTTCAACAGGACGGTGCTCTTCCGCATTATGCTGTTCGTCAGTATTTAGACCAACGTTTTCCATGGCATCAGATTGGGAGAAGAGGCAGCATTGAATGGCCTCCACGATCGCCAGATTTATCGCCCCTCGATTTCTTTTTGTGGGGACATCTGAAAAGTAAAATCTATAAAACACAACCAGCGTCGTTGGAAGATTTGCGTCAAAGAATCGTTGGCGAGTGCCGTCTAATTACTCCAACTAAATCTTTATTATTATATAAAAGCGGGCAGTCATCAGTTTAAACATTTAATCAATTAAGTAGTAAGAAAGCAACTAAAATAATTGGAATTTTAACAAGTAATATTTTTCAAAGTATTGGGAGGAGATGTAAAATTTGAAAGACTATTGTAAAGATAATTGTCAGAGCTTTTAAAACACATCTTATTCGACCATCAATTCTATTTAAAAATGTTGGCGTAATTCTTACCCTCGCTTGGGGCTGAAAGTAGTGGAGTCAAAAATAGCGGAAAAGGGTGTCTCCCTTTAATTAAAAATCGACGGGTCTGAGCGTTTTTCTGCAAATGGCTCCGTTTCGTTTTCGGTTGGCGTCATGGAGTCCGTTTCCGTCGCAATTTTGTCATCCATACAGAGTAGCAGTGCTCGTGCCTGTTTGTTTTATTTTCAAAGCTTTGCATACAGTTTTCCGACGATGCTGAGTAAACTAATGCCTCGGTAGTTTTTGCAGTCGATAACGGCCTTCCACCAGTAGTTAGACTAGCTACCAAGCCTTCAGCATTTCAACCGTAACTTTGTCATACCTTGCAGTTTTACC
This sequence comes from Agelastica alni, assembly GCA_950111635.1. Taxonomy (NCBI): domain Eukaryota; kingdom Metazoa; phylum Arthropoda; class Insecta; order Coleoptera; family Chrysomelidae; genus Agelastica; species Agelastica alni. Next base: position 28,462,456 of record OX467709.1, on the reverse strand, counting down.
CAATTTCATACCGTTCAACGCTTACAGAATATCTTTTATACTAATTCAACTTTTATTGAAACTTACACTCATGTCCCCTTTAAAATATTGTTGTCAAAATTAATGCGCCTTGTGAGTTCTAAATTTAAATGCTACTTCACTTAAAAAATTTGACGAATTTTAAAATTAACTCTAATGTTGGTTTCAGATATTGAAAATTACTTTTTAAGTTTTGACTACGACAAAAAAGAAGCAAAGTTAGTGAATAAATCCAAACTCTCCATAAAGGAACCAAATCGATGTAGATCTAGAGTAGGTGGTAAAATTTGTAAGAAAAAAATAGTCTTTAATGATAGAAAACAAATGGAAAGTAAACCTTTCGAGAGAGTTTCTGACCATTCTACGAAAGTGAAGATGTTGAAAAAGTACGTTAAACGAAAAGAAAGACGTCCTTGCACTGTATGTAACAAGGAATACCGTTTAGACTGGTTACGCGACCACATGAATCTGCATACGAAAGAGAAACCATACGTGTGCGACACGTGCGGCATTAAATTCAGCTATAAATCGAATTTGAATTATCATCGTAACGTTCACTTGAATTCTGCTTGTTTATGTGAACATTGCGGAAAAATGTTTGCTACCAAACAAAAATTACACATTCACATGAACTCTATACATTTGGCCATCAAACGTCATATATGCCATCATTGTGGCAAAGGGTTTTACTTCAAAGGCAGACTGTTAATGCACGCTCGTATTCACACAGGCGAAAGACCGCATTTGTGCACCATTTGCGGCGAAACCTTCACCCAATATGCTCATCTATCGACTCACATAAAAATATCTCACGACACCGATCGACCCTTCGAATGTTACATTTGCAAGAAAGTTTTCGCCGTCAAGTATCAACTGAACAGCCACCAAAAGCTGCACAACAAGAAAAACTTTGTCAAGTGTGCGACTTGCAAGCAATTTTGTAAAAAAGCAATTATCGATGAACACTTGAAACTCCATGATTCGGGCAACGAGCACGTGTGCGGTTTGTGTAATGCGACATTTAAAGCCGAACGGACGTTAAAGACACACAGAAGATTAGGTAAGTGTAAAAAAATTATAGCGCCGCTGATCTGCAATGTTTGTAACAAATCTTTCAAATCGTCGGCAGTACTACGGGTGCACTATAGACGTCACACAGGAGAAAAACCGTATAGGTGCGAGGAGTGCGGCAAATCGTTCGGCCAATTTGCTCATCTGTATTGTCACAAAAAGTTACACACCGGAGAAAAGACGTTCGAGTGTTCCTACTGTGACAAAAAGTTCGTTACGAATGGTAATTTGAAGCAGCACATGATGATTCACACCAACGAAAGACCGTACAAATGCGACTTGTGCAACAAAGGCTTCATCACCGCGTCTAACTTAAGGAAACATAGACGGGTACATGAAAAAATGTTTTCTTGATTTATTAGATTTTATTTTTTACAAAATGTGTTTATAAATATTATAAAACAGAAGCGTACTCTTTTTACCTTAAATTAAGAGATAATAGAAAGTTGATTTCCAAATATATGATTTTTAAATGCATTGAGTGTTGCCGTTATTTTTTTCCTCAAAATATTGTGCCTAAGAATGTTATATTACTAGTGTTGTGTGTCAATGAATGGTGACAACCAAAAGGTGAACTGTATCTTGCATTATTATTTTTTTAATAAAAAACTTATAGAAATTGGTATTTGGTAGAAATTTTACGTGGCAAACTGACAAGACTTCATATATTTGACAATCAACCAAACAAAATATATGTTATAAACAACCGATCAACTTCGTTACCACTGGTACAGTTGAGGACAGAGATAATTTTTCTCTTCCAATATTTATATATCAGTATTATGTATTTATATCTACACAAAAGCAAACAAAATCCGCGGAAAATATGCCAACTATTTTTAATGTTATCGCAAACGACCAATGAAAGGTTTGAAAGTTTAAAGGTTGGCGCGTATAATCAGTGGTAATACCATAAGTGCTTCAAAATATTCGATAACATCAATAACTTTTTGCATAATTTCAAAGAGTGTCAGTTTGACAGTTGAAACAAACCGACCGCGAAGCGGGAGGTTTATTCTGTTAAATTGACACGATTTGTAATTGTGTAGGAAGTTTGAGATGTAAAACCTTAAATATTTTGAAGTACGAATTGGTATTCGATACGATTATTTTTTGAGTAGATTTGAACAATTACACAATTTATTAATTGAAATACATATTGGTGCCATAAAAATTACAGTTATTATAAACAGCATTTTTTTTATACATGTTATTTTTTGAGCTGGAAACTTTAACGTGGCTATTGGTTGCTGATGTGCTGAACATTTTGACATTGCTACTAGATCCAAAAGTGTGTCTTAGTTTGGTTCTCATCTGATTTATTATATGTTCGTGATGCTCTTGACCTAATTGTAGATACGGTTTTAAAGAATTACTATTACCATGCCCTGTAATTTTAATCAGTTCTTGTTCCGATACATCTGCTTTTGCCAATTGTGAAAAGGCAGTTGCTCCGTGAGAATGATTTGAAATTGTTTTGTTTGTGATGTCTAAACCGGCCAATTCTGCAGACTATTTGGTCCATTTGGAAATTTCATTTACTCCAATTGGCATATTCTCGTACCAACCAAGTGTTTTTTGCTTCTTCTAGTATGGATTCACTGTCAGAAATAACCTTTCTGTTTTAATATTCTTGTTTTCGTTTCTTTTTAACATTAACTTATTCAGAAGTCTCACTGGGCACGGACTTACTTCAGTATGGTTGGGTATAAGCCACTCATTATTAGCACATGATTTTGTGAAAAAAATGGGATTATACTGTATCCTACCAGTTGGAGAACCATCATTTCCAGTTTCCTTTTGAAAATAGTGGATCAAGCATGACGCTCCTTTATTTCCTCTTCAAGCAAGTTCTACAGAGGCTATCAAAAAAATTTTTATCTGCAACCCTTCTGGTAGATTTTCATCCCAAGCTTTGATCATTGCTTCATACTCATTGTCTGTGAATGCTGATGCACTGACCTTCCTCTTATCCGGTAAGGATTGTAGCTCCCTTCTTTTTGAATTTCTCGCGTTTCGTGCCTCCAAATATATATATATATATATATATATATATATATATATATATATATATATATATATATATATATATAGATATATTCCATATAGTTTTTACATGTTCTTTATAATTTTCTCCATTAAATTTTCGCATATTGAAAGCCTAATCTTTTAAAATAGTTGATATCATTTCAGTAGAAATTGATTCATTCAGTAAGAAACTGTTTCCATACGTACTTTTTGTTTTCAATGTATTATGAGGCTCATTGTTTTGAACACACTCGTCTATCACTTTTAATGATAAATCACCGAATTGACTAATTTTCTGACAATCATAAAATATACATCAAAATTTTTTGATGCGCATCGTTTGTATGTAACAATTATGGAAATTCGAATATTTCTGAATTTATGATTGGTGGATCTACTTGATGTATATCCAAGTATATTGGAAATGATACGAGGTATTGCAGCTTAGCTCATTTGGACGTTCCGATTGGTTGAGAATCATACGAAAAAAATAATCGAAATATTACAATCGAGTGATTTTATAAATAATACAACCTGTCAGCTGTTATTTAAAACATTTGTTGTTAGCTTGTCGGCGTTTTTCTGGTTATTAATTATTATTTGCTTTATAAATTATAAAACAATCAGTCTTTATTAAGTTAAGTTAATTTTGATCGTATAAAAGGAAGGTATGTCTATCACTTAGTTATTGTTAATTGGTAATATTCCTAGTGCATAACCTATAACAACACAATAAGAAACATTTGTGATAATCCTTACTAATAGTTTTTGGTAATTTCAGTTTGATCTGTTAATAACATGAATAAAAAATAAAAAAAAGTGGTAAAGTCTAAAGCTCGAAATATTATTAAAAATGTTGTGGAATTTTTTGACAGACAGAAAGCTGCTGGTGTATGGTCATTCTCTTTACATCAAGCTTCAGAATTAGCTGTCATGGATAATGCATCGTACCACAGCGTTCAAATTAATAAGCTTCCAACACAATCAACTCGCAAGCATATTATTAGAGAAATGGCTTGAAGTTAATGGCATCTCAACAACAAACAAAATGTTGAAAGCAGAACTAGTTAAACGTTTTAATAATACAAAAACATATGTAGACGAGTTACTGAAAAAACATGGGCATACTATGGTACCGTTACCACCGTATCACTGTTAGTTGAATCTTATTGAGCTGATACAAGTAGCGTTAAACATAAAGTTGCTATGAATAACTTCGACCTATCAGATCTTTCAGCACAAATAGAACAACTGGATTCGAACAGCATTTGTAGAAGTTGATTCTGCAGAATGAAAAAATCATTGCGATTATGTGGACCATGTGGCAGAGGAAATGTGGAAGAATGATGGCCTATTATACTACATTGTTGAAAATATGTGTTTCACTGTTAACACTGGTTCATCTGATGAAAGTGACAGTGATGAATTTGAGAGTGATTCTGATAATTATTTGTATTTTTAATTATTTTTTAATTATAATCAAGAGTGTTTTTGTTTTTAAAATTAAAATGTAAATCTTTTAAAGATTTAAATAATTTTAACAACTAAGTCATTTTGGTATAGTTACATTTATCCTATTGTTTTAATACTTTTATAGATTTGTACTAAATAATGTAAGTTACTTATAAAATGACATTTCATTATTAGAAATATGTAATCAACAGTATTTTTGTTTTTAAAATTAAAATGTAAATCTTGTAAAGGTAAACCTCTCTCTTTTATATTAATGTTAAACCTTAAATCAATTTTTCATACAGTGAAATTAAATTATTCTTGGTTTTGCAATTTTTAGTGCTTAACTCTGCTTTATCTTTTATTAAAATAAATACATGTAAGTATTATCATATCATGTCACATAATTATATTATTGTTATATCATTATAACAGGAATGAAGCATTGGCGTTGTAGTCAAAGTACACCTTATTTATGTTAATAAATTATTCTTCATTGAAGTAACAAATATATTTTAAAATGCAATTCTTCATATCAAAATTAGTTATCTGGATTTCTATTACTAATTTTGGCAATTGAAAATTAAAAATTTTGCTAAAAAAATTGAAATTAAAAGTACATATGTAAATAAAGGCAGTGACTTGGCCATATTTGAAGTACAAAACATCAATAAAAATGATGAAATAACACGATACCAAATGGGTAGATACACGAAAGAGGTCCTTCTGCCCAGCATCCAGCAATACATCTTGAAAAAAGGTCAACGTGTGTGTATACTTCACTGAAGAAAATATTCTCCAAAGAGCGCTTGTGGTATTTAAGTATATAAAATGTTGTTTTTAATATTAAATTAATATGCATTTGATTTTATTTTTTAAAATAAAAACTAATAATTCCTAATAGTATGTTGATAATTATTTTAATATATTTACAAGTCATATACCTATTATTAAGTAATTTGATCACCAAAATCAATAGATGAAAAGAATTGTGCATTATTTTTTCAAGAGGCAGTAGCTACTGGAGATCCAGAACTACTTCAAATTGTTCTGGAAAGTAGAGATTTTCAAAGGTATACAAGCAAGTCGAATGGCAGGTATTCCAGAGTTATTGCAAAGATTGAAAGAAGCGCCAGATTTTCATGTAGAAATTAAGCGGGAATTTACCAGCTGGGGTAAATATAGTGTTACAATGTTTTAGTTTTTTTATCAGTAAATTAATTAAATGAGTTATATAATTATTTTAATTATCCAAAATTAATTAAAAAAATTATTTAGAGTACATAATTCAAATAATCTTATGAATAATTACTCACAATTAAGTAGGTAGTAACTATTTATCTTTTAATAATTGATTTTTAAAAAATATTTATTGACCATATCTTTCTTGACATTCAGGCAATTAAATACAAGTTAAAATTATTGAAAAATCATGGCTAATATTAATTTTATTATAAAATCATTTTTCAAAAAAAAAGAAAAAAAATTTATTGCAAATTTAAACATTTAAAACAGTTGTCAAAGGTTTTAATTTTGTACCTTGATCATTGTCTTATTAGGTGACAGTAAAAAATTTTGGTTTTAAGAAATACACATTTTTTGGTGCTTATCACTTTTATTCAGTATCATTTATCAGATATATAACTCCTCCAATATACTGTCGAAGCTGTGAACATCTAAAAAGTGGTCATATGATGTAAAAATGTTCTTTTTCAACCATTCCTTATTTCAGATGGCGAAGTTACCATTTAAGAGATGGCAGGGGACGAAACTGCGCAATTAAAATTTCAAAATTTCAAATTGTTTGCTCTGAAATTGATTTGTTTAGGAATTTTTATCACTTTCTAGTCACTAAATAATAACTGATTGAGTTAAAGAAGAAGTAAAGTTTTAAAAGAAACATGGTTTTTAATGAACACAACAGAATACACACATATAGACAATACAAATGTTATTTGTGGTATTTGTGTTTCAGTACCTTTCCGAGCAATCTCGAATTTTCAATAGAACAGTTTGGATACGGCTGGCAAGTAGCTTCTCGTCTTTTCTCGATTCAGCGTTATATATAAATTGGCCTTCGTTCGCGAGTCAGTCAATTTATAAACTTAATGATTGTGTTCGCTAGTTGACAAATAAATGTGCATATAAATTCGAACTCTGAATGTAAATTTGAAGTAAAACGTATTTTTAATTAGTTGCTTGTTTTTTTCGACTAGTAATTTATTTTTAACAAAAACTGATGAGGTAACAGACAGATTTTCGATGTCTATATATTTTTGAAAGGGAAGAAAGAATACCAACAATAATTTTTCAACGTGACTTTATTCGTCAAACATTTGAATACATTTAAAAATTCATAATAGAATTAATTACTTCTGAATAAATACAAATATTGCGGTGAATTACAGGGGTCCAGACCAATACTAACTGACATAAATATTCGTTCAATTGTATCACTTGAAAAACTGTGCTACTGAGAAAGTCCAGTCGCTCATATTTGATTATACAGTTTTTCCAATTACTTTCACAAAATTTACCAAGTTACTCATTTCAGGTAGTTTTTACATCAAAATAATTTTAAAAAATTTGCAAGACTCATAAACTTGTAACGAACTTTCTTCCGAACAAAATGGCAGTACATCAACGGGAAATTTAATAAACTTAAATTATTTTTGATAAATCGTAAAAAATTTGATAACTACGTAAGGAAATTTAAGGGTTAAAAAAATCTACCAGAAACGATTTACATTGATTCTTTTGAGATAATTAATCATCAAAACTATTTGATCTGGTCCAACAGGTGTACAGACCTGTGATCGTTACAAGCTCAAACGCAAGCAACGATCGCCTGTCTAAAGCCACTTTCGTCGACAGGGGATTGATGGCCCAACAGCAACATCACATCATCGCTGTGACCTTTTTACATCACCTGCATTTACTTTACATTACGATAGACAACACAAATCATTGTATGACTAGCTAGTACTATAAACCAGACTTTATTTATGCAATTTGTTATGTATCACGAGCACATACGCAATTAATAGAAAAAATTACTATTGGAAGGCACCCTCACGTAGTTGAATTCGACAAAGTGGGATTATTCTTGCTTGACAATTGCAAAGAAATTTTAGCGGGCTATAATGTTTAGGTTAACATTTAGTGTGGTTGTTTTTTGCTGCTCTTATAGTTTTTTTTAAATACAAATTTAATAGTGAGATAAGGAAACCTGTGTTCTAAAAAAAGATGTAATAACAAAGTTAGATAAAGGAATGCTTGGATGGTTTGGACACGTAGAGACGATGAATGAAAGAAGATTAAAAACGAAACAGATTTATAAGGCGAGTATGAATGGATAGATCGGTAGAGGTCGACCTAGGCAAACGTATCTCGATCAGATCGAAATTGTTTTGAAAAGTCAAGAGTACCAGCAACCGACGAGCATGTATGAAAGCGCTGATGAAAGTAACGTGTGTAAGAATCGTAGCAAGTGAAAAGAAGTGGTCTCTGCCTGCCACTACGGAAAAAGGGCGTGACTATATGTATGTATGTAAATTTAACATGGGTAGACTAAATTGTAAGAACTACTTTGCGAAAACGAAAGAGGTTATGGTTAATGTATTTAAATTAATGAAAAATGAGGCAAAACATAAATTGCAAAATTCCAGTCGACAATTTTTGTCGCTGGGTATCGACTGACAAGAATATTAAAATAAATAATAGTTTAAAAAAACTAAGGCAACACGTTTTATAAGAAAACCGAACTAAAAAATAATGATTAATAAAAAATAATTTTAGAATCAAAAGCGCTATATCAATATATTTGATAATAAATACGATATTGGTAAAAGTAAAGTCTCCAAGAAGAAAACGTGAAATTATTTTTAGTTGTTCGATAACTCTAGTTTTTTTTATTCTAGATGTGTTGCAAATGATTTTTTTGTTAACTACTCTAATTTTATCTCAAGCGCGTTGGAGATTATTTTTTTTTTAGTTCGGTTCTCTTATAAATCGTGTTGTATTAGTTTTTTTAAACTATTATTTATTTTTTAGTTTTTTTTTTTTTCTATTTACTGACAGTGATAGCCGCTTCTCAGGTTCCCTCTCCGGACGCTAAAAAATCGATATGACCGCAATCTATTATACCGCACTTTATCTTGATGATCCTAGCATGATGTTTGAAAATTTTTATGAAATTATTGTATTGTCATCGGTCCTTTAGAAGTATACAAAGTTTCAAGTCGATCCGACGTTTTTAAGTGGGTAAAAATCGTGTGCAAAGATTCCGTTACATAGATAAATACAAGTCAAGCTAATATAAAGCGTGTAAAAAGTGTTCGCGATAATACTCAAGGAGTAGAGATAGGTAAGCACCCTTGTATTTCATCTCTGAAAGCAGTTTTACAAAAATTATGCGATACACAAGAAGGTTTTTAGAAGTGGTTAGTTAACTTTAAAAAAGTACTCTTTAAATTAGGAAAGATTACAGCGTACCTATAGAAAAAAACATTATCTTACCAGCACTCTAAATGCGCTTTTGTCGAAGGTGGGGTGGGGATGCAGTAAGTGCACCTTTCATTAGTAATTTATCTTTACGTAGTCATTTATTAGGTAAGCATAAAAATAGTTAGGGCAACTAATTCTTTTTCAAAATAAATTATAAGTTTGAAATGTGTTTCCAAACAAGGCGTTTCGTTCATCGTTTTATTTCGTCAGATATTGTAATCGTAATATATAGCAGCAATACAGGGGGCTCCATCAATCCAACAGCAACATTGCTGTGACGGACATCGCCTGTCCTTATCTACAGAGAGACCCTTTCTAGGTGCAAAAAATAAGGTTGGTTGCTTCCAAGCGAAAATAACGCCTTTTTTGTCGAATACACGATAAAAATATTCACAACTATTTGATTCTTTTTATCTATTTGGCAATGTACCAAAATTTATTCTTGTGCAAATATATACTGGATGATTATCAGAACAAAAAAAAAATAGGACCCCCATAAATTTTAATATTTTCCAACAAGTGTCTTTTGCCTGAACGTGAAAACGCAGTGGCGTATACAATAGAATTTTTATTTGCAACATTTTTTGTCGACTTTCTCTATTCGGCCACCCCGTTAAAAATGTAACAACAATTAAATAAACATCGATACATAAAAAAGGCTAAATAAATTATACAACGTTTTAAATTATTTTTGCTATAAAAGCATCCCCCGTATACTGATTTTTTAGAAAATTCTCAAATATAACATACAAGGTGTATCAACAAATAACAAAAACATTACGAAAATGTTCAGGAAATTTGTATCAATTTCGATTTAAAAAGAAAAACAAAAGAATTTGTTTTATCGTACATATTCCGGTAATTGTTTTAAAACTAAATGTTTTGCTTCTATTATAAAGAGTCGCAGACAAAAATTTGCAATAATTAAGAGTCAATTACTGATTGAACTGAGACACCCTGTAAGTATACCGGAAAAAATATACGAAACATTTATCACAAAGATAAGAAAAGCATTTAAATTATTAAAAAAATTCGATAAAACAAAATTTTTCATTAAGCCGGTTCCGTGTATTTTTTTCCAGTTTGTATGAGAGAATTGGCTTTCCCATTCACCATTATTAGAAAAATTAATAATAAAAATGGCGTACCTTTTCACATCTCACATTTTTCTATGCAGACTTCACAATGTTCGGTAATATAATTGTTGATAAATATAATTTTAATCCTAATTTTATCTAACACCTACCTTGGCTGTTTTACAATGATTCCAAAAAAATCGCATTACGCACTAATAATTTTTTTTTGTTTTCTACATATTGTATTCCACTATAAATATACCATCGTTGGATAAATATTTCTCGATTTTATGTTTCTTTTTTTAATGCAGAATACAATTCAATAGAAGTTTTGAAAAGGTCATTCGCCTTAGATTTGACATAAAATTGTGAATTATATACAAGAAGCTTTAATATTTGTTATTCATTTTTGCCCAATACATTATATGCGGTTGACCTTTTAAAAGAAATTTACAATAAGTTATTGTTTTTTTTTGATAAATTGCTTACCTTTTAACGAAAAAATTAAAAAAAAAATGATTAATTATTTACTTATAGAAAGAAAATAAAAGTGTACGAACCTGCCAGTAGAAAGAGAATTTTAAAAAAATTCATTACACCAATTTTTTGACCAAAAATTTGTTTATTAATTGTCAATTTTTTAACAACTGTCATGGTCCAGGCGGTATTGCATATAAACCTATATTTTTGGATTAATGGCTCCAAAACATCACTAGAAGTGATAATTTAATTATGCGTTAGCAAACGGAATAACTTTTTAAATGAAATGTACATTTTTTTTCTTTCATTCCTTCATATATCTCAGTAACTATGCATTTTAGAAATATATTGAAGAAGAAAAGTTTTGTAATTAAATACAAAAAAAAGATATGTGCGCATATTAGGAGTGAAACTTTTAACGTTTAAACGGTAAAATATTAAAATATTTTGCAATTGTCATTTTGACAAACATGTGGACTACACAAATAGACCTCACGTTGCTAAGTATTTCTATGCTACGCGTCTCCTCTCCTTTACAACAGAACGCGCATGCGCATTATGAATCGTTACACATTTTCGTCAGGCTAGCTCGTGTGACGCGACCTTGAATTTTTACTCCCAGCGCGCGTTTAGAAGTTTCACTTTAAAAAATGTAACAATTGTCACACCAAATTTTATCAAAATCAGTCTTAAAATTTTTTGCACATTAATTTTGGACTCTAAACTTTGCAAAATTATCCTGAGCAAAAAATAAAGCCTTTGGATACTTGTAAATGTTATGTCATATAAAAGAGCACCTGGTAGAATAAAGAAAGCCCTAAACGGATTGGTTTAACATCGAAAAAGGTGTGAGACAGGGATGCGTGGATTCGCCATGACTGTTTAACTTATACATAGACGATTGTTTAAAATATTTGAAAGAGAGTACGTATGGATTGAAAATGAATGATTTGATCGTCAAATGCCTTCTTTACGCCGATGATCAAGTCATATTAGCATCATCTGAAGAGGAGTTGCAGGCGATGGTTAATGTTATGCATGATGCCCTGAAAATCAAAGGGATGAAAATAAATGTAAGCAAAACAAAAGTAATGGTTTTTGAAAGGGAATAAAGCATGTCAAACTGTGAAGTTTCGATTAAGGAAGAAAGAGTGGAACAAGTAAATGAATTTGTGTACTTGGGTTTAAAGTTTACGAGAGATGGAAAGTATGACAGTGAATTGAGCGAAGGGTGTTGGCAGGAAAACAAATAAATGGGGCACTGCATAGCTTTATGAACAGCTAGAAAGTGTCAAAAAAGGCACGTCTAGCTGTGCATAGAGGTGTGTTGGTTCATACACTTATGTATGGTAGTGAATGTTGGGTTTGGCAGAAGGAGCATGAAAATAGGATTAATGCTGCGGAGATGAGTAGTTTGAGAAGTATAGCCGAAGTGACTAGGTTGGATAAAGTAAAAAATAGTGAGATAAGAGAACGCTGTGGTGTAAAAGAAGATGTGGTTACAAAGATAGATAAAGGAATGCTTAGATGGTTTGGACACGTAGAAAGGATGGATGAAGGAAGATTGCCGAAACAAATTTATAAGGCGAGTGTGAATGGACAAGTCGGTAGAGGTCGACCTCGGCGAACATATCTCGATCAGATCAACATTGTTTTAAAGAAAGGCCCGATCAAGAGTACCAACAACCGACGAGCATGCATGAGAGCTCTGATGAAAGTAGAGGAAGCAAAGGATGTGTGTAAGAACCGTAGCAAGTGGAAGGAAGTGGTCTCTGCCTACCTCTACGGGAAATAGGCGTGACTATATGTATGTAAACAAGTATGCGTTAAATCAAGTTTATGAATAACTTTTTCCTATTTTCATCTAATCTCTACGACCAGTAATAAATTCAAAATCTCATTTTTTTTATTTTTTCACAAATTTAATGATTTTTCGGACTTTATTATCTTATGAACATTCTGAACCGCCCCACTTTAATTGCGGACGATATGACTTTTATAAGTTTTAAGTATCAATCTTTGTGTGCCAAGTTATAGCCGTTCTGGAATCATGCAGACCGGGAGAATGGCACGACGGACTATCTAAACCGCCTTACTTCCATTGCGGACAACTTCACTTTTTTTTTTATTATCTTTCGATTTTAATGGGTTTCAACCGTTCTAGAATCACTCGCTTTGGTCGGAGTTTTCTGTCTAGCCTTGCCGTTGAAGATACGGTCTACATCTTTTGAAATTTCCAGCAGCTATGGAATAACCATCAAATTTTACACTACCACTACACTACTTTACCTATTACCAAAATGGATAAATTAAAGAAAACAATACAAAAACCTCGGGAAAAATTTAAGGAATATTGGAACGAGGAAGTACTACTTGTTTATACTATGTAGATACTTATAATACCATTTAATGGTATAGGTGGATATAAAAGAGCAATCAAATTTTCAAATGCACTTTAAAAAATTAAAATCCGTTAGTTAGAAGAAGTTCTGGTAATAAGCAAACAGCATGATATAACAGCTTCTGTAACAGTCAGAAGTGTGAGACTAGAGCAGGTTAGACAGATCAAGTAACTTGGATGTCTAATAAATAACGATGGAGACAATTACACGGAAATCCGGTCAAGAATAGAGTACGCTCACGCAGCGTTCAACAAAAGAAAAGTTCTTTGCTGTAGAGATCTTAGACTGCCTTTGAGGATCCGTTTGTTGCGCTTTTATGTGTTTTCAATTTTGCTTTACGGTGTGGAGGCCTGGACTATAAATAGCAATGAAATGAGGCGACTGGAGGCGTTTGAGATGTGGTGTTATAGAAGAATCCTGCAAGTATCAAGGATAAATAAAGTCCGAAACTTAGATATACTTAAACATCTAAATAAAAACACTGAAATCTTATGCACCATCAAACGGAGACAATTAGAATACTTTGGTCATGTATCATCACCAATCGTGGTCCAGGTAGACGCAAAACATCATGGCTGAAGAATTTACGCGATCGGTGTGGCGTAAACTCGAGCACACTCTTTAGAATGACAGTGAACAAAATTCAATTAGCTGTAATGGTGATCAAAGTTCTGGGAGGACATGGTACATGAAGAAGAAGATTCTTAGTCAACAACAATCTCTTACTCCTAAATAGTAAAGAACATCAATAACATCTAAAAATGAGAAGTGGAGAATGATTACTGCAGATTCTGCGGCGAGGACAAAAAATCTGTAAACAATCGTTTAATAGAATGTGAAACCATCACAAAAAAGAGTAAGAGCGTTCGGTAAGGCAATTCCTACCTACGAAGTTCTTAGAAATTGTAACGGAAGATTACTAATTTCATACTTCTAAGGGCTCAAACTGAAACCAGAAGACACAAAATAAATAACTCAAGGGATGGTACAAAGGATGTTAAGGTCGAGGTGCTCAATGGCTTCTGTCAGGCCCGACCCAATTGTTAAATAATAATATGACCGATTTTAATGAAATTTGGTGTGATGATTTATCACATTCATAAGTTTTCTTGGGTCAAGTATGAAGGTCCTAGGTACAAAATAAGGATTCGAAAATAATTTGCAATATAACTTGCTTTTTTACATTTTTTAAAGTGAAAACTTCTTTAGTCAGGTTGTTTACGGAATATTTATTATAGTATTTGTATATTTTCGGGGATTTTATCTGTTAAATAGACAGCGTAAATTTTGATCGCGAAGAAGTGTATACATTTTTGAGTGAGTTTTTCGCGAATGATTTGCGAAAAAATGTTTGCTCAGAGTTATATCGTAGTTAAGTTTTCACTTCTATCGGCAGTCCTCATAACTGCCCGGCCCTTTCATTGGTGACTTACTAAGTTTTGCAATATTGAAAATGTAGTTTTTTTAAATTTTTTTTAACATTTTGTTTAATAAAAAGTTATGTCTACGTTTTTGAACTCACGCATAGTTAAATTACCATATCTAGTAATTTTTTAGAGCCATTAATACAAAAATCCAATGATTAAACAGATACCGCCTGGTGCATCAATGGAATTTTTTGTCTTTATCTTTCATTTTTTTTTATGTTTTAATCTTAATAGTTTTTATCATTCGTATAATTCGGGCAACATTTTTAAAATCCTCTGACCACATAAATCCTTAAACGCGAAAGGAAACTTGTTAATAATTAATAAAAAAATTAAAGAATTGACACAAACCTTTGAAAAGGAACAATTCCAGTGAAAATTAAAAAATAAAAAAAATAAAATGTTACATACCGTTTGGGCAGGTAATTATGTATCTGATTGTACTATCGTTTGTACTTTTTCAATACCTGTCAAAATAAAAATTATAAATAAACAAATGACCACGGAAATCAATCAAAAACTTTTCCTAGCCATGCAAATTAACTTTTGTTAAATAAAACCCGTGAAAGTTAGATAACCACACGAAACGTTCACCAAAGAAACATTTTCTGTTATTTATCTGAGGTTTTCGTTGCTAATTAAAATATTTTGTCGGTTTCGAAAAAGGCAAAAAAAATCGGTCAACAACAAAAAAACATTTGAATAAATCTTAGAGATTTTTTTTTGTTAAACTTAATTTAAAACTTGCGGGTGATATACGAGGTACATCGAGGATCATCTGAATCGTGGCTGCATCAGCACTGGTCCGGCTGGGAACATGTGAGCACCATACATCATACCGGGTGGCATCATCACACCTAACGGACAAAAAGTTATGGTCAAATTTTCCAAATTTCATTTTAAGAAAAATTAAAACGTGACACTGAGTTTGGAATATTGTCATTTTCTTTTCTATTTTGCTTTTTATTTTTGATCAAACTTGCTAAAATAGAACAATCAACCCAGGAATGTAAAATAAAATATTTTTATCAATCAAATAATAAGTTATCAAGAGAAACTATTATTTTTATTACCAAAAAACCCTCATTTAAGTTGCTTTTCTTTTAAACTATTGCAATGTACAATTTTTATTTAAATGCCTACAAATAAATACAAATTGGTAATGATGTTTTAGGAGCAAGGAATGAAAGCGACACTTCCAGCGTCCAAATTCAAGAGAAGCTCACTTGTGCACTAATTTACATCGAATTAATTACCAATGGAAGACAAAAATGCGAAACTATTTCTAAATAATGTAACCCTTAATTTTGTAGATAAAGTTTCCAATTTATCACAGCTGCAGCGCCAATTCTAAATTCTAAATTTTTGTAATGGTTACCGAATATTTTTTTATCGGAAAATGTATTGGAATTGAAAGCAAATATAAACAAACTTATAAAATAGATAATTTTAATATCATTAAAGGTAAGGTTAGGTTAGGTGAAATAATTATTACTCAGTAAAAAAAGATGTATAAAACGATAACAGAGAAGAAAGTAGAATACTTTATTATGTCTTAATTCTGTCTTAGTGTGGTATGAACATGTTTGAATATCGAAAATATCACAATAAATAAGTTTAAAAAACACATCTAGAATAAAAAAAACTAGAGAAATCGGACAAATAAAAATAATCTTACAATCAAAAACATGGGGTGCTTTTTATGACGTTCACGTTTTCTTCTTAGAGACTTTACTTTTACCAATATCCAGGGCCGGATTTAGAGGTCTGGAGGCCTCGGGCAACAAAGGAGTGGAGGCCCTCTGGTCCCAAATTATTTTCCAAATAAAATGAACGATTTTTTTCAGTCGAGTTTTTCAATAAATAATTTATTGTGAAAGTTATAGTGTTTTCGTTAAATTTAATTTAATTTGTACATAGCTAATCAAAAAGGACAATAAAATGTCGTAAAAAATCAAATTTCGAGTGTCCAAGATCGGGAAATTTTATATACTATGCTTAAATTCATACAAAGAGAAGATGAAAATAAATCAATTATCAACTTTTAAATACAAGAACTGTGGATGCAACATAGCTGATCATATACAAATTTATTCAAATATTTATCTTTCTCCAGAAACTGGATCAGGTCTTTTAATTACGAGGTATAGAGAAAATTTTTGGCTAAAAGTCAAAAGGTCTACTGCGCTTTTGTATACTTGGAAAAGACCTATGACAGATTGATAAGGAATGAATTGTAGTTGACATTGTCTATGTATGGGGTGAGCGGTAGTTTGATACGAGCACTAAAATCACTTTACGAGAATGCTTTGTCAGGATAAACGGAGCTTGCACGGACTGGTTTAACATCGAAAAAGGTGTGAGACAGGGATGTGTGACTTCGCCATGGCTGTTTAACTTATATATAGACGATTGTTAAAAAGATTTAAAAGAAAGTGCGTATGAGTTAAGAATGAATTATTTGATCATCAGATGCCTCTTTTACGCCGATTATCAGGTCATATTAGCGTCGTCTAAAGAGGAGTTGCAGGCAGTGGTTAATATTATGTATGATGCCCTGCAAATCAAAGGAATAAAAGTAAATGTAAGCAAGACAAAAGTAATGGTTTTTGAAATAGAAGAAAGCATGACAATCTGCGAGGTGCTGATTTAAGGAGAAAGAGTGGAATAAACGAATGAGTTTGTATACTTGGGTTTAAAATTTACGAGGGACGGAAAGTATGACTGTGACATTGAGCGAATGGTGTTGGCAGAAAAACAAATGAATAGGGCACTGCATAACTTTATTAGCATCCGGAACGTGTCAAAAAAGGCACGTCTGGCTGTGCATAAAGGAGTGCTGGTCTGTACACTTATGTATGGTAGTGAATGTTGGGTTTGACAGAAGAAGCATGAAAATAAGATTAATGCTGCGGAGATGAGTAGTCTGAGAAGTATAGCCGGAGCTACTCAATTAGATAAAGTGAAGAATAGTGAGATAAGGGAACGCTGTGGTGTGAAAGAAGTGTGGTTACAAAGATAGATATAGGAATGCTTAGATGACTTGGACACGTAGAGAGGATGGATACAGGAAGATTTACGAAACAGATTTATAAGGTGAGTGTGAATGGGCAAGTCGATAGAGGTCGACCTCGGCGAACATATCTCGATCAGATCGACATTGTTTTAAAAAAAGGCCAGGTCAAGATTACCAATAATCGACGAGCCTGTATGAGAGCACTGATAAAAAAAAAGCGAAAGATGTGTGTAAGAACCGTAGCAAGTGTGGGAATTGGTCTCTGCCTACCCCTACACGGGAAAAAGACGTGACTATATGTATGCATGTTAACGATAATGACATTTCTATGTGCATAACTGATCTGATAACGGCTTGAATTTAAGTACCATGACTATTTGTAATATTATCGATTTTGTATTCATTTGCAAATAAAATACATTGGTCCAAGTTATGACAACGCCTCTTGCATTTTCCGTCTCTCTCAACTTCGCGCAGCTTACTGTTTTAGTTTTTCCTGTCGCAGTACACTTTCCAATATTTATAAATAAATGAGTTTATTGTTGAATGAATGTTTAAGCCACAGAGCTACAAGAATAACTTATAGTGCAATATATATATTTATATATATATATATATATATATATATATATATATAAACAAAATATGTGAAACATAAAAAATGAACATTGGAAATATTTAACTTTTTTTGAAGAAATAACTCTATTGCGTTTGGATTGTACATGGAGAGATTTTCCATGTTCAATAAGTCAAAACAAAATATTGTAAAACGTTCTCCGTTGATTTTAACTTGGTGACTTTAAACATTTAATTGTGTTATTTTATTGTTTAATTATTTTTCAAATGGCGTAGAAGGAGATGTGATTTATTTATTTCAGCAAGTTTTAATTCTTTACATTTGAAATATGTTTCGTTTGAGGTATCTTTCGAAAATTTAGAGGGCACAAAACTAAGTAAATACTCACCTGAGAGAAATGATAAAAAAATTAAAAATTAAAACATCTAATATGTATTAAGCCTAGCATTGGACACACAGCTAAAGAAAACTACAAATACCACACATTAGAAAAGTGTCTTTCAATAGTTAATCTGATAACTAACATAAACAATGTTTTATTGCTCTCTAAAGTAATTCAGTGTGTTCGATTTGGATCGTACATTGTTTTAAAGTATATTTTGATTCCCTTAAACGTAAAGACAAATTAATTAAATCTGTTGTTTTTTAACACAATAGATAAACCCAATTTCAGAGTTCCATGTGGCATTCAGTTCAATATTTTCAGAGACGACTAATAAAAAAACTTAAATAATTGTATTAATGAATAACCCCAAATGTACGATACAAATCAGCAGCTAATAGAGAGAAAAGAAAAATAATTTAAAAAAAATAGGATCTCTTCACAAATACACTAAAAATGACAATATCCAAAATCTACATATATACTGAAAGGTTGGTCGTGATTAGTGATTAAAATATAAAATTACGAATAAAAAAATGTACTTAGAATGATGATCGTGTTTTTCGCAACATGTGAAATTGCCGCAACGTTTTTTTTTTATTTAAAGTACACTTTCCTAGAAATAAAATAAAAAAGGTAAATTACTAACCAAGTTTCTAAAAATACGCCAGGTATACATACATAACAAAAAATAATGTTTTATTAATTTTTTATTAATAACTAATTCATCAAGTTAATGATCCATCAAGTAAGTATTTATATACAGTAAATACAAAACAAAATCCAATCAACGTCATTCATGACGTAGATGTCTCAAAAAGTAATACCACCACCAACTGAAATATTCACGTCCATCGACGTGCGCAAATTTTTGTAGAATAAATTATTTAGTACTATTTAGAACACTATGTTCTGTAACAGTGTATGATGGAGTACTATTTATTTACAAATAGGATAAAATAAAATTATAAAACTTGTTTATATTGGTACCTATACAGGGTGTTTCAAAAAAGAGGTGACCCCGTTCCTAGGATAGGTAGAAAACTGAAAAATAATTGGGGTTTGCTCAGTAAAAAATTTTCGTTCAAGATAAAGGGCGTTGAAGAAAAAAAAATTATACACATTTATTACGATTTTGCCGAAACTACTTGAAACATTGTAATGATATTTTATACGAATGTGTTTTAGAAGCTGATACATCCCATGAATTTGTTTTTATTTATGACTCTCATAGAGGGCGCTAGTTACACGGTTCGTACTAAGTAGTATTGAACATAACTTTATTAAGGTTAGATTTATTAATCAAAATTTCAAATGAACTTAAACATCATTCAATTTTACACCAAAAAGGTACTCTTGATAAAACTCGATACTGAACTGTTTTCGGAATATTTTGATTTGAAAATTATGAAGTAATAACCGATGCTGGAACAAAGTAATAATAAAGTTAATAATAATTATTATTAATTAGTAGCATTATGTGAATTAAACATTTCTTGTCGCGTAAATGAGACCTCATCGATAAAATGTATACTTGTTAAAAAATTGGGATTAAGGGCTTACCTTTCTTGTAACGTTTCACAAAAATCCATTCTAATCGGTATATCTTGATTTTCTTCAAGTTTGCCATGGAAAACTGACATTTATTGATAGTTAAGACGATTAGTCAACAATAATTAGTTTTTTGAAACCTTGTTATTTGTAAAATTAGATATTATTAATTAAAAGGTACTCAAATGTTGAATACACCGACATGTTATTAACCTTAGGTGAGAGTTTAGGAAACTCAAGTGAAGCTGTTACGCGTTATGCAGAAAAGTTTCCTAGAAGAAACTTACCAAGCAAAAATACATTTAGAGCCATTGAACGGCGTTGTCGAGAAACTGGGAATGTGAGACCAACAAAAAATAAATTCTGGTAGGCCAAGAACAACAAGAACCATTAATAAAAAAAATATTATTTTAAATTTAGTTGATCAAGATCCAACAGTTAGCGTAAGGAATATGGCAAGACATCTACTGGTTAGAGTGGATTTTTGTCAAACATTACAAGAAAGGAAGGCCCTCAATCCAAATTTTTAATATGTATCCGTTTTATCAATGAGGTCTTATTTCCACGACAAAAAATTTTTAATTCACATAATGTATAGGTACTAATTAATAATAATAATACTTAATAACTTTATCATTACTTTATACCAGCATCGGTTATTACTTCATAATTTTCAAATCAAAATATTCCGAAAACAGTAGACAGTATCGAGTTTTAAAAGAGTACTTTTTTGGTGTAAAATTGAATGATGTTTAAATTCACTTGACCGCGAAAACACGATAATCATTAACTATAAAATGAAACATAAGCAGTTGGTGTCCTTGTCGATTAAAATGCCTTGTTGTCGCTTCAATTGGTAACTTTTCAGTTCAGAACGTTTTGGTTATGTTCAATTGTTTTACGTTTAACTTTTAATTTGGGCACATTTTTCAAAAAATGTTCATTTAAAAAAAAATTAGGTTTATATTTAAAATGGCAAGATTTTCAAGTGAAAACACAACCATAAAATGTCCCACAATTTCTAGAATCTGTTATAGTTCTGACAATTTGGCATCGGTGTGTAGATGTGTGATGCTATCAAATTTTATGACGAGCATCGAATTTTGTTTTGTATTAACTATATACAGAGTGAACCAAAAGTCTGGAAATGGCCAATTATCTCGTAAATTGCTAGTCCAAATTTTACAAAATTTGGGATTAGCCTATTTTGAGATACGAAGATTCCACATTTGACATTTGCAATGTTGTCAGATTTGCGGTTTCTCTGATATTATTAGTCACTTTGGTTTTTTAAATACATCACCCTGTATATTCAGTTTGGACACGTAGAAAGGATGGATGAAGGAAGATTGACGAAACAAATTTATAAGGCGAGTGTGAATGGACAAATCGGTAGAGGTTGACCTCAGTGAACATATCTCGATCAGATCAACATTGTTTTGAAGAAAGGCCAGGCCAAGAGTACCAACAACCAAAGAGCATGTATGAGAGCACTGATAAAAGTAGAGGAAGCAAAAGATGTATGTAAGAACCGTAGCAAGTGGAAGGAAGTGGTCTCTGCCTACCCCTATGAGAAAAAGACGTGACTTTATGTAGGTATGTATATTCAGTCATTGTATATTCAATGTAGTCTACCTACATACATACATATAGTCACGCCTTTTTCCCACTTCTTTCCACTTGCTACGGTTCTTACACACATCTTTTGCTTCCTCCAAACCATCTAAGCATTCCTTTATCTATCTTTGTAACCACATCTTCTTTTACACCACAGCGTTCTCTTATCTCACTATTTTTTACTTTATCCAACCGAGTAACTCCGCCTATACTTCTCAGACTACTCATCTCCGCAGCATTAATCCCATTTTTATGCTTCTTCTGCCAAACCCAACATTCACTACCATACATCAGTGTAGGAACCAACACACCTCTATGCACAGCCAGACGTGCCTTTTTTGACTTTTTCTGGCTGTTCATAAAGCTATGCAGTGCCCCATTCATTTGTTTTCCTGCCAACACTTTTCGCTAAATGTCACTGTCATACTTTTCATCTCTCGTAAACTTTGAACCCAAGTGCACATATTCATCCACTTGTTCCACTCTTTCTTCCTCAATTGAAACTTCACAGTTTGTCATGCTTTCTTCTCTTTCAAAAACCATAACTTTCGTTTTGCTTACATTTATTTTCATCCCTTTGATTTTCAGGGCATCATACCTAACATTAACCATCGTCTGCAACTCCTCTTCAGATGACGCTAATATGAATTGATCATCGGCGTAAAGAAGGCATTTGACGATCAAATAATTCATTTTCAATCCATACGCACTCTCTTTCAAATATTTTAAACAATCTATATATAAGTTAAACAGCCATGGCGAAGTCACACATCCCTGTCTCACACCTTTTTCGATGTTAAACCAGTCCGTGCAAGCTCCGTTTATCATGACACAAGCAGTGGAATCATCGTAAAGTGATTTCAGTGGTCTAGAAGGTCTTAAATAAATAAAACAGAAGTGTGGCAACACCTAATTGTCTTAATAATTTTTTTAATACAAACTATTTTAACTACATTTAAACGTAACAATGGAAAGATAACATTTTTAACAATGATTACTTAATCAAGTGTTCAAAATGTGCTCAGATAATTGTCCGTTTCCAGACTTTTGGTCCACTCTGTATATTGGGAACTGTATTAAATTCAAAGTAAATAAAATTAACACTTCAAACATAACAATAAAAAAATTAGAAATATAAATTTTGAATAGCTAGTGTTTAATTGTGCGCGAATTGAAATAATTTAGCCATTTTGGTAAATGGAATTAAAAAGTATTTTAAAGTATGTTCATGATCGACATTAAATTTGAAAAGGTCTAAAGTCTCGAGTTCCGCTCTACTAGTAAATTTTCGATATAAATGGTGATAAAAATGTCAGTAAATTTGATGTTTGGCATACAAACATGTTGCGCAAATTTCGACTGTTGCGAATAACCAAGTATGCAATAAAAAATCCAACGAAATGACAGTAAACAAACCAACGACTGCCAAAAAACTAAGCGAGTGACAAAAATATCTGTATAATGCAGCAACATCATCAACAGCAGCAACAGACATGCCAACACAGAAGAGAGAGTGCGTGATTGGATATTTTTTTTGTACCTGGGCAGATGCAGCATCATCGCCCCCCTCAAATGTCATTTTTTCTCTTCAATAAATACGCACCGCTCTACGTTGTTAATGTTAAATTTCACTTTAATCATAAACAAGATATATTAATTTCATACGATACTCAATCTCGCCTACTTTTCAACAACCCCGCAATGTAAAAAAACGAACTACAGCCAAATTAAAAAAATATATACGAGGTGTGTTCAATAAGTAAAGGGAATTTAGTAATTTCACTGGTTGTATTTGTCCGATTCGCGTGATTTTTTCGTTGTTGTGTTGGTAAACCTGATTGTCTGAGTAGTAACCTGTACCATATAAATATAATCAGGGTTGCCATATTGAGAGACTTTCCCTCCAAATTGGGAGGATTTTTGTGCAGTTGGGGTTTTTTTGGGGGATATTTTTTGGAGGAATAATTTTGTGTTGGAACATTTTAAAATTTAACTGGACTATTTTTTCGCCAATCAATTGGGAAAATATGCCAACAAAGAGAACAGGTATCATCAATTAAATAATAGCAAAGTTTACCAAACATCTACATTAATTTATTAAAAAAATTTAATTTTGGGGGATTTTTGGTTCGTCAACCTGGCAACCCTTTATGTAATATTTCTATATTGCTAGTAGGGGTCTAGAGCCGGGCGAAGTCTCTACGGTACAGACGTGTATGCATCTGTCCTCGCAGAATGTTGAATGTCTATAACTTAATTTTACGCACCGAGGTAAGGAACTATACTACAAGACGGAAATAATAGTCAGTGGCTCATTCAAAGCTTCGTGGCGGGCCAAGTGAGGAAGGAAAAAGAGAATGAAATTCTAGTGGCGGGTACAATTTCTTTTTAAATAAAAATATTTAGGGATTTTTGAAATTGTAAAAAATACATTTTTATTTTAATTTTTTATGCAAGTATGATGGACAAAATTTGTTACTATAAATCGTATTTGAATTTCTAACATCAAAAATCACAAATTATCAGATACAATTTTAAGTTTATTTAAGTAAGTAGTAGGTGTGTATACAATGGGTGATTAAAGGTTGAGGAGGAATGAAAAACGTATTCAAGGTGTGCAAGTTTAAGGAATATCTACTAGTTTGATAAAATTAGTCAAGCGCTTTTGACACAAATGCCATCATCGTGACTTCTAAAAAGATAATTACCAGTTAAGCAAACTAAATAAAAAATAGAAAAATCACAATTTATTATAAAGAAGAATTATTGGTAAAATCGTAAACTGCAGCCAGAATCGTCAGTATCACTATTTTCTGAACCAAGAGTGATAATAAGATGTTCAACTGTAACTTCGACGTGAGTATTCAAGTCCCACATTTTTTGTTCTTGTTTTATGACATGTTTGATACACTTCTGACAGTTACCTGTTGTGTTTTTGCTCGCAACTTCAGCTTTGATCTGAGCCCATATGAGTTCAATATGATAAAGACAGCCAGTCGCAACCCTTTCGCAAAATGAATTCCTGCGACAGAGATAGAAACAGTAATTTGCTGTCTCTCTTACAGTGTGATACCTCCACTTACAGGCGCTAGCAATATAGGAGAATTATATATTTATATGACTTGTACATTGCTAGCCATATTGGAATGTTCAATCTGTTGTCAACTGTCATAAAGGT
Source organism: Agelastica alni (assembly GCA_950111635.1). NCBI lineage: Eukaryota > Metazoa > Arthropoda > Insecta > Coleoptera > Chrysomelidae > Agelastica > Agelastica alni. Next base: position 28,437,675 of record OX467709.1, on the reverse strand, counting down.
TACATACATACATGTGTTGCATTAAATTTTACTTTAAGTATAGAATAAAGTGTAACAATGTTTAAGAAATGTTAAATATTGATTTTTGGTGAGTCTGCTGTGAAGAAAACAAGTGTTAACGAGTGGTATAAGCGTTTCCAAGAAGCCCGTGAAGACGTTGAATATGACGAGCGTTCTGGACGCCCCATCACATCAACAACCGATGAAAAAGTGAAAGAAATTACTATAAACGATCGCTGAATCACAATCAGAAAAGTCGCTGATACCAAAATTGTTAAATTTCGAATAGCGGCGAATAGAAGTTGCTCGGGAGTCGGGAAGTCAACAACGATGCAGATGATGAAGTTGAAACTAAGGCTCAATCGTTCCAGCGGAGGCATTCTGGATCACCAAGACAGAAAAAAGCTCGACAAGTGCCGTCGAATGTGTAGATTATGCTCATTTTAATTTTAACAGCAGAGTGCAGAGAGTTTTTGCCACAAGGTCAAACGATCGATAAGAAGTACTACCTACAAGTCAACGCCGTTTATAATCCCCAAAAAAACGCCCAGCCTCCATATTCGTCGGACATGGCCCATTATGATTCTTTACCATTTCCGAAAATAAAAAGAGAATCTTAAAGGACCGTCGTTTTACAAGCATAGATGAGATTAAAAGCGCATCGCTGAAAGAGCTAAAGGCTAACTGAGTTCCAGAAGTGTTTCTGGGATTGGAAGAAGCTTAATCAAAATGGGGACTATTTTGAAGGGGATAAAATTCATGCAGAAAAATAAATAAAATTCTTCCCAAAAAATGAAAACTCCTATTACTTTTTGAACACATCTTATAAATACCTACATATAAAAAATAAAGTATTTACATTATTAAAATAAATTACACCATGATCCGTCATAACACTCAAAATTTAATGCCGGGTTTTTTAAAAGATTTAATGTGGACGGAAATTTAAGAATGATAATGGTACAGCTAGACTTTTTCACTTGCAAGTGGTTCATGTATTAAGTTTCGAGGAAGGGGAAAGGAAGGAAGAACTACGCCAAACACAAGGATAACGAAGAACGTCACCAATAGTGGATTTTTCTTATTGCAAATAATATCATGCTAGAACCGGGTCGCGCATGAACGCACAAGTAGAGATACACATTCACTATCGACTCGCAAAATATACATATTTATAAATTATTAATAAAAAGCTGCTCCAATTATATTTATTTTTACCCATAGCCGGATTTCAATATTAAAGATTTAAAAAAAATTTACCCAATATAAAGAAATGTTTTAGCAAAATAAGGAATATAAAGTGTGCTAAGGACTTAAAGAAAATCAAATTGAAACTGGACGATTACTAAAACAGCTTGTAAAGATCTAAAGCATATAATTTCAATGGTTTGATAATTATTTAAAATCATTTAAACATTATTAGAAAAATCCTATTTTCTTGCAATTGATTTTGATTTTTTTTTATTTGGTAGAAAAGTGGAAGTGGAAGTAAAAACGTAACGTCGAACGGTGCGAACTGTCGCGATGAAAATAATAAAATAAAAAATATAAAAAAGTCGTCGACATCATTTTACATCCGTGAAGACCATCTCTACTCGCATAAGTTGAAAAATATTTCGATAAATATTAAAATAATCAGAAAAGAAGAAAAAAAATTTCTGAAAGAAAAGAAGATTAAAAAATATTACGAAAAAAAAAAAGGAAATGTTTCAGCCGGACGCGGATGTTAAGGTAAGTCTGCGTTACCTACCTGGGGGCATCGTAAGGGGAGGCGGTCTCATGAGTGGCCCTCCGATAAGGGTCGGAGGGCCCGGTATCATCTGTGGTCGCATCGGTGCCATGATCGGCCCCCCCATCGTCATTCCAATGGGGGGACCTGTCACTCTGACAGGAAACCGTTGCATCATTGCGGCGTGATGGTTCATAGCTTCGACGTGTTTTTGTTGGGCAGCAGCTTGCTGGGCTGCCGACACTGCTATCGCCAACTGAAAATTACCAATTGTTTATTGTTAATCAATTACTAAATGTTTTGCTTATTTGTAAAAATGTACCAACCTTTAAATGTTTAGTTTAATTTAATACATAAGAAAAGTATAAAGATACATGAGTTAAGCAATATATATATATATATATATATATATATATATATATATATATATATATATATATATATATATAAATAAAGAATTTATTCAAGGAACCAACAATCCTGCTGAAAAAAATCACAACATACCTTTTAATAAAAACGAACAAGAACAAGCATTGTTAATCTGCACAGATACTAGTGCGAAGAAAACGACCTCCATGAACCTCCACATATGACTCATTATTTGAATGTTTCCTTGTGTGTAAAGTGGATTTTTAATAGATTTTAGCTGTTTAAAGTATTAATAACGGTTAAAATTGGTGTGACAAGGCTTTGTAGTGTGCTTTAGGGTAAATACTTATTAATTTGTGTTTACATACATACATATAGTCATAAATGCTCGTTGGTTGTTGGTACTCTTAACCTGGCCTTTCTTCAAACAAATGTTGATCTGATCGAGATATGTTCACTGAGGTCAAGCTCTACCGATTTGTCCATTCACACTCGTCTTACAAATTTGTTTCGTTAATCTTCCTTCATCCAATCTTTCTACGTGTCCAAACCATCTAAAAATTCCTTTATCTATCTTTGTAACCACAGCGTTCTCTTATCTCACTATTCTTCACTTCATCCAACCGAAAGTCAATCTGGCTATACCTCTTAGACTACTCATCTCCGCAGCATTAATCCTATTTTCATGCTTCTTCTGCCAAACCCAACATTCACTACCATACATAAGTTTAGGAATCAATACTCCTCTATGCACAGACAGACGTGCCTTTTTGACACTTTCTGGCTGTTTATTAAGGTATACAGTGCTCCATTCATTTGTTTTCCTGCCAACACCCTTCGCTCAATGTCACTGTCACACTTTCCATCTCTCATAAACTTTAAACCCAAGTATACAAACTCATTTACTTGTTCCACTCTTTCTCCCTTAATCAGAACTTCATAATTTGTCATGCTTTCCTCTCTTTCAAAAACCATTACTTTCGTTTTGCTTACATTTATTTTTACCCCTTTGATTTTCAGGGCATCATGCATAACATTAACCATCGCCTGCAACTTCTCTTTAACCATTATTGATATGTAAATAATAATAATGTAAATTGGTGGCAAAACATTGTTACATAATTGAGGCAATAATGACAAATATGATAAGTTTTCATCTGGTGGGTGTTCCCTTACATCAAAAGTAGTGCTGGTGTAACATTTTACAGGTAAGTGTGTTTAATGTTAAATATTTAGAATTAAACAAGAATTGTATTTCAATGATATTTAAAGGTTAAACCTACAAATAACAAAGTATGCACTGGCGTAGATTAGGGTAAAATTATAAGTTTGTGATAATTTTATATTACATACATTTTAAAACACTTTTACATACAATTTAAACATAGAATTTCAGGTTAGGGTAGGAATCGGGTGGTTATTATTTTGGGAAGACATACCCAGCATTATTATGAACGTGAAAATAACATTTTTAGATGAAAAAAAAGTGCGTGGATGTCGTGAAATACTCATTTGGAACGAAGTTCGTAGTGTATTATTATTGATAAACGTATTATATTTTCTCTAACGCTTGTTTTTGCAATTTTGATTTTGACAAACACTTGGACTACACAAATAGACGTCACGTTGCTAAGTATTTCTATGCTACGCGTCTCCTCTCCTCTACAACAGAATGCGCTTGTGCGTTATTTTTGCAATTGTCATTTTGACAAACACGTGGACTAAACAAATAAACGTCACGTTGATAAGTATTGTCATTTTGACAAACACTTGGACTACACAAATAGACGTCACGCGTCTCCTCTCCTCTACAACAGAAGGCGCATGCGCGGTATTTTTGCAATTGTCATTTTTACAAACACGTGGACTACACAAATAAACGTCACGTTGGTAAGTATTTCTTTGCTACGCGTCTCCACTTCTCTTTAACAGAACGCGCAAGCTCGGTATTTTTGCAACTGCTGTTTCATGTTTCGTGACGAACAAAATCTTACACTTTTTTTCGTGTCAAAAATATAAGCGGGAAGTTTGTACTGTTTGAAATTAACGGCAACAAATTGACGATTTTTGTTGGTAAAAGAGCTATAATCAGACTGTTATAATAATCAGTTGCAACAGATACAATCATTTTTTACAACCTCAAAGTGACCCTGCCTTAGAAACAAAATTTAAGGAATGTTTGCTCAATACCCTTTTGAGTAAAAATGCCTTAAAAGTACTTATTCTTTTTGCTACTAGTTATTCTTGTGAAACTGGATTTTCCACTCTTGCTGCCATGAAGAACAAATATCGTTCAAGATTAAATGTGACAAGAGAACTTAAGAGTTGCACTGACAGAACTGACTTCACATTTCAGCAAGCTTTGTGCCAAGAAAAAACAGGCTTATCAATATAGTCTTAATTTTTATGTACTCACTAAAAATACGTCCCGATTTATATGTAATTGTGTTTTTAATTATTTTAACATTAAACATGTAACTTAAATAAGAATTATCAGTAAAAATAAAAGTGTTATAAAAAATGCAGTTAATTATATAAATATAGGACGGGGCGTGGATACAGTTAAGCCTAGCTGTTTGTTGGATAAACGGGTCTTTGAAAAGAGATGTTCAGCAGGTCTCCAAAGTGACCACAAAGGGGCGTGAAGACTGAACTTGACGAGTTAATCTCGAAGAATCTGCTAAAGGAGGAACGATTGTTGATATTTCAGAAGAGCATCGCCCATAAAAATATCTATAAAATGGAGTCAAATTGCTAACTATTTTAGGGTGTTTGAGCGAGTTTGTAAGCAAGGCATTACCGACGAAACGAATTACCCTTTTTTGGATGGAATCCAATAGTTTCAGGATATGTTTAGGTGCCGCACTCCAAATATGGGAACAGTATTCCAGGACAGGTCGGATCTATGCTTTATAGATCATAAGCAGCTGACTGGAAGTGAAATAGCTCTTGGGACGAAACAGAAAGCCAAGTTTTTGGAATGCACTTTTGACAATGGACCTCGCGTGATTTTCGCAAGAAAGGTTATTGCTGAGAGTAATACCAATCATCGAGATGGATGACTTTAAAGTCCACGCTTAAACACTATAAGTTTGGAACTACCTAGAACGGCGCATAAGATCTGGTAATATTGCTCCAATCAAGCTAGATGTGCTGGAACACGTTTTAATACACAATAAGATGAGAAGCCTCCCAAAATGAATGAGAGCTGTTATTAGACCCAAAGGAGGCAATACCAGATACCAAAAAGTTTTTAATTGTTCCAAGAATTGTTTGGGTAATTTCTTTCTCGTTTTTTTAATTTCGATAACCAAATCTCTCTTAAACTTTATGAAGATTTAATAAATATTGTAAAAATAAATTAAAAAAGAAAAAAAAATACTCCAATTATGCGATACTTTTTGTAACGAGTATAGATAATAGATGTATGTTTATATAAATATATGTAAAATTATCGATTTTGTATCCATCTGATAATAAAATATTTTATGCAACCAGGATGACATCGATCCTTTAAGATATGGCAACGCGGCATGACAGACAATGTTATCACATGTTCCATCTCTCTTAACACGCGCAGCTTTAGATATTCCTATTGGAGTATACTGTAAATAAAACTGGCCATCTCATGTATGTCATTATCCACATACTTAGCCATAAAACCAACCAGAAAAATAGGGCATAACCTAACCATTGAAGATAGAAATTTTCAATTACCTGTGATCCCAAATAAACGAGAACAACAACACAAGAAGTACAGCGACGAATAATGGCCGGCAACAGAGCATACTATTCACTCCAAAATATGTTTAAGTCAACTATGTATAATTAACACAAAGATAAAGATCTACCATACTATGATTGACCAGTGGTGATATATAGAAGCCAAGCTTGAACACTGACAATGAGAAACTCGAAGAAAAGCTTCTAAGATTTGAGAGAAAAATAATCCGAAAAATCTTTGGTCCCCAGACATGGTAAGGACTGTAGCGCCATGGAGAGAGAGAGATACATGAACAATTTTAAAATTTTCTTTAAGTGTAATTATTACAACAAAATGGACAATAGCCCTAAAAAGATAAGATATTATTTTGTCAATCAACAATATAAAAAGGGATTTAATTTACACATGTAAAGATCACATATTATTAATATTTACTTCCAAAATTTTAGTTACCTCTGAAGCAGCGTTACTTGAACTAGAAGCCCCATCGTCAGGTTTAACGGGAATGTGTCGGGCGTATTTTGGATTTCTGGCTCGTAATTCTTCCAGCGATGTATCTTCAGAGGGGTGAATAATTTTACTGGTAGCACTCGATGTGGCTATCGTCGAGGCTTTGCCCCCATCACCGCTGCCTCCTGACGTGTTTGTGGTAGGAGGGGCGCTTATCGTCGCAGCTATTCAAGAATTTTTTATTAATACATTAAATGAGCACGGCGGTTTTATTCACCTTTACAAAGGTGGGAAAATTTAATTCTGAAATATGATCTTGCCAAATATGATCTCTTAAAAATATCATGGACAAATTTACAAGACTAACTAACCTGAAGAAATAGGTTTGAAATCAGCCCCGACTACTGGCGTACCCGGTCCACCTGGAGATGAGGTAGGAATGGCGCTAGGAAACAGAGGCTTTGGAGGGCCTCCTTGTCCTTGCATCATCTGTTGCATGTGTGCTGGCATCATTTGCATCCTACAGACAAAAAAACTATTACTTCCTACAAATTACTGTACTAAAGATAAAAACATTAAGTATATAATAGTCTTTATGGTTATATATATGGCAATGTGACAATGTGAACTCTAAACGGCTCGTCATTGCACCGCTGCCCTAGAGGTCAAGTAGACTGAGTTTAGTGATTTGATAGCAGCCTGGCAGTCACAAAGAATGGATATCTTGCTGAAGTGTCCAGACACCTGCCTCGGTAATGGCTGTCATTTTGGCTTGATACACACTGCAGTAATCAGGAAAACGAAATGACAGGCTAAGTGAGGGGTCTTCTGTGAAGACACTGCAACCTATTTCTCCCCTCTAGTTTAGAGTCGTCCATATAAAATAATGACAGCTCTATCAAAACAAATCCTTTGGATTTACATTTTAAAGAATATGTTAGAAACCATTTTGTGCAGTACTTGCTATAGGTTTTCGTTAAAAAAAACTTATAAATTGTTTCTTTTTTAAAAGTAATACGTTTCTTGTGGTGGACTGTTTAATTTTTGACCCCAAAAAATTAGAAAAATAAATTGTGCAAGGAATTTAACTAAACAAGAGGTATTGCCAATTTATTAGGCAAAAAAAGTTCCACAATAAGTCGTATGGTAAGACAGGTGAATGAGGTAGAAAATTATTCTAGAAGACCAAGGCAAGTGCAAAAATGATGCACTAACAACCGAGATGAACGTTTTATTAGACAATACGCTTTAAGAAATAGGACCGACACTAAATGAAGCTGGTTTAAACAGTATAAGACCTGCCAGTACACCCTTACTTACTAGAGAGAACAGAGTTGCCAGGTTATGTTTTGCACGAAATCATCAAAATTGGCCTGTGAATAATTTGAAAAAAGTTTTATTCACAGATGAAACTAGGGTTAGCCTAAAACATAGTCTGGCGAATACCAGGAAAGAGGTTTGCTGCTTGCAATATCTCTGCAAGGATTCCATTCGGTAGTGGTTCTATTATGTTCTAGGGTGTGTTATAGCAATAGTAATAATTTATTTAACTATGTTTTATATATTACGGAATTATAGCAGGTCATACAAGTTCATAAAATAAAAGTGGGTACAATATAACAATCACATTACAAATTTGATAATCAACACTTTTTAGTTGAATACATATGAATAGAATAAAAACGCAAAAACACATTTAATATGTTTATTAGAAATGGGCATGTAATTTTCAGGGTTTCCGGAAATTGGAAATCGAGATATTCTTGTGTGGAGTACAGTGTGTAAGAAAAATATTTTTTATGTAATTTTTGAAAGGGTTGTAGGAACGGTCTTTCAAGTAATCAGGTAATTTATTATAGATATTGAGGTTGAGCGAATTCTTAAGTGATTTTTACAGTCTAAATTTAAGAGTCCTTAAAAGGTGACCAGATCTGGTTGGGTAGCTACGACAGTCTGAATTTTTTATATATTTATGTTTCCTATAATGGATTCAACCCTAAAACATGCAATGACTATGGGTTGATCAGTCTTATGAGTCATTCCTTGAAAATTTTATTAACAGTTATACAGAACAGAATATATAATAAATGTGAGGAACAACTAGATGACACACAATTTGGATTTTGTGGAAGTATGGTAACGAGAGAAGCCTTATTCTCTTCAACAGTTCTACTTCAAAAATGCCAAGAATACAACAAAACCGTATATGCATGCTTTATAGATTTTCAAAAAGTCTTTGACCACATACAACATATGAAACTAATAAAAGAACTATTAAAGATTGGTCTGGATAACAAGGACATAAGAATAATTAAAAACTTATATTGGAATTAATCAGCGGTGGTCAGAATTAACAATGTAGAAACGAACGCCATATCTGTTGCACGAGGGTTCAGACAAAGCTGAGTGCTTGTCACCGACACTTTTCAATGTATACTCCCAAGTCATCTTCAAGAATGCTCTGTGGCATAGAAAAGAGGGCATAAGGATTGGAGGCAAAATAGTCAACCTCACATAGAAGGGGAGATACTATTAAGTTGGTATACCAGTCATGCAGTGGCCACCAAAAATCCTGGAGTGCAAGCATGGGAACATATTCCTTAAAATTGAGTATGCCTAGATGTACAAATGCTGTGGTCTGAAGTAGAGGAGGCAACACATGCTACTAGTGTCGCACAAATAAATAACCATCTTTTTTTAACAACAAATTAATAAAAAAATATTTATATCAATAAACTTGAGGAATTCACAGATCAAAGGGCTAATTATCTATGGCTATTTGGTTATAATACTAATATTCATTAGTTCTTTGGGTAACTTACCAAAGTCTAATGATTTAATAAGAAAACTTTAAAAAACAATAAAGAAACGCTAGAAAATCATATAAGGTAGTAAGGTTATAAAGAAAAAAACAATGAATAATCTACTTACTTTTTAAAGTCCACACAAACAAAATTCAAAAAATAGGACAAAAACTTTTTTTTAAAATAAAAAGTGCCAAATTTATACACTTTCATATTCTTCAATTATTACTTTCAATTTTAATATAACATCAAGAACATAATATGAAAGAATAAAATTAAATGATGATAAATAAACTCCGACCTATTAAGAAAAATAAATTTACTGAACAAACATAACAAAACATGATTGTACACAAACAATATTTCTTTAACAACTTAAGACTGAAAACTAGCTTATAGATCATATAACAATAAATTAAATGATTGGAGTTTAAGAGATAAAGTACACTTACCCAGGATGATGCATGAAATGTGGTCCCATAGGCCCCATTTGCATCATTGGACCCATGGGCATACCTGGTGGCATTCCTGGAGGAGGCATCATTCCAGGAACCATATTAGGAACTCCTTGCATAACTCCAGGAGCAGTGCCTAAAAGCCCCTCAGGTTTAGGCCTTTTTACAGCTGGTTCATCATCATCAGAGCCAGAATCATTGTTTGGCCTACTTCCTTGTTTTTGCCTTTCATGCTCTCTTAAATCTGCTGCAGGAATTCCTGGTAAATAAACAAAATACATTTTAAATAAGATTAACGAAAAGTTTCAAGAGAGCGAGGAGTTTATAACTGGCAGGTATGCTTGCCATGTATTATTTTTGGAATGCTAAAAATAGGTTTTACCTTCCATCCCATATATTTCAATATCAACATTAGAACGATTTGGCAATGAATTAGGAACCTTATCTATCGTTTCCTTATGAACCTGCATGCAATGTATTGAAAGTCCTGGACCAGTATATAATTTTTTGTGACATATGTGACACTTAAAATGCTTTGCTTTTTGGTGTTGAATAAGGATTTTCTCATCTTCGAACTCTCGATTGCAGTACCTAAATTTGGTTAAGGAAAACGAAGGCTAAAAATATATTGATTACGCGATGTATAATTAGCATTAGGAAATAAGCACAAGTAGTTACAGGAAGGCTAACGAGAAATCGTGTAAAAAAAGGATACCAGCACCAAGGTTTTGACAACTTCTTCTTCTTACGTCCCATTACGACACACTAAGTTAATTAAAAATGCTTTATCACCGTAAATTTTTACACATTTACTATTAATGCTATTCTATTTTTAATTTTAATACAATTTCTCTTGATAAATTTCCTGATCAAAGATGGCCGTCGTAGTAAGAAGAATGAAAGTAATATCACACCCACCAAACGTCTGTTGAAACCTCAAACACACAAGGAAAAATTATAACCGTTAAGTCATTGTACCAAGTACAATCTTGTGACGTTTTTATACCAATCAATTGTAAGTACGTCACAAAACAATTTACACTAATTTGTTTCTCCAATTTTTTATACTATTTAATGTAAAATTAACCATGTGTTGTATCTTGAAGTGACAAAGAATTAATTTGTATTAACTTTTATTAATAGACATGGAGAAAGGACTGTGCATATCATATCACGTATGACGAAAAATCGTGAGAGAGATAAAGAAAAGATGTGTCTCTAAATTTCTGATTGACTTTGTATGCTATGTTACCACAGCCAGAGATAAGTAACTCACTGACAAGATACGCAAATTATAATATGTTTTTCTAATCTGTGGCTAAACTATGGAGGAAAGAACAATCTTGTAGGAGTATTACATCATAGTGTAAAAGTAATTATTACATATATGGAATTTTATTGAAAAAGTGTCTAACAAATATGGTTTATAAAGGTGGCGCTGGTAGGCGTGAGGTTAATTCTGAAATAAGCTGTTTTAGATGAAGTAAAGTATGTCAAAAGGAAATAGATACGCAATAATTTTCAAATAAAACAATTATGTAGTAAAAAGTTGTTCAAATGAACGGAAAAGTAAAAAAGAAATAAAAAATGGACATTGTCCTTTTTCTCAAAACTTTGGGCGCTCTTTTTAAAAACGGTGTTCTGCTACATGAGCTATGTTCTTTGGGGTTTGAAGCGATCCAAAAACAAAAAGTGATTCGTTTACGCCTGCACAAAAGAAATGGAAAATCGTTGGGTCGAATTATGAAACATCGATATAAAAAGATATGAAAGTTAGAAAATATCGATATATGGATATTTATTTAATAATTTTGACTTCATCTTTTCTTGTAAAGGTCGTAAATAACTACTTTATATTGTACGTCGCCCAGTACAGAAAAATACCCATAAGTTTAGAAATGAAGAGTCAACTTAGATACTATTAAAGAACACGAAATAAAACAAGAACTGTAACGTTAGGTAATGGAAAATATAACATAGCTAGTGACACCTTCTTAATTCAGTACAGTTTCAGGGACATTTTTTTTGCACAGTATTCTTATCTCTACCCATCTCTACCCTTATCCGTGATATTCATTGCCATCAGATGTCGCTGCAATGACAATTAGCAATAGGAACTTCATTGATAATTGCCATTGTCTATGATTCTTTAGAGACAACAACACAGAACAAAACAGCTATAGCTATCTGTTCTGTGGCAACGACATTACTAACCTAATCTAACTCCATAGTCAAAAATCACGTAACGTGAGTTTACGCTGTCAATGACAAAATATTGGATCGAGGTGGGAACTACAAATATTCTGTCATTAAAAACCAAAGTTTTTATTGAAGGGAATTTTAGTTTAGAATTTAGTTTTAAGATTTGAGTTGATATTTTGTGTTAAACTATTGGATTGAAGCTGGATTTAAGATTTGTTTTCGACGTTTCAGTTTTATTGCCGCTGGATTCTTGTTAAATGCCAGTAAACACCAGGTGTGTTCAGGTATCAATTTTGGTTTGTTTTCGAAGTTTTTCAGTTCTATGTCCCTGGAATTCTTGTTGCAATGACTATGGAAGTCAAAATATCAATTTCGGACATATTGTATTATGTTCGACCAATTAAGGATTATATATTATAATCCAATTAACTTCGGTCACTTCTATCTTTCTTAATTATGGAATGTTTATACTTTAATACTGGAAGGTTCTAGATGGGAATAGATCCATCTTTCAAACGCTTTCTCTGTGTTGTTAAAGTCAATATGAATAATCACAAATAAAATGATAGATCATTGGACTACAATATCAAACTTACCACTGAAAAAAAATCATCTTTCACAAAGTGCTTGCTGAAAACAAACATAAACTTTGAGATTAGTTTTCCTATCTTTAAGATCATCTTCCATTTCTAAGCTGCATAAGGATTTGAAGAAAATTTATGTAAAGATGTAATCAAATATATGAGGAGCATTGTGGAACAGAGCATATTTTTCGCGATTTTATCTCCATATCACCTTTTTTAATCCTTTGCATTTTCGAATTTTGTGGTTTGTGGTTTGTCTTTGAAAAATATCGTTCAAATATAACACTTTCAATGCTCAAAATAATATATAAAGTTTACTTTTTACCCATATAAACTAATGGAGGTTAGTTTGTTGCTCATACCTCGAGAAGTTCATACGATCAATAATAGATGTCGTCCACTCCGTCATTTTTCCCTGTAAGGAAATTTATTGTTTTTAAACATTATATTTTTATTATCCTTCTAAAAGAATAAAAGTTAATGTGACATGAATTAATATTATCGAATATAATTGCTGGGTAATTAAATGAACTTTAAAAATAATTACAATTAGAAGTACCTTTTTTAAAAAAGGACTAATAACATTCTACAAAGTACATGTCCACAAAAAATAATTATATTCATTTAATTACAATTTCATGAAAAATGTTATTATCAGTTACCTTTATGATAAAATAATAAATTGAGGAACATTTATATTTAAAATCTTTAAAATAAGTGTTAAATTAAATGAGTCGAATTTTGGTCCAAATGTTACAAAAAATTAATTAATTTGAATAGGTATTTATTGGAAATAATATTAAATTTACATGTAAGTACATGGTAACTTAATAATAATAATAAAAGGTGAGCTTTTAAAAGCTTGTTTCTGAAAAAAGTTCCTTCTCTACTAAAGTGTGTGTAGGTATCTATTTTTAAATTATAGTCTCCACATGTATATATTGTTGCTTTTCACTATAAACAGTTTTTCTCAAAATTAGTGCTTAAAAGCTTATTTCCTCTGTGACTATTGCGGTAAATTAGAATAATATTTTTCTTAAATCATTTAAGCACTGTAATATTTTCAATTGTACCCTACTTTCATTTTTGATAAAAGATGCTGCGTCTCCATTGAAATTAAAAAAATCTTTTGGAATGTCTTTGGTCAGTCATGTAGAAAATGAAACTGTAAAACTTAATTAAATTATAATTGAAAAAAGTAGTTGTTAATTACTTTTTAGGATTTACCTAGCTGTTGAGTATATTTGTATAGACTGCTAATAGAAGTCCTCATCAGTCTTGTAATTATTGTAACCAGGAACTGATCAGTACCTCTTACTTAAACCATTTATGTTTGCCTTTAATATTGATAGAAATAATTATATTGGTTTATTTAATCAATTAAAATACGAAAATTAACAAGAATACATAAAAAAACAACTCAAACGATAAAACAAGTGCACTCCTACAATATTTTCCATTATTTAAGAAGTACCGATTAGATGGCGAACCCAATTAAAAATCAACAGTATTGCTGTAGCAAAGCTAACTTTTCCAAACCGAGGGCTCTTTTCTATTTACTAGTTCTAAAAAAAAATACCTGAAAGTTTTATTGCCCTAGCTCTCCTTCTGCAGTTATCGCGCAAAAAGTAAAAACACACACACACACAGAAAAAATTTGAAACAACCGTCACGCTGAAAATGGTGCCATTCAACGCGTGGGGCCATGAAACGTGCAGCGCACATGGTTTTGGCGATTTTGATCTTTGAGGGTAAACCAATACTTTTCCTTTTTACTTTTCCAAACTGAAGGGTAAAAAAGGAAAAGTATTGGTTTACCCTCAAAAGATCAAAATCGCCAAAACCATGTGCACTGTACGTTTTATGGCCCCATTTTTAGCGTGACGGTTGTTTCACATTTTTCCTGTGTGTGTTGGAAAATCTTGTGGGCAAGATATCTTGAGACAGAGAGGCAGTAGGTCACTAAAACTTACAAGGTAGAAGTTTTGTCCGAAGGACAAGACCAAGTTCGAAGATACCATAATGGTACATTCCTTGAGGTAACTGCCATACAAATTTACCGCATTTTGCACTTTTCGCACAACTTCAGAAGGAAAGATAGGGTGATGAAACACAATATTTTTTATACTCTTCGGAACCAAAAACCATATTAAATAGAAAAGAGCCCTCAGTTTGGAAAAGTTAGTTTTGCTACGGCAATACTGTTTACTTACCTCTCGGTTCGGAAAAGCAAAAATATTTTTGTAGATTTAAAATTAAATTGCAAATTTTGATTTTCTGCATAATTTAATGTTTAAATGATTTAGAAAATTCAAAAGAAATAAGTCAAGTTACTTCAAATCATTTATTAAAAAACTATGTTACTAAATTAACTTACATTTATTCTATTAATAAAATTTACATATAACAATGATAAATCATACATTTTCCTTGCTTTTCTTCAAAGTTTTAAAACTGAACATTCAAATTAAAATGACATATAATCCTGAATTAAGTATTGCCAACGACTCGTTTAACAAAACTCTTCACACAAAAACTTAATAAGTGTCACACTTGAGTCTAAATGTATTATTTCAGCAATTAAATGTACATTGTTATTTCATTTCCTTCGTATAGGCATCTAATTCGGCATCTAACTCTTCTGCTGTGGGTTGTTTTCGCAGGTTCCTCGGGGCACGACCACCTCGACCTTGGCTACCTCCTCCTCCACCTCCTAAAACATTAAGAAAAGTGGTTTGATTAATTCAAATTATCTCACAGTTTTACATAAGCAACATGAACTTTAAATTGCATATTAAAAAAAACAACTCTAAAAAGCAATAAAAAATGTTATTAAGCTGGATACTTTTTACTTTACAATCCATTAATTATACAAACTACTTTAAAAAGCAATTACCTCTAGGAAGTCGAGTTTTGCCTCTGGGACTTCTTTGAAATTTTCTGTCTCCCCCCGCAATCCTCCTGATTGGACTGGGGATCTCAGAGGTGGTAAGTTGTATGTTCATGGCTCTTCCATCAAGAGGTACGCCATTGTATTGTTTCATGGCTTTGATTGCATCACTCCTCCTCTCAAAAATCACATCTGCAGTTCCTAAAGATCTTCCAGATCTGTCATAGTGCACAGCGGCACTTTTTAAAGGGCCAAATTCGGCAAATAATTCCTGAATATCAGAATCCGAGACTCCAAAATCTAGATTGGAAACCATAAGTTTTGTGGGGCCCATTGTAGCTTGTACTGTAGCTCTAGCAGCTGCGACTTTCCTAGTGCCATAGCCTTCAAAAAGATCGTGTTTCCATGCACTGTTTACGTCTCCCTAAAAAATAGTTGGTGATTAACTAAACCTGTTTTTATAAAGACTGCAAATAATGCAGCAACAAAAATATAATTATCATTTTTAGTAGTAAATGTACTTACCCGAGTGTAATTTCGAGATATTCCACCAACTCGTCCGCGTCCTCTTTGTACAGTTACTCCTCCACTAGGTCGGGTTGAATTTCTAAAATTTCCTCCTCGGCGTTGACCGCCACCTTGGCCTCCTCGACTTCGTCCTCCTCTTCTACCACCACGTCCTCTTTGTGATCTGTTAGATTTAATAATATCGTCCAAACTCATTTCTATTTTATCAACCATTGTATAAGTTTGCAACTCTCGAAATAACTAAGAAATAATAATTTTTTCCAGCGTTGCTAGCTTTTATACATCTGCTGTCAAACTGTAAATGAAATAAAATGGCGTTACCATTTAGTACCTCACGACAAAAGAGGGGGAGTAGTCAATCAAACAGTTTGACCAACCCCAAAATAATGGAAATTGTTCTTAAATTTAATCATCAAATTATAGAAAATATTGTTTATATTTCCATTTCAAAATAAACTTTATCCATTTTTGCACATTTATTAAAAGAGCTCGGATCGTATATAAAAATAGATTTAAAGTTACCAACACAAATGACTTTTTTTGACATTTCCTAAATGCGATACTAGAATCTTATTGGTTAAAATAAATTTTGTTTATATCCCAAAAAATCATATAATTGATATTTGTATTGCTTATCATGTAATTGTTATACTTAAATGTGTTAAACTCATAGATAATATATACAACTTGCTCTATGGTAAACTGCAACAATAATAAAATAATATAGCATATTTTATAAAAGATGATATTTAATTTGAGAACATTTCAATCTGATATCATTTCCATGTCAGAAATTTGTTCATTGTGGTTAAAATATATCGGGAAAGATGATTTAAGAACCATTCTTGTTTTCAAGAATAAACATAGATACATATAAATAATTATAGGTAATTAAACTTTAATAAAAGAAATATGAAAAATATCATAAGTATTACATAATTTTTTTTAATTAATTTTGTCTATTTTTACAAATATGTTTTTAATTCTGAACTGTGCCTTAAAAAAGGGAGTAGAACTAGAAAAGTTTAAAATAAATTTTTTTTATTATTTATCTTTTTCGTGCTGTAAAGTATATTTATTTTAAGATTTATTTGAAAGTTTATACTATAGTTTGACGTCATGAGAGAGCAGGAAACTATCATGTTATTAAAATAATTACTACACTTATCATCTATAACACAGTTTACATTTAGATATGAAATGTTTTGCAAACATTGGGAGTGTTACCAAACCTAATACATGATTGTTAACATGTTTTACATCTCAGTAGTTCATTTAGCATTTTGTGTAGAAGATAAGTGCTTTTTATAAATTTTTTTTAATATTCTTAAAGAGTGAATGTTGGTATTGTTTTTATTTGGATAAACCTCAGATAAAAAAGTTTAAAAAGGCAAGTTATATTTCAACTTTCAGCATTTATTAAAAAAAAATTTTTACCCATCAAGATTTATACAGGAATAATGTGTTTTTAAACTTTGAAATAAAATGTAACAATTTACTATAAAATTCAGATACCTAATGTTCAAAAGATAATTTTTAGCTTAACAATGGGAAGATATATTTTGGGTATTGATATAGGCACCACCTCAGTCAAAGTCTGTATAGTAAATAACGAGACTTGTGAGGTAGAAGCCCAACATACCAAAGACACTCAGTCAAATATACCAAGTGAGACTGGTCCTGGTGGTAACAAACAAGATGTGCCTAAAATAGTTTATGCTATTAATTTGTGTGTTTCTAAGTTACCAAAACAGCTATTGCAAGAAGTAAGATTTTTTTATTAATTTAAGTTGCATTTATTGTTATTTACATGATTAAGTAGAAAAAATTGAAACAAATGCATTGACCATTTTTTGGGATATAAAAAAGAGCTTCTACACTTTTATAAGACTAATGAGTAATTAAATGTTGGTTTGAGATAGACCAAAACAATAATGTTGATAAATTTCTAAATATTTGTAGGTACTTAATCAATTTGTTTTTAATTGGTAATTTATGATTTAATATACCTACATTTAATTGCTTTTTGAAATCTCTAAAATAAATATTAAAATATGGCAATAAACCTGGATAATTATCATTGCATATTTATTATTTAAAATCAGTAATTTGTCATAATCCAGTTGTTATATAACTTATGGCAAAGTGCCAGAGTGGTGAGGAATGAATTGTGGTCGACATTGTCTATGTATGTGATGAGCGGTAGTTTCCACTGCTTATGTCAGGATAAACTGAGCTTACAAAGACTGGTTTAACATCGGAAAAGGTGTTAGACAGGGATGTGTGGCTTCGTCATGGCTGTTTATCTTATACATAGATAGTTGTTTAAAAGATTAAAATAGAGTGCATAGGGATTGAGACTAAATGATTTGATGCCTCCTTTATGCAGATGATCAGGTTATATTAGCATCATCTGAAGAGAAGTTGCAGGTGATGGTTAATATTATGCATGATTCCCTAAAAATCAAAGGGATGAAAGTAAATGTAAGCAAGACGAAAGTACTGATTTTTTTGAAAGAGAAGAGAGCATAAAAAACTGCGAGGTGCTGATTAAATGAGAAAGAGTGAAAGAACATGAATGAGTTTGGGTTTAAAGTTTGCGAGAGACGGAAAATATGATTGTGATATTAAGCAAAGGATGTTGACAGGGAAACAAATGAATAAGGCCCTGTAAAATGAAGCCAGAATGTGTAAAAAAAGTCATGAGTGGCTGTGCATAGAGGAGTGCATACTTATAAATAGTAGTGAATGTTGGGTTTGACAGAAGAAGCATGAAAATAACATTAATGCTGTGGAGATAAGTAGTGTGAGAAGTATGGAGTGACTCTTATGAACAAAGTGAGGAATAGTGAGATAAGGGAACGCTGTGGTGGAATGCTCAAATGTACACGTAAAGAGTATGGATGAAAGAAGATTGAAGAAATATATTTATAAGACGAGTGTAAATGGGCAAGTCGGTAAAGGACGACCTAGGCGAACATACTTCGATAGATCAAAATTGTTTTAAAGAAAGGCCAGGTCAAGAGTACCAGCAACCGACGAGCATGTAAGAAAGCGGTGATAAAAGTAGAAGAAGCGAAAGACGCGTGTAAGAACCGTAGCAAGTGGAAAGAAGTGGTCTCTGCCTACTTCGTATGGGAAAAGGGCGTGACTATAATTACGTATGTACCTATAATCAACTGAGTTGAAATTTTTTATTACACCAGTTAAAAAACATATGCATTTTAGGTATCTAAAATAGGTATATGTGGTCAAATGCACGGCGTGATGTTTTGGAACAATGACGGAACAAAAAATGCATGGGATATTGTGGAAAAAGATACTTCAGTAAGATATGATGTGTCTCAAGGGAGAGTGTCTGCTTTGTACACATGGCAGGATAATCGCTGCGATCCGGCCTTTCTGGCCGGTCTACCATTACCGCAGTCGCATTTGAATGTTTCTACCGGATTTGGAGTAGCTACTATTTTTTGGATGAACAAACACAAGTAATTTACCACATTAATAACAATCGGTTTTTAAATTTAATAAATATGGTATTTCATTTTAGAATTTTAGTATTATCTGAAGTGTGTTTTTTATTAATTCGGCAAAATGATGAATATGTTAATTATCCATTTAAAAATGACATTTTTAATTTTCTTAAAAATATGAGATGAATAATCCATTCACGGAATCACCAATGACCTGGTCATTTAATTTGATCTGTCTAAAAACATCGCAACCTCTTCAAAGCATAAACTAGAAAAATAAAGCACTTAATTTTGGATAAGAATATGTTTTATTAAAAAACTTTTATTTAAAGGAGGTTGGGCAGTCATTTTTGCGAGGAAAGCCCTATGCTTATACTTACACAGGCCTCCTAAATTTATATATGTTGGACTGATTCAGATAAGATACATTTTAACTTGGACAAATGTATTGGCAACAGCGCATTACCTCTCTCACTTACACATAGATCTCTTTTTCTTCCTTTAGAACCACGTAATGCAATTACATCGACAACAACTCGAAAAAAATTAGCTTATGTCTCGTATATGTACTGTTATCTGCATCAACTAAAAGTGATATAATTTTAAAAAACTGAGCAAAAAGTAGGTGGTAGCAAATTTATGTACTATACATAGGTACATATAAAATTGAAGTGTCTGTCAAAATAAACCCATTTTCTACGCTTATATAATTATTCGCATGTTATCTAAACATAAACACGCATTTTTTGATTTATTGTCTGTCTGTCTGTGTTTTTGTTTGTCCATACATATCTCTGAAATTACGAAACAGAATTTAATGCGGTTTTCACGTGTAGATAGAGCTTGGCCAGGAGCAGAATATAGGCTTTATTTTATTTAAATCGGATGTTAGAAAAAAAGTAATTCTCATTCAAAGATCTTTCTAGTCTGAAAAAATACAAGGCAAATAATAATTGCTAACGTCAAATTGTACCCTGAATAGAGCTTTTCTAACTTGGAACGAAGGTCATTGTATTTTTCTCGCTTCTGAACTTCTTTGCTTAATATGTTGGTATCAGCAGGAGCAGAGAATTTGATGACCTACATTTCATCATGGTCAAGAAGTACAATATCTGGCTTGTTTGCTTTAGTCTGGCGAGTTGTTGGAAAAGCATAATTCCAATAAATTCTACTTCTAGCATTTTCGATAACACCTTTAATCTACTGAGGAACATACGACGGTATGACAGGGTGCTCGTCGATGCCGTAGGAAGATCTAAGATGAAAGTATAAGACCCTGAGAGCTGCGTTGTGTCTGGTTATGTATAATGACACAGCATGGACGGAACATGTCGATAGTACGTGCATTATGGTTTCCGGTTGGGCTCCATACGCTCTGCAGGTGATGTTAACTTCCTGCTTTAGTACGGAACGTCTATAAACCATCCTGGCATGCCATCAAAAACCCTCTGACTCGAACTTTAAACCAGATGATCTTAGATCTTATTATTATTATTTTTTTGTTAGTGTGACAGAGGCATTATTGTTCGGACGCGTCGGATAGTGTGAGACTCACCCTATTTAAAGGTCATACTAAAAATCTCCACGCTTGTCATTGTCTCGCTACAAACTATGGCAGTAAGAGACAATGGCCGTGGCTTGATGTGATACTACTAATTTAGCTCCAAGCTCGTGGGATCTCTGATGCTTTCAGGGAGCCCAATTATTATTATTATTATTATATGGTGTAAAAATTCATTGATGTTTAATCGGATGTCACGAAAATCCTATCCTTTATAAAATATATTAGGATAAAACTCCACGCGGACGGAGTAAAAGATAAAGTGATAAAGTTTTGGACTATTTTAAATAGTTATATTAATTTTTATTGTGATGTAAGAGATCAATTATTTAATAAATTATTTATTATTAATAATATGAATTGAGTAATTTAGGGTTAAAGTACTTTTAAATACAAAAATAAATAATAATATTAATATTTGCATTATTTGAAATTTTGTTTGCAATGAATTCAAATCCATACACCTGTTTTGCGCATGTGTAAAAAAGAAAAATCCCCCATCTATAGACTTCGAGAGGACACAAGCGGAAAAGAGCAAGCGCTGCTGCCATTTATTAAGAATTTATGTAGAACTCACTAAATCGAAATGTATGTGTTTTTTTTTTATTTAAATGTTTTATCATCACAGGAAAAAGTTCAAATTTTTTTTAAATGTGTCACAACACTGTTATTTTTGAAATCAATCTTATCATAACTTATATTTAATTTTATGCATTTTCTGCTTATCTTTTTCACTTTTTCATTGACTTCTATTTGACTGCGTGTATTAAAAATGTATTTTAAAATTTATTTTGTCAACAATGAAACTGTCACTAATATTTAAAATTATAGGTATAATGAACATTTCTCCAAAATTTGAACAAATTCTGGTAAATTTGTCGAATCACGGCTCCACCTCGAAAGTGCTCCAAGTTTTTTCCTTTCGTTCTTTAACACTAATATGTAGTATCCCAAGTACTATTAAGAAGGCGCATGGCTTGGGACCCCTAAAAAAAATAAAAACGAGCGAGCCTTACAGTAGTCGCATATGATGTGTAACATTTGACATCTCACCTCAGTAATAAGCAATTTTAAAATTATGTTCTGAAAAAAAATGGGTCAGGTATTATTTGAAATGATTTTTCATAACAAACAATAATTCTTTTTAATGAAAATTGTATTTTATTTAATTGACACTGACAGTGACAGATATCGACCTCAAAATGGCCAACTGATGGCCAACTCTAACCGCGCGCTCATTCGTCAAATCAACTATCGGAAAAATGGTTGACGTCTATCTGATGGTCAACTCTAATCGCGCGCTCATTCGTCAAATCAAATGTTACTGTTACACATTTCACGAAATGACCCCCACAAATTGCGAGTAAGCGAGAGGAAAGATGTAACACATGTAAGAAAGCGAGAGCAAAGATGTTACACATCCAAAATTAAATAAGCGGTAATATTAAATGCATGATGTAAATGCTATTATCCCAGTTCCCAGTGGGTCCCAGTGAGTTCCAGTCGTAACGACAGACAAAGGTTTACAGTTGTAGGGGTCTTTTCTAAAACGTCCCCGCATTTTCAAAGTTCTTCACCAGGTACTGTTGGTGTTAGGTTGGGACGTTAGGTTAGGCTAGACTAATTTTTTTACTTTTACTGCCTCAATTAATACCGATTATTATTAGCCTAACCTAACCTAATGTCCTAACCTAACACCAACAGTACCTGATGAAGAACTTTGAAAATGCGGGGGCGTATTAGAGAAGACCCCAATATTTAGATTGCATTAAAACTCTGAGAAAGTGCCTATAGTCTTTTACTCGCGTGTATTAATAGTAATAATAATAATAGCTATCGTTATACGCTCGTTGAAGAATATAGGGGTCCAAAACCATGCGGCCTCCTTAATATTACTTGGGATACTACATACTAGTGTAAAGCACGATAGAAAAACATTTGGATCACTTTCGACAAATTTACCCAAATTCTAATCATTTTGAATGTTGAACAAACCTCCTGAATTTTTTAAAGATTTAGATGATGATTTTGAGGTTAGAGTTAAACATGAAGTTTTTTTTTAGAGAAGAAAAGTTAAGAAAGTACAATTGTGCGGGGACCATATCTGATTTTGCAGTTTCGATGTTGTGTGATCTCGATAAACCCATCATGTCTTATCAGAATGCCGCAAGTTGGGGTTACTTTAATTGCCTTACATCTGATTGGAATTTGGCAATTTTAAAAAACACCAATTTTCCGGTGCATTTTCTTCCTGTAATAAAAGCTAGTGGAGAAATCGCTGGAAAATTGGCAGGAACTTGGCATAGCATACCGAAAGGGACGCCTGTTGGTAAGTAGAATTGAATTACTATTGAAAGGCACTCTATTTGGCTTAATTCGACGGAGCGGGATTACAAAAGACGTCGATTACCGAAGAACCATACTTGACGGTTACAAAAAAGTACGCGCCTTATTTTTAGTGGGCTATAATGTATAAGTAAGTAAGAACTACACTGCGGAAATGAAAAGGTAATTGCTAATGTAGTTACATTTATGAAAAACGAGGTAAGGAATTGCAAAGAGGTTATCGTCGTCGAGTATTAGCTTGGGAATATCAAAAAAAGATGTTTCGCAGTGTTTGAAATGGGACTCAAGAAGTAGAGACAGATAAGCAACCTTGTATTTCATCTTCGAAAATATCTAACATTGTTCTAGAAGTTTCATTTCAGAAGGACCGGAACAAACCAAGAAATCGTAAATGATTTTCGTGTAATAAGGAACGACAGACTTTAATAGCAGTTTTACAAGAAGTACAAGTAGGTTTTGAAGGGTGGGCAGTCAACTTTAAAAATAGCACTCTTCGAATTAAGTTTTCAGTGACAAAAAACACCCAAATTATGTTAATGGAAAGTTATGTATAGCATTTTTATAAATAGAATAAAACAGAAACCATTTAAAATTTCAAAAGTATTTCTATATATATCTATATATATATATATATATATATATATATATATATATATATATATATAGTCACGTAACAAAATGCATCGGTGGTTCAGTGGTAAAATGCTCGCCTGCCACGCGGGCGGCCCGGCTTCGATTCCCGGCGAATGCATTCTTTTTGTACTTTTACCATTTAATACACAATTTTTTTAGTGAGTAAAACAAATCGAACTAAAAAGCGAAAAATAAATTATAGTTTAAAAAAACTAAAAACACGCTATTAGAGTTAATCAAACTTATGAGTAAAAAATAATTCTTAACATAGGAATAAAATTACTGACGAGAAAATTAATTTCACTGTTTCAAGAAAGCGAGAGAAAAAATATTACACATCTGTTACACACTTCCGTCCCATTTCACGAAATCACTTCCACAAATTGTAATATTGAATGAAACTTTCTGATGTAATTCGTTCCTTTAGATTATTTGCTTTGAAAAAATAATATAAAATAAAAATATACAGATTTTATTTCGAATTACATTCGGAGTTCTCGGACCGCACAATTTTTTTATCAAAAAATGTATTGTAAATGAAAGTAAATAAAAAAATTGTGCGGTAGGGAGACCCCCGTAAGGAACTTCGTTCATTACCTATTTTCTTCAACTCCGAATGTAATTCGAAATAAAATCTGTATATTTCAATTTTTATTTTATATTATTTTTTCAAGGCAAATAATCTAAAGGAACGAATTACATCCGAAAGTTTCATTCAATATTTTAGGAAAAATATTTATTCATAAAAAATTATATACAATTATACATTATATGAAGATAAATATTAAATGAAAAGAAATTTTTAAACCTCATCATTATGTTCTATCATAGAAATTATTGTCTTATGATAACTATAATAATATACATATAAAAGAGATTCAATATTGTCCAAAAATCTCGAAAAAACAGCATCAATTATAGTAAAGTATTTTGTTGTGTTTTGCGCTGGATCATTAATAATACTCAAGTAAAATGTATCAGATAAAAAGGATGTGAGTGTTTCAAATTTATCTTTATCATTAAAGCTACTAGAGTTAATCAAACTAAAAAGTATAGAATAATTCTTAACATAGAATAAAATTACTGACGTGAAAATTAATGTCACTGTTCTAACAGCGTGGGGTGAGTTATTCCGAAACGCAGAGTTAGGTTAAAAATGTCATACAAAGCAGTGACATTGATTGACATTATTTTTTTGACAGTGACATTAATTTTTTCGTTAGTAATTATATTCCTATGTTAAGAATTATTTTTAAGTTTGATTAACTCTAAAAGCGTGATTTTTATTTTTTTTAAACTATAATTTATTTTTCGCTTTTTAGTTCGATTTGTTTTACTCACTAAAAAAATTATGTATTAAATGGTAAAAGCACAAAAAGAATGCATCGGCTGGGAATCGAACCTGGGCCGCCCACGTTGCAGGCGAGCATTCTACCACTGAACCACCGATGCATTTCGTTACGTGACGATTTCTACTAAATTGCACTACCTATAAGCCGCGTTAAGGAACTTCGTTCCAAAAAATATTCGGTAACCGTTACAAAATATTTAGGATACGCCATTGGTAACCAACTCGGTTCATTTCGGTAGTCGATGTGCGCTTCTGTTAAAAGTGAAATGGGGACGCTGAAAAAGTATGCCTTCCAAAAGTAAAACTATTCCAGTTTCATGAACGTTTCCAAATTACGCAACCTCATTGTGGAAAATATTGAAAATATTGAAAAATTAATCACATATGTGCTTTTTTTTGCGTGTGGTTTTACGTGATTGGATTTTCTTATATTTTTTTAAAATTCTAATAAAAAAATACAATACATTTTTTTTAGTTATATCATTAAATACCACTTTTTTTCCTTCAAAATAACCTATTAAGCGGTTACTTAGGATCTTTTCTTGCAAAATTACGATCATTTCAAGTAAAGAAATTATCCGAACTATGTCCTGAGCATTCACATAAACCCTCAAAACCCCAGGGTGCAGTATTTTAAATATCAATATCGTTTTTTTTTTTGTAATCTGCAATCTTAGAAATATTAATTTTCATTTTTTGACAATATATTCGTAATCAAGTCATATTAGCGTCATCTGAAGAGGGGTTGCAGGCGATGTTTAATGTTATGCATGATGCCCTAAGATAAGAGAACGCTGTGGTGTAAAAAAAGATGAGGTTACAAAGATAGATAAAGGAACGCTTAGATGGTTTGGACACGTAGAAAGGATGGATGAAGGAAGATTGACGAAACAAATTTATAAGGCGAGTGTGAATGGACAAGTCGGTAGAGGTCGACCTTGGCGAACATATTTCGATCAGATCAACATTGTTTTGAAGAAAGGCCAGGTCAAGAGTACCAACAACCGACGAGCATGCATGAGAGCCCTGATGAAAGTAGAGGAAGCAAAAGATGTGTGTAAGAACCGTAGCAAGTGGAAGGAAGTGGTCTTTGCCTACCCCTACGGGAAAAAGGCGCGACTATTTGTATGTATGTATGTATTCGTAATCACAGCCCCCGAAAACCCCAATTAAATTTTTTTTAGATACCAATATCCTTTTTTGTATATTTGGAAATGAAAATTTCAATTTTGTGATTTTATATTCATGCTCATTGACCATAAAAAACCTTAAGTACAAATTTTTAAGAGAAATTAGCCAGTGAAAAATGTATGCCTCCATGGGTTAATGTGATTGTTCATGACTATCCAAAATAATCCAAAATGATCGTAATTTTACAAGAAAAATTTGTAGTTGACTGCTTAATTGCTTATTTGGAAGGGTGAGAGTAGTTTTTAATGATGAAACGAGAAAAAAAGACCAAAATAAATTTGGGCATCTTGTACCTAACCTATAAGTAGCCATTAGACCCATTTTTTAAGTATATAACTTCAAATAATTTAAAATCCTGATATGATGGCCCAATTATGACCCCAAATATGGATTCTACACTGCAAATTATTTCGAAAATGACCTCTAACTGCCTAACAACATTTAAGATTCCAATTTTTGTATGCCAGTGAATTAAGTGACAAACAGCCTCTTTTAAAATTTGTAGCGTTTTGTATTTCTATTATCAAAATATTAAATTTGTTACTCTTCTCTTTTAAATTAAATACTCCCCAGTCTATTAAATAGGTACATAAAAGTAAATTCATAATTTTTGATAGTTCATTAGTACCATATACCATTATATTTGTTTTTGTAAACGTTGCTTTCTAAATTTAAAAAATAAGAAATTAGCCTCCAAATATAATAAAAGTCCTTCTTTATAATTAAAATTAAAATAAATTATTTTTATTTTATTCTAGGAACGTGAGTTTTTGTTGTTTTAATCATAACATTTCAGTCTTACAATAAAATAATGGTAATGGGATACCTAAATAAAAAACAAAAGATTCTCTGAAAATGTTAATAATTTTTCATTAATAGTTATACAGGGTGGCCAACCAAAAACGAAACAGAGCCGTCGATTTTTGATCAAACGGGGACACTCTATTTCGGTATTTTTGACTCCACTACTTTCAACCGCAAGCTTTTGATCCTCTGTGACTACCGCTGTGTCTTCAGGGCATCAGAATTCCAGTCCGCTGATTTTAGCGAACCTCAGGATTTCTGTTGGTCTTGTTTCATTTAGATCGCTTGGATCCATTATCATACGGCCTCAGGTTTGATACCTGTACACCGCTAGCATCGGACAGTGACGCAGAATGTGTATACGGCTCTCCTCCTCTTCTCCGCATAGTCGACAGTTTTTCTCGGCCGCCAGCTTAAGTTTGAAGAGGTGCGCCCTCAGTGCGATGTGTCCTGTGAGCAGGCCAAGCGTGCTGCTTAGTCCATCGTCCAGAGTGCGTCAGCCCTCTTTTGGAGAGATTTTTTCATCAGCTGTTTTGATGTTCTGGCAGCCAGTGTTTGCATTCCACTGAACAATATGTTCTTGTTCAAGGATTAATTTCAATAAATGTTTTGCTTCGGCAATTGGCAATCCGACCAACTGGCTTCTTGGTTCCACCAGGGTCCCATTTTTTGCCAGTTCATCGGCTACCTCGTTGTCATTTATCCCTGTGTGCCCATGAACCCATGTAAGAGTGACTTTGTTCACCGTTGCAAATCAGTGAGGGCTGCACGCAGTCCTACACCACCGATGATGCTGTTGTGTTACTCACGAGGGCCCCAATGGCCGCGCGACTGTCCGTGAGAATATCAATCTCACTGTTGGTCACTCTGTTTTCTGTCAGGTGCGTAGCACACCTGAGTATGGCATAGACCTCAGCCTGGAAGACCGAGGCGTATTTTCCCAGGGGTATGCTTTCCCTCTGGTTGCAGGATGCTCCAAACACAACGGCCCTGTAGCGTCACTGGTACCCTGATCCATCAGTGTACAATTAAGTAGTAAGTAAGCAACTAAAATTATTGGAATTTTAACATGTAATTTTTTTTAATCTATTGGGAGGAAATGTAAAATTTAAAGACTGTTTAAAAAGAATTGTCAGAGCTTTCAAAAGACATCTTATTCAACCCCCAATGCCATTTAAAAATTTTGGGTAATTCTTACCCTCGCTTGGGGTTGAAAAAAGTGGAGTCAAAAATACCGAAAAAAGGTGTCCCCCTTTAATCAAAAATCGACCGGTCTGAGCGTTTTTCTAAAATATTGACGAGGCTCCTGCAAATGGCTCTGTTTCGTTTTCGGTTGACCACCCTATATATTTAGCTTTTTACACGTAGATTATTATTTACTTAAAACTTTCAATAAATGCATTTTTTTTACTTTGTTGTAAAGTGAAGTTTACAAATTTATTGTAATGTGCCACAAACTGTATCCCACACTTAGAAATTATTTTGTTGAATAAACTGTTCTGATAATAGACGTCAATAAATCTGAGTGGTATCTTGTTAGCAATGATGTTATAGCAATTATATTATATTAATTTGTCCGCGTCTATTGTATAAAATATTCATAATTTTTTTTTCATGATATTCAGGCGTTGGGTTAGGCGATCTCCAATGCTCCGTGCTCTCTACCGTCGAAACACTTCAAGATGCAATCCTAAATATTTCCACCTCGGCACAAATATCCTTCGTGGTCGATAATTACATACCGAACGAAGGTCCTCCCGAAGTATTGCCCCTTTATTACTGGCCTTACTTTGGTAAACAATACGTGGCTGTGGCTGCCTCTTTAAATGGCGGAAACACCCTTGCTACTTTTGTCAAGATGTTGCAACAGTGGGTCATGGATTTGGGATTTAGCCTACCACAATGTAAGTAGGATTTTCTTAATACACTGTTTTTGAAGGCATTAAAACTACTTTAGTATACGTCTTTATTAAATCATCAAAAAACTGCTATAATTTGTTAACAAAATTTTGTATAACTTCCGAAAAAGAATAAGGAAATCCACAGCTTATTAAGGAATATTAGTAAATATACGCTCTCTCCCTCTCATCCATAAAAACCTCAGTCCTCCTGGAAGGATCTCGCCACTTCGCTATCTATGTTTTGCCATAGCTATATAATCCCGCGCAGCAAAGAGTACAGTACCATTATATGAGACGTGATTGCAACTCGCAGTCCAATAGTAGATTGGAACAATTGTATCGATATTTGAATAGATGAGACCAAAGCAATGACTGGTTAAGCAACAAGAGAGGTATCATTAATACAAAAGGAACTAGGAAAGTTTTGCAATACAGTTGTATTTATTTAATTTTTTCAAAATAATTTCCACCTCAGGCAATACATCTCTCCATCCTCCGAAACCAATCTTTAAATCACATCTGCCACATCTCGCTATGGAGTATGACGCACTCGTCCCAAGCCATCAAAAGGTCCTCATCATTGGAAAACCGTTTCTCTTTCAGCTTCATTTTCACATGAGGGAACAGTGCAAAATCGCAGGGTGCAAGGTACGGACTGTAAGGAGGGTGATCAAGCTACTTATATGGGCTAGATTAATTATTATTTAACGGGAATAATGCAACAAAAAAAGTTGATCTGCTATTTACACAGAATTCCTTTAATACCTTTATCCAAATAATCTAATGGAAAGATTCATAGTTTGAAATCCAAATGTATTTTTTACATACATACATGGTGATCTCTGTCCATAAAACGAAGTCTCTGACAATATCAAGAGAACCGAGAAGGTGTAAGTAAGCGATTTACAATGAAAGTGAGAACTGATCAAGTCTTTCAAATATATAGGCGTTAATATCACAAGTAATAGAAACCTTAAAGAAGAAAGAAACATATGAGTATTGAAGGCAAAACGCGAATTAACATGACGTGTGTTAGACCTATTATGACCTACGCCACAGAAACACGAACAGAAACAGCCGCTACTAAATAACAGCTAAGAACAACCGAAATGAAAATGCTAAGATCAATTACGGGCAAAACGCTTAGAGACAGAGTAAGAAGCAGCGTATCAGAGCCCAATGTGACATTCAAGACATTGTAAGATGGTCCAGAATAAGAAGACGAGTATGGAGAGACCACGTCTACAGAATGGCTAAAAATCGACTACCCAAAATTGCAAAAGAGGAGAAACCAACCAACCAACCGTAGACCTCCAGGAAGACCCCCCAAACAATGGTTTGAAAGCTAGACA
The DNA here is from genome assembly GCA_950111635.1 of Agelastica alni. NCBI lineage: Eukaryota > Metazoa > Arthropoda > Insecta > Coleoptera > Chrysomelidae > Agelastica > Agelastica alni. The sequence goes on along the minus strand of OX467709.1, from coordinate 28,407,328 downwards.
TCGGAGTCACAACTTGGGCTACAGCTTTGAAAAAACAAGACATTGTCTTAAAAGAAGAAGAAGACATACATAAATATAGTCACGCCTTTTATCACACATTTTATTCTGACACAAGCAGTGGAATCCTTGTAAAGTGATTTCGGTGCTCTTATCAAACTACCGCTCACCCCTTACATAGACAATGTCGACCACAATTTATTCCTCACCACTCTGTCATACGCCTTTTCCAAGTCTACGAAAGTTCATTGTAAAGCGGCATGATATCGGCCGTGCACCAGTCGTCTGGTACGCTACCACTCCTCCAACAAAGGTTAAAAAGGCGGTACAGCAGACTAGCTACCATGTCTTCAGCATTTCAACCATTATCCTATCGTACCCCGCAGCCTTACCCAATTTCATACTGTTAACAATCTCTGTCGTACAAATTTCACTTTTATTGCAACTTTCACTCATGTCTCCGTGTGGGGCCTGTGCTTGTGTATCCTTTATTAAATAAACTTTCGAAGTATTTCTTTCACCATACTACCATCTTGGTTTCTGATTTTTTCCAGTTGCGAGATAGTATTTTTACCTCTGTCTGAAGGGTTTAATATTGTTTTGGAAATCGTCAGATAACCTTCTAGCAAATTCATCTTTATCACTCCCTTTCTTTCTTGCCACAACCGCTTTTGCCACACATTTCAACCTTTTATACTCATTCCTTGCCTTGTTTACATCCTCAATCGTTGCCTTATTCGTTCATTGAATTTTTCAAAGATGGAAAAAAACACAAAATTGTTTGGAAGTTCGGTTAAGCAATGAACGATGGAGGTTTACAATTTTATCAATAACACACTTCCGAATAGTATACTCGATTCATATTAAATTTTGTTTCGGTGTATATTATGATACTAAAGATACTTAAAGACATTGTGTCATACGATATTTTTTAGTTTAAATAACTTGGGGTTAATTACAATAATTTTGGTGCATTATATCGAGTGGACCATGACATTTAAAACTATTATTAATAATTAAAAACTTGGCAGCTGAAGCCGTGTTGAATTTAATTCAATTTATATTACAAAGAATATGAACAAATCTTTTTATGGATGGAGCAAAAGCAAACTAAAAATATCGACGAATCGTATAGGTACGTGAACATTAGCAAAAAACTTGCAACATTTACTGCGAAAAAAGATATCAACGTCTGTGTAATAAAGACGACCTCTTGGACTTTGGTCTCGGGCATGTTTTTACAGACGCTGACGCCTACTTTCGCAATAAATGTCGCAAGATTTTTTTGTTAATTTACTCGTACATTGTATGTTGGAAATATCCAGAATTTATAAATCTTCGTCACATTAGTGTATTCATTCAAATATTTATTTAAAAAAAATTTTTCGTTTTACCTAGTTGTTTAAAAGTAAATTTACAAATTGTACACAATTTGATTAATTTATCAATTCAATACAAAATCTTGTTTATTGAAGCCTTTACCTAGCAACGGCGTGCGATTTTGCGTTTGTTATGCATGCATAGGTACTAAAAAATATATGTTATGTTTCACAACCCATTGTTATGTGTAAGGAGGGTGATAAGGAGAGTAACTTTATATGGGACTTTCTATAAAAAAGTGTCCGCTTACTTCAGTTTTTCTAATATTTTTTGAGGAAGTATAAAGTTAACGCATTCTCATAAATTCAATAATCTATTTAAGCTCTTGCCTGATATTATTTCCAATTGTCCATATTAGCAATGTTATTTAGTTTCCTTTAGTGAGGTAATTAATCTACACTTTCTCTTCATACAAAATCTATTTTTAATTCATTCCCAGTAAGAAAGTAATACCTAATGAAAAGATATAAGTGATTTATAATTTTTTGATTTTATTGATTTTCTGTAACTTTACTAAGATTATGTTTATATTTAAAGAAGTTATTAGTTAATAATTGTAGAGACCTTCTTTGGTATCTCTAATGTTAATCACTAAATGAAGCCATTATAAAAATGAAATACATTTGTTGGCCTTCCAAGAATAATTGCCGACATTTGGATAGGTATCTAACAATAGATTCACAACCATCTCATTTCTATAATCCCTCTCCCGTCTAATAATCGTCCTCGGCCCACACGACACAAACAAAAAGGTAAAATATTGGTGGGATTAGTGGGATAAGAATTTATTGACATAAATTTTACCTGAAGTATTAAAAGTATTGTATTATTATCTCTTGTTTAATTCATACTTTCCAACTGAACCATTATTCAAATGTCATTATAATGTCAAAATGCCAAGTACCTTATTGAATGTAATAGGAATTAGAAAGCGGTTATATTGAAAAGTCCCGTTTAATGCATATTAACAATCCTCCTTTTTGTAAACCTATTTGATTACTTCATTACGTCACTCATTAAATACATTAGTGATCATTTTCATGGTTTCCTTCGCTTGGCGTGTATAGCTCGTTACCTCAACGACGGCAGTAAAGATAAGATTAATTCTCAGAAAGCATGACCGTCTCGTTTCAGAATAACGAATAAAAATAAACTTTTTGACAAAATTAACGCAACAACATATTAAATCATAAAAATTGCTGTAATGAATAAATTTTAATAATTTTTATAGACATTGGTTAGGTACATTAAAAGTTAGGAAAAACGTGAAAAGTGAATTAGCTATAATATTTCTCTATAAGATTAGAATAAAAAGACTTAATAAAATTGTAATGTTGAAATAATAAGTTATGGTGTAAATAGGACATTAGTAGCGTGTCTATCATAGCATCTATGCGTCTAGGCATGCTTCCAATTAAATTTTGAATGAAATCTTGAGGAATTTGTTCCCATGCTGTGATAACTGCATTTTCAAGTTCCCTCAGGTTTCTAGGTGCAGGTATTTGACGTTTTAACATTTTTCTTAAGGTGATCCAGGAAATGCTCGATCGGATTCAGATCAGCGATTTTTGGTGGCCACTGCATAACTGGTATAACAAATTGATTAAGATAATTGAGTACCTCCTCAGCTATGTGCATTGTCTTGCATAAACAGGAAAGAACCCCGCACAAATCAAATGGGAAATGTATCGCAGTCGAATTGGCTGACATTTGGATATGTTGTAGTTTATACCTTTCTGATCAATACGCTCCATGGACCCGAGACCTAAAAATGGACAGTTTTTTCGGTATCGAAGGTCAAAAGTTGCGACTAGTACAGATCTCTCACGCGATCGAAAATTAATTTTCATCTCTTACTTTTGTGCTTCGATAAGAGATTGGCTATGATCTCCAGGGCAATTTATTTATTTGCGTTTACTCAGATTTCTACCTCCATATGTTTTATTTCAATTGTAGGACAAAATCATAAGATACAACTATAAAAACTAACCCCGTATTAATATGTTCTCGTATTCACCCAACAGAAGTTATATAATAGTGACAATTTGATAATTTGCTTAACAATGCCTGGTGCCAAACGCGGTCAAAGGCTTTAGATATAACCAAGGCTATTGCACGGGATTCACCAACATTTTCGATAATGTGTGTCCAGAGCTGAGTGACATAAGCCAGCCAGTTACTGTTCAAAGTGTGCTCCGTTATTTTGTAGGAAATAATATAACCTATTTTCAAATTTTTTGCAAAGTTTCGCTAGTAATTCGTCTACATTCTTCAGTTATTCTAAGCTTTAGTTCTTCAATGTCTTCGGAAGGAGTTTAGTAAAGTAATGTTTTTTAATAGCCCCGCAGAAAATGTCAAAAGGTGTTAGATCTGGAGATCTTGCCGGCCTTTCTTTAAAGCCCCTTCTGTCAATCCGATGTCTTGGAAATCGTTGGTCTAGCCATTGTCTTACAGCTAGTGTGTAATGTAGTGGACCTCCGTCCTGTTCAACGTATATATTTTGTTCATCTAGCACCATATTTCCCTGTTCATTAACTTTTTTTCTAGTGACTGAGTAATAAGTTAATCAAATTTCATGTTCTAAAAATTGTAGGTACAATTCTCCCGTTAGGTTTTGGTTAATAAAAAGTGGTCCAATTATCTCATTGCCTAGAATACCAGCCCATACAATAATCTTCGCTGAAAACCGAGTATTATCCTGTCGAAAAACGTGAGGATTTTCGTCATCCCAGTACCTACAATTATGTTTGTTATCAAAGCCATATAAATAAAACGTTAATTTATCACTGAAACAAATTTTATTTTTTGGGACATTGTTTCACAAAATTTAATTCTGCTGTCATAGTTGTCTTCATTGAGGTGGGCTTACAAAACCATTTTAATAGAGGAGCCACCTTGCATTTTGTTGAATATTTATTGAAGTCCCAAACCGTGCGAATGAGTAATTATAAGTAGTCGAAACTAATTTCTATTACGAAATCATCGCGGTCGAACTAGTTAGTGACACGAATTAAAACATGAGTCACTTACAATGCTATTGAATTTTTAGTTTAGTAAATATTTTGAAAATATTGCATTGTCAACCAGGTATAATATACCTATAATAGTTTTTAAGTATTTTAATTGCAAATTTCGTGTTATTTTTTTGGAGAAATATACAAGTCGTTGGGAACGAACTAATTTTTATTGAATCAATAAATAAATATTTGTATGCCATATTTCTCTGAATAAATTCTTACAACAGAAGATATTAGTTAAAAGTTGCAGCTCAGAATTTTCGCGAAAAAATGAAAAATAATCGTTTACTCGACAAAACTTGAACTTCTCGAATTTCACAAGAAAGCAGCTGGTACCTTTACTGGTTGATTCCTCTTAAATTCTACGCCACTGGCCAAATTGCAATTTTATTACAATTTTTTGATTTTCCATTAGTTTCTACGTGAATATTGTACTCTTTCTTCATGGCGATAAATTTATTATTTGATTGCATTTATTACGCGAATGAAACTACCATATTTATTAACAAAAAAACATAATTTTATTCATCGAATAGATGCATCAAACAATTAAAAACAAATTGTTGTTTTGAAAATGTTATAATCTAAATAAAAAAACAATTGTATTAAGAAGAAAATATTAAAAAGCACATAAACAAAATTTAGAAACCTTAAGCATTACTTTCGTTTTACTGATGTTCATCCTCAGTCCAATTTTTATAGACTCTTTATTTAGTTCATTTATCATGTTCTCAAGTTCTGTAGGATCTTTTGCCATTATAATTATTCATCTGCATAACATAGGTGGCTCAAGTATTGACCATTCACATTAATGCCGCGTTCTGATCAATCCAGTTTTCTAAACACGCCTTCCAAAGCCAATGTGAATAGTTTGGGTGAAAGAGTGTTGCCGTGTCTAACTCCTCTTTTTGGTGGGACCTGATTATTTTCGTATTTAAGTAGTATGTGGCTGTTGCTTCGTTGGTAGTCTCTTTTATTAGTTGTGAGTATCTACTATCGATCCTGCAATTTCGCAGTGCTCTCTGAACGGCCTAATGTTCAACCGTGTCGAAAGCCTTTTCATAGTCTATAAAGGCCAGATTCAAAGGGAAGTGGTATTCATTGCACTTCTAAATCAAGAGTTTCATGGTAAGCAAGTGATCCGCAGTTGAGTAACCCTTTCTAAAACCTGCCTGTTCCGTTGACTGATACTCATCCAATTTTTGCGTTAGACATATAGTAATTATTTTTATTGGTAATTTAGACAGGTGCGATAGTAGAGTTATGGGACGGTAGTTCATTAGTTGAGTCTTATCTCCCTTTTTATAATTTCAAATTTAAATTCAATTTTTTTTTTATTTTCCATATTAAAGTACAATTAATTGTTATAATAATAATTGTAGTCATAGAATTATAAGACACCCAACCGAGCATTTAACCTAGGCATTTCTACCTGTTTTGTTACTACTCAATTAGGTATTTTTTACTCCGTACATTTAATTTTTAATAGATAATATTGAATAAATAGGTATAAAAAAAAAGAAAAATATGAATTAACCAAGTCACAGTGAAAACAAGGTTAAGAGACGAATAAACTTGTACAATTATAAAACTAAACAACAAAAAGAGGACCATGCATTACGGAAGGAATAGCAGTCAGAAACGACGATGAACCAGAAGCTTCCAGGTTATTATGCAATTATATCAAAAATTCTATTTTGGTTAATTGTTAAATATTTTCTAATCTCAATTTGGAATTTTTTAAATTTTTTTATTTGTCTGAGGTGTAACGGAACTGAATTAAAAAATTTTGGACCGAAGAAAGATAATGATCTTTGACAGACCGATTTTTTAAAAAATTGTAGAGATATCTCCATATTAGTAACTGATCGAGTTAAACGTGTGATTTTGTGGTTAAATTTTTCGGAGTTTTTGTGTATTCTTATTATACATTGATAAGCAAAAAGTAGTTTAATGTTTAGTACCTTCGATTCATCATACAATTTTTTCGTCGAAAATAGCTTTTCTTTTTTTAGGATTATTTTTAAAATAGTGTTTTGTGTTGTCTCTAAAATTTTAATAGTGGTGTTAAATGCTCCACCCCAGGCCACTATACAATATCTTAATAAAGATTCCACTAGGGAATTATAAAGCATTAGTAAATTTTTCTTTGAAAGCATTTCCCTAAGAACATAGAATTTATGCATTAAAGCTCTCAGTCTATTGTTGACTTGGGCAATATGATGTGACCAACGTATGTATTGGTCAAGTATTACACCTAAATATTTAATTTGGGGAACTTTATGTATTAAGGGGCAGTTACAATCGATTTTTTGACAGTCCTTAGTGTGCAGTTTTATTTCAAAGTTATCAGGTCGTTTTACAATGTTTGAACTGAATGTAATACATTTTGTTTTCAATACATTTAGGGTTAATAGATTATTATTTAACCACAAACTTATCTTCCCCAAAGCTGCTTCTGCGGTGAGTTTAACCTCCTGCCATTCTTTGCCAGTGAAAATGATTACAGTGTAAATGAGAAAAAGAATTGGGCCTAGCACTGTCCCTTGTGGAACACCCACCTTTACTATGGAGTTCGAGCTTCTGTCTTTACCGATTTTTACACGCTGGGTTCCGTTTGATAAATAATTCGTTAGGAGTTCCAGTGCTACACCCCTTATGCCATAGTTTTAAAGAAGTATAACTTTAGCATTCCCCAGGTATCCGGGATTTTACCTTGTTGGAGACATTCATTCATTAAGGTCGTTATCAGTTTTATTAGTTTACCGCTTCCTTCGATCATCATGTCGGTTGTAACACCTCTCCGGGTGCTTTGTTGCATTTCATGTTCTTCAGGGCTTTCATTACTTCTTCCTCAGCTACTTCCGGTAATTCTTCAGATCCGACGTTTCTCACTTTCACCTTCTTCGTTTGATCATCGTTTTGATCCTGTACTTTGGATTCGCATAGGTCTGAGTAATATTCCTCAACGATTTTCAAGATTCAACTCCAGTTCGTGGTAACGTTACCTTTACTGTCAGTTAGGAAGAAAATTTGTTTTTCCCCAGATTTGGTCTTAAGCATTTTATGAACGCACTGCATGTAAAATATTTAAATTTTCTTACATCATTTACTATATAGGTATTATATTATTTAATTCTCCGCCACTGAATATGGATTTAAAAGTTTAATCCTCATTTAAGTTTTATGGGTGTATTGTTAGTGTACCCAAAAAAGGACAGGCTTAAGGGGAAACAAGGTGGTCAAACTAAAATATGAAAAACTGTATAAACTGCTGCTATACACGCCAAGCGAACGGACTATAACAAGCGTCAAAATCTGTTATCCTGAATTGCTAGCTTTTTGGGACATAAAGTTTTAATACGATTATGGCTTCAACTGCGTAGGGCGTATTTCTACTAGTTGTTTCATTGTAATAATTCGTTTTGGTTTAATTTTCAGCTAAAGTTTGGGAAAAGTTACTAACAATCGGTGTAGAGGACGCTGCCATATCGGATCTAATTATTAAACCGACATGCCTCGGTGAACGTTATGATCCCGACTTATCTGCATCCATTAACAACATTCACGTCGGCAATCTGGCTTTAGCTCAGGTATTTCGTGCCCTGTGTCGGGGGCTCATGGAAAATTTACACAGGTTCGTCTATAATTTAAAACATCAGGTGATCGTATATTACAACATTATTTTTTGATTTCAGTATGATACCAAGAGAAGTGCTGCATAGTGCGAATATAAACCGAATAGTGGGTAACGGGTCCGGATTATCAAGAAACATGATTCTACAAAAAGAAGTGGAAAAGCTTTACCAATTGCCTCTCGTTTTTACGAAAGGGGGCGATGCTGCCAAAGGAGCTGCCTTAGCAGTGCATCTTTATTCGACGAAATCGTAATTTTATTATTTAACAAAAGAAGACGAGATTATAGCCAATATTCTTGCGTTAGGAAAAATATTTAATATATGTAGTAATAATTGCCTAGTTTCTTGTGAGAGATTAATTATTATTGAAAGAGCACGCTTCAAATGTCCCCACTCTACTATTAACAGAGGCGCACATCGACTGTCGAATCGAACCGAATTGCTTCAACCCTTATTCTCCTATTAACTGCTTGTGTCTTCTCGTGAACAATTCGACACGACGTTTCGATATTTCTATCGCAAGCCAATCTTCTTCTTTCGGTGCCATATCAGGTCCCCTAACGTTGGCAATTACATTGGCGAGTTGTTCGCGGTTTTCGGCTAATCTAAATAGTTGTTTGGCACTGCGTATTTCTGTCCAATCGCGAATGCTCTTCAGCCATGACATCTGTTTTCTTCCAATTCCTCGGCTGCCTTCGATTTTGCCCTTCATTATAAGTTGAAGCACCCTGTATCGGTCTCCTCTGAGAACATGCCCCAGGTATGATATCATTCGGATCTTTATAGTGACAAATACCTCAAGAACCGCATTTGCACTATTTAACACTGCTTCGTTGGTCTGCCTAGCTGTCCAGGGTATTCAGAGCATTCTTCTATGTAACCACATCTCAAACGCTTCCAGGCGATTGATTGTAGCAGCCTTTAGAGTCCAGGTCTCAGCTCCATATAACAACACTGACCAAATATAACATTTTATCATTCTTTGGCGTAATTTTAGGTTTAGGTTGTCGTTAGAGAAGAATGCTTTCATTTTCAGAAAAGTCGTACGAGCGGTCTCAATTCTGCACTTAATTTTTTTATCTGGGTCTAGTTGTTCCGTGATATAGCAACCAAGATATTTAAATTGGGTAACTCTCTCAATGTTTTGTTGGTCTATCTGTAGGAAAGCATCGGCGTGCCAATACTCAATTGAAATTTGCAAGCCATGTTTCTCCTCGTTTTTATTAGTTTAGTGATCGTCTAGTGGTTGAAATTCGACCATAATTCATTAAATTTGAATGTTATTGGCCTGTTACATCTGATGATTTAAAAAATATCCATTAGAGGTAACACCAGTGGGTGGGTACATATGTTTTGATTTCCCTTTTTATGAAAAAATGACGGCTGAGCGCCATCTTAAATTACTTTTTTAGATAGAACACCCTGTATATTATTCCATTTTCATAATTTGCTCAGGATTCCTAACATTTTTCTCTTATACACTTTACTTCTAAATGTAATTGATTTTTAAATATTAACGTTTGAAAAGTGGCATTCCGGTTTAAAATGAAGTACGGATTTTGGTAATCTCTCAATAAATTCTAACAATAAACAAATTTAATTAAGGATAAACAGTGCTGGAAAAATTCGAAGCTTACGAATGTGTTCTTTAAATTCACACTCAACACAAATTAGTTGGTAAAAAAATTATTTATTTTTGTATTAATAATACTTTTATTTAACCCTAACAATTATTATAATAGATGTGTTCTAAGTGGTCACTTCCTAAATCTTGACAATAAAGTGCCCTGTTATAAATAGCTTCCATCACGTTAATAAAAGTCAGTTTATCTATTTCTTCATATGCCTCTCTTATTCTGCTTTCTAACTGTTCTATTGTTTGGCATTCAGTGGCGTAAACTTTGACTTCAGATACCCCCTTAGGAAAAAATCCGGAGAAATAGGGTTTTCGGGAAATTTATTATTAAACATACGGACTCTGCATTGTCACACTTTACATAAAATAATTAAGGCGCTCAATAGACTATCTGACAGCTAACAGTTAAGTTTGACAGTAAACAAGATGCAAGATACTCCAACAAAGATTTTTTTTCAATGCAAACTTGATAGCAGAATTCGTGTCTGTTGGATTTGAAATTAATTAAAATTTCACTTTTTAAACGTTAATATTTCGAAATCAATTAAATTAAATAAATGGAATAATTTTTAAAAAATTAATTCAAGATGGCGCTCAGCCGCCATTGTAGCCAAGTTTTAGCTGTCATTTTTCCATAAAAAACAGGTTTTTATCTCCTATTTTATCCCTTTAAATTTCGTTGCGAAATACCAGGTAGTTTAAAAGTAAGTAGGGGGGAACGGACTTTGGACGCGCATAGTATATAGATTAGCAGTTACCTCCTACGTTAGCGCAGAGTAGTTTTTAGAATTTTAAATTTATATTTTAAGCAAAAAATACATTAGTAGTAAAAAACACCCACACAAACACACTAAATTTTAATCAATACTTCATTATACCTACCTGCTAAAATTTAGGCGCGTAGTTTTTTGTAAAAGTCAAGCAGAATATTGATAATTGTCATGTTTTATAGCCGTTCTAATCCCACTTTATCGAATTTGGTCACCCTTTCAATAGTAATTTATATATATATATATATATATATATATATATATATTATATGTGTGTGTGTAACACATATAGCTCATTTCACCACCAATACACGACGGTATCGGATTAGTCACTGAGACATCGACTTAACGGGCACACTGTGTTGTTACATTAGTAAATTTCCCTAAGATTTAAACCCGAAATTTTTTTGCTTATTATTATGCTTTTGTTGAGAGTTTTTATTTTTATTTTTTGCTTTATTGAAAACAAAAATCGTTGATGTAGCTCTCAATGAATTTTTTGGTTAGAAATAGGCACATATTTAATTATGTTAAAAATAAATTATCGGTACAAAATTAATAAATATGTTTAATCCTGTAGTACTTACGATATTATCAAGCATCAGATTTATAGTCATTATAATCGGAATAACTGTCGTCGCTATCCTCATCCAGATTGTAAATGATAACAGGATTAACTGCTCCGATGCGGTTTTCACGAATCCACCATTCCTCTATTAAATTTTCACATTTTGTGACACATGTTTCACAAATTTCAGGAGTGGCAGTATTAAGTGCTCGTTGCCAGGTGTCCAAAACAGCCTTATCACTATAACCATTAGATCCAGTGTGATTGTCATAATAAGTTTTGCATATTCCCCAAATATACTCAGTGTGATTTAAATGGCAATAATACGGCGGAAGTCTCAGCACACGGTGTCCATAACTGAGTATAATTTGATCCACTTTGTAAATTTTTTCTCTTTCGTGCCCTTTAGCTATCGTTAATATTTCCGGTTTGAAGTAATACTGTGGAAATGAAATATTTTCGTTCGTTAACCATTCTTTTATTTTCTGTACCGTCCAGGAGTTTGTTGGTTGCTTATTTAAAATTTCCGATTGGTACGGAGCATTATCTAATACAATGACAGATGGTTCATGTAACGATGGTAATTGTTTCTCTTTTAACCATTTCACAAACATCTCTGTATCCATATTGTCATGATAATCGGCCGATTTTGATTTTGACAAAAATAAAAGATCCGCCCCATCAAAAAATTTATGCTTTCCACCTGCATTCACAATAATGTATCTTTTTACTTTACCGTCGGTGTGTATTATAGACTTTATGTTATTATCCTGCCAAATTATTTTTGTTCCACCTTTAGCAAAAATCCAAGTTTCGTCCTGATAAACAAATAAAGAGCATTCTTGTTTACAGTGAGTATAATTTCTTAAAAATTCAATTCTCTTGTGCACGACTCTATCTTTTTCACACAAAGCCTTTTGGTTGTCTTTATTTTTAAACTTAAACCCTATTGACCCTTAATTTCCAAACAAAAAGTCCCTTATAAAATAAAATATGTTACCTACGAAATTTGTTTTAAAATATTATGGGAATGTACTTTCGTACTTCTTAAATGTACGAGTTTCTAACGATAATCCGAAACCGCTGTATATTCGTGAAATATGCTATAATTAGCATTTGGATTATCCAAATTATTTTCTTAGTTTAATTTACCAAATAAAGCAACCCGCATATCGCTTACATATCGACAAAAATTGCCAAACAATGTTTAATATATGTTCTTTGTTCAAATAGTCTAGTTGCCGTCAAAATACAGCACTTGTAAATTCAACTAAAAGCCACTTAAAAGTATTCAATTAGCATTTGAAATTCTTTTTTTCTCCATCAGTTTGATGCCAACACTAAAATTGTTGGGAATAACCTCGAGCAGTGTCCAGAAAGAGCCGTCTTTTGTCATTGTTGCGAAGACTATCAATTACGTTTAAAAAATATTTAGATTTACTGTTGTTGTCTTTTAATTTTAATGTAAAGTATGAAGGGTACTTTTTATTCCATAGTTTTTTTTGCCAGTTTAAAAATAAGAATTTATTAATTAATGAAATATATTTCCCACATTTAATAACTGATTTTCTCAAGGCTAGTTAATTTTCTAGTTAAAGTTGAAAGATGTAGTGGCTACTTCCACTTACTTGTTTTATTAATGTTAAAAACTCCATCGAATTATTTATTAAAATTATTATTATTTATTAAAAGTTATGTATACCAAAGAGATGTTATTATTAATATTTTATCATTTACAGGTGTGTTAAAATAAAATTTGTAGTTCAAATGAGTTGTTTCTGTTAATCAAAGCCTGTGTTTAAATCATTGGATTGCAATCGCTAGAGCCACCTATAAATTTTTACTGAAAATATTGAAAATGTATCTCGTAATGTGGTGCATTCATCGGATAGCAAGCAAAACTACGTTGCTATCCCTTATTAAAATAGAACGTATTTTTGTTATCAATGATACAATGTTGAGCTAAATTAAAAACGAGTCAAAGTTTGCATTCGGATGTTTCGAATATCAGATGTATGATCATTTGTAATGGAACGAAAACACAAAATAAAAATTATACGATTACTACGACACTTTCCATCTTATTCTTTGATCTCTTTATTGAGCACCATCGTATTTGCGCCATCTAATAATTGATCCCATTGTCATCCACTGAAAAGCCCATAAGATTGCGTTAACCTTTCTTCAATAAATGAGATGGTCTAAAGTCTTCTGATATATTGTTAACAAATATGTTAAATAACAAAGGTGAACAATTAGCTCCTTGAGGTACTCCTGATATTACATGAATAATATTTGATTTAAAACACTCAATTCTCACCTGCTGTGAGCGATCTATTAAAAAACTTCTAAGATCGATGACTGAAACCAAAATTACTCAATTTTCTGAACAAGATACCGTGGTCTACTCTATCAAATGCTTTGGAGAAGTCAGTATAAATAGCATCCTTTATTCTTCATCACATTCAATATTTTCTGTTCGAAGAGTACCAAATTTGTGATTTGATTTGTACTGTGAAAATCCATGTTTTTTACAATAAAATTTTTAACTGTTAATAAAATAAATTAAATTATCAAATAATTTTGGTATAGAGGACTGATTTCATACACTATGATAATTTTTTATATCCTGTTTATTACCGGATTTAAAAATTGGGCAGATGTAAGTATGTTTCCATAAAGCTGGAAAAACTGTCGATTTCAGTGATGAAAGTAGCTGAAAGTAAATACAGTTCATAAAAAAATAATCAGGGATTCCATCTAGACCACTACTTAATTTATTTGGTAATGATTTTATTGAAAATATTATCTACTGATATTGAATCGCTAAGAAATCGTCGCAACGAAAATAATGCAAATGTGGTTCGCAAAGGCAAGGTTATTTTATAGCACAGTATACACCAACTCAATATTTATAAATATATATATATATATATATATATATATATATATATATATATATATATATATATTCAATTAGCTATACAACTTTTAAAACTCTATTTAACTATTTACATTTATTAATTCATAAACACATAAGCCGATACTGTCCTTTTCCGCTCGCTGTCCCCCTTTTTTATACCTGAACGAATAACCACGAGAAGGGTCCAGTAATTTCTCGAATTATCTATTGTCTTCTATGCTTGACTTTGCTAGACCGTTCGGCCAAAATCCTCGGTTGCCGACAGGACCGGATTTGTAACACTAGGAATACAAATAAACGTTTATTAGGATTAAATAAAAGAGTTGTTCACGGTAGGGGTACTCAAATATTTTAAAATAAATTAATATAAAAAAATGAATTAGTTTACTTGGTACCTGATAACATTTTTTTAAAATTAAAATATTGTATGCTGAAGGAAGAAAATAATAAACAAAATATTAAATATATTTAAAAGTTAATAAAACAAAACAATTTAAAAAAACTTGAATATATCAAAAGTATGTAATTTAAAATTGCACTTTTGAGATCATTAAGAGTTGCTCTTTTTGCCAGTGACAAAATAAAAAAAAATTAATGTTACCAAATATATTGTGTGTGTTGAGTAAACATTTATTTATTATGTAAAATAATAATTACTTATTGTTTGTTAAGAAGTGGTATGAAACAATTTCAGAGTAGAAACATTTATTGTCTCTCAACCCTTACTTTCTTGATTATTAATATTTTATATCGTCACTGCCCAGCGAAGACCACGAGGAGGTAAGAGCTTATCCTTCGCCAAGGAATTGGGATAAGGAATGTTAGTAAGAAATGTTGATAAGAAATGTTAGTTAAAAACGTTGTAGCTAAGACAAGAATTCTAAACCTAAAAAAAAGATTTATTAAAATATCTGCAAGAGAGAGAAAGAGAAAAAAATAAGAACCAAAAAATATTTTTTTTTTGTAAACAAACCTGTTCAACTTTATTTGTTGTTTAAAACATATAACTTTCTACTTTTCTTCTTTTACATGTATTGGTGTCATTTTTATTTTTATGTTTCCTTACCATATCCTTAAATTCTTCAAAGATTTTATCTTCTAAGTTAGTAAGATAAGTATCAATTTCTTTAATTTTAATCTATAAATTAACAGTCTAGTACCTAAATAATTGGATACAATATATAAAATTTGAATAACATACCTCAAGGTTTCTTTTTAAATTAATATATTTTTTTTTACTTTGATGAGTTTCTTCTAAAAACAGTTTTAAGTATACAACGTTAAAATTATACTCTTATACTATAAATAATTACCATACAAACTTTAAACACGAAAAGTCCTGCTACTAAATTATTTATAGCTTTTAAGCCCCTCGGAATACAAAGGCACTACATAGAGGCCCGAGGTCAGTAGCTTTCTTTAACAGAAACTTACAGTGATCTGTATTAGCTTTTCGCCCCCAGTGTCGATAAAGCGTCGAATGTCACTATGTACCGATCGCAAACAGCCCTTAACTAGACGTGCCAGTTTTAACGGTCTGTTTCAACACATCTGGGGTGATCACTGTAAGAGATACCCTTCATATTTCAAAGTATACAACGTTAAAATTATACTCTTATACTATAAATAATTACCATACATACTTTAAACACGAAAAGTCCTACTACTAAATTATTTATAGCTTTTAAGCCCCTCGGAATACGAAGGCACTACAAAGAGGCCCGAGGTCAGTAGCTTTCTTTAACAGAAACTTACAGTGATCCTTATTAGCTTTTCGCCCCCAGTGTCGATAAAGCGTCGAATGTCACTATGTACCGATCGCAAACAGCCGTTAACTAGACGTGCCAGTTTTAAAGGTCTGTTTCAACACATCTGGGGTAATCACTGTAAGAGATACTCTTCAGATTTCAAAGTATACAACATTAAAATTATAATCTTATACTATAAATAATTACCATACATACTTTAAACACGAAAAGTCCCACTACTAAATTATTTATAGCTTTTAAGCCCCTCGGAATACGAAGGCACTACAAAGAGGCCCAAAGTCAGTAGCTTTGTTTAACAGAAACTTACAGTGATCCTTATTAGCTTTTCGCCCCCAGTGTCGATAAAGCGTCGAATGTCTCTATGTACCGATCGCAAACAGCCGTTAACTAGACGTGCCAGTTTTAACGGTGTGTTTCAACACATTTGGGGTGATCACTGTAAGAGATACTCTTCAGATTTCAAAGTATACAACGTTAAAATTATACTTTTACCCGTTTTTTAGGTACTTAATCCAATTAAAAAAATTACCATACATACTTTGAATGCAAAGAGTGCTGCTACCGAAAGATTTATAGCTATTTACCCCTTGAAATACAAATGCACTACACAGAAGCCCGAGGTAAGTAGCGGGCTAAAAAAAATTATTAAGCTATTTATAACCTGCAAGAGACACTCTGCAGATTACTAAACATACTATTAATACGAAGAGTCCTGCTACCAAAATATTTATAGCTGTTTAGTTCATCGGGATACAAAGACGATTCTGGTGATAATTTTGGTAACGATTTTATAACGACGTCGTTTCTGTGAAATGTTTTTATATTTTTTAAATATACATTATTTTAACAGTGTAGTTACAAATACTGTAGGTGCCTTTAATATTATCGCTGAAAAAAAAATCATACACATTAGTATCTACATAATCGATTAACAAAAAAACAGGTTAACAATGTAAAGGAAAAAAAGGAAATTGTTACATGGGGTCTTTAGTTTCTATTCGCTCATCAGTTTTGTGTAATTTTAAATAAAAAAAATTTAAATTATGTTTTAAAACTTCATTCAGCGCCTTGCTTACTTAAATAATTTGACAAATATTGTCAAACATAGTAGGAATAGTGATTCAAATTTTTCTTCTTCGGCTGGCACTACAACCCGGGGTGGGTTTTGGCCTGCTCTGCTTCCCTAACAATTTTTGTTTTATGGGGTGGGTTGTTAACCCCACGCCCAACCTCCTATTCGAAGGTCCATTTCTCCCGCTCTAGTCAGCCCTGACTCACTTTCCACCTGGGTTGGTTACCAGATCTCCGGTGAGGTTGCTCAGGTTCCCGGGGCTCACCACATTTATATTCATATAAAGGCTACTAGGAGGTGAGAGTCGGAATTGGGTAGGAGAGGCTAAGCGAAGCTAACAGAATGCAGCATCGTACGGTGCGCATGCACTACCCCATTTGAACCCCAGTGATTCAGATTGCAACTGATAAAAGTTTAGCACGGTTTTAAGTAAAGCATGAGAAAAAATAATTCAAGACAAAATTTATTCAGCCAGCAACTGGACAGAGGATTCGGTTTTGGAAAATATCCAAAACATAACTATATCTATTACTTGCTAACTTTAATAAAAACAAAAATATAAGAAAAAAAAATAACAGAAAATAGTTATTTGGAATTTAACTGATTAAAGTTTAACATGATTTTAGGTAAAGTATAGGAAAGAAATTTTTTATAAAAAATTTGTTTAGTCAGTGGTTTTGGAGACTATCCAAAATACGATATCGTACAATATTGGATCTTTTTGTTGGTTGGGCGGTTTCGCAACTACTATCAATTTCGTTTGGCTGGATTTTTCTTTTCAGTCAAAACAGCAAATGACAGTGTGGTAAAACCTTGCTTCTGCCACTTCACACTTGGCATGTAACATTTCACTTTGCTAAATATTTCGTCTTTGGTGAATAATTTTATGAATTTTTATATCTTTAAATGAAATACCTTAAAATTATCTCATGCCGATCGAAAGACCTCTGACCAGATAATAGTTACGCTTTAATTTTGGGCCATTTATGGTTACACGTAAAAGTGACAAATAAGTCTGGTCTCCCATAGTTTCGGACATAAGTAATGAAGTAAGGAAGTAAGGAATTTTTTAGGTCAATTTATTATACCTTGGGCTATATTAAAGGAGTTTTAATAAAAATCCCTAATTTTTTTGAAAATATAATATAGTCTATGTCACCCAGGGATAGTTTAGCTTCCTAACGGTAAAAGAATTTTTAAATCGATCTAGTGGTTTCAAAGCCTATTCTATGGAAACAAACAAACAATCAAATATTTTCTCTTTTTTATAATAAAAATAATATTAATATATTATTATAATTAAAACTATAAGTATAAATATAAAAAAAATATTATTTAAAAATTAAAAGAACTACTAAGTCACTAAACTGAATAGATAAATGTACAATATATATATATATATATATATATATATATATATATATATATATATATTTATTTATATATATTATCAGGTAGTAATTGCTAAAAAAATATTATAACCTACTAAACGAAATCAAAAAATTTTCAAGCGAAAATTCCACACTCGACCGCTACGTAGGAAGCCAACCGCGCGAATGAACCGAGTGGCACTTTATTTTTTGATATAAACTCTCCTCCATTACCCAATACAAATGACACATGCTGACGCGACAGTTTTTTTGGGTAATGATGTGTTCTGCGAAGTTGTGGAATTTTATTATTATTATTCATGGGAAAGACTTATTCACTACTCAGCTTAGAGCTGGTATCATTTACCTATCCCGGATACAAATTATCAAAAGGATTAGGCTCAGTTTACATAATAAACTTGCGCACTGTGTGACAAGTATTTAGTATGACCGCCTTCTGGATGTCGGAGAAGGTGTTTTTCGGTAGTCCCAATTTGGCGATACTTTCGTGCAGGGTCTTAGGTATGACGCCGGTCGATGACATAATAACTGGGACTATTTCTACATTTTCGCTGTGCCACATCTGTTTAATCTCAATAGCGAGATCCGCGTACCTAGCCAGTTTCTCTTGGTGTTTGTTGAGAACGTTGTGGGTGTTCGGTATGGCTACGTCGACGAGAAGGACTGATTTGACTCTTTTATCAACTACCACGATGTCAGGTCTGTTATTCGTCACCTGTCTATCGGTGATAATGGACCTATCGTAGTAGAGTCTAGAGTCTAGAGTCGTTTTCGAGCACCTTCTGCGGCTGGTACTTGTAGTACGGTGTATAGGTGTTGAGAAGACCGTACTTGTTGGCCAATTTTTGATGAATGATGTTGCACACTTGATTATGCCGGTGAAGATAGTCATTATTAGCTAACACACTACAAGCAGATGTTATATGTTGAATGGTCTCTGACGTTTGTTGATACTTTTTGCATTTGTCGGCTTGGGTGTTGGGATCCCTAATCACATACTTCTTGTAGTTGTTAGTGTTGATGACCTGGTTTTGGATAGCCATCATAAAGCCTTCCGTTTCTGGGAAAAGTAATCCGCTAGTAAGCCATCTGTTTGAAGCTGCTTTGTCAATGTGTGGCTGGTTGAGGTCATGATGATGTCGACCGTGCAATGGCTTTTGTGACCATTGTTCCAGCTTCTCGGTATCCGATACTAACTTAAAGTCGGCTTCGAGCAAGGCGAGGTTTAGAGGTGAATAATCTTTATTAGCCTTGGATATAATTTTATGTAGAGGTGAGGTTTCTGCTTTACTGTAAAAGAATTCACGTAATTGTATTACTTGTCGAGAGTGTAGATTTACAAGGTCGGTTAATCCTCTTCCTCCTTCCTTTCAGGGTTGTTCTAATAGTGGATGACTTCGGGTGGTGGTTGTTGTTCTTCGTCATCATTGTTCGTGTTAACCTCTGAATTCCTTCTAGCTCTGTTTTTGTCCACTTTATGATTCCAAAAGAGTACGTCAAAACAGGCGTGGCATAGGTGTTGATTGCCTGAATTAAGTTGCCTGCATTTAACTCAGACTTCATAAGGGATTTTATTCTTTTAGTGTATTGCTCCTGGATTCTACCTTTCGCTTGCTTGTGGTCCAGTAACCTAGCCTGTTGAAATCCTAGGTATTTGTAGGCTTCCCCGTTTTCCATTGCCTGTATGATATCCCCATCGGGTAGTTGCATATCTCCGTCTATAACAATGCCTTTCTCAATATGTAGGGTCTTGCACTTGGACAACCAGAACTCCATACAGATATCATTGGAGAATCGGTGAGTTATATCGAGAAGATGATTGATTTGACGATCATTTGCTGCGTATAACTTGATGTCATCCATGTAAAGAAGATGAGAGATTGTACAGTTTGTGTTCCTGTTAGCTTTAACGTTAAAGCCGTACTTTGTATCATTGAGCATTGTGGAGAGGGGAGAGTCTTCCTGGTATATTCTCCTACGGATGGGTACTTCGTCGGCACTAACAGAGTTTGGTCCGATCTGCAGGTGTAGGTTTGTTCGCCATCCTTTCATTGTAGTTGAAAGAAAGCTAACAATAGTTGGGTGGACTTTGTAGATCTGCAAGACTTTGACAAACCAGGAATGAGGTACACTATCAAACGCTTTCTTGTAATCGACGAAAGCAGTGTGTATATTTCGATGATCTATTTGTGCTTGTCGAAGTATCACAGAGTCCACAACAAGTTGTTTTTTGCACCCTTGGTGATCTCTTCTGCAGCCTATTTGTTCCTCCGCTAAGATGTTATTTTCCTCGGCGTGCCTGTAAATTCTGTTAGTGATACAGGCTGTAAGTATTTTATATAAAGTGGGGAGGCACGTAATAGGTCTGTACTGAGTGGGATCATCCGTCTGGTAGCTCTTTGGAAGCATATAGGTGGAACCCAGAGTGATTTGGATCCGATGGTAGACGACATGTAGATGGCGTTAGTACTCTGGTCTCCCAGTCACGTCGTAGATCATTGTTTTTCGGAACAATATCCGTTAGTCGTAACTCATTGTAATAAAACTACCAGCTAAAAGGTGGTGATGAAATTTTAAGAGTCGATACTGCCGATAGATGACACTGGAAAGAAAATATTTATTCGGAATTTTGACCATGGACCGGTGCAAAAAACAGGATTGTTTTCTACACAAATTATTACTTTAAATGAAATTCAAGTCTTTTCAGTTGGGTTTGTTATTTTAAGGGCTATCTTGACTTTGTCAGTGTGGCTATGTTCCAGTGTTGCCTATCTGCGGGTAATTACCCAAATTTCGGGTATTTTTCCACTTTGTGTGTATTTTAATTTTGCGGGTAAAATTCTGGTATTTCCTTTCATCTTCATCTCATTTCAATTATTTACTGTTGTGATGTTTTGTTAAAATAAGGCCACTACCACTAATTAAATAAGTTACAGCTACGGACATCTTATTTTCTTATTTTAAATTCTGTGACTCTGTGGACTGAATTGAAGTTAGTTTCTTTTGCAAATAAAAAGTAGAAAGAGTTTTTTATTCATTGAATTTAACTGATACTGATCATAGGAATAAAGTAAAAATAAGTACATTTGTAGAAAAAACACAGAGTTGTCAGTAATAGGTTCCTGGAGAATATTTTTGTACGTTTTATCATTGTAAAAGGACAACTATTTTTTAAGCAATGGTTTTATTAAGAAATGCTTCTTATGTTTTGACTTGATGAATTTGTATTTTATAAGGAAAAAACTTATGTAATTTTAACACTTTGTGTATGAAACCAACAGATATATATTTGTAAGTTTTGATACTTTTGGAATGAAATAGGTAGGATCTATTGCAATATAACCCAGTAATTCAATTTGTGCAGCTTCGTTGAGAACTTTGGGATTATTATTTTTTATTAAAAACGGATCCAGTTTCTTCAAATTTCAGTACTAATTTTATAATGGTATGGTGGCCCATATTTCTATCAGGATGCCTTTCATAAAAAACTCGAGCTGTTCCTCAAACGTTTTGTGTGTTTTAATTACCGTAAATAAATATTATTTTTATTCGTTCTTGCAGAGAATGCAACATTTAAAAATAACTCAAGATGCTACAGCTACAAATAATGGCTAATTTAACGTCACGATTACCTGAATATACTATTAAGATTTTTTAAACAAAGAAACAAAATGACGATAGAATAAACTGTTGTTTATATTGTTGATTTGAATTTTTCTTGGGTTTTATTTGAAGTATCAATAGGTAGGGGTTGCTATTTGACATTTTAAAGAAAGTGTGGAAGATGATAAAGGGGTGCTACTTGGAAAAAGCAGAATAAAATTATTAAATCTCCCCCTTGATTTAAAATTCGAAGTTTTTTGTTTTTCTTACATTAACGGAAATTCAAAAGGTATTGGACTGGCTGGTTTTATAAATGAAAGCACTGTATAAACAAATCGTGATAACTGATCAATCTTTTTATCAAATAACTATTGACAAGGTACTATGACAGAGGGGATTGTTATCGATTGTTAACGTTACCAACTAAAAATAAATTAGTAGCATCCCTTTGCTAAATTGTAACAATACAAATAAAATTAGTCCACAAGAAGTATTGTTTCAATAAAATAATACAAATCCAAAAATAAAACACAGTTACAAACAAAAAAAATAAACAATAACATTAAAGTAAACAGATAAAATGGCTTATAGCTATAGTTCAACTGTTCACCGTCTGCAGCGCTACTATTTTAACCCTATAAGCTTATTATGATAGATAATTTTAAACTTAAGGAGGTTCGTCGGTCAGAGCGGGGTGATAAAGCGGGACGCGAGGGGTCCTAGGCTGAACATGTTAAATAATCAGCGCTGCCAACTTAAAAAATATACTGATTTTTCTAATTGAAATTAACAGACACTTTTACAATAAAATTATACATACATACATAAAGTCATGTCTTTTTCCCATAGGGGTAGGCAGAGATCACTTCCTTCCACTTGCTACGGTTCCTACACACATCTTTTGTTTTCTCTACTTTCATCAGTGCTGTCATACATGCTCGTCGGTTGTTGGTACTCCTGACCTGGCCTTTCTTTAAAACAATGTTGATCTGATTGAGATATGTTCTCCGAGGTCGACCTCTACCGAATTGTCCATGCACACTCGCCTTATAAATTTGTTTCGTCAATTTTTCTTCATCCATCCTTTCTACGTGTCCAAACCATCTAAGCATTCCTTTATCTATCTTTGTAACCACATCTTCTTTTACACCACAGCGTTCTCTTATCTCACTATTCTTTACTTTATCCAACCGAGACACTCCGGCTATACTTCTCAGACTACTCATCTCCGCAGCACTAATCCTATTTGCATGCACAAATTCATTTACTTGTTCCACTAGCAGAGAAAAATGTAGCGGGGCCCCGTCTTGCATAAACCACATGTTCCGTCTTATGGCTAGTGGTACATCTACTAGTAGTGTGTTTAACTGTTGTTCAAGAAAGTTTAAATAGAGGGGCCTGTTCAGATTAGTAGGAAGTTTAAAAAAACCAGATATCACACCACACCAAATATTTACATTGAATTCATGCTAAAAATGTCGTTCCTTTAGAGCATGTGGATTTTTGGAGTCCCACAACTGATTGCTTTTCTAATTAAAAACACCTTATCTAGTAAACTTTGCCTCCTCGGTGAAAAGGAGGTGAAAATCCTGGTTTTTGTTTTGTTTATCTAGCATAAATTGAGCAAACTGTAAGCGAACTGGTAAATCTTGAGGTAGCAAATTTTGAACAGGAGTATAGTGATATGGACGAAAATTTTCATTCTTTAAAATTCTCCAGATAGACAATTGGCTTATTCCTGTTGCCGCACTTAACCGACGAGTACTGAGATCTGGATTTTCCGAAATACGAACTAAAACATCTTCTTCATCATCGACGTTGATATTTTTTGGAGCACCATTAAAGCTTTTAGGTCGAAAACACCCTTTTTCGCCTAGGCAGGTATAAATACGTCTGAACAGTTTGTGATTGGGTTGTTTTCGATTTGGGTATGATTCTAAATACCTTCTGGCTCCACCGAGTCCACTATAATTTGACTGAGCAAAAACACAAATAATAGAGTTACATGAAATACACAGTAGTACCTTTTACTTTTTATATTTTCTAGTAATTTTAGCCATAACTTATTAGGAAAAAAAGATATGTTGTAATATACGTTAGTAACAGGGAACTAACGCCCTGTATGAATAGTGCTGAATTTAGCATAAAATTCGTAATTTTTAGGCTACCTGAAAACCTCTGTAAACCTGCAACATTTGTAAAAGACATGTTAAGCCCAATCGCCATATTTTGGTGTGTATATGTTTTTTAAAAACTTGGCAGCATTTTTTCTTTGATCCCCGAACCTCCTCAATGTAATAAATTTTGTATTAAATACGTGTGAAAGTTAAGTTTCGTTTTTCAGCGTTTATTTTGCGCGATTCAAGAAATAATTATTAGATTTAAATTTATCACAACAGTGTCAATGTGAGACGATTTTGTGATAGTCGCGTAGATAATAGTGTAAAGTTAACTGCGTACCTAATAAGATGTTTAATCATAGATTTTCTAAAACAAAGACACGTTCGCTAATTTGAAACCTGAATCTTTAACGGTTGATTGAATCATTGTCTGTAATAATCAGAGTGTCAGATTCCAATCTAAAACCAACTGTTGATGGAGTAATTTTGGCGATAGTCGTTAAAATGTCTCGAGAGTGCCCCATAACGGCTTGGGACTAGAAGAATCTCTCATCCCTTTCTTGAGATGGGAATTCCAATTACGAGCCGAACGTGTCTTGCGCACCTTACGTGCCCCAACGTAATACGACGTTGCCGCAGCCCCAACACAAAAATTCTCCGTTTTTTATTACTTTCAAACTCCGAAAGAACGGTCGGAACAAGCAAGTAACTTTTGGTAAAATATATCATTGGTGGATAAGTTTGGTTCATTTGGTTGTTAGTTTTAGATCATTTGAATGATAGGTTTTTATATATTTAAATAAACTATTGTTATGTTACATTATGTTGTGACTCCTGCGTTAAACTTACAAACTAGAGATAAATTACTAATGAAAGACATACTTGCAACGTTCCCTCTTCATATTCAATAGCAGCGCTACTTCTTGCGCGAATTTAAATCGAATTGGTACTAAGGAATAAACCTAATGAAATAAGTTGCACATAAATCTTGTGGAGCAGATTTCAATACTTCTTCTTCTTCTTCCTTCTTTAATGTAAGCAATTTGCTTGTTTTTCTTCGTATCCTCTGCCGTTCAATTATTAGAAATGTTGTCGCTCCATCTCTTGCGGGTTCTTCCAACGCTTTGGCGCCATAAAGGCGACTCGTCTCTAGTTATTTTGACCATTCTGTCGTCATTCATCCGGTCTATGTATTCGTTTCACTCTCTCTTTCTTCCCAGTATCCATTCATTAACATTGTCTATTTTACATGTTTTTCTAATGTCCTCGCTTCTCTTCCTGTCAAAAAGTGTTTTTCCAGCGATCCTGCGCAATATTTTCATTTCGGTGGTTTCTAATATTCTCTTTGTGTTCGATGTATCTGGTCTAGTTTCCGCTGTGTATGTTAATATAGGTCGGATGACCACCTTGTAGATTCAGGATTTGGTCTCGATTCCGATATATTTGTTTCGGAGGATTGTATCGTTTAGGTAAGCTGGGGTTCGTGCTGCTTTTGCCGCTTGGTTTCTTACCTCCGCCTCGATGTCACCGTATCCTGATATTTCTATGCCTAGGTATGTAAATTTCATCTCCTGTTGTATAATTTTATCATCCACAACCAGTTTGCATCTGATAGGTGTTTTTGAAGTTGTCATGCATTTCGTCTTTGCTGCAGATATCTTCATTTTTAGACTTTTTGCCGTTGTGCTGAATTTAAATAGTAATCTTTGTAGGTCATCTTCGTTTTCTGCAATCAGAACAGCATCATCGGCATGGCATAGGATTTTGACGTCTTTGTTCCCCATTTTATACCCTTTCAGGTTACGAGTGCTTTTTATTATTTCGTCCATAACGATGTTGAACAATAAGGGGCTAAAGGAATCTCCTTGTCGAATACCACTATTTACAGGAATTTCTTTGGTAGTTGTGCCATTAATTTTTGCTTGTATTTTGTTTCTGTGGTAAATATTTTCGATGGTTTTTATGATTTCAATACGTTAATAAATATATACAAGGCTTTAGTCAGATCCAAAATTGATTATGGGTGTATACAATTGGGCAAAGAAAAAATTACTCAAACAGCTAGATATCATTCATAACAGTGGAATTCGTATTACCTTGGGAGCCTTCTGCACTAGTCCAGTAGAATCTCTCTGTTGTGAAGCTGGAGAACCATCATTAACATTTAGAAGAGAATACTTATCAATAACATATGCGTCATCCATAGGATCCAATCTGGAAAACCCAGTACATCATTATACTTTTGCAAATCGCTTCTAAGACATATAGAGAATTAGAAAAAGAATCGATATACCCTTTTATCAAAGAATAAATACCTATCTATCTCACCTGAATATAACTTTTTCGACTACCTATACTTTCTTCAACATAAACTCACCTCCCCCTTGGACAATTCTCCTTCCAGTTTTAGATACAAGCTTGGCTACATATAAAAAATCTTATTACAATCCAAAAATTCTTAAAACCCTATTTTTACAAACAATCCTAACGATGAATATTGTCATATCTACACGGACGCATCCAAATCAGAACTTGGAGTAGGTGCTGCTTTTACTGCTTCTGACGAAAACTTTGTATGCAAACTGGCTAGCACATCAACAGTATATACGGCAGAATTTACAGCGATACTTCACGCTCTTAAATATATTAATGAAAACCAATTCAGTAAGTACATAATAATAACCGATTCTCTCAGCGCCATAACAGGACTTAAACAAGTGTATCCAAAGCATTCGGGTCTTTTACTCATTAAACAGGAATTGGGGAAAATATACCAAAAAAGTATTTCTGTTCGATTTGTATGGGTACCATCTCAGACAGGAATAGAAGGAAACGAGAGAGCTGATAATTTAGCTAAATCAGCAGTATCAAGTGCCGATGCAGTTGATATTCAAGAATCAATTCATCTCACTTTAAACCATACTTAATGAGTGTTGTGCAAAGTACGTGGCAGTCTGAATGGAACCGTTCTACCTCCAAATTATTGAGAGTAAAAAGTTCAGTGCTACCATGGAAAACTTGTCACGTGCCTATTTTTTTTCCCTTCTACAGTTCATTATAATTGTGTCTCTGATGATTTTGTATTCCTTAGGTACTCGTAAGTAGGGTTGCGTACCGTATTTTGTTGTAACTTAAATATATCATTCGTTGTAAATAGTGTTGCATACCTTGTAGTGATAGGATTCGATTGCTAATGGCTGTGGAATTTTTCGTTAATCGATGGAGATTGGATGGGGCTGGCTATCCACACGGACGAGTGCGATTCTTGGTTTACGTCAATTCCGTGTCATTTCTTGATATCCGGCCTGGGAGTCAGTCGTCTGGTGGCAGTCTTGAGAGTCGTGTGGTGGTGAGAGTTTTTGGGACGGTGTGATATTAACACGTGTGCAGAATCTCTACGGATTTTCTTTCATATCTGGCTGTATTTGGGCCATCTTAATTGGATTTTGAAGAAAAACCACTTAATTTTTAACTTGACCATTCTATCTTACCTTCGTTGTTGATATTTTGGATTTTGGTGTCGAGTTAAAATATCCGCATGCGGGATTTATTTGAGGGAAGCCATTGTTAATTAGCAGGTGCCGTTCCATAATCAAGCCGGCCACAGGAGTGGTGAATTCGTAAACCCAAATGTTATAAGTGATTTATTTTTAAATATATAACGCCGTGACTTATTTTGACACCACGATTAAGTTTTGTTTTAGTTTATTAATATAGTACATTGTGAATTCGTATACCCAAAGGTTATAAGTGATTTATTTTTAAATATATAACGCCGGATATCAAGAAATGACACGGAACACGCGTCAACCAACAATCTTCGCAAGTCCATGCTCCTACAAGGTATGCAACACTATTTACAACGAATGATATATTTAAGTTACAACAAAATACGGTACCTGAGGAATACGAAACTATCAGAGACACAATTAATAATGGAACTGTAGAAGGTAAAAAATAGGCACGTGACAAACTGTGATTCCAGATCGACGAATTCAGGTGATAGTATCCAGATTGAGAATAGGTCATACATTAGCTACACATAAATATTGTTACGACTTTTAGTTCTTCCGTGGGTTCGGCGATTAAAACTCGATCCAGTAACAAAACAATGTTTATTTCAATACAATAAATTCTACTTTTATTAACCACTTAGATATTCACTTAGCTTTACAACTTTTATACCTGAAAATCAGACTTCCTTATTCTCGAAGGTATTTTCGAACGGTCGAGAACTTGCGGGAACTTTCCTTTGGTTTCCGCGCCGACAGTGCCAGTTGTGGCCGACAGAAAAGGGTCAACAGGGAAGGGCTCGTAACAATATTTATTAGCAGGTGATTTCGAACCTATTTGTTTTTTGTGTCAAACTAATTTAACTGTGGAACATATTTTAATTGACTGTCCTTTATTTACTTTAGAAAGACAAAATCATTTATTGAAAGATAATTTAAGGTCTTTACTACAAGATAACTGTGATCACATTAGTATAAAAAGCTTTTTAAAAGATATCCATATTCTTGAGGATATATAAAGTATTCATCAATCTATTTTTCATTGCTAATAATCCTGCGTGGTTGATGCAGTAGTTTAAATAAAAAAAATATTTTGAAACGGTTACCGAGTATATTTATCTACCAGATAATGTATTGGAATTGAAATTAAATGAAAAAATTATAAAAATAATACTTTTGGGATTATTGGAGGTTGCCTTTTTCGCCAGAGATAAATTAAAAAAAAACCGTGTGGTGTCATTGGACACCCGATAGGAACGAAGTTCCACAAATATTTTTTTTTTATTTATAAATTTTGATTAAGATATTTTGCAAAAAAAAATAGTAAACACTCAAATCACATGTACAAAAAACGAGCGAGCCTTACAGTAGTTTCGTATGATGTGTAACATTTGACATCTCAGCTTCTTCTTCTTCTTCTTACAGTGTCTTACTTTCTCAAGCGTTGACGACTCCCATATTGACTACTTCTTTGTATATATCTCTATCTTGAGCTGCGTGGAGAAGTTCCTTAGCAGTTAAACCTGTCCATTGTCGGAGATTTCGAAGCCAGGATATCTTTTTGCGGCTTAAAGCCATTTTTTCTCCTCGATCTTGCCATTCAGAATAAGCCGAAACAGACTATAACGTGGTCCACGCACCACATGTCCCAAGTATTCCAGTTTGCGGCGCTTGATGGTAGTTAAGAGCTCTCTATCGTGCCCTATTCTGATGAGTACATTCTCGTTGGTAGTTCGGCTTTTCCACAGAATTTTGAGTATCCTTCTGTACAGCCACATCTCGAATGCACTAATGCTGTCAATAATTATTTTGGTAAAGAGTCCATGTTTCGCAAGAGTACAACAGAATAGACCATACATAGCACTTGATAAACCTTTTCCGCAGATGAATGTTAAGTTGCTTGGCACAGAGTAGCGGCTTAAGTTTTAGAAATGCTCTTCTAGCTATTTATATTCTAGCCTTGATTTCTTCGTCTGGATCCATCCACTGATTGAACCAGCTTCCAAGATTTTTAAAGTGCTGAACTCTTTCTTTATTCTCGCCATCAAGTGTTATTCTTTCCGGGCCAACATTTATTTTGCTAGCAACCATAAATTTAGTTTTTTTGACATTTATTTTCGACATTGATTTTTAGTCCCCATCTCTCACCTTAGTAATAAGCAATTTTAAAATTATATTCTAAAAAAAATGAATCAGGTATTATTTGAAGTGATTTTTCATGACAAACAATAATTCTTTTTAATGAAAATTGTATTTTATTTAATTGATACTAGAAGTGACAGAAATCAACCTCAAAATTTAAAAAAGCTAAATACTAAAATATTTTATTCGAATAATTATTTATTTTTACTTACTTGAGTTTTTATCAATAATCTGTACTTTATTGAGACTTACTAATAACAGTTAATATTTATTTATATAGTTTACGCATTTAACAGCAAACTTTATTCACAACACTGTAATTTAAGTGCACAGCTGATTTCTGACAGTACCGACCTCTCCGAAAATTGGTTGACGGCTATCTGACTGAATCTGAATAGCACGTGCTTCCGAATTGGTTGACGACTAGATGTGAATAGCGCGCGGCGTTTGTTACACTTACACACTTCCGTCCCATTTCACGAAATCACTCCCACAAATTGCGAGAAAGTGAGAGCAAACATTAATAAACGAATGTAAAAAGTAAATACTTGTATCAAGTTATACAATTTTATCAACCTACTTTTCTAAATCTGTATTATACACATTTGTTGCAGTTTACATTTTTCAAAACTTAATTGCAATATTCACCACGTATGATCTAAAAAACACGCTTTTAGAGTTAATCAAACTAAAAATTAAAAAATAATTCTTAACATAGGAATAAAATTACTGGCGAGAAAATTAATGTCACTGTTCTAAAAGCGTGGGGTGCTGTCATTCCAAAACGAAAAGTTATTTTAAAAATGTCATACAAAGCAGCGACATTGATTGACACTGACATTAATTTTCTTGCTAGTAATTTTATTCCTTTGCCAAGAATTATATTTTACTATTTAGTTTGATTAACTCTAAAAGCGTGATTTTTATTTTATTTTTTTATTTGTTTTACTCATTAAAAAAATGATGTATTAACTAGTAAAAGCACAAAAAGAATGCATCGGCCAGGAATCAAACCCGGGCCGCCCGCGTGGCAGGCGAGCATTCTACCACTGAACCACCGATGCATTTCGTTACGTGACGATTCCTACTAAGTTGCACTTCCCGTAAGCCGCTTTAAGGAACTTCGTTCCAAACATAATTGGTTCACAAATTCTGATTTTATTTAATAATTCAAAAACCATCGGCATACATTGTTAGGATATTGTGTAAAAGTGGTGAAGTTGAGATTGGTTATCCATCCATACAATGACTGTGCAAATATGTTTCATCAGTATAAATAATATCTCTTCCTCACGATAGGTTAGGTTAGGTATCATGTGAGTGGGGCGTCGTAAGGTATCCTCTCCACTCCGACCCTTGATGGGTCTATTGTGGCTCATCCCTAGAGGTTACAGTTCACCGCACAATCCAGTTCTTCTCGCGAAGTTTATGTATGTGGTGAGATTTTCTTTGCCTACCCCTACGGGAAAAAAGCAAGACTATATGTATAGAATATGCTTTGGAAAATATGAAACCCGGCAAAGCTGCTGGTCCTGATCAAATACCCATAAAACATGTCAAACTCTTTGATGACGATGGGATAGATATTCTTCTGGACCTTTTTTACAACATTTATGATAGGGGAGAAATCCCTAAGGAATGGCGGACATCTACTTTTGTACTTATACCTAAGAAACGAAACCCAAGAGAATGCTCAGACTACCGGATCATTGCACTCATGAGTCACACCTTAAAACTGTTAACTGAGTTAAAGATCATCCATAAAAATTTAAACAGAAAATTTGAGAAGGATATGAGCAACACGCAGTTTGGATTCCGCGAAGGACTTGGAACAAAAGAGGCGCTCTTTGGGATAAACGTTATTTTCCAGCGCTGTCTCGATATGAAATAAGATGTGTTTGCATGTTACATCGATTATGAGAAAGCTTTTGACAAAACAAAAAATGATAAGTTACAGCAGCTACTTCTCAGTAAAAACATTGACTTGGACAATGTGAGAATAATTAGCAACCTATACTGGAGCCAAAGAGCGAATACAAAGGTAGAAAACCAGTCAACAGAGTAAATGGAAATCCGTCGTGGTGTAAGAAAAGGATGCATCCTATCGCCAATACTATTCGACCTGTATAGCGAAGCCATTTTAAAAGAAACCTTGCAAGAAGAATCGGTAGGGATAGTTATTAACGGAGAGGTTATAAATAATATGCAATATGCTGATGACACCGTCTTGTTAACGAGCAATCAAAGAGACATACAACATCTTCTAGAGAAATTAAATGATCAATGAAACGAATACGGTCTAAAAATAAATCTTAATAAAATCAAGTTAATGTTAGTTACAATGTTCCCCCAAAATTACAACCATACAAACGTGTCAGTAGCAAACATCTTAATAGAGAATGTGCAGTCATACAAATACCTGGGAACCTGGATAGAACAATCGGGTGGCAAAACAAGAGAAATAAGAACGAGTATAGAGATAGCCAGGTCAACATTTATGAAAATGAAAAAGTTATTTCACCAATCGAGATATCAAGATAGGACTTGGAATGAGGATGCTGCGTTTTTACGTGTTTTCCTCGCTTTTGTATGGAGTGGAGGCATGGACTCTCAAGAAGAATCACACGGACAAACTACAAGTCTTCGAGATGTGATGCTACCGTAAAATGTGGCGTATCCCCTAGACAGAAAAGATTTCTAATGTGGAAGTCCTAAATCGGATGAATAAGGAATGTGAACTTATTAACACGTCTTCCACGCAGCAAAATTGACAGTCTGTTTGTGAGTTCAGACCTATCCTTCCGAAGTGGTATCTTGGACGAAAATATCTTGTTAGTAGTCCCGTCAGAATTCGCAGGTCATTCCCACTACATTCCAAAAACTGCCCGGTTGTGTTTCTCGAGGGTTTAGATAAAAACGCTATCAAATGAGTCAACCCCGGTAAATTGGACTAGTAAATTAGACTAGTAAATTAGAATGAGTCTTTTTCTCACCGCCCAGTCCGAAATAATGGTTTTGGCAGTATTTGTGATGACTCCAACGACTGATTCTGGTCCTCGACTCCCTTATTTGCGAGGATGTTGACTTTTTCGTTGTCCCCCTGGTGCCCAGGTACCCACAGCAGAGTCGTCACTCTGTTGTTCGTACCAAGGCACTTCAGGGATTAATGTAATTTCATGCAATTTAAAATGGTTTAAATGGTTATATGTATGAAATTTTTTTGGAATATACTCTACCAGAATTGCTCGAAAATGTCCCATCATATTCGAAGAAACATTGTTTTCCAGCATGATAGTTCACTAGCACACTTTGAATTAAACCAAAATTATCTAAATACAAAATGTTCAAATAAATAGATCGGAAGAAGAGGCCGGTTTCTAGGCCTGCACGTTCACCATGAGAACATAAGGCTTTATGAGACTTCTATTAATACAGAAGAATTGGTGGCTCGAATTATTCTAGCGTTTGATGATACATGATTTGCTTGCGCATCTTTTGACAGATACTCATTAAAATTTCAGCAATTTTTGACGTACAGTTATTGTTTGACAATCGTTTAAGTAAGTCAATGTAAGTGTTTTTTGGTGAAAATGAAAAAATCAAGTATCCAGCTGTTATTAAATATTTGCTTTGGACGCTGTGCACGGGGTTTCTGCACCATCATTTAACACCGTAAAATTTTTGGGCAGCTAAATTTAATCGTAGTCTTACTAGCGTGGGACACGCTGAGCATTTGGGACATTCAAAACTGCAACCACTGACGATAACATCGCTAAAGTTCACCAAATGGTGCTAAAAGACCGTCGAATCAAAGTAAGAGAGATAGCAAAGGCTATGAATATGTCCAAAGAACGAGTTTGTCACATATTGAATCAAGAATCAGGCAGAAGAAAGCTGTCCGCACTTTGGGTGTCGCGTTTGTTTACGTTAGACCAAAAACGTGCTCACCGTCTCACACCTCAGCCGTTACCAAGGTGAAAATGAAATACGGTTTGAACTGCTTGACTACCCTACTTACTTATCAGATTTAGTCCCAAGTCACTTATTTTTGTTTTTCAATCCAAAAATTGCGCTAGGAGGATAGACATTTTCGTCAAATAAGGTCATTACCTACGTAGACATTATTTTGCTGAGAAAGACGCCGATTACTATTTAGGCGGGTTAAAGAGCACCGCTAGAAGTATATAGACTTCTTCTTCTTAGGGTGTTGTCTTCTTTAGAAGGTTGGATACCATTATCACTATTTTACCTATATCCACCGCTAACCTAAAAAGTTGTACTGACAAACAGCTGAACCACTCTCTCAAGTTGCGCATCCACGACATTTGTCTTCGACCTATGCTACGTTTGCTCTGCATAATCATTTGTAACAGACTATATCTTTCTCCTCTCATAACGTGGCCCAGGTACTGTAGATTTCGGATTTTTGTCTCATTCACAAGCTTTGTCCCTTTTCCTAGTCGTCTGAGTACTTCTTCGTTAATGATTCGGTCTACATACAATATTGTGAGTATTCTTCTGTATAACCGCATTTCGAAGGCTTCTAATTTTTTCAACGATGTTTTATTCAGTGTTGCTGCTGCTATGCCATAGAGGAGAATAGAGTGTGACCTCTTCTGAAGAGGTTTTTTTATCAGCTGTATTGATGTTCTGCAACCAGTATTTGTATTCCACTAAGCGATATGTTCTTGCTCAAGGATGGGAACGTGACCGGAAAGTTCACAGCGTGCTATAAGAAGTAATCACTTTAAAAATCTTTTGTATCTTTGTTTGGTCGGAAACTTTTTATATCACCCTAGTAGTAACTACTCTTTACTACTGTAATTGATTTATACTGATATAAAGATTTCTAGTTCATCTCGACACCGAAAAATTTCCGGACACTATTTTATTAATCAAAAATGTTTATTTTTAAGTGCCCCCTATCAATTAGGAATAGTTATTCTGTGACATATTATTATTACTTTTTTCACGATCTATTTCACTAATAAAATTTCCTTATTATCGTGCTAATTATTTTAAATTGATTTAGTTTATCAGCACTACTACCAGGTTATATTTTTAAAAGTGTAAGCTATTTTCCACTATGTTTTTTAATACTTACTAATATTAACAACTATAACAGACTAGATTATATAATTTCCTGAATTCACCAAACGTTATGTTAACGTGGCATCACCGCAGAAAAGGTGGTGTGCAATGGAATCCTGACGAACACGCGGACCAGTTGCTGCTAGCTATATTCCGGTTACGGACTTATCCCTCTCTTTAGGATGGCGCTGCCACTCACGTAAAAAATACGCGCCAAACTTCTCGATCAGTGCGGTGTAAATCTGGGCTATTTGCCGGATAATTATCACTCGCTATGGAATGGATTACCTGCATAGACAAAAGGTAACGCACACATTCGACCAAGTCATTTCAACAGTTTTATTTAGATGCTTGCATGCATTTTTGTCTGTGATATAGTTATCTAGGTACACAAATATTTAAATTATGAAATATTTCATTAAACTGATCCGGATATAGCGTTTTAAAAACTCTTGATACAAACTGTTAAAAACATGTGCTAACAATAACCGTTGTTATAATAAAATAACACTTTAAATTAGTTTATTTGTAAGGAGGCGATAAAACGACGCTGAAAAGATTATAAACTGATTGCATTTAAACATACAGAGTGATTCACAAATCCTAACGTTAGAATTTGCGACATTTTATATTGCGTGGTTACATTATTTATATTTATATAGCTAGATTAAAGAAACGTATAGCTCATTTCACCAATATACGACGGTATCGGAATAGTCACCAAGACATCGACTTAACGGGCGCACTGTGTTGAAAGATACATTGGTAAATTCCCCTAATATTTAAACACGA
Source organism: Agelastica alni (assembly GCA_950111635.1). NCBI lineage: Eukaryota > Metazoa > Arthropoda > Insecta > Coleoptera > Chrysomelidae > Agelastica > Agelastica alni. The sequence continues at coordinate 28,371,907 of OX467709.1, read as the reverse complement.
AATTTTTTGTTTATTATTATGCTTTTGTTGAAACATTTTATTTTTATTTTTTGCTTTATTGTGAGCAGAAATGGTTAATGCAGCTCTCGATGAGTTTTTTGGTTAGAAATAGGCATATATTTGTTTATGTTAAAAGGGAATGCAACAAAAATAAATTATCGGTACAAGTTTAATAAATATGTTTAATTATATAGTTCTTGGGGTTTTATCAAGCATCAGATTTATAGTCATCATAATCGGAATCACTGTCGTCGTTATCCTCATTCGGATTGTAAATGATAACAGAAGTAACTGCTTTGATGCGGTTTTCACGAACCCACCGTTTCTATATTAAATTTTCACATTTTGTGACACAAACAAATAAAGAGCATTCTTGTTTATAGTGAGTATAATTTCTTAAAAAGACTCGTTCTAGAAATTTTAAATACATCTTTTTCTAATATTTAATCTAAAGAGACATGCCATTTTTTTTACGCATTTTGTACACAATGTAACAAATTTCATTTTTATCTTTCACATTTTTTAAAAATGAGGTTAATTCTGTTTCATCAATACCCATCGCATTACACACATGCTTACGTACAGATAAAACTGGTAGCAACGGACCTCCATTGTTATTTTCCGCAGTAAAATAAGCGTGTACATTCAATATTTATGCATCTACATCTAAAACACGTCGCGGCATTTTCGCAGTCTATTAGGTATACATACACTACTTGAAATTACAATCAGTACTATACGATTTTAATGTAGGTACCCACTACAATTATAACTTAGGATTACTAATTACTTTTCTAGAAATCTAACAAAAATGAATCAAAAAGCCAAATTAAAGCTTAATAGCTTAGTTTATTGATAAAATTTGTTTATTATGTACAATAAATAAAGTCATTAAGAACAGATTTGGTTGCAAAATTAACCGTGCTAACCAATAAAAATATTGACCCTTAAATTTCAAACTAGAAGTCCCTCATAAAATAAAATTCGTTACCTACGAAATTTGTTTAAAAATATTGGGAGAACTTACTTTCATACTTCTTAAATGTACAGTTGAATCCTGTTTATCGAGTTTCTAACGATAATCCGTTACCACCGTATATTCGTGGAATATGCTATAATTTTTATTTTGTCATTAGTTAATTTGTGACAGTTGTGGAAACTTTTTTAGAATTTTTTTAATAACAATCTCGGGGAAGCTTTCATAACGATAAAAAAATTATTATTTAAAAGGCAGCACTACTACTATGTGGTTTCGACGGCAGGCTTAATATTTTTTAATACCATATGTAATTCATTTAAAAGTCCATAAAGATTGATGCAAGGAGAATAAAAATGGGGTATTCAACAAAAAAGGCAAATCGGATACGAAGGACCCAAAAGTGTTTCCTGCGGTAGCAGCGAACAACTGAAAAAATGAATGTGAATATAAAAAATTCGAATTTCCAGCAATTAAGTATGCTATAGCCTTTCCCTAAAATATTTTGTTAGAAGTGTTTTTATGTGGAATTATTTTTTGCTTTTAAAGAAGTTAGATAATAATAAAACGCAACTTTTCGGGATTTTATAATTTTTAGATTATGGATGAAGGCTGAGGAGAAGTGTCACTGCTATATATTTTTTTTAGTTTTAAATATTGGTGAAGGAAAAAAGGCAAACGTGTCCAATATTTGTCGAATTGCAAAATTAACTTAAGTACTTTAAAAATAAAAAATTAAAATGCGACAGCAAGGGCTAAACAGAAATTGTTAATGCAGCTCTCGATGAGTTTTTTGGTTAGAAATAGGCACATATTTAATTATGTTAAAAGGAAATGCAACAAAAATAAATTATCGGCACTAATTTAATAAATATGTTTAATTATGTAGAACTTATGATATTATCAAGATTATCAGATTTATAGCCATCATAATCGAAATCACTGTCGTCGCTATCCTTATTCGGATTGTCAATGATACCAGGATTAACTGCTTTGATGCGGTTTTCACGAACCCACCATTCTTGTATTAAATTTTCAGATTTTGTGACACATTTTTTTCAAATTTTAGGAGTGGCAGTATTAAGTGCTCGTTGCCAGGTATCCAAAACAGCTTCATCACTGTAACCATTAGATACAATGTGATTGTCATGATAAGTTTTGCATATTCCCCAAATATACTCAATGGTATTAAATTGGCAATGATAAGGTGAAAGTCTTAGCACACGACGTCCATAACTGAGTATAACTTGATCCACTTTGTACATTTTTTTTCTTTCGTGTCTTTTAGCTGTCGATAATAATTCCGGCTTGAAGCAATATTGTGAAAATAAAATATTTTCGTTCGTTAACCATTTTTATTTTTTGTACCGTCCAGGAGTTATCTAATACAATGACAGATGGTACATGTAACGATGGTAATAGTTTTTCTTTCAACCATTTCAGAAACATTTCTGTATCCATATTGTCATGATCTTCAGCCGATTTTGATTTTGACGAAAATAAAAGATCTGCCCCATTAACGCTACCATGCTTTCCACCTGCATGTACAATAATGTGTCTTTTTCCTTTACTGTTTGTGTGTTTCTTAGACTTTATGTTATCGTCCTGCCAAATTCTTTTTGTTTCACCTTTAGCAAAAATCCAGATAAACAAATGAAGAGCATTCTTGTTTACAGTGAGTATAATTTCTTTAAAATTCAAATAATTTGTGCATGACTCTGGCTTTTTCACACAAAGCCTTTTGGTTGTCCTCATTTTTAAATTTAAACCCTGTTTGTTTCAAAATTCTCCAAAGACTCGTTCTAGAAATTTCGAATACATTTTTTATTTTACTTTTTCTAATATTAAATCTAAAGAAACATGTTATTTTTTTTCACGCATTTTGCGAATTTCAAATTTGTAACATTCGGGAAAGTCAAGAGTCTTTGGATTAAGCTGGGTTTATATTTTTAAACTTTTTGTTCACTATTTCTATCTTTCAAACTTTTTAAAACTGAGGTTAATTCAGTTTCACCAATACCTATCGCATCACACACACGCTTACGTATAAATAAAATTGGTAGCAACGGAACTATTTTTAAACAACCAATTTTCTTTTTTATAAATATATCTCTAAAAACCACGATTATACAATGTTTTAACAAATTTTATACATCCTGGGATCAAATAAAAATCAATTTATAAACCTTTGTAACTGAATCATCTCCTATACAAGACCACAATTATAACCACAAATGCATCTATTATCGTTACATTTGTCCATAAAAATCTTCTTTTTATTTTATTATAACCTTACTAATGTCAATGTAAACTAACTTTCGTTTTATTCTTTTAAATTTTATTCTTAACTAATTTAGGAAATTTAAAATATATTTTTAATGAATTCTCATATTATAACAATATATATATATATATATATATATATATATATATATATATAATGTGCAAAAAAAAATGCAAAACAGAAAACTGTAATATTATTGCAGTAAACTATAAAGTATTTTAAAGTCCGACAGCGAAAATTAGGTGCGAGAATTATAACTGTTATATTTACCGACATATATTTAATATAGGTATAGGTGGGTCGATTATATATCAGAAAACAAAACACTCCTCTGGCTATTACATCTGATATATAATCGTGTATACTAGCCCATCAAAGGAAGCAAGATATACAGGTGCTTGTTAAGTAAGAGTAAGAGCTGTTAAAAAGTACAGATGTCGTGACTAGAGCTTTTGCGTGGTCCTTCATGTGTATTAAATAGGAGTCGGAGCTTGAATGTGTCTGTTCGAGGAAACCTCCTGATGAGAAACAATTCACTCCGAAACTGGTCCACAGGTGGTTTCTTCGAGCAGATAAATTCAATAGCCCTTTCTCTTACCTAACAAGCACCTGTATATCTTATTTCCTGTGATAGGTATACCTATTGAAAGCAACTTCATGTCCCGTACACAGCTTTGCCGATGATAGTACCCTCCATACCGCTTTCTCTTCCAGGGCCCCTTTATCAGCCCGTGAAACCAGAAATGGACGAGGAAGAAATGTTAACAATATAAATATGGACTTAGCAACAATTCTCGAATGGGGATCCAATAACTTGGTAGAATTCAATGCAAACAAAACACAAGCATGTCTTTTCTCTAGAAAAGCCGATCTCACTGTGCCTAACATAACTTTGTCAGGAGTAACCATACCACTGAAGTCATCCATATCGATGCTTGGTATTACTATCAGCAATAACCTTTCCTGGGAAAATCACGTGAGGTCCATTGCCAAAAGTGCATCCCAAAAACTTGGTTTTTTGTTTCGTGCCAAGAGCTATTTCACCTCCAGTCAGCTGCTTATGATCTATAAGGCACAGATCCGACCTGTACTGGAGTACTGTTCCCATATTTGGAGTGCAGCACCTAAACATATCCTGAAGCTACTGGATTCTGTCCAAAAAAGGGCAATTCGTCTCGTCGGTGATGCCTCGCTTACAAACTCGCTCACTTGTCTGGAACACCGTAGAAAAGTTGGCGATTTGTCTCTATTTTATAGATATTTTCATGGGCGATGCTCTTCTGAAATATCAACAATCGTTCCTCCTTTGGCAGTCTCTTTGAGATTAACCCGTCAAGTTCAGTCTTCACACCACTTCGTGGTCACTTTGGAGACCTGCAGAACATCACTTTCCAAAGACTCATTCATCCAACGAATTGCGAGGCTTTGGAACTCATTGCCTAGGGAGGTGTTCCCCGAGGCATACAACCTCCAGAAATTTAAGAAGAACACCAACTCCTACCTTATTTCCCTTGGTTCCCACGATGTTCTCTGAACATTACAGGATATCCCTTTTCGTGGGAACCAGAACATAAAAAAAGAAAAAAAAAGGTAGTATACACGGTTATATCAGATGTAATTCAATGCCTGTCGCAGGCATATAGCCAGAGGAGTATTATGTTTTCTGATAGATAATCGACCCACTTATACCTATATTAAAAATATGTAGGTAAATACATCAGTTATAATTCTCACACCATATATATATATATATATATATATATATATATATATATATATATATATACAGTAAATCTTGGTACATCTACCCAAGTGTTTTTTCATTTTTATGTAATCCATTTTAATTTAATTTGCCAGTAGATGGCGCCGAAGCGCATTTACTTATGTACCGTATACCGATCGCCATAAAAATTTATTTAGGTACATTTATTGAATACTAAGATTAAGTGGCAATACAACGTTTACCTTGTTCTGCTAGTTGCTTATAATAAAAAATTGTAAGTAAACAGTTTAAATGTATGCCTATTAAAACTTGCATTCATTCCATATGACTGGTATTTCATTGATCGCGCATCGTATAACGTTATGTGCAATACTTAAACAGACAAACATCGTATATTATTAAGCATGATTGATGTCATATTTTAAAACTGTGCGTTTCGTAATGTCGATTTTATTTTAATCTTCATTTTAACGAGTCCTTTCGATATCGATATAATTTGTCATTGGCTGCGCCTAATGAAAAAATTCTAATATTACTGTGATTGATGATGAAGGTTTTTGATCGAAATTTTACACAGGTTTTTTATAACCTAAACTAAAAGTTAACGAATTGTTGTCCCTAACATAGAAGCAAACTAATTTATTTTTCAACACAGTCACCTGCAACGTTTATACACTTGGTATATCGGTGTTTCAAACCGTTTTGAAAAAAATACAGAACTTTGAGCCTTCAGCCATTCATCTACCGCCGACATCACTTCGTTATCATCAGCAACGCGGATTCCACGAAGATGTTATTTTAATTTTGGGAATAAATGGTAGTCGCTGTGAGCCAAATCTGGAAAATAAGGGGGTTGTTTCATTTTAATTGGAAAATTTAAAATTAAAAAATAAGAGTTTAAATTTAACCTAAATAATTTTATTACCCCCATTGTTACTTTCTCGTCTAGTTTGATTTTACAACATTCGATTCACAATCTATGAATTTGAGTTGATAATTGACATACTGAATATTGACATATTGAATAAAAATCACAGGTTTTAAAAAAAGTTTTAAAATTTTTTTAATTTAACCTTTGCTGTTTGCCGAAGCCCTAAATAATGGCTAATAACTTTCATTTATTTCAAAGATTCAGATAGCATAATGGATATCCAAAAATATGTTAAGTTTAATTGTACTACGTTGTTCATGGATTTTTTCTACAAATTGACAGTACGTACTAAGCTTTTTATAAACTTTTTTCTTATAGTTTATTAACAACTTCTTCTCATAAAAGAAATTAAATTCTGTTTTAGTAACAACTAAAGCCATTAGCTTCTTAAAATAAATTTTACCTTACAAAATTTCTTTCAACCCTTCAAAATTGAACTAGCTTAATATCACTTGTAGATAAATGCTCTGATGAAATACTGTTCGGTATTCGTTCACTGAAATTATTTATGTTTGTTATTGTTATCTTCTGCTGTTGATTTCGTGCATAAAATCGCACAAAAATATTTTTCATATAAAAAAATAAAACGCATTTTTGCATACATTTTACGCTTTGCAGTTAATACTCGCAATCCGCAACATAAAAAGTTAGGAGTGTTCACAGATGAAGAACTCTACAAATCTTCCGTTCAAATTTTTGATAGTACCCACATTTTCAAATTTGCAGATGAAATAGAAAAAATAAAAAATAAAACTTAAGTCAAAAATAACTTAACGTGTTTATTGATGATGATAACCTATTGAGAGTAGGTGGTCGTCTCAGAAACTCATGTCTACAATTTCAAAGTAAAGCTTTATTGCCGCACAATTCTAGGTATGTATTGATAATTTTGGATTTTTATAAAATATATTTACATCCAGTTGTACAAACGTTGCATTTTGTGATATTGCAGCAATTTTGGATACTTTCAGCTAAGAGGAGTATCTGAAAAGTTATAGGAAATTGTTGGTAATTATCACCAAAATCTTATCAGCCTTCTATGGAAGATTTACTAAGTTTAAGAGTTTTGCAAATAAATCGACTAAACAGGTGGCAACTATTCCATCAACTTTATCAAAGTTTTTGGAATAGATGGCATAACAAATACCTTCATTCCCTCCAACAACGTACTAAGTGCATGATCCTGCATGTATTGACATCGAAACTATGGTGTCACGTGCCTATTTTTTCCCTTCTACAGTTCATTATAATTGTGTCTCAGATAGTTTCGTATTCCTTAGTTACTCGTAAGTAGGGTTGCATACCGTACTTTTAAAAATTATATCATTCGTTGTAAATAGTGTTGCATACCTTGTAGGGATAGGATTATTGTTTGGTTTACATTTCTGTGTGGATGGGGCTGGATATCCACACGGACGAGTGCGATTCTGGGTTGACGTTTATTCCGTGTCATTTCTTGATTTCCGGCCTAGGAGTGTCATTAGTTGGGTGATAGTCTTCGAAGTCGGGTGTTGGTGAGAATTGTTGGGACGGTGTGTTATTAGCACGTGTTCAGAACCTTCATGGGATTTCTTTCATATCTGGCTGTATTTGGGCCATCTTAATTGGATTTTGAAGAAAAACCACTTAATTTTTAACTTGACCAATCTATCTTACCTACGTTGTTGATATTTTGGATTTTTGGTGTCGAGTTAAAATATCCGCAAGCGGGATTTATTTGAGGGAAGCCATTGCTAATTAGCAGGTGCCGCCCCATAATCAAACCGGCCCCAGGAGTAGGCCACAGGAGTAAGCCACAGGAGTACATGTGAATTCGTATACCCAAAGGTTATCAGTGATTTATTTTTAAATATATAACGCCGTGTCTCATTTTGACACCACGATTAAGTTTTGTTTTAGTTAATCAATATAGTACTTTGTGAATTCGTATACCCAAAGGTTATAAGTGTTTATTTTTAAATATATATAACGCCGTGACTTATTTTGACACCACGATTAAGTTTTGTTTTATTTTATTAATATAGTACATTGTTGGGAACTTATTTTGACACCACGATTAAGTTTTGTTTTAGTTTATTAATATAGTACATTGTTGGAAACTATTTATTGCATTAGATAATATGCCAAAACTAAACTTGGATTAAAATAACCTTCTCAATAATTCTGTATGTCCAAGTAAAAATATATTTTCTTCCTACTTATTTGTAAATATCCTACAATCTTGATATTTTAAATGACAACCATTGTAAAAATATTTTTAAATAAACTCGATTGTTTTGGCAGTGAAAATCTTTATGTAAATAGTTAACGTTTGAATTAGTGTTATTAATGAGTTAATTTATATATGTTTTACTTTTTTTTGGTAACTTGGAAAAGTCTGTTACTCTTACTTCTGTTATGGTTATTTTATAAAGTTGTAAATTCTAAATTTTTGGTTTGTTTTAGCAAGAAAATTTACCATAGCTGTTAATTTTTGACTATATGTGTTATAATTTTATTATTGAACTGTGTACTTCGATTTATTGTGTGAGTAAAGTATTCAATATATTTTAGCTATAATTTTATTTATTTGGTTCACCATAATCTTAGTTGTTTATCGTGTGGCTCTGCTAGTGCCTATAAGACCTAGGGGTTTCCGGCTTGAACCGTTTAAGTATGTGGCGCGGCTCACTTTTATATTTTTTTCTTCTACCCTCTACGGCTGAGCTCGGGCATAATTTGCCAGTAGAGAAACCGCTAGCAGAGTACTCTTTAGAGAACGAAAAGACGTGGCAATGGTTCTTATAAAGAATGAGTCCTTAAAATCACCCCTTGGTGGTATTGTTAAATTATATTTATGAAAGGTAGGAGTGACCGCGTGGTCAATGTTCAAACTAAGGAAAATATTTTGAAGAGATCTTTAATAAAACTATGCTCTTTACCAGACGCTGGAAACAAATACTTAAAATTGTAACTCAATTTTAGGGGGGGGGGAAATGTTTAATTTTTGTTCACTAAAATTATTTATGTTTGTTAATGTTATTATAATTGTTTTCTATCAAAAACTTTGTTTTTGAAACTTAATTTATTTATTAATCACTCAAACATCATATATTCAAATATTCCGCGCATTAATTCAAGTTGAACTACGCACTTTTTTCACGCCCTCACGCAGCAGAACGACGAAGCATTCATTCATTCAAGAAATACGAAATGTTTTACACCAAAATTCGCAGTAATTGCTTATTTAGTTACCGCCGTCGCCAATCGCCTCCGCTTCTACAAAATATAGTGTTAACAACCGCCAATCATTGCTGCTGCTACAAAATATATTCTTTCTTCATAATTTGTATGAAATATCATTTAAACGCAAAAAATGCATTACATACTTTTGATTTTAGTAAATGTAAGTAACATAAAAAAACATGTCAAATTTTAAATCAAAGGGAAGGTTTAAAAATGTTATTATGCTGTTTCCAAGTGGCACCTCTTTAACATCCGCACCTCTTTTTAAAATGTCAAATGGCAACCCCTACCTTCGTTATTTTGTAGGCAATATTATAACCTATTTCAAATTCTTCCGAACTCTTTACGCCGATGATCAAGTCATATTATCGTTATCTGAAGAGGAGTTGCAGGCGATGGTTAATGTTATGCATGCTGCCCTGAAAATCAAAGGGATGAAAATAAATGCAAACAAAACAAAAGTAATGGTTTTTGAAACAGAAGAAAGCATGACAAACTGTAGAGTTTCGATTGAGGGAGAAAGAGTGGCACAGGTAAATTAATTTGTGTACTTGGACAGTGACAGTGTGTATGACAGTGACATTAAGCGAAGGGCATTGGTAGGAATACAAATGAATGGGGCACTGCATAGCTTTATAAATAGCCGGAAAGTGTCAAAAACGGCACGTCTAGCGATGCATAGAGGTGTGTTGGTTTCCAAACTTATGTATGGTAGTGAATGTTGGGTTTGGCAGAAGAAGCATGAAAATAGGATTAATGCTACGGAGATTAATAGTGTGAGAAGTATAGCCGAAGTGACTCGGTTGGATAAAGTAAAGAATAGTGAGATAAGAGAACGCTGTGGTGTAAAAGAAGATGTGGTTACAAAGATAGATAAATAAATGCTTAGATGGTTTGGACACGTAAAAAGGATGGATAAAGGAAGATTGACGGAACAAATTTATAAGGCGAGTGTGAATGGACAAGTTGGTAGAGGTTGACCTCGGAGAACATATCTCAATCAGATCAACATTGTTTTGAAGAAAGGCCAGGTCAAGAGTATGTATGAGAGCACTGATGAAAGTAGAGGAAGCAAAAGATGTGTGTAAGAACCATAGCAAGTGGAAGGAAGTGGTCTCTGCCTACCCCTATGGGAAAAAGGCGTGACTTTATGTATATATGATTGTATGTATGAACTGTTTGTAAAGATTCGCTGGTAATTCGTCTATATTCTTCAGTTATTCTAAGCTTAAGTTCTTTAATGTCTTCGTAAAAAGTTTTGTAAACTGTTTTTAAATAGTACCAAAAAATCAAGTGTTGTTGGATCTGGAGATTTTGCCGGCCATTCTATGAAACCGCTTCTGTCAATCCAATGTTATGGATCGTCTAGCCATTGTCTTACAGCTAGTGCGTTATGTGTTATAGCTCCGTTCCGTTGAAGGTATATATTCCGTATATCTAGCACAGTATTTTCCTGTTTATCAACTTGTTTTTCTAGTGACTGAGTAATAAGTGAATTAATTATATTTTCTAATATTTGTGGGTACAATTCTCCCGTTAGGTTTTGGTCAATAAAAAGTGGTCCAATTATCTAATTTTTTAGAATACCAGCCCTTACATTGATCTTTGCTGGAAACTAGGTATTATCCTGTTAAAACACGTAAGGATTTTCGTCATCCCAGTACCTACAATTATTTTTGCTATTTAAATAAATTGTTGGTTCATTACTGAAACAAATATTTTTAATCAAATTTGCGTTTTCTTGTATGTTTGGGACATTCGATTCTGCGGTCAATTTTAACACTTTGTGTATGAAACCAACAGAAATATTTGTAAGTTTTGATAGTTTTGGAATAGAATAGGTAGGATGATGATGCTGATGATGCTGTAATCGTATCGGAAGACGAGGACAACCTACAGAGACTCTTACACAAGTTCCAAAAAACAGCTGAAGAATTTAATATGCAAATATCCGTCAAGAAAACCAAATCGCTAACAATATCCAAAGAACCGAGAAGATTTAAACTCGCAATCTATGAGCAGAGTGTAGAACAAGTGATGTCCTTTAAATATTTAGGAGCTAATATAACTAGCATTAGAAATATTAAGGAGGAAGTAAAAGCTCAAACAACAAAGGCATCTCTAATCTCAGGATTCTTGAGAGACATAATCTGGAGAAATAAACACATGAGTACCAGAAGTAAGGTTAGAATATATAAGACATGTGTAAGACCGATTATGACATACGCGATAGAGACCAGAGCGGAGAACACGACTACAAAACTACTTCTTACATCAACGGAAATGCGAATTCTTAGATCGATAACTGGCTATACCTTACTTGACCATAAAAGAAGAGAAGAGATAAGGGAAATATGTGAAGTCCAAGACATAGTAAGATGGGCAAGAAACCGAAGAAGAGAATGGAGAGACCATGTTAGCAGAATGCCAAACGACCGGCTGGCAAAAATTGTGAGAGAAAGCGGCCCAACACACCACGCCCAACTGGACGCCCACCAAAAAGATGGTATGATAGCTGGTCTTCATCGTCCCAATTGTTTTTGGGCAACCTTTGAGGCAAACACAGGACGTAGTCCTAACGTAAGAAGAAGAAGAAGGATATATAGCAAAATGACCCAGTACTTCAATTTGTGCATCTTCGCCGAGAACTCTGATATTATTATTTTTTTATTACAAACGGATCCAGTTTCTCCAAATTTCATACCTACCAACTCTATAATTGTCTGGTGGCCTATATTTAAATTAGTATGCCTTTCATTAAAAACTCGAGCTGTTCTTCGAGCGCACTTGTTGAGATGACCGTAAATAAATATTATTTTTATTCGTTTTTGCAGAAAATACACCATTTGACATATTAAAGAAAAAATGGGGGATTTTAAAGGGGTGCCACTTAAAAACAGCTAATTAATATTTTTTAAACCTCTCCCTTGATTTAAAATTCGACGTGTTTTTTATTTTTCTTACATTTACGCAAAATCAAGTTATTTGGACTGGCTGGTTTTGAAATGAAAGGCCCTCCTGGATCAAAGACCTTCTGGTCTTTGGCCAAAGCCATAAATAAGATTTTCACAACTTCTTCTTTACCACCACTCGAGAGGTCCGACGGCAAGACAGCCGTATCTTCCAAAGAAAAAGCGGATCTGCTGGCCGAAATGTTCAGCTCTAACTCAACCCTCGATACCAATGGAAAAAACCCCCAACGATACCTAGAATAAACGCATCAATGCCTGAGGTCACTATCCGCCATCGCACTATCAGGAAAATCCTACGAAATCTTGACTTTAATAAGGCAGTAGGACCAGATGGAATTCCGACAATTGTCCTAAAGACCTGTGCTCAAGAGCTCACCCCAGTTCTCTGTAGACTTTTAAGTTATCATACAGCAAAGAAGTATTTTCGTCCATGTGGAAAAACGCTAAAGTCCAACCGATTCCGAAAAAAGGAAAAAAGACCATTCCTGCAAATTATCGCCCTATTGTATTGCTCTTAGTCATATCCAAAGTTATGGAAAAAGCGATTAACACAGAACTTATCAAATATCTAGAGAAATTTGAGATAATCCATGACAGACAATATGGATTTCGACAACTTCGGTCTACTAGAGATTTGCTGGCTTATGTCACTCAGCTCTGGACAAACACTATTGAAAAGTTTGGTGAATCCCGTGCAATAGCCTTGGATATATCTGAAGCCTTTGACCGCGTTTGGCACCAGGCATTGTTAAGTAAATTATCTGCCTACGGTCTCCCAACCAAACTGCGCCAATGGCTCTTGAGCGTCATGCAAGATCGCTCCTTACATGTGGCAGTTGACGGTATTTCTTCTGATGCGTTTAAAACTAATGCCGGGGTCCCCCAGGGTTCCATCCTGTCCCCCATCTTATTTCTTTTACACATCAACGACCTCTTGAAAACCACCACGAACCCCATTTACAGTTTCGCAGACGATAGCACACTTGTCTCAACTTTCACATCCTATCGATCACTTTCGGTGAATGATACAAATAGACTCAGGCAGAAACAGGTTGATTTCATCAATAGAGATCTTAAAGCAATCGTCGAGTGGGGAACCAACAATCTTGTTCAGTTTAACGCCCAAAAAACACAAAGTGACACGTTTTCAAAGAAAGTGAATTCCTCAAATCATCCCGTCCGCGGCCCACACGATAGGTCTACCCTTTTTGTGACTATTTTCATAAAAAAAAACCCTGTATATTTATTATACCAACTTAATAATGTTTAAACATAAATTAATATCCTGAGATTATTTCCATCTGTGTAATGTAAGAGTATTTTTTTTACAAATACTTTTATGTAGTAAAGAAAGACTGTTTTTTATAGTCCTTTTTTCTTTTTACTGGGCCAATAAGCAACACAAGAGACTCTAATTATGTGCAGCCTTACACCGTTGAATTTTATGTGCCATTCCTATCCTTAACGTTTTTCTTAGTAGCCCGTTTATGGTACATCCAAACAAATCTCATAAATTTCGCAACCAAAACATTCTTTTGCCTTCTGCATTCATCGTCTTTTAATTGTGTTTTTAAGTAATCCGAAATTTTATTGTGGCCGATTTGTCATTTAATTTTCTTAGTTTTGTCGTTATCGAGATACAGGGTGTTGAACTTTTTTTTAAAAAACGAGCTCTCACTGAAAGAAAAAATTAATTGGTGACACCACTGGTTCCCGAAACTAATAAAAAAAATGGTTATTCTAAGTGGCTTTTGGGATTTTGACAGTTATTTTGTTTACTTGCGTATACTAATACTGAAATAACTAATATGCATTTTTTGTATGGATTGGCCAATGGTTATGCTTTATGCCTACTCTACACAATCGGCCGTGATGGGCGATTACATAGTGGGCCATGATGGGTGATACATATTGGACCGTGATTATCACCATCATAGTGATGCTGTTCATACAATCGTGCATCCCACATTTGTTAGTTGGACACTTAAAATTGTTAAATATTGGTATACAACAATATAGTTGAAAAATTCTTGGCTAGAAGTCAGAAGGTCTACTGCGCTTTTAAAAACTTGGAAAAGGTCTATGACAGAGTGATGAGGAGTGAATTGTGGTCGACGTTGTCTATGTATGTGGGGTGAGAGATCGATCGGGTCAGCAGGGAGTACGGTTTAAAAATGAACTATAAAAAAACTAAATACATGGTCATAAGTAAAACCCCATTAAACCATCCTAATACCAACATCAATATCAATTCAGTGTTGGTCGAGAGAGTAAAGCAATATCAGTATCTTGGCACGTGGATCAACGATAGGTATGAACAGACTCAAGAAATCAAATACAGAATCAAAAAGGCTAGAAATGTTTTCTTTAAAATGAAACAACTATTTACTAACCCACACCTAATACTTCAACTACGTCTGAAAATGGTTAAACGTTATGTAATCCCAGTGCTTTTATATGGACTAGAATCATGGACGATCAACAAAGCCACAATGAAAAGCTCCAGGCATTTGAAATGTTGATTTTCCGGCGTGTACCTAAAATATCGTGGATAAAAAAGATTATCAATGAAGTGGTTCTACGCCAAATAGAAAGAGAAATAGAATTGGGGAACTTGATTAAAGCCATAAAACTGAAATATGTTGGTCACATTATGCGTGGAGATAGATACAGTATACTACGACTAATATTGGAGGGCAAGATTGCAGGAAAGAGATCGGTGGGAAGAAGACGTATATCCTGGCTGAAAAATCCAAGGGAGTGGTTTGGATGCACATCCCTCCAGCTTTTCAGAGTCGCAACGTCGAAAGTGAAAATAGCCATAATGATAGCCAACCTCCGTGTAGAGACGGCACCATAAGAAGAAAAATAAGTTATGAAATTTAAATAGTTGTAGTTAGTCTTAGTGAATATCTAAGTGTTTTATAAAACTAAAATTTATTGTGTAAAAGTATTGGAATTAAAATTGTTTTGTTACTGTATCGAGAGTTTAAAATCACCGAACCCAAGAAAGAAGTAATTTCGTAACAATAGTATTCAAGACGGTATTCTTAAAAATGTTGCCTTCTTGAAAAATTCATTTATTCATTCAGTAAATCTATTAAATTTGTTCTTTAAGGATGTGTATAAGATCAAATTACGTAGTACATCTAATTAATCTTTAAACTTAATAAAACGCAGTAAATTGTATACAGCGACATTTCCTGTTAATTATAATGAATTTCTATGATGGATTATTTGAAAAAAAATTTATGATTAATTATTATAAACAAATATTTAACATTGAATTTGACTACCGCGTTTGTAGTCGGAAGAAAATCTGGCAACACCTTAGCCCGCGTAGCGTCCGGACGCTCCGAAAGTTGTGTATTTGAATTTATTTTTTTTGTAATTTAATGGCGCTGGCAGAGCCAAAAGGCCAGATGTTTTGCATTGTTGTTTTATCACTCATAAGTAGGTAATATTCACATTTATAATCAATACAATTATTATACATGATTAAGGTGTTAGTATTTTTCAGACTAAATAATTGATAAAATATTAATCTTTTTTTTAATATTTTTTTTTATTATATTTTTTCATGTCAGATTTACAAGCTTTAATTGCTGGGTAGCACCGCTACTCACAAGGGTATGTTGGTACTTTTTACATAATAATATATAATATTATCACAGTATACATACACCAACTCAATAAGTAGCGAAAGTTCTGGATTTTGCGGGTACCATTTTTGTATGCGCATGTCTGAGACGCCATATTTTTATTGACTGTCATTTGTCATCGATCATCATAATTAAATAAAAGTTAAAACTATGTTACCACAAAATAAACATTGTAGTTTAATAATAGATGAAATGTAAAAATCTTTTTTATATTTTAATACTGGATCTGAGGAAATAATTGGTTTATGTGATACCGGCACTGACAAAAAAGAAAAATTGGAGGCAAAACATACTTTGGTAATGATGATAAGAGGCCACTTTCGTATTTCTTTGTTGAGTCAGAGTTTGAGGCTGAAAGATTAGTAACTGTTGTAAAAAACGTTGTTAATAAATTATTTGACTGTGGCTTAACTGTGGATCAAATTTTATGAAATTATGTAAAATACTTGGGGTTACTACATTAAGTCCAGAATTTCAAAAAGGCAATAATAAGGTTGTATACATATTTAATCCCTGTCACTTAATTAAAGCTTTTAGAAACAATTTAATTAATAATGTTTTTTCTTATGATAATAAGAAAACATCCTTGATATTTGTGAAAAGTTTTTATGACCATGACATAAAACAATTTTTTAGATGTGCTCCCAAACTTACAAATTCTCACATAAATCCAACGAGTTTTGAAAAAATGCGTGTTAAACTTGCAACTCAAGTATTAAGTAATACTGTTTCAAGTGCAATGAATACGTTTGTTAGTTTAGGAATACAAATAAGCTTTTTGATATGCTGAATTCAGTGGACTTATGATTTTAAATATTTACGATGTAGAAGAATCAAACAAGATTGTCTTGAAAGTTTCTTCGGTTCTAACAGACAACAAGGTGGTTATTCAATCAACCCCACTCCAATACAATTTCAAAGAGCATTCAAAAAATTATTTTGCCGAACTTTTTTACACTCTAACAATATGAATTGTATAATGACATGGATGAATTATTTTTAAATTTAACATCTATGCAGCATGAGGAAAAACAAATTCAACCTCGGCCACCTAAAGCCAGTATATCAATAAAAGCTGTATCACTTCCAGATACTGATTATCGTCAAGAACCAGCCATTATGCAATTTTTTTTTTAATTATGTATGTGGATATTTGATTAAAAAATGTTTAAATGTTCATACTTGTAATACTTGTTTTAGTTATTCTCTTGAAGTCACAGATTTAGATATTGGTCATTTATTAACCTATTTTAAGGCATATACTAATAATACGGATACTTTTGGAGGTTTAAGAGCTCCAAGCGAAAAGTTTGTAGAGTACATTTATAAATTATAAATTGTATTTACTATTTCATATGAGGATATTTTGACAGAAAAGCATATTTCACATTCATTGCTATGGGAGATATTCTGTGTTTGTGTTGCAACATTACCTAAATACAGATTAATAAAGAGAGATAGAGATATGATGATTTCTATTTTAATACCTACTATATCCTCCTTCCTGTTTTTTAATACGTCAATTAATAGCAGTACTTATTTTATTATCACATATTAAAATTATTTTGTGTCACAATGTTCTAAAAAAATGAAACACTAGATGTTTTTATTGCTTGAAGGTGTAAATTACATCTGCTTACATTTTAATAACTGGTGTAAAATTAATCTCACACTTCCAAAACTGCATGTATTTAAATATATAAATAAAAATAAATGAATTTACAGAAATACCTACCCTTATTTCCAAGAAAATGGTGTGATATTATAAATACTGTTATCCTCCAGAGTCAGTAGGTTTTCGAGATTTATAGGGAATTCTACATCATATGTAATTAAATTTTGATACATTGCATCTATTTCTAAAGTATTTAAAGGACATTCTAATATAACATGTTTGTGTTTCATCACAAATGCATAAATCACCAATTACTAAACCTATTTTAAATTTAAAAGCTAGGTATAAGGCATGATTAGATATTTCAATTTATAACCCTAAAATTTTGACAGTCATGGATACTACTACTGACGCACATAAAAATGTTAATGTAATAATATTAATATTTATCTCAGTAATATTAATGTGTTGATAATATGTTGTATATTTTATGTTATATATTATTTATTAAATAAAAATGTATTTTCATATGATACGAGTTTTACATATTAATTTCAAATGGAAAGGGAAATAAAGAGTACGTTAATACCGACAAGCTGCCGTGCGATGTTGTCAGATTTTTATATCGCAACTATCTACACCGGTAGTGAGTTCAGAACGAATAATTTCGTGAACTTCAAAACAAAATATTTCTCCGCATTTATTGGAAACCAACCCCGCTTGTTTTTGGGCAAATCGTCTGAAACGTACAAGTTTTATAGAAGAACATAAATTTTTCGATTCTTTTAAAAATTATTCCACTTCCGGTAAAAATAACGTTGAGTAAATGGTGACTTTAAAATGAATTATTTCGCTTAAATTATCGGAAAGGTACCTATTACTTCATCTTGATCGATGCAGAATCATTTAATCTTATAAAATATTTTAAATTCAGGCAGCCATCTAAAAATTCATAAATGTTACACACATCCTTAAGTAAACAATGATCTTTCCCATTTAATAATTCTGGATCGCAGAGAGCACCGTGTTGTAATTAGAACATAAATTAATCCTGAAGTAAATCTTATTTCTTACTGTTTAAACTTTGATATTCCTTAGAGATAACCACGTATTTAATATTATCCATGGAAGTTTGAGAGAGATTTTTGTTGTTATTTCTAAAACTTTGTTCTATGGATCAAAGCGTCCTACTGTCGTAGTCAGTAAGTTAATAATTTCTATGTAATTTTTCATGATTTGGTAAGAATTTTTAATGCAAAGAAGGAGCCCTTTTTCTTGTTGGCTTATTATAGTAATCAGTCGTGTAAAAACTAAATCTTTATAGGCCAGGAAGTAAAGATTTTTTCCAGATACAGAAAAATTAGCAAATAAACTATACAGGGTTTTAAAGTATAAAATATGTGACAAAATTATAGTAAATGTAACTCAAAATTATTGTTCATAACAAAATTTTTCTTCTTTAGTACCATCAGAACGTTGGTCACCAACAAGGCTATCCTCACTCTGCCGACGGCAAGTCTGAACAGTGAGCTTGAGTTGAGTTTATACTAGTCACGTAGATTCTTAAGCCATGTGCTTTTCTGCGATCCGGCTTTCTTTTACCATAAATTTTTCACCACATGATGTTCTGCAGTAATCGGTACTTTTTGCCTCTCATAACATGCCCAAAATATTGCAGTTTCCTACTTTTGATGGTGGTAAGAATTTCGGTGGATTTATTCAGACGTTGGAGTATTACCAAGTTGGATACTTTTTCCATCCATGAAACTTTTAATATTTTTCTGTAAGCCCACATCTTAAAGGCTTTAAGTCGTTATTCTTCGTACTTGTTTATAGTCCAGGCTTCCATACCGTATAGCAGGGTGGAGAAAACATAACATCTGAGAAGTCGGATTCTTAGAGTTAACTTTGGATCTCTACAGCACAAGACCCTACTCATGTTTTTAAATGCTGCTCGAGCCTGTTCAATCCTTGATTTCACTTCAGCGCTGTTAGTAATTATGCTGCCTCATAAAAATTGTACAGCTCAAAGTTTTATCGACGCCTTCACACACCATTTTCACGAATTCCGCCAAATATTCTCCTTAGTACTTTCCTTTCAAATATTTGAATTAGGATTGTATCGGATTTTTGTACCGCGGCTTAGATTTTGACTTCTTAAGTGTTTTCGTAATCCATAGTAACATTTATTTGCCAGTAGAATGAGGTGCTTGATTTCTTCGCTTTCAGAGTTTTCACATGTTACGGTGGATCCAAAGTACCTAAACTAGCGGGTAGCTGCAAAGTTATAATCTGCTACTGTAAAGTTTTGTCCAACTTTACGTATTCTTTCCTGCGTGGAGGATACCATTAGCTTAGTCTTGTCCTTGTTTATAGTGAGACCAATCTCTCTGGTTGCTGCGGTAAAAGACATGGTTACTTCTTTTGAGGTGCGTGCTGAGCGGCATGCTATATCTACATCGTCAGCGTATGCGAGTAGTTGCACTGATTTATAAAAGATTGTGCCCAACAATTGTAGGAGAAAAGTGCTATGAATGGGACACAGAAGATATCTTCTATTTAAGTCACTTTTATAGCTTTTCATTGTTAGGTACAGATGGGGATGTATGCCCACTCAATTTAAAAAATAGTTTTGCCTTGGGACTGCACACGTGCCACGTGTTAGTTAAATATATTGGTTTACGGCATCATCACGTAAAATTATTCTTTAAGCATTCTTCTTCTTCTTCCAGTGCCTGTCCGTTACCGGACGTTGGCGATCATTCTGGCAATAATCATTTTATCAACTGCTGCCATAAATAGACCCGTGGTAAAGGTTACAAACCAAGTTCTCAGGTTTTAAAGCTATGTGATTCTTCTTCTGCCTGGTCCTCTCTTTCCAAGCACCTTTCCCTGTAGGTTAAGCTGCAACAGACCGTATCTTTCGCCGTTTCTCATGATGTGTCCTAAATATTCCAATTTCCGACTTTTGACTGTACGCATGATTTTCATTTCCTTGTTTAAGAATTAAACGTGAATAAATAATTACACCTGGAAAAAAAAAAAAAATATTAATAGTAAATGTTCCTAAGGCACTCCTGAACAATTTCTAACATTTTTGGATGCTACAAAGGTAAAATGTTTTTTTTACAATTTTTTATTTAAAAAATTATGAATGGGACATTTAGTTACGCCATAAATGGGATAATGCCAACAAAAACATTATCATTCGATTCCGCACAGTTCCATGTACTAGTGACATTCGAACAGCAGTTACACCCAAAGCTATAAGGCCCTTTCCAAAAGTTCCAGAGAGAAAAAACACAAAAAATATAGGACGGAAAAGGGGAAGTACAAAAGTCTTAACTGACACTGGTGAAAAAAGAATACTTGAAGAAGCACATATCGAAAAGTTACGGAAGCTAAATATAACAAAAAAAAGTAAAAAACAGTGAGGAAAATTTTCGACGAAACTAGCAGCAGCGACTCCGAGGATGAGAACATGGAGTTTATTGATACATTTACATATCGGAAAATTTTAATACTGATGAGGATTGCACCTCAGATTTTAGTATTGAAGGAACATCAAGTTTGGAAGAGAATGACTTTGTTATTGTTGATTGTTCCACAAAGAAAAATAAACTATG
The DNA here is from genome assembly GCA_950111635.1 of Agelastica alni. NCBI lineage: Eukaryota > Metazoa > Arthropoda > Insecta > Coleoptera > Chrysomelidae > Agelastica > Agelastica alni. The sequence goes on along the minus strand of OX467709.1, from coordinate 28,350,893 downwards.
ATATATAGGACGCATTCAATCAAAATAAGAATTGCAAGTTAAATTTCTAAGAAGATTTGGTAATTCGAATGGGTTTTATTATCCACTAAAAGAAGATATTAGTAACTTTGGAAGACAACGTGTAAAAAAAATTTTGTATCCTTAGTTAGTAAAGTAATAGTTTTGTTCGTATATATGAAAATATTTAGCTCAAGTGGATTTTTTTAAGCGTCCCATTCAAAACCCTGTTGCATTGAATAGGACAAATTACGCTATTTTTGTTATAAATAAATAAAACTTTTGGATTATCTTACCTTTTACCTTGTTTTTAAATCTATACCAAATAATCTTGTAATAAAAAAGAGAAGAAAGCATGACAAACTGTGGAGTTTCGATTGAGGGAGAAAGAGTGAAACAAATAAATGAATTTGTGTACTTGGGTTCAAAGTTTACGAGAGATGGAAAGTATGACAGTGACATTGAGCAAAGGGTGTTGGCAGAAAAAAAAATGAATGGGGCACTGCATAGCTTTATGAATAGCCAGAAAGTGTCAACAAAGTCACGTCTGGCTGTGCATAGAGGTGTGTTGGTTCCTACACTTATGTATGATAGTGAATGTTGGGTTTGGCGGAAAAAGCATGGAAATAAGATTATTGCTGCGTAGATGAGTAGTCTGAGAAGAATAGCCGGAGTAACTCGGTTGGATAAACTAAAGAATAGTGAGATAAGAGAACGCTGTGGTGTAAAAGAAGATGTGGTTACAAAGATAGATAAAGGAATGCTTAAATGGTTTGGACACGTAGAAAGAATGGATAAAGAAAGATTAACGAACCAAATTTATAAGGCGAGTGTGAATGGACAAGTCGGTAGAGGTCGACCTCGGAGAACATATCTTGATCAGATCAACATTGTTTTGAAGAAAGGCAAGGTGAAGAGTACTAACAACCGACGAGCTTGTATAAGAGCACTGATGAAAGTAGAGGAAGCAAAATATTTGTGTAAGAACCATAGCAAGTGGAAGGAAGTGGTCTCTGCCTACCCCTATGGGAAAAAGGCGTGACTTTATGTATGTATGTTTAAATGGGACACTTTTGTTTAACTCCTAACCAAAAGTGTCCCATTTATACCCCTTTTCTGCTACGTTTTAAATTCGGTGGATAGATTATTTTGTATTCACAATGCTTGACATGGTCATCGTATATTCGTGAAATATGCTAATTTTTTATGCGGTTGAAATAATCATCTTTTAAGCCCTATTCACTGGCCTATTGGATTGTATAACATGACTTTAGACGAGACTCTTTTAACTTACAACCTTTTATTAATTTCATATTAATTTTGAGAATCTATGAATTAAAAAACAAACGTGCACAATAAAAAGTTTTGTATCGCTTATAATAAAACGCCACTGTCTTCGCAAATCTGTGCGCTTTAAGTAATTCCGTGCACGCTTTAAAGGGATAAAAGATAACAAAGTTTGGTGGTACAATTAACAAAAAGGATACAAAGTTAAAAACGAACGAATTGTGTAACTAACTGCGAACTTTTGTAAAAAACCTAAACGTCGCGTCGCCAACAAAGGGACGGCTATTCTTTTGATAGATCGACAATAATTGATGAGCGTATTTTATATGATTCAGCATTCCTCGGATCATTTTTCAGTTAGTTATGAATGTAAGCTTGTAGAATGTTGCTGCTTTAGACCATCAAAAGCTTTCGGTTATACCAAGTTTGACAATTAAGTTCTAGGATTCGTTGCCATAGAGATACACTAACAATTAAAATGTTACTTATGATTGTAGTGCTATTAGGGCACTTAACTTTAACTGGACTTATTATCTCTGAACACTTCGTATCGGTGTAGATTGCGTAATTCCACAAAAAAATATATACAAACTGAAATGCGCGTGAACAAATTAACAAAAATTGACATGTCAGATTCAGTATTTATTTTCTCCACGATCATCACAGAATTTGCTAATTCTGAAATGAAATTTGATTACAGAATGCTGGAATTCTCTCTCTTGAGATTGAAGAAATATTCTGCAACACCTCTGCCCCCATGCAATTCAAATGTATTTACATTCTCTCTCTTGTATTAGAATAATATTCTCACACTGGTTAGCAATAACAACATTAGCCTTGACGCAGTCGATTGTCACCGTAGTGGCAATTTTCAATAGTGTCAAAACTATTTCTGTCACGTTTTCATTCGAAAATATAAAAAGTATCATGAATTTATCCAGTTATTTATAAAAAAATTTGATCGTGGAGAAAGTATAGTCTGCTACTCGGTTAGAAAGAAAATTCGTGATGTTTGTGGTTCCACCCGCTCGCCTTCGGCTCGCTCTCGGAACTTTCTACTCGCATCGAATTTTCATTCTAACCTTGTTACAGAATATACTATTACGAAATATTTCCATGAAACTATACATAATAACCACAGAACTAACAGGTTTATGAGGATAATGAACACTTTATTTCTGATATGGCAACGGTACGTGAAATGAGAGGTGTTGTTATAATTGTTAAGAAAAGTAAATAAGCCCGGTTTAAGGCAACAAACAGATCATAAATTAATGATCTACTAAGGCGGTGTTCCGCAAACTTTTTGTGATTAATGTACATCTAGGAAATGGGGATATTTTGGAGGTACACCATAAATGAAAAATCAATTTTAAATTATCAACAAACTTAACTATAATAAAAAAAGTATTTAATGCGAAGTATAAGCCTGTTTAATTAAGCAAAGGAGGTTTAAATTTTAAATTTCAATCAGTTCTTCCTGCTCATTTATTGGTGAGTGTCCAAAAGGAATGCTTTCTAAGAATGGATTTCGAACCTAGTCCGTAGGTTGCAAATCACCCTTAGTCACAAACTGAGCTGCATCAATGTGGACGCGCAACTCATAGCGCGATTTTTACCATCGAGAGTAGAAGAAGTGACATGTTGAACTGACCCGGTTCGGTGTAGGGAAGGGTTCAGTTAGAAGTAGCGCTGGAATAAAAGAGATATTAAGGTTTGTCAGACCAAAGTTGTTATTCATGTGTTACTTGGTTATCAAGTCCCTGCACCACGTCAAGGTGTAACACCACAGCAGGGGTCAACGATGGCTGTCGGTAGACCGAGAGGGCTCGGGGGGCGAGGATCCCTCTTACTGAAAGTTATGATTTAAAATTAATTACCGACAGTCATCGAGTGGTCAAAGACCAAGTCATTACGAATGTGTTACTACATTCTAACAATTTCTCACGTAGAGCCAAAAGACACCTAAGGTTTTTGTGTTTCATAATCAAAACCTGCACTTTTTTTCTGAATCGGCTGCCGCGTGGTGGGTGGCGGGAGGCCTCCGTCCCCGCATCATACGCCCGCAGCCCGCTCCAAATGGAACAAAATGCCTCGCTCGTGTGATTTTCAGCTGTGTAGGTATTTTTCTTTCGTCCATTTATTTAACTCTATAAGATAACCTCATTTCTCCGAGGCACCAGAGACAAGTGCAGACAGGCAAGTGCCCTCATTGGGGAGTCTTACCGAGAGGGCCTAGCCAGAAGCATACGTCACTAAATAGGAAGGATGCCAGACTGGCAGTACACATACTGACCAGTCATGGTACCATAAGATATCACATGCACAATCTGGGGCTGGCTAACATCCAGAGGAGGAAACCAGCTTGCATATCCTTAGTCAATGCCCGGCGTACGCCAGACTAAGGCTGACTGTGCTAAGCCCATAATTAATATATCAGTATATTCTACTTCTAGAATGTTCGACACTTTCTTTCTCCTTAGATAGAAGTACAAGATCCTGAAAGCTGCGTTGTGTCTGGTTATGTATTATAATAGCATGAACGGGATATACCAATAGTACGTGCTTTAGGGCTTCTGATTGTGCTCTACACGCTCCGCAGGTGATGTTAACATCCTGCTTCAGTATAGAACATATGACTTAATCCTCTCATACCATCATAAAACCCTACATTTCAAACTTTAAATCTTAGAATGGCGAACGTAAGCTCCTTAGATAGGTTAGAACGACAATAATTTATCACAAAAATGTCTAAAATTATCGAAATTAAGGAACTTAAACTGAAACAGGACCAATACCAGTACCAACTGAAAAACTGCATTGACAGGAGTATATTACAGACTCAATCTGTTGACATCTTTAATAAAGAGATCTCACAGCAAATTCCAGAAAAAGCACAAAAAGTGGCAGGTAAAAAGAAAAAAGAGAAACATATACTTTTGAAAGAAACTATAAATCTTATTCAGAAACGCAAGACAGTAGACGCAGACACGAAAAGTCGCATAAAAATTCTTCTTCTTTCATGTGCCCTATCTGGTCTCCCGAATGTTGGCTATCACTCTGGCTAGAGCATTTCAATTTTCTGCTAAGTGTATGAGTTCTCCTACTAAACGTATATTTGTCCATTCACAAATGTTCTTTAACCATGACTGTTGCCTGCTTCCAGGTCATAATTTGAAGTAGTTAATGTTTATCTCCTATTAGTATGTGACCAAGGTATGCAATTTTGCGGCATTTTATGGTGGTCATTAATTGCCTGTCAGTTTTAGCCCTTCTGAGGACTTCCTCATTTGTTACATGGCCCGCCCAAGGTATGCGCAGCATCCTCCTGTGCAGCCACATCTCAAATCCCTCTAGTCAGTTCATTGTACTGATCTTGAGTGTCCACGTCACCGTACCATACAACAGTATTAAACATATATAACATTCAGTCATCCGTTGTCTTAGCTTAAGGTTCAAATCATTATTGCAAAGAAGCGGTCTCATTTTATTAAACGCTGCGCGCGCCATCTCTATTCTGCTTTTTATTTCTCTATCAGGATCCAGTGTTTCCGTTATAATGCTTCCGAGATATTTAAACTTTGTGACACGTTCTAATGGGGTATCATCGTGGTTTAGATCGACGTTATTCTGTACCGTACGACTCATTACCATGAATTTTGTTTTATTAGCGTTGATATTCAAGCCGTATCTTTTTCCAACTGTGTTAATCCTGTTTAGCAATGTTTGTAGATTTTCTATTGTGTCTGATAGTATTTCCGTGTCATTAGTATATCTAATTGTTGCTATGGGTAAGGCATTAATTTTAATTCCGCAGTGTCCCAGTTCTTCAAGAGCTTCTTTCAATATTTGGTCGGAATAGAGGTTAAAAAGCAGTGGAGAAAGTATACATCCCTGCCTTACTCCTTTTTGTATTGCAATATCGTCTGTTGGTATATTACCTACTCTTGCACTTGCTCTTTGTCCCCAATACAGATTCTTTATCAGTTGAATATCCTGTCTATCTAATCCCTTTTCTTTTAACATTGCCAGAAGATTATCATGGTGAATTCGGTCGAACGCTTTTTTATAATCCATAAAGCATATGAACACATCCCTACGTTGATATCGGCATTTCTGTAGCATCACGTTGATTCAGAACAGTGTCTCCCTTGTACCAAACGCATTTCTGAAGCCGAACTGTTATTGATCTAGACCTTTTTCGCATTTACTTTTAATATGTGCATGAGTTATACGCAGGAATATTTTCAGCATGTGTGACATGAGACTTATTAGTCTATAGTCGCTACATTGTTTTGGATGTAGCTTCTTAGGTAAGGTAATAAATGTAGACTTTTGCCAATCACGCGGGATGTCACCTGTTTCGTTTATCTTATTAAATAACATTGTTATTAATTCCATATTGTCTTAATTGATTAATCTGATTGCTTCCATCGGTAATCCATCTGGCCCACCTCCTTTCTATTTTTGGCGATTAAGATGGCGTGCATGACTTCGGATTTTAATATTTTGGATCCTTCTTCGTTATATGTTTAATACCTCATCTCTTTTACTGTTGAATGACTCAGTAATGTAATCTTCCCATGTAGTCCTTATATAGAAATTACTGAAATAAATAAAACTATAACGAAGCAAATAAGACTCGAAACAAGAAAATATAAAAAACAACAAATTAAAAAGACGTTGCGAGATGAAAAGAGTTTAAAAAGGCTAGAAGAGAATTTTGCAGTCGAGTCCACATTACAAAACTTGTAAACGAGAATAACATCGAAGTCACAAGAACGAAAGAAATGAAAAAAAAAACAGAAGACTTCTATCGATCACTTTATAAAAGCAAAGTCGCTTCACTACGAGGTGAATCAAACGAAAGAAGATACTTAATGTGGACTCCGAAGAAATCCCAGATATAACTAGTGGAGAGATTAAAACAGCTATGCCAAAAATGCCAAAAGGAAGAGCAGCAGGAGAAGATGGAGGAGGAGAAGATGGGATCATATTGGAAATGTTGATATACGGAGGTGAGACTGTAATCGATCTCCTAAAGATACTTTATAATAAGTGCCTCCAAGAAGGTAATGTAACTGAGGACTGGAAAAGTGCATTGGTAGTGTTCCTTTTCAAAAAGGCAAGGAAACAAAACTTAGTAATTACAGACCAAATAGTTTGATATCTGTCATGTATAAAGTGTTCGTAAAAATAATAACAGAAAGACTAACCAAAAAAACTCGACGGCTATCAGCCCAAGGAGCAAGCCGGTTTCAGAAAAGGATTTAGCACTTTGGATCATCTGCAAGTTATAAATACAATCATAGAAAAGGTAAATAAATACAACCTTTCTCTTTGGATGGCTTTTGTCGATTTTGAAAAAGCGTTCGACTTCATCGAAACATCGAAGGATCTCGAAGGATATCATCGGCATGGTCAACTTTTGCAAGGCTTAGAGATGTCTTTTATTCAGATCTCCCAAACACTTTCAAAACACCGTGAACCGTGAACTTGTAAGAGAAACAGAGAACGACCCCAGACCAGATGGACAGACGATGTCAAGAGACTGATTGGAAATAGCTAGATGAGGCGAACACAAGACCAAGAGGAGTGGCAACTATTAGGGGAGGCGTATGTCCGACGATGGACGACTAGCTGACAATGATGATGATGATACAAACAGTAAAAATAGTAACCCTCGTATCTCGTATCGATTGTTACGAATTTTCATGGAATACTTTATTTAGTAACTCTGTTTTTTTAAGTTCAAAATCCCTTGAGGTTTTAAAGATAAACGAAATTTTATATACATTTAAAAGCAAAAATAAATAGCTTTTGTTACCAAAAAACTAAGAGGAAATTGTATGGAAATTAATGAGAGATTATTTTTTAATCCGAATAAAGAAAAAAACTAATCTTAAGAAAGATTAGTTTTTAGATGAACAAACTATACTTACTGTATAATTTATTGTTTGCGTTTTATCTCGGGCTTAATTATATTTCTGCTTTTGTTTCCTGCGAGAATGTAAGAAACTACGTATCGATCAATGTATACGGGATGTGGCTTTTTAAATTTATACAGAAACACCATAAAACTTTTAGTTCGAATCGTTTTATTTTTTTTTTGGCTTTAGGGTTTAGCCAATACAGCCAGAAACTAATGAAGAAAAAGTCTTGATTGTCCGGTTTTTTTATAAAAATGTGTAAAATGAAAAACAAGTCACATTCTTAAGGACAACAGGATTGTATCACAAGGGTCACTCTCTTCTCGTCCAGGGGTCGTTTAGGGCATTTTTTCAAAGACGATTACAAGGTGGACCATGGTGGAGTTAGGTAAATAATACAATAGAAAAGACATTAATGGCCACAACGCTTAGATAAAACAAGCCGTCTAGTGTCGTTAGACCCTCGATAAAAATGAAGTTTCTTACACTATTCGACAAATATTTTTTTTATATATAAATTTTGATCGAGTTATTTTGCAAAAAAAATAATAACTATATGTACTGTTTGCGCAGTTCTTAATTTTATAATGTACATTAAGTGCCTTCCTCTCCTCCTATGGCAAAAATTTATACAGGGTGTTTCATTAATAACTACAAATTGAGAACACTTGGGTGATAAAAAAAAACGCTTTTTGGTGCTGGAAAATGTTGAAAAATCCAGTCACGCGGTAGCGTGTCAAGCCAAGTTCAAGCTAACAGAATCGCGAGCGGTACCGTGTGTAATATTACACGAACCATTTGAAGCCACTTTTGACCCCCTCCTAACTCAAAAACTATTACACATAAACATGTCAAATTTGGCTCATATATTGAGACTTGCAAGATACATATGTGTTCCAAATTTCATATACACACCTCAAACAGTTATTTGGATATTAACGTACAAAAATCGTCATTTTTATCACTGACTGACCTATAGATCAAAACTCTAACCCAGTTCCAGATGACCTAGAAAGTATAAATTTGGCATCCAGCAATTTGTCCAACTGGAGAAGCTGTTAAGGTTTCCTTGGCAAGAGGCTCACTAGCCTTTTCGCCTGTCTTTGTCCTGGCACTTTTTTTCCAGTGAGATTTTATTTCATCTGTTTCCTAGCGTCGAACCTCTTCTTTCAAGTGGGCCTTGAAGAGTCCACAGAAGGGTTCTGGGCCAAAAAACTGTGTATTTGCCCCTTCCTTGGCAGGGCAATCTGCTTCCTTGTTAACTCTAACTCCCCTGTGACCTGAAACTAACATAAAAGTGACCTGGTTGAACCAGTTGTCTCAGGGATTGTTTACAGTCCCAAGTCCCAAGACTTTAGAGCTTTTATTGCTGCTTGGTTATCTGATAAAATATAGATTTTTGCCCTTCAGGTGACCCTTTCAAAGAACTTCCAGGCACATATCTCTATAGCACGTAATTCTAGGACAATATCTTCCAAAATCTTCAAATGTCCAATCCGATTTCTTGCTTTAAAATGTATTGTCTGGCTTAGTCTGAAGGAACTGATTGATGCTTCTTTCATTACACAAAAGTGCAATGGTGAAAGGTTCAGCATTACCTCTACGGCTGCAGTGGGGCAAGTGAATATTGACCCTGTGATTCTCAGACAAGCAAGCCGCTGCACTTCCTGCATTTTGACTTGAGCCGAAATTTGTTGCATTTTTGGCCACCATATCAATGAAGCATAGGTGACCATGAAATGGATGATGGTTTGGTATGACCAGTAGATCCTTTGTGGTTTAAGACCCCATGTCTTGCCAAAGACTCTGTGGCATGACCAGCTTGCTGCTATAGTTTTGGATCGGGAGTTGTTATAGTATATTTTATTAGGAGTCGATAAAATAGGCTTTTTCCATACAAGCACGGAAAAAGCATTTATGGTCGTGTAATAAACGATATTTTTTATTATATCTACCTAAAAACCACAAATTGTTGGGATATTATCACTAAAAACATCAAAACATTGTCAAAAAATAAGCGTTATTTACCCCGTTGCTATGAAAATAAACAAAAAATTTGCGATTATTAGAAAACTGTCAATAACATATTATTTTATTTTGATATGCAGGTAGGCAGCTGATGACATTAGTGCACCGTAAAATTTTCCGTGCGGGCGTACGGAAAAAGCCCACAATAGGCATGTAAATATAGTGTTTTCAGGTAGGTGTAATAAAAATTCTTTTTTCCATACACGGGGAAATTATACCAAACTTCGATAATAGTGAACTGGTTAAAATCATCAATGGCTGGTGTTAAATAGTTTTATTTGACAGTGAATATTTCTCTTTTCAAAATATACCATGCACTTGTAGCACCAATGAATTGTCTTTTTTCGTAAATTCACCCTTTTTAACTGCATAATTTGTAAGAATACAAATTCCGAAATAATTCAAATGTCGTTTCGATCTTAAGTAGAAGAATATCGACCGTACTTGACAGTCGCTTAAATGATACTGTGAATTAATAAAAAAATCCGATTTTACGTACGTTAGCGCTTAGGGACGGCTCGAGACTAATTCAATTAGAACAAATACTGCAATTATGAGACAGCAGCATTCACAATATCCAAAAAAGTTGAATGTATGTACTGGGATTTTGTGAAATAATATTGTTGGTTCATTTTTTCTAACTAATAACTTGACTAAAAAATAATAATAAATCGACTTTATTTAACAAATGTACAAACATTTGCCCAGAAAGCTAGATAGCTTCTCTTAAACTCTTAACCTTTTCAGTTTACAAATTGAAACAACACAAAAACAAATAAAATAAAAAAAAGCATAATATTAATCAGTAGTATAAAAAAATGAAGAAAATAGTAAATATTTTATTTTAAAATCTATGGCAATCTATGGGTGTATGGCAATATTTTTTGTGTGCTCATAACGCTAACATTTGCCCCTTTGGCCTTGGTGGTTCAAATTTTATTCGCCGGAAAATCAGCGATTCTATGCTATCGAAACTAAAATTTCCAAAATACACAGAGTAATTTTGAATATTTCTGCTACCATGTACAATGATATGCCAGCACAAGCAAACTTGCTAGGATTTCAAAATAATGTTTTAAAAATTTATTACATTTTAAATGATTTAAGCCAAAAAGAGATAAAAGTAATTAAATATTGATAGGGCATAGTTGATTTTTAATGAGTTGATCCAAAAAACAATACCAAAATGTCAGTAATCGCTTTAGCAATGCTTACCGACAAAGAACAAATCAAAATTTACATGTAATGGCAAAATTCCCGATTTTTTATAACAACATTTTTCCGGACATTATGCTGGTAAAAGGAATACCATTGAATGTCCCCCCAGATCACCAGATATAGTACCATTACCCTTTTTTATGGGGTCATTTGAAAAGTGTTATTTATAAAACGAAACCTACTTCTTTAGAAGACCTTTGTTACCGAATATTAATATCATGTGGTAAAATAACCGCGGAAATGCAATAGAATGTTCAAGAAAATATTGAACAAAGATGCTATCATTATATGGAATGGTTCATTAATGAATAGTTCTTTGAACTTTTTTTTTCATTCATTTTACCAAAAAGGTTTTTTTAGATTAATTTTGAAACAGAATAAAAAATGTTTGGCATATTTGTGCCACCTAACCCCTGTGCCATTTAAGATTTTTAAAATGGTTGCCGTTTTGTTTAAGGGGATAATTCACTAATATGGGTCAAAAGCAAAGCAAAATCTACCTTGTCCGGGGTTTTTTGAAAAATACTTCTCATGAAAAGTATTTTAAGAGGTCCACCAGTGTGTAATATTTTACAAATTTATATCTGCTATTTAGCCATAATGTGGAGATTACCTACCAGTAAGATTTTCATGTAACGAATGTCATTTTCTATGCGGCAACGAATTTATTTTCCTGATTTAAATCCCTTGTTATCCAGGATACTAGCTATTTAAATTTGTCGACCTGTTCTATTCGTGCTTTGTATATATTTATATTGGTGTTCACATTTGTCTTTCTGGAAAATAACCATTGTTTATATATTTTCTGTATTTATCTTAAAGCCAAGTGCATCTCGCTCCTTTTGTAACTGCATCAATCAAATTTAGAAGCCCTTCTGGGCTATTAGCTATTATAATGGTATTGTCTGCATACCGCATATTATTCATAAATCTTCCGTTTATTTTTATATTTTATTGTATGTTTTCTAGTGCTTTTTGCAATATATCTTCTGAGTATATGTTAAAAATAGTTATACAGAGTATACAACCCCTTGTAACGAAAAATTTACTTTTACGGTACTAAAATATAGTACTATGTTTTATTAAAAAGAAAAATTATTGACTCTATCTATTTTTCAGTTCGATCCAACTCGAAGGGATAAATAAATCAGTTCACGGATTAATCTATTCTAGATTTCCAACGAATTCAATTTATACAAACCGAAACTAACTCGTAGTTAAGTTAGAAAAAAAAAACTAAAAAAGTGAAATCACCAAACCTCGAGCAAATCAAAACTGTATCTGTATATGTTAATACCAACAAAAAAAGAACATGTTATACCGGCAACAATGTTGTCGTTGACCTTCGAAACAATAAAAAACAATATAAAATTAATAAACAAGTTTAATAGAAAAAACGATATTAAATTAAAATTAGATTAAAATAAAGGAACATAAGAATAGTCAAAAAATATAAGGCCTGTTCGTTTGTCATGCTCACGCTGCTCAAAACTGATTTGAGCAGTATTCGTTTGTTGTAAGCAATTGATCAGAAATTGTTCGTTAGACAGGAGCAGGAGCAGGAGCAGGAGATAAAGCAGGATTTATTTGCTCCACCAATATAGGTAAAGCAAAAAAATCATATCAGTTTCTTCTTCTTCTAGTGCCTATTCGTTTCGAATATTGGCGACCATCCTGGCTATGATGACCTTGTTGACTGCTGCTTTAAACAGTTCTGTGGTTGTTTTTAAATACCATGTCCTTAAGTTATTGAGCCATGATATTCTTCTTCTTCCGGGCCCTCTCTTTCCAAACACTTTTCCTTGAATGATGGATTTTAAGAGTATGTATTTGTTGTCATTTCTGATTATATGTCCGAGATATTCCAGTTTCCTCCTTTTAATCGTTTTCATCACCTCTTTTTCCTTCCCCATTCTTTCCAGTATTGTTTCGTTGGTTACTCTATCTACCCATGGTATTCTAAGGATCCTTCTGTATAGCCACATCTCGGAGGCTTCAAGTTTCTTTTGTGTTGCTTCGGTCAATGTTCAGGATTCCATGCCATAGTACAATATGGAGTACACATAGCAGCACAGGAGTTTTACTTTGATCTTTAATTTAAGGTCATGGCTTTTGAAAAGCTTAGACATTTTGATGAAGGCATCTCTTGTTTTTTCTATTCTATCAGTTTGATCTAGCAGAATTTCAAAAATCGGACATTAAAAATGAATAGAACGTTCAGTATAATTAATGGTGAAGTGACTAATGCAAATTCTGAGTTAAAAATTTATTTACTTAATAAAATTAAAATTTGATGGACAATTTGGTTGTTTTTTGTTGGGATCAAATATCAAATTGTTTTGGCGGGGATTTTGTGTTCCTTTGAATTCAGCAGTTGGTAAATGATCTTCGTGGATTTGTATCAAGAAAATCATATCAATCTGCACATTTCTGTAATTTATTAAGCAGCTTGAGCGTGACAAACGAACAGGCCTATAAAGTATAAAGATATGTGATGTGATATCAACTGAACCATATGCAGATATTGAAAAATAATCTTAGAAAGAAACTTAGTCTCCTTTTACGGTTAGTGCTGCTTAATTTTTTGTGTTGTCGATGGTATAGTGTCACGTGCCTATTTTCCCCTTCTACGATTCATTATAATTGTGTCTTACTCGTAAGTAGTGTTGCATACAGTACTCTGTTATAACTCGAATATATCATTCGTTGTAGATAATGTTGCATAACTTGTAGGATAGTTGGTTTGCAATTTCTGTGTGAATGGGACTGGATATCCGCACGGACGAGGCACAGATTTGAGAAGATTGTGGGCTGACGTTTATTCCGCGCCATTTTTCTTGATTTCCGGGATAGGAGCGGCAGTCGTGTTTTGAGAGTCTTGGAGGCCAGGTGTTGGTAAAAGTTGTTGGGGACGGTGTGTTATTAGCACGTGTGCAGAACCTCTATGGGATTTCTTTCATATCTGGCTGTATTTGGGCCATCTTAAATGGATTTTAAAGAAAAACCATTTGATTTTTAACTTGACCATTTTGTCTTGCCCTTGTTGTGGAAATTTTTTTTTGGATTTCTGGCGTCAAGTTAAAATAACCGTTATCGGGATTTATTTGAGGGAAGCCATTGTTGACTAACCGGTGCCGCCCCATAATCTAACCAGCCACAGGAGTAGCCCCGGAGTAGCTCAGGAGTAGGCCACAGGAGTAGGCCACAGGAGTACAAGTGAATTCGCATACCCAAAGGTTATCAGTGATTTATTTTTTTTTAATATATAACGCCGTGTCTCATTCGATACCACGAGTAAGTTTTGCTTTAGTTCGTAAATATAGTACTTTGTGAATTCGTATACCCAAAGGTTATAAGTGATTTATTTTTAAATATATAACGCAGTGACTCATTCTGACACCACTATTACGCTCTGTTTTAGTTTATTAATATAGTACATTGTTGGAAACTATTTATTGCATTAGATAATACGCCAAAACTAAACTTGGATTAAAATAACTTTCTCAATAATTCTTTATGTCCAAGTAAAAATATATTTTCTTCCTACTTATTTGTAAATATCCTACAATCTTGATATTTTAAAGGACAACCATTGTAAAAATATTTTTAAATGAACTCGATTGTTTTGGCAGTGAAAATCTTTATGTAAACGGTTAAATAGTGAATTTTCTTTGCCTTTATGTAAATGTTTGAATTAGTGTTATTAATAAGTTAACTTATATATATTGTAGCATTTGAAATTGCTACCTGTTAATTTTGTTTTTTTATATATAGTAAATTTTTCATTTATTGGGCATTGTAGCATTTGAAATTGCTACCTGTTAATTTTGTTTTCTATATATAATAAATTTTTATTTATTGGGCATTGTACTTACAGAGAACATTTAGTTTTGATATCAAATTCCTGAATAAAACATTTATTTCACTATTTCAAAACAAACATCACATGCTAGTAAATTCACAAGTTCCAACACTAGGTAATACTCTTGCTTCTGACATTCTAAGGGCTGTTAAAAGTAATGTAATCAAGCTGCAGGAACCTTATGATTTCTGGCTGGATTTCTGGATTTCTGAAATTTAAGATAGTGAAGTCAATAAAAACATCCATTCACATGTGAGCAGGCGACATACCGTTGTGTTCTCTAGTATGATGAATTCTAGGCTATTGAAGGTTGTCCCAGGATTTTGTTGATTCTGAATGAGATCTCTAGGTATTTACTGGGTTTTTTCTCTATTTTTCATAATATAATCTTAGAGGTTATATTTACTTTCTAGACGTCGATGTCATTGTCTGATTGTCATAGTACTTCTTTCATAGAACTTCTGTCATCGATCTTCGGTCTTAAGTCGGTTAGCCGTTAATGTTTCGTGCCCATAGTAGAAAAGAAAGAAGAAGAATGGTCTTTTAGATTACATTCGATGGAATTCATTCTGTCAATCAATAGAATTTATGGTTCTGACCAATGAGAGGCTAGGAATTCAAAACTGGCGCTGATTTCATACAGGATGTGCAGTTTTTTCTGGCAACTGTTAGAAATAGAGGATGGTACCTGTCCTCGTGGTGGTCAGAGAGTTCTTTTTCGGTGCGGCCATGATGAGGTGCGCTTGTCTCGTTTTTGGGATTATTTTTCGGTATTGAACCGGAAATTAACCCTTAGGGGGCAATCTACGAAGTGCCGTTTGGGCCGAGATCAAGTCGCACCCATCGTTAGTGGTTTTTTTGGAGCCTTATATGGGGATTTGTGCCAAACACCGGTAGACTGCCATGCGGTAGGAACACCGCCATTTTGTCCTGATGTCCTGTTAGTCCGTTTAGTCCTGTTTGCTGTTTTGGATATCTTCTAGTTTTATCTCCCTTCTCAGAAGGTAAGTTATGATTTTTGTACTAGCAATGATATCGATCAGGTTGAAAATATACCTGCTTCATTTTGTTGTTTTTTTTATTTTGCACATGTTCTTTCATGAGACTATTTTTTGTTAGGGTGTTAGGGTACAGCTTAGCCCTCACCATCAGACTCCTGGTAATCGAACGAAGACTCTTGTGGCAACTCTTGACTTTGGTCAAGATTCCCACGAGGACCAACACCGAGTCGCTTTTAAATCCTGGCCAGAGTCGACAGACATCCACCGGATGAGGACTAGTAGTAGCCGGTAGAGGCTAGAGACCTGCTGAGCTGCATTATCGACCCCTGGCTGACCTGGAAGGTTGAGCCTTTCTTCTTACCTTCTCTTCGTTTTGCTGTCTGTTTCCTGTCTTCTTCCTGTCTTCGTTTTTGTGTCTTCAACTACATCAAGTGGACCTTGGATAGAGGCTACATATGTGGATCATTGGACTTTAACACCAGGTTTTTTTACACCTTCAGTGTTCTCTTACTTTTTTGAGATTTATTTATAACTAATTTATCATATTAGTATTTATCATACCATCATTTTATTTAATAACTAATTATTGATATCGTATATTATACCACCGTGATAATTTTATAAACTATAATCTAAAGAGCTTTTGTGAAGTTCTCACATAGTACTATGTGACAGCAGATTCAGTCACAGGTTTATTTCTTACCATTATACCCCATTTTGGTAACTTTGAGCGGTATAACACCAGGTATAAAAATGTATGTATTTCGCTATAATACATTAGTTAATATTGTTATATATGTTATTTAATTTATGTAATTATTACTTTATGATACTCTGGTGTACAACATATTTTGCTTTGTCCATTTTGGTGTTTTTATTATATTCTTATATGTGATATGTTTTTTTATTCTCCTATTTGCCCAGCCTGAATATCTAAGAAAATTTAATACTATATCATTTTAGGTATTTTGTTGAAGATAGATATTTGGTTTTCTCAATTATCCAAATATAGTATAGCTATATCTAAATTGAGTGGCGCCTAATGAATTTGAATTTTCAATCTTAGAGCCATAAATAATTCGAACTCACTTATCTGTTCTCCGGCGAACAGCTGCCGTCAGCACTTTGTGTTCTATTTTTTTATTTCATATAATGAACATAATAAAGTAGGCCACAATATGTTTTACCTTTTGTTCTTTGCCTTTATGTAAGCGTTTGAATTAGCGTTATTAGTGAGTTGATTTATATAGGTTTTGCTTTTTTTTTGTAACTTGGTAAAGTCTGTTACTCTTACTTCTGTTCTGGTTATTTTATAAAGTTGTAAATTTTACATTTTTGGTTTGTTTTAGCAAGAAAATTTAACCATAGCTGTTAATTTTGACTATATTTGTTATGATGTTGCTATTGAACTGTGTACCTTAATTATCTATTGTGTGAGTAAAGTATCCAACATATTTTTGCTATAATTTTATTTATTTGGTTCACCATAATCATAGTTGTTTATCTTGTAGCTCTGCTAGTGCCTATAAGATCTAGGGGTTTCCGGCTTATACCGTTTAAGTCGGTGGCGCAGCACACTTTTATATTTTTTTTTCTTCTACCCTCTACGGCTGAGCTCGGGCATAATTTGCCAGTACAGATACCGCTAGCAGAGTACTCTTTAGAGAACGAAAAAAAAGACGTGGCAATAGAATGTTGTTGCTTCTATTTCTTACATTGTTGTTTTGATAATTTATTTAAGTAATACTCTAAAATTCTTAGTTTTATCTGCAGTTGCACATTCTTGTTTGAAATGACTCATAAAAAATCCCAATTTTCTTTTATATCCTCTAAATTAGAAAAATGTACACGACCGAGAGTCATAACCAACAAAAATTAATTAAAAAAGTAACAACTTCTCTAATTTACGATCTAAAACGACCTCTACGAGCTATAAAAAGGGTTAAGGTAAAAAAGTTTATAAAATCTTATTTTGTCTCGTAACAACGGCCCCGTTGGCGAACTTATTCCCGGACAATTCTTATTTTTTGTTCTTGAATCACAAACAGATGGATTCGATATTCAGTGTTATTTGAGTTTTAAATTGGTAAGATCTTTTGGGCTTGATGTCTAGCCGAAGCGACCCACAAAATAATTGCAATCTTAAACAGCTGAGTCAAATTTAAACTTTTGTCATGAAATGTCCTTTCGAGATCTGACTACTCGATAAATGTTTCAATTCGAGATGTCAATAAAAGAAAAAATCTCCCAGCGTATTTTGCTTCTAGGTGCTTAGACATTTAAAACATTAGACCAGGGTAGAAGCTTTAAAAATAATAAAAAGTGAAAAAAAATAATAGTAGGATGAAACCCATTAGAAAAGGAGGAGAATATAAAAATTAAAGGAAAAATAATTTACGGGCGATCTGAGGTCGGGAAGGGGATGGGGTGAGTTTTTAAGGGTAAAAAACGGTTTTTCTCGATTTCCGGCTAAACTAAAAGTCCTATGGAAAAAAGTCAAATGGCAAAGTTGTAGGTAATAAAAAGAACTAAAACTTTTGTATTTACACTTTGTTCACATAACCTCAAAAAAAACCAAGTTTTTGATTTTTTATTTTTATCTTTTACAAAATTTTTTTTTTTCATGAAATTTGGTGAAAACTTACCTTTTTATGTCCCAAATACGCTGTAATTTATTTGATTAACAATATTTATGTTTTCACCTTATTTTGAATTAATATCGAAAAAGCACCCTAATTTTCAATCGAAAATTCACCCGTCAAAATATCAGCTTTTTTTAAAAAGTTGGTATGTTTTCTGTTCGTTGAAATCTCTACTTTCCGATGGTGACAAAAAAAAATATGTTACTGTAGTAAATCTTCTCAGAAAATGCAAAAAATCGAAAAAAACTCGAATTCGAATTTTTTTTTTAATTATTATATACGCTTTCTGACGGTGGATTTTTACTGCACAAAGTAATTTGGCAAAAAAATGAAACGGTGAAAAAGATAATGAATAAATATTTGCGCAATGTAGAAAAACATTACGCAGTAAGCAGCTATATTGTCTTTGATGGGTATCCCGAAATTAAAAAGTCAGTTAGTGTCACAACAGTACCAGCAGCTACTTCAACTAAAAGAGGAGAACGTAGTCGTAGAAAAACTTCAGACAATATTCCAGAGTTCGATTATCAAAATCATACAAAAATACCTTTTTGGCAAGAAAAATTTTTATCTAACGAGAAAAATAAGGATAAAATAATAAAAACTTAACTTACGTACTTAACTTAAAAAAAAATTTCGAATTCGAGTTTTTTGCATTTTCTGAGAAGATTTACTACAGTAATATATATATTTTTTTCACCATCGGAAAGTAGAGATTTCAACGAACAGAAAACATACCAACTTTTTAAAAAAAGCTGATATTTTGACGGGTGAATTTTCGATTGAAAATTAGGGTGCTTTTTCGATATTAATTTAAAATAAGGTGAAAATATAAATATTTTTAATCAAATAAATTTGGGACATAAAAAGGTAAATTTTCACTAAATTTCGTAAAAAAAAAAATTTTTGTAAAAGATAAAAATAAAAAACCAAAAACTTGGTTCTTTGAATTTTTCACATAAATTTTGAGGTTATGTGAAAAAAGTGTAACTACAAAAGTTTTAGATCTTTTTATTACCTACATCTTTGCTATTTGACTTTTTTCCATAGGACTTTTAGTTTTTCCGGAAATCGAGAAAAACCGTTTTTTACCCTTAAAAACTCACCCCCATCCCCTTCCCGACCTCAGATCGCCCGTAAATTATTTTTCCTTTCATTTTTATAATATTCTCCTTTTCTAATCAGTTTCATCCTACTATTATTTTTTTTGGTTTTAAAAATTATCGACCCTGGTCTACATATACGGCGCGCTGGAATGAGTGTTACACCTCCTCTTACAACTTCTCTATTTTTATATATTAGAAAAAAAGCTCGGACAAGTCGATTTTTATAATAATTATAGCATGCTACGATATACTAGTTTCGAACAGTACTCGATCCCTCTTCAAAGGACCATTATCCCTTTAATTTTTTTAAATATAAAAGTACATCATGCGACACCGCGTTTGAAAGCTCTTGAAACACTAATAAAAACACTGGTTTCAAAATTTACAAATTTGATTTATGCATGAAAGAGGTTTATAACAATTTAATAGATTTTGTTGGCTTTACTGAAGTTTTTTAAATTCCCAGTAGAAAGTTATAGGAATGGATGCGATTTTGCGAATCTCGAATCCCCGAATCCCTAGAGTCGAATACAATACACAGTTTTTAAGTGGACGTATGTGTGTATGTACGTTTGTACGTTCGGAATTATTTTTCGTCTCGATTATCTCGAGAACAAAAATGATATCGACGTGGGACCAATTGCATTCTACGCATAAATATGCAACTTGGAACTGATTGCATTTTCAGCAAAATCTGTCAAGCTGTTTTTTATGGAAAATCAAAATACTGAGAAAAAAAACGGTAAATTTTCGGAAATATTTTTCGTCTCGGTTATCTTGCGAACAAAAGCTGATATCGACTTGGGAACGATTGTATTCGACGCATAATTACGCAACTTATAATTGTTTTTAGATTTTTAGCAAAATTGGTCGAGCTTTTTTTTATGGAGAATCAAAAACTTAAAAAAATGGTAAACAACCTGAATTTTGCAATTTACAAATTATACTATTTTTAATACCGTATTTAAAAATCTTATAAATAACATGAATTTTGCATGTTAGGAATATTTGTATGAAAAATATAATGACAATACTTCATAAAGAGAGATAGTTTTAGAAAACAAAAAAAGGAATTGGAGAATTTTAAACTTGTGTAAGTATTGAGAGAATAGCATTGAAGACGCTGTAACGGTGAAAAATTATTGTTAGTAATAATCAAGCATTGTTTATAACAATTGAATATTGTTACTAACAAATGATTATTGATCATAATAATTAAAAAAATATTTTAATTGTTATTAACAATTAAAAACAGCTCCCGCTTATGAAATAAGAAAAAGTTTGAAAGAATACGGTTGACCTAAACAGAATCTCGTTAATGACAATTTTAATTTAATATAAACAATTTGAAATCGTTTTTTATAATAATTTTAATAACAATAATTATAACAACAAAACATATGGTATTTTTTCATTCTTTCCACTGGGAAGTTATTCGTGTGGACTTCTCGGGTGGCACCCAGATCACCGGAGAGCACTGATATTTGATAGTTAACAATCTTTTGTTTTTATTTCATTAAATTGTAACTTGGTTCGATAAAGTTAAGAATAGTGAGATAAGAAAACGCTGTGGTGTAAAAGAAGATGTGGTCACAAAGATAGATAAAGGAATGCTTAGATGGTTTGGACACGTAGAAAGGATGGATGAAGGAAGATTGACGAAACAAATTTATAAGGCGAGTGTGAATGGGCAAATCGGTAGAGGTCTACCTCGGAGAACATATCTCGATCAGATCAACATTGTTTTGAAGAAAGGCCAGGTCAAGAGTACCAACAACCGAAGAGCATGTATGAGAGCACTGATGAAAGTAGAGGAAGCAAAAGATGTGTGTACGAACCGTAGCAAGTGGAAGGAAGTGGTCTCTGCCTACCCCTATGGGAAAAAGGCGTGACTTTATGTATGTATGTAAATTGTAAATATAATAACTAAATTTAATGAGTTTAAAAAATAATAAATTGGCTAATGGTGAACTAAAAACTATATAATAATAATGTTACGATATTTTTTCCTTGAGTTCGGTAATTCTAAATTCTCAGTACAGTAACTAACAACTTTTATTCCAATATTTTTTCTTCACAATAAATTTTATTCTACAACAACCAAAAAACACTTTATAATTATTTCAAAATTCTTGACTTTAAACTAACTTTAACTTGAAATTTTAAAGCTTAACTTACCAACTAAAACTTCGATCCATGATTTCGTTTAAATACCTCTGAATCAATGTTCTCGAATAATCGCCATTATTCAAAGAAATTCCAAAATCAACCAGTCTTCTGTGTATTACTAGCAGCTCATTAATATTCACCCGACTTTGTGGTCGACGTGCCGTTGCCTCAAGGTAAAGTTAACTTGGACGGACCCAAAAAATAAGTCTAATGAATAGAAAAATCATATTATTTACAATAAATTATTAAAGAATTGATACAAAATTTAATCAAATGCAATAAATCATATAATAATTATCGTTTAATTTTTTGATTTTGCATAATGAAACTGTTATGAATAAACTAAAGTATAGCCCATTGGGACCAGAACTGGTTGGGCATGGGCTTAAAGAATTTTAAATTAGAACTTACTAATAAAAACAGACACATTAATAATTTAATAACCATTAATTTAATTTAATTTAATGTAGCATGCAGGCACATGATGTTCACAACTCTGCATATCAAAATATGAATAAAAGATATAAAACGAAAGCGTTGACATATAATGATGTTAACTGAGGGTAATTATTAATGATAATTAGTTAGTTAAGTTACAAATAACTCATGTTGCCACGTCTTATTCGTTCTCTATAGAGTACTCTGCCAGCGGTCTCTCTACTGGCAAATTATGCCCGAGCTCAGCCGTAGAGGGTAGAAGAAAAAAAAAAATATAAAAAATATAAAAGTGAGCCGCGCCACCGACTTAGACGGTTCAAGCCGAAAACCCCTAGGTCTTATAGGCCTAGCAGAGCCACACGATAAACAACTAAGATTATGGTGAATCAAATAAATGAAATTATAGCAATAATATATTGGATACTTTACTCCTACAATAAATCAAAGTACACAGCTCAATAGCAAAATTATAAAAAATATAGTCAAAATCAACAGCTAACAATAAATCAAAGTACTCAGTTCAATAATAACATTATAACAAATATAGTCAAAATCAACAGCCAACAATAAATCAAAGTACTCAGTTCAATAATAACATTATAACAAATATAGTCAAAATCAACAGCCAACAATAAATCAAAGTACTCAGTTCAATAATAAACTTATAACAAATATAATCAAAATCAACAGCTAACAATAAATCAAAGTACCCAGTTTTGGCATATTATCTAATGCAATAAATAGTTTGCAACAATGTACTATATTAATAAATTAAAACAAAACTTAATCGTGGTGTCAAAAATAAGTCACGTCGTTAAATATTTAAAAATAAATCACTTGTAACCTTTGGGTAAACGAATTCACTACTCCTGTGGCCGGTTTGGTTATGGAACGGCACCTGCTAATTAACAATGGCTTCCCTCAAATAAATCCCGCATGCGGTTATTTTAACTCGACACCAAAACCCAAAATATCAACAACGAAGGTAAGATAGAATGGTCAAGTTAAAAATTAAATGGTTTTTCTTCAAAATCCAATTAAGATGGCCCAAATACAGCCAGATATGAAAGGCCGGATATCAAGAAAAATGACACGGAACCGACGTCAACCAACAATATTCGCAAGTCCATGCTCCACATCAAGAATCGCGCTCGTCCGTGTTGATAGCCAGCCCCATCCACACAGAAATGCAAACCAAACAATTATATAACCGACAACACACAACAATTGAGGCCAAAAACCAAAGCAAAATCTAATAACGAAAACACCCACTCAATCTCCAGCGATTAACAAAAATGCCACAGCCATTAACTATCGAATCCTATCACCACAAGGTATGCAACACTATTTACAACGAATGATATATTTAAGTTACAACAAAATACGCTACGCGACACTATTTACGAGTACCTGAGGAATACAAAACTATCAGAGACCCAATTATAATGGAATTGTAGCAGGGAAAAAAAGGCACGTTACAATGTATTGAAAAAATTGAGAAATTACAGAAAAGCACGACCATTTTAATCTTCATAGAAAGGTGAAAGAGGCAGCGGGACTATACAGAACGAGAACTTACGGAAAGTTAGTAGATGAAAAAGGTCAAACCACCACAAATATAAAGGAAGAACTACAAGCATGGCAAAATTACATAAAAGAACTTTTCGTATATGAACGGCCAGAAGTGGAAATATCTAAAGATAACACAAGACCTTCCATAACAATAGAAGTTCGTTAATCCATCTCTCTAAATAAAGACGGGAAAACTTCTGGTCCTGATGAAATACAAGGAGAACTCCTTAAACTCCCAGACAACAAAAGTATTGATAAATTGAATAAAATATACATTACTGGAAAAACTTCCAGAGAATGGATCAAATATACCCTCATTGCTATACCAAAGAAATCCACTTCAAGACGA
This sequence comes from Agelastica alni, assembly GCA_950111635.1. NCBI lineage: Eukaryota > Metazoa > Arthropoda > Insecta > Coleoptera > Chrysomelidae > Agelastica > Agelastica alni. The sequence goes on along the minus strand of OX467709.1, from coordinate 28,327,294 downwards.
TGCAATGACTATCGTACCATAAGCCTTATGAGTCATCTTCTTAAAACCTTCTTTAATATTCTACACATGAGATTATACTCGAAATGTAAAAAGTATATGTGTGACACTTAATTTGGATTCCGAAAGGCAACAGGAACAAGAGAGGCATTGTTTTACATACAAGTTCTTTTTCAGAGATGCAGAGATATGAACTGTTACATGCATGCTTTGTGGACTATCAGAAAGCTTTTGATAGAATAAAACATAACAAGTTAATAGAAGTGTTGAAAAAGATATGTATTGACAACAATGACCTCCAGCTTTCAAAGCACAGTCAGGAATATGGAACAGATATAAATATGAATAAAACCAAATGATGCAGTCAGTAAAAGGTTGGAGACATTTGAGATGTGGCTGTATCGACGTTTACTAAGATTCGCTTGTACCCCATGTTACAAAAAATAGAGTACTCGACATTTTAAACAAGAAAATGGAGATCATTAGTACAGTCAAAAGTCGAAAATTGAAATTCTTAGGTTACATCATGAGAAACAGTGAAAGATACGGTCTGTTGCAGCTTATCCTACAGGGAAAAGTGCTTGAAAAGAGAGGACCAGGCAAAAGGAGGATCTTATGGCTAAAAAACCTGAGAATTTGGTTTGCGACCTCCACCACGGGTCTATTTGGGGCCGCAGTTGATAAAATAATTATTGCCAGAATGATCGCCAACGTCCGGTAACGGACGGGCACTGCAAGAAGAAGATTGGTTTCTTTCTATGGTCCAACAGGAATTTTTTAATTATATTTTTTATCAAGATAATCGACTTGTATGAACTCCTGCCATTTGTGAAATGATGTAAAGTCGCGGTAATGTTATACATTTGTGACATTTGTGGGATTGATACCCGGAAGCGCTAATGTTAAATTTTATAAATTAATTAAGCGAACTGTCCCCCAAATAAGTGCTAAAAAAGTTCTGTCTATGAAAAGAATCGAACTGAAGACTGGTGTCATTATCAAAAATTGATAGGAATAAAACTATTGATATTTAAATTAAAACCCATGAGCGTCGTGTCAAATTTATTCTAGCGAATAAGGGGACGTTCAAGTATTACGTAAAGCATTTTTTAAAGATTTTTGACCCTTCCTCCCCACTATGTAATGCACCGTAACATTTTTCTATTATTTACAAATCTATATCTGGTATTTAGCAATAATGTGGGGCTTACCTACCAGTAAGATTTTTATAAAAGGCAATGTCATTTTCTATGAGGCAGCGTATTTATTTTTCCTGATTTAAATCCCTTATTATCCAGGATACTAGCTATTTACATTTGTCGACCTGTTCTATTCGTATTTTTTATATATTTATATTGGTGTTTACATTTGTCGTTCTGGGAAATAACCATTGTTTATATCTTTTCCGTATTTATCTTAAAGCCAAGTGCATCTCGCTTTTTTTCTGACTGCATTAATAAAATTTAGAAGCCCTTCTGAGCTAATAGCTATTATAATGGTATCGTCTGCATACCGCCTATTATTAATAAATCTTCTGCTTATTTGTATAATTTCTTGTATGTTTTTTAGTGCTCTCTGCAATATCTTTATCGTTATTCTTGACTGGCTAGCTGAAGAGAAAACGATTTGTAAACTTGAGGATGCAGTCATATAAATACATATATATATATATATATATATATATATGTGTGTGCAAAAATTATAGAAAACTGTAATATTATTGCAGTAAACTATAAAAGTATTTTAAAGTCTGACAGCGAAAATTAGGTGTAAGAAATATAACTGCTGTATTAACCTACATATTTTTAATATGTAGGCAAGAGTGGGTCGATTATATATCAGAAAACAAAATACTCCTCTGGCTATATGCCTACGACAGGCATTGAATTACATCTGATATATAACCGTGTCTACTTCCCCATCACAGGTAGCATGATATGCAGATGCTTGTTAAATAAGAGAAAGGGCTATTAAATTCATCTGTTTGAAGAAACCTCCTGTAGACCGGTTTCGGAGTAAATTGCTTCTCATCAGTATAGGGTAGGTTTTCTCGAACAGACACATTCCAGCTCAGACTCCCATTAAATACACATGAAGGACCACGCAAAAGCGCTAGTCGCGACTTTTTAACACCCGATAAATAACTTCCAAAAACGAAGAATACTATAATGTGCAAAAATTATAGACAAATGTAATATTATTGCAGTAAACAGTATTTTAAAGTCCGACAGCGAAAATTAGGTGTAAGAATTATAACTGCTGTATTTACCAACATATTGTTAATATATAGGTATAAGTAGGTCAATTATATATCAGAAAACAAAATACTTCTCTGGCTAAATGCTATATATATATATATATATAAATAAATATAAATATTTAAGTTTTAGAAATGTTGGTCATACTGATGGGTTTCAAAATTTTGCCATCAGCATTGTTATGGTTTTAAAGATTTATGTTGATATCCCCCACTAAAATAACAGTTTGAGTTTCTGGATAAATTTATAATGTAGAATCTGCCAATGCGTTCAATAACATTGAGCGATTTATAGGTTAAGTCCCGTTTTATTGATACGAATTACTTACCAAAGTTGTTCAAGGCCAGTTTTCCGATAATTAGTAAACTCTAGACTATTATTCGTTCCCGGGGAAGTTTACATATGTATCTTCATGCCAGCAATGATAAGTTTTCAACCTAAAGGTCTGATAGTGTGTCAAATTGCTCAATTCCTTTTAACTGGACCATTTATAAAATAATAATTTACAGGCTCGCAGCTCCGAACGTTTATTTGCAGTGTATTATGGTTATTGGAATGGTTTTATCCGTTTTATCGTTGAAAGTATCCTTTTAGAGCTTGAAAATGTACTATAAAGTTTACTAAATTATTAGGGAGTGAATTGATTTCTGTTTTAGTGAAAAAAAATCTCAGTGCAATAAATAGCAAAGTGATTAGACATATTGCGAAAAGATATTTACAGTTAACAATTAAAAACATTTAATTCTTTTTAAATGCTTTTTAAGGGGTGTTTTTCAAACCAAGCAAAAAACTTGCTACATTTATTTAAATCGATTTTTCTACATATTTTTTAATGAGATCGCTAAACTCCAATACCGTTTACCGACCACCGCGAAATTTGACACATTACAGCATTTTTTGAGGTTTTTACGCAATCCATTTTACTTTCACTCGCCACTAGATAGCGCTGTATCACATCAGCTTCTATACCGTTCAACCGATCGCTATGAAAATTGGTATATATACTGTTAGGAGCCCGGTTCTGTCGACTGTTGCCTTAAGGCTACAGCGCATCGACTACAATAAAGGGAATGCATAATTATGCCACTGGCGATTGAAAAAAGAAGACACAGCAAATTCTAGAATATTACGGGTAATAATCTCGAAGCAATGTGGAAAACTCGCGTTCCTTTTTGTAACTTCTTCTTCTAGCAGTTGCTATCCGTTCCGGATGTTGGCAACCATATAAGCTATCAACACTTTATTAACTGCGGCTCTGAACAACTGTGTGGTGGTCACTGCAAACCAGGTTCTGAGGTTCTTTAACCAAGAGATTCTTCTTCCTACACCTCTTTTTCCATCCACTTTCCCCTGTAAGATATTTTGAAATAATCTATATCTCTCTGTGTCTCATCACATGACCGAGGTTTTGGAGTTTTCGTATTTTGATGGTGTTTAGAATTTCTTTCTGTTTATTAATTCTCTGTAAAACCGTCTCATTGTTAACACGGTCTGTCCACGACACCCTCAGTACCCGACGATCAAATCAAATCAAATCAAATTTTATTGCTTTCGATAAAGTACATTACAGGTGTTATAAATTGTATCTAACATAAGATCCCAGTTAGAACATAATGAGCCTAGGCAAATTTTGCCTGTCTTGCTCTATGCTCGATCTGAGGACTTTATAAGTTCAACGTACATTTTGTATTTATCATGTTAAGTCTGTGAGTAGATTATAGATTTAAAATATATTTGTTGAAGTTTTCATAATTCGAAAAATACTTTTTGTAGAGTTTTTAAAGTGTCAAGCAGATGGTGCAGGAAGGTAGGCAGGTATAATTTTTTTTTTTTTTAATTTTTTTTTTGTCAAGTAGATGTTGATTTCAATATATTGTAGAATATCTTTGGGTTTTTTAAAATATACTGTTTTGTTTCAATATTATATTTTTTCTGGTTTGAAATTTTTCTTAGAGCGGTTGGGATGGCATTGAAAAATTTAGGTCCGAAGAAGAAATAAGATCTTTGTGTTAAGGTTTTTTTGAACAATTGTGTGTTGAGATTCATATTTGCATTTGATATGGTTATTCTATTTTTTATTAGGTGGAAATTTTTATGATTTGTGTACATTTTTTTTGAACATTGGTGGGCGAAAAGTAGTTTGATATTCAATATTTTTGTTTCCTGGTAGATGATATCAGTAGAGTAACGTTTGTTTTTTTTCAAGATAATTTTTAGGATTGTGTTTTGTGTTGTTTGTAAGATATTAAGAGTGGTATTGAAAGCCCCGCCCCATATTGTGACGCAGTATGATAAGATTGATTCGGCTAAAGAGGTGTATAACATCAGAAGGTTTTTAGTTGTCAAAATGTCTCTCAGGGTATAGAAATTATGAATCAGGGCTCTTAGGCGTTTGTTGACATGCATTATGTGGTCTGTCCATCTTATATGTTGGTCTATGATAACTCCGAGGTATTTTATTGATGTTACTTTCTTTATCATAGGGCATAAGCATGGGTTATTGTTTTTGCAGTGCATAGAGTGTAATTGCAAAGAAAAGTTTTCTGGTTGTTTTACAATATTTGGCGTAAACACCACGAATTTTGTCTTTGTCAATATTCAATGTAAGCTTATTCAAGTTCAACCATATGTGAATCTTTTGTAGATCTGTTTCAGCACTACGTTTAACGTCTTCCCATTTTTTTCCTGTGAAATCGAACGTTTTTTGATAGTCGATAAAACAAGCGTTTATGACAACATTAGTATCTCTACATCTCTAAAAGAGTACCTGAATCCTAAACAGGGCTTTACGTGTACCCAGTGCATTTCTAAACCCGAAATAAGTTGGTGTTATATTTTTTTTTTATGAAAATAGTCGCAAAAAGGGTAGACCTATCGTGTGGGCCACGAACGGCCCGCACTGCGACTATTAAAAGGGGAAGGGATTATAGAAAGAAAATGATTGTGGACACGCTTTTTAAAAAGTTGCAGGTCATAGTTCTCTGGAAAAACTGATTTTGGAAGCTTATTCCATTCTGTAGCAGCCCTGTAAAAAAAGTATTCTTGATAAAGATTGGTCCTTGTAGCGTCAAGCTTGAGAGTAAATGTGTGAGACTGATCAGCTTGCCGAGTTCTTCGGCCGAATGTGGCCAATGGTGGTACAAGAGTTCCTATTTCTCTGGAGCATCTGCCATGGAAATATCTGTAGAGCAATGACTGGTTTGCAATTCTTCTTCTATGTTCTAGAGGGTGAAGGGTATCTGTGAGAGTTGAGCTGTTTATCAAGCGAATGGCTCTTTTCTGAATGGAATCTAGAAGACGAAGAGAATGCCTTGGTGCTGAACCCCAAATGTGCGAGCAATACTCCAGTAGGGGTCGGATTTGAGCCTTGTACGTCGTCACCAGTTGATCAGGAGTAAAAAACTTTTTGGCTTTCCACAGAAAACCTAGCCTCTGGCTTGCCGGCTTTGCGATGTTAGCAACATGGTCATGCCAAGACATATTATTGGACACCGTGACTCCCAAAATCGAGATGATGGGACTTGGTTCAAGGGTATTTTCGGACATTGTGATAGGATGATTTGGGGAATTCACTTTCTTGGAAAACGTGGCACTTTGTGTTTTTTGGGCGTTGAACTGAACAAGATTGTTGGTTCCCCACTCGACGATTGCTTTAAGATCTCTATTGATGGAATCAACCTGTTCCTGCCTGAGTCTATTTGTATCATTCACCGAAAGTGATCGATAGGATGTGAAAGTTGAGACAAGTGTGCTATCGTCTGCGAAACTGTAAATGGGGTTCGTGGTGGTTTTCAAGAGGTCGTTGATGTGTAAAAGAAATATGGTGGGAGACAGGATGGAACCCTGGGGGACCCCGGCATTGGTTTTAAACGCATCAGAAGAAATACCGTCAACTGCCACATGTAAGGAGCGATCTTGCATAAAGCTCAAGAGCCATTGACGCAGTTTGGTTGGAAGACCGTAGGCAGATAATTTACTTAACAATGCCTGGTGCCAAACGCGGTTAAAGGCTTTAGATATATCCAAGGCTATTGCACGGGATTCACCAAACTTTTCTATAGTGTTTGTCCAGAGTTGAGTGACATAAGCCTGCAAAGCTCCAGTAGACCGAAGTTGTCGAAATCCATATTGTCTGTCATGAATTATCTCAAATTTCTCCAGATATTTGATGAGTTCTGTGTTAATCGCTTTTTCCATAACTTTGGATATGACTGAGAGCAATGCAATAGGGCGATAATTCGCAGAAATAGTCTTCTTTCCTTTTTTCGGAATCGGTTGGACTTTAGCGTTTTTCCACATGGACGGAAATACTCCTTTGCTGTATGATAACTTGAAGAGTCTACAGAGAACTGGGGTGAGCTCTTGAGCACAGGTCTTCAGGATAATTGTCGGAATTCCATCTGGTCCTACTGCCTTTTTAGAGTCAAGATTTCGTAGGATTTTCCTGATAGTGCGATGGCGGATAGCGACCTCAGGTATTGATGCGTTTATTCTAGGTATCGTTGGGGGTTATATCGTTGGTGTTATATGTTTCTCACACAGTCTATATATTCTTCTATGTATTATTTTTAGAAATAGTTTTAGCATGTGGCTCATTAGGCTTATTGTTCTGTAATCTCCACATGATTTAGCTCCTGGTTTCTTGGGCAATGCGATAAACTCGGCTTTAAGCCATTGGGAGAGCATAACACAAGAGTCATAGATTCGATTAAAAATCGAAGTAAGCCATTTTATGCTGTCCCAATCGAGTAGCTTTAAGAATTCTGCATCTATGTTATCTGGTCCTGCTGCTTTGCCATCTTTCATTGCTATTATGTCCACTCTTACCTCTTCTTCAATGATGCTCGGACCCATTTGGAAATCCATTTGCAATGCCTCTGGACAGTCATCGTAAAACAGCTGCTTAACGTAATTACAATTTGGATAAATGGTGTTTTAAAAAAACGTGACTCCGTCTCTAGGAGAGGTAGAAAACTGAAAAATAATTGGGATTTGCTTGGTAAAAAATTTTCTTAACGCCATCTGTATTCAAGATGGGTTTCTGTATTCAAGATGCTGGTTTAAAGTAATGAAAAAGTTATTTTTTATTATTATTTTTAATTAGTATGCATTACGTGAATTAAAATTTTTTGTCGCGTAAATAAGACCTTATCGATAAAAAGGATACAGGTTAAAAAATTGGGATTGAGGGCTTTCTTTTCTTGTAACGTTTTACAAAAATACATTCTAATCGGTATATCTTGATTTTCTCTAAGTTTGCCATGGAATACTGACATTTATTGATAGTAATGACGATAGGTCAAAAATAATTATTTTTTTGAAACCTTGTTATTTGTAAAATTATATATTTTTAATCAAAATGTACTCAAATGTTGAATAAACCGACTTGACTTTAGGCGAGTGTTTAGGAAACTCTGGTGTAGCTGTTACGCAGAAAAGTTTCCTAGAAGAAATTTACCAAGTAAAAATAGATTTAGAGCCATTGAACGACGATGTAGAGAAACTGGGAATGTAAGCCAAAAAGGCTGAGCATAACAAGATCAATTAATAAAGAAAATATTATTTTAAATTTAGTTAATCAAGATCCAACAGTTAGCGTAAGGAATATGGCAAGATAAACAAATACGTCTTCTTCAAGTACTTGGAGGATACTTAAAGAGCAACAGCTACATCCTTATTATAACAGACAAGTCCAAGAGCTCTTGCCAGACGATCTATAGGTTAGAGTGGATTTTTGTCAAACATTACAAAAAAGGACAGCCCTAACCATCCCAATTTTTTAACATGCATCCGTTTAATCGATAAGGTCTCATTTACGCGAAAAAACATTTTTAATTCACAAATTGCATACTAATTAATAATAATAATTAATAACTTTAATCATTACTTTATACCAGCATTGGTTATACATACATACATATAGTCACGCCTTTTTCCCATAGGGGTAGGCAGAGACCTCTTCCTTCCACCTGCTACGGTTCTTACACACATCTTTTGCTTCCTCTACTTTCATCAGTGCTTTCATACATGCTCGTCGGTTGTTGGTACTCTTGACCTGGCCTTTCCTCAAAACAATGTTGATCTGATCGAGATATATTCTCCGAGGTCGACCTCTACCGACTTGTCCATTCACACTCGCCTTATTAATTTGTTTCGTCAATCTTCCTTTATCCATCCTTTTTACTAGTCCAAACCATCTTAGCATTCCTTTATCTATCTTTGTAACTACATCTTTTTCAAATCAAAACGGTAACAGTATCATGTTTTACCCAAAGTACCTTTATTGGTGTAAAATTGAATGATGTTTAAAATTTTTACTGAGCAAAACCCAATTATTTTTCAGTTTTCTACCTATCCTAGAGACGGGGTCACCTATTTTTGAAACCCCTTTTTACTTGCGGCTCATTATGCATTCCCCTCTTATTGTGGTCGTTGCGCTGTCGCCTCAAGGCAAGGTCGATAGCGCCGGGCTAGTAACAATATATACAAACGCTGAAATAACCGATATGCATTTTGTATATTTTCTGGCAAATGGTAATTCTTGTAAATCTAGACGTATTTATGGTAAAAAATATCCGCAACGGGTGACCCCTCGTGATTGCGTATTTGTACGTATTCACCAACGCCTATCCGATAGGTACTGGAAGTTTACAAAAAATTCAATCAACACTGGTCGTTTGCTCAGATGTGGACGGAGATTTAGATGTACGGTTTCAATAATTATGAAAATGTTTAACAATTTGTTGCTGAATATATTTATAAGCGAGCATTAGGGATAGTACTACAAATATTTACATTTACATGGCACCAATTTTTGTTGGGTGATTTCCAATTTTATTTACGGAGAAACCCCAAACCCCCTCTTTGTGGAACCCTGAGGTTCTGCGAAACATCATCGGGGGCTTTGTCTGGTTTAGGAATCACATTGATTTTTGCCACTTTCGCTTCTTGGGAACATACTTCAGTTTGAAAAAAAAAATGAAAATGACAGCCAATAAGTTTCGAACTCCAACGATAAAATGTTGTTACTTTAATTATACATCGATTAGCTTGTTGTTGTCGAGTTCATGAGCCTCAAAGCAAAAAAAAATTCTTCTTTTTATAATAGGACCTGGTCCTGTTTAGTTCGTTGCGTTTAGCCTTCTTCGGAGCTATTCCTGTGACGCTGAGCTCCAGCTTTCGTACCATTTCTGCCTACCGGTCTTCGTGAGTTTGGTTTTAGCGACATGGCCCACTTTGCCCATCTTTCATCTGGCATCCTTTCCACATGGCCTTTCCAGCACTTCTTGCTTGTTCCAGCCCATTTTAATACATCCTACATTTCTAGTTCTTCTCTGATATTCTGGCTTCTTATTCTATCCCTGAGGGTAACACCCTTAAGGGTTCTTCGTATTTTTATTTCGTTCGCTCTCATTATTCTTTTCGTTGTTGATGTTTCAGCTCTGGTTTATGTGGCGTACGTTAAAATAGGTCTTACACATGTTTTATAAATCCTCAGCTTGCTTTTTGTACTATGATATCTCTCAGGTATCCGCTGATTCTTGTTGCTTTTATGGCTTGTGTTCGTGCTTCTTTAATAAGGTTTCTTTTGCTTAATACCTCCACTCCTAGGTAGTTGAATCTTCTCACCTGCTGAATTATCTTGTTGTCGACTGCCAGTTTGCACCTTATGGGTTCTTTAGAGATAACCATTGACTGTGCTTTTAGTTGTTGCGATTTTCATGTTAAATTTGTGCGCTGTTACTGTTGTCTTGTATAACAGGCGTTGTAGGTCGTCTTCATTCTCTGCTACGAGGATTGCATCGTCTGCATAGCATAATACTTTAATGGTGCGATGGCCCATCCTATATGCAGCGTTCACTTTTTTAATATTTTCAATGATTTGGTCCATAATGATGTTGAACAGAGTAGGACTAAGGCTGTCACCTTGTCGTATGCCCGTATTGATTTGAACTTCCTTAGACAGTCCATCGTTCGTTTTTATTCTTGTTCTACTTCTGCTGTTCAGTTCTTCTATAATTCTTTGGTACCGGTAATTGATGTCGTTCTGGTATGGAATCTTGATTACGTCATCCAGTTGGACCCTGTCGTTGTTAATTTTATCAATTTTTCTATCATTTGGCGTAATGTGAATATTGCGTCCACCGTTGATATATTGGATCTAAATCCTTGCTGTTCTTCAAAAAAAAATAAACAAATAAATTTCGCGGTTTTGCCTCAAATTTTTTTCGACACCCCCAGTCATTTGCTTAGTTCCGAAATGGACAAAAGAAAATCGATATAAAAGATGTAAATTACGAATAAAGAACATCCCCTTTAAAAATTAACAAAAAAAATGTTTCCATCAAAATAAAAAGGTATAAATTTAGTAAATGAATAATTCGCTCTTTGCAGAAACACATAAAAAGCAGAAGTGTGATAAAATAAACTTGACTTCTCTGTGTTTATCGAACAAATATACCGTATTAAAAAATGCTTTTAGTTTTTTTTTTAAAGTTAACAAGATAGAACAAAAAGAGCGTGTGTACAGAGTACACGTGTCAGAAGTGAAACTTCTTTGGCAAGATTAATAAAAATCTGTAAGATTTTTAAATCAATAGTCGAAGATAAAACTGTAAATTATTGCTATTTACCAATATTTTTTAACAGATTTTACAAAAACAATATTTCGTTGTATGTATGTAGAAATGTTGATTTGGTAATAAAAATTTCAAATGCTTACCAAACATTATTTTCATCTAATAGGTTTATTGACACTTGTTTGTAGCAAAAATAATTAAAAATTGATCAAAATGAACAAATATATTTATTAAAACGCAGCACAAGAATGCTTTTCTCACTAATTAAATTCGTTTACAAATAACGCATTTACTTGATATTTCCGGTCGTCGTCCAATACATTACAAAAAAGTAATCGATAGGTAGAACTTGTAAAACAACCGCATTCCAGCAGTTATATATAAAAATTTCGTGACGGTGACTCTCAACACGCCTAAAGAAGTTTCACTTCAAAAAAGGCTTTCTTGGTCCACCGAATACCGATAAATTTATACAGCTTATTTCACCAATATACGACGGTATCGGATAGTCACCCTAAGATTTTTTTCTTGTTATCATTATGTTTTTGTTGAGAGGTTCCATTTTTAATTTTTGCTTTATTGTGAACAGAAATCGTTGACTTTGTCTATTAGATTTTTTAGTATTAACTAAATAATGTAGTTTGCAGTTTTAACTCGTTTATAATATTTTATTTTGTTATTCATTAATCTTTTTGTCGTGATAACAGATCGCAACACTTCGTTTTAAATTTTATTTATAGTAATTTTAATACTTTACGAAGCTAATGTCTCAAAATCGCTCCCCTTCACCTCACCTGCGATATCTCTGACCGGTACGGTTGCCGGCTGTTTCCCGCTTTGTTTTTAATGCGCAGACTCGAGTTGGTGCAGTAGTGAGTTTCCTCTCTCAACGCGCTACATCGAGTCGACGCATCAACAGTAACGTTCCGACAGTCGTAGTAAGCGGCTGTCCTTTAGTTCCTTATTTTTCAAATACAATTTATTTTCCAGGGCTTTGAATTAATTTCATTGCTTGCAGCAGTAAACTTATTCTTCTTCACGTGCCGTACGTTGTCAAAAGCTGTGGTATAGTCCACAAAGGTTATGTAGAATATACGACGGTATTTAATTAGTCACCGAGGCATCGACTTAACTGGCGCACTGTGTTGAGAGGTACATTAGCAAAAGGTTTTATTTTTATTTTATTGTCAACAGAAATTGTTGATGTAGCTCTCGATAAGTTTTTTGGTTAGAAATAGGCACATATTTTATTATCTTAAAAGATAATGTAACAAAAATAAATTATCGGTACAAATTTAATATGCATCAGATTTATAGTCATCATAATCGGAATCACTGTCGTCGCTATCCTCATTCGGATTAACTGCTTCGATGCGGTTTTATCTAACCCACCATTCTACTAATTAAATAAATATGTTTAATCATGTAGTACTTACAGATTTATCAGATTTATAGTCATTATAATCGGAATCACTATCGTCGCAATCCTCATTCGGATTGTAAATAATAACAGGAATAACTGCTTCGATGCGGTTTTCACGAACCCACCATTCCTCTATTAAATTTTCACATTTTGTGACACATTTTTCCCAAATTTTGGGAGTGGCAGTATTAAGAGTTCGTTTCCAGGTTTCCAAAAACGCCTTATCCAACAATTAGATCCAATGTGATTGTCATAATCAGTTTTGCATATTCCCCAAATATACTCAATGGGATTAAATTGGCAATGATAAGGCGGAAGTCTTAGCACACGATGGCCATAACTTGATGCACTTTGTGAATTTTTTTCTATCATGCCTTTTAGCTATCGATAATTCCGGCTTAAAAAAATACTGTGGAAATGAAATATTTTCGTTCGTTAACCATACTTTTATTTTTTGTACCGTTCAGGAGTTTGTTGGTTGCTTATTTATAATTTCCGAATGATACGGAGTATTATATATACAATGACAGATGATTCATGTAACGATGGTAATAGTTTCTATTTTAACCATTTCACAAACATCTCTGTATCCATATTGTCATGATAATCGGCCGATTTTGATTTTGACGAAAATAAAAGATCCGCTTCATCAACAAAACCGTGCACACCTGCATGCACAATAATGTGTCATTTTCACTCACCGTCGGTGTGTTTTATAGAATTTATGTAATCATAAATTTTTTCTTTTACTTTATCCAATATTTTTCACGCATTTTGGACACAACGTCGCGGATTTCAAATCTGTTAGCTTCGGGAAAGTCAATAGTCTTTCAACTTTTTGTTCACTATTTCCATCTTTCACACTTTTTAAAACTAAAGTTAATTTTGTTTCACTAATACCCATCGCAAGAAGAGGTTCGGAAAAACACAAAAACTACTGGAAACGTGTACCAGGAAAAAAAACACGGGAAATAATACATCACAGGACCGTGCCATAAAAGGACGGCAGAACTGTTACCGATGAACAGGAATCAGCTAAGACTGTATAATGAAGGCCTGGCCTGCGAGTTGTGCGGCGGGGATCCGGGGGCGGTGGAGCGCTTGCTGTGCTGCTGCGGTGCGCTGGGGGGAATGGGCGGTTCTTGGGTGACCACATTGTTCCCACCCAGTACAGAACTTGTACAAACTTGAACAAGGTACGAAGTTACTGGATTGGGTGTAGCGTGGTTCTAGGTCCCGGGAACTGCCTGTCTTTTTCGGACCAGTGCCTCGCGGCGGCGCAGTGTGTGTTTTGCTGTTTTTGGGTCCTTGCCGGGTGGTCTGCTGGTCGAGTCTCCATTGTACAATGGTATAAAAACACATAAGCAAGATACAATGGGCCAACAGGCCCAAGTGTCACCGGAGGCAATAGCCAGACGGACCTAAATAGGGGTGGAGTTTTTAGTGAGTAGTCCTGACACAGTGAGTGGAGTCTCACTGTAGACCTTGTACTTTCGGACTCAACCTCTCCATAAAGGATTTTCTTCACCTCTAAAAGAAAAAAAAATACTAGCTTGTTTCAGATACTGAGCAAGTATCTCCTCTTGATCACTTGAAAAAACTTTCAAATGTTCGTTTTTTGGGGCAAAATTAACCTGGTCAAGTTCCACATTTTCTACTTTAGTCTTGAACCGTATAAGTGTTGTTCGCGGTATGCCAAACGTTTTTGCTGCCTTACGAACTGCCATATTATTTTCTACCACTTCTCTCACAGCTAACCTTAAGGTTTCTTCAGAAAACTATCGATTCGTAGTGGTTCTCTTTTGAACTCGAGGCATTTTTTAAAATTCTAAAACATGCAAAAAACAATGGGGTTAAGTGGACCGGGTCCGATTAACCTCATCATTAGGTGGCCCGGATAACCACACTGCATAGATATTTACATTCTTGTATCCACAATTTTTATTTGAAATTTTCAAGGAAAAATTGCACATGAACAGAAACTTTATCAATATTATGTACTTACCCAATCGGTACAAAAATAATTTGAAGCAACCAGACGCAAACATTTCAACCAATAATAACGACACAGAAGTAACTTTTCACCTTGAAATTCTTCGATCGACTGGACACAGACAGAAACCAACAGAAAACGATCTACATCTTATGCATTAGATTCGGTGCGCATCGGGGATGCTCGTGTGATGCGACAGGTATGAAAATATTCCCGCGGATATTTAAATTTTAATGTGGACCAGTTAACCTGACGATCCAGTCAACCCCACTCTACCCTATTTGTACAATTTCGGTCTCATAATCATTAGAATCTGTTCACTTGTTGTTGACTGGAAATGAATATAATCCATAATCGGATTCACATGTTACTGTTTGCAGTTACTGAGGTTATAAAAATTTGTATAAAAATAAAATAATGTACTACATTTCAACACGTGGGGTTCCAACGCGGTGCTGTCGTCGGGCAAGAGATGTTTATCGCTCGGGAATCTAGATGCGAGAAAGGGAGTCTAGAAAACGGTTAAACGCTGCTTCGTTTGTGGCGCTGAAATCAGCTTTTTTATTGGTGCGCGCATAACCGTCTTTTTGCACACGCTACCAAGTTGTTTAATACTTGACACGTGTCCAGCGACTAATAGCTTGTCGGAGTCTGGGCCGTATTAAGGGGGTTTAGATCAAGGAATTACGTGTAAAAAAATACAACTGTTAAAATCACGATTTTTCAACAAACGTTTTAGAGTAAAAATAATTAATTTAAATTCTTAACTAAATCACCCTGTAAATTTTTGTGTGTGCACTTAGACAAGTTAAGTAGTAGTAGCCAATCGCAAATCCAAGAATGTATGTTGTTCAGGTCACTCTGAATGTCCAGGGAGCTCTGAAGGGAGTTGCCGAATATTTTGGTTTTATCAGCACAAAGTGAATAAAACGAATTCAAGTATCAAAAGCAGCAAAGTGCCCAGCACCGACCTTTATGGAAAAAGACACATTATTGTGCTTGCAGGTGAAAAGCATGGTTTTTTTGATGGGGCGGATCTTTTATTTTCGTCAAAATCAAAATATACGATTATCATGACAATAAGGATACAAAGATATTTGTGATGGTTAAAAGAAAAACCATAACCATCGTTACATGGACCATCTGTCATTGTATAAGATAATGTTCCGTAACAATTGGAATATTTTAAATAAGCAACCAACAAACTTCTGGACGGTACAGAAAATAAAAGAATGGTTAACGAACGAAAATATTTCATTGCCACAGTATTGCTTGAAACCGGAATTATTATTGATAGCTAAAAGGAACAAAATTTACAAAGTGGATCAAATTATACTCAGTTATGAACATCGTGGGCTAAGACTTTCGCCTTATCATTGCAAATTTAATCCCAATGAGTATATTTGAAGAATATGCAAAACTTATTATGACAATCACATTGGATCTAATGGTTACATTGATAAGGCTGTTTTGGATACCTGACAACGAGCACTTAATTCTGCCTGAAATTTGGAAAAAATGTGTCACAAAATCTGAAAATTTAATAGAGGAATAGTGGGTTCGTGAAAACCGCATCGAAGCAGTAAATCCTGTTATCATTTACAATTCGAATAAGAATATCGACGACAGTGATGCCGATTATGATGACTATAAATCTGATACTTGATAAATCCGATTTTTTTTTTTTTTATGTTCTGGTTCCCACGAAAAGGGATATCCTGTAATGTTCAGAGAACATCGTGGGAACCAAGGGAAAGAAGGTAGGAGTTGGTGTTCTTCTTAAATTTCTGGAGGTTGTATGCCTCGGGGAACACCTCCCTAGGCAATGAGTTCCAAAGCCTCGCAATTCGTTGGATGAATGAGTCTTTGGAAAGTGATGTTCTGCAGGTCTCCAAAGTGACCACGAAGGGGTGTGAAGACTGAACTTGACGGGTCAATCTCGAAGATACTGCCAAAGGAGGAACGATTGTTGATATTTCAGAAGAGCATCGCCCATGAAAATATCTATAAAATAGAGACAAATCGCCAACTTTTCTACGGTGTTCCAGACAAGTGAGCGAGTTTGTAAGCGAGGCATCACCGACGAGACGAATTGCCCTTTTTTGGACAGAATCCAGTAGCTTCAGGATGTGTTTAGGTGCTGCACTCCAAATATGGGAACAGTACTCCAGTACAGGTCGGATCTGTGCCTTATAGATCATAAGCAGCTGACTGGAGGTGAAATAGCTCTTGGCACGAAACAAAAAATCAAGTTTTTGGGATGCACTTTTGGCAATGGACCTCACGTGATTTTCTCAGGAAAGGTTATTGCTGATAGTAATACCAAGCATCGATATGGATGACTTCAGTGGTATGGTTACTCCTGACAAAGTTATGTTAGGCACAGTGAGATCGGCTTTTCTAGAGAAAAGACATGCTTGTGTTTTGTTTGCATTGAATTCTACCAAGTTATTGGATCCCCATTCGAGAATTGTTGCTAAGTCCATATTTATATTGTTAACATTTCTTCCTCGTTCATTTCTGGTTTCACGGGCTGATATAGGGGCCCTGGAAGAGAATGCGGTATGGAGGGTACTATCATCGGCAAAGCTGTGTACGGGACATGAAGTTGCTTTCAATAGGTCGTTGATGTGAAGTAAAAATAGTGTTGGTGCTAGAATGGATCCTTGCGGAACACCAGCATTTATGAGTAGAGTGTCAGATGAAACTCCATCGACCACTACATGGAGAGACCTGTTTGAGAGAAAACTAGCAAGCAGAGAACACAGCTGAGGGGGCAAGCCATAAGATGGAAGCTTGGCGAGGAGTCTCTGGTGCCAAACTCGATCGAACGCCTTGGAGATATCTAAGTACCACATGATTAAACATATTTAATAAATTTGTACCGATAATTTATTTTTGTTGCATTACCATTTAACATAATAAAATATGTGCCTATTTCTAACCAAAAAAATAAGAGAGCTACATCAACGATTTCTGTTCACAATAAAGCAAAACATAAAAATAAACCATCTCAACAAAAGCATAATAATTAACAAAAAATGTTCGAAAATTTTGAAAACACACAACAATAATTGAATTGAATAATTGAAATGGCTATTGTAATGAACTTCCCCGTATATTTCGCAGGCATGTTGTTGAGACGTAATGGTTTTGTATCAGTATAATATCCAATTACGAAACAAATAGAGAAAATACTCGAATTTATTTCCTAGATGGTTCTTGATAATATTTTTGTGTGTGAAAATGTGCAGATGCGTTCGGAAAAAAAATGTAATTAGGTTTAATGCTTTTGTAATTTTTTTCACCCCCAACAGCTCGACCACTGTATTTTCTGTAAAGTATTAAATTCTATTAATATCAGATTGCTGCTAGTTTGGATCTCTTCGAGAGGATAATTTTGAAATATCGACTTTTTATCGTCGTTCTAATAAGATTTATTATCCATTTCAAAATGAGTAATGAATTATTTGATGGCGATAAATGAGGTAGATTTTCAAATAGACTATTATTCGATTTGAATGCAATATAAACCTTAATCGCTGAATTGCGGTCGATTTTCACTACAAATTCCAAAAACCAATCACAAACCAAGCGATTTACGAATTAAGTTACCAGTGGCATTACAAATAGTATTCGAGTAAACCCTTTTTTTAAATCTTGTGCACATTTGAAACAACCTAAACTCTATAAAGCAGCATTCCGCAACCATTTGTGTCTTCTTCTTAATGTGCCATCTCTATCAGAGGAGGTTGGATATCACAGTCACAAATTCTTCTCAATCTTCGGCTACTCTTATAAGTTCTTCTAAGTCCAGACCAGTCTATTGACGTACGTTTCTCAGCCATGACATTTTCTTTCTTCCGAAGCCACGTTTGCCTTCGTTTTCTCCCTTAACAAAAAGCTGAGCATAACAGTATTTAGGGTTTCTCAGAATGTGACCTAGATACGCTGTTTTTCGTATCTTTATGAGTTTAAACAGCTCACGCTCTATCCCCAGTCTGCGAAGAACCTTTTCATTTGTGGTGTGCGATGTCCATGTTATTTTGAGCATTCTACGGTACGTCCACATCTCAAAGCATTCTAATTTATTGATGGTTTGTGCTTTAAGTGTTTATGTTTCTGCTCCATATAAGAGGGTAGACCGAACGTAGCACTTTGAGAGTCTCAAGCGCAGGCCCAGGTTGAGTCGTGAGTCGCAGAGCAGCTTTCTAAGTCGCATGAAACAATTTCCGGCATGTTCTATTCTACATCTTATTTCCGCGTCCGGATCCAACATCCCAAATATCGAAACCTATCCACCTGTTCCAGGACCTCGCCATTTAACTGTCTATCGACCCAAAAATAATGAAATTTTAAGGCGACCCATGTGAGTTGGGAAAAAAGATGAAATTTCAGAGTAATAATTGTTAACTTCCCAGTGGTAGTTATAGTAATGGGTCCGATTTTGCAAATTCCGAATTTTGACATATCTCCAAATTTCAAGGTCCCCAGAGTCGAATACAATAGTTTTTAAGTGGACGTCTATGTATGTGTACGTACGTATGTTCGTATGTGCGTTCAGAATTATTTACATAAACAAAAGATGTATTTGAATTTTACGATTGTCGTTGGTTATTTGGAGGCAACACTTAATAGTCGGTGCTTCGTAAAAAGCAAACAAGTATTGCACGGAAGACACATTTCATGTGAGATTTGTGATGGAAAATACAATAAAAAAGGTAATAATTTAGCCATCAAAATGATGTCACTCCGTCTACAAATCAGCGCCGTTCTCAATGTCAAACTACATAAAGTATCTAAGTGATTTGAGTTGGAAAGAAAGTAAGAGTATATATGCTATTATTTGTACAGCTAAAACATTAACAAAAATGTCAGCACATCTCTGTCACATTCTAAAATGCATCATTTCATTTTAATAGTGGGACATTATCGATCCCCAGCAATTCCACAAAATGCCACACACAATTTATTTTTGTTGTTTTTTTCCTGGTTTTGTTTTGATTGCGAGTAGAGTTCCTAACAAAGGAAAAGTTGTCTGGTACTGACGTTTATTCGTTTCTTCATTTCAAACCTTTTCTTACTGTGGATAAAAATTTTGCAAAGCAATTAAATAAAACAATCACTTTCATATTATTTGTAAAAATTAAGAATATTTTATCTAATCTAGTTTTATTGAAAGTATATAAGAATATACTTTTGTTGTATGTTACGAAAAAATAACTTTAGTTTAGTTGGTACGAAATTAAATTTAATTTATCTGTAGTAAGGTAGTTATCGTGGTGTAGGCATAGCGTCAGAATATTCTAAATTTTTGTATTCTTATTAAATACATGATAATATAATTACCTTAAAATTGTCCTGTCAATTAACCTTCTCTAACCCGAGAAAAAATTGGATAATTAACATGGAGAGTATACGCTCGCTGTGTTCTGTACCAGTTGATTAGTTCTAGAAAAAAAACTAACTGTCATAAACTTTAAAAAACTAACCGCCTTTTTAACTTCCAGTGGAAAGTTATAGTAATGGGTCCGATTTTGCGAATCCCGAATTTTGACATATCTCCACATTTTAAGGTCCCCAGAGTCGAATACAATAGTTTTTAAGTGGACGTACGTATTTGCGTATGTTCGTATGTGCGTTAAGAATTATTTTTCGTCTCGATTATCTCGAAAATAAAAAATGATATCGACGTGGAACCAATTGCATTCGACGCATAATTACGCAAATTAGAACTTATTAGAATTTAAGTAAAATTGGTTAAGCTGTTTTTTATTGAGAATAAAAAAACTAAAAAAAATGGTTAACTACCTAAATTTTGCAATCTATTAATTATACTATTTTAATACAGAATTTAAAGATCTTTTAAATAATATGATTATTGCATGTTGGAAATATTTGTATGATAAATATGATGAAAATATTTAATAAAAAGAGATAGGTTTAGAAAACAAAAATAAGAATTGCCTACGGTCTCCCAACCAAACTGCGCCAATGGCTCTTGAGTTTCATGCAAGATCGCTCCTTACATGTGGCAGTTGACGGTATTTCTTCTGATGCGTTTAAAACCAATGCCGGGGTCCCCCAGGGTTCCATCCTGTCCCCCACCTTATTTCTTTTACACATCAACGCCCTCTTGAAAACCACCATGAACCGCATTTACAGTTTCGCAGACGATAGCACACTTGTCTCAACTTTCACATCCTATCGATCACTTTCGGTGAATGATACAAATAGACTCAGGCAGGAATAGGTTGATTCCATCAATAGAGATCTTAAAGCAATAGTCGAGTGGGGAACCAACAATCTTGTTCAGTTCAACGCCCAAAAAACACAAAGTGCCACGTTTTCCAAGAAAGTGAATTCCTCAAATCATCTCATCACAATGTCCGGAAATACCCTTGAGCCAAGTCCCTCCATCTCGATTTTGGGAGTCACGGTGTCCAATAATATGTCTTGACATGACCATGTTGCTAACATCGCAAAGTCGGCAAGCCAGAGGCTAGGTTTTCTGTGGAAAGCCAGAAAGTTTTTTACTCTTGATCAACTGTTGACGACGTACAAGGCTTAAATCCGACCTCTACTGGAGTATTGCTCGCGCATTTGGGGTTCAGCACCAAGGCATTCTCTTCGTCTTCTAGATTTCTTTCATTAAAGAGCCATTCGCTTGATAAACAGCTCAACTCTCACAGATACCCTTCACCCTCTAGAACATAGAAGAAGAGTTGCAGACCATTCATTGCTCTACAGATATTTCCATGGCAGATGCTTCAGAGAAATAAGAACTCTTGTACCACCATTGGCCACATTCGGCCGAAGAACTCGGCACGCTGATCAGTCTCACCCATTTACTCTCAAGATTGACACTACAAGGATCAATCTTCATCAATAATCCTTCTTTTACAGTGCTGCTACGAAATGGAATAAGCTTCCAAAATCAGTTTTTCCAGAGAACTATGACCTGCAACTTTTTAAAAAGCGTGTCCACAATCATTTCCTTTCTATAATCCCTTCCCCCTTTAATAGTCGCAGTGCGGGCCGTCGGCGGCCCACACAATAGGTCTACCCTTTTTGCGACTATTTTCATAAAAAAAAAAATTTAACTTGTGTCAGTATTGAGAGAATAGCATTGAAGACACCATAACAGTGAAATATTATTGTAAGTAATAATTAAATGTTTGTCAACCTCTGCAGTAATCAAATATCAACGTTTGAGGAAACATTAAAAAAATTTGATAGTAAAATTAAGGAACTACAAAAAGCTACCCACGATAACAATAAACTGAAAAAAGAAGTGAAATTGCTTACCACAAGAATGTATAACTTGGAAAAAGAAGAGATACAAAGTAATTTGGAAATAACAGGTATTCCAGAGAAAAATAATGAGAATTTAAGTTTAATACTTGAAAAAATCGGTATACACATTGGTTGCCAAATATCAAAAACCGATATAGTGTCCGTTCATCGAGTCTTCTAACAGTCTAATGAATATCCCAAACCAATTATCGTAAAAACCATATCCAAAGAAAAAAGAAATGATATTATGGCTGCAGCTAAACAAAAACGACTCTCATCTAAAACAACCACTCCAGGATTATCCATTGATGGTATCTCGGATAAATTTTTCATCAACGAACTTCTAACTTTCAATACAAAACAACTTAATAGAAGAACCAGAGAAACAGCCAAACAAAATCATTATAAATTTTTTATGGGTGAGAGATGGTCAGGCTTTTGCTAGGAAAAATGAAAGGTCTAATGTTATCAAAATCATTAATGATACTGATATTGAAAAAATTTAATAATCGGTCACCTTTAAAATAAACATTTACTGAATTTTCATCAATTTACTATGACATTTACATTTACACTTTTATATCAGAACGTTCGTGGACTAAAATCCAAACTTTCTACAATTTAGAAAAACTCATTAGTTTGTGACAGTGATGTAATATGTCTAACAGAAACATGGCTTAATAACTCCATTTTTGATTCAGAAGTTATTTGTGACAATTATACAGTTTTTCGTCGTGATCTAGAACAAACAGCATGTAAGAAATCTGAAGGCGGAGGAGTTCTCATAGCAGTTAACAATAGGTTGAAGTTTTTTGTTCAAGACAGTTGGATCTCAGACGCCGAAGATATTTGGGTAACCTATATCTCAGATTGTAATAAATCTAAGTATCATGTAGGCTGTGTCTACATTCCACCAAATGACGCTTTATCACTTCAAACTTTTTGTTATAAACTATGCGACATTGTCACCAATAACCCTGACGATACTTATATACTGTGTGGTGATTTTAACTTGGCTAATTTAAATGGACCTTAGATAAATTAAATAACTTTTATAAACCTAGCAATTATTCGGATGTTAACTCTAGCTTATTGATTGACACAATGCCGTTCTGTAATTTTTTACAATTTTCAAAGTTTAAAAATGTAGCAGATAACGTTCTAGATTTGATATTTTCTAACAAGTTTGCAGTTAATAATGTTGTCAATTCTGATATGCCACTGGTTAATAAAGATAAATTTCATGTTACACTGGAATTTAATGCCAATGACCTCAACTATAATAATAAACAATACAAATTCAATCTGTACAATTTCCAAAAAGCTGATTTTTGTGGTATAAATGACTCGTTATTATTGACAGATTGGGATGCTTTATTCAACAATCTTAATACCGAGCAATGTGTTAGTCAATTCTACTTTGTACTCAATAGCATGATTGATACTCACGTCCCTAAGAATTCATCTTACTATAAAAAATTTCCTTCATGGTACAGCGTTAGCACAATAAAGGTTGTTCGAGAGAAGAATAAATATCATGAGCTGTGGAAAAAGCATAATAACCCTGTTGACTACTTGACATTTAAACTTCTTCGGGGCCCATCAAAGTTTTTGATCAAAGAAGATTATAATAATTATATTGTTAATTGTGAGGGGGATTTGATCCAAAATCCTAAAAATATTTGGCAATTTGTAAAATCTAAACGAAAAAATTCTTCTTCTATTAATTTCATTTCCCACAACAAAGTACTGGTTACTAATGGACAAGCTATTTGTGACATTATTTAGGAGTTCTTTTCGTCTTCCTTTACGCAAAACAACAATGCGAAAAAGCTTGATTTGGATCAAACCAAGACTTTCTCCAACATTCACATTTCTACATACAGAATTGAAATAGAAACTATTAAAGAAAAAATCAAAACTCTTTCCTGCAAACCTGAAGGTCCCGATTTCATTCCCACTTGTTTAATAAAACATTGTGTTAAGGGGATCTCCTATCCATTACTTTCAATATTCAATAAATCATTATTTGAAGGAGTCTTTCCACAAGCTTGGAAAAAAGCACTAGTAGTGCCTATCCCAAAGAGCGGCAACTCTCGTTTGGTTGAAAATTATAGACCTATTTCTAAACTGTGTACCTTATCGAAATTGTTCGAGTCAATAATATTTGATTTTTTGTTTTTTGATGTTGTAAACTTATTAAATCCTCCGCAACATGGTTTTATTAGAAAAAGATCAGTTGAAACAAATCTGTTTGAATATAATGAGTACATTTTAACATCTACAGGTTGACGCGGTATACACTGACTTAAGTAAGGAGTTTGACAAAATTGACCACAATATAATGATCAAAAAACTTGCGAACATAGGGGTACATGGCAATCTTTTATTATGGTTCAGCTATTATTTAACAAACCGAACTCAATCTGTGACCATCGGACAGTTTTGTTCCAGGTATATTAAGTTTACATCAGGAGTACCTCAAGGATCTCACTTAGGCCCATTATTGTTTAATATTTACATTAACGACATTTCACAATGTTTCAGATTTAGTAAATTCTCGATGTATGCTGATGATTTGAAAGTGTATCGTCCTATAAAGGAACCAAATAGTTCAAATTATCTACAGGAAGATCTCAATAGACTTCAAACGTATTGTGAAAATAACAGCTTATTCTTAAATTTAAAAAAATGCCATAAGATTACTTTCACTCGTAATAGATATATCTGTAAAAGTACATATATACTATCAATAATAAAAAACTTAATAGCGTTACTCAAGTAAAAGATTTAGGTGTTATATTCGATCAAAAGTTGTTGTTTGACGAACACATATTATATGTCTCTAAGAAAGCCAACAAAATTTTAGGATTTATAATGCGTACTTTATTTATATTTATATGTTTTAATGGTTCAATAGACTCCTCACCTATTGTAAGCTCTTTATCATTTTTGGTACAAACATACAATACAAGAAATAAACATGCCTTTATAACGAACCAGGCAAATATCAATTATTATCTAAATTCTCCATTGCATCGTTGCTGTAAAGCTTATAATAAATATTGTTGTGACCTTTCCACAGTTGATATTTTTTCTTCTTCTCTGAGAACTTTTGACAAGCTGATTAAGGTCATTGTTAATGGTAGCATGCTTTTATAGTTTTAAAATGTTCCTTTTTTTTCTTCTTCTGATATTTATTAATAGGTACTGTAGTTTTTCAATATCTGTTTTACTCTTAATGTTAGTTTATTTAACGTGTTTTGTAACAAATATTAGGAATACTGTTTTGGGCTCGTTCTGTTTGTATTCCAATTAAATAAATAAATAAGCCATGTTTATAACAATTAAATATTGTTACTAACAAATGTATATTGATCATAATAATTAAAAAAAAATTTCAATTGTTATAAATAATTGAAATGATAAGAAAAAGTTTGAAAGAATACGTTAGACATAAACAGAATATTGTTAATGACAATAATAATTTTTTAAAAAAAATTTGAAATCGTTTTTATAATAATTTTAATGATAATAATAATAATTATAACAACAAAATATATGATGTGTACCTCTCGGGTCGCACCCAGACCACTGGTATTAATTATAATTTTATTATGCAAACATAATAAATGAATCCCGCTAAAGCTATAAAACATGGAGTCTCTTAAGAAAGCTAGGCAGCATTAAGACACGTGTCTGCGAAAAACCCAACATTAATTTAGAACTAGTGGCAAATCCTAGAATGCATAAAGATACAGAAGTGGTCAATATTGTAAAACAACGAAAACTTGAATATTTCGGACATATCAAGAGACATCCAGGAAAGTATGACATTCTACATCTTATAATACAAGGTAAGATTGATGGTAAGAGACGCCCTGGCAGACAAAGAACTTCCTGGCTTAAAAATCTCAGACAGTGGTTTGGTCTCACCACTATACAATTTTTCCGACAAAATAATGATTGGAAACATGATAGCCAGAATGATCGCCAACGATCGTTAAACGGTCATAGCACCTAGAAGAACTTATCCATACTCGAAATATCTCGAAAATACTTTATTTTTGGTATAGGACATTGTGCACAAATTTTATCTAAAATTTTATGTAGAATTCGAAAATAAAATAAAAAATATTAGTTTCTATTTAAAATAACAAAGTTGACGTCTACTTTCGGTATAACCGGAAGTGCCACATTCAGGACAACATTATATTTGAACTCAGCGTCATCCAAAACCTACAGCTTTGGGAGTTTCAGATATAACTGTATCCGCCATTACTTTTAATCAAAACTTTTCGCGCCACACCCCGGATAGGCCACCCACGTATACTCGTAGGTATCATGCAGTGAAATTAGCTGGTTCTCTAATATTAGATTTATATATTTTCAGTAAAAATACTTTCCCGAACTTGGGCACTCAACATTTGATTGTTATGTTATTTTTATTGTTCATTTTGATTATGTTCGGCTTATATTAAACTTACCGAGAACACTATAACTATAAAAAATAAACTATATTATTAAATTAACGCCAACTTTATAGGTATCTAAGGTTTTAACTCTAAAGAGTCCAACGTAAGCCTGCCCTTTACTAAATATAGAGGAGCCTATGTCGAGAAGAGCGCTGTCAAGGCTAAGTCCTTGTGATTTGTGGATAGTAATAGTAATGCTAAGCAAATAGGGAATTGTTCTCTGTGAACATATACATTACTTAATATCTGAAACTTAGTCTTAACTCGTTCCAGTTTGTTAATTAAATTATGCTTAGGTTATATGGTAATTTTATATACCATAAATATTATGAACTTTAAACTATTGCATAAACCATACCTACTTAATGAAATTAATTAATTTAAAAATTATAATTAAATGTTAAAAATTATAAGTTTCTGATTTATTCCTTGGTATTAACCCCACTACCTATCTGGATGACAAATTTGAACTTTCTAGGTCATCTGGAACTGGGTTAGAGTTTTGATCTATAGGTCAGTCAGTGATAAAAATGAAGATTTTTGGACGTTAAAATCAAAATAACTGTTTGAGGTGTGTTTATGAAATTTGGAGCACCTACGTATCTCGCAAGTCTCAATATATGAGCCAGATATGACATGTTTATGTAAAATAGTTTTTGAGTTATAAAGGGGTCAAAAGCGTCTCCAAATGGTTCTTGTAATATTACACACGGTACCACTCGCCATTTTGTTAGCTTGAACTTGGATTGACACGCTACCACGTGTCTAGATTATTAAAAGTATCGGTAAGTATGTGTAGCATAATGCCTTATATTTATTTATAAATATTTGTTTTACAATTCAGCAATGTATTATGCATAAACAAAAAATGTATTTAAATTTCACGATTGTCGTTGGTGCTTCGTAGAAAGCAAACAAGTATTGAACGGACACATTTCATGTGAGATTTGTGATGGAAAATCCAATGCGAAAGGTGATAATTTAGCCATCAAAATTATGTCACTCCGTCTACAAATAAGCGCCGTTCTCAATGTCTAACTACATAAAGTGTCTAAGTGATTTGAGTTGGAAAGAAAGTTAGAGTATATATGCTATTATTTGTACAGCTAAAACATTAAAAAAATTTCAGCACATCTCTGTCACATTCTAAAATGCATCATTTCAATTTAATAGTGGGACATTATCGATCCCAAGCAATTCCACAAAATGCTACACACAATTTATTTTTGTTGTTTTCTTTTTTGGTTTTGTTTTGATTGCGAGTAGAGTTCCTAACAAAGGAAAAGTTATCTGGTACTGACGTTTATTCGTTCCTTCATTTCAAACCTTTTTTTACTGTGGATAAAAATTTTGCAAAGCAATTAAATAAAACAATCACTTTCATATTATTTGTAAAAATTAAGAATATTTTATCTAATCTAGTTTTATTGAAATTATATAAGAATTCACTTTTGTTGTATGTTGCCACGTCTTTTTCGTTCTCTAAAGAATACTCTGCTAGCGGTCTCTCTACTGGCAAATTATGCCCGAGCTCAGCCGTAGAGGGTAGAAGAAAAAAAAAAGAAAATAAAAGTGAGCCGCGCCACCGACTTGGACGGTTCAAGCCGGAAACCCCTAGGTCTTATAGGCACTAGCAGAGCCACACGATAAATAACTAAGATTATGGTGAACCAAATAAATAAAATTATAGCAAAATATATTGGATACTTTACTCACACAATAAATCAAAATATACAGCTCAATAACAAAATTATAACAAATATAGCCAAAATTAACAGCCAACAATAAATCCAGGCACACAGTTCAATAATAAACTTATAACAAATATAATCAAAATCAACAGCTAACAAAATTTACAACTTTATAAGACAACAATAAATAAAAAAAAAATCCAAAGTTTACGATTCCATAAAATAATTAAAACAAAGGTAAGAATAACAAACTTTATCAAGTTACCAAAAAAAACGTATACAAGTCAACTTTTTAATAATATTTAATCAAACGTTTACGTACGGCTGCTAATTTACTCACGTTTTTTTCTTTACCATTTACATAAAGATTTACACTGTTAAAACAATCGAGCTTATTTAAAAATATTTCTTTTTTACAATGGCTGTCCTTCAAAATAGCAATATTGTAGGATATTTACAAATAAGTATGAAGAAAATATTTTTACTTGGACACAAAGAACTATTGAGAATATTACTTTAATCAAAGTTCATCCGTGGCATATTATCCGATGCAATAAATAATTTTCAACAGTGTACCATATTAATAAATTAAAACAAATCTTAATCGTGGTGTCAAAAACAAATCACGTCGTTTAAATATTCTAAAATAAATCACTTGTAACCTTTGGGTATACGAATTCAATACTCCTGTGGCCTACTCTTGTGGCCGGTTTGATTATGGAACTGCACCTGCTACTTAACAATGGCTTTCCTCCATCAGATCCCGCATGCGGATATTTTAACTCGACACCAAAATCCAAAATATCAACAACAAAGGGAAGCTAGAATGGCCAAGTTAAAAATTAAATGGTTTTTCTTTAAAATCCAATTAAGATGGCCCAAATACAGCCAGATATGAAAGAAAAAACCGTAGAGGTTCTGCTCACGTGTTAATATCAAATCGTTCCAAAAAACTCTCACCCCCACCCGACTCCTAAGACTGACACCAAACGACTGAACTAAACGACAGACACCTCTCCCAGGAAAATGACACGAAACACGCGTCAACCGACAATCTTCGCAAATCTATGTTCCAAACTCATAATCGCACTCGTCCGTGTTGATAGCCAGCCCACCCACACAGATATGCAAACCAAACAATAATATAGCTGACAACACACGACAATCGAGGCCAAAAATCAAGGCAAAATCTAATAACAAAAACCCCCACTCCATCTCTATCGATTAACAAAAATGTCACAGCCATTAATAATTGAATCCTATCACTACAAGGTATGCAACACTATTTACAACGAGTGATATATTTAAATTACAACAAAATACGGTAAGCGAAACTATTTACGAGTAACTGAGGAATACAAAACTATCAGAGACCCAATTAATAATGGAACTGTAGAATGGAAAAAATAGGCACGTGACAATGTTACGAAAAAATAACTTTAGTTTAGTTGGTACAATATTAAATATTTGTCTTTAAGGTAGTTGTCGTGGTGTAGGCATAGCGTCAGAATATTCTAAATTTTTGTATACTTATTAAGAACATGATAATATAATTACCCTTAAAATTGTCCTGTCAATGAACCTTCTCTAACCCGAGAAAAACTCATTAAAAATTGTATAATTAACATGGAAAGTATACGCTCGCTGTGTTTTGTACCAGTTGATTAGTTCTAGAAAAAATAACTGTCAAAAACTTTAAAAAACTAACCGCCTTTTTAACATCCCAGTGGGAAGTTATAGTAATGGGTCCGATTTTGCGAATCCCGAATTTTAACATATCTTCACATTTTAGGGTCCCCAGAGTCGAATATAATAGTTTTTAAGTGAACGTCTGAGTGAGTATGTACGTATGTGCGTATGTTCGTATGTGCGTTCGGAATTATTTTTCGTCTCGATTATCTCAAGAACAATAAATGATATCAACGTGGGACCAATTGCATTCGACGCATAATTACGCAACTTAAAACTGATTAGATTTTTAGCAAAATCGTTTAAGCTTTTTTTATGTAGAATCAAAAAACTGAATTTTGCAATTTATAAATTATACTATTTTTAATACAGAATTTTAATATCTTTTGAATAATATGATTATTGCATGTTAGGATAAAGTAAAAAATAGTGAGATAATAGTAGAGAGAACGCATTATTGGTTTTTGCTTATTCTCTCAATATTAAAAGCTAAATGGGAAATAAGTATTGAGTGTAATGTAGCGAATTTGTAAAATAAAATAATTTTCTTTTTTTAATGTTAATTTTTATAATACATCTGAAAACACTTAATATTTTTGAAACAGTTGAAGATAGGTATGGGACATTGTACATGAAAAAAATGCGCATCTAAAAATACAAATCGACGTGTCCAAGCATTTTTCCCAACACGCTTTCATTTATTCGTTATCGAATTTATTCCATTTGACTGTTCCACACTGTATTACAAAAGTATTGTGCTCTGATTGCGTTGATAAAATGTTAAATTATTCCTTTTTAACATGTAAATTACTAATAAATTAATTATTTGTTAACTTGATAACTATTTTTTTAAATTATTTTTTGACCTGTTTTATATAGAAGAAGCATGAAAATAGGATTAATGCTGCGGAGATGAGTACTCTGAGAAGTATAGCCGGAGTAACTCGGTTGGATAAAGTAAATAATAGTGTGATAAGAGAACGCTGTGGTGTAAAAGAAGATGTGGTTACAAAAATAGATAAAGGAATGCTTAGATGGTTTGGACACGTAGAAAGGATGGATAAAGGAAGATTGACGAAACAAATTTATAAAGCGAGTGTGAATGGACAAGTCGGTAGAGGTCGACCTCGGAGAACATATCTTGATCAGATCAACATTGTTTTGAAGAAAGGCCAGGTGAAGAGTACCAACAACCGACGAGCATGTATGAGAGCACTGATGAAAGTAGAGGAAGCAAAAGTGTGTAAGAACCGTTGGAAGTGGTCTCTGCCTACTCCCATGGGAGAAAGGCGTGACTATATGTATGTATGTAAAATATATTGACAATATTTCATAAAAAGAGAATTTTTTTTTTCAATTGTTATAAGCAATTGAAAATAGCTCCTGCTTATGGAATGATAAGAAAAATTTTGAAAGAATACGGTTGTCATAAAAAGAATATTGTTTATGACAATCATAATTTGTTATAAACAATTTAAATCGTTTTTAATAATAATTTTAATATTAATAATTATAACAACAAAACATATGGTATTCTTTTATTTTTTCCACTGGGAAGTTAGTCATGTGGACCTCTCGGGTCGCACCCAGACCACAGATATTATGTGATTTTGTTAGCATACATTCATACCGATCAGTCCGACCAATCTAGTGCGACACAATCTGCGCATGCTTTATGTTTGGTTTGGCTCCTATTTCCCGCGTTTTGTTCAGTGATTGTCATGCTGTGTCAAATTTATTTCCAGCGATAATTTGATTTGTCATGCTTTCAACAAATAATTTAGCAGTATATCACTAAAAATCGACATATTAAAAATGTAACATGTTGAGAACAAGAGATCATTTTAAATTAAACGTCCATTATGACCCGAGGAACACAAATTAACGTTTTTGAGGGTGAAATGAAAGAGTTGTTCATCAAATATTTTTAAATAAATTAATAAAAAAACATGAATTAGTTTTTTTGGTAACTGATAACATTTTTTTAAAATTTAAATTTGTATGCAGAAGAAAGAGAATAATAAAATAAAAGTTTAAAAATATTTATTTAAAAGTAAATAAAAAATGAATATATCATAAATATGTAATTTAAAATTTTGATGAAATCTTTTTATGTTATAAAATGTTTTGGAATTTAAATTCAACAAAAAAAAAATACTTTTGAGATCATTAAGGGTTGCTCTTTTTGCCAGTAACAAAAAAAATTAATTATTTTTCTCGGTAACTAATAACATTTTTTTAAAATTTAAATTTGTATGCAGAAGGAAGAAACTAATAAAATAATAAAAGTTTATTTATTTAAAAGTAAATAAAAACATGAATATATCAAAAATAGGTAATTCAAAATTGTAAAACATTTTTTGTCTCTCAACCCTTACTCTCTTGATTATTAATATTTTATACCGTCACTGCCTAGCGAAGACCACGAGGACTTATCCTTCGCCAAGAAAATGGGATAAGGAATGTTAGATTAGGAATGTTAGTTGGGAATGTTAGTAAGAAATGTTAGTTGAACGTTGTAGCTAAAATAAATAATTTAAAACCCGAAAGAGAAAAAATTAATTAAAATATTTGCAAGAGAAAGAGAAAAAAATAAGAACCAAAATTTTTTTGTAAACAAACCTGTGCAATTTTATTTGTCGTTTGTCTTTCTACTTTTCTTTTTTTACATGTATTGGTGTCACTTTTATTTTCATGTTTCATTGAATAATCCTTGACTTCTTCAAAGTTCTTATCATCTAAGTTTGTGATATAATTGAAAATTTCATCCGTTGCAATCTATAAATTAACAGTTTACTACCTAAATATTTGGATAACAATATATTAAATCTGAATAACATACCTTTCGTTTTATTTTTAAATTAATATCGATTTTTTTACTTTAATGGGTTGTAGATTGTAGATTGTAGGGTGGGTCGTGAAGGCCATGCTTCGACCAATCAGATCTTTTGTGCATGATCCTTAATCTACTTGAGGCCCGGGATTCCAAGACTTCGAGTAAAGTTTATCAGTTTCCTGGGGGCTAAGTTTCTGATATCAAAGGGCTTTAGGAAGGCCCCTCCCAGAAACTTGAGCCTCCTGCAAAAAACCGCTGGGCATTCGCAAAGCAAATGTTCTGAAGTTTCAGCGAAGTTCTCGCAGTAGCGGCAACTATCACTCTCTGTTTTGCCCATCTTTTTCAGGTGGTACCTTAGAGGGCAGTGAGAAGTCACGTCACCAGTTTCAAGTCATTCTTGTCCAACTCGAGAAGCTGTTTAGCTTTCCTTGGCGAAAGACTTACTAGCCTTTTCGCTTGCCTTTGTCCTGGCACTTTATGCCAGTGAGATTTCATTTCATCTGTTTCCCAGCGTCGAACCTCTTCTTTCAAAAGGGCTTTGGAAAGTCCACAGAAGGGTTCTGGGCCGGAAAATTTTGTATTTGTCCCTTCTTTGGCAAGGCAATCTGCTTCTTCGTTACCTTTAACTCCCTTGTGACCTGGAACCCACATCAGAGTAACCTCATCTTTTGGTGCCAGTTGTCTCAGGGACTGTTTACAGTCCCAAGTCAGCTTAGACTCACAAGTGCTTAGACTCACAGAGCTTTTAGTGCTGCTTGGCTGAATAACGTACCTTACGTTTTCTTTTTAAATTAATATTGTTTTTTTTTTTACTTTAATGGGTTTCTTCTAAAGGCAATTTTAAATTTTAACTGGTGGAAGGTTCAAATATTAAAACATTTTCATTCCCTTCAAAACTTGTTGCATTTAAGAAAGTTCGGGGGTGCAGCCAGGTTTTTAAAAAACATGTATAAGTCTTTAAACTTGGTTGTCATAGTTCTTTATATTAAATTATAATTTTTCAATGATAAGTTTTTGATATTACAATAATCAAAAACATTGTAAAAAATGCAAAATTCGATGAAAAAAAAAATACGTGTATGTAGGGAATTTAATAACGAAGAGTTAAGGTGCTTAAAAAGTATTATCGTTTGTCTAGTTTTTAAAATATTTTATTTTTAACGATGAAAAAATTTGATTTACGGCGTAATTGGACGCGAGCATCGAAGAAGAATGCAACGGCGCATTTGTGCAGACGACTTAAGTCTTAAGTCACCCAATGTAAAAAAAGCTCATATAATATAAAAGTGCATGCACGTCATAGAGCGAGTATGAGGTCACATTTAAACAACGTTGCCAGACTTTGACAGTAGTACGGACATTGAGGAAATAATAAGGTTATGTTGTTGATCATTTAATAAACATACTTTACCATTAATTAGTCTGGGACATTGCAATAAAACTTTGAGAATTTTACCTAAACAAATGGTTTTCAATAAAAACTATTCAAGTTAATATATTAATGCTTTATTTAATTCGAATCAACATAAAGTTAATTAGAGGCACTAACAAAAAAATAATAATCATAATTTTATTGATACAAATAATACAGGTTAAAATGCTTTACAATAAAGGTAGAATGCTATTTAGGGGCTGACATACTTACCTAATAGCTGCTTTTTCATTTCAAGCGAAACATTACTCGAAATGGGAGCCTTCCACTCTATCTTATACTTTTTGGTTTTGTCTATCGTCGTCGATAAGAAAAGCCTGATTTACGCAAATATGGCAAAATCTAGACAAAAAACTTGTACCCATTTTCAGTGAATACAACTGTACATTCCTTTTTTTAATAGATTAAGTAATTTCTGTACTAATTGCTAGTTTGGTAATTTTTTAAAAAAAAAAGTAGAAATTATGGTTTTACAGACTGCTGTGGGAACAAACTTTACATTTCGACGAAACAGGTTTAAAATAAATTTATTCCCCCATGTTTGGCATGCAAATGAAATGGTCCACGGTCTTACAATTTGCTGATTTCCCTTGTTAATTAATGTTAACCTAAATGTTCTCTAAACAATAACATAATTTGAACGTTGGCAAACAAAAAATAAACTCGGTTACTGACATTTATTATTTCGAGGTATGGTAGATGATTAATACGAGTTGGAACAACAGGGGCATATACAGGGAATGTAACACTATGACTTTCAAAATAATCCGAACAATTTTAATAGAATTTATAAATGTCTGTTATTCAATAATAAGTAGGACTGCCGCGGTTTTTCATACTCTTATACTCTTTGAGTTCAATGATTTAAACACTCAGTACAATCTTCTTCTTTTTAAGGTGCCGTCTTCCTATTGAAGGTTGGCCACAACTTCGGAAAATCTTTCTCTGTCCTCTGCTATTCTTAGTAGTGCCTCTGAATTTAGACCAGTCCACCCTCTCACATTTCTCAGCCATGAGCATAGTCTCCTGCCCGGTCCTCTTTTATCTTCAACTTTGCTCTTCATTATAAGTCTTAGAAACTCGTATTTTTTGCTTCTGTAAATGTGCTCCAGGTAACTTTTCTTCTGTCTTATGACAATTCCAAAAAATTATCTGTTTACATATTTTCTTCTTGGGACCGTTTCATTGGTATTGTGCTCCGTCCACGATATTCTGAGCATTCTGTATATTAACCACATTTTAAAAGCTTCCAGGCGTCGCATCAAGCGGATTCCCAGCGTCCAAGATTCCGTCGCATACATAAAGATTAAGTGAACATAAGATTTCACGAATATTTAACGAAAGTGCAGGATTTATAAGCAAGTTCTTCATTCTAAGTGGGCGCGCCGGCGACGACGACGAAGAGCAAGCAATGGCGAGTAGAAGCGAGAAGCTGGAGAAATCTCTGAGGTGTGGGTAGCTTCACCGGAACCTCTGGGACCTCGACTCACTCTTGCTGTTGACGACATCTTCCGCAACGTAGATGTTAGATTCCTCC
Organism: Agelastica alni; assembly: GCA_950111635.1. NCBI lineage: Eukaryota > Metazoa > Arthropoda > Insecta > Coleoptera > Chrysomelidae > Agelastica > Agelastica alni. Next base: position 28,292,088 of record OX467709.1, on the reverse strand, counting down.
GATAATTCGGTTGAGCTGGTTCGATGGGTTTTTACCTGCTGTAGGTCGAAGGGGTCACTGTCTTTTTTTGTCATGAATTTCGTTATCACAGTAAATAAAACAACACACTTGTCATCGAGAATATATTGTATAATTTATACATGAAGCTTACAGTTTCAAGCCTCCTGTATCCTTAGAATATTTTACTGGTTGTTGGCTTTAAATTTAATTGATTTTATCTGATTACATTGATGTTAATTTTACCACGTGGTGTTTTAAAGCGGTGTTTTTTTAGCGGTGAGATGTTCTTCGGTCGGCGGATGCAATGGGAAAGAGGAAGCGGTGCTCTGAAAGCGAGCGTTGTGCATTGCCCGGCTGTTGAAATGGAAAGAGGGCGAGAGGCCGGAAACCCGTAAAACGTGGCTTCGTTTTTCGCGCTAAATTCAGCGTTTTTATTGGTCAAAGCGTAACCAACTTTTTCACGTGATCTTAAAGCTAATTTCTAAAATTGCACACGATCTTTTTGTTTCCAGCTGAATTAATAATTTTCACGTGATAAGAGGGTGATCGGAATATTCTGGTGGGATAATGAATGCACGTGTTTTAGCTGATTTTTTTGTCGGCGTCAGGGCCGACAAAATAATCAGGATATTTTGATCGAATTATTGCATTGTCGTCGTTCTTTGACAAGTATGCGAAGTTTAAATTAAATCCGATCGCTTAAAATAGGGAAAAATCGAGGCCAAAGAGTCAGTTACAAACAAACATTTAAACATATAGGTGAAACTGATAAAAGCGTGTTAAAATACACCTGTTACACTAAATACACTATACTTTTATGCAACACAAAATACAAACTACCATGTGAATTACTGCAAATTCCCTTAATCTCCCTCTACGGGAAAAAAACATACACCTTTTAAAGCCAACAGAAAAAGCAATAGCTTGTATACAAAAATCTAACTATAGAAGAAAAATCAAATAAAGATGCAAAGATTATTTTTTATATACTGCAGCAATTTTACTTTCTTAAGTAATAAAAAGCATATGTTTAAAAGGCACTCATCACAGTTAATTATTTGGTTTGAGAAATACTTTCAAAATAAAAATTTCATTAAGTTTGCATGGATTTAAGATCCATTTAACACTAATGTTCCGACTGAATTTACTTATGCGGAAGAAGAGAACTTAATCTTGTGAAAATCTTGGATTTCAATAAAAGATGAATATCTCATTCTAAATGATTAGGCTCAAAGGAAGTTAATTCAATCTTTAACGTCGTACATATTTGTAAGACGACATTCGCTGCAATAAAAAGCAAATATAAAGCAAAAATAAACGTGGAAAAGGAGGGTGGCGTGTCCAGTTTAATTCCACGATTTAAGAAAATAAACAGACCCATCAACATTAATTAATTTAATATTAATAAAGTAGAAAAAAAACTAATGCGTAAGTGTCATGGAACACTCGGTTGGAACGAAGTTCCTTTCGTAGTATATTATTATTATTGATAAACGTGTTTTGTTGAAAATAAACATAAATATAAATACGGAAAAGAATACATCAAAGGACCGTGTCACAAAAGGACGGCAGAACTGTTAGCAATGAACAGGAATCAGCTAAGAATTACTACGGAGCTCTTGACCAGCCACGCACCAGTAAAGTATAAAGTATATATATATATATATATATATATATATATATATATATATATATATATATATATATATATATATATATATATATATTGAGATGATATAATATTAAAGTAAGAAAATTTAAAACAAATTACATGGGAATAATCACTATTACATTGAAAGAGCTCTGATCGAGAATCTTAGAAGATCCATTAGAAAGGTTTTTAGACAAAGATAAATGGAGACATGAAATATTAACTGTTTAATATCAAGTCTATGTATTAATTTAATATAATAGCTGTAAATTTTATGTATCTTTGTAAGAATAATGTTAATTTGGGTGATTTAATAATGTTATAGCATCAGAAAACTTGCTTGTCAAAAGGTAGTATTGTAGAAAGTATATTTTCTTTAATTTGACCTCTACAGAGACAGGAAGTATACCAAAATAATCCAGATGGTCTTTATCTGAAAATAGCAATATCGGTTAATATTAAGAAAAACAAATTTTGAAAGACATTAATAATTATGAGATACCCTGTATAGTATAAGTATTTGAAAACGACTACCAATGCAAGGAATCTTCCAAATCTTTCGTAATTTATAGAAAATTGTCATTGCCAACCCAGAATTAACAATGTTTATTTAACAAAATATGTAAAGATTATAACATAGTTTATCGAGTAATCATAATAATTTTATTTCAATTTAATTTAAACTTATAATGTAAAATACAGAAGTGTTAAACTTTACCTTATTAAGAAGATTTTGTAGTTTGAAATTAATTACCAAAAAATCCAATGATTTAATTGGTTTTCATAATTTGAAGTCATAGCCTTCTGAGATTTTAAGATTCATATAAATATGTTAGCATCAAGGAGATCGGGGTCAGTCCTAGGCATTCCATGGCCCAAATATTGTAATTCTTGTGTGTTTTCTTAACAAAAAGGACGGCCATTGTTTGCTAAAAAATTAATTAATTTGTAAAGTACATCATCTTGAAAGTAACATAACTGTTATTCACATGTTTGGATACAGTTATTAAATATTTTTATTATATTTGAATGGTATAACTTTAAAAGAAATTTTTGTAATAAACAAACCTCTTCATTTTTAAAATCGCCATAAATGAAAATTTATAAGAGTGCAGTTATAGTTAAAATTAATAAACTCTACATTTTAAACAACAGTGTTAGTGAGCAGACTTACCATTGATCAGAAGATATCGAGTAATTTGACTAAGGTAACAATTTTTAAACTTATGTGAGAAAAAATTTCTGTTCCTCAAGATTCATCAAGTCGCCTGTGAGTAGCACTTTACACATAAATCACAGATCATTAATATTGACATATTTGACATAAGACAAATATTCAAGCATTGCCAAATCTTGTGATACACATGACAGACTTTCTTTAAACGTTGCCACATTTTTTTTTAATTTCCGTAAAATGTTCGTTGTAATAACTTTTGGTAAAATTATTTGTTTGAAAAACGTATTAATTAAAAATAAAAAAGGGAATGTAATTTTAAAGTAAAGATTTAATTAAGTATAAATTGTAATTTGTAAATTTAAATAGTGTGAAAGTGTATGCGTGGTTGCATAATTTTAGTTTATTTATTTGTATACCTTTTAATACTTTCCATGTTTATTTTATTTTGTTAAAATTTTAATATTAATAAACAAGTTGATCATTTCATGTCAAAAGTCCTCTTAAATTGAACCGACACTGTGAATAAAGGTATCTCAGCTCTGGATAGTAATAATAGTTTTAATAATAGAAAAAGAAATATTTGTTTTTTTGTTTTTTTAATATAAAAAAAAACAAATGGCGCCCAAGGTACGTTAATTTTTATTTATTTTAAAAGTAACGAAATCATATTTTTACAAACCATTTATTCTACAACAATATTAATTTTTCTTTATATCGGTACAACTTTTGGAATCGATATAGAAACATTTTGGTATTTTATATTGATCTTGTATTCGATATAAAATATTTCGTTACAATATATATATATATGTATACATAAATACATAAAGTCACGCCTTTTTCTCATAGGGGTAGGCAGATACCACTTCTTTCCACTTGCTACGGTTCTTACACACATCTTTTGCTTCCTCTACTTTCATCAGTGCTCTCATACATGCTCGTCGGTTGTTGGTACTCTTGACCTGGCCTTTCTTTAAAATAGAGACTGAAGATTGCATCAAAACCAAGCTCGCCCATGGCTTTTATTGTTTCGGCGGGTATACCATCATCACTAGGTGATTTGTTGTTTTTTAAAAGGCTTATGGCTTTTTTTACTTCGGCTTTTAAGAGCCCCCTCTTTTTCTACCTCATCAGTTTTTGGTAGACCATGGTCTAAAATAAATAATAAATAAATAATAAGCGGAGGTAAGATAGAATGGTCAAGTTAAAAATTAAATGGTTTTCCTTCAAAATCCAATTAAGATGGCCCAAATACAGCCAGATAAGAAATGAAAACCGTAGAGGTTTTGCACACTTGTTAATATCACACCGCCCCAAAAATTCTCACCACACCACTCCCAAGACTCTCACCACACGACTCAGGCTACTTCCCAAGCCGGATATCAAGAAATGACACGGAATTGACGTAAACCAAGAATATTCGCAAATCTATGTTCCACACTAAGAATCGCGTTCGTCCGTGTTGATAGCTAGCCTCATCTACACAGAAATGTAAACCAAACAATTATATAATCGATAATACACAATAATCGAGGCTATGCAACACTATTTACAACGAATAATATATTTAAGTTACAACAAAATACGGTACGCGACACTATTTACGAGAACTTGAGGAATATAAAATTATCAGAGATATAATTATAATGGAACTGTAGAAGGGAAAAAAAGGCACGTTACAAAATTTTATCAAAGGTTATACCACGAGTCCTTCAAATTTTATCGATTAATTTTTATTTTTTACGAAAACTTTTTTATTAGGTAAAACAAACCTATTGATAAATCACGAGTCCGTAGGATGAGTGATTTTATCTAATTCGGTTTGTTTGAATGCTTTTGCCCCAAAATAAAAAAGTTTTGAGTGTTTTGAAAACGAAAATTTATCTCATTAAATTTGAAGAACGAGTTGTGTTTGGAGAGATTATATATTGAACAAATCAATGGAAGAACAATTTAATTCATTAGTATTTTATTAACATGAGGAGAAAAGAAGGAAATTTAATTATTAGAAAATGTACAATTATTGAAAACGCAGTTTTTGTAAATGGATCGGGCGGTAAAAACACTTGATGTCTCTTCCAAGTCATTGGTTGATATTACATTGCTTGATGTTGGGCATGCGGCAGTCGATGTACTAGCAATGCATGATGCTGATGTATTTTTATTCAGAATAATATTTCTCTTGTATCTGTTTGGCAATTACATTCCAAATAGTTTTCAGCGAATATTCTTTGTAGTCTTCGCCATTAGATTTCTTCATATTCGCTCCTCAGTCTTCAAGAATTTCTGCAATTTCTTGAATCGTATCACTTTCAAGTTTGTAGTTTCTGAAATTGCAAATTGTTCAAACTGATTCCATATGGATTTTTTTGTCTTCGCAGTGTTTAGTGGAGTGAAATTCTGTATTAACTTTTCAATATTTTCTTGGCCAAATCGGTTCGCACTCATTTTCAAATAAACTTTTGAAAGGGAAAAAATATATTTTAACCCTGTATAAGCCAGTTCAATAAAATCGACGCGGTAAGCCTTATAGTTTTGACAGTTCAAAGGTAAACAATGTTTTATCAAGGACCAGGCAGTTTTATAAGTATAAAACCGAATGATTGGCTAGAATAATCCGCTATTATTAGTTGAATTGTTGAAAAACGTCACATTTTGACAAGTGAAAAAAATAATCAATGGAAATTGGTGTGTTCCGAACATTTAAAATTATGCTATATAGTTAGGGGTCTATTGACAATGAAATTTATTTTAATTTTCCATTTTATATTTTTTTTATTGGCTTGTGTTTAATTTGAATGTTATTGTATATCTATCTCTAAAATTTTATTTATTAAAAATAAAAATTAATTACCATTCCCGTAATAATCATATATTTATACAAAAAAAAGTTGCTGACAATTATTCACACTCATATTTTATAAACGCAATTAACAAATTAAATACCAACTAATAAAATATATTTTGAAAGTATTATGTTGTTTTTTTTCTTTAAAGAGCGTGACTTTCCACCGCTTGGGAAACATAAATAAAGAAAAATAGGACTGCACGTAATAATCAAGAGCTTAAACATGCTATGTTTAAAAATTCGTTTTTACCTTTTTGAAATTTAAATTTTAGGTATTAAATGCTTATTTTTGTATCACGATATTAATTATTGTCTCGAAATATAAATTTCTTTGTGGACATTAACGTCAAAAGAGAAAGCAACACAATTCGTTTTTATAGTTGATGCAAAAACTTAATTATTAAATTTTTAGTAGGTACATTTAAAAATTTTGACGTTTTAGGCATGGATCTGAGATCTTTAAAAATGCGTTGACGCGCCATCTAACGCCATCTGACGTCGCTATTTATTTTTTTTCCGGCACCTTTCTTAAGATGTGCGTACCTCCATCCTCTATCTTCTTAATCTGACTATGCTTCTCTTAATAAACTCTCCCTTTCTACCTGCCCCTGCCTTTATACCTATACAGTTTTGCAATTTTTGTGAAAAATCTTTAGGGGAAGACAAATCAACTCTGTACTTTTTCAAGCATATTGCGCGCATAAAAATGTATGAGATTTGAGATGACATTAAATATCACGGAAACCCCGGAAGCATTCGGCCAGATTCGGCGAAAAGCTACTGGCGGGAATTTTGATTGTTTTCGTTCATGTAGATATACTTATTCTCCATTCGTCTGATATGGTTCCGGATCTAATTATCTTTTTAAACAGTTTGGTGAGTTCTTTTTGTAGTTCCATTCCCCCGTATTTGATAAGTTCATTATTAATATTATCGAGGCCAGGAGTTTTTTGGTTTTTCAACTTCTGTGTTGTCGCTTGAACTTTATTTATTGTTATTTCATTTTCAGTGTTATCGTCATTTTGTAGAATCTTTATTCTTGATGTATTTTCATCGGGGGTATTATACATGTTTCATCCATGTCTCCAATTTTATCTCTTCCACTTCTACCTCTTCAGTTATCTGTTTTTTCCTGTTTCGTAGCATGTTCTACACTTTTTTTTGACCACCGTAAAGATCTCCCTCCATTTCAGCTGAAAACCTCTTCCAGTATTCTTTTTTTAGTTGTCTTATACCGTTGTTTGTTCGATTTCTAGTTATTTTGTATCTTTCGTACTCATTTGGTGTTCTGTTGTTAATGTATTTTAAGTAAGCTTCTTTCTTTTCTTTAGAAAGTTTTTTTACTGCGTTGGTGAACCACGATTTTCTGTTTCTGTTAACATTGGTGTCCACTGGTCTCAGTCCTATAGCCTCTGTTGCGCTCTGTATTAAATTGCTTTTAGTTTTTTTTCATGCTTTTTCATCGTCTTCCCCTCTCATATGGTTTTGTGTGATTTTCTCTTTGAGTCTTCGTTCGTATAATCCTTTTGTACTGTCATATTTAAGCGATTCTATGTTGAATTTAGTTGTGTAGTAAGGGGTCTTTTTCCTTTTTCGCAGGTTTGTCAAACGGTATTTGCATATAATAAGGTTGTATTTAAGTATTTTGCCATTATTTGATCATTTTAGAAAAGAAAGTGGTTAGGTAATGTTTTTTCTTAACTATATTTATAGTAACTTTAATCAAACTTGCACGAATCTTTGATGGTGGAAAAATAAAAGGAAAGTTGCATGAATTCACTATCGAATTTGATGTACAAGTCAGAATCGTTAGGTTCTCGGAGTTTACTGTATAATTATTATTAGTAATTAGTGATACTACGCTCTACACATGAATGGAGTTAAGTTATAAAATTTTGAATACAGTACAGTTTGTAGCTGGGCATTAATTGTATATTACACACCACGGGCAGTAAAGTAAGAAATGTCATAGATCATATGCTTGTTGACCGAGGCGAAGCCGAGGTCATCATACATGTGTGTTTTTCCTGTTTTGTTTTCGGTTGGCCACCCTGTATAAAAAGAATCATTCATTGATTTATTAAAAATCGGTTCGTTCCCAAAGACTTAAATATTTTTTCAACAAAATAACACAAAATTCGCAATCAAAATACTTATGAACCTTCATAAATCAAACTGCACTTAGGATTAAAAACTATTATATGTCTTATGCCTGGTTAGCAATGCAATTTTTTTTAAACTTTCACTAGAATATCAAAACTAATAAAGATTTGTCTGCCAATGACATAAAATATTTCGCCGTAAAAAACCCCTAAACAATTATATTCTTGTATCACACCTTCAAGGACAACCCAACAGTTATGTGCCATACATACATCCATACATCCATATAGTCACGCCTGTTTCCCATAGGGGTAGACAGAGACCACTTTCTTCCACTTGCTACGGTTCTTACACACATCTTTTGCTTCCTCTACTTTCATCAGGGCTCTCATGCATGCTCGTCGGTTGTTGGTACTCTTGACCCGGCCTTTCTTCAAAACAATGTTGATCTGATCGAGGTCTTCGAGGTCGACCTCTACCATCTTGTCCATTCACACTCGCCTTATAAATTTATTGCGTCAATCTCCCTTCATCCATCCTTTCTACGTGTCCAAACCATCTTAGCATTCCTTTATCTATCTTTGTAACCACATCTTTTTCTACACCACAGCGCTCTCTTATCTCACTTTTCTTTACTTTATTCAACCGAGTTACTCCAGCTGTACTTCTCGGACTACTCATCTCCGCAGCATTAATCCTATTTTCATGCTTCTTCTGCCAAATCCAACATTCACTACCATACATAGGTGTAGCAAGCAACACTCCTCTATGCTCAGCAAGACGTGCCTTTTTGACACTTTCTGGGTGTTTATAAAGCTATGCAGTTCCCCATTCATTTGTTTTCCTACCAACACCCTTTGCTCAATGTCACTGTCATACTTTCCATTTCTCGTAAACTTTGAACCCAAGTACACAAATTGATTTACTTGTTCCACTCTTTCTTCCTAAATCGAAACTCCACAGTTTGACATGCTTTTTTTTTTAAAAATCATTACTTTCGTTTTGGTTACATTTATTTTCATCCCTTTGATTTTCAGGGCATCATATATTACATTTACCTTCGCCTGCAATTCCTCTTCAGATGACGCTAATATGACTTGATCATCGGCGTAAAGAAGGCATTTGACGATCAAATAATTCATTTTGAATCAACTATGCATAAGTTAAAAAGCCATGGCAAAGCCACACATCCCAGTCTTACACCTTTTTCGATGTTAAACCAGACCGTGCAAGCTACGTTTATCCTGACACAAACAGTGGAATCCTCGTAAAGTGATTTCAGCGCTCGTATTAAACTACCACTCACCCCATACATAGACAATGTCGACCACAATTCACTTCGTACCACTCTGTCATAGGCCTTTTCCCAGTCTATAAAAGCGCAATAGACCTTCTGACTTCGAGCCAAGAATTTTTCGACTAAAAGACCTGATCCATACATAGTACTTGATAAAATATAAAAAAACGTTGGATTTTATTTGAAAAAATGTTAATTTGGAATAATTATTTTAAGAAGCATTTGTTCCCGAATAATTTTCTAGCCCAAGCCAAATGATAACAGATGCTTTAAAACAGCTTGTACAAGGAATACGTAACTTTACTGGCAACAGTGCACTTCGACCAGTTCGCCAGATTCGTTTGTAGTAAAACTTACTTTTAACTATAATTACTTATTTGCATGGTTGCAAATTTGGATAAATATTCAAAAAAATGCACGGTGGCTCCTCTATCGGAATAGTTTTAAAAGCTGCATTAGACGGCAACCTAATGAACTTAAAAACTTCTTTTTATTTAAATTAAAAATCCAAATCGGAAACCAAGCAAACAAGGCAAGCTTATAATTTCCATGACTGAGTATCATAAGATTTAATTATTATTATTTTATGTTAATAACCATTTTTATTATCATTAATTTATAAGTTTATAAATAATTGTAAATTTATTGAACCTCATAAGAACCTTGTAAGGAATTATATAATAATATTAAGATATATCATTTTTATGCAGCCCGCGGGATTATAATGCATTTTCAAAGTGACTCACAAGATTGCTTGGGTTGGCTAGCCCTGATATAAAAAGTACTTGTTGAACTGCCTTACCTATAAGGGTCGACACACGTCTTGCTCCCCAGACTTTTTATTAATCACTCATGTGTGGTTTATAATAACCTTGCTAGCCTTTGTTAAAAAACTGGAATGACATTCCTCGGGATACCATAAATAATTGATTCTAAGAGTTATAGAATGCATAACAAATCGTGGCAGAACCACTCATTACTGAATAACTTTGTTATTTTTTAATATTTTAGTTTAAAAACGTAATGCATGTTTAAGAGTAGTTAAACACACATTCTTTATAAATTTTATTAAAATTCATCAACTCTCTCATGGTGTGTTCAAATTTTTTTTCCAATTAATTGTCGCCGTTGTTCTAGCCCGTATGCCTTCTATGCCTCAAAATAATAACTGGTTTGTTTGCCAACATGCAAATAATTACAAATCTGTCGGTAAAAATTTATTAACAAGGGAAATCAGCAACTCGTAAGACCGTGGACCCTTTCATTTACATGCCAAACGTGAGGGAATACATTTAGGTTAGTATATGTACCTAAATCGGTAATTTGAAGTTAGGAACAAGATTACACCGTACCAATAATTCTTTCTGTAAAAATCTTTAATTTACAGACACACTTCCGCTACAGTTTTATGACATTGCCTTACAGCATTAGTCATTACAGTGCCCGACACATATTTTGGTGCTGGGTTGGGCGGAGTAAATATTGGCGGCACAAAATTGTCTAACTTAAGGTTTGCCGATGATACAACCTTGATAGCTGCCTTCCAGAGAGAAATTCTGGAACTCCTGATGAGACTTGAAAATGTCAGTGCTCTTTACGGCCTAAACATAAATTATAATAAAACCAAAATTATGATCATTGATAGAGAACATAACAACTACCCTAAAACTCGGACTATTGGACACTGTGAAGTTGTCAACAGTTTCGTATATCTTGGAGCCCTAATAGAAAATACCGGGGGATGTGATGGCGAAATAAGACGGCGTATTCAGCTTGCTAGGTCAGCAATGACACAGTTAAATAAAGTATGGAGGGATCGAAATATCACAAAACAAACTAAAATCAATCTAGTGAGTACCTTGGTCTTTTCGGTCTTTCTATATGCTTCAGAATCTTGGATTGTCAAAGAAGTAGCTCGTCGTCGGATTGATGCACTTGAGATGTGGGCGTGGCGACGAATGTTGAGAGTGTCCTGGACCGCACATAGAACAAATGCTTCGGTTTTACAAGAAACGCGTCCGTCAAAACGTCCAGTATCGTGTTCTCTCGAATTCTTACATTTTTCGGACACATCAGTCGCAGTGAGCATATGAAAAGGCTCATTGTACAGCGAAAACCTGAAGGAAACAGAAGGCGTGGTCGATGACCATATCGATGGGGATGTTACCAAAAAATTATTAGATGCTACTCTCCCACAAGCGGCTCACATGTCATCTAATCGAGATAAATGGTGAGATGCAATCAAGAGAGCCATCCAAAACATTGAACCTCGTTAATATGGGTCACAACACATCTGCAAAGATGTTATGATTAGGAAGGAAGAAGTTTGGGCCTGTTTATTCATAATTTTTATGTGATTCTAATACTGACTCTACCTAGCATAAATATTTCTCCTAAAATAAGTGGTTATGGTTTGTTATAAAAAACCCATTTATTTGCACAAGTTTTATTGTAGGAAAAAAAAATGTATTGGTATTAAATTCAGAGTAATTTATGAGTATTTTCAGATAAAGTATTTAATAAAGTCAATTCCTAGAAGCTTCGTTTATAAGATTTCCAGGAGTAAAACTTTCTCCTACAGTCTCTCTATATCACCTGAAAAAGATGGGCAAAATATAAAGTGCTACTGCGAGATCTTCGCTAAAACTGCAGAACATTTGATTTGGCTTAAACTCCTGAAAGGGCCTTCTTAAAGCCCTCTGATGTTAGAAAATTAGCTCCCAGGAAACAAATAAACTTTGTACGAAGTCTTCGAATCCCGGGCCTTGAAAGATCTGATAGGTTGAGGTGCTTGGGAGGCTGCATAGTCTTCACGACCCCCCTTCAATCTAAAATTCACAGTCTCTCTGCGGGCTCTCCGTAGTTTTTAGGTCTTGGTGAAACTTTAATTTTACCCAGATTTTCAGAAAAGTGGTCCAAGCGGCTACTTTTATAATCATACCAAGATTTTTAAAGTTTATTAAGCATGTTGTTCAATGGTTCTTGATAGTTTTTAGCTCTGTGGTAGCCCAAAAGGTTTTTAACCACTTGGACGAAAAAACTTCATGTTCTGAATTTAAGTTCATTCATCGAGTTCATAAGTCCCAATTATATATATATATATATATATATATATATATATGATGTTATTTTTCTTCGCAGGCTATTTTTTTTCAACCAGTGGTCATGTTTAGTTCTGTTATTCCAAAGACATAGAAAACTTAAATATTTCTTGTGTCCTCCTTGCTGGCCTAGAAGAAAATTTACCATTTTTAGATCTGTAGAAATCGGGGTTTTGTAAAATACTATTTTCTTAAAACAAGGCAATAGGAACAATACAAACATTAAATTTTAATTTAATGCCGTAAAAAAAGGAAAAAAATAACAAATGAAAGAAAAATAAATTGAATTGTATAGCCGCTATCGACGGTCGGGGAAATACAACTGCAGATAACAAGCGATCTTTAATCGCCGTGAAAAAGAAACTGAATGACCGTCGCTCTCTACGGCTGGAGGCATATTACTATTTCGTCAACTCAAGACAGCGCGATGAGAGAGGAAACTTACTACTGCGCCGACTCGAGATTACATTGAAAACAAAGCGAAAAAGGCAGCCGGCGGCCGTGTCGGATAGAGACATTTCGGGTGTAGGGAACATATTATAGCTGTTTTCAAAATACACCTAGGGTAAAACGGTTTTTAAAGACGTGGGTGTGCAAAGTCGGCTTAAAATTAATTAAAATTAAAACAATAAACTGTAAACATGGTGTTGCGATCTGTGATCGCAACCAAGATCAACACAAACTGTCCACTGATACTCATTGTACTTGATTTTTTCCATGACAAATGCAATGGTCTCTTTTAAACTTAAAGTTTGCAGAAAAATTGACCTTAAAAGCACCGAGGAAAGGTTAGAAAACTTGAGCACTCCATACTAGAAAGCAACAATAAATATGTAGGAATGTAGTTGTGAGTGATAACGCTTGATTAATAGCGTCTCCTTCTCCACAATCTTTAACTAGAGTGACAATGTAACCCTGAAATAGAAACCGAAGGTGATAAATCGTCTGCAACATAATAAGTTGTTAAGACTATAGTTTAAAAACGGTAAATGATCGAAAGAAAAGATTTACAAATCTGGAATTTGCACAACAACAAAAAAACTAGAATAGGCGTTACTTCGGCTGCATCAGATCAAAAAAAAATTTGTAGCCAATCGAAATAAAAGCAATCAAGATGCTTTAATTTTAGCCAGTGGTCAACATTGTGAACATGCAAGTAATTACTGTTTTATTTTTAAAAGGTAATATGGTCCGTAAAACCACTGCTACTATCATAATTTTACAAAAATTTAAACAAGTACTGGTTGGTCTCGAATAATTAATTGGTTTGTTTTTATTGATGGTCGGCGTTGTGCATTCATGCATAATTTCTGTGAATATTTTAGTTTTTGTTAAGTTTGGCAACGCCACCCTATGAGATAGTTGTATATGTACTATTCTTTGCTTATGCTGGCAGTCGGCCACCCAACATTGTAAAAGAACGTTGTGTTAAAATAAAAATAAAGGGACACCAAAACACAATATTGTAACCATATTTTTTAAAATATCTTTAATTTACATACAGTCATACTCACATTTGTTGCAGTTATACTTATATAAGTGTAGATAAACGACAATGAACTACCTAAGCTGTAAAAAATTACATTAAAAAGAGATTTTTTAAAGCTTGGGTGCGCGTTTATAAATAATAAATAATAACTTTATTAGTAATATTAACTTCCCAGTGAAAGTTATTGTAATGGGTCCGATATTGCGAATACCGAATTTTGACATATATCCACATTTCAAGGTCCCCAGAGTCAAATACAATAGTTTTTAAGTGGACGTCCGTTTGTGTGTATGTACGTAAGTGCGTATGTTCGTATGTGCGTTCTGAATTATTTTTCGTCTTAAATATCTCGAAAACAAAAAATGATATTAACGTGGGACCAATTGCATTCGACGCATAATTACGCAACTTAGAACTGATTAGATTTTTAGCAAAATCGGTCAAGCTGTTTTTTATGGAGAATAAAAATACTGAAAAAAAATGGTAAACTTTCGGAATTATTTTTCGCCTCGATGATCTTGAGAACAAAAAATGACATCGACGTAGGACCAATTGCATTTGACGCATAATTACGCAACTTAAAACTAATTAGATTTTTAACAAAATCGGTCAAACTGTTTTTTATAAAAAATAAAAAAAACTAAAAAAAATGCTAAGCTTTCGGAATTATTTTTCGTCTTGATTATTTCGAGAAAAAAAAATTATATTGACGTGGGACCAATTGCATTCGACGCATAATTACGCAACTTAAAACTGATTAGATTTTCAGCAAAATCGGTCAAGCTGTTTTTTATGGAGAATCAAAAAACGGTAAACTACCTGAATTTTGCAATTTGTAAATTATACTATTTTTAATACATAATTTTAAGATCTTTTGAATAATATGATTATTGCATGTTAGAAATATTTGTATGTAAAATATTATGACAATATTTTATAAAAAAAAATACTTTTTGTGTCAATATTGAGTAATAATCAAGCATTGTTTATACGAAGGCGGTTTGATAAGTCAGTGACTTTTTGAATAAAACAAATTTTTTTCTGCAAATAAACATTTTATTTTTCTACATAATCACCTTTTAGCTCGATACATTTATTCCAGCGTTTTTCTAATTTTTTTATTCCCTCCAAATAATAGGTTTTTTCAAAGCTCTCAAAATACGCATTTGGAGTAACTGCGCGGGAAATTCAAAAAGTCACTGACTTATTAAACTGCCCTCGTAACAATTGAATAATATTACTAATAAATGATTATTGATCATAATAATGAACTGATAAGAAAAAGTTTGAAAGAATACGGTTAACATAAACAAAATATTGTTAATGACAATTATAATTTGTTATAAACAATTTAAAATCGTTTTTTGTAATAATTTTAATAATATTAATTATTATTATAACAATAAAACATATGGTATTTTTCCATTCTTTTTACTGGGACTTCTGGAGTCGCACCTAGACCACTGATATTTAATATTCATAATAAATATTTTGTAAAAAAGGGTTATTACCATTTCCATAATTTTAAGGTTTTTTTTGTTTACTGAAAATGTTGTGATTATCCTTGACATTTATATTTTTATTTAATTAAAATATTTATTTTTGAGTGAAATTAATTTTACTAGCATTTTTTAATTCAAATAGCTAAGACTCGTAGGCACAAGAAGAATAACTTAAAAATCCATTTAAATTTTCGTGCGATTTACCATTCATAAAATTTAAAATCTTGTTTATTGTTGTGTAATTAAATAAAAAAACTATTAGTGCTGTGGTAAGACAATAATAGCATTATAGATTGTTTTTAGATTCTTAAAATTATATTATAAAACGTGAGTAAGGTTACTTAATAGGGGTTTAAAAAAATTAACTTGGGGTTTCATCTATTAACAAATTTTTTGACGACAATAAAATAATTAAAATGGGGCAAAAATGCCTTGAAATCAAACCATGTCCTTGGATGCAATTTTTTAACTATGCTAAACAAGTGATGTCCTTTAAATATCTAGGGGCAAACATAACAAGTAATAGGAACATAAAGGACGAAGTAAAAGCCCAAACAACAAAAGCATCCCAACTGCCCCTGGCAAACCATTGATGCAAACACAGGTCTTAGTCCTAACGTAAGAAGAAGGAGAAGAAGAAGAGAAAATATTCATACATACATAAAGTCACGCCTTTTCCCGTAGGTTTTAACACACATTTTTTGCTTGTTTAACGCTTCCATAATCTCTGTCGTAATTATTTCACTTTCATTGCAATTTTCACTCATGTCTCCGGGTGGTGCCTGTGTTTGTTCATCCTCCTTCTCAAATAAACTTCCAAAGTATTCCTTTAATCTCTTTAAAACGTATTCCTTTCTTTTCACCATTCTACCATCTTGGTTTCTGATTTTTTTAATTGCTAATAACCTTCTATGATATTCATCTTTATCACTTTCCTTCTCTCTTGGCACAACCTCTTTTGTCACACCTTTTAACCTTTTTTTATTCATTCCTTGCTTTGCTTACATCCTCAATTGTTGCCTATTGCATTTTTTAATTGGCTTTTGTAGCCAGCCAATCCAGCTAGGCTTTCTTCTTCTCTGACACTACTTTTTGAGCCTCTACGCACATTTTTTAAAACTTGCATCCGTTTCTTCTTTTACTTACATCACACACTTTAATAGCAACATCCATGATTCCTTTTTTAAATGGCCTTCACAATTTTTCAAACTCACATGCCTTATCCAATATGTCAAATTTATTAATCAATTTAATTACAAACTCCTCTTTTACAACTTCTTTTTGCAAATTCTCAACTTATACGCTCTAGTGTACTACTTAATTCCTGTACACGATGCCGCCACCGCTTAAAGAGACCTCTTATTCGGTTCATTACTAAGAAGTGATTTCTTTATCTTTTGGTGGTCTTCAATGGGATATTTTTTCTACCGGGTTGTCCATTTTTACCTTTTTAAGAATTCTGTTGTCCTTTTTTTATGTATTGTCTGATGTCCTGTTCCATTCTTTATCATCCAGTGTTTTGCTTGTATACTACTCAGTGTTCTTATTTCGACTGTTCTTATCATTTGTTGTATCTGGTTTTGTCTCTGTCGCGTTTTTAATGATCGGTCTTATTGTCGTTTTTATATCTTGACTTTTCTTTCTTTGTTTGCTCTTTTACTTCGTTCAGTATATATTCCATGGCTCGTTATTTTATAAATTTGGTTTACCTTCTTCTTTTGACGGTTGCCACGTCTTTTAGTTCTCTAAAGAGTAATCTGCCAGTGGTCTCTCTACTGGCAAATTATGCCCGAGCTCAGCCGTAGAGGGTAGAAGAAAAAAATATAAAAGTGAGCCGCGCCACCGACCTAGACGGTACAAGCCGGAAACCCCTAGGTCTAGTAGGCACTAGCAGAGCCACACGATAAACAACAAACAATTATGGTGAACTAGATAAATAAAACTATATTTACAATTCCTGCAAGATATTAATTAAGTAAAAATGATGTTCTGATTTTTTACAACAAATTCTGTATTTTTGTAAAGTGGATTAAACGAATTTAATACACTTTTCTTAAAATAATATTTAAATTAATTATAACAATCTTTCAGACAATAATAAAAACCTTATGATGTACAAAAGAGAATTAAAAACAACAAAAAATAAAAATGTTCACAATATTTAAAATTTCAAAAATAATTGGTTTTATATAGAATTCCTGATAGCAAAAGATTAACAAAAAAAATACAAAATAAATGGACTTGCAACAAAAATAATAATTTGAAACCCTCACAATAACTACATAAAGTATATTCAGTAATGTATAAATTCAGATTCAACTTGGAGCAGGTACAAATTTAATGAAAATAATTTATTACTTTTAAACTATTGAAAACACTTTGATCAAGCACATAATAACTGATAAGTTGATAAAATTAAACTCAATACTATGTAACCAATCGAAAACTTCATTGAGACGCCACTGTTACATCGATGATACAAGAAACAGAAACACCAAGTAGTATTTTTAAAGATTTACACTGTTAAAACAATCAAGCTTATTTAAAAATATTTCTTTTTACGATGGCTGTCCTTCAAAATAGCAATATTGTAGGATATTCACAAATAAGTATGAATAAACGTTTTTACTTGGACACAAAGAACTATTGAGAATATTACTTTAATCAAAGTTCAGACTTGGCATATTATCCAATGCAATAAATAGTTTTCAACAGTGTACCATATTAATAAATTAAAACAAAACTTAATCGCGGTGTCAAAAACAAATCACGTCGTTTAAATATTCTAAAATAAATCACTTGTAACCTGTGGGTATACGAATTCACTAATCCTGTAGCCGGATTGATTATGGAACTGCACCTGGTACTTAACAATGGCTTCCCTCCATCAAATCTCGCACGCGGTCATTTTAACTCGACCCCAATATCCAAAATATCCACCACAAAGGCACGACAGAATGGTCAAGTTAAAAATTAAAAGGTTTTTCTTCAAAATCCAATTAAGATGGCCCGAATACAGCCAGATATGAAAGAAAAAACCGTAGAAGTTCTGCTCACGTGTTAATATCAAATCGTTCCAAAAACTTTCACCCGACTTCCACGACTGACCCCAAACGACTGATATCCACTGCTCACTCCCAGGCCGGATATCAGAAAATGACACGGAATAAACGTCAACCCACAATCTTCTCCAGTCCGGGCTCCACAATCGCCTCGTCTGTGCTGTTAGCCAGCCCCATCCACACAGAAATGCAAACCAAACAATAATCCTATCACTACTAGGTATGCAACACTATTAACAACAAATTACAACGCAATTAATAATGGAACTGTAGGAATTAATTAAAAATAGGCACGTGACACGGTACTAAGCATTTGGTCTTCTCGATGTTAATGAGCATGTTTAGTTATTCTGCTTTGGTGATAAAAGAGTGTGACCGTCTTTAAGGATTGTCCTCAGAATCTGCGATAAGGACCGCATCGTCCGCATAGCATACCACATGGAAGAAAGTATTTCCCATTTTGTGTGTTTGGGGTAGATTTTTTATTATTTTTTCCATTATAAAGTTAAATATAGAGAGGCTGAGTAAATCGCCCTGTCTGATTCCTGTGTTTACACGTATATCTTCCAATGTAATATGTTTTACTTCGATTTTTGTCCACCACTTGGTGTTGACATCGTATATTATGGTATAAAAAAATCAAATTAAATAATTTTATATTTTTACCAAAATTAATGTATGATGCTTAACAACGAAAAATATCCCCAAAATTATACATGTGCGCCCTTAAATTTTTGAGTGACGGGGCCTATGACGCACACACTCAAAAATCTCATTTCCGGTGCCAAAACCCTCATTGAATATGATTGAGCTTTTCTACTCGGAGCAACGTAAATAAAAAGTCCCCCTTACCCTTATTCCCAGTAATATCAACTTCAACATTAAGTAAATGGATTGTGAATTTTATCTTTTCACACTTTATTTATAAAATTTCTCAAATATTTGTCTCTACAAGACATTTCGTTTTTTAAATATATATATTTCTAGAAGTTTCGTACCATCTAATGATGTCCTTGTGAATTACTTAGAAATTTTTTTTATTTGTTTATCTCAGTTATTGATAACTAGCGAACTCGGCAGACGTTGTCTTGCTCTAGCGTTGGCTAGCCTTCTATAAAAATATCACTATCAAACTCGGTAACTATGAATTCGACATTAATATCAAAGGTGTCACGTGCCTATTTTTTCCCTTCTACAGTTCCATTATAATTGTGTCTCTGATAGTTTTGTATTCCTCAGGTACCGTATTTTGTTGTTACTTAAATATATCATTCGTTGTAAATAGTGTTGCATACCTTGTAGTGATAGGATTCGATTGTTAATGGCTGTGGCATTTTTCGTTAATCGATGGAGAATGAGTGGGGGTTTTCGTTATTAGATTTTGCTTTGGTTTTTGGCCTCGATTGTTGTGTGTTGTCGGTTACATTATTGTTTGGTTTGCATTTCTGTGTGGATGGGGCTGGCTATCAAGACGGACGAGCGCGATTCTGAGTTTGGAACATAGATTTGCGAATATTGTTGGTTGACGGCGGTTCCGTGTCATTTTTCTTGATATCCGGCCTGGGAAGTAGTCAGTCGTTTGGTGGCAGTCTTGGGAGTGGTGTGGTGAGAATTTTTGGGACGGGGTGATATTAACACGTGTGCAGAACGGTTTTTCTTTCATATCTGGCTGTATTTGGGCCATCTTAATTGGATTTTGAAGAAAAATCATTTAATTTTTAACTTGACCATTCTATCTTACCTTTGTTGTTGATATTTTGGATTTTGGTGTCGAGTTAAAATAACCGCATGCGGGATTTGATTGAGGGAAGCCATCGTTAATTAGCAGGTGCCGTTCCATAATCAAACCGGCCACAGGAGTAGTGAATTCGTATACCCAAAGGTTACAAGTGATTTATTTTAGAATATTTAAACGACGTGACTTATTTTTGTTACCACGATTAAATTTGGTTTTAATTTATTAATATGGTACATTGTTGAAAACTATTTATTGCATTGGATAATATGCCAAGTCTGAACTTTGATTAAAGTAATCTTCTCAATTGTTCTTTGTGTCCAAGTAAAAATGTTTTCTTCATACTTATTTGTAAATATCCTACAATATTGATATTTTGAAGGACAGCCATTGTAAAAAGAAATATTTTTAAATAAGCTCGATTGTTTTAACAGTGTTAATCTTTATGTAAATGGTAAAAACATGAGTAAATTAGCAGCCTTATGTGAACGTTTGATTAAGTATTATTAAAAAGTTGACTTGAATACGTTTTTTTTTGTAACTTGGTAAAGTCTGTTACTCTTACTTTTGTTTTGGTTTTTTTATGGAATCGTAAACTTTGGATTTTTGATTTATTGTTGGCTGTTGATTTTGACTATATTTGTTATAAGTTTATTATTGGACTGTGTACTTTGATTTATTGTAGGAGTAAAGTATCTAATATATTTTAGCTATAATTTTATTTATTTAGTTCACCATAATCTCAGTTGTTTATCGTGTGGCTCTGCTAGTGCCTATAAGACCTAGGGGTTTCCGGCTTGAACCGTCTAAGTCGGTGGCGCAGCTCACTTTTATATATTTTTTTCTTCTACCCTCTACGGCTGAGCTCGGGCATAATTTGTCAGTAGAGAGACCGCTGGCAGAGTACTTTATAGAGAACGAAAAAGACGTGTCAAAGGGATGAAAATAAATGTAAGCAAAACAAAAGTAATGGTTTTTAAAAGAAAAGAAAGCATGACAAACTGTAAAGTTTCAATTGAGGGAGAAAGAGTGAAACAAGTAAATAAATTTGTGTACTTGGGTTTAAAGTTTACGAGAGATGGAAAATATGATAGTGACATTTAGCGAATGGTGTTGGCAAAAAAATGAATGGGGCACTGCATAGCTTTATAAACAGCCAGAAAGTTTCAAAAAAGGCACGTCTGGCTGTGCATAGAGGTGTGTTGGTTCCTACACTTATATATGGTAGTGAATGTTGCGTTTGGGAGAAGCATGAAAATATGATTAATGGTAAAGCCGGAGTGACTCGGTTGGATAAAGTAAAAAATATTGAGATAAGAGAACGCTGTGGTGTAAAAGAAGATGTGGTTACAAAGAGAGATGAAGGTATGCTAAGATGGTTTGGACACGTAGAAAGGATGAATAAGGGAAGATTAGCGAAACAAATTTATAAGGCGAGTGTGAATGAACAAGTCAGTAGAGGTCGACCTCGGCGAACATATTTTGATCAGATCAACATTGTTTTGAAGAAAGGCCAGGTCAAGAGTACCAACAACCGACGAGCATGCATAAGAGCCCTGATGAAAGTAGAGGAAGCAATAGATGTGTGTACAAACCGTAGCAGGTGGAAGGAAGTGGTCTCTGCCTACCCCTACGGGAAAAAGGCGTGACTGTATGTATGTATGTATCGGCGTTTTTAATAATTTTTATATTTTATTCCCATTCTACTTCTTCTGTATAGGTGATTAACATAATTGGAAATTTCACTAGCAAACTCAGCGATCATGAAAAATATGAATTCGACAATAATATCGGCGTTTTTAAAAGTTTTTATTTTCCACCCCTTTTTTATGGGTCCTAACATAATTGAGAATGTTACTATCGAACTTAGTGACCTCCAAAGCTATGAATTCGACACTAATATCAACATATATCAACATTTTAAATGTTTTTATATTTTAATTCCCTTTCTACCCTTTCGCAGGTGCTTATCGAAATAAAACTAACCAATGTTTTAATTTAAAAAAATCAATACACATAAAATTTTTTATAAAATTCGACACTTATATTAGCCGTTTTATTAGTTTTTATATTTCATCCCCATTCCGCCCCTTTTGTATAGGTACTAAACATAATTGGAAATGTTACTAGCAAACTATGGATTCGACAATAATATCGGCTTTTTACAAAGTTTTTTTTCATCGCCTTCCCACCCCCCTTTTATGGGTCATACCCCAACACTATAAATTCGACACTAATATCGGACATTTTAATATTTTTTATGTTTTAACCCTCTCTCTACCCTTTCGCAGGTGCTTATCAGAATGAAAACTAACCAATATTTTAATTTAAAGAAATCAATACCCACTTACAATTTATTATAAAAATAAGATTTTGAATTCGACACTAACATCAGCCGTTTTTATTAGTTTTTATATTTCAACCCATTACCACCCCTTTCGTAGATCCAAACGTTACCAACTACAGGATCCCCCACTGGGCTACTTTTAGGACAAAAAAAAATTTAAATTTAAAATTAAAACAAAATAAAATTAAAAAAAAAATTACAAAAACACACACACACACAAACACACACACAAACACACACACACACACACACACACACACACACACACACACATCGACCTTTATACAATACAGATGGAAAAATATTTGCGAAAGATAGAAATTTTAATGAAAAACAAAAAAATGCACGAAAACCAGTCAACCAGCACAAAATTTATTAAGTTATTAACTACACGACTTCAAACCTTTTTAAAATACACGCGTGTACACGAAAAATATTGCTCTGCAATAAGTGGTATGTTTTGCAAGTTTAAACTTAGTTGACCATATCAAAATTACTAACAAAGTTGTTATATGATGTTACGAGATAACCCGCTAAACTGTTATGAAAAAGAAAATAACTAATAATATTACTAATTTCCTCAGGGTTTCGTGGCTACTTGATTTCGCTATTAAATTCAATTTGGGGGATTGTATAGGTCAGTTCGCGGATCTATACAATCATATTTTTTTTCCGAATACAAAACTAAAAAACTAAAATTACAAAACCACGTAAGGGCGCCAAGCGATTTTTACAATCAAAAATCGCTAAAAAAAGGTACCACAAACAAATTCAATAGTTTATTTTACTTTTAGTACCATTTACCGAGCTAATTAACGTACTTTTACTTTCTATTTGGAAAATTTCATTCTTATCTCTTAGAAATTAATTACCAAAAAGAACAACCTAAAATGTATACAGGTTTAATTATTTTAAATAAAAGAAAGTTTAGACAATAATTGAACACATATATCTGTATAACAAAAAGAATAAATTTAAAATTTAACCAATTAAAGTGGAAAAAAAATTAAAATCAAATAAGCAGCAGCCAGAAAACTCCGCAACGGACTTCGGAGAAAAATCCAGTGCAAAAAGTACTACTTTCTAATCTCAAAATAAACCAAAACCAGTCTCAGGCCTCTGGTAAACAGACGGCGAAAATATCCTCAGCTACTGTAAAATCTTATCGAAACGGCGAAACTCAATGGAGAAAAGGTAAACCCCACTGAGGACTTCCACTGTGATAGTCCAGCCAACGGTGAAATTCGCCGGGGGAAAAAAAGGAAAAGGCCAACCTCTAAAATATTGTATCACATATACTAACTAATAAGAAACCACAAAAATTAAATAAAATCAAAAATCTTACCATTAAATTTTCCTTCCCCTCGAACCAGCAAGTCAGCGGACGGTGAATTTAGTCTGGTCAACCTTTCCAAATCACTCTAAGAAGTTAACTAACTCAAGAACAGATTTCACACATCGAACCTCGGTCGAATGACCCTTACCACTCAAATATTATTGGAAGGTGACCGGGTCCGGCCTTTGAAATTTCGAGAAGGAAAATTTAACGTTACAATGAACGCCGCAGGGTGCATTATGTTTTTCAATAAAGTTTGAATGAAATTACCATTTAATCAATTATAAACCAGGAGGTAAACTGTATACATTTTAATCCAATCCATATAAACGAACCAGTTTTGCATGTTGCTTTCTGATAAGGAATAACACAACAGTTGACTAAACTACCAGCGTTGCCACATTTAAAACATTTCTGCAGACTTCAAAATGCCAATCTACTATACGTGTAAAAGGTGTCATGATAATGATTATTCTACAGTGCTTTCATTTCAAAACCGGCCAGTTTAAATAATTTTTGATTTTGCGTAAATGTAACAAAAACAAAAAACACGTCGAAGTTTAAATCAAGGAGAGGGTTTAAATGATATTTTGCTGTTTCCAAGTAGCACCCCTTTAACATCTCCCACATCTTCTTTAAAATGTCAAATATCAACTTCTACTTTATGAAACATCAAAGAAAAATGCAAATTAGCCGTGTAAACAACAATTTATTTTATCGATTTATTTTACTGATAACAACAAATTTTATGAAATAACATGGGACCATAACAAAAACGACCTACGCCACTATTGGATAGGTAGATGTCTAATTAGGAATCAATTAACTTACTTACTTATAACATGTCAAAAAAAATTTCGTTTCAAAAATATTAAAAGTTTATTTAGTTAGTTATTCGTAACGTTAAATTAGCTATTATTTTTAGCTGAAGCATCTTGAGTTATTTTAAAATGGTGTATTCTCTGCAAGAACGATTATAAATAATATTTATTTACGGTCATCAAAACAAGTGCGCTCGAGAAACAGCTCAAGTTTTTAATGAATGGCATCCTGACAAAAATATAGGCCACCATACCATCATAAAGTTAGTATGGAAATTCGTCCTCCAAGAAGCCCTCAACACAGTATACAGATGGTGCAAGAGGGAACAGATATCTGTCAACCCCCGGAAAACTGTAATTATTTCTTTATTTCTTTTACAAAAAGAAAAAAGCTAAATAAGCTTCGGCAGCCTGTCCTATACGAAGAAAGCATTCCATTTGCGGCGGAAGTGAAATACCTGGGTGTAGTTCTGGATAAAAGACTCACCTGGAACGCCCACCCTAAAAAAACAATAAACAAAGCCAGGTTTTATCTCTAGAATCTTAGAAGAGTATGTGGCAAATCTTGGGGAATAAACCCCAAATAGATTTACTGAATTTACCAATGATAATATCTATGGTCACGTATGGTTCAGTAGTCTGGTGGACCAAAGGGTTACAACAGACAGCTAAAGCAAAGCTTGCTGGCCTTGAGCGGCTGGCATGCCTGGCTATAACTGGAGCTATGGCAGCAATATTTTTTTTATTATTCTCTTCCTTCTGCATACAAATTTAAATTTTAATAAAATTTTATCAGTTACCAAGAAAACCTAATAATTTTTTTTATAAAGTAATTTATTTTAAAAAATTTCATGAGCAACACTTTCATTAAATCCTCATAACTGTTAATTGTTGTTCCTAGGAATGGACACTTAATATAAATTGATCTCTTCTTTTCAACAGTTTCATGATGTACATTTTTAATATGTCGATTTTTAGTCGATACACTGCTAAATTCTTTGTTGCAACCATGACAAACCAAATTATTGCTAAAAATAAATTTAAGGTTAAAAAAACTTTTCATTTTTATAAGATATAACCAAAAATACCTCCCGTTAATTATTTTTGCATCCTAAAATCTTACCTACAAGACCGCCAAATGCAATATATCGATATATATTTAAGAAAGAGAATACTAACAGAATTCAATATCTTCAAATATTCCGCGAAATCACAAACAAATATGAGAATTGTACAATAATATACACTGATGGATCAAAAACTAATCAAGGAGTGGGATCAGCTTTTTCTTGTATGGGAAACACTTACCAGTGGACATTGAACCCAATATCCTCCATATTCACAGCGGAACTATATGCTATTCTCCAAACATTGAGATTCATCGGGACGTTGGACTTAGGGACATACTTGATTCTTTCTGACTCCTGCAGTTCACTACAAGCTATACAGAATAGTTATAACGACGATCCGCGGATTCAGATCATCTCAACAGTGGTCCACATCCTGCAGAACTCTGACAGGAGAATAATTTTCTTCTGGATTCCAGAGCACATAGGAATAGCTGGTAATGAACTCGCAGATATGGCGGCTCGCGAAGCTACAGGACAAAATTATATGAATGACATCCCACTGCGACCCGAAGATATAAAAGCACATCACAAGAATAAAATAAGAGATAAATGGAACCAAGAATGGAACGATAGTAACCACAAACTGAAGATAATGAAAAACAAAGTCGATGAAATACTACCTTTTCCATCACACCAGAAGAGAGAACAAGTTGCACTTACACGATTGAGAATTGGTCACACTCATATCACATCTAGCTACCTATTGTCTGGTTCTAGACCTCCAATATGTGATATCTGCGGCGTGCAAGTCACTGTGGAACATTTACTTCTTTTATGCCCAGTATACACCCAAGCTAGGAACAATTGCTCCCTACCTGACACACTGAGGTAATGCCTGGAAAATGAAAAATACTGCCTGAAAACGATTCAATTTCTCAAAGAAACAGGTCTAATGAAAAAAGTATAGATTTGTACCTACTCCAATGAAATACCGACCGATTCGACAAAAAGGGGCTAATGACCATAGTAGTCGATGCCTTGAAAATTAAAAAAAAAAAAAAAAGGCCGCCACTACCGTGTAAAATACCTGAACGAATTCTCACCCTTTCACTCCATTAATGCTGGCGTGCCTCAAGGAAGTGTCCTTGGTCCTCTCCTGTACACATCCGATTCACCAACCTCTGGAAACGCCACTGTTGCGATTTTCGCTGATGACACAGCCATCTTAACCTCAAATGTAAAAGAAAATATGGCTTCACATCAACTGCATTTATACCTACTTCAAATCCAGTCTTGGCTGATTAAATGGAGGATCAAAGTCAACGAGAGTAAATCAGTACATGTAACTTTCACAAATCGTAAAAACACCTGTCCTCCAGTTAGATTAAATAATATCCAAATCCCTCAGCGAGAAGAGGTGAAGTATCTTGGTATCCACTTGGATCGAAGAATAACATGAAAGAAACACATTTTCACGAAGAGAAAGCAGCTCGGCTTAATGTTGCACAAATACTACTGGCTAATCGGTCCCAAATCAGAGCTATCGTTGGTAAACAAACTATTAATCTATAAAGTTATTTTCAAACCCGTTTGGACACATGGATTAGAACTCTGGGGTTCAGCTTTTAACTCTAACCTAGAAATCCTGGAAAGGTTCCAAGCTAAGATGCTCAGAATTATCTCACAAGGGCCATAGTTTGTTTCTAACAGCTTAATTGCACGAGACCTCAAAGTACCAACAGTAAAAGAGGAAATCAAACAACAATACATGAAATATTCTACGAGGCTAGAAGCTCATCCAAACCCTATCGTGACGGACCTAACGCAATTAGTGCCACATAGACGTCTGAAACGTCACTACCCAAGTGACTCACTGTACCGTTTTTAGCAGACTCTTAATACACGTTTACTGTTGTTATATTATTATATAACTAATGTAAATATAGGAACCAGTTGATGAACTGATTTCTACAAGTTTCTTTATATGAACACACAATTTACTTATTATTATATATACATTGTAACAGATTGTAAATAAGGCTGGAATTTAAAAAATAATATAAAACTTACTTCACCATGTTTGATCCACAAATTAATAACAATTAATACTGAAGTTTGTAGCACAAAAAAAGGTTAAATCGCCAAATTATAATATATCGCAATTCAAAAACTAAGAAGTAATTGATATTAACACAGCATGTCAATCACTGAACAAAACGAGGGAAATAAAATCCAAACCAAGCATGGAGCATGCGCAGATTATGTCGCACTGGATTGGTCGGAGTCGTCGGCATGAACGTACGAATTAATGTATGCTGCCTTAGATGATAGTGTTGTGTTATTAGGGTGCCACGTCTTTTTTCGTTCTCTATAGAGTACTCTGCCAGCGGTCTCTCTACTGGCAAATTATGCCCGAGCTCAGCCGTAGAGGGTAGAAGAAAAAAAATATATAAAAGTGAGCCACGCCACCGACTTAGACGGTTCAAGCCGGAAACCCTTAGGTCTTATAGGCACTAGCAGAGCCACACGATAAGCAACTGAGATTATGGTGAACTAAATAAATAAAATTATAGCTCAAATATATTAGATACTTTACTCCTACAATAAATCAAAGTACACAGTTCAATAATAAAATTATAACCAATATAGTCAAAATTAACAGCCAACAATAAATCAAAGTACATAGTTCAATAATAAACTTATAACAAATATAGTCAAAATCAACAGCTAACAATAAATCAAAAATCCAAAGTTAACGATTCCATAAAATAACCAAAACAAAAGTAAGAGTAACAAACTTTACCAAGTTACCAAAAAAAAAACGTATACAAGTCAACTTTTTAATAATACTTAATCAAACGTTCACATAAGGCTGCTAATTTACTCATGTTTTTACCATTTACATAAAGATTTACACTGTTAAAACAATCGAGCATATTTAAAAATATTTCTTTTTACAATGGCTGTCCTTCAAAATATCAATATTGTAGGATATTTACAAATAAGTATGAAGAAAACATTTTTACTTGGACACAAAGAACAATTGTAAAAATTACTTTAATCAAACTTCAGCCTTGGCATATTATCCAATGCAATAAATAGTTTTCAACAATGTACCATATTAATAAATTAAAAAAAAACTTAATCGTGGTATCAAAAACAAATCACGTCGTTTAAATATTCTAAAAAAAAATCACTTGTAACCTTTGGGTATACGAATTCACTACTCCTGTGCTCGGTTTGATTATGGAACGGCACCTGCTAATTAACAATGGCTTCCCTCAATCAAATCCCGCATGCGGTTATTTTAACTCGACACCAAAATCCAAAATATCAACAACAAAGGTAAGATAGAATGGTCAAGTTAATAATTAAATGGTTTTTCTTCAAAATCCAATTAAGATGGCCCAAATACAGCCAGATATGAAAGAAAAACCGTAGAGGCTCCGCACACTTGTTAATATCACAACGCCCCAAAAACTCTCCACACCACTCCCAAGACTGCCACCAAACGACTGACCACTTCACAGGCCGGATATCAAGAAAAATGACACGGAACCGACGTCAACCAACAATATTCGCAAATCTATGTTCCACACTCAGAGTCGCGCTCGTCCGTGTTGATAGCCAGCCTTATCCACACAGAAATGCAAACCAAACAATAATATAACCGACAACACACAACAATCGAGGCCAAAAACCAAAGCAAAATCTAATAACGAAAACCCCCATTTAATCTCCATCGATTAACGAAAATGCCACAGCCATTAACAATTGAATCCTATCACAACAAGGTATGCAACACTATTTACAACGAATGATATATTTAAGTTACAACAAAATATGGTACACGACACTATTTACGAGTACCTGAGGAATACAAAACTATCAGAGACCCAATTATAATGGAACTGTAGAAGGGAAAAAATAGGCACGTTACAAGGGCTTGCGTACATTAAATGTTTAATGTAATTCTGTGATCAATAAGTAATATGTCATCATATTAATATTTAGAAGCGGTATCGTGTTCTAAATGACCGTATCAATTCGTGTCTTGGAAAAGACAGTAGTTTGTTTTTACCTTGGATATCAATAAAAAAAATATAAGGAATTCGAATTCGCTGCATTTACAGTTGGTTTTAATGAATACTGTTATTATAATATATTATATCGTAATATCCTTAATAAAAGTATATATAATAATATGGAACTATTTTATTACTTTAAACTTCACAAAATATATCTTTTACAAAATCAAACATCAAAACCAATATTTTTAAAAAATACAAAAGAGAATAAAAAAAAATTTGTGTCAGTAAAACTAGAAAGACATTTTTTTTATTCCTTAAAATGCAGATGTTATCGTAGATCTGGATCGTAAAAAAATCGGAAAGATATCAACTTTCACAAGAATTTCCAGTTTGCTATTTTCGGTGTCACATTCCGATACTTTCTCGTTCTTGGATAAAGTTTTGCTGTATTTAAGTTTCGTAAACGACATTCTCCGTTCTCATCCATAGCAATTAATTTTAATCTATAATTACAACACGCGCAAGTTGCACCGCAAATTCCCGATTTGGATGTTTCGCAGACGGATTTAAAGCGAATTAGTCGTAATTAATATCGCTTTCCATTAAAAAAGTTTTCATCGCCGCTACGGATCGACTAATAGATAATAAATGTGAGTATACTTCTTCTTAGTCATATCTTCATTACTGAAGAGTTGTGACATCATGTCTATGAGCATTGATGGGCCGATTGTCTCCACTGCTGTCGGTCTTCCGCTACTCTTAAATTTGTCTGCATGGTTTGCCCTGTAATTTATTTAATTTGGTCTGTCCATCGTGATGGAGATCTTCCTCTTGACCTTTTACCTTTCACTTTGCCCTGCACGATAAGTCTTTCTAGATTGTCTTGATCTGTTCTGGTGATGTTGAAAGCCTTTTTTTTCCCTTCTACAGTTCCATTATAATTATATCTCTGATAATTTTATATTCCTCAAGTACTCGTAAATAGTGTCGCGTACCGTACTTTGTTGTAACTTAAATATATTATTCGTTGTAAATAGTGTTGCATACCTTATTGTGATAATATTCGATTGTTAATGGCTATGGCATTTTTGTTGATCACTGGAGATTGAGTAAGGTATTTTCATTATTAGATTTTGCTTTAGTTTTTAGCCTCGATTATTGTGTATTATCGATTATATTATTGTTTGGTTTACATTTCTGTGTAGATGAGGCTAGCTATCAACACGGACGAACGCGATTCTTAGTGTGGAACATAGACTTGCGAATATTCTTGGTTGACGTCAATTCCGTGTCATTTCTTGATATCCGGCTTGGGAAGTAGTCGGAGTGGTGTGGTGAGAATTTTTGGGGCGGTGTGATATTAACAAGTGTGCAAAACCTCTACGGTTTTCCTTTCATATCTGGCTGTATTTGGGCCATCTTAATTGGATTTTGAAGAAAAAACATTTAATTTTTAACTTGACCATTCTATCTTACCTCCGTTGTTGATATTTTGGATTTTGGTGTCGAGTTAAAATGACCGCAAGCGGGATTTATTTGAGGGAAGACATTGTTAATTAGCAGGTGCCGTTCCATAACCAAACCGGCCACAGGAGTAGTGCATTCGTATCATCCATATCGACGATAAATTGCAGTGTTATAAGACTTGCTTGGTGTTTTTTTTTAGCAGGAACTCCGTATTAAGGTGTTCAAGATTAAAGTTATTTTTTTTTATATTTGATCTACAATATGCGTTTACCCAAAGGTTACAAGTGATTTATTTTTGAATTTTTAACGACGTGACTTATTTTTGACACCACAATTAAGTTTTGTTTTAATTTATTAATATAATATATTATTAAAAACTATTTATTGCATTAGATAATATGCCAAAACTAAATTTTGATTAAAATAATCTTCTCAATAATTCTTTATGTCCAAGTAAAAAAATATTATCTTCATACTTATTTGTAAATATCCTACAATATTGATATTTTAAAAGACAACCATTGTAGATATAATTTTAAATAAACTCGATTGTTTTAACAGTGTAAATCTTTATGTAATTTGTTTTGGTTATTTTATAAAATTGTAAATTTTAAATTTTTGGTTTGTTTTAGCGAAAAAAAAAATTAACCATAGCTGTTGATTTGACTATATTTGTTATAATTTTATTATTGAACTGTGTACTTTGATTTATTGTAGGAGTAAAGTATCTAATATATTTTGGCTATAATTTCATTTATTTATTTCACCATTATCTCAGTTGTTTATCGTGTGGCTCTGCTAGTGCCTATAAGACCTAGGGATTTCCGGCTTGAACCGTCTAAGTCGGTGGCGCGGCTCCCTTTTATATATATTTTTTCTTCTACCCTCTACGGCCGAGCTCGGGCATAATTTGCCAGTAGAGAGACCACTGGCAGAGTACTCTATAGAGAACGAACAAGACGTGGCAATGTGTCCGAAGTAACCCAGAATGCGACGTCGGCAACTGGTGGATAATCGATCGGTGATTCTTAATTCGCTTAATACTGACACATTGGTCCGGTGTGCAGTCCAGGGTATGCGTTAGTATACTACGAAAAGCTAAATTAAGATCAAGTATGGACTATTGTTTATTGTAACGATTTTGCAACTGAAATATGTTACCCACATGAGTTTCGATAGAAAATTCTATTCAACTCTCGTTTTAACGTTAATATATAAATTGGCCTCCGTTTGTGGAGGTTAGTCTGCTTTCTGTAGGTGATTATCATTGTTTACAGAAATAAATGTGTTAAATAAATTCGAGCCCTGAGTGTAATTCAATAATAGCCATCACTATACGCTCGTTGAAGAATATACTATTACACAGATCTGAAAAACCTTATTCAACAACCATAACAATACACCTTTATACCGGAATACTGGAGACACAGTTCAGTCAGTTCAGACTTGTACTTAACAGCGATAGACATGCCAGGAACTTGCTAAGTCCAATATAATACGGTAGACTAAGAATCCACTGGATACGGTAAACTAAGAATCCAATCGATCGCGATAAACTAAGAATCCCATCGATAGCGGAAACTATGATAATTCGGTAAATTAAAAATCCAATAAATAAGGAATCCAATTAATAGCGGTAAACGACGAAACCCAATCGATAGCGGTAGATAAAGAATCCGGTAGAGTAAAAACCCTAAAATAAAAAGAATCATGCCAATTTTTCCGATTACTATCCTGAATCTGAACACAAAAATGTAAAAAATTCAGTGTCACTTACCTATAATTAAATTTGGGTTCTGTAGGATAATGATTGCCTCGTGCCAGTCAGCATAATATAATCTTTCTGGATAGAGGTATGCTATCAAAAATTAAAGATGGTCACCACTCACTTCCTGCCAAGAGGCAATACACCAATTACAAAATGGCTCCTTCCTCACCAGTATCGATAAGAACTTAGTTCTTCTTTCTTAAAAAAAAGGCGACATATCGGGACACATGTTACGAGATAATATCTTTTTAAACGCTAAAAGTTGGGTATTAAATGTGTAGCGTGAATAAAGATCAAATGCTGGTAATTACTTTCTGGCTTTCCACAGAAACCCTAGCCTATGGCTTGCTGACTTTGCGATGTTAGCAACATGGTCATGCCAAGACATATTATTAGACAGCGTGACTCCCAAAATCGAGATGAAGGGACTTGGTTCAGGGGTATTTCCGGACATTGTAATGAAATTTCAGAAATTCCCTTTTTTGCAAAACGTGGCGCTTTGGGTTTTCTGGGCGTTGAACTAAACAAGATTGCTGGTTCACCACTCGACGATTGCTTCAAGATCTCTATTAATGGAATTAACCTGTTTCTGTTGAGTCTATTTGCATCATTCACCGAAAGTGATCGATATGATGTGAAGATTAAGACAAGTGTGATGTCGTCTGCGAAACTGTAAATGGGGTTCGTGATGGTTTTCAAGAGGTCGTTGATGTGTAACAGAAATAGGGTGGGGGACAGGATAAAACCCTGGACGATCCCGGCATTGGTTTTTAACGCATCAGAAGAAATACCGTTAACTGCCACATGTAGAACGAAGTTGTCGAAATCCATATTGTCTGTCATGAATTATCTCAAATGTCTCCAGATATTTGATAAGTTCTATGTTAATTCGCAGGAATAGTCTTTTTTTTCTTTTTATGGAATGGGTTGGACTTTAGAGTTATTCCACATGGACGGAAATATCCCTTTACTGTATGATAGTCTACAGAGAGCTGGGGTGAGCTTTTGAGCACAGGTTTTAGGACAATTGTCGAAATTTCATTTGGTCCTACTGCCTTATTAGAGTCAACATTTCGTAGGATTTTCCTGATAGTGCGATGGTGGATAGCGACCTCAGGCATTGAGTTTATTCTAGGTTTCGTTGGGGGTTGTTTACCATTGGTATCAAGGGTTGAGTTAGAACTAAACATTTCGGCCAGCAGACCGGCTTTTTCCTTGGAAGATACGGCTGTCGTGCCGTCGGACCTCTCGAGTGGTGGTAAAGAAGAAGTTGTGAAATGCTTATTTATGGCCTTAGCCAACGACCAGAAGGTCTTTGATCCAGGAGGGGCATTGACAAGCTTGTTGCATATTCTTTGGCAAGGTCAATCGTATTTTTGCAGGTGTTCCTCGCGTGGACAAAGGCTTCTCGGCTAGCAATTGTCGGGAATTCACACCAGAGTCGATATGCTTGATTAATACCACGCACCGCACGGGTGCATTTTCGGTTTAACCAGGGTTTGGGGTTGGCGATCCGTCTTGTACCATGAGGAATGTATGAGTTCCTTAGTTCATCCCATTTGGCTGATCTGTAATGTCAGACAATAGAGGTACCAGACGTGATTTTGGGCGGGGTTGTTTGTTTGGACTTTGCTGGGATGAGTTTATGATCAGATTTTCCGAGTGGAGTGGTTATAGAGACTTGGAACCGATCGGGATGTGTCGTGAGAAAAAGATCAAGAATGTTGGCTTGGTGATTGGGGCTATCGGGTATGCGAGTAGATTTTTCTACTAGTTTGGCCACATTGTGACTTATCGCAAAGTTCTCAGCTTCCAGACCGCCGTTGTCGGTGCGGTTGGATCTCAGCCAGTTCGCGTTGTGAGCATTGAAATCACCCAAAAATATAACTTCTGTAGGGTAGTTAGGTTAGGTTAGTTAGTTTGCAACAGCTCCAGCATGTTGGAAAGATGTTGAAAGAAGTTGATGTAAGGAGGGTTGGTAGGAGAAAGATACAGGCAGCAGAGAAATTTTGTTGATTTTTGTAAGGTTAACTTGAACCACATGACCTCTAGGCCGTCTTTGAATCTAAGTTCTCCAGTCTACAACAGAAGATATCGTTGCGGGTATAAACACAAAGGCCGGTTTTAAATTTAAATCTCGTTTTGACTTTGAAACCAGGATACAAGAGATGCGTATTGTTGGAGGAGGGTTTGACTTGTGTTTATGTCAGAGCCAGTAAATTAGGCCTGTTAGTTTGCAGGTGATGGTGTACTGAATTAATGCTCATAAAGTTATGCAGGGCTTTATTCATTTGTATCCCTGATAACACCCTTCGCTTAATCTCAGTCATAATTGCTGTCTCTCGTAAACTTTGAGCCCAAGTATACAAACTCATTCACTTGTTTTATTCTTTCTTCTTTAATCAGCACCCTGCAGTTTATTATGCTTCTTTCCCTTTTAAAATTCATTACTTTTGTCTTGTTCTTATTTACTTTCATCTTTTCGATTTTTAAGGCATCATGCATAATATTAACCATTACTTGCAACTTTTCTTTAGATGATGCTAATATGACCTGATCATCGGCGACGATTAAATCATTCATTCTTAAACCATACGCACTCTCTTTCAAAGCTTTTAAAAAATCGTCTATGTATAAGTTAAACAGCCATGGCAAATCCACATATCTCTGTTATACACCTTTTTTGATGTTAAACGAGTCCGTCTAAGCTCCGTTTATCCTGACACAAGTGGTGGAATTTTTGTAAAGTGATTTTAGTGCTTGTATCAAACTACCGCTAACCCTATATATAGACAATGTCGACCACAACTCATTTCTCCCCACTCTGTCATAGACCTTTCGCAAGCCTGCGAAAGACCAGTAGACCTTTTGACTTCTAGCCAAGAATTTTTTAGCTATACCTTGTAATGAAAAGACCTGATCCAAACATCTCCTTTCTCTTTAAAATGCTGCCTGCACATCCCATATCTTCTTATCAGTTTCATTCGTTATTTTTTTAATCAATATCTTTGCATACATTTTGCCGACGATCCTAAGTAAACTTATGCCTCGGTAGTTCTTACAGTCCTAGTGCGAACCTTTTCCCTTGTAATGTGAAACGATAACATCCTTGCAATAGGCTACTGGTACGCTACTGCTTCTTCAGCAAAGGTTAAAAAGGCGGTGCAGCAGACTAGCATTACAACCGTAATCCTATCGTACCCTGTAGCCTTACCCAATTTAATACTGTTCAACGCTTTCATAATCTCTGACGTACTAATTTCTTTTTTATTGCAACTCATGAATGAATATTCTTATTTTAAATAATAAACCTCATTACAAACTGCAATTATTTTGCATCAAAGCATCGAGAATTCGTACGTATTTTAAGGCGGCAAATTAGGTACAAAGGACTCTAAATATTTTCACTTTAATTGATTAGTAAATACTTGCACGACTGTTTTATTTACTTCGAAAACTGTGGCTCGTCGTTTAGTTGTAACTACCAACAAAACTTGTTTACCATCTTGTTGGATCATTATTTGTCAGGATGCTGTAATTAAGAGCATTCTCTTTTTACACAAGAAGTAATCATCGGGTGGCATCTCAATTTGATTGTATAAAATAAGCAAAAGTGTTTTTGTTGAATTATAAATCCGTGCCAATAAAATATATTGTCTAATCTACGTTATTCCCCTATTTTGTCTTCTTTTTCTCCACTTTGTATACAGGGTGTTGGATACAGTCTAATCAAGGTCAGAGATAAATTTTTTTTACGATTATATATCTTCTTCTTCTTCTCGTAGCATCACAACCCTCCGTGGGTTTTAGCTGCATCTACGACTCGTCTCTACCTATCCCTATCCCTATCCCTGTCCAACGCAACCTCCTTTCAGTCCCGTACTTCCAAGACTTTTACATCATCTCCGATATTTTCCCTCCATCTGAACATTGGTCTTTCTAAAGGTCTCTTTTCTACTGGGTTTTCCTCCCATATCCCCTTGATAAGCCATTCATTCGACGATCTCTGTACTGATTATATATCAGTATAATTAATAAATCTATATAAAGTGATTATTGAGAAGTTTGGTAAATCCCGTGCAATATCCTTGGATATATCTAAAGCCCTTGACCGCGTTTGGCACCAGGCATTGTTAAGTATATTATTTGCCTACGGTATCCCAATTAAACTGCCTTACATGTGGCAGTTGACGGTATTTCTTCTGATGAGTTTAAAACCAACGCCGGGGTCCCCCAAGGTTCCATCCCGGCCCCCGCCTTATTTCTTTTACACATCAACGACCTCTTGAAAACCACCACGAACCCCATTTACAGTTTCGCAGACGATAGCACACTTGTCTCAACTTTCACATCCTATCGATCACTTTCGGTGAATGATACAAATAGACTCAGACAGGAACAGGTTGATTCCATCAATAGAGATCTTAAAGCAATCGTCGAGTGGGAAACCAACAATCTTGTTCGGTTCAACGCCCAGAAAACACAAAGCGCCACGTTTTCCAAGCAAGTAAATTACTCAAATCATTCCATCACAATTTCCGTTTTCCAAGTTAACTATACAATAATAAACAATTGTTGAGTTTGTTTATTTCTTAATGGTTTAATATCCAATCTTATTCGTTCTTATGGCACGCGTCGTCGTGTCAAAATGGTCCATGATAAATAAAATATTATTGTTTTTGTATTACAGTGTTTTATTAAGATTATAGTTTTTAAAAAATGTCTGTTTTGAGATTAAGGTTACGTAAAATATTCTGTATAGTAAGAAATAAATATAGTCTTGCATTTTATAGAATGGTAGTTTACAGTTTAACCTTTAACTGGATTTTCAAATTTGGATGAAATTACAAAGCTTTCATTGTTTTCCAAACTCGATTATCTGACGAAATTGTCTATTCGCATCATCAATCCGAAATGGATAAATTAATTGGACGCTGGATACTTTAAAGTATAATTTTTGTTGTTTATCTCACAAAAAATACGCTTATAATATTTGATATTGTTTTAATGTTTTTTAAATTTCCATTAACGAGGATAGATCAATAAATGCTTATAAATTGTTGATTTCTACTTGTTGTAGTGTAATGTATCTGGATCGCCATGTTTTTGTTAGGTCCCTTGCTCGTAGGTACGTTGAAGTTTCGGGAAAACTCTTGTTAAGTAGAGAACGAATGAATGATAAACAATACGTGCGTCTAGAAGCACGTTCCGAGAGAGTTCAAAGTAATTCCCGTGAACGATCAACTGAGTTCATTGGGACTTTATTAAACCTTTTTTACATGTTTTTCCGGCTAAGGTCACTACAGTAGTTGCATGGAAATAGCATTTTAAGACTGAAAATAGTCTATTTTTCAGTTTAAAGTAACTACAAGTGGTAGAAAATTGCTTTCTTTTGCTTTTTTATTAATCTTTCATGCGCCTTTTTTGCATAGCATTCATTACCAGTGAAAATCATAGGGGGCTGTGATCATTGTATTTTGACAAAACGTGAGCAAAAACTCGTGTTTTGTAGTTAAAAAAATATTGTGCACACGAACGCAAACTTTTTTGTTTTAAAAATGTAACTTTTTGAAAATATGCATAAAATTGTCTGATGTAATGATGAATCATCGTACAATGTCTTATTTACCCGCATTAATAAAAGATTGTGGTTTCTATTTAAACGAAGAAAATTTGTTTCGAATTGTTTAAAAATATTTGCTTCTTAATTACTCATAATTAAAAGTGCTAAATGAAAAAATTGTGAATAAAATAGTGTCTAAATATTATATATACAGGGTATTATTAAACAAGTGCAAAAAACTTCAGGGGGTGATTCTGCATGAAAAAATAATGACAGTTTGCTATATAAACGTATGTTTGCAAATAATTCGTTTCAGAGATACGGTGTCAAGTTTTTCTTAAAAACTAACGATTTATTTATTGCTCTGAAACCGGTCGAGAAATGCAAATGAAATTTGGTGGGTTTCAAGAGGTAATTATTGCGCATACGGGTAATAATCTTAAAAATAGTACGCCACTGGGATATTTCAAATTAAAAATTATGTTTAAATTTCTCGGTAAATTTATGGCAAAAAATCTTTCTTGACGTGTTTTCGTATAGGGCGCCGTATTTATGAAAAAAAATAAAACATCTTAACGTGTATTTTTCATTTTTTAATACATTATCTTAGTAGTGACGCTAGTAGTAGGCTACTGTCAACATTCTGTTAAATAGGAATATTTTAACGAAATGTCAAATTAGCGTTTCTTCATTTTTTAAACTTTTAGTTTGGTATAACATCGCCGGACTTAAATCCTTTAGATTTTTGCCTTTGGAGCTTTTTTCAAGTCATTAGTTTATTCCATTCCCGTTGAAAATAATGAAGACCTAAGGAAAGTGCAAAGGGTGACAGCTAAATATCTGCAAAATATTAGTGATTAAAGCTGACCCAAATGACAATCTCACCTGCACGTGGTACACCCTGCTAGAAAAAAAACGAGGCTCTGTCGACTAAATGGTTGCCGGAATAAGCAACACCCTCATAATAGCCAACAGCTTATGGTGGAGGAACTAATATGAATTAGGGCACCTATTTGTCCTGGGGCCGAGAAATTGGTCCCAAAGGCGAATGAATTACTAGAGTAATCAATGGCATAAAGATGTGGAAAGCCACGGGATGACTACCACAGTAAAGATCCGAAAGAATATCCCAAGAATAATCATCAAAAAAATTTACGGGGAATAATTCAAGCTCGCGGGAGATGGTATGAAAATTTTACACCAAAAATTAGCTTTAGGAATTCTGCCTTTATGTTATCTGGTACTGGTGCTTTGCCATGTTTCATTGCTATTATGGCCGCTCTAACTCTTCTTCAATGATGCTCTGACCCGTTTGCGGTACCTCTGGACGGCCATCGTGAAACAGCTGCTCAACGTAGCCCCTCCAAGTATCTTTATTTTCTTTCTTATCAACAATGACGACTTCTTCCTGACGTTAAAATTGTCAAATTACTTTTTAAATGCTTCTATTTCTTCGCATTTCTTCCTTAATTAATTTTCCTTGGCTTCTTTGATTTTTTTCTGAATTGTTTTCTGGAAATAATAATATAGTTATTATAATATTATTTCGCTTGCAGCTCGTGCTTCAAATCATACGAGTATGAAGTGGTCATTTCGTGAGAGTTTTACACTATACTTTTTCTACGACTGTTATAATATACAGTAGTAGTAGTAAAAGTAAAAAAAAACAAACATGAGAAATGAACTTTTATTAATTAATTGAAAAAAATAACGTACTGGGTAAATGTGTTAAGCACCTACTACAATAATCGCGAAAAAATATCTTCTCATTTGTCATCAACAATATTCAATGTTACTTTGGTAAAACTGATGTCGATGGAAGGTCTGACAACTTATTGATCGACCCTAATATTTTATTGGCTGTTATTTCGACTAGTCAGGGACTCTTCGATGTAACCCTTAGCTACTGTTGTAGTGCGCCAGCCACCATGCTGTTTTAATGTCGTTATATCTTCGCTACTATCTATTAATATTGTAGCTAAAGATCGGCGGAAACAGTGGCCGGTGTATGACTCAGGATTCGGAAGTTTTAAGTATGAAGGAATTTGTTTTCCCATATTTCCTATTTTATTTATTTCAATATTTTGGACAGTGCATTTTCATTTTTGATAATTTGGAAAAAATAAGCATCGTTGACATTACTTGGTCGCAGATTCCAATATTTTTTCACAATGTTAGCATATTCATCCGTTACAGTAAATTTTCGAGAAGTTTTTGTTTTAGTGATTTTTTTTTTTTAATGAAAATAGTCGCAAAAAGGGTAGACCTATCGTGTGGGTCGCGGACGGCCCGCACTGCGACTATTAGAAGGGGAAGGGATTATAGAGAGAAGATGATTGTAGACACGCTTTTTGGAAAGTTGCAGGTCATAGTTCTCTGGAAAAACTGATTTTTGAAGCTTATTCCATTCCGTAGCAGCCCTGTAAAAGAAGGATTATTGATGAAGAGTGGTCCTTGTAGTGTCAATCTTGAGAGTAAATGGGTGAGACTGATCAGCGTACCGAGTTCTTCAGCCGAATGTGGCCAATGGTGGTACAAGATTTTTTATTTCTCTGGAACTTCTGCCATGGAAATATCTGTAGAGTAATGACTGGTCTGCAACTCTTCTTCTATGTTCTGGAGGGTGAAGGGTATCTGTGACAGTTGAGCTGTTTATCAAGCGAATGGCTCTTTTCTAAATGGAATCTAGAAGACGAAGATAATGCCTTGGTGGTGAACCCCAAATGTGCGAGCAATACCAGTAGAGGTCGGATTTGAGCCTTGTACGTCGTCAACAGTTGATCAAGAGTATTGGCATTGGCATTCCACGGAAAACCTAGCCTCTGGCTTGCCGACTTTGCGATGTTTGCAACATGGTCATGCCAAGACATATTATTGGACACCGTGATACCCAAAATCGACATGGAGGGACTTGGTTCAAGGGTATTTCCGGACATTGTAATGGGATGATTTGAGGAACTCACTTTCTTGGAAAACGTGGCGCTTTGTGTGTTTTGGGCGTTGAACTGAACAAGATTGTTGG
The DNA here is from genome assembly GCA_950111635.1 of Agelastica alni. NCBI lineage: Eukaryota > Metazoa > Arthropoda > Insecta > Coleoptera > Chrysomelidae > Agelastica > Agelastica alni. The sequence goes on along the minus strand of OX467709.1, from coordinate 28,250,698 downwards.
TTCCCCACTCGACGATTGCTTTAAGATCTCTATTGATTGAATCAACCTGTTCCTGTCTCAGTCTATTTGTATCATTCACCGAAAGTGATCGATAAGATGTGAAAGTTGAGACAAGTGTGCTATTGTCTGCGAAACTGTAAATTTAGAACAGTTGTAGGGCTTTGTACTGGACACTGGTTTTTGGGGAAACATTTACACGATATAGGCGTGTCTGACACAGAACCTATATGCAGATTATGTAATGAGGGGGAGAAAACAGCCAGTCATATTATCTTCGAATGCGAAGCCACCGCCCAGTGGAGGCACTACCTGGGATGTATACAAGACCAAGGGAGTCATCCACCTGGGGCAATAGCAGTTCATGTGCTTCTGCTCTTTAACAGGAGAATTGAAGAAATGGGACTGAACTGGAAAGGTACAAAAAGCGGACAATGCTGCAGTGCCTAGAGATAAATTAAACCTCTTTCACAACTCCTATTTATTCATCCATTTATTCATTCAGTTACCTAGCAACCCATATTCTTACGGCGTGCAATAAAGATCTGATTATGCACGCTTTTACTTTTATATTAAATGATTTATGTTGCATGCATACTAAAAAAAATTCTTTTGCTACATTGATACCAAAACGTCACTGTCAAATATATGTTTATAAAAAGCAATCACTAAGAAAAATAAGTTCTACGACAAGTTTAAAAACATTAATGCAATCATAATTATAGGTATTTTCGGAATGTGTACCAAAACTGCGAAACCTAAATCTTCAAAATCGTGAATTTTCATTTTGTACATCTCATCTCTCCTACAAGCACCCATAAATCCCATGATAAGTACAACCTGTAATAAAAAAATATAAACAAATTATAAATAATTAACTGTTAGTTGTGGAATTTACTTTTGCTACAAGGTATTTGTTGTCTGGGGCTTCTTTGATGAACGTATCAACCTCCTTTGTTGTGAAAACTTTCGATTTTATGCTTTTTATCCATCTGATTTCCGCTTCAGAAATGCTCTCGAAACTGTGTATTTTTCTTTAGATTTTTCAGGCACTAAATTTAATGAAGCGTTATTTGCTGCCTCCGTAACACTTGGCAGTGTTAAACTTCTTTCATTGTCACTACTTTCTATGCTGAACTAATTTCGAAATACCTTTATAATATCGTTCTGTCAAAGAAATATTAAATTGTCACTTATGTTTATGATTATATTGTCTGTATGGTTACGGCAACGTTACCTGGTTACAGCGTCCTTTGTTTTATTTACTCCAAGCCTCTTTTGTCGTGACGAAGATTGCGAAAATTTACCCGAGCGTTTTTCAGTTGCTGGGAAACTAGTGCATAATGAAAAGAAGTAATACAATGTACTTACTACATTTAGAAATCATCATTGAACATACAATAAAGGTATTTTGTAACAGTCGTAGAAAAAATATTTTATGATTTTTTTTTAATTTTGTATGTTTGGTACATTTTAAACATTTAATCATTTTATGCGAACGAGTAACTGAATACAAAAAAAATTGTCACAACATGTCACAACAAGTTAAAACAAGATAAAAAAACTGTGAAAATTAAATGATACGAGGGCAGTTTGATAATTTAGTGACTTTTTAAATTTCCCGCGCAGTTACTCCAAATGCAACAGTGCTGCCGTCAACTATAATCTAGCAGTGGGCAACTTTCTAATTTTGAGCAAGCTACGTCGTGCAGTTGGTGTTTGATAGCCGTTTAAAGCATACAAACTCGTAAATTTTTACGAAAATGGAAAAAAGTGAATTTCGTGTGCTGATTAAGCATTACTTTTTACGAAAAAAATCCATCACTGAAACTAAAGAAAGACTTGATAAATACTACGGGGACTCGGCACCATCAATTTCAATGGTTAAGAAGTGGTTTATAGAGTTCCGTTGTGGTCGTACCAGCACTAGTGACGCCGAACGTCCAGGTCGCCCAAAAGAAGTGATCACGCCGGAAATCGTCGATAAAATCCATGAAATGATATTGGATGATCGTAGAATGAGAGTGCGTGAGTTGGCTCATGCTGTAGGTATCTCAACTGAACGGGTACATCATATTTTACACGAATATTTGGACATGAAAACACTCTCTGCGAGATGGGTGCCGCGATTGCTCACACTCGACCATAAGCGCAATCTTCAAAAGAGTGTTTAGCGATGTTCAGCCGTAATCCGGACGAATTTTTGCGCCGTTTTGTTACTGTGGATGAAACATGGATCCATCACAACCACCAGAGACCAAGGAACAATCAAAACAGTGGGTTGCTCGGGGTGAACGTGGACCAAAGAAGGCGAAACAGAGTCTGTCAGCCAACAAGGTCATGGCCACAGTTTTTTGGGATGTACGCGGTGTCATTCACATTGATTACCTCTTCTTCTTCTTCATGTACCGTCTCCATTACGGAGGTTGGCTATCATCATTGCTATTCTGACTTTGGAGGCTGCGGCCTTAAACAAGTCGGATGACGTGACATTAAACCATTTTCGCAGATTTCTAAGCCAGGATATTCTTCTCCTTCCAATAGATCTTCTTCCCACAATTTTCCCTTGTATTATGAGGTGCAGAATCTCATATTTTGGGCCTCTCATGACGTGGCCGAGATATTGCAGTTTTCTTCTTTTCACTTCGTGTAGGATCTCTATGTCCTTCTTCATTCTTCTCAGAACCTCCAAATTGGTTATATGTTCCGTCCATGATATTCTCAACATCCTACGGTATGCCCACATCTCGAAAGCTTCAAGTTTTCGCTCGCAATATACGTTGAGGGTCCAAGCTTCCACACCATACAGAAGGACTGGAAACACATAACATTTGAGCATCCGAGTTCTCAGGTCCAGGCTCAGATCGCGACTACAGAGCAGTTTCTTGATTCTCACAAAGGATTACCTCAAGAAAGGTAAAACGATCACCGGCGAATATTATTCAAAGCTTTTGAACAGATTCGACGTTTTTTTAAGCAAAAACGGCCGCATTTGGCGAAGAAGAAAGTACTGTTCCATCAAGACAATGCACAATTGTCTAGTTACGATGGCCAAAATCCACGAATTGGGATACGATCTGCTAACCCATCCAGCATATTCTCCAGATTTAGCCCCTTGTGACTATTTTCTGTTTCCAAACCTAAAGAAATGGCTGGGTGGTAAGAGTCGAATGAAGAAGTCATTACCGAAACAAACGCGTATTTTGAGTACTTTGAAAAAACCTATTATTTGGAAGGAATAAAACAATTAGAAAAACGCTGGACTAAATGTATCGAGCTAAAAGGTGATTATGTGGAAAAATAAAATGTTTATTTGCGGAAAAAAATTTGTTTTATTCAAAAAGTCACTGACTTATCAAACCGCCCTCGTAACAAAATTTTAGTTGGGTTTTAACAAAAATTCAGTTATTTTAATATGGCGTAACATCCCTTCGAGCTTTCATTACGGCTTTTATACGCAAGGACATTGTTGCCGTAAGCTTTTGGCATTCTTCAGCAAAAAATGTGTCCCGTAGATCTGGAATAGTGCGTTGGGTATTATTTCCAAGGCACTGTTTGATTTGATGCCATAGTGTCTCAATTATGTTAAGGTCTGGGCTGCTCGAAGACCAGTCTAAGGTATTAATCTCATTATTTGCAAGCCATGTTTTTGTTGATTTAGCAGTATGTGAAGATGCAACATCTTGTTGAAAATTTTTATTATCTTCATTAGGATGGAATGCTTGATAATAAATAAAAACACGAGTGGACGAAAGTGTTATGTTACAAATCTAAAGTTTTGAGAAAATTAGGGTTAAAGTTTTTGTTATGTAATTTTTTCTGTGTTAATATGAATAAGTTATGATGTTTACGTATTTATAAAAATAAATATAATTTTAGTCACATTAGCTTAATTTAAAATAACTTAAAAAGCAAACAAGATTTTGAAAAAAAATGTACATAACACCTTTATTCAGTAATGGATGTTGCAAAACTGATACAAAATGGTTGTTGAAAAAAGTTTTATTTTTAAGTATGCATACAAAATATAAAACAAAACGGTAGTAATACAATAATAGGTACTTCATTAACGTAAATAAAAAAAAAATGTTAGTCTTCCAAGATAGGTTCATAGAAATATCGATATTCTTCTTTAACAAACTTAACCAAGTCCCGAAGGTTTTTCTTTTTTTATCAGAGATTGTTTCGTATTTCTCACAATTTTCAAACAATTTTCAACTACATTAAAACGTAACAATTACAAACATAATTTTAAACAGAATGATTACTTAATCTAGTGTTCAAAATGTGCTTAATTTGTTAATTGACAGTACCCTAATCGATTGTAGAATGCATCTACCACATTTCTCCATGATTGTTTAGACCTTGACTAGACCTTTTAGAGTACATAAAAAAGTGTTACATATGGCTGAACTCTTATTAAAGAGGAGATTCCAATAATGACTGAACATACAGGGTGATGTATTTAAAAAATCAAAGTGACTAATAATATCAGAAAAACGGCAAATCTGACAACATTGCAAATATCAAATATGGAATTTCCGTATCTTAAATTCGGCTTATTTCAAATTTTGTACAATTCGGACTGGCAATTTACGAGATAATTGTCCGTTTCCAGACTTTTGGTCCACTCTGTATAATACTTGTATATGCAGGGTGTCCCTAAAAATAGTGCCTTTCTTGAAAGGAGTTGTAAAATAAATAATTGGAAACAAAAATATCCTATAAACGTTTTTCCTTAAGTCATCCGCTTTCCCAAAAATTGAGAACAAAAATTTTGATTTAAATGTGGGCAACCATGCGTTGTACTCTAGTAAACAAAAAGTTCTCACAAAAAGTACCATCAATAAATGTAATTAGCTATTAAAGTGGTCGTTACGAACAAAAATCTAGTCACAACATTTATTTTCATACAACGGTCGTAATTTTTGTTAAAATGCCTGCGTTTTTATTTCGCGAATCACACGACATGTTATTTACATACAAAGAGGCTCACGGTACCTAATTCTAATGCAGCTGTTTGGCTGTATGCAGAACGTTATCCTGCAATGTCCTAATGCCAGTAGTTTTGTGAATGTGTCGCAATGATTATTGGCTACGGGTTCTGTGGTACCTAAAAAAACTAGTGGATAAATACGAAGTGCTCGTATTCTAAACGCAGAAGACAAAATAATGGATATTGTCGACAATCCAACAAGTACCCGATCTTTTGCTGGAACGGTTGGTGTTTCTAAAACCATTGTCAATAGAACTTTTAAGTAACAACTTCTACGTCCCTATCATTATCAACGAGTACAAGATTTACATCAAGGGGATTTGTCACGACGAGTAATATTTTGTAGATGGTTTCAAAACAAGACTGTAAGAGACCTCGAATTTCCATGCATACATACATACATATAGTCACGCTTTTTTCCCGTATGGATAGGCAGAGACCACTTCCTTCCACTTACTACGGTTCTTACACACATATTTCGCTTTATCTACTTTCATCAGTGCTCTCATACATGCTCATTGGTTGTTGGTACTCTTGACCTGGCCTTTCTTCAAAACAATGTCGATCTGATCGAGATATGTTCTTCAAGGTCGACCTCTACCGACTTGTCCATTCACACTTCTCAGACTACTCATCCCCGCAGCATTAATCCTATTTTCATGCTTTTTCTGCAGAACCCAACATTCACTACCATACATAAGTGTAGGAACCAACACACCATTATTCACAGCCAGACGTACTTTTTTGACACTTTCTGGCTGTTTATAAAGCTATGCAGTGCCCCATTCATTTTTTTTTCTACCAACACCCTTTGCTCAATGTCACTGTCATACTTTCCCTCTCTCGTGAACTTCCCATGCAAAGTAAATAAAATTAAAAAACACATAACTAAATTCGTTTGGCGTTTTGGTTTAACTAACTTAAAACCATTTTAAAAAATTGTACTAATCGGCATTTTTACGAATCGTATCTCAAGTGATCATATCTTCTCTCGGTATAAGTATAATAAGTGTATATAGCATATTTCACGAATATACGGTGGTTTCGAATTATCGTTAGAAACTTAATACCCAGTATTCAATTGTACATGTAAGAAGTACGAAAGTAAAGTCTCCTAAAATTTTTAAACAAATATCGCAGGTAACGAATTTTATTTTATAAGGGACTTCTTGTTTGGAAATTATAGGGTCAATGGGGTTTAAGTTTAAAAATGAGAACAACCGAAAGGCTTTGTGTGAAAAAGCTAGAGTCGTGCAAAATTGCTCTTCATTTGTTTATCTGGACGAAACTTGGATGTTTGCTATAGGTAAAACAAAATAAATTTGGCAGAACGATAATCCCATAATCCGATTATCATGACAATATGCATACAGAGATATTTTTGAAATGGTTAAAAGAGAAAGTAACTATCGTTACATGAACATTGTATAAGATAATGCTCTGTACCATTCGGACATTTTAAATAAGCAACCAAAAAACTCCTGGACGGTACAGAAAATAAAAAAAATGGTAAACAAACAAAAATGTATCATTTCCACAGTATTGCTTCAAGCTGGAATTATTATCGATAGCTAAAAGGCACGAAAGAGAAAAAATTTACGAAGTGGATCAAATTATACTTAGTTATGGGACATCGTGTGCTAAGACTTCCGCCTTATCATTGCCAATTTAATCCCCATTAGGTATATTTGGGGAATATGCAAATATGACAATCACATTGAAAATAATGGTTACAGTGATAGGACTGTTTTGAAAACCTGGTAACGAGCACTTAATACTGGTACTTCTGAAATTTTGGAAAAATGTGTAACAAAATGTGAAAATTTAATAAAGGAATGGTGGGTTCGTGAAAACCGCATCGAAGCAGTTAATCCTGTTATCATTTACAATCCGAATAAGGATAGCGACGCGAGTGATTCCGATTATGAGGACTATAAATCTAATGCTTAATAATACAGTAAGTACTACATAATTAAACATATTTATTAAATTTGTACCGATAATTTATTTTTGTTGCATTTCATTTTCACATACTTAAATATGTACCTATTTCTACCCAAAAAACTCATAGAGATTACTGTTTACAATAAAGCAAAAAATAAAAATAAAACCTCTCAACAAAAGCATAATTATAAACAAAAAATTTTCGGGTTTAAATCTTAGCGAAATTTATTAATGAACCTCTCAACACAGTGCGCCCGTTAAGTCGATGCCTCGGTGACTAATCCGATACCGTCGTATTTTGGTGAAATGAGCTATATCTTCTCTCGGTTTTGGTATTATTAGTGTACCTACACAATTTAGATAATGTAAATAAACAGAGGATTAAAGTAATCGGAGTCTAACTGCAGTGTATAAAATTATGGAGATATTTTTGTAGCGGTTTTGTCTTTTTGTCTTTTAACGTTGGACATTCAAATTTGGACAAAGACATTAAAAAGTTATAAAAGATACAATGGTGGTAAACAAAGTTGACGAACCAAAACTTTCATAAAAGCGCTAAATTTGCAGCGATCCGTGGTTTGGTATCCACTTTACTTTTTGTATCGTTCGTAAACAACTCCATTATTGGGAGAATGATGAAGCAAAAGGAGGGTCAAACAAAGGCTGTAAATTTTTTCGGTAAATTCGGTTAGAAATTGATAACAAACCCCTAAATAACGAGTTTAATTTTTTTAATTATCTTTTGCTATAAAACCGAGTAGATTGAATGCTACGAACACTTTTGCTAACGTCGTTTTTGATACGAAAAGCAGATTTATCAGGCAATAAAAGCAATAGAGAGATTGTTGTTTCTGGTATTTCTTAAGACACGTTTTCGTTCGGCGCATTTTATGGGACAATTTAATTGCTTTTATTTGACCTTGGCCCGTTTATTTACTTTAATTCTCACTGCCACCATCTGCCTTTTTTATTATTAACCGTTTGCACTCGTATGTCGCCGTATAGGCGGCACACCATGTCTTATTATAACAGCGGGTTGGCCGGAATGTCATCCCCCAAGCCCATTTCTAATATTATAAATTGCTTTCTTAAACCTTCGTTGTGTATATGTTTAGGTAAATATAAAAGATAACATGACATTTATTTTAGACTTGCTATCGTAAGCTGTTTATATTATATCTGCTGGTGTATATATTACAACCACTCCAGTATCCGCATGTGCACCATTTTTGCGTTTTGAATATTACTTATTTCTATAACTAACACGATTGGGTAAAGTTCGGTGTGTTTTTTCGTTATATTTTGTATAAAAATATTTGAAATGCCCGAGAGATTTTTACAAGATGAAATTGGATAGTGGTAAAATCGGTTAAGAAAGTGACTCCAGTAGTGGTAGTGATGTTATAATTACTAAAGGACAGAGAACCATACCTTTACTATAAATTCGACACTTACATCGCCGCTTTTAAAAGATTTTATATTTCATCCCCTTCCCACCCCTTTCGTAGAGGTGCTTACAACATTGGAAATATCACAATCAAACTCAGCGACCTTGAAAACTACGACTTAGACACTAATATCAGCGTTTTGAATATTTTTTAAATTTCATCCCCTAACCACCCCTTCCATAGGGGTGCCAACAAAATTGGGAATGTTACTATTAAATTCAGCTACTCAAAACCCATAAATTCAAAATTAATATCAGCCGTTTTTGATAGCTTTTATATTTAATCCCCTAACCACCCCTTTCGTAGGGGTGCTAACAAAATTAGGAATGACACTAATATTAGCCGTATTTAATAGTTTTTAAAATCCTTCCAATTCTCACCCCTATCGTAGGATTGCTAACAAAATTGGGAATGTTACCATCAAACACAGCCATCACAAAAACAATTAATTTGACACTAATATCGGCGTTTTTAATAGTTTTTATATTTATATTTTATTTTATTTTATTACATAACTGGGAATGTCACTATCAAATTAAGAGTTCCCGAAGACTATGAATTCGACACTAATATTAGCCGTTTTTAATAATTTTTACACTAAAACCACCCCTGGTATGTAAACAACTTCTGAAAAATTTCATCCCAATCGATTCAGCTGTTTGGGAGTTTTTAAAGGACATACAAACATTTTTTCATTTATATATAAATATATATATATATATATATATATATATATATATATATATATATATATATATATATATATATATAAGATAATGGTAATGATTATGATAATGTTAGGTTTTATTTTTGTTTCTTCCTCCTCAAAATTTATTATTTTTGTATACTTTCATTTTTTTATTTAGTGTTCTTCAAGTTTTTTTTATTTAGTTATTTTTCAGTTATAACGGTAATAAATTATTTTGTTTAATTTGAATAAACTTCTGTGCAAAAAAATTATTTTTTAAAAAACATCCCATAGTTTTTGACATTGAGCGATTTTTGTTTTTTTTTCTAAAACAATAAAAAAAATTCCACATTTTTATTTTGTTTTACACTAAGTGTATCTAATACGCAATTTTAGCACATTTTTAAAAAATTCCCCTCCAAAAAAAAATTCCGAGTAAATAGATAAGTAAATAAAATAATAGTCCGAGTACAGTGTAATCACAGAAGAACATATACACAAGTGCAAAGGGTTAAATTTTTTGCGTCCAGATCAAAAGTTCCCAAAAATAAATAAATAAAATCTGTAGCAAATGTTAACAGTTTACAATTGACGTTATGTACCAAATACTAAACATACCGAGTCATAAATTAAAAGTTGACGTTGTCATTTGTCAACACACTCAATAAACCTTATTGTTAATTTGTTAAAAATTGATACTTAAACGTAACGAGGGAAATACTGAATCTCAAATTGACATTGACGTTGTCATGTTTCAATATACTTAATGTACTTGTGTTTTTATGGACCCTATAAACTATGAGTCTGGGAGCCGGTGACACTAAAAGTGCACTTATATGGATTCTAAAATTTAGCATATGAATTAAAAGTACTTAATCATAGGTACAGCATAGGCCCGGTGTGCCAGAGTTTATCCCGGCAAAATATTTTTATAAATTTTTATTTTTCTAATAATCATAAGTAATTTGCTCTTTTATGGAAATTAATTTCTTATAGACCATTTTGAAGCAAATTTTATGTGTTTTTAAAGGCTTTTCTCGTGCTCATACCTTGTCTAAACCCAAACTGTGAGTCACTGATGGTTTGTTCGCATTTTCTTAATATTCTCTGGTGTATAATCTTTAGCAATAGTTTAAGGGCGTAACTCATGAGGCTGATAAGCCTAGATTTATCATATTTCCTTGCATTGTTCTTTTTTGGTAAGGGTATAAAAGTTGATAAAAGCTACTGGGCAGGAGTTTCTGAAAAACTGCATGGGAATTTAAAAGTATTTAATCATTAGTACAACATAGGCCCGGTGTGCCAGAGTTTATTCTGGCAAAAATATTTTTTATTTTTCCAATAATCATAAGATAACTTTAAAGCGACCACAATGAACAAACTGGAAACCTTTAAAATGTGGGTATATCGAATAGTACTTAAACTTCCATGGACGGCACGAGAAACAAGTGAGAACGTTCTTAGAAGGATGAAGAAAGACGGAGAACTACTAACGACAATCAAAAAAAAAAAAAAACGGCGTACCTAGGACAAATAAGGCGTAACACAAAATACCAATTATTACAGCTAATTATCAAAGGAAGGTACGAAGGTAAAAGAGGAATGGAAAGAAAAAAGATGTCATTGTTACGTAATGTAAGACAATAGACCAGACTGAGAACGATAGATGACTTAATACATACATTAAGAGACCGGAATAAAATGGAAAATGTAGTCGCAAACATTCAGTAATGGATACGCATGAAAAGAAGAAGATGTAGAAATGAATTACTATTGACAGGCACACCAAATTGTTCGTAGTAGGATAGGAACTAAAACAGCACACGATAATTGAAGAGTTGGGTCATATAACGGTCTATGTAGATTTGTTTAAATTTGCAGGTGATAAATAAAAGTCGACCTTTAATTAGGAAAACACCTTTTTTTACTGGAAAGTAACATAGACCGTTATTCCGTCAAACTCTTATGGCAGTGGCATTACTTAAGTCTTTAATTTTAGAGAATATTATTCTTCAATATGGCAAAATAAATTAGTTTCAGTTTCACTAGAAGTGACAAAATAGCAATATATTTAATTAAACAAGAAAATAATTTATAATATAATTCGAAATGGAGCCTGTGATGGCTTAAGGTTAGGTTAGGTTAGGTATCATGTAAATGGGGCCTAGGTCGCCCCTCCACTGCGACCTTTAGTAGGTCTATTGTGGCTCACCCCAAGAGGTTAAAGTTCACTGCACAATCCAGCCCTTCTCACGAAGTTCATGGAATTATTACAGCTCATTATCGAAGAAAGGTACGAAGGTAAAAGAGAAATGGGAAGGAAAAAAATGTCATGGTTACGGAAAGTAAGACAATGGACCGGACTGAGAACGATAGATGACCTAATATATACATTAAGAGACCGAAATAAAATGGAAAATGTGGTCGCAAACATTCAGTAATGGATACGCATAAGAAGAAAAAGAATTCCTATGCTAAATTTCAGAATCCATATAAGTGCACTTTTAGTGTCACCGGCTCCCCACCTATATCAATTGATGAAAATAAATGTAGCAAAACTGATACTAAAACATATCGAAGAAAATAAACGTTAAAGATAAACATTTCTAAAACTTTATTTTGCCAATTATTGGTATTGTGCAAGTATTGGAATTTCTGCTTTCCACTTTAAAAAGTAGGTCAATCTCCAGGAAAAAGAATGTAAACATTGTCAGCGACACTTGTATTACCGATCCAACACTCGTAAAATTAATAAAACAAAAGTAAACGGCTACTTCCGTTTATAAATTCTTTATAAAAAATTGATCGTCGTATTTAGGCGATCAAAGCATTTAAAGACAAATAACAAGTAAAAGGCACACTTTTGGTGTCCCCACTTCACCTTCAAGAGATGCGCATTCCGAGTGCCAATTTAAACCGAAATGGTTACCAATGACGTATCCCAAATATTTTGTATCGTTTACGCAATTAATAATAAATATAAATAAATAATAATAAATATAAAAAAATGTATCGGAATTTAAAGTAAATAAAATTTTTATAAATGGATAATTTTAAGGTCATTGTTTAGTTACTTATTAACTGTTATGCATTATGTTAGATTTTGTTATTATGGTATATTTCATTTTGTTTATATGTCTTTTCACCTTAAAAACTCATACATACATACATATAGTCACGCCTTTATCCCGTAGGGGTAGGCAAAGACCACTCTCTTCCAGTTGCTACGGTTCTCTCACACATCTTTTGCTTCCTCTACTTTTATCAGTGCTCTTATACATGCTCGTCGATTGTTGGTACTCTTGACCTAGCCTTTCTTCAAAACAATGTTGATCTGATCGAGATATGTTCTCCGAGGTCGACCTCTACCGACTTGTCCATTCACACTCACCTCATAAATTTGTTTCGTTAATCTTCCTTCATTCATCCATTTTACGTGTCTAAACCATCTAAGCATTCCTTAATCTATCTTTGTAATCACATCTTCTTTTACACCACAGCGTTCTCTTATCTCACTATTCTTTACTTTATCCAACCGAGATACTTCGGCTATACTTCTCTGACTACTCATCTCCGCTTTTTCTGCCAAACCCAACTTTCACTACCATACATAGGTGTAGGATCCAACACACCTTTCTGTATAGCCAGACGTGCCTTTTTTGTCACTTTATGGCTGCTCATAAAGCTATACAGTGCCCCATTTGTTTTTCTGGTAACACCCTTCGCTCAATGTCACTGACATACTTTTTATCTCTCGTTAACTTTGAACCCAAGTACACAAATTCATTTACTTTTTCCACTCTTTCTCCCTTAAAAACTCATATGGAAGTTATTCATTATTTTATAGACGTTATTAAGGGCAAGTTTGTGAGAATTTAATTCAATTGGGTTTCTTAAAGATATTAAAGTTAAAAATAACGTACGTGCAATTGTTGAAGAAACAAACGAGGTTGAAATTAAACGTGGCGTGAGAGAAGGCTGTGTATTATCTCCGGCTTTATTTAATCTCTTTTTCGAAAAAATTATGGTAGAAACGCTGCAGAAAGCTACTAAAGGAATTAATGGCCAACTAAGCAATAATTTGTGATATGCCGATCATACAGTGCTGGTCACTTCCTCGGGAAAAGAACTTCGAGAACTAATGAAAAGAGTTAATCATGCGAGCAATACCCATGGCAGAAGAAAAAGTTCAAGAAGACCAAGTTTATGGTAGCGTTGAAAAATAACCGTTTTCTGTAAATCTTACTCCTACCAACGAAAGGGTACAAAGTTGAGAACATTTTAAGTACTTAGGCTTGATTTTTATGTTTGGGGACATTTGAAGTCCTTAGCTTATGCCAATGAAATTAATTTACGAGATGAACTCTGGCGGAACATACAAAATGCGACTAATTTTATAAGGGGACAAAATTGATTACATGGGTTCCTGGGCATACAGGGATAAATGGCATTGAAGTAGCCGATGAACTAGCAAGAAATGGGACCCTGGTGGAACCAAGAAGCCAGTTGGTCGGATTGCCAATTGTCAAAGCGAAACATGAATTGAAACTAATCCTTGAGCAAGAACATATCACTCGGCGGAATGCAAAAACTGGCTGCAGAACATTAAGATAGCTGACGAAAAAACCTCTCCAGAAGAGGGCACTAAGGGCGCACCTTTTTAAACTCAAGCTGACAGCTGAGAAAAACTGCCGACTATGCGGCAAAGAGAAAGAGAGCAGCATACACATTCTGTGTTGCTGCCCGATGCTAGCGGTGTACAGGTACCAAACCTGGGGCCGCATGATAATTGATCGAAGCGATCTAAATGAGATTGGCCAAGACCAGCGGACTGGAATTCTGATGCCCTGAAGACACTGCGGTAGTCACAGAGGATCAAAAGATCTAGATGACATAGGTGCCTATACCAATGGCCCAACCGAAAGATTGTAATGTAATATACCTACTTGAATCCTCGTCTTAGACTCCGATTTTTTGATTGCGTTTTTCCCTAAAACGGATGAAATTATCGTGTTTAAACAAAAGTAACAATATTATGTAAAAATGATTTCTGCTTCATATTTTCTAATCAAAATCACTAAAAATTTTCGTCAAAAAAAGTCGTCGATTTTATCATCAGGAATCATTCACATGGCGCCTCTATAACCAATTTTTTTTTTTTTGACCGCAAGAACTAAGCCACTAGTCAAACTACAAATGTACATTATTTTGACAGATGATATTTTCTTTAAACCATAATACCATACCATACCATAATACATACAATATTGTACATTTTGTTTTGACAGATACACATATTCTTTATATTTACAATATCTAAAACTAAGCTATTTACAATATTATTATCTATACACCTTGTTTGTAATTTTTTTTTATTTTTTTTGTTTTTTTAAAATCTTTTCTACTTATCTATAATTTTATTTTAATGATACAATATGTTTATAAAGCAATTCAGATATTTAGCATTTTTTGTCTGAAAGTTCAACTAAATTATAAGGTGTAGTAATATCTAAAATTTGATAAATAAAATTATCAAATAATTCAACTTTTGAATTTATTAACTGACATCCTAGAATGACACGTTCTGTTGTTCCTTTTTCTCCACACTCACAATGTGGATCAGTTTTTGGAAATGTAAAATAATACATAAAATATTATTCCTTGATATTAATAAATTTACAGTAAAATTATTAGCAAAAAATGATAACAAAATTTCAAATTTAACGCCTTGTGTCTTTTTTCACAGCAATATTTTATTAAGGTATATTCAGTCCTATCGTCATATTTTGGTCCAAATCACCCGCTCTTAGCCTATGACCCAATAGTAATGAATCACCCTATATAATATAAAATAATTTTACAAATTCCAGTTTTATTTAACAATAAAAAAACCATCGATATACATTAGAAGGATATTGTGTGAAATCGGTGTAGTTGAGTTTGTTTGTTTAGCCAGCTATATGTCGTAAAAGGAGAACTGTACAAATATGTTTCATCGGTTCTAATGATATATTTTCCATTCTTACAATAATAATTTATTATATTTAAGCACTATACACGCTTTAATCTTACATCATAACTTTCCACTAACATAAGTAATTGAGTATGTTTGTTTAGCCAGCCATATGTCGTAAAAGGAGAACTGTACAAATATGTTTCATCGGTTTTAATGATATGTTTTCCTTCCTCCCAATAATAGTTTATTATATTCAAACACTATACACGCCTTTATCTTACATCATAACTTTTGCAAGCAATAACAATATCCCATTTTATTTCAAAAATACATTTATCGTAAAACGTAGTCAAAACTATCCATCTATTATAAAATGCGTCTTTACCCCTCAGTCTTGTACCAAAGACTGCCGAACTACCTACCATATCCCGCACCCCTCCTCGTCTTCCCACTTCTGGTACCCAGCAAGACAGATCCCACTGTTATTGCCATACCAAGTAACCCTCGATTATGACTCCACCGATGAACCTTGTGTACAGGGTGGATCCAAATTTTTGTTACGGATTTTTTTCCCACTAAAAACCTAATAATTCAAAGAGTACTTTTCTTCAAGTTGAAGGCCCACTCTTGGAATTTAGTTGTAAACCTTTTTGTAAAACAGTTTTAAAAGTCTGCCATTGCTTTTGTACTAAGCCAACATTATTTACAATTTCATTAATTTTTTGTCCTTGTCCTTCTGAAATAATATCTCTAGAACGACGCCTTTCGTTTTCGTAAAAAAAAATACATCAATGACATACAGTAGGAAAGCGACGAAAAAAAAAATTATCAATACAACAGAAATTAAGTTTTTGGGCTTACATATTGATAAAAAAAAGATGTGTGCACTATGTGCGTATATTATAAGTGAAACTTCTAACGTTTAAACGGCTAGGATTTAGTTCAATTATATTATATATACAGGGTGGGGTACCCCATACGACACGGTCTCTGTAAACCAAATCATTAATTTTTTCTTCATTTTCTTTTATGTATATTGATTAAGGAAATTAGTTTGGAGTCCACAGGGTGGAAAGAGGGTGTTCCCCTTTATTCAAAAATCGACAGGTCTGAGCGTTTTTTTTAAATGTTGTCGAGGTTTCTGCAAATAGCTCTGTTTCGTTTTCGGTTTGGTTTTCTTCTAGTCGTTGGACATTTAGGGACCGTAAGTCCGTTGCAATATTATCTTTCCACCGCATCCTTGGCCTTCCAAGTGGCCACTTTCCTACCGGGTTCTCCAGCCACTCTGTATGTTCCTTTCTATGGACAATTTTTATATGCTTTGTTAATAAAGTATATTTTGGTTGCTTACTAGTCTGCTTGAGCTTTATCTTTTTTTTTTATGTTCTGGTTCCCACGAAAAGGGATATCCTGTAATGTTCAGAGAACATCGTGGGAACCAAGAGAAAGAAGGTAGGAGTTGGTGTTCTTCTTAAATTTCTGGAGGTTGTATGCCTCGGGGAACACCTCCCTAGGCAATGAGTTCCAAAGCCTCGCAATATGTTGGATGAATGAGTCTTTGGAAAGTGATGTTCTTCAGGTCTCCAAAGTGACCACGAAGGGGTGTGAAGACTAAACTTGACGGGTTAATCTCGAAGAGACTGCCAAAGGAGGAACGATTGTTGATATTTCAGAAGAGTATCGCCCATGAAAATATCTATAAAATAGAGACAAATCGCCAACTTTTCTACGGTGTTCCAGACAAGTGAGCGAGTTTGTAAGCGAGGCACAGAATCCAGTAGCTTCAGGATATGTTTAGGTGCTGCACTCCAAATATGGGAACAGTACTCCAGTACAGGTCGGATCTGTGCCTTATAGATCATAAGCAGCTGACTGGAGGTGAAATAGCTCTTGGCACGAAACAAAAAACCAAGTTTTTGGGATGCACTTTTGGCAATGGACCTCACGTGATTTTCCCAGGAAAGGTTATTGCTGATAGTAATACCAAGCATCGATATGGATGACTTCAGTGGTATGGTTACTCCTGACAAAGTTATGTTAGGCACAGTGAGATCGGCTTTTCTAGAGAAAAGACATGCTTGTGTTTTGTTTGCATTGAATTCTACCAAGTTATTGGATCCCCATTCGAGAATTGTTGCTAAGTCCATATTTATGTTGTTAACATTTCTTCCTCGTTCATTTCTGGTTTCACGGGCTATGATAGGGGCCCTGGAAAAGAAAGCGGTATGGAGGGTACTATCATCGGCAAAGCTGTGTACGGGACATGAAGTTGCTTTCAATAGGTCGTTGATGTGAAGTAAAAATAGTGTTGGTGCTAGAATGGATCCTTGCGGAGATATCTTATGCCACAGCTAAAGTTTCTCCATACTTTTCAATAGATAGCTGCCATATATGTGAGACGTATGCGAGCTGGTCACTAGTTGATCTCTGATGGCGTAAGCCATATTGCCTATTATTGATAATTCCTGAGTCTTCCAGATATTTCATGAGCTCGATGTTGATGGCTTTTTCCATGACCTTTGAAATAATAGATAGCAGTGCGATAGGTCTGTAGTTGCTAGGTAGGGTCTTTTTGCTTTTTTTAGGGACTGGCTGTACTCTTGCAATTTTCCAATTGGACGGAAATACTCCCAAACTGTAAGAGTGGTTGAACAACTTGCAAAGAACAGGTGTTAGTTCGGGGGCACATTTCTTGAGAACAATCGGCGGGATTCCGTCAGATCCACAGGCTTTGTTGGTGTTGAGACCCAGCAAAATCTTTCTGATAGTACGTTGGCGAAAGGTGATCTCGGTGATCTAATGCCGCGAAATAAATTTTTCCTACGACCGTGCTTTTTAACCCACTTTTTCGCACTTCTTTCGAAAGTGACACTTTCCCGCACTAGTGCGGGAAAATAAATATATTTTTTGGTTTAAATAGTATTATACACATTTTATTTATTTGACCTGTAGGTATTACTATTATAATTAATTTACGAAATGCAACAAATTGTATTTTTAACATGAGTAGATTTTATTTTAGGTTTTGTATGTTGAAATAACAAAATGTATATTTTAAATTTGTATATGGTCGTAAAAAAATAATGTTTCCAACTCATGCGTAAAGTAAATTTTCTGCCCTTGAATGCTTGCGTCGTTCGGGTCAATGGCAGTCGCGTGCGAGAAAGTATCACTTTCCGCACTTGTTGGGCAAATGACTATTTTGATATCCCTATCGCAGCTAATATTTGAAATCGCAAACTTTTAATTGAAATTTGCAAGAAATTTCCAGCCTCGTTTTTTATCAATTTAATAACCTACATAAGCAATTAACTCTTTCATCTCTGCAATAGTTTTTCTTACATTTCGGGCTAAATAAAAATATTACAGGAGCAACAATAATACGACACAACCACATTTGATGTTAACCCATACATTTTTCATCTCCGTCTCCGCTTCTTTGGTTGACAATCATCAAACCAATTCTTATTTTTGAGATCGCAGCTCTAAATAGTTCATTATTACTGCATCCAAACTAATCCCTAAGGTTCTTCAGCCATGAATTTCGTCTTCTTCCTATAGATCTCTTGCCTTGGATTTTTCCCTGCATCGTAATTTGTAGGATTTGATATTTTTCTCCCCTCATGACATGTCCCATGTACAGAAGTTTTCTTCTTTTAATTGTCGGAATCACTTCTTTCTCCTTATGCAAACGTCTTATCACTTCCACGTTGGTTATTCTTTATACCCATGGAATCCTCAATAGACAGCACATATCATCATGGCAATGTTATAAATTAGAGCCCTCTAAAATTTAAGCGCGTACTTTTTCGTTATTTTATTATATTTCTTGATCTTGGCGATCAATATTAAAATATTTATCTTGGATCAAGATGTTCTTTAAATTCTAGAAGCTCTTCTTTTTTCAATCCTTCTCTTCTTCGTTTATAACCCGATCTCTTTACGATATTTTCATTACTAGGCCAAATTTCAAAATCGTTAATTTTATTTTCCAGCCTCTGAGTAAGCGTTTCGCCTTTCATTCCATATAGAACTATAGGACAAATATAGCAGTGAACAATTTTTAAATAAAGTTTAAAAAATAAATTACGATTTCTCGGTACTTTTTTTATTTAAGTAAAAACTTCCCTTGCTTTTTCAATACGGCTCCGTATTTCTTGACATTTATCCCACTTTTCATTGATCAGACAAGCTAGGTACTTAAAATGTTCACACCTTTGTACCCTCTCGCTGTTAAGGGTTAGATTTACAGTAAGTATACCTTTAGAACGTGGCTTATAAGACTCATTGTCCTACATTCATCGCATTTGTTTTCTTTGGTGAAATTATAAAATTTAATTTAAACCCAGTCCTTTGGTAAAAATCTTCATACATACATACATACATATAGACATGCCTTTTTCCCGTAGGGGTAGGCAGAGACCACTTCCTTCCACTTCCACTACGGTTCTTACAGACATCTTTTGTTTTCTCTACTTTCATCAGGGCTCTCATGCATGCTCGTCGGTTGTTGGTACTCTTGACAGCTGGCCTTTCTTCCAAACAATGTTGATCTGATCGAGATATTTTTGCCGTGGTCGACCTCTACCGACTTCCATCCATTCACACTTGCCTTATAAATTTCGTCAATCTTCCTTTATCCATTTTTTCTACGTATCCAAACCCTCTTAGCATTTCTTCATCTATCTTTGTAACCACATCTTCTTTTATACCACATCGTTCTCCTATCTTACTTTTTTAACTTTATCCAACCGAGTCACTCCGGCTATACTTCTCAAACTACTCATCTCCGCAGCATTTGTCCTATTTTCATGCTTCTTTTGCCAAACCCAACAATCACTACCATACATAAGTGTAGGAACCAACACACGTGCCAGACGTGCCTTTTTTGACACGTTCTGGCTGTTCGTAAAGCTATACAGTGCCCCATTCATCTGTTTTTCTGCCAACACCCTTCGCTCAATGTCACCATCATACTTTGTATTTCTCGTTAACTTTGAACCCAAGTACACAAATTCATAGAAATCTTCATGATGGGTTATTCGGTAATCGTCATATTTTGTAGACCACATGAGTAGTCCTTTTTGATATTATTTCATTTTTACACATAAAAAAGACGTGCCATTTTTCACAATTTTAAAAATGTCTTTGTAACCTTGAAACGTTTTTGCGTAACAGTTAGATATAAATACATCAGAAACTACGACGTTTCGGTTAACCATTGGTCGAATAATTAAATTATGATTTTACTTTGAGATACTGGATCATTCAACAGCTATTTGGTTGGATGGTTGACTTGAAAGTAATTTAATGCTCTAACAGTATTGCTTTTATTTTGGACCTCACCCCGCATCGCGTCACGCAGGTTCGCAATAGCCCAAGAACGTACGTGTAATATCTTCTAGAGGATGTTACGTAAATAGGCAGCGTTACTAAAATGTGCCCAGTAGAGAGTCTGGTTAGTGAATTTTTCAAACTGACTTGCCAGTTTCTAATTAATAATGATTTAAACAACTAATTTTAAGGAGGTTTGGGGGTCAAAGAAGAAATGTGGCCAAGTTTTTAAAAAGCATATACTTATTAGCTTTTAAACTTGGTTGTTAAAGTTCTTTATATTAAATTATAATTTTTCACTGATAAAAGTTATTAGAAAAATTAAAAATTATAGGTTCTTATAAGAAATCATGAGCTTTTGATATTAAAATAAACAAAAACATTGTAAAAAATGCAAAATTTGATGAAAAAAGTGTATGTAGTAAATTTAATAGCGAAAAATTTGGGTGCTTAAAAAGTACCATGGACTGCCTATTTTTTGAAATATTTTATTTTTAACGATGAAAAAATTTGATTTACGGCATAAGTGATCGTCAAAGAAGAATGCAACGGCGCATTCGTGCAGACGACTCAAGTCACAAATCACCCATGTAAATACTGTTATTATTACAATATTAAAAAAGAAGAAATTGACACTGCTGCCATACTTGTTAAAATAATATCAGATATGATATGAAAAGTATAAAAGTTGCAAATTTTGTCATCATTATTTTTATTAGTAAAAAGAGTTTTTTTTGTTGGATTAGTTGTGTTCTTGTTTGTATTTTAATATCTGGGACTTGATATTAATGAGTTTTTTCACTGCGACGAATCCAACATTCAAATACATATAAACTGTGTGTTGTGCACTAAACAAGAAATAATGATTGGTGAAAGTGAAAAGTTAATAAATATTATAACAGGTAAATATTATGCGAATTTAATACCAAAAGTACGCGAAACTATCAGAAAAAAGATAAGTGGAAAATTGAGTCTGTGTACTCTTGCACCAGGACAACGCTCAGACCTACAAAAGTTGCGTTGCAATAGCTGCCATTTATAATGCGGCTTCTAAAATTTTTGATCAACCTTTTTTTTCTCTAGATTTGGCCCCCAGCGACTACTATTTATTCCCAAAATTAAAAGAACATCTTCGAGGAATCCGCTTTGCTGATGATAACGAAGGTAGATGAATGGCTAAAGACTCAAAGTTCTAAATTTTTTTCAAAAGGGTTTGACACACTTCAATACCGATATATTAAGTGTATAAACGTTGCAGATGAATATGTTGAAAAATAAATTAGTTTCATTCTTATGTGTTTGCTTCTATGTTAGGCACGTGAACTATCGTATATTTAAAAGCCTAAAATTTTCAACAAAGAACAACAGTGAAAACCTTAAATTATTCAGGAAACACCGACTCTAATTACATTTAATATTACATAGCAAGCTACACCAAAACTTGTTCTTAAATTGTTTTTATTTAAAATTTCTGTTGTGTTAGTTTTGTTAAAAAAAATAAAATATTTCCTAGTTTATTAATTGTTAAAGGCACGAATTCAGTGAAATTAGTTAAAACAACAGGGTAGTCATGTGTCCATTGCTGTACATTTTAAAACCCTGTCCTATGTTAGTCTAGGGACTGGTAGGCATCTTAACATTACACTGATTTTTGTGGTAATTTTTTGCTTGATTTGGTTGTGTTGACAATCCAGTATCGATTTTGGTGGTACTGGATAAGTGTTAAGGGTCTTATGGTAATCCTCTATCACCTTTTCTTGCTGATATCTTCATGGAAAACTTAGAGAATACATTCATTATTAATAAATTCAAAAATATTTTAAAATGGTATCGTTATGTAGATGACTGTCTAGTGTTCATTCAAGGCAACATTAATGATGCACAAAATATGTTGAACTCATTGAACATTTTACACCCAAAAATAAAATTCACACTTGAAGTTGAAACAGGAAATAAATTAAATTTTTTAGATCTAACAATTACCAAAATCGACAATAAGTTAGAATTCTCTATTTATAGAAAACCTACGCAGACAGAGCATGTCATCCCTTTTAACTCTAACCATCCAATGCAACATAAAATGGCTTCCTTTAACTGTTTTGTTAATAGATTGTTGAATATCCCTTTAACAACAGTTAAATATAATGAAGAAGTTAACATAATAAAACATTGCTTTCAACAATGGTTATCAACCTTCCATGATCAACAAATTAATTCACAAATTTCAATATAGAAGAGACAGAAGACGTGCTACTCTCGATATATCTCCTTCCTTCAAATATTTTTCTATTCCTTTTTTAGATTCCAAATTGTGCAACGATATTTCCAAATTTATTCAAGAAACCATACCTGGTACAAAAATCTCCTTTAAACCTTGCAACAAGTTAAGTAACTCGTTAGTGAACTCTAAAGATAGAATTGACAAGTTAAATAGAAGTGGAGTTTATAAGCTTGACTGTTCTGATTGCCCCACTTCTTACATAGGTAGAACTTGTAGACCCCTCATAACACGTATCAATGAACACCTGAAAAGGCCTGATAAGTCAGCATTTGGACACCATTTGAAATTTAATAATCATAATTTTAGCCCTAATAGAAATTCAAAAATTTTACATCAAATTGACAATAAGAATTACTTGAGACTAGATTTGTTCGAAGAAATGGAAATTTCAGAAGAACTCTCCAACAATGATTACTGCTTAAACACTCAAGTGAACACCTATACAGAGATTTCCTTCCTCTTAACCAAAGGATCATACATTAAAATCAAATTCACATTTTTCAACAACTAATGTATTATGTTGTCTACCTTTAATCACCACAAGTTGGTACTTTAATTGACGTTGACAGATGAAGTGAATAATTTGTCTTTCAATCTACTTGACATATCCACATGATTTGGATTACCTAAAAACTTTTTAACATTTTTGACTTGTTATTTCGTCGAATTGTTTCAAGAATTATTATGCCATCCACAATTAAGATGTCTTCAAATTGTAAACTTCCTGTTACCTGACTTGTAAGTACTCTCCATTGGAAAAATATCCAAATTTCACAACTTTAAAAAATTCCAATTAGAATCTTCAATCAGAGTATTTACTTTCAGGAAGCACTGAAGATGACGCAAGTCGAAAGCGCTTTACAAATTTAAATATACAATACACTTAACACAAAAAATTTCCCTCTTCATTAATTCTACAAGGTGTTTTCAGCTTTTCACATCACACAAAAATAAAAATTGTGTTGTAAAATGTAATGAACTTACATTACATTACATTTTTGAGATTATGCCATTGGTTTAGGCACCTATGTCACCTAGATCCTCTGTGACTACCGCTGTGTCTTCAGGGCATCAGAATTTTAGTCTACTGGTTTTGGCAAACTGCAGGATTTCTGTTGGCCCTGTCTCATTTAGATCACTTGGATTCATTATAATGCGGCCGCAGGTTTAGTACCTGTACACCGCTAGTATCGAGCAGCAACACAAAATGTGTATGCTGCTCTCTTCCTCTTTGCCGCATAGTCGGCAGTTTTTCTTAACCGCCAGCTTGAGTTTGAAGAGGTGCGCGTTTAGTGCGACGTGGCCAGTGAGCAGGCCAAGCGTGCCGCTTAGTCTACTCCGGTCCATCGTCCAGAGTGCGTCTAACCTCTTTTGGAGAGGTTTTTTCATTAACTGTCTTGATGTTCTGCAGCCAGTATTTGCATTTCACTGAGCGATTTGTTCTTGCTAAAGGATTAGTTTAAACTCATGTTTCACTTCGGCAATTGGCATTCCGCCAACTGGCTTTTTGGTTCCACCTGGGTCCCATTTCTTGCCGGTTCATCGGTTACCTCGTTGCCATTTATCCCTGTATACCAAGGAACCGATGTAAGAGTGACCTTATTTGAGGTCACTAATTTTACCCAGTAATGAAAACAATTAAATAAAGTAACTAGATAATCATTAACAATCAAAGAAAAATAATAGGATAACATAATCAAACTTAACTCGTGTTGTACACACCCAACATATTAAGCTGATTACAATTTCAAATAAAGCTAGTAAATAAACTTGATAACGGTTTAAACTTATTATCTTTATAAAAAAAGGGTAATTTAAACTAATTATTTTTTTTTAGAATATCACCCTTATATTCTTAAAAGATACACCTTTCAACCATCGGTGAAAAAATTCATTTTTTGTAATGTTAAAATTATCATTTATTTTGAGTTTCGGTGTTAAAAAAAATGATAACGTGATACTACCCCTAATAGTAAGAATAAAATCTGGTTTATTTACGGGTTTGCATAAAATATTAATTTCTCTGGGGATGTTCAAACTTTAATAACCACTTCCAAAGTCCAACAATTAACGATGACTTGTTTTCAATAAAAATCAGTCGTTTTTAACGCCATATTCCAAAATTCGTTTTATTCAATTTCTATCCTGTCTCGGATATCTTTTTGTATAATCTTTTTGTGAGTTTTTGATATCAATGCTTAAGTTTCGAAAAATAGTTCTATTTTCAAAATTACCTACTGAAAAAATATAGAGGAAGAGCCAGTGACCATTTTCAGTTGTCATTTCAAAAGTCTTGAAAATTTACTAACTCAATGTTTAACATCTGCTCAAAAATAGAAGCCACTTCTGGCAGCCTCCAATGGCCGGGGTAAATTACTCTAAAATTTTAAAGAGGATAGAAAAAAAGAATTATTTTTGTTAAAGTATCAGTCATGAAATTTATGTAGATTATTTCTAAAAGTATACTGAATGTATAAAAAATTCACCAGAACATTTTCGTCCCTCCTAATTGTTGAAAGAACGCTAGTTTTATTTTTGTTATTTTATTAGTCTTCAAATTTAAACATAATACAGAAAACATATTATTGAATGCCAGAAATAAATTTCATCACTTACTATCTGCCAGAGGGAAAAACGGTCCCGTGCGAGTGTGAGCTAGACAGTTAAATTCATATCTGTGAGATGAAAAGAGAGCGCATATTGGACCCCATTGAAGATGGATTGTAAATTATATGAAATACAAAAATTCCTTGTTAAACTCTTACACTTACACTCATAGAAAATGTTTATTTTGGTAAAATTTCCTTTCCCTGTGACAGAGGTATTCTCTAAGTAACACCGAAGGTCACTATTAAATATTAACGATGATGAAAGATGAAGAGGAATACAACGACAAAGATGAATAAAAAATGATAATTATTCATATTGTACATAAATATTGGTACAGTAAGGTGTGTGTTTGTGTGTGTTGTTTTCTTCAGCAAATTTGTTAATATTTTGTGGTTTAAATGTATTAGGTAAAACTTACATTATGTTTATTGTAAAAAATGTGAAATTAAGTAAGATAATTTACTTTGCTACAATTAATTAACTAGGAATCTCATTCAAGAAGAACATTTATTACTTGCCTCATATCAAATAGATAGTTCAATTACATAAAACGTTAATCCTTAAAAAAACTGATAACCGTCTAGTATATCTTGTTAATTTATGTTTACAAATTAAGCCAGTGCAACAAGACTGGTTTTATTTGTTAAAATTTATGTTGAAGTAACTATTGTAGCCCAGTACAACGAGGTTGCATTTTAATTTAATAATAATAAAAAAGGTTCGCAGTAGGACCGTAAGAACTACCGAAGTATTAGTTTACTCAGCATAGTCAGCAAACTGTATGCAAAGATATTAATTAAAAGAGTAACGAATGAAACTGAGAAGATAATATGGGATGTGCAAGCAGAATTTAGAAGAGGAAGGAGATGTATGGATCATGTCTTTTTATTACGAGGTAAAGTAAAGAATTCTTGGCTAGAACTCAGAAGGTCTATTGCGCTTTTATAGACTTGGAAAAGGCCTATGACAGAGTGGTGAGGAGTGAATTGTCGTCGACATTGTCTATGTATGGGGTGGGCGGTAGTTTAATACAAGCACAAAAATCACTTTATAAGGATTCCTCTGCTTGTGTCGGAATAAACAGAGCTTGCACGGACTGGTTGAACATCATAAAAGGTGTGAGACAGGGATGTGTGGTTTCGCCATGGCTGTTTAACTTATACATAGACGATTTGAAAGATTTGAAAGAGAGTGCATATGGATTAAAAATGAATGATTTGATTGGCAAATGCCTTCTTTACGCAGATGATCCAGTCATATTAGCATCATCTGAAGAGGAGTTGCAGGCGATGGTTAATGTTATGCAGGATGCCTTAAAAATCAAAGGGATAAAAATAAATGTAAGCAAAATGAAAGTAATTATTTTTGAAAGAGAAGACAGCATAAAAAACTGTAGTTTCGATTAAGGGAGAAAGATTGGAACAAGAAAAATTTGTGTACTTGGGTTCAAAGTTTACGAGAGATGGAAAGTATGACAGTGACATTGAGCAAAGGATGTTGGCAGGAAAGCAAATAAATGGGGCACTGCATAGCTTTATGAAAAGCCAGAAAGTGTCAAAAAGGCACATCTGGCTGTGCATAGAGGTGTGTTGGTTTCTACACTTATGTATGGTAGTGAATGTTGGGTTTGGCAAAGGAAGCATGAAAATAGGATAAATGCTGCGGAGATGAGTAGTTTGAGAAGTATTGCCGGAGTGACTTGGTTGGATAAAGTTAAAAAAGTGAGATAAGAGAACACTGTGGTGTAAAAGAAGATGTGGTTACAAGGATAGATAAAGGAATGCTTAGATGGTTTGGACACGTAGAAAGGATGGATAAAGAAAGATTGACGAAACAAATTTATAAGGCGAGTGTGAATGGACGGAAGTCGGTAGAGGTCGACCTCGGCGAACACACCTCGATCAGATCAACATTGTTTTGAAGAAATGCCACGCCAAGAGTACCAACAACCGACGAGCATGTATGAGAGCCCTGATGAAAGTAGAGGAAGCAAAAGATATGTGTAAGAATCGTAGCCAGTGGAAGAAAGTGGTCTCTATCTACCCCTACGGGAAAAAGTCGTGACTATATGTATGTATGTTTGTATATATTCGTGGGTTGTTTTGATCGCAATCGTTACCGCCACCGCGTTGGTTTGTGAACTCCTTATTTTAATTCCACGCTAAAATAAGACCAAGTTTAAAGTATTGTTTGTATATTTGGGGAGATGCGCATCATTTTTAAAGCTGTTAAAATGTATCTAGAAAAATACCGATCGCCTGATTTCTCATGAATTATGGCTTTTCTTGTATTACCTTTACTAACTCTTTAAATAAGATATTTATTTTATTATGGAATTGTATAAAGAGAAATTAAGCATTAAGTTGGACCGTTATCTAAATTATGGCTAATATTGCTGAAGCATTAACACAGTGACATGTGATTTAAAGTTTATACACAAACTTTAAGGAGATTCGAGGGTTAAAAAAAATGGAGCCAATATATATATATATATATATATATATATATATATATATATATATATATATATATATATATATATATATATATAAGCCTTTAAACTTGGTTGTTATAGTTCTTTAAATAAAATTATAATTTTTCAATGATAAAAGTTATTGGAAAAATTAAAAAAAAAATTCCCTTCTTTAAAATGGGTTCTTTTGAGAAATCGTGAGTTTTGATATGTAAATAAACAAAAACATTGTAAAAAATGCAAAATTCTATGAAAAAAAAATACGTTTGTGTAGGAAATTTATTATCGAAGAGCTTGGGTGCTTAAAAAGTATTATTGACTGGCTGGTTTTTAAAATATTTATTTTTAACGATGAAAAATTTTATTTACGGCGTAAGTGAACGTGAGCGTCAAAGAAGAATGCAACGGCGCATTCGTGCAGACGACTCAAGTCTCAAGTCACCCAATGTAAATACTGTTATTATTACAATATTAAAAAAAAGAAATTGACAGTACTGTCACATTTGTTAAAATAATGTAATGTCAGATATAATACGAAAAGTATAAACGTTGCTAATTTTGGAATCAATATTTTTATTAGTTAAAAAAATTTTCTTTGTTTGATCACTTGTGTTCTAGTTTGTATTTTAATATCTGAGACTTGATATTAATGAGTTTTTGCCACTGCGACCAATCCGACACTCTAAAAAATACATATAACCTGTGTGTTGTGCACTAAACAAGAAATAATGATTGGTAACATTAAAAATTTAATATAGTGTATTGTAAGTAATAATATATAAAGTTAATATTGGTGTAAATTTTTCTGCACTTTAAATAAATTAAATAAGCTATAATATTGTTGTTTCAATTTTTAATTATATTTCCTCAACACATTTGCTATCATACAAAGATGATAAATGTTGTCAAACTTTTTCTATAAAAGTATTTTCTTAATAAATGTTGATTTACCATCTACATCATTTTTTAATAAATAAATAGTTTTTTAAACATTTGATGATATGTGATCAGCTGTCAGCTGCTGCTAATAAATGTAACTATTTGCGCTTTTGCCACGTTTTTTTACTGCTACACACATAAAAAGGATTTTCCGAAATTCTGCCCCCCAGCGGGTGAAAAGGGGGGCAAAAATTTGTATGGGACAACGTGATTCCTTGGTCCAATCTACTTTAAATTTTGCATAAACATTTTTTAACAGAATTGATGGAAGGCGTATTTCGTATTTTATTAAAACGCATCGCCTAATGGGTCCTATTAGAACCATTTTCGACTTCTACTCAGACGAAGTCGCGGGCAAAAGCTAGTCAATAATAAGTAATATACTACGAAACTGAGTGTTCCACGACACTTACGTACTTTTTCTATAAAAAATGGGTCGGTATTTATTTTTAAAAACTGACAAAACTTAAAGCAATTGAAGTGTTTTCTATACATTTTTAGTAAATATTGTCCATGGTATAAAAACCCATGGTTTTAAAAAAATTGGCAAAAATAAACGCAGTGCGATTCTGCTATGCCAGATACGATCGTCCTCGAAAGAAAAATTTTTCTCTTTCGGAACTCCGTTTGTGCCATTAGATTTTTTCCAGCTCGACGGCGTCGGCTGGTAATACTGGCGATGACCGGGGGTTATTTTTAGGGTTACGTCTTGTTTAATTTATATAGCAGCGTAGTCGTAACGGTTATTAGGTTAGAAATCGGACCAAAACTTTATTCGTTATCTACTCACGTTTAAGAGTTTGCTTGCAGGATATAAACGATAACAAGTTTAGTCTCACTTTTTGTGCAGATTTGAAGCTCTTTTAACTCTTGCTAGAGATATTATCTTTTACAAGAAGAAAGTTAAGAATATTTGCCAGTGATTTATGCATGCAGTGACGCCCCTTTTTTAAACTCAAAATAATATTATATCCATTGATAGTAGGGTGGGATAGCTAAAAATATTTTAAAATATTTCACATTTGACAACCAATGTGCCCCTTTGAATTCGGGTGAAGTTGAAATCATAGAAGAACATGCCATTAACGTCACCGATATCGTAACCTCACACGCTCTTTGTCTTATTTTAAAATATTCCTGGCTAAGTTGCTCGAAAGCTGGCAGGCCTGGCCATAACTGGAGCTATACCCAGCACACCAACGGCAGCGATGGGACACCTCCTAAATCTTCCTCCCCTAGATATTCTCTTAGAGAGAGAGAGAGGCCAAGATGGTCTCCTACAGATTCCTATCTTTGGAAAGGTAAATTAATGGAGAGCAATTCGGGGACCACTCCGGGATACTAAGTAAAACAAAAAACCACCAAATTCTCGGAATGGTTCCTTAAATGCTTGCCACAAAAATAAACGTAGAAAAGTCGTTCAAAGTCCTCTTTCCGAAGAGAGACGAATGGGTGAGGGGAGAAATCCTTTTTCCAGAGACTGAATACGTAATGTACACAGATGGCTCAAAAACCCCAGATAGAGTTGGGGCCGGTGTTTTTACAGCAGGAAACTAAAGATTAAAATATCTACCAGTCTTGGCAAGTATGCTACAATCTTTTAGGCTAAAATCTTCGCTATCGAATTGTGTGCAAGAAAGTTGACCAACAGACCTCTAGCAAACAAAAACATAAGTAATATGAGACAACCAGGTTGCTTTAAGAGCACTGAGCTTCAACAAGATAAATTCTAAACTTGTATGGAATTGCATCGAATCCTTAGAGTACCTTGGTGCAAACAAAAGGGTGACTCTACTTTGGGTACCTGGGCACCAGGGGGTGGAAGGAAACTAAAAAGTCGACACCTTTGCAAATCAGGTGGCCGAATCTGCGTTCACTAGACCAGAACCTGCTTGCGGAGTCATCACAAGTGCCGCCAAAACAATTATTTCGGACTGGGCTGAGAGGAAAATACTTATGTAATGGTCCGATATACCAGGGTTAACTCACTCGAAGGCGTTTCTTCCTATACCCTCGAGAAACACAACAAATCATCATTATCATTTAATGTATGCAAATAAAGAAAATGAGCACTTCCAAAAGCGTAAATAAGTCTGGATAAAACTTTGTTAAGCATAAGCTCTCACTTTTGGTGTCCCGGAATGCGTATGTTTATCAAAAAATATATTGACGCGTGTTAAACTTGTCTCTTCCGATATTCGGTCCATACCAAAAGTTGCAATTCCATTCAACACTCTTCATATTGATTGCCAATAGAATACCAGAAATACAACGTATTATTAACAATGCTTCCGAAGATAAACTTCCCCTGTGTGTTCTACAACATGAAAAATGGAGAAAATTTTTTAAAAAGAGTCTTGAGAACAATGCCAAGCAAAAAGAAAATTATGAAAACAAGCATTTAAAACCTCAAGAAAACATTTAACAGGACGATTATGTATTACTGTCTGGAGAAACTTTAGAACCTAACAAATTTGAGTCTGGATGGATTGGACCCTATAAAGTAACAAACGTTTTATCTTCCAATTAATACGAATTAAGGAGGGTTCAAGATGTTGCAGAGTCTACCGGAATTACTTCCGCAGCAGCTTATCAAATGCGACTGTGGAATAAAGAATGCGATCCTGATAATTTTGCTGATATCCTTGATTCATTTATCATTGCAAAGGAAGACCGTAAGGTAATATTTTTGCTTTTTTGACTGCCGTGTTGGCAATAGTGCCCAGTTTGAATGTTAAAATTATTAATTAATGCTACTTACTATTTTTTTGAATGGATACTGATGCTTCGGCACTGATGTTGCCTTCTGGCGGTTATCATACCTGGTTTAAGTAATTTTTAAATTGGTACTGATGCTTGGGCACTGGTGTTGCCTTCTGGCGGATATCATACCCGGTTTAAGTATTTTGAGTAGTGTTGATGGCCTGGAAAATTTTGTTGCTTTCTGGCAGATGTCACACTGAGTAAGCGCTTAGGCACTTGTGTTGCTTTCTGGCGGCTATTATACGAGGGATGTTTATGCTTGGGCATTTGTGTTTTGCCTTTCGGTATCTTTTGCACTACCTCACTTTGTTTTGTACACTAATGTTTACTAATGATACATTGTGGAAAATATAATGTTATCAATGTGTGTCCTTTTTATATTTAGAGTCGGACGTTCCTGTAGACGTGGTCTCCGACACACCCAGTCAAAGTCAGGATGAAACCGATAAAAATGGGCCGAGAACGTCCCACAGTCAGGTTGGCCGTGTTAACGTAGCGCGATGAAACGCCACTGAGGGCCCCGATTGTGTTTAAAAACATCGATGAATTTATGTCCATGCAGTGGTTCATTAAAAACCCTAACAACCCTTGTATTAATCGGTCGTTGTTTTTAAGTTATGAATAATTGTTGTAATATAAGTAATATTTTTGGTGTTTACGTGATAGTAGAATTTTTCACGCTTTATGTTAAAGCCAACAATTATTATTAAAACATTCATCGTAGTAAGTCGTAAGAAGCAATTAATTTTACTTTCACTTTTACATAAAAAAAAAATAGTTACGGTTTATTTTTCGAACCACTAAGAGCTCACATTGGTGAAAGATTGGTTGTAGATCCAATTTCTTTAATTTTGTAGGTAAAATTAACAAATGTTTAGCTTTATTTTGTAATAAACATAATTTAAGAAAAATGATAGAAGTTATTAAAATTGTGATTTTAAATGTTTACTTTGGGTTAATTAAATTTGGAATCTGATATAAAAATTAAAAAAAACCTTAAATTTTTTAAACAAATCACCGCGTTTAATATTTTATTGCAAATTTGTTTTATTCCCAAAAAATCCTTTCGTTTAAACTTTTTGGAAACTTTTTAGAAACCTATAACTTCTTGGCAACTAATAAACATACAAAAAAAATGTGTGTACACGTTTATATCATCTGGAAGTATATTTAGGTCTAATGTAAACGATTTTCAGAAGCTCGCATTTGTTTTTCTGTCCGCTTCACATGAAAACCGAAAGTCAATAAATTCTTCAAAAAATTCTGAATGATTTTTAAAAGCACCAATGTTTTTTTCAAGCTTACAACTTATGCAATCCACACTTACTATTTAGGTGATTTTTTAGCTCAAGAATGTATAATGTAAGCCCTAAAACTTTTCATCGAGATACATTAAAGCGGTGGAGACTTGTAGGTGTTTGTGTCATAGTACACACTAATTTATAAAGTTTTAACACCCAGCAATCGCTGTCTGTCCTTCTTATTTGGAGTATAAACCCGAAACACCCTTCCAATTGAATTAATAATCCTTCGTAAAGGATCTTTATCCTAGCTATTTAACGTACGTTGGTTACATTACAAATTAATACAAGTACAATTAAGGGAAAAGATTTGTTACTATTAATCATTTAATAGGAGTCAGAGGACGAACCCAAATATAATAAAAAAAAAAAAAAAATAAAGAACTTTAATGGAAGGGAGTAAATTAAAAGAGATTAGATTTTAAATGGTGACTTTTTTTTTACAGGAAGAATATTATTACAGAATACATACCCTTGTCCACAAACTATGAACGTACAGTCTATAAGACACTATAAATTAAATATCCTGAAAACTACAAGTATAATTAAACTATAAATATAATATAAATGTTTTCTTATTAGGGACAAAAGTTAACAAAAGTGGTGTAAAACGAATTCAATAAGGCTCCATAGCAAGTTCAAGTTCAAGTTAACCTTACAAAAATCATCAAAATTTCTCTGCTGCCTGTATCTTTCTCCTACGAACCCTCCTTACGTCAACCTCTTTCAACATCTTTCCGACACGCTGGAACTGTTGCACCCTAACGACCCCAACACAGAGATTATATTTTTGGGTGATTTCAATGTTCACAACGCAAACTGGCTGAGATCCAACCGCACCGACAACGCCGGTCTAGAAGCTGAGAACTTTGCGATAAGCCACAACGTGACCCAGCCAGTAGAAGAATCTACCCGCATACCCGATAACCCCAATCACCAAACCAACATTCTCTATAACCGCTCCGCTCGGTAAATCTGATCATAAACTCATCTTAGCCACGTCCAAACAAACAAACCCCGCCCAAAATCACGCCTGGTACCTCTATTGTCTGGCATTATAGATCAGCCAAATGGAATGAACTGAGGGACTTTTACCTATCATTTCCGTGGAAAGATGTCTGCTTTCGATCACAAGACCCATCAACATGTGCAGAATCTGTAACCGAAATCATAAGGCTAAGTATGGACTCATACATTCCTCATGGTACAAGACGGATCTTCAACCCCAAACCCTGTTCCAACCAAGAATGCAACCGTGCGGTGCGTGATAAAAATCAAGCACATCGAC
This sequence comes from Agelastica alni, assembly GCA_950111635.1. Classification (NCBI taxonomy): domain Eukaryota; kingdom Metazoa; phylum Arthropoda; class Insecta; order Coleoptera; family Chrysomelidae; genus Agelastica; species Agelastica alni. The sequence goes on along the minus strand of OX467709.1, from coordinate 28,216,680 downwards.
TCTGGTGCGAAGTACCGACAATTGCCAACCAAGAAGCCTTTGTCCACGCGAGAAACGCCTGCAAAAGAATGATCGATCTTGCCAAAGAATCCTACGACACGGTGTCCAATAATATGTCTTAGCATGACCATGTTGCTAACATCGCAAAGTCAGCAAGCCAGAGGTTTTCTGTGGAAAGCCAGAAAGTTATTCACTCCTGATCAACTGTTGACAACGTACAAGGCTCAAATCCGACCTCTACTGGAGTATTGCTCGCACATTTGGGGTTCAGCACCAAGGCATTCTCTTCGTCTTCTAGAATCCATTCAGAAAAGAGCCATTCGCTTGATAAACAGCTCAACTCTCACAGATACCCTTCACCCTCTAGAACATAGAAGAAGAGTTGCAGACCAGTCATTGCTCTACAGATATTTCCATGGCAGATGCTCCAGAGAAATAAAAACTCTTGTACCACCATTGGCCACATTCGGCCGAAGAACTCGGCACGCTGATTAGTCTCACCCATTTACTCTCAAGATTGACACTACAAGGACCAATCTTCATCAAGAATTCTTCTTTTACAGGGCTGCTACGGAATGGAATAAGCTTCCAAAATCAGTTTTTCCAGAGAACTATGACCTACAACTTATTAAAAAGCGTGTCCACAATCATTTCCTTTCTATAATCGCTTCCCCTTCTAATAGTCGCAGTACGGGCCGTCCGCGGCCCACACGATAGGTCTACCCTTTTTGCGACTATTTTCATATATAAAAAAAAAACAATGTATACCAAACCAGAGATAGCGATGAACTTAATCGAAATAGGTAATATGCAAAATGTACTTACAGTAATTGGATACACTGTTGAAAATTAAGTTATTTTGCAACAGTAGAATGTTCTTCAATCCATTCCTTTATTTAAAAACCTCATTATTACAGCCAAAAGACACGTGCTGTAGGCAACCAATTATTCATTTGATTTCCTGAGATTAGGCGCTTTACTATACATAAAGTTAAAAGCAAAACCGATTAGAAAAGCTGACATAGCGCTGCTATTATTAAACTATTTTTGATTTTGATTTCACAACCAGTCAAAAAATTCTAAAGGGACAGGAGGTTTAACTGTAAGCTCATTGTACAAATTTTTCTACAATACATTATTAAACAAAAAAAGAAAAGTTTTTTAATTACTTTATCAAGAGGTTCTCGACGGTAAGGCCGGAAAAACTGACAGCAAGTAGAATATACGAGCCAGCCAACCCAAGCTATTGACGATTTAACATCGAATCGAGGCACGGCGAGATTCAACGGAGGCAGAAATCGACTTCATCATACATCCTTCAACAACCGTCTTCTAGAAAGATCCCTGTTTCTTGACGGCGCGTCGAGACGGTCATTTAATGCAGCGGGCGTCCGCAAGGACCCCATTTTATAAGAGTAATTAAAATATTCAAAATATAATGAGTTAGAGGAAATGGCCATTTCCCAACAAATCTTTTAAACAAGAGAGTAATTTAAGGCACTTGCGTCCCTCACGAAAGTTGGAAATGGAAGAGACAGAATTAGGGTTAACGTTTAATAATAAGGTCTGGGGTGGGGTCAGTAAATCAGGTACCAGAGTCCAGACTTTTGAATATAGCGGCAAAGAGAACTTAGATTTAACGAAATGATTAGAGCCATATGGCTCCACTTTGTACGGATTTATAGGAACTTCGTACACACGGATTTGCGTTTATTGTGGATGATTTATGATGCATGCAGATTAAAATAATTACGCAAAAATAAAAATACAAAATTAATTTATGTATAAATAGATGGTAAGAGAGCGGAATAAAGAGGTCTTACACAGAGTAAACAGAGACAGAGAGCTTCTCAAGGTTATCAAGTGGAGGAAAACAGCATACCTGGGCCACTTATTACGCAATCCCAAATATTATATCCCCCAGCTCATAATTAAAGGTAAATTAGATGGGAAAAGAAGTGTCGGCAGAAAGAAACTATCATGGCTAAGAGACATTTTTTTTTTTATGAAAATAGTCGCAAAAAGGGTAGACCTATCGTGTGGGCCTTTCAATCTTGAAAGTAAATGGGTGAGACTAATCAGCGTGCCGAGTTCTTCGGCCGAATGTGGCCAATAGTGGTACAAGAGTTTTTAATTCTCTGGAGCATCTGCCATGGAAATATCTGTAGAGCAATGACTGGTCTGCAACTCTTCTTCTATGTTCTAGAGGGTGAAGGGTATCTGTGAGAGTTGAGCTGTTTATCAAGCGAATGGCTCTTTTCTGAATGGAATCTAGAAGACGAAGAGAATGCCTTGGTGCTGAACCCCAAATGTGCGAGCAATACTCCAGTAGAGGTCGGATTTGAGCCTTGTACGTCGTTAACAGTTGATCAGGAGTAAAAAACTTTTTGGCTTTCCACACATAACCTAGCCTCTGGCTTGCCGACTTTGCGATGTTAGCAACATGGTCATGCCAAGACATATTATTGGACACCGTGACTCCCAAAATCGAGATGGATGGACTCGGTTCAAGAGTATTTCCGGACATTGTGATGCGATGATTTGATGAATTTACTTTCTTGGAAAACGTGGCACTTTGTGTTTTTTGGGCGTTGAACTGAACAAGATTGTTGGTTCCCCACTCGACGATTGCTTTAAGATCTCTATTGATGGAATCAACCTGTTCCTGCCTAAGTCTATTTGTATCATTCACCGAAAGTGATCGATAGGATGTGAAAGTTGAGACAAGTGTGCTATCGTCTGCGAAACTGTAAATGGGGTTTGTGGTGGTTTTCAAGAGGTCGTTGATGTGTAAAAGAAATAAGGTGGGGGACAGGATGGAACCCTGGAGGACCCCGGCATTAGATTTAAACGCATTAGAAGAAATACCGTCAACTGCCACATGTAAGGAGCGATCTTGCATGAAGCTCAAAAGCCATTGGCGCAGTTTGGTTGGGAGACCGTAGGCAGATAATTTACTTAACAATGCCTGGTGCCAAACGCAGTCAAAGGTTTTGGATATATTCAAGGCTATTGCACGGGATTCACCAAACTTTTCAATAGTGTTTGTCCAGAGCTGAGTGACATAAGCCAGCAAATCTGCAGTAGACCGAAGTAGTCAAAATCAATATTGTCTGTCATGGATTATCTCAAATTTTCCTAGATATTTTATAAGTTCTGTGTTAATCGCTTTTTCCATAACTTTGGATATGACTTAGAGCAATGCAATAGGGCGATAATTTGCAGGAATAGTCTTCTTTCCTTTTTTCGGAATCGGTTGGACTTTAGCGTTTTTCCACATGGACGGAAATACTCCTTTGCTGTATGATAACTTGAAGAGTCTACAGAGAACTGGGGTGAGCTCTTGAGCACAGGTCCTCAGGACAATTGTCGGAATTCCATCTGGTCCTACTGCCTTATTAGAGTCAAGATTTCGTAGGATTTTCCTAATAGTGCGATGGCGGATAGCGACCTCAGGCATTGATGCGTTTATTTTAGGTATCGTTGGGGGTTGTTTTCCATTGGTATCGAGGGTTGAGTTAGAGCTGAACATTTCGGCCAGCAGATTCGCTTTTTTTTTGGAAGATACGGCTGTCGTGCCGTCGGACCTTTCGAGTGGTGGTAAAGAAGAAGTTGTGAAATTCTTTTTTATGGCTTTAGCCAAAGACCAGAAGGTCTTTGACATAAGATATTGGACAGGTCTGGACTTTGGGGACTTGATAAAATCGGCGGAGGATAGAGAGGAATTTGCTGTTGTAGTCACTGACCTCCATTGGTGGAGATGGCACCCAAAGAAGAAGAAAACAAAATGAGACTCTAGTACGAAGCAACAGTGTAAAAATTAGGTCAGGTAAATAACCCTATTTATTTCTGGCTCTTTTTTCCAAACACTAACTTTAAAAGAATGACCATTTTTCCTTACAATCTGAATCACATTTAAACGGATTGAGGAAAATAAATTTCTTTTAGGATTATTGCAGGCACAACTTTATTTTACCGCAATTTGATTTAAAACTAAAAACCCACATCCTTCACTACATATATTTGTCTTCTAAAGGTCCATTCCGTCGAATTTATCTTTTTATCGAATTTATTTAATGACTTTGGACTTGTTCCGAATGTCACAAAATGCCGATTGTCTTTACTCGTTTAGAGATAAGTCGGATAAATGTGCCTTATGAGAAACTAACTCGAAGTTCTTTAATTAATCACTAGATTTAAGTGCTGTATGTTCCTGGCATTATCGTAAAAAAGAATGGTATTATCCATGAATGTTTTTGTAGGTATACAAAAGTATATGTAAACCATGTTATGTTTTGTTTAACTTTTTAAACTTACTAATGCTGCAAATGTTGGGCACCAATGTGTAACAAATAAAACTTTTTCTAAACGCTTAAAGTTGGGCATCCAATGTGTAGCGTGAATGAATTTTTAAATATTTTTAACTAATTCTATGAAATGAAAAAAAATCAACTGCTGATAATTCATACTTATTCGGGTCGGTAAACAAATAAAATTTTAATTTAAATACTCAAATTATTTATTAAATTAATTAACATAAAGAAAAAATATCAAAATACTATACTCAGGGTTCCGTGACTCCTTGATTTCTCGATTGAATTAAATTCGAGCTATAGGAGTCGCCACCTGTCAGGCTCTGCTTTCTATAGGGGCGAGACGTGGACTACAGATAGCCACTTTACTACTTTGAATGTGAGGAGAGGATTGAATGATAAAATTGATAAAATTTACACGATGATAGAAAAAATACGGATTAATGTTCTTTGTGTGAATGAAACCATACGAAAAGAATGTGAAACCACAACACATGGACCTTATACAGCCTACTGGTCAGGAGTTCCGGAAACCAGCAAAGGTTCTTATGGCGTTGGTGTGATACACTCTGCTAGAATAAATAAATGTGTAACTGACTCAACCAGGTGAGGCTAAAGGTTGGTCTTACTCATATCTTTTTGCTAGGAGTTTATGCCAAACAAGATGCGCAGTGGAACCAATCTTTAAAAGCCCAAAAAAAGGCAGGAGTTTTGGGATAGTGTGACAGATATTCTAAATAATTGTAACCAGAATGAAAGAATTGCAATGTTGGGTGATTTTTATAGTTGGGTAGGAGTAAAGCGTGATGAATATAAAAGTGTTCTGGGAATGTACGGTGACGTCAGAGTAAATAAAAACAAAGAAAGTCTATTTAAAGTATGTTTGAAGTGGAATCTTGTGGTAACTAACACAATGTTTAACCATAAAAGAATCCACTTGTACACAAGACAAGAAGGATACCGGAGAAGTATAATTCCCTTCATTTACTGAACCAAGAATTGTTTTTCTGAGAATAATCCACACTCGAATGTACAAGAAATGTGAAGAACAAATAAGCGAAACTCAATTTGGACTCCAGAACAGACTAGGCCCTCTTTTCCTTTAATGCTTTAGGACAGAGGTGCAGAGATATGAACATAGTTGTCTACGCTTGATTTATTGACTATCGAAAGGCATTCGACTGTGTCAATCATCAAAATATTGTGGAAATATTACCCGTAATTGGGATTGACAAAAGATATAAAACATTGATAGCGAATCTCTACTGGAACCAGATTGCCGAAGTAAGAATAGGATCATCTGACACTTTGTCAATCCGAAGAGGCGTACGACAGGGCTGTATATTGCCACCACTTCTATTTAACATCTATTCGGAGGCAATTTTTAAAGAAACTTTAGCTAAAGACATGGGAGGTATCAAAATAAATGGAGTATGTATCACCAATATCAGATACGCAGACGACACCGTAGTCCTTGCCGATAACATATCAGACCTACAAAATATGATGAATAGAATAACTAAATATAGTGAGCATCATGGATTGGACATAAATATATCAAAGACTAAACTGCTAGTCTTTGCCAAGAGACCCACTGCTAAAACAATTTTGATTAAGAGCAATCAGATTGAACAAGTCTCGTGTTTTAAATATCTGGATACCATAGTCAACGCGTGATGTAATTCGAAACGATAGATTCGTTCCAGAATCGAACAAGCCAGGCAAACATTCATAAACATAAGAAGATTTTTTACTAGTCCTGATCTGAGTTTGGAGCTCAGGGTTCGCATGATTAGATGAAATGTCTTCAGTGTGTTGCTGTGGACCCTGCAACTGAAAAGAAAATTGAGGCGTTTGAAATGTACTTATATCGCCGTATGCTCCGCATCTCATGGGTCCGACAAATTACTAACGAAAAAGTGCTTAGACGAATGAAGAAGCCGTAAGAACTAATGGCCCTCATTAAAGAAAGAAAAACTTCATAAATGGGCCACATTATGAGAGGCAATAAGTATGAACTGCCGATACTAATAATTGAAGGAAAGATACAAGGAAAAAGATCTGTTGGTAGACGTCAGAACTCCTGGTTGAAAGACCTCAAAAGATGGTTTGGGTGCACCATTGAAATTTTTCGAGCTGCTGTGTCAGGAACAATGTTGATCGCCAACCTTTGAAAGGAAAGGGCGTCATAAGATGAAGAAGATTGCTAATTTTGGTCTACCCCGAGTTTGATATTCTCGGTACCATTCATATCTGAGAGGCGTTCTCCTATCCTTCACCTGGTGAGCCGTCTGATGGTGAATTAGTAACCCCACACAGGAAGTTATTCAGGACCACATTCATTTGTTTTCCTGTCAATATCTTTCGCTCAATATCAGTCATAGTTTCCGTATGTTTTTATTAGTAATGATATAGTTTTGTGAATTTTGGGAAAGGTTTTAGTTTGTTACTTTAAACACAGGCGTAATTTGACCAAATGTGCTAACCATCTGAGTCATCATTTATTAGAATGGCGTCAGTTTACACATCATTTTAACAATATTCATGGTATTTTATGTATTTTTGGGAACTTCAGGTCCTTTTATGGCTGCCTGTAAGACAGTCCTTGTCTTCCTATCGTCCTTGGTTTTTTTTGTGAGCTCTTGGGCATCCGTTAAAATTCGCACTGGCGCACTGCTTATTAGCAAGCATATTATTATTTAAACATTTATTTTCAGAAAAAATTTGGTTCTTGCTCTACATATTTGTAACTTAATTTTTTTTTGCTCCTTGTAATTGTTGGAAATCAGTACTTCCAACTGTACAATTTCTCTTGGAGAAATTCCTTGATTTTCAAAACTACTCAGTACGGCCCTGACGCCGACAAAAATCAACTAAAAGTCACGCATTCATTACGTGGCAATTAGCTTTCGTATAAACAACCGTGCAATTCAAACATCTAAAAAAAAGAACGCGTGCATTTGTATCCTTCCAAAATCGTCGCGCGCATACTATCACGTGATAAAAGACGGTTTACAAAAGCCACGTCTGACGGGGCTTCTTTTTCTTGCCCTCTTTCGCATTCCGAACTTCAAGCAATGCAGAGCACAGCGTTCGCTTCCGCTTTCGCATATCATCAGCCGAGGTATAGCCTCTAGCGTTCAGAGCAATACTTTAAAAAACCACATGGTAAAATGCACATAACTATAATCAAGTAAAATACATTAAACAAAAGCTAGCAACCAGTGAAATTATTCTGAGATACAGGAGGCTTTAAACTGTAAGCTCTATGTATTAAAGTTAACAATACATTATCTATGACACGTGTTTGTTTCATTTACTGTTAAAATACAAATTCACGGCGATAAAAGGCAGTAAACCCGTTAGCCTACAGTAGTAAAAAGACAGATCAAGCCAGCGATTACTCAGTTATCGAAGGATCCAACAACTACGCAGTAAAACGACGCCGTCCAAGAGCAAGGAAGTCAGCAGGCAATAGAGGTTCCGGCGGTGAAGCTGCCCACACCTCAGAGCATTTTCTACAGCGTACCACGCCCATTATTTCCTGGTGGTCGGCGCCGGCGCGCAGTAATCTTAAATAAAAAAACATGACCTAAACTAGGGGGCTGCAGTCCCCTCAGCTCTCCTGGTTTCGCCCCTGCTCTCAGAAGCAATATTTTTTTATTTTATGTGTTTCTCTTTGTCTCTCAGCTATAATCCATAAAGTATACCTCTTTTACAATCAAAGACTTCAAGTTCGCACGGACGAAATTTAAAGTCAGCATTAAATGAATTAAAAATATGTCAGAATAATATTATATCGTGTAAACAAAGGGTGGAAACGTAATAGTCAAATTAATATGCGTAATGAAATAAAATGGATGTGCAGACATTCGTATTTATGCCGCGATTATCACGGCATTCTGTTTAATCCATATTTTACCCGTAGAAATTGTGTATTTCACAAAAATCGATATTGCAGTGTTTGTTGTCGCGTGTGTATGTTGTAGTGCACGTTTTATAAAATTTACGTTATCCTTCAAAAATTATATTTGTTCCGATTATTTATTTATATTAACAAATAATGGTGTAAAATAGAATTATTTTGGATATTTTAGCTGTATTGTTCCAAGCCTTTATTTAATTCAAATTTAAAATAATTTATTTAGACCTTATGTCTTTTAAAAAGAGCATAATAACATTATTTACTTACTTCCGGTTTGTCTGGAAACGAATTTAACTTTTTGAATTTCTTTTGAAGTGAAAAATTTTTTAGGTGAGTTTAAGAAAAATTTGGTAGGGGGCAAACTTATGGTTTCGCGTCACCTGTAGATTGTAGAGAGATCGTGAAGGCTATGCAACCTCTCAAGCATCTCGTCCTATCAGATCTGTTGTGCATAATCCTTAATCTATTGGAGGCCCAGGATTCTAAGACTTCGTACAAAGTTTATCAGTTTCCTGGGGGCTAAGTTTCTAACATCGGAGGGCTTTAGGAAGGCCCCTTCCAGAAACTTGAGCCCCTTGCAGAAAAGCGCTAGGCATTCACAAAGCAAATGTTCTGTAGTTTCAGTGAAATTTTCGCAGTAGCGGTAACTATCACTCTCTGCTTTGCCCATCTTCTTGCATCACCTAACGTCAGCGTCAGCAACAGATGGGTAACCTCATGGCTTCTTCTTTTAAATTACATCCCTCTTCTCCTGTCGTAAAATCTCCATAAGCAAATCACGTCGAACCCTGTCAAAGGCCTTTCCTTAGTCTACGAAGCATGTGTACACATCTTTATTAACGTCGAGGCAGCGTTGCGTCAGTACATTCAGACGAAACAATGCCTCTCTGGTGCCAAGCACATCGCAAAATCCGAGTTGTGTTTCGCTAATTTCACTACCTAGTTTTTTATTCAAAGGATTATTTATTATCTTAAGAAAGAGATTAAGTGTATGACTTATTAAACTTATGGTTCTATGATCACTACGATTTTTGGCATTCTGTTTCTTGGGAATCGCGATGAAGGTTGATACCAACCAGCCTTTAAGTATAGTCCCTAATAGGTACACTAAATTAAAGAGTTTTGTAAGTATTTGGATGTTATCTTCGGTGATTAGTTTTATTTATTCTATGGGTAGTACGTCTGGCCCAGGAACTTTCCGTGTTCGGCTGCGACTCCTACGGAAACTTGGCGCGCGCTTATTTTTTCGGCTCCTAATGAAATATACTATTGCCTGACACTTTATTTGCATTTGTCATTAAACGCTAACTATATTAGGGACAACAATTCGTGAACTATCCTCGTATGTATGTACTTTTAATAAAAAATTATTGAAAAGTAGGTTCCTACTGCACAAAATTGTATATCTTTTAACAAATTCTTTAAAACTATAAATCTAAACAAATTGTTTTGATAGCTGTCATTAACAACGAAACAAAATTGCATAACCTATGATTTAAATACTCGATAAACTTTAAATCGGACGCAAGATAAATTATTCTTTTGGGTAATATCATATTGTTAAGTGAATTTTGTCCAGGAGTTTACATTTAAAATAGCTAAGTTTTTATTAATATTGTTTTTGGTATTAAAAATAATAATTTTTTCCTAAATATATTTTTTAAAGGTTTAAGCTTTTTTTAATCAAAATAAAACTTTGTAGATATATTAATTCACTGTACAAATACCTTAATTTTTTTTTTAAAAATCAATTACTTTTTAAAAAATAAAAATTTCTTTTAGGAATTTTACCCCTTTAGCAAAGCATGTTTTTAAAAGTGACCGACTCTTTATTAGCTTTTCGACAATTAAACAAAAAGCCAAGCAATGAAACCCTAAGTGTAGCAAGAAATAAAAATTATAGTACGAAATACTTTTCCAAGATAAAGTGCCCTTCCAAATAGTTTAGTAACACGACTCCGTAGAAGACGTAGATAACCGCAAAAACGTTTCGATCCAAAAGGCGTTTCGACTATATTTTAAAATGGTCGTTGGCCACAAAATCCCAGTGCTTTAACATTAATTTTGTGATTTAAATTCAAGGAAGAAAGCACTCCTGAATGTCAACTAATTTTGCCATATTAATAACCCAATGCTCGTGGTGCACTATGTTAGATTTAAATAATTTTTGTTAACGTAAAATATTTTATACTAGACGACAAAGTTTGCTCTAATAAAATTTAAAAAAAAAATATTTTAAGATACATTGGTTCATGTTCACGTCCAAGAAAGAAAAATCATTAAAAGTTGTAATATTAGGATGGTTAAGACATGATAAATGGTGAAAAGAAAGGCAATTATAAACCCCGGTGGGAATAGATAAAATATAGTGGTAAGTTTACAATAACTCGCATAGAGATAAAAATTAGTACAGGTCGTAGGTATACTATTACAAATACAATATTAAAAATTCCCAACGATCCGACGAATACTAAAAAATGTATTCAAGTTTGTTATAAACAATAAAATCATTTCGGAATGTATTGTTTGTAGTTGGTAGGTCTGATGTTAAATAAAGAAAAAAAAGAAGACCTAACCAAAAAGAAACCAAGAACAAAATATAAAAGAATATACATGTAACGTATTCAAAGTACAAAAAGGTTTTATTAATAAAGTATATATAAAAAGTATTAGTAATCATTATACCCCAGTTTCTCGATAAAGCTGCAGAATAACAAATGTCAAAGGACAAAAGTATCAGTTTTTCGCATTTTTTAGGCCAACAGTAAGTGTATGTATTAAAACTAATAACAAAAAAGTTGTAAATTATGAAATTATTCACAAAAATTGTTTCTAACTTTTTTTTTTCACGAATCACCATTCCTGAGATATCACCATTTGAAACATCGAAAGTAATAATAAGCACGCCTACGCCGCCTATATACATCATTGGACTTTTAAGAATGTTCAATGGTACTTTTAGGAGGTAGAGGGTAAATAGGGTACTGCATACTTTAAGATAGTCCATTAGCAGGGTTACAAACATTTATTTGCATACATACGTACATATAGTATTATAAGGCAAATTTGTAGGAAGTATAAATACTGGCGCTTGTATAAAGATAACAACGACACTCAATCACTTGAAGAATTTAGACAACTTAGACAGGGAATAAAAACTGCCGTTAACATTGCACATACAAATTATGTCAGACAATGTGAATCTGAGATAAATATAAATTCTAACAAATTTTGGGCCTACGTTAACAATAAAAACAAATCTGGTAAAGTACCTAATAGCATGACATACGAAAGTCAGATACTAGCTAATCCATCGGATATACTAAATGGGTTTGCAGACTTTTTTAGTAGTTCTTTCGCGGACCCTTTAAACATAGCCTCAAATACCATAGAGGATAATGATTCATCGAACCACTTAAATTTAAATATAAGCAGCTTTCAGGAGAAAGAAGTTTTAGCTATATTGACGTCTATTAAAGCAAAACCCACCACAGGAACGGATCATATCCCTGCATTTATTGTTAGAGACTGTGCTTCAGTATTAGCTCACCCATTAACAACCCTTATTAATGTTTGCATTCATTCACATACGATACCTTCTATGTGAAAGTGCTCTAAGGTATGTCCGATCTTTAAAAAAGGAACGTGAACTGATATAAAAAATTACAGGCCGATTTCAATTATATGCAATTTTTGCAAGGTATTTGAAATATTGGTGCAAGGAGTTCTGTATCAACACGTCAACAATTATATTCTAGACCAGCAGCACGGTTTCGTAAAAGGCCGATCAACAACAACAAATCTTACCGTTATTGCACAACACATAGCGGAAAATATAGATAACAGAATTCAGACAGATGGTATTTACATGGATATGACCAAAGCATTTGACAGACTTAATAATCTAATAATCTAATGCTGCAAAAACTCTCAAATTTCGGCTTATCGAGTAACCTACTTGCGTTATTCAAATCATATCTGTCCGACCGCACACAGTATGTGCAGTTAAATGGATTTAGGTCTAACAAATACCTCGCCAAATCAGGTGTACCGCAAGGATCTAACCTCGGTCCACTGCTGTTTAATATCTTTATCAATGATATTGGTGACATAATTAAGCTTAATTTTTTACTGTATGCTGGTGATCTAAAAAAATTCTCTCCTATCATTAATATGACTGAATGTGAGAAACTATCAAAAAATCTTAATCAAATAAGCCAATGGTGCAGTCGTAATAATTTAGCGTTAAATCCTACAAAATGTTGCGTAATGTCATATACATTGAGATCTGATCCAATTATATTTGACTATAAGATAGACAATTATTCTCTAGACAGACTATGTAATTTTAAGGATCTTGGAGTTACTTTCGACCGAGAGCTATCTTTCCAAAACCACATAGACAATATAACTACGTCAGCAAACCGTATGTATGGATTTATAATTAGAGTAGGCCGCGACTTTAACCATTTAACACTTAAAACTCTCTACAATGCTTTTGTGAGATCAAAGCTAGAATATGCATCAGTTATCTGGAACCCATATTATCAAGTGCATATTTATAAACTGGAGGCAATCCAAAGACTCTTTCTCAAATACCTAAGTTTTAAAGTAGATAGGACTTATCCACTAATTGGCACGGCACACGAGAGTTTACTGTCAAGACATAGCTTTTTCACTCTGGATAGAAGACGAGAATGTTCTATGCTACACAAAATAATTAACAATGAAATTAAATGTCAATGCTTACTACATCAGATAAACTTTAAAATTCCCCGTCAGGCATCTCGATACACCGACTCATTCTACACTACCACACCACGAAAAAATGTACTTAAAAACTCTCCTGTTCATACTATGTGTAGCAAGTATAACCTTATAAGTGACCAGCTTGATAAATTCTATTATAATGTGAGGCAAATTAAGAGCTATTATTATCAGCAGTAATAATGTTGTTAGTCTTAAGCTTTCTACAAATGTTAGTCTGATTTTGTAAATTGTTTATTACTCTTAAGCTTTTTTATTGTTAGTACTATTGTGCAAATGTTTACTTTGTTCCTGTTCTGTAATTGGAAATCTTTGTTTTTGTAGAACAGTGTAAATAAATAAATAAATAAATAAATAAATAAATATAGTGACGCCTTTTTTCCGTAGGGTTAGGCAGAGACCACTTCCTTCCACTTGCTACGGTTCGTACATACATCTTTTGCTTCCTCTACTTTTCATAGTATTATTTAGCTGTAAGTAAACGTTTCCTAAGTGAACCGTGGTCTAATTTTTCTGTGACCCTGTCACCCCGAATAACCCCTGGGTGTGAAAAGTATAGCCTTATCCCATCCAAGTTAAACAATATTTTAAAAATTAGTCAAATTCAGTCGCTGAAACTGCACTCTCGAGCTTCGTACGTATTTTTACAAAAATATATTTTTCGCTTTTATAATTTGCGTTATCATAAACAAAAGTCGATCGATGCGTATCTTTATAGCTTTATTCGAACTTGCCCGTTTACTTGAAGACTGCCGCAAAAGATAGGGTCGTAATATTCCTGACGAAGTCGTTTCTTTCACATCCCGACGAGAATATCGCCTACCAATTTATTTTTTTAACGTTGCTCTTTTATTTTCTGATTGGATTCCCTATTACTGCTCGATAACACTAAAGCTTTTGATTTAAGAATAGGTTTAAAACCATTTTTCAAGCCTAGGGATTGGAATGAAAAATTATATGTACGAGGAGAAGCTTTAACAAAGAAAACACAAAAAAATTGAAAAAAATATCTTTATATCTCTACATAGGCCCGTGCGCAAAGGGGGGGTTTTGGGGGTTCAAACACATTTCTGATCATTATATGTAATATTTTATAATCTTATTTGTAATAATACATAAAATAATAGTACAATACTACTCGTATAATATTATATACTGTTATCTTCACGTTTGCTGTTTATCGACCTTCGTCGTTGCCGTTAGGTTAGCTGTTAGCTGTTATTGACGCTTTAGAAAACATTTCAAGTACTTGGACAATTTCAAAAACAACATCCGGATCTTTTCAACTCCTATCAGCAAGGAAAAATACCGAGGTATTAATTTACTCAGCATAGTCGGCAAATTGTATGCAAAATTATAGATTAAAAAGTAACGAATGAAACTAAGAAGATAATATGGGATGTGCAAGCAGGATTTACAAGAGAAGGGAGATGTATAAATCAGGTCTTTTCATTACGAGGTATAGTCGAAAAATTCTTGGCTAAAAGTCAGAAGGTCTATTGCGCTTTTATAGACTTGAAAAAGGCCTATGACAGAGTGGTGAGAAGTGAATTGTGTTATCTATGTATGGGGTGAGCGGTAGTTTAATGCGAGCACTGAAATCACTTTACGAGAATTTCACTGCTTGTGTCAGGATAAACGGAGCTTGCGCGGACTGGTTCAATGGCTTCGCCATAACTGTTTATTTTATACATATACGATTGTTGAAAAGATTTGAAAGAAAGTGCGTATGGATTAAAAATGAATGATTTGATCGTCAAATGCCTTCTTTACGCCGATGATCAAGTCATATTAGCGTCATCTGAAAGTGAGTTGCAGACGATAGTTAATGTTAAGTATGATGCCCTGAAAATCAAAGGAATAAAAATAAATGCAAGCAAAACAAAAGTGATGGTTTTTGAAAGAGAAGAAAGAATGAAAAACTGGGAAGTTTCGATTGAGGGAGAAAGAGTGGAACAAGTAAATGAATTTGTGTACTTGGGTTCAAATTTTACGAAAGATAGAAAGTATAAGAGTGACATTAAGCGGAAGGTGTTGGCAGGAAAACAAATGAATAGGGCTTTATAAACAGCCAGATAGTGTCAAAAAAGGCACGTCTGGCAGTGCATAAAGGTGTGTTGGTTCCTAAATTTATGTATGGTAGTAAATGTTGGATTTGGCAAAAGAAGTATGAAAATAGAATTAATGCTGCGGAGATAAGTAGTCTGAGAAGTATAGCCGGAGTGACTCGGTTGGATAAAGTAAAGAAAAGTAAGATAAGAGAACGCTGTGGTGTCAAAGAGGATGTGGTTAGAAAGATAAATAAAGGAATTCTTAGATGGTTTGGACACGTAGAAAGGATGGAGTAAGGACGAAACAAATTTATAAGGCGAGTGTTAATGGACAAGTCGGTAAAGGTCGACCTCGGCGAACATATCTCGATCGGATCAACATTGTTTTGAAGAAAGGCCAGGTCAAGAGTACCATTACCCGACGAGCATGTATAAGAGCACTGATGAAAGCAAAGGAAGCAAAAGATGTGTGTTAAAACCGTAGCAAGTGGAAGGACCCTACGGGAAAAAGACGTGACTATAGGATGCAAACATTTTATTACCCAGGAAATCCCAAACAGTAAATATATTTTCCCTGAAGAAATGGAAAAATTACAGTCTGAAACATAGAAAAGTTCTTATTCGTTATGAACTTAAAATAAATATAGTACAGAAAAATATTTCTCAAAAAGTAAATTGAAGTTGTTTTGACTAATATATTTTAAAAAGTAATTTAAAGTTTAACTTTCTTCGTAGGTACGTACTGAAAATAATGTAAACTTCTTATCATTTATACGTGGGCAGTTTGATAAGTCAGTGACTTTTTGAATTTTCCGCGCAGTTATTCCAAATGCAACAGTGCTGCCGTCAACTATAATCTAGCAGTGGGCAACTTTCTAATTTTGAGCAAGCTACGTCGTGCAGTTGGTGTTTGATAGCCGTTCAAAGCAGACAACCTCGTGAATTTTTACGAAAATGGAAAAAAGTGACTTTCGTGTGCTGATTAAGCATTACTTTTTACGTAAAAAATCCATCACTGAAACTAAGGAAAGACTTGATAAATACTACGGGGACTCGGCACCATCAATTTCAATGGTTAAGAAGTGGTTTACAGAGTTCCGTTGTGGTCGTACCAGCACTAGTGACGCCGAACTTCCAGGTCGCCAAAAAGAAGTGATCACCCCGGAAATCGTCAATAAAATCCATAAAATGATATTAGATGATCGGAGAATGAAAGTGCGTGAGTTGGCTCATGCTGTAGGTATCTCAACTGAACGGTTACATCATATTTTACACGAATATTTGGACATGAAAAAACTCTCTGCGATATGGGTGCCGCGATTGCTCACACTCGACCATAAGCGCAATCGTGTGACCACTTCAAAAGAGTGTTTAGCGATGTTCAGCCGTAATCCGGACAAATTTTTGCGCCTGTTATTTTAATATTTTATTATTTAAGGATAAATTAACCTAACTAATTTGCCAGAAAAAGCATGGCAGTATGATGCTAGTAGATAGATAGAGAGAGAGAGAGAGAGAGAGAGAGAGAGAGAGAGAGAGAGAGAGAGAGAGAGTTTAGAGTGCAAGAGAGATAGACAGCGACGGTGGCGCAAACGGCAAGTTGACATAGCGTCAGTCTAAAGTCATATGTTTGTGCTCTTGTTGTTTTAAACATTTTAAATTTTGCTACAATGGCCAGTGATAAAATGAAATGTTTTTTTGTAAAAGGAAGAATGATAAAATAATAATTTTCGTGTGCGATAAACTAAAAAAATAGCCAGGAAGTTTTAAGTGTATAAATAAAATATAAATTAAAATACAGATATTGAGTTGCCTACAGAAATAAATACTACAGATGGATATCACAGACAATGTTACAGTAGCTTTACAGCTTTAATGGCAAAATATCATACGTAATTAATTGTCAGAAAAAGATAATAGCATTGATTCCAGTACATCCATTTTTTCATCGAATACTCCAGTAGATATTATTAAAACTGTTTCAAGAAATTTGACTCCAAGTTCAAACAGTGAAGTCACATCTGTGGATGCTTTTTCAAGTTCCAGCAGTCAAATAATTTCAGTAGGTGCCGAGCAAAGTTTAAACAGAGAAATAATATCTGAAGATGTTCCTCCGATTTCAAATAATCAGTCAATGTCAGATAATCCAGATTTAAATTTAAATAACAGTGAGATATTATAAAAAGATGCTGCTTCAAGTTTAGATAGTTGATATAAATAATAGTGACAATGAGAGCGAAGACGATGATGATTATGAAGATGCTCTTCTTTTGTTCCACTATTATTGAATACAAAAATATTAAAATCTTTATATTCATTATTTGTAATTCGCATGTAATAATTAGAATATTTAAAAAAAATGTAATTTATAATCATTTTCAATATAGTTTGGTTCCAATTTTATTTTCTTCTTTATGTTAAATTTTTTTATTAAAACTGGTTCTTACTAGGACAGGTACAAGTAATGTACTTTTGTAATGGTTTTTGTCTCATTTACAGCAATACTTTCTGTAACTATCTCTCTCCCTCTTACTACTATCATCATACTGCCATGCTTTTCATGACTTTAACGGGCTTTTTCAAAGTTAAACAATTGAATTAATGTCTTGCAAATTAATTTAAGGTTAATTTATCTTTATTAAATTTTTTTTTTTTTATGTTCTGGTTCCCACGAAAAGGGATATCCTGTAATGTTCAGAGAACATCGTGGGAACCAAGGGAAAGAAGGTAGGAGTTGGTGTTTTTCTTAAATTTCTGAAGGTTGTATGCCTCGGGGAACACCTCCCTAGGCAATGAGTTCCAAAGCCTCGCAATTCGTTGGATGAATGAGTCTTTGGAAAGTGATGTTCTGCAGGTCTCCAAAGTGACCACGAAGGGGTGTGAAGACTGAACTTGACGGGTTAATCTTGAAGAGACTGCCAAAGAAGGAACGATTGTTGATATTTCAGAAGAGCATCGCCCATGAAAATATCTATAAAATAGAGACAAATCGCCAACTTTTCTACGGTGTTCCAGACAAGTGAGCGAGTTTGTAAGCGAGGCATCACCGACGAGACGAATTGCCCTTTTTTGGACAGAATCCAGTAGCTTCAGAATATGTTTAGGTGCTGCACTCCAAATATGGGAACAGTACTCCAGTACAGGTCGGATCTGTGCCTTATAGATCATAAGCAGCTGACTGGAGGTGAAATAGCTCTTGGCACGAAACAAAAAACCAAGTTTTTGGGATGCACTTTTGGCAATGGACCTCACGTGATTTTCTCAGGAAAGGTTATTGGTGATAGTAATACCAAGCATCGATATGGATGACTTCAGTGGTATGGTTACTCCTGACAAAGTTATGTTAGGCACAGTGAGATTGGCTTTTCTAGAGAAAAGACATGCTTGTGTTTTGTTTGCATTGAATTCTACCAAGTTATTGGATCCCCATTCGAGAATTGTTGCTAAGTCCATATTTATATTGTTAACATTTCTTCCTCGTTCATTTCTGGTTTCACGGGCTGATATAGGGGCCCTGGAAGAGAAAGCGGTATGGAGGGTACTATCATCGCAAAGCTGTGTACGGGACATGAAGTTGCTTTCAATAGGTCGTTGATGTGAAGTAAAAATAGTGTTGGTGCTAGAATGGATCCTTGCGGAACACCAGCATTTATGAGTAGAGTGTCAGATGAAACTCCATCGACCACTACATGGAGAGACCTGTTTGAGAGAAAACTAGCAAGCAGAGAACACAGCTGAGGGGGCAAGCCATAAGATGGAAGCTTGGTGAGGAGTCCCTGTTGCCAAACTCGATCGAACGCCTTGGAGATATCTAATGCCACAGCTAAAGTTTCTCCATACTTTTCAATAGATAGCTGCCATATATGTGAGACGTATGCGAGCAGGTCACCAGTTGATCTCTGATGGCGGAAGCCATATTGCCTATCATTGATAATTCCTGAGTCTTCCAGATATTTCATGAGCTCGATGTTGATGGCTTTTTCCATGACCTTTGAAATAATAGATAGCAGTGCGATAGGTCTGTAGTTGCTAGGTAGGGTCTTTTTGCCTTTTTTAGGGACTGGCTGTACTCTTGCAATTTTCCAATTGGACGGAAATTGTAAATAACATAATATTAAAATTACAGACATACAAAAATACTAAAAATTGTCCATTTAAAAAAAAATCGCGTATGGCACATTGTTAGCAGTGATAAAAGTGTCTGGCAATAAAAAATATATTTACATTATTTTCAGTACGTACCTACGAAGAAAGTAAAACTTTAAATTACTTTTTATAATATATTAATGAAAACAACTTTAATTTACTTTTTGAGAAATATTTTTCTGTACTTTATTTATTTTAAGTTCATAACGAATAAGAACTTTTCTATGTTTCAGACTGTAATTTTTCCATTTCTTCAGGGAAAATATATTTACTGTTTGGGATTTCCTGGGTAATAAAATGTTTGCATCCTACTGTTGTGTTAAGTAAATTATACGTTCTGGGGTATTTTAGTCGTAATGTATTACATTAACATTAAACTAAGTATACGACCTGTGCACAAAAAACACTAACTATTTTAAACCTACTCCTATGTTCGAGAGCGACCTATCCCTGGAAATCCCATCCAGAGAAGAGTGGGCCAAGAATTTAGTTAAACCTCAGGGAGCAGTATTTTATACGAACGGCTCTAAACTAGAAGGGCGAGTAGGTTGCGATGTCTTCTCAGAAGACCCCTCACTTAGCCTGTTGTTTCGTTTGCCCGATAACTGTAGTGTGTATTAAGCCGACATGACAGCCATTACCGAGGCAGCTGTATGGAAACTCCGCAATGAACAAAAGTTCAGCGAGATATCCATTATTTGCGACTGCCGGGCTGCTATCAAATCATTGAACTTAGTCTACTGGACCTCCAAGGAAGCGGTGCAATGCTGAGCCGCCCTGAATAAGCTAGCATTTAAGTTTAGAGTTCACATTGTCACATTGTCCGGGTACCTTTTTTTTTGATGTGGGAAAATACGTTTACGCACGCCTTTTTGATCTCCGAAGGTTGCGTGGAACTCAGTATTCTAATGCCCACTAAAAACCCACTCAAGCGTGCCTGAGCAGGTCCCTGCCCGGAATTACGTTTTTGCCTTTTTACTCCGCTTGGTACCTTGGTACAATCGTTCCTCGCTTTCTTACACACTCATAACTTCCCTAATAAACAGGTGGCCCGCATTCCAGTTATCCGGCTCCCTCCTCATCCAACTGAGTAGCTCCTTCGCACTAGTTCTGGCTTTTAAATTCCGTTTATTAGCCTTCCATCTGGAGAACCAGAGTATAGTATGTTCGGGGTCGTCCACCTTTTCCCTGCAGTAGCTGCAGCTCGTGTCTTTTACCTTGCTAATCCTATGCGTGTATATTTTAAAACAACCGTGACGTCTAAGAAACGGGGTAACATAGTAGTCAATCCTCTTGCGACTGCAGTTAAGCCATGCCTCCAGGTCTGGTATGATCTTTTGTCCACTGGGCGACGCTCTTCAGATCCCTCCACCTCTGCCTCTACCTTGCTATGGTGGCCTGCCTCTCCCTGAACCTATCTGCTTCAACTATCCTACCCAGCCTGTGTAGACTCCCGCGTTCTTCTATCGCCAAGTTGATTGGGGGAATTCCTCCGATGACTGCCGGAGTTTCAAGCGACACCTTTCTATAAGCTCCTGTTACTCTCAGCAGCATTTTTCTCTGAGTAGATAACAACAACCCCTTATACTTCTTTAAGGCCGTCACTTTCTCCCAAATGCCTCTCATGTTTGGCAATAGCCTAGTAATTGCAGCTGTTTGCCGCCTGGCCTTTTTACAGGTTCTTCTCACATGCTCGTTAAAGATGACCTTATCGTCCAACCAGACGCCAAGGTACTCCACAAACTTAGTAGGTACTACAGCTGTTCCCTTCATGTCAAACACAATGCCTTTCCTCTTTCTGGGGCCCCTCAGGATTATCGCCTCGGTTTTCTGAGTCGCGATTTCCAACCCCTGGTAACACGATAGTAAATAATCGACATGGCCTCATTGGCCCTGTACATCAGATCCTCCATGAAGTTCGCTACTACCGTTAGGGCCAGATCGTCTGCAAAAGCCGCCGTCATACACCCCTCGAGCTGGTCAAGTTTCAAAACACCGTTATACACCACATTTCATAAAAGGGGACCTAGAATAGAACCCTGCGGGACACCCTGGTACATACCTATCGGTCTTTTCCCAACTACCAACGATCTTTCTCTAAAAAGTCAGCTTTTACATTCTGGATATTGTCTGGGTACCTGGATACAGGGGCATACCAGGTAACTGTAAGGCGGACGAGCTAGCAAGAGAGGGCACCACCCTCTCAGCTGTGTCTGTCTCATCTTTGCAAGGAGTACCGATAGAAAACTGCCGGCTTCTCCTGCACAGCAAAGTAGTTTAAGAATCCAACTTGAGGTGGCAAAATAAGCCCACATGCACATCATCGAAACAGATTTGGCCTAAACTAGATCTACGTCGAAATAATGATGTTTTAACTCTATCCAGGAAGCCCATTGGTAATGCGATCGTGGCCATAACAGGACACTGGAAAGGTGGATCCCATGTACGGCGCATGGGAATCGCAGAGCTACGACACGACTTCTGTACAGAAAAGGGCTTTCTATACAAGGGCAACCGAACTTTGATGACTTATCTGATCTCAGCCCAGTTAGCATTAAAGACGTTATACTTTTTATTAAAAGTTTCAACTGTTTCTCACGGTAGACGAGGAAGGCACCGCGTCCATCACGGTATCACAACGGACCAAAAGGCCTAAGTGGGTTCCCTTCAAACTGCCATTTTAACCTAACCTAACCTACTCTCGAGTATACTTTAAATTTCATAAAACTTTCTGTGCCAATAATTATTTTCCATTTTTTTTTATTACAAATACTCTTCCAAGATTTCTTAACTTGATGGCACACTTAAATATAACATTTTTCCAGTGTTAATAGACTTAATCAGTTGTTCCCAAACTTAATCAGAAGGCGGCGCTTTTACAGGTTTAGTATTTTGTCCCTCCCTTGTCAAAATTATGTTTCCAGTACATATGTCATATGTATTATATATACTTACACTAGATTGCCAATCCCATCTATATTCTCGACCAGGCACTATTGTACAATTGCAATTTATTTTCGGAATGCGCATGCTCTTGTCTAGCGCAACGTTGACAAATATCAAAACTTTTCATCGATACGGTTGAGGTTATGCAAAATATTGGGGCTAACATTTTTGTGGAATGTATTCGAATTCGTGTTATATTTCGTAAACTGTGCAAAAGTGCTTTAAGTCTGTATTGTCATATTTGAAGTCACCAGAGAAGGTTTATGGTCAATATTCCTTTATTTGAAGTTTTGTTTGGTTTATTGCTTTGTATGGATCTTTGAAAGTTTTTTTTATGATATTATATAATACATATCTATTCTTGCTTCCATGTTTTGAATCATTCGTTTTGTTTTAAGAAATTTAATATTTTAACTGTTTTGCTCAATTGTGATTTTGTCAATTTATATTCGCGGAAGTTTGTTAAATAAAAGTCTCCAAAAAAATTATATAATTATATAATTATAATTATAAGCAATTTCAAGAACTTGTCGAATTTTAAAAAAAAAAAATACAAATATCTAAAATAGTTTGTAATGGCCTTATCAGACTACCACTATCTTTTCTATTTATAATTTAAAATGTTATGCATCTACAGAAAATTAATTAATTTAAGACGCAATTGCTCACGCCCGCCATTAACCGCTCTGTCAGTCTAGCTTTAATTCTTCCCAAACATCCAATAAATAAGTGA
Organism: Agelastica alni; assembly: GCA_950111635.1. Classification (NCBI taxonomy): domain Eukaryota; kingdom Metazoa; phylum Arthropoda; class Insecta; order Coleoptera; family Chrysomelidae; genus Agelastica; species Agelastica alni. Next base: position 28,193,799 of record OX467709.1, on the reverse strand, counting down.
CGACATATCTCTCATATACTTTTTCTTACATTGTGTTAGGCACTTTCTGCGAACATTTGTCGTTGATTACACCGTTCGACAATTTCGCCAAACTGTAGCGGCAACAGTTATGAAACAGGGTCGGCATTTCGTTAGGTATCAACATAGTATTTAATACTATACGTTTGGATCAAGTTTACTCGGCGGCGCTTTCTATCGAAAAATAAACTAGGAATAAATGAATAATAATGAGGTGTAGAATATCAGTTTAGTACTTTTTACGTCTTATCTATAAAAAAGAATTTTGTTTTTATGTAAAAACAAGTTTATTTTCATAACTTACCTACTTATTTATAAGTACCTACCTACATAACACCTTTCAAAAAATCTTAAATTTAATATTTATATTTTTATTTTTATATGTACAATTACAATTTGTAAAAAAGAGGTTTGTCCGTTGACTAAATAAATAAAAAATATTTTCAGAATACGTTTTTTTTAGAGTAACTGCAATGAGTACTGTAAAACTAGGTGAAACTGATACGTGTTGCCATATTTCACATGTGTGGCTAATAATTTTAAAATAGAGGGCGATAGCAAGCAGCGGACGATAATTTAATGTTAGTTCTTTACTTTATTTAAAAACTAAACAATTTATGGTAATACATAATTAAAATATTTTGTTACTTTTAATGCAAATTATGTCGGAAAGTTACCAAAATCATAATATTTTCAATATAAAAAAAATTTTCCAACTATTTTTTTCATTTGAAAAAAGTTTATAACTTTCCGACATTTAACTTTAATTATTAAAATTCTTCCCAAAATTTTGCTGCAAAGTAATGTATATTAACAGCGTGAGTGGAATAATTAGATGTTTATATGGCGGGCATGTCAATATCGTCTTAAGGGATTTAAAAACAAATCGTACAATATGTGTAACCACATTTTCTGTGAGGATACTTAAAAAGGAAGGTAGGTAGCCAATTAAATGATAAAATTTCTCATCTTTAATTATCCTATAATACAACTAAATTGCTAGGGTTTCCCATTAAAATTTATAATTTTTTTCTAAAATTTATAATTTTTTTCTAAAATTTATAATTTTTTTCTAAAATTTACCATTTCTAAGATATCGCAATTCTAAGAGACACATTATACATGATATGCACACATTTCCACGCCACCTATGAGATAGTGTACTCGATGCGTTTTTTGAAGTGATAACTTCTCATGACACGCTGTGAACTTTTTTTGTAATGGGTAAAAAATGTTAAACTCGCGTCAGGACACGTGGCCTGATCGAAAATTCGTAAGAGCAATATAAAATGCGACTTTTCTTGACTGGTAACTTGGCAACCTTATTTAACAAACTGACAAATTCAAGTACATTTTTTATGTCATTTTGACAAATTAATTTAGTAGCTAAATTCAAAATTTAAGTGCTTTTCATTAGTTTATTGATTAAGTTTTGATTTTGCTGCATTAAAATGGTCCAAGAAGAGGTGTCGTTTTTAGCAGATGTTATGGACATCATAGCGTGTCTTAATGACTCTAATGGTTCTCCCCCCGACAAAATTTTAGATCAAGTAATTTATCAGTGCAAGAAGCCGTTAAAAAATGCATCAATTTGTGTTAAAAAATCATTAAAAACTGGACTGAAAGCTGGTTTGATCAAAGAGAACGGGGGAAGGTTTAAATTAGGTTTTGGTTTGCCGATAACGGAGGCTCGAAGATGAAGAAAAAATAGAAGCAGAAGCCGTAGACGACGTAGCCAAAAGCGACAAAACCGAAAACGAGGTAGCCGAAAACGAAAAAGTCGAGGTAGGAAGAAAAGCGCCATATTGAAAGAAGATCAAGCAAAAAGCGGAAGAAAGAAATTGAAAACATTCAAATCTGGTACTGATGTTTAATATATGATTTATAATAAAGCGTTAATAAAAATAATGCATTATTCATAAACTATGGAAATCTGGAGACAATATTTTTCAGATTAAAATTAATATTTTTTGAAGTGAAAACTTCTCTAGCGGCGTTGTACACTTTGTTTGTAATGGGTAAAAAATGTTAAACTCGCGTCAGGACACGTGGCCTGATCGAAAATTCGTAAGACGGATGGAGAGTAGACAGCTGGCGTGGCGTAGGAGAGGAAGTATCCCCCTTTCCTTCTACGGCGTGGCGAAAATGTATGCCTGCGCCGGCTGTTTCGTTTAGGCGGCGCAGGGCGCACAACGTTAATACTTAAGTTTTCACTTCTGCCGGCACTCCCAGAGTGCAACCCGTAAAATTTTTTACCGTGGTTTCCCCTGTAGGCCTACTTCACTAACTGTCATGACAATTTTAAGATAATTTAAGGGAACAATACCCGTAAAGTTCTAGATATTACCTTAATATTGATATTAATTTTTATATTACTATTGATTAACTATTGTTTTGATTTTTTTAGATATTTTAATCAGACTCATACTCTTGAAAGTCTACTTCAACAGTCATGTCTTCTTCGATTTCTTCTTCTTCCTCTTCCTCTTGCTGGATGTTTATAAATTGTTCAAATGTGGTCATTGGTCTCTTCATTAAAATCACAGGAATCTTCCTCTATTGTACTCAACTGGAAATTTGAGCAAGACTGACCTTGGCAATTGGTACACGCTGGAGAACACAGCAACCCGACTTTTTTACAGCCACATTTGGCACTACAAACTTTTTTGCAATTGCAAAAAATAGTGCTGAGGAGTTTTTCTGGAGCAGGTGGGAGTAAAGTTTAAATCAGTTCCAGAGTATTATCTATCAACTTTCAACCCCAGTCTTTTGGGTTCAGTCCATCTTGACAAACATTCTTCAATTCATCCAACGAAAACTGGCAATCATCACTCGTTTCTATGAATTGAAACTAAAGACTAAGACTAAATCATACTCAAAATTAATACGTTCAAGAACAGCCTCAGTTTCTTAATTGGCTTCTTTGTCACAAAATAAACAGTATTTTTTAAAACCAAAATTTGATTCATTAACCCGCGTTCTAGTACGAAGTGGACTTATTTTTGTAGTACTAGCCTGTTCCTTCTCACGTTGTTTTTTTACTGCAGCGATTGAAGTTTTCCGGGTGTATGATTTATTGCAATCCACGTGTATTGTAACGGATTTTTGAGTTCTTAAATACTCTGTAAACTCCTCACCTCTCGCGACACTAGCCTCGATTAAAGTTGGCATTCCACGATCAACCACAACTGTTTGTCTTTATAAAAAAACAGATAATTAAAAAACATATATATTAAATAACATTAAAAAAGATTCGGTAGAGTATAACATTTTTTAAAATAAAAATTAATCCTAAAATTTCATATTTCTTTGTTTTAACCAATGCAGTTGTTTGCTGATGGGTATCCCGGTGTACTTATCTTTGTTGAGTTCTAGGTTTAAGTGAACGATAACGTTGTATTCTTGAATCTCTGCCATTTGTACAGGAGTGAGCCCCATATTATTGACGACAGCATTATCCTTCTTATTATACAGCACGATGTATCCGTTTATGTTGCCTATTCCAGCGGCAACGTGCAACGGTAAATCACCATGTTCGGTACGTATGTAAGTATCGGCATTATTTTTTAACAAACAACTTAAAACTTCTGTACTTTTTTTTAATCTGGCGGCATAGTGCAGTGCTGTATAACCCTGATAATCGACCAGATTCGCATCCGCTTGATTCTTCAAAAGTAGCTTGACTAATTCCACGTTGCCCATGGATGCGGATATATGTAGAGCGGTAGCGCCATCGTGATTTTTCGCGTTGACTTCCAAGCCGTGGGCAATGAGCGTTTGGCAAACCGCTTGCGATCCAACTTCCGCCGCTAGATGGAGCAGGGTGTAATTTCTGTGATCTGTGACTTTTTTGTTCGCCGCTCTATCGAGGAGTAGATTCACTATGTTCAAGTTGGAGTGTTTGACGGCAAGTTGCAGTGGACTGTCTCCTAAAATAATTAACTAAAATTTGTGAATTTTTCGAATATTCAATTTGGCTTAGATGTATGGAAAACGAGAGGTTTTGGTTTTTGTGAGGATAAGTTGATTGATAAGTAGAGATTAATTACTAATGAAAGGCACACTTGAGACGTCTCCCAACTCATCACAATATCAGCGCCGCTGTGAGTACCGATTTAGACTAAATTGGTTACCAATGGCTATTTCCACACCACTTAGTGACATAGAATAACGAACACCCAGTAATAATGGTTATTTTGCAACAAGTTTTTGTTTTAGTTATTAAGCCATATACCCTTACATCTATTGGTTTTTGTGTTATCGTTTTCTTTTACAAATTTTTTTCGGAAACTTATTAAGTTTGATAGGGGGCAAATAGTGGGGTAGCGAGAGGCAGGTGGTTTGTTTGTTGTCGGGCATGGAACCAGGAAGACTATGTACGAAGGGCGAGATGTGCCAGAAGAACCTTACAACGCGAAGATAGCTGAATTAGACTTTTGGCTCTACGGGACTGTTTCACTTCCACAATGTAGATTGCGGACCAGCGGTTTGAAGAACATGAAAGGCCTTTTGGGATGCGAACCATTTCGTGTAAGGTAACGTGAAAGACGAAACTCCCAATTTTCCGTGACGAGGCATATGTACCACACAGTTGGAATTATGGTATGGGGGGCTGTTGCTCATGAAAGTAGGATACTTTTGGTCTTCATCAGACCAACATGATCACCGTGCGTAATATCTAGGAGGTCGTGAAACTACATCTGCTACCCTACATTTGGACGCTCCCCAACCCTCTTTTACAACAAGATAATGCGCGACAACTGACTTGGTTAGGTCACACGAAAAGAATGAATTAGAATAGATGGCCTAGGAAAGTGTTGGAATGAATACCGCCGAAAATAAGAAAGAAAGGAAGACCCAGAAGAAGCTGTAGGGATAGAATAGATGAAGCGATGGAAACAAGAAACCTAACCGAGAAACAATCTCTTGATAGGAGAATATGGAAACTATATATATATATATATATATATATATATATATATATATAAATAAATTGACCTTTACCCTGACGTCACTAACAATGAATAGTAGTAAACACAAACTTTATACACCTCATCCTTTTCTACTGACAGTAGAAACACATCATACAATATGTACACTTGTATTTCAATCGATGACATACGTTCTTTTGTATATCCAATTATGACCGTTAAATTTTAAAAAAAGATAGCACCAACAACGATTAATCGGTTGTATTCATAAGAATTTATTTCGACCTCTTATGACAACTGTTATTATTTTGATAGATCGAGTTTTGTTCAAAGCGTTTTATTATTTGCATTCAGATAAATTCTATAAAATTGGTTTTTTCCAAAACCTTTAATATGTTATTTTAATTTTACGGTGAGTACAAAATTCCCTGTTTTGCATTTAATAAATATTTTTAATATAACCTTACTTCGTAGACGGTGGCTAAACTTTCGTGAAATGGGAACATTATTTATGGTAGATTTATAAAGTCAACTAAAGTAAGAATTACGTTAACAACCAAGAAGTAAAACAGATACATGCATGTAAACACTCTTTAGATATATATAATATATATTGTATTGTAAATTTCAGAATGATAATAAATGTATGAATAGTGAATAGTGTACATTAAATACCTTAATTACCAATGATTTGATATTTTTATTATGCTAGCCAATTGTTTTTGTAAGCCCTAAAATATGTGCTGTTTTAAATTTAAATATACTTATTCAAATGAAAGATTCGTAGAAATTTTTACTTTCGTTAATGGTTACAGAATAGTTTTTTTGTGTATTAGTAGCAGACAAAATAATTATTAGTGAATATTATAGGAATCTCATCTAAATTTTCGACTATTTTAAAACAGTAACATGGAATTATTTAAATTTACTTCAACCAACAGCAATATTTAGTTATTTATAACGCAAAAAAATACTGACAAGATAAACAAACAGTGGCAATATTTAGGCACACGACAAAGTAACAGTAGCCATTTTTGACTCATTGATTTATTTCGCGAGGTTTGTAGGTATGACGTCAGGGTAAAGGTCAATTTTTTTTACTGTATATATATAATGCGCGACTACATGTACCCAGTACATGAATCATTTCAAAGACAATAAAATTTATTTCTTGTCTTGGCTATCAAGATCACCCGATCTTTCGCCCACTGAACATGTCTGGAATATTATGGGTAGAAGTTTACTTAATTTACCCTAATTTACCAAACTCTAGAGGTACTTTAGCGCAAGTTACAGGTAACCTGGGATAAAACACCTCTGAGGGAAATCGGTAATCCTATTACGAGTACGCTCAGACTTTTTAATGAGTGCATAAGACATCGTGAATCCACACAACACATTATTAATTTTGCAGTTGATTTAACAGCTCGATTTTTCCCAAATTTGTATCTATTACCTATCAAACTCTAATACATTCGATGATTTGATTCGTTCTAATACTTATTATTAAATTATGGGAATAAGTCAATCATACCTATCACTTGTTTTGGTAAAGTTTTTAATCAATAGGTAATATACATGTGATTCAAATAAAGGTAAAATTATGTTTAATAAACTTTATTACATAAGAATTATGTCTCTATCAATATTATTAATTATTATTATTATTTTGAGCAGGAAATTAATTTTTAAAACTATCGAAAATACTGTGTGAAAGTCAATCATTTGAAAAGCGACGTCATTGGACAGACCGAATGTGACGTAAAAGTCTGTATCAACAAATGTCAATAACATCGAGTATCAAGTGATTATAACTAGTTAGGCTAGATATTAGGTATTTGCTTAGTAGTGTTTGTGATTCAGTCAGTTTTATTACGATTTAATTAAACATTTAGAGGTAAAATAACATTTGTTCTGTAAAAACTGGTAAGAATAGTTCATGCTGACCACATCTTTAACATTAAATTCCGATTTTAAATCTGGTAAAATCAAAGGAGTGGAAACGTATTATTTATGTTTATTTTATCTTGCATACTTTTTCAGCAAATCACAACAGGTACTTCTTTAATAATCTTCATCTAACTGTTCCACTCCTTTGTTTGTTGTCATATACTATTAGCGGGAGTTTAAATTGCCCGTGTTGTTTGGCTATTTTTAACATTCTTTTTTTATTACTTTAAATTAGTTTCTAGGAGTGGACATTTTTTTACCATTACAAAGTAAAAGTTTATTTGAGAAAGAGGATGCACAAAACAGGCCCCATTCGGAGACATGAGTGAAAGTATGAACAGTATAAACTTGGGTAAAGCTGCCAGGTACGACAGGATAACAGTTGAAATGCTGAAAGTAATAACTAGTCTGTTGTACCACCTTTTTAACCTTTATTGAAGAAGTGGTATCGTACCAGATGACTGGTGCAAGGCCATTATCGTGCCGCTTTACAAGTAAAAAGGTTCGCAGCAGTACTATAAGAACTACCGAGGAATTAGTTTACTCATCATAGTCAGCAAACTGTATGCAAAGCTATTAATTAAAAGAGTAACAAATACAATTGAGAAGATGATATTGGATGTGCAAGCAGGATTAAGAAAAGGAAGGAGATGTATGGATCAGGTATTTTTTATTACGAAGTATAGTCAAAAAATTCTTGGCTAGCAGTCAGAAGGTCTACTGCGCTTTTATAGACTTGGAAAAGGCATATGCAAAGGGATGAGAAGTGAATTATGGTCGACATTGTCTATTTATGGGGTGAGTGGTAGTTTAAAATGAACACTGAAATCACTTTACGATGATTCCACTGCTTGTGTTAGGATAAATGGAGCTTACACGAAATGGTTTAACATCGAAAAGGTGTGGGACAGGGATATGTGACTCCGCCATGGCTGTTTGACTTATACAGAGACAATTGTTTAAAATATTTAAAAGAGAGTACGTATAAATTAAAAATAACTGATTTGATCGTCAAATTCCTTCTTTACGCCGATGATTAATTCGTATTAGCGTTATCTGATAGGAGTTGCAGGCGAGGATTAATGTTATGCATAATATGATTGCATAAATCAAAGGGAGGAAAATAAATATATGCAAAACGAAAGTAAATGGTTTTTAATAGAGAAGAAAGCATGACAAACTGTAAGGCTCTGAATAATGGAGAAAGAGTGGAACAAGTAAATGAGTTTGTATACTTGGGCTCAAAGTTTACAAGAGATGGAAAGTATGAAAGTGACATTAAGTTAAGGGTGTTGGCAGGAAAACGAATGAATGGGGCACTGCGTAGCTTTATGAACAGCCAGAAAGTATTAAAAAAGTCTAGTCTAGCTGTGCTGTGCTGTGTTGTGTTGATTACTATACTTATCTATGGTAGTGAATGTTGGGTTTGGCAAAAGAAGCATAAAAATGAAATTAATGCTGCGGAGATGAGTAGTCTGATAAGTATAGCCGGAGTGACTCGGTTGGATAAAGTAAAGAATAGTGAGATAAGGGAACGCTGTGGTGTAAAAGAAGATGTGGTTACAAAGATAGATAAAGGAATGCTAAAATGGTTTGGACACGTAGAACGGTTGGATAAATGAAAATTCATAAGGCGAGTGTGAATGAACAAGTCGGTAGAGGTCAACCTCGGCGAACATATCTCGATCAGATCGACATTGTTTTGAAGAAAGGCCAGGTCAAGAGTACCAATAACCGACGAGTATGTATGAGAGCACTGATAAAAGTGAAAGAAGCAAAAAATGTGTGTAAGACCTGTAGCAAGTGGAAGGAAGTGGTCTCTGCCTACCTCTTCGGAAAAAAGGCGTGACTATATGTATGTATGTATGTATGAACACTATCAAATAAAATTTTTAAAAAAATACATGCATATTCCCTATTGCTTTTTATAATTTATAATTAATTTTGTCAAATTAATTTGTTATTTCAGCAGCAAAATTAAAAAGTTCATTTATAAATAAAAAAAATCACCTGCATCTGTTTTAACGTTTAGATCTTGTCCAACGTCCAACAAAACTTCCACCAACTTAAGATCGTCATAAGTAACTGCAAGATGTACGAGTTTTTCTTTGGATCTGTTGGCATTATTGACGACGGCTCTTTGAATGATCAAATATTTCGTTAATGATCTATTTTTACCTCTGACGGATTTAAACAACGGCGTTTCCCGGTCGTAATCGACTGCGTCCAAATTCGCTCCCAACTTAAGAAGACGCACTACCATTTCAAAATGCCCGCTTTGGCATGCCAAATGCAACGGCGTTTCCCTTTTGTTGTTAAGTATATTTATGTAGGCCGAAAGGGATGTTAGTTTTTCTAGCGTATCCAAACTTCCTGAAATAATAAATTACCTTTTAGAACAAACACCGGAGAAAATTTTGCGAAAAGAAAAAAAAAATATTGTACCGGATGTCGTTTTCGTAATTTTCGGTGCTACTACATTTACAGCGCTCCATTTATGGATCCGTCCGTCCGCGCGTCCCTGGGGGAGGGTTTTATTTGAGATTTCCTAGAAATATGAAGCTTGTATTTGCATTTAGATACGCGCTTATTTATTTTTGTCAAAAGAAAAAATTGCAAAAGCTGTTGCTTAAAAATGTAGGAGATGAATGTTGTTTTTTGGTCGAACCGTTTTGATACGTAGTGAAAATTTAAATTACGGCTACTGGCAGCACCTCTGTGCAAAATAATATGGTCACAAACTTTTCATAATTTAAAAAAATTTAGAACGATAAGGGGTCATAATATTATCATTGAAGGAGTTGCAGCCGATGGTTTATATTATGCATGATGCGCTAAAAATTTTCTTCTTCCTCTTCTTTTATTAATCTAGGCGGATCGCCTGTTTCTTTTTATCGTCCCTCTGCCTATTGCACTGCTAAGTTGTCGCTCCATCGTTTTCGGGGGCGTCCTAAACTCCTGCGACCCATTGGTGATTTATCGCGTGCTGTTCTGACTATTCTTTCGTTGTCCATTCTACTGATGTGCCCATTCCACTTCCTCTTTCTGACGAGATTGATGTTTTACCTTGCATGTCCTTCTTATATTCTCACTTCTTTCTCTGTCCAAGATCGTCTTTTTAGTTATTCTACGAAGTACTCTCATTTCGGTTGTCTCTAGAAGTTGTTTAGTTCTCGCTGTGTCTGGTCGAGTTTCTGCCGTGTATGTCATAGGCGGTCTTACTATTGCCTTGTAAATTCTTGATTTGGTTTCTATTTTAATGTTTTTATTTCGCCATATTGTGTCATTTAGGCATCCTGCTATTCTTGTTGCCTTCGTTTTCTGTTCTCTCACCTCCGTCTCAACATCACCATAGCCTGAGATTTCTATGCGCAGATACTTATATTTTATGTCTTGTTGAAAAACTTTGCCTTTAACTTCCAGTTTGCACCTTGATGGCGATTTTGATGTCGTCATGCATTTAGTTTTTGGGCCGATATTACCATATTAAGTGACTTGGCAGTGCAGTTAAATCGATGTAATAGTCACTGCAGATCGTCTTCATTTTTAGCAACTAGTACTGCGTCATCGGCATAGCATATAACAGTAATTTCACGGTCATCCATTCTGTATCCTTTCAGTAAACGTACTTTGCTTATTACTTCGTCCATAATGATGTTGAAGAGCAGAGGGCTCAGGGAATTCTCTTGTCGAATAGGGTCCATTTATTTTTGCTTGAATCTGATTTGCTTTGTATATATTTTCTATGGTTTTGATGAGATTTTGTGGGATTTTCCTGTTGTAAAGAAGGTGTATAACATGTCTTAACCGCACACGATCGAACGCTTTTTCCAAATCAATAAATCACATGTATGCTGGTCTGTTGTATTCAATTGACTTTTCCGTTATCTGTCTTATGACAAAAACCGCATCTGTGCATGATCTGCCCGATTTGAATCATTGCTGTTCATCTGCTAAGATTGTTAGGTTATTAATTTTGTTTGCTATATCTTTGTTGTTAGTTTCAATGTAGTGCTTAAGAGATTTATGCCTCGGTAGTTTAAAGGCAATTTTTTATCTCCTTTTTTAAACATAAGGATAGTGATTCTAGTTCGCCATTCGTCGGGTACGGTTTACATAAACGGAATATTGTTAATGACAAATAAAATACGTTATAAACAATTTAAAATCGTTTTTTATAATAATTATAACAACAAAACATATGGTATTTTTGGGTGTTGTGCCATTTTACCTGAGAAGAGCTCATTGTTCTTGGACTTGTGATCCTAAATAAATAATAGAGTTTAGTTATAAAATTTTAAATACAGTACACTACGTAGCTGAGCAGTTAAATAATTTTTTTTTTGGATAAAAATTAAAATCTGTTATTAATTAAAATAAATAATATTTTCATGAAGAAATAAAATAAAAGTTTTGGAAAAATTTGTTCTTATTTTAGGTACCTAGTTTTTTGCAGTATTATAAATAATAAAATACAAATCCTTTATTATTATGTAACATATTTTAATTTTCATAGTATTACACTTAAACAAAATTAAAACCACACTACAGAACTACAAAATAGTTATAAAAACTGTTAACTAATAGATTAAACATATTTACTTTATATCAAAATCACACTACAGAATCACAAAATAATTAATACTTACTCGCAAACTGGCAAATAAAACCAAGAACAATAGACGATAAGCAGCGACAATATTTGTCCAGTCTAATAACGTTACCGATTAAAGTATTTGCTCTTAATTAATGAAACTAAGCCTGACAAGATTACTAGTTACAATGCATAAACATAGACCATTACATTTACCTTTCTTTGAAATAAATAAATGTTAGAATACTCTGCAGTGTACAAGCGAATTTTATTAAAATACAACGTGGTTTTATGTCATTTCTGTTGTTAATTATTACAAAATCAGAGGAAATTACTGAACGGAAAAAGAGTTGAAATTCATGTATAATGATTCGTGACTCGTCTGTATAATAAAAGTTACTTTTCATTAATGTACCCCAAAAGATTTGATTTAAATAAACTCAGTGTTTCACCTTTCTAGAGATGAATGAATAAATTGTTATATTGGATCAACCACTTGTGAAATAAAGAATTCATGGCTTTTTTGAAACTGGTTCTGTTTACATAAACGTTTAAACTTCCTCGCGACTGATTATTGTAAATTTGATTATTAAATTTAATGAATTGAATAAAATAAGCAAGTAATTGTTCTTTTAACATTTTATAAACGAGAATCACTAAACGGTAATATCGTCGTGTTGTTAATACAATCCAGTAACATCTAGCATCATTTCAATAAGAGTGGTTTTCTTGCATTTGAAAATGATTCACATTAATTTGGTTATATTTGTATTTTGAGGTTATTATAATGGCCTTGGTTTTAAAATTTTTTTATTTAAGCTTATTTACATTTAAAAATGCAGAGATATTTTTTAAACACCTGTTCATTTTATTTATGGCCTCATCAATGCAATAGCTGTGAGAGTATTATCAGCAAACAAAATTTATGAACCCACAGTCTTTAACGAAATTGATATCATTAAAATAAAGAAAAAAAAGCAAGGGTCCTGTGGAACGACGGTGGTTATCTTTTTTACTGGAAATGTCACCATTCCCTTTTGTTACTTGAAGAAAGCCAAGTTCAAGAGTACCAGCAACCTACGAGAATGTATGAGAGCACTAGTAAAAGTAAAAAAAGTGAAAAATGTGTGTAATAAACGTATCAAGTGAAAGGAAATGGTATTGGCCCACCATTACGGGAAAAACGCGTGGCTATATCGTCTGCAAAACCGCGTAGCAGCACTCTGCAATGCCGCGTATCTACAAAAGCCGCAAAATTGAAATTTGGCGCCAGTAAGCTTAGAGTGTTAAATGGCTCCTAGTAGAACTCACGCAATTAAAATTAGCCAAAAGGGAACGTCTATTTAGCCGTTAAAACAATTTAGCGTATCAGTAGTTGGCGTTACGGTTGGCGAGTGTTTGGCAGCAAAGCCGAGTATTTACCGAATGCTAGAAAAGTCTTGACACGAGTGGCGCTTGTTTCTGATTTATTGTTATTTATTTGTGAATAATTTTCAAAATCTAACAAAGATATTGGTATATTTAAGTCCTATTCGTATAAAACAATAGTCATAGAAATCAGGAATAGTTGCAAATCGGTCGAATAATCGTTGTTCTCAGGAACTTCAAAAATTACAACATGGCGTATTTTTAGAAAAGATTTGGGTTTACATCTCTATAAGATTGTGTTGACTCACGTACTGAATAGGCTCTAGAGCAACCTTAACTTGATCCTAATTTTTTCAAAAAAATTATCTCCCCAGTTGAAGCTCATGTCTGGTTAAACGGCTTTGTAAACAAACAACATTGTCATATTTGGTGTAAAAATAATCCACACACAACAGATTGGTTGGAAGCTTTTGCATTCAGAAAAAGTAACTGTTTGGTGAGGTCTATTTTTTTTGGAAATGCTAATTGAGATGTTGTGCTAGTGAATGGTGAGCGTTATAGATTAATGATTATAGATTTTTTGTGGTCAAAATCGGATTAAATTATTTGGAGAGTCATGTTTTTTCAATAAGAAGGTGCCATAATACATTTTGTCAATGTCACCATGGAGTTATTGAGAGAAAAGTTTGGGGGGAATCTTTAATCTCCAGTGTTGAAACTGTTAATTAACTTTTAAAAAGTTATGATTTATTGATTGTGTGTTTATGCCAACAGACCTCGAACTAGACACGCTTTGAAGTTGAACATCGAACGCTGAAATAATGAAATTATACAAGATTTATTGTGAATTGTCAACGAAAATTGGGTTCGTCGAATTCGATTATGCAAACATAGTGGACATTTAAATAATGTGTTATTTAAATCATAATTATTATGAGTTGTACATAACTGTTCTTTAAAATAAATGCTTTTATCTCAAATATTTTGTATTTAATTTTAAAAATATATTGTCTTTATGGGGAAACCTTTTAATTTTAAATGCTCATTTTTCACGTTTTGATTAATTAATCACCCTTATTATTCATTTTAAATTTTTTTTTCCTTTTTTTTCTTTTAAGGAGGTTCGGGGGTCAGAGCCGGGTAATGAAGCGGGACGCGAGGGGTTCACATACTGAACATGTTAGATAATCAGCGCTGCCAACTTCAAATACAAAATATACTGATTTTTCTAATTGTAATTGTAAAACACTTACGTGGCAACAGCGCAAATAGTCCTAAGATTGGAAATTAATTTAGCGTGTGTTTACTTTTATTAGCAGCACCTGACACCTGCTAACATAACCTCAAACGTTTAAAATAGATAAACAACTAAGTCAAATTGAAATACCCACATCGCAAAGAAAGTTTTAAATTAACAAGTTAAGTATAATACACCAGCATTTATTTGCTTCGTCGGCATTTGACAGAGTCCGCCTGGAGGACGTCATAAAAATCCTAAAGGGAAAAGAAGCCCCTGCTAACATAGTAACAACGGTATATAACCTTAACACTACTAACAGAACGCAAATTTAAGCTGAAGAGAATATTACATCTAGCTTCCCCACTATAGCAGAAATAATAGAGGAAGATAGCCTTAGTCCATGTTTTTTCAACCTCATGATGGACAAAATCATAAAAGAAGTAACATCTCTGAATTCGGGATACGGAATGAATAACAGGGCTATCAGCATGGTCTACTACGCCGACGACACTGCAATATTCGCAGAAAGTAAGAATGACCTACAGAGACAGTTAGTTAAGTTCTACCAGATCAGTCAGCAATTAATATGGACATATCCATAGGTAAAATGAAAACCATGACCATCGCTAGGGAGCCAATGAGATGCAAGCTGGTAATAGATAATAAACCCTTAGAGCAGGTCATGCAACCTGGGCATAGTTATGTCCAGCGCTCACGACCCGGTAAAGGACGTGAGAAACCAAATTAACAAATTAGCCATAATATCAGGATGTCTACGGGAAACTGTATCGGCTAATCCTTACATGCAAAAGGAGAGTAAGATCAAAATATATAAGACATGCGTCAGGCCAATGATAACATATGGTATAGAAGAGAGAGAGGATACCAACAAGACCAAAAGGATGCTATGAGTCGCCGAAATGTAAAAAGAGATTACTTAAGAAACACTGATACTAGAGCAAAATGCGAAGTACAGGATGTGGTGGGATATGGAAGGCAGAAGAGAAGAGAATAACCACGTAAAGAGGATGACCGACGATAGACTACCACGCATTGTACTAGAGGGAAAACCAGCAGGGACTCGTCCATCCGAAAGACCACCAAAGAGATGGACAGACAGTTGGCAGTCCACATCTCAGTCCGGAATCAACAGATCATCTAGATCTCAAACAAGTAGAAGAAGAAGAAGAAGAAGAAGAAGAAGAAGAAAAGTTAAGCCAGTGATTTATTATCAATGACAGATGATGGTGCACACGATGCCTGTTACGAGGTAGAAATGCTACCAAATCTGTCATTACCTTATATTAAAGTAGAAGATATTATTAACCACAAAAAAACTATCCAGAATGTTTTATTAAGAATCAAAAGTATTAAGAATGTGAAATACTTACTAAGTTCTTATTCACCAATAAAAAATGTTTTAAGCTTGGGTATGCAAAAAATATTATGCGAATCTGGCATCAGTTATGATCTAATTGTAAATATGTAAGTCATATTTATTTAAAGTACGGAAAACTTTACACTTATATTAAATTTGTATATAACATTATATTATTATTACTTATAATACACTATATTTATTAACTTTTCACTTTCACTTATCATTATTTCTTAGTTAGTGCACAACACACAGGTTATGTGTATTTACATGGGTGACTTGAGACTTGAGTCGTCTGCACGAATGTGCCGTTTCTGTCGCTTCTTAAAAGCTAACGTTCTTATGTCGTAAATCAAATTTTTGCATCGTTAAAAATAAAATATTTTAAAACCTAGACAGTCGATAATACTTTTTAAGCATTATTAAATTTCCTACACACACGTATTTTTTTTTCATCAAATTTTGCTTTTTTTACAATGTTTTTTTTTATTTTAATATCAAGAAATCATTATTTTTCATAAGAACCCATGTTAAAGGAGCGAAATTTTTTTTTAATTTTTCTAATAACTCTTATCAGTAAAAAATTATAATTTAATAGCTATAATTACCAAGTTTAAAGACTTATTTTTTTTTTTAAACATGGCTGCATTTTTTCTTTGACCCCCGAATCTATCAAATTAATCTTTGTTTTTCTATATGTTTTAAATGAGAATCAAGTGCAAAAAATGGTAATTTTTTTATTAATAACTATCTCGCCATCTAAGTGATCAAATATTCTTGAATATTAAAATACATTGGTGAGCAACCTCAATATAATTTACTGTCCTTATTAGAGCCAGGAAAGAGAGTTACTTTACGGTTTTATTCTTAACTGTTTAAACGTAAATGAAAAAGCAGTAAAAGAAAGTTACTTTTGCAGCTTGGGTCGTAAAAGTGGCTACTTGTACTGTTATTTGACGGAAATTTTGAAATCAGAAATCCCGTCGAGAATTATTAAACACACAACCGCAATATATAGAGATATTTTAAAATTTTACTTGTAATCTTTTTACAATTTTAATTTTATTTTTTTTAAATGAATACACAAAATTTACTTGTAAAGTAATAAAAAAAAAATCACGCAAAAAACAATTTTATTTTGAAGAAAAAGGATAAAATTTGAAAAAAGTATAAAAGCTAAAATATACTCTTTGATATGAAAAATAAAAAACCAACATAATTGCGATTCAGTAATCGGTATTGTCTGGGCATCTTGAAGTACTTAAATCCATTGTTTCTTTGCCTTTCCATAAGAAGAACTCCTTCTATATGCTCAATAGGATTAAGATCTGGAAACTCTAGTGACTATGATAACAGATAATGGTTTAAAAAAGTTCGATATTTTCCTATTAGTTCCGGAGGTATGCGACAAAATCCGAAAATGGCAATTTTTTTCGTTTACTTATAGATCCATGGTTTGTGCCAAATTTTGTTGTAGCCCGTGATCTTCAAGTGGAATCGGTCAAAGCGAAAACAGAAAACTTATCCATAAGCTATAAAAATAGATTGAGGTATATTTTTTTTTACTGAAAATAGTCGCAAAAAGGGTAAACCTATCGTGTGGGCCACGGACGGCTCGCACTGCGACTGTTAGAAGGGGGAGAGATTATAGAAAGGATTGTGGACACACTTTTTAAAAAGTTGCAGGTCATAATTCTCTTGAAAAACTGATTTTGAAAGCTTGTTTCATTCTATCCTCTGGCTGTCTTCGTACGAAACTGCCCATCTCAACCTTTGCGCCTTTATGAGGTTAATCAGTTCTGGCTGATTGTATATTTGTTCTTGTTCTGCATTTGTTTTGATTAGGTTGCTCCACGTACCCTGGTTTTTGGTGGGTCCGAAAATTTTCCTCAGTACTTTTCTCTCGAATCTTCGAATAAGTTCCTCATTTCGCACCGTAAGAGTCCAGGTTTCGCAGCCGTACATTACCATGGGTCTTATCATGGACTGGTACGTCAGAGTCAAACTTATTAAATTATACGAAAAAAATATTTTATTGAAAATGCAAAGTCACGGAAAAAAATTCACAAAAAATTTAAAACAATTTGCGTTAGCAAACCGATTAAAAAATAAACAAAGTTCGTGTCACCTAACCCTACAACAAATGTAAACACTGCACTTATACTGAGGATGATGTCGATGGTCGTCAAATTATACACTTGAAAACATTAATTAGGTAAAGGTATGTTTTGTATTTATTGCGAATCTTTATTGCCATTGACCGACGACGCATATAAAACCAATAAATGAGTAAATATGCTATAGTCCAGGCAACGAAGCCAATTTTCATAAAATAAAAATAATAAATACGAAAGTTTTGAAATTTGTTGATAATGTTTATTATGGATTACTAATAAACGTGTTAAAAGTCCTTAACAATTGAAAGTGCGGAATCGCTGCCATCTTGGAAGAAAGGTGCATTTTTATGGCTTTTGTTTATTGGAAAAAGTATATTTACAAAAGTTGGAGAACATTAAAATGCCGACAAAAAAGTTTTTAATCATTTTTTCGTAAAAATAATATTTTTTCGTACAAAATAAAGTGCCTAAAGTTGTACAAAAAAAAAAGAATTACATGATATCGCTGAAAGTTTCAACAATCGTGATTCTTTGCCATCTACGGTGCACGTCCTGCCGAAAATTCTTTGAATGATCACAGATTTCATTATTTCACAAAATTTGTGACAAAAATTAAACCGGATATCGCCTCGCTACCACCAATGGAAGCATTCAGGCAGCATTCTTTTTGCGTGTGCCATAAAGTGCAAAAAAGGCTGGCCAATGAATTGCGCCCTGAATCATGAGGTTGGAAACGAGTCCAAGAGTGCTTCAGTCCAATTCGAACGCTGGACTCCACTGCACTCGAGACTTTATTGAATTTTGCAAATGCACAACTGACTGTGGAGGCTTATGCGGCTGCAAAAAAGCGGAAATCGCATACACAATCGTTTGCAACAATTGCCACAGAGACTGTTTCAATGGACCACGACGATAAATATAAGGAAGGAAACGAGGGCGATTATACTGATGACGAGAGGGTATCATAAACAACAAGCTCAAGACGATGATCCTGTACGGATAAGCTTGATGTCGGTTCATCGGTTCATCCTGATGTGGTTAAGGATAATCCAACTATCAGTCAAACCGTAAAGAAGCGTCGTATATAAAGATGTGAGTATAAAAATGAGTTAAATGAACAAAACTTTGTCGTAAAAAAAGTAGTAATAAATATGAATTTCTATGTTTGCAGAGTTTCTACATTCACGTTCATCGTCCATTTGTACAAAAAATATTATTTTTACGAAAAAATGAATAAAAACTTTAATGCTCTCCAACTTTTTTAAATATAATTTTTCCAATAAACACGATAATTAAGAAGTTATACAACAAAAACCATAAAAATGCACCTTCCTTCCAAGATGGCGGCGATTCCGCACCTTCAATTGTTCAGGACTTTTAACACGTTTAATAGTAAGCCGTAATAAAAATTATCACCAAATTTCAAAACTTTCGTATTTATTATTTTTATTTTCGCTTCGTTGCCTGAACTACTAGTATAGTGCAAGTTTAAGATAAAAATGAGAATGGTGCTGTAAAAGTTATTAAAGCCAAAAAAATATTAGAATATTTTTTCAATTATTTCGAAGCTAAAAAAAAATCATTTAAAAAATCGTCAATGTCGTCAAGTTTATTGATGTGTATTCTAAAATTTTTAATGTGTTATGTTATTTTATGTGATAAATGATGCTGTATTAATAAAAAATAACTTTGTATATTTTGTATTAAAAATATGTGTATAACATTAATATTTCCACATGCTGCATATAAGATATATTTAAATTTTGCCCGCGTTATAACCTCTTTGATACATGTGATTAACATAGTACTCATTCTTTTTTTTTAGTAATTTTTATTATTCAAAAAATTACTTGGCGCTTAATGGCATTTTGGTTTAGACATTTTTAAAGCATTTTAGTAAAATTAGTTAAGATATATTTTTTTTAATGTTAAAAAAGAGAATAGATACATCCGCGAACAGCACATGTCAGACCAATTCTTCTTTTGATTTCACGGGTCTGATTGTCTCTTTCTATGCAAATTTCATGCCCAAGGTATTTATAGTAAGTTACTTGTTCAATGTTCTTTCCACCTACAAAAAAACTTTTACAAGGTTGGTCATATACTTGGTCTTTTTTGTGTTTATTTTGAGTTCTATGGATTTTAAGGTATACTTTAGTCTCGATAACATTTCTCTAGCCTCATTGACTCTATCTGTAATTAATAGGATGTTATCAGCGAATCTTAAGTGGTGTAGTTACTCGCCATTGATGTTTATACCCATTTCACCAAAATTAATTCTTTTAAACATATATTCAAGGAGTGTCGTGAACAATTTTGGTGATATGACGTCTTCCTGACGCATTCTCGTGCGTCTGACATATGCTTTTGCTTTTCCATACACATTCTTTATTAAATCGGTATATCTATGATAAACTCTGCATTTCGTCAGAGCAATAAGCATTTCCTGCTGATTTATTGCATCGAAGGCTTTTTCATAGTCGACAAATATGAAGAATAGTGGATTGTTATATTTCACGCATTTTTCTGCAAGTGTTTTTACAACCTGCAAATGGAGTGTTTGGAGCTTATTCAATATTAATATAGACTACTCTTTTTAAAAGAAAGAATAGGTTACACACCAGGGTTATCTGGACTTATCTACAATATTTGTTAACTTTTGCCAAATTATACATTTGTCAAAATAGCTTCGTGCATAGACTCGCTTGAAAATGCATGTCTTTAAAACCATTTAACCCAGCCAATTTTTTTTAATCAACTTCTTAAGCTTCAACGGATCTTTAAATATGCAAGCAAATTTAGAGGTGATAGTCCAACACTTACTACGATTTTTTTAAATCGGCATATTTATTATAAATAACAATAAATCATTTTTTTTTAAATAGACATCATACATTTTATTGCTTACTTATATTGAATGGTTTAATAGTTTTTGATTAATATTTAGTTTGCGGGATCTTGTCACGTGCCTATTTTTTCCCTTCTACAGTTCATTATAATTGTGTCTCTGATGATTTTGTATTCCTTAGGTACTCGTAAGTAGGGTTGCATACCGTATTTTGTTGTAACTTAAATATATCATTCGTTGTAAATAGTGTTGCATACCTTGTAGTGATAGGATTCGATTGTTAATGGATGGGGCTGGCTATCCACACGGACGAGTGCGATTCTTGGTTTACGTCAATTCCGTGTCATTTCTTGATATCCGGCTTGGGAAGGAGTGTCAGTCGTTTTGTGGCAGTCTTGGGATTCGTGTGGTGGTGAGAGTTATTGGGACGGTGTGATATTAACACGTGTGCAGAACCTCTACGGGTTTTCTTTGGCTGTATTTGGGCCATCTTAATTGGATTTTGAAGAAAAACCACTTAATTTTTAACTTGACCATTCTATCTTACCTTCGTTGTTGATATTTTGGATTTTGGTGTCGAGTTAAAATATCCGCATGCGGGATTTATTTAAGGACAGCCATTGTTAATTAGCAGGTGCCGTTTCATAATCAAACCGGCCAGGAGTAGTGAATTCGTATACCCAAAGGTTATAAGTGATTTATTTTTAAATATATAACGCCGTGACTTATTTTGACACCACGATTAAGTTTTGTTTTAGTTTATTAATATAGTACATTGTGAATTCGTATACCCAAAGGTTATAAGTGATTTATTTTTAAATATATAACGCCGTGACTTATTTTTGACACCACGATTAAGTTTTGTTTTAGTTTATTAATATAGTACATTGTTGGAAACTATTTATTGCATTAGATAATATGCCAAAACTAAACTTGGATTAAAATAATCTTCTCAATAATTCTTTATGTCCAAGTAAAAATATATTTTCTTCATACTTATTTGTAAATATCCTACAATTTTGATATTTTAAAGGACAACCATTGTAAAAATATTTTTAAATAAACTCGATTGTTTTGGCAGTGAAAATCTTTATGTAAATGGTAAAAACATGAGTAAATTAGCAGCCTTATGTAAACGTTTGATTTAGTGTTATTAATGAGTTGATTTATATACGTTTTACTTTTTTTTTGGTAACTTGGTAAAGTCTGTTACTCTTACTTCTGTTTTGGTTATTTTATAAAGTTGTAAATTTTAAATTTTTGGTTTGTTTTAGCAAGAAAATTTACCATAGCTGTTAATTTTGACTATATTTGTTATAATGTTGCTATTGAGCTGTATACTTTGATTTATTGTGTGAGTCAAGTATCCAATATATTTTAGCTATAATTTTATTTATTTGGTTCACCATAATCTTAGTTGTTTATCGTGTGGCTCTGCTAGTGCCTATAAGACCTAGGGGTTTCCGGCTTGAACCATCTAAGTCGGTGGCGCGGCTCACTTTTATATTTTTTTTCTTCTACCCTCTACGGCTGAGCTCGGGCATAATTTGCCAGTAGAGAGACCGCTGGCAGAGTACTCTTTAGAGAACGAAAAAAGACGTGGCAATCTACTTTGTATATTTACTGAAATTTGATGCAAAATAAGAAGTGTTGATGAGAAAGGAATTAAGGTATGCCGTTGCCGGGAAATTTCATCCTGTAAATATTTTTTAATTAATATAATAGCTCTGCGTAAGTTAGTCAGATAAGACTTCCGAAACAATTCAAATATTTTTTTTGTATGTGATAGATACCTTTAATTTATTTCCATTGTTATTTTCTTATTATTTTTATTGCCTTAAAAGTTTTCTGGTAATGTAAGGGAATATGATGAAAATAATGTTATTCGACACCGGTACAATTTCAGAGAGCTTTTAGGAAATTATTCTTTCATATATTTCTTCAATACAAAAATATAAATTGTAAAGATAACTTAGATCAATTGCCATTAAAAAAATACAAAATTCATGTACGAAGATAGTTCACGAATTTTTGTCCCTAACATATATAGCAGCAAGCACAGGAGAAGAATGAAACTAATTTATTTTTCAACGTAGTCACTTACAACGTTTATACACTTGGTATATCGGTAATGGAGTGTTTTAAACACTTTTGAAAAAAATACAGAAATTTAAGTCTTCAGCCATTCATCTATGGTAGTCGCTGGGGGCCAAATCGAAAGAATAAGGGGGTTGTTTAAAAATTTTATATCGCGCCTTGTAAATGACAGCAATTGCATTACAACTTACAACAGCTGATGGGACAACACGATAATTTTTAGGGGAAGGGGAACCCCTAAGCCGCCATTACATGATATGTTTTTTGGATACTGGATCAAAGTGATGAAATCATGTTTCGTCGACCGTAAGAAATTTTTCGCTTAAATTCATCGGAATTTCTGTTAATGATCTCTAAATTTGTCTCCGCTGCAATTTGGCGAACACGCTTCTTGTCTGCCGTCAGCATTCATGGAACCCAACGTGCAGAGAGTTTTTTTAGACCCAACGCTTTCAACAGAAAACCAATATGTATTTGCTATAGCCTTGACTGTAATTATTCTGTTATTTAATACCATGTTATGGACTAAATTCATTTTTTCTTTGGTCACCACAGTTTTTGGGGCTCCTGCACCTAATGCATGTTGAAGTGAACGGTGACATCCACATAAAAACCCCTAATATTGGTTGCACATCCTTTAACTCGGATGAAATCTGCATAAAATTATATACATATTCATTTAAAAAATGGGTCAATATAATATATAAATTTAAAAATATTAGTGGTCTGGGTGCAACCCGAGAGGTCCTAACCTAACACGACTAACTTTCCAGTGGAAAGAATGAAAAAATACTATGTTTTGTTGTTATAAATATTATTATTAAAATTATTATAAAAAACGATTTAAAATTGTTTATAACAAATTATAATTGTCATTAACAATATTCTGTTTATGTCAGCCGTATTCTTTTGAACTTTTTCCTATCATTTCATAAGCAGGAGCTTTTTTAAATTGTTTGACAATTAAAATTTTTTTTAATTATTTTGATCAATATTCATTTGTTAGTAACAATATTTAATTATTATAAACAATGCTTTATTATTACTAACAATAATTTTTCACTGTTATAGCATCTTTAATGCTATTCTCTCAATACTGACACAATATTAAAATTCTCCGATTCCTATTTTTGTTTTCTAAAACTATCTCTATTTATGAAATATTGTCATCATATTTTTCATACAAATATTCCTAACATGCAATAATCATATTATTTAAAAGATCTTAATATTCTGTATTAAAAATAGTATAATTTATAAATTGCAAAATTCAGGTAGTTTACCATTTTTTCTTAGTTGCGTAATTATGCGTCGAATGCAATTGGTGCCACGTCGATATTATTTTTTTTTCTCAAAATAATCGAGACGAAAAATAATTTCCGAACGTACATACGTACAGTGCAACAGAAGTAGCTTGGCGGGCGAGAGATCACAAAATCTGCGCACAACAAAAACATTCGAATAACGATTCGATCGGCGACGACGTAATTTTCAGTAATCGTAAGTCTCAAGTACAATCGGAGGAAGAAGTTTACGAATGTGAAGTATATTCAGCCAAATATTTGTTATTTTAGAGGCTAGTCAAGCTACTTTTGTTGCACTGTACACACACACACACACACACACACACACACACACACACACACACACACACACACACACACACACACACACACACACACACAGACGTTCACTTAAGAACTATTGTATTCGACTCTGGGAACCTTGAAATGTAGAGATATGTCAAAATTCGGCATTCGCAAAACCGGATCCATTTCTGTAACTTCCCACCGGGAAGTTAATAAAGACTTTCTGGGACTACATTATTTTAAACACTTTTAAGAGTCCTTTAAAAAGCGATTTTTAAAAATTAAAATTTGAATGCAACTCTAGAATAAGAAAAAAATCCCTCTAACTTAATGACACGTGCCAGAACTAAAAGATTGGATATTGAGCCAATGGGTAATAAAACAATTTTAACCAACAACCACTTTAATTGGTCACTTGTCCATGTGGACTATTATGCTAATCAGAATAAATCGACGTTGCCAGTTCAACAATTATTTCTGCATTATCAATAAAAATTACACAATAGATGCTAATTTTCGCCACCAAAGACGCTAGTGTCTAGTTATCAAGGTCACGCAGGTTCTCTATTGTAAATCGGTTTATTTCAAAATTCACACTTTGGATGCCTAAAACTCGGAAACGAGGGCCTGTATAGAAAAAGTTTATATGATTATTTTGACTTGACCCATACACTCCCGACTTTTTACCATTAGTCCCATTAGTCCCGGGACACCCTGTATAGATATATTAATAATACGGACATATAATTATGAAAAAAAAAACTGACTTTAACTATATACAAATACGATAACCGAAAACATCGAAACGTAGACTAAAGTTTTTTAATAAGCACAAAATCGGACCTGATGGCAACCTGATCGCGTCCACAGATATTAATATTTAAACTTTCGGATTCTGTTCGGTTTAAAATCTGACCAGCGAACCTGGTAGTGCAAAAGAAGGCTTACACGCAGAAAATATAAAAGCCGTGTATTGTATGTTTTGTTTATCTCAAGAAAAAAGCATGAAGAAAGAAGTTACGAGGTCGGTTGTAAACAGCCATAAGTGTAGTGGTATTTTTATTCGTTTAAATAAAATTTAAGCTAAAAACTAAAATATGCCATTGCGGATGCGAGTATTTACCTGCTCCTGCTGTGTAATGTATAAGAGCGTTCCCTTCCGAATCTTGAGTATCGACTGCAAAATCGTAAATGTCAATGTTATCCAAAGCAACGTTTAGCACTGAAAAACAACCGTTTTTGGCTACTTGCAACAGATCTAAATCCATAAACGAAAACTCCTGATCCATGACAAAACTACTTTTTTATTAATAATCACAATTACCATTATCGCACACAAACAACAATCTGCCACAATAAACGTATTTCGACGTCGCTAGATTATCGCCTGATAAAGTTTATTTCGAAGGTAAGTGACTACTTGTTTTCTTTATCAACAGATACACTGATAAAATTTTTACAAAATACAACTAAAAATTTACTACAATCCTATTTTAATACCGTGCGAATGGTACCAGAGAAGCGCTATTTTGCATAAACACGCTACTTTAAAAATGTTGCGAGGTAAGAAAGCCGATATACCTATGTTTTATCGATTACGAAAAGGCTTTTGATCGCGTACTGCATAACAAACTCTGCAGAATATACCCCTCGATAAAAATGATTACGTTTGTTATTTTCTCTCTACTGGAATCAATCTGCCACGGTAACACTAGATGGAGAGGAGACCACTCAGATAACTATAAAAAGAGGCGTGAGACAGGGTCGTATTCTGTCATCTTCACTTTTCAACCTCTACACGGAGAATATATAAAGGGGCAACACAATCTGGCGAAGGAATGTATATTGGAGGCGAAACCATTAGTTACATTCGATACGCAGATAATACTGTGCTTTTAGCTGAATCATTGAAAGAATTACGATGTATGTTAGACAAGATAAACAAAGAAAGTAATATATGGGGACTGAAAATCAATGTGAAAAAAACTAAATTTATGGTTGTTAGCAAAATGAATGTTGGCCCGGAAAGAATAACACTTGATGGCAAAAATATAAAAAGAGTTCAGCATTTTAAATATCTTGGTAGCTGGATCAATCAGTCGATGAATCCAGACGAAGAAATCAAGGCTAGAATAGAAATAGCTAGAAGAGCATTTCTGAATCCCAAGCCGCTACTTTGTGCCAAGCAACTTAACATTCATCTGCGGGAAAGGTTTACCAAGTGTTATATATGGTCTATTCTGTTGTACTCTTGCGAAACATGGACGCTTCACCAAAAAATTAAAGACCGCATCGGTGCATTCGAGATGTGGCTGTACAGAAGGATGCTCAAAATTCCGTGGAAAAGCCGAACTACCAACGAGAATGTACTCATCAAAATAGGGCACGATAGAGAGCTTTTAACTATCATCAAGCGCCGCAAACTGGAATACTTGGGACATGTGATGCGTGGAACACGTTATAGTCTGCTTCGGCTTACTCTGAATGGCAAGATCGAGGGGAAAAAATGCAAAAAGCTATCCTGGCTTCGAAATCTCCAACAATGGACAGATTTAACTGCCGAGGAACTTCTCCACGCAGCTCAAGATAGAGATAGATACAGAAAGGTAGTCAATATGGGAGTCGTCAACGCTTGAGAAAGCAAGACACTGTAAGAAAAAGGATGAAATGGGACACTTTTTATTGCAAATCATGTAAAAAATAGTATACAAATTTTTTTTATTACATTTTTTTTATATTACTATGAAACTCAAACATACTTCTTTGGTATTAAGTTAAAAAAATTGCTCGAAGAGTATATAAAAGAGAAAAAAAAATTCAACTATAGTGTTAAATGAATAGCTTTATAAATATCCAAAAAGAGTCAAAAAAGGCACGTAGAAAGGATGGATGAAAGAAGATTGACGAAACAAATTTATAAGGCGAGTGTGAATGGACAAGTCGGTAGAGGTCGACCTCGGAGAACATATCTCGATCAGATCAACATTGTTTTGAAGAAAACCAGGTCAAGAGTACCAACAACCGACGAGCATGTATGAGAGCACTGATGAAAGTAGAGAAAGCAAAAGATGTGTGTAAGAACCGTATCAAGTCCCGCTGAGTCGGGTTGAATGTGACCCCGTTACGGGTAGTATGGGACTAATTAAATTGGTTACCTGTTAAGTCAATATTGAATTTTGGAAGTGATTCTGCCCGTTCTGTAGCACCAACAGTTTGTGGTTTGGGTAATTTGAAAAAAATGTCGCGTTCCTTAACCATCGGCCAAAAAAATCTGTAAGACTCAGGTTTCTTTCGTTAACTAGAAACACTGAATTCTGAATAATTTATTTTTTCTTGTATTCTACCGACGTTATGAATTATTTTCTTTTTTGTGGAAAATGTTACTAATACAAAATCACTGATTTCTAAAGTAGTCTGATGTACTTTGATTTCTTCTGATTCGCTTGTGTCCACGTCGCTGTCGTTACACATTTCATCACTTAATGATGAGAGTTTACTATCACTTTCATATTTTGAAACACGTCCCGTATCACCCTTAACGCCATGTCCCAATCCTCCCTCTGTGTATTAAAGTATATTATATTCGAATCATTAAAAAATAATATGTGACAGTATAGCCAAAATGCAGGATAATGTCGTTAAGACATCTAACTTTATATTAAACAGCCCTTGGTTGGTTTCTCTAGAAATTTTTATGAAATAATTAAACAATGGTGGATACGTGACTACTTACTTTGAACACGTGAAAACAAAAATACCGATCAGGATAACGATAACGATGTCTGCACTCTATTCGCTTAGAGAGTCAACTGTCGGAAGTTAAGAATGGATCATAATTTCATGGCCACAAGTACCTTACGCGGGAAGTTCAAATCACCAATGGGTGTGTCCCAGGCCACCCACCGTCCCAATCCTCATGAATTACCCCTAATTAACTCAACCATTTATTGTTATCGCAAAAAATACTCTAGTAGAATTTTTTTATCTATAGGAACCAGTTAAGTAAGTGTAGTCAAAACAATAGCTGGCCATCGAACACTACGGATTTAGTTTCTCGAGATTATTTTTGCGAAATGCGTCAAAAAACTGTAAACATTTTATAAATATTGTAATAGGGAATATGCATGTATTTTTTTAAATTTTTACTCGATAGTTTACATCGCTTTATAATGTCAACGCCAAAAAAATAATTTAAAGTACATAAAAAAAGTTAAAAATAGCCAACTAATACGGGCAATTTAAACGCCCTTCATTTTTGCGCGATTGGTGTTACGTTATAGTATATGACAACAAACAAACAAGTGGAAAGGTTGGGTTAAAGATTATTGAAGTATTGTGATTTGCTGAAAAGGTATGCAAGATAATATAAACATTATAAATAATACGTAATAACCTTAAAGCTTTCAACAGACGTAAAATCTGGATTTGATGTTAAAAATGTAGTCATCATAAACACATTCATTTTTGGCACTGATTTCTCCTTCACAAAAACCGCCTTTAGTCATTTTCCAAAGTTTTTTGAGTTACTTCTTACAAAATAATTATAATTTTACTTCTAAATATGTAATAAGATAGTAATAAAACTGACTGAATCACAAACACATCCAAGCAAATAACAAATCTCTTCTTAGACTAACGTCAAGAACGACGTGTAGTGATCACAAGTTAATTTCAGGTGTTATTTCTCAGAACTCTACTGTCGATCTTTCCATATTTTATGTAATTGGCTCATTGATCTTCGGCCAAGTTGAATTCGACGGAGGATCTCCATTTTGAAGCTGCCGGAGGAGTGGATAAGGGCACCCAGATAAATAAATTGATCTACCACTTCACAGTTGACAATGTGATGTGGTCTGTTCGCTGTCTTATCCGATCTATCAACTACAAATACTTTATATTTGGTATAGTTGATTTTAAGACCATACTCTTTTGATGTTCTTTTGAGTCATTGTATCAATTACGTAAGTTCTTCTGCTGGGTTAGCGATCAGAAGAGTGTCGTAAGCATATCTAAGATTTGAAATTTTTTTCCCATTTATGGCAAAGCCTTCTTTTCACTCATCAGGTTTCTTTCTCATCAAACATTCCGTATATATATTAAACAAGAGAGGTGATAAAATAAACCCTTGTCTAACTCCCTTTTTAATATCTGCTGTTCTTGAAACACGATTGTCAATTTTGAGGACCGCTCTACTTTGTTCATATAACTTTTTTATGAGATTTACCAGATGAGTAGGTACTCCCACAACGCATAAGATCTCCCACAACTTTGACCATTATATATTTTTCGTACCTCGCCCTTTGACAAATCCTGTCTGTTCAGGTGCTATTTTGTGATCGAGGAAGTGGACCAACCGAGATTGAAGAACATACAGCATTATTTTGCTCGCATGTGAGATCAGGAAAACAGGACGATAATTTTTACAGTCTATCATTGATCCCTTCTTATAAATGGGTATTATAGATGATACAGACCATTCGTCTGGCCATACTCCGCTGTTCCAAATTTGCTGGCATAACGTATGTAGGAATTTAATGTTCTTCTCCTCAAGGGCCTTCCAGACTATCTCGTGGGCACTGGTCGCTTGGTGTTCATCACAATCCAGTAGTGCCGGGCGTGGTCGCTCCTTTACTGCGACCTTTAGTAGGTCTAGTGTGGCTAGTTAACCTTCATGCTAATCTCTATGCACCTCAATTTTGTTTTTAAATGTCCCTTTTTTCCTGTTTCATTTTTTATAATACTACCCAGAATTCTTGCTCTTCGTTCCACAGTTTCTGCCCACACAACATTAAGTATTTCAGGTAAATATCTAACCTTACTACTTAGACTTACTCGTACTCGATGTTATTGACATTTGTTAATACAGACTTTTACGCCACATTCGCTTTACCCAATGACGTCGCTTTTTAAATGTTTAAATTTTTTACAGTATTTTTAAAATCAATTTTTTGATCAAAAAGAAATTATAATTAAAAATATTGATGGTGGCATAATTCTTAAGTAATAAAGTTTATTTAATATATTTTATCCTTATTTGAATAACATATTTCCTATCGATGTTTTGCAAAATGGTGGTCGTCTATTTTTTAATCAAATAAAAACGAATATCTGCGTGTGTGGAATTTATGTTTGTTTATGGATGAAACGAAGGTGGCAATTATTTCGGAGAATATCCAGTCGCAGATGTTTTGGAAAATGACTGCCAAACACACCCTCTTCATTTTTCATCGTAATAATTGTTATTATGGTGAGACCTTTTTCTTGTTCCGTCAGAAGTAACTTATTTTATGAACTACATTCCGAAATAGATTTTTATTATAAGATAAAGTTGCGTCTTTTTTAGAATAGTTGATGAAATAAAATTTCCAAAGTAAAAATATTGGCCAAAGTTTTCTAGAATAAAACCTATGCCTTTTTTGGATATTGACTGCATAACTTTTTGATCAGCCAGAACGCGTAAATAAATTCGCGACTGGCTGAGTGTGCATAGAGAAGTGCTGGTCTCTACACTTATGTATGGTAGTGAATGAAGTACAGCTGGTGTGACTCTGATGGGTAAAGTGAGGAAAAGTGAGATAAGGGGACGCTGTTGTGTAAAAGAAGATGTGGTAACAAAGATAGATAAAGGAATGCTTAGATGGTTTAGATACGTATACAGAATGGATTAAAGAATATTGACTAGGCAAACGTATCAGATTTAAACATACCCGCAAACTACCAAGGCATTAACCTTTAAAATATAACCTTAAAGCTACTAACAAAGATTATAACAAATAAAATAAATGAACTTACCACATTGGGCGATGAACAACAAGGATTCAAATCAGAAAGATCTTATACAGATGCGGTATTTGTTCTGCGAGAAATAACTAAAAAATAACTAACAAATAACAAACCAGTCTTCATGTGTTTTTTAGACCTCGAAAAGGCGTTTGACCGAATACAACTGGAGGACGTGGTACATCTTCTACACAACAGGTAAATCCTATATAACATTATAAGAGCCATCGAAAAAATTTACCAGAAAAACAAAATACAAGACAAAATTAATGGCACAACTACCGAAGAAATTCCTGTAAATAGTGGTATTCAACAAGAAGATTCCCTTAGCCCATTATTGTTTAACATCGTTATGGACAAAATAATAAAAAGCACTCGTAACCTGAAAGGGTATAAAATGGGGAACAAAGACATCAAAATCCTATGCTGATGATGCTGTTCTAATTACAGAAAATGAAGATGACATACAGAGATTACTATTCAAATTTAGCACAACGGCAAAAAGTCTAAAAATAAAGATATCTGCAGCAAAAACGAAATGTATGACCACCTCAAAAAGAGCTATCAGATGCAAACTGGTTGAGGATGATAAAATTATATAACAGGAGATGAAATTTAAATACCTAGGCATAAAAATATCAGGATACGGTGACATCGAGGCGAAGGTAAAAAACCAAGCGGCAAAAACTGCACGAACTTACCTGAACGATACAATCCTCCGAAACAAATATATCGGAATTTAGACTAACTCTCGAATCTGCAAGACAGTCATCCGACCTATGTTAACAAACACAGCGGAAACTAGACCAGATCCATCGAACTTAAAGAGAATATTAGAAACCACCGAAATAAAATTAGTGCGCAGAATCGCTGAAAAAACACTTTTTGACAGGGAAAAAAGCAAAAACATTAAAAGAACATGTAAAATAAATAACGTAAATGAATGAATACTGGGAAGAAAGAGAGAGTGGAAACAAACACATAGATCGGATGAATGACGACAGAATGGTCAAAATAACTAGAGACAAGGAAGCCGAAGCATTGTAAGACCCCGCAAGAGATGGAGCGACAACCTTACTAATAATTGAACGGCAAAGAATATCCCGAGTTGTTCGTTACAACCAATTAAAGTGCGGTCCTAAACCTGCAGTAGGCTAAATTCTTTGATGTGCCCGAATTCGTGAAATGTCTGACTTGAACTATACCTTTATTTCTTACAATAATATCGACAGCTCAAAACGCGAAGGAATTTGCGCAATTTGCTGAAACTCGGCTATTCTCTTAAAAGTAGTCTTACCTAGCGTTGTCAAAGATAGCTTAAACAACGTGTTAGGAAAAAAGTTATTTGTAAAGTGTGCAATTTTAAATAATTGCGAATTATAGTATAGTAATTCAGCACCAGAAAAATGCTGTGCATTAATTGCTTATTATATTTCTTCGCACCTTACCACATCAAGATTTAGATATGTCTGTATTACTTTTTGTTGTTTGTTTTCTACATTTCTTATGAAGTTGAAAGTCTTTTTTCTTATTATTACATAAGATATCATTTATTGACGATAACAAATGTAACAAACAAATTTGGAGCTATAGCCCTGATTCGACATATATACCAAAATTACATACATACATACATAAAGTCACGCCTTTTTCCCATAGGGGTAGGCAAAGACCACTTCCTTCCACTTGCTACGGTTCGTACACACATCTTTTGCTTCCTCTACTTTCATCAGTGCTCTCATACATGCTCTTCGGTTGTTTGTACTCTTGACCTGGCCTTTCTTCAAAACAATGTTGATCTGATCGAGATATGTTCTCCGAGGTCGACCTCTACCGATTTGCCCATTCACACTCGCCTTATAAAATTTTTTCGTCAATCTTCCTTCATTCATCCTTTCTACGTGTCCAAACCATCTAAGCATTCCTTTATCTATCTTTGTGACCACATCTTCTTTTACACCACAGCGTTTTCTTATCTCACTATTCTTAACTTAATCCAACCGAGTCACTCCGGCTATACTTCTCAGACTACTCATTTCCGCAGCATTAATCCTATTTTCATGCGTCTTCTGCCAAACCCAACATTCACTACCATACATAAGTGTAGGAACCAACACACCTCTATGCACCACCAGACGTGCCTTTTTTGACACTTTTTGGCTATTCATAAAGCTATGCAGTGCCCCATTCATTTGTTTTCCTGCCAACACCCTTCGCTCAATGTCACTGTCATACTTTCCATCTCTAGTAAATTTTGAACCCAAGTACACAAATTCATTAACTTGTTCCACTCTTTCTCCCTCAATCGAAACCCCACAGTTTGTCATGCTTTCTTCTCTTTCAAAAACCATTACTTTCGTTTTGCTCACATTTATTTTCATCCCTTTGATTTTCAGGGAATCATGCATAACATTAACCATCGCCTGCAACTCCTCTTCAGATAACGCTAATATGACTTGATCATCGGCGTAAAGAAGGCATTTGACGATCAAATCATTCATTTTTAATCCATACGCACTCTCTTTCAGATCTTTTAAACAATTGTCTATGTATAAGTTAAACAGCCATGGCGAAGCCACACATCCCTGTCTCACACCTTTTTCGATGTTGAACCAGTCCGTGCAAGCTCCGTTTATCCTGACACAAGCAGTGGAATCCTCGTAAAGTGATTTCAGTGCTCGTATTAAACTACCACTCACCCCATACATAGACAATGTAGACCACAATTCACTCCTCACCACTTTGTCATAGGCCTTTTCCAAGTCTATAAAAGCGCAATAGACCTTCTGACTTTTAGCCAAAAATTTTTCGACTATACCTCGTAAGGAAAAGACCTGATCCTTTTCTAAATCCTGCTTGCACATCCTATATCATCTTCTCAGTTTTATTAGTTACTCTTTTGATCAATATCTTTGCATACAGTTTGCCGACTATGCTGAGTAAACTAATACCTCGGTAGTTCTTACAGTCCTGCTGCGAACCTTTTTCCTTGTAAAGTGGCACGATAACGGCCTTGCACCAGTCGTCCGGTACACTACCACTTCTCCAACAAAGGTTAAAAAGGCGGTCCAGTAGACTAGCTACCAC
The DNA here is from genome assembly GCA_950111635.1 of Agelastica alni. Classification (NCBI taxonomy): domain Eukaryota; kingdom Metazoa; phylum Arthropoda; class Insecta; order Coleoptera; family Chrysomelidae; genus Agelastica; species Agelastica alni. Next base: position 28,159,802 of record OX467709.1, on the reverse strand, counting down.
GTTTTGTCCAGCCTTCAGCATTTCAACTGTTATCCTGTCTTACCCACCAGCTTTACCCAATTTCATACTGTTCAACGCTTCCACAATTTCTGTCGTAGTAATTTCACTTTAATTGCAACTTTCACTCATGTCTTCGAATTCCATTACATATTATGGTTGTTATAATTAAAATATAAATATTATATAAAACTATATTTTTATTTAATTCTGCTTGAAGATGGTGTTACCAAGCGGTTTTAAGAGCCCAAAATTCGGCCCTGTAACGCCCACTTTAACCCTTTCATCTATCTTGGATCCATTAGTGTACCACTCTAAAGCATCCCTTTCTAGTTGAGGTCCGTTCTCCGTACAAATTTGCTGGTTGAAAGAATCCTTTAATTTATCTACTTAAAGTGACCACCTATGAACCGGTTTCGGGGTATCACCCCTCATCAGCATAGGGTAGGTCTTGCAAACTTGCGTTTGCACTTTGAAGAGACAAATCAACAATCCTTAGTTTTACTAGGTACACATGAAAAACCGAACACAGAGCGTTAGTCAAGACATATATAATCCTTTTAACAAGCACCAAACGGATACCTTTCAGATATAATTTAATGTTCGTCGAGGCATATTGTCAGGAACGTATTTGTTTTCTGATATATAGTCGATCCACGTATACCTATATGTATATTGTTTTGGTATCATGCTGTGAAAATACCTTCTTCTTCTTTTTTAGGTGCCCTGTCCTCCTCGGACGTTGGCAATCATCAGCGCTATCTGAACCTTGCTTACAGCTCGGCGAAACAATGTGGTAGCGCTCACTGAATACCATTGTCTTAAGTTTCTTAGCCAGGATATCCTTCTTCTACCCGGGCCTCTTTGTCCTTCGATCTTCTCTTTTATAATAAGCTTTAAAAGTCGATACTTGTCATTCTTATTTAGTTGACACTCAAGATATTTAAAAGTTTCTACTCGCTCGATTAGATGACTGTTAATTGCTAGGTGTCCGTCCAAGTTGTTTGTTTTGCTAACCGCTAGCCACTTTGTATTTCTCATGTTCGGGCTAGGTCCAGACTCTGAGATTGCAGCCGTCACGCGGCTAACCAGTTCCTGCAGTTTTTCCAGGGAGTCGGCAACAAGAACCGTGTTATCCGCATACCTCAGATTGTTGATATTAATCCCATTGATGTGTTATGCACAACTTAAAAATACATTTTACGTACGAGTCGCGTACGTGTTGTTCTACGACTACGTTGCAACCCTCTTTTTTGAAATAAAAATAAAAGGAGCAATGCAGACGGCAGCTCTTCGTCGGTAGGCACTATGGGTTCGTATAAAAACAGAATTATGTCATTGAACAGTAACTGAATGGTCATAAAAATTAGGAGGGGCGCCACTGCAACTTTTAAAATGTCAATGTCAAAGAGTACTTACTTGGAAAGTTAAGCAACCAATTAATGACTATTTAGATGTTATACCCAAAACTGTAAGAGACTTTACCATACGATGTTGTTAAGTTGATGAGTGTTAATCAATAAATAAATAAAACATAAATAACACACAAACATTTAATAGGACATAATCTTTATTGGTTCAAAGTAATACTTCCCAAAAATAATATTAATATTCTAAAAATATTCAATAATAAATACTTCCTGTATACAGGGTTGGACTTGTGGAAATTTTGGAAATTAAATTTCCCAGCGCATAGTACTATGTGATGGTTTACATAAAGTAGTTAAAAGATATAAATATATATATATATATATATATATATATATATATATATATATATATATATATATAGTTTAACCTGGGAGTATTATTATTAAAATTAGTATTTAAAAATAATAAATAAATGTAATGGTAGGATCTTGTCCAATATAAAATTGTGAAACCTGTTTCTCTTGTTACACCACCGTGAAGATTCGGTACTTAATCCTAGACCAACCAGGAGTGGAGTGATGAGTAAAGGGGAGTCTGCGAAAACTTCGTGATCTCTGACTTCAATCAGTAGTTTATCAGGCTGAAACAGGAAGTGTACATTTTGGAAAATGAATCAAACTGAAGTCATATACCAGGAATATTCAAAAACGGGGACTTGGAGCTTAACCAAAGCTTGGGAGATAACCAACCAGAAAATGAACGTGACAGTCTCTAAGGTAATTCCTCCGAGTACAACGACAACCCTTCTGTGAAGGGTTTTATCTTGTAAAGAAAAGATGTTAGTGTGGTACAAAATTTCAAATACCAATATGTCCAATATAGGCCTTTATTAAAAGTCAGGATGTTGGAGTGGCTGGTGAGATGAGTAAAACGAAATTTCCATCAAGGATCGCTTAACAAATATAGGATTCGTCAGCCGAACAAAACCAGGAACATCTGTATGGCTAGACACCCGTAGCTTCCCGAATTCTACTGCTCAACTAACCATTCGAAAACGAAAAACCTTTTGCCTCTTTCTTTCCGATAGATCGGTTCCCAACATTTCGGTACTACAGTACCATGCATAACGTACCAATCAGAACAGCTTAAATTAGTGGTATATTTGTTTGTCGCTGGTTAGGTACTCCAAAAGCTAATTTGGCTACACTGATAAATCAGCAAACTAAATAGTTGACAGCTGGCAGTTGAAATATCATCGAACAGCTGACAATGATTTTAAACGAAAATATAAGAACAACAAAACATTTGGTTTATGATAACCACAGTAAACCCAACAATCAAAATAACGACAATAATTTGATGACACTCTTTATAAACCTACTTAATAACCAGAACACAGACGTACCTATAAAGTACCCACAAAAACTCAGATAAAAACAACATCGGATACCAAAGTGAGTTGAATATTATTTTATTGAAATAATTAATATTTGCCTCCAGTTTTTTCATATCGAAACTCGTGAAAGGTAAAACAATTTACACTTTTTACAGTGAACAGAAATACCAGCTTTAATACATGGGACTATTCTGCAGTTTCAGTAAGATCAAGTCGAAAATTTCCTAATATTTCCTAATATGTTTGTAGTCAACTTGTAAAATGTGAATTAATAAAATAAAATGGATTTTGAATTTATATTATTTGTATTATTATATTAGTATGCAATGTTGATAAGTTTCTAGTTGAACCTAGACAACCAACTATACACCTTTATGGATCATTGAAAGTGGTTATCACAGGGTGAAGTCTATATTTTTTCTCTCCCTCTCTCTCTGTAGCTTACAACCCAGGGTGGGTCTTCGCTGACATTACAATTTGCCTCCACTTGCTGCGGTCCATCATAAGTTCTTCTGGTCGTAGGACATTAAGGGTCCGTAAGTCCGCTGCAATTTTATCTTTCCACCGCATCCTTGGCCTTTCCAGAGGCCGCTTTCCTACCGAGTTCTCTTCCCACACCAGTTTTACGACACGTTGGTCTTGTCTCTTCACATGTCTGGCCCATCTCAATCTCTCTGCCTTTATTATTTTTACTATATCTGGTTGGTTATATAGTTCTTGCTCTTCCCTGTTAGTTCTAATTCTTTATTGTTGTGTGGCGTTGTCCTTGATTGGTCCATATATCCTTTTAAGAATTCTTTGTTCTGCGATTTTTAATCGGTTCTCATTTTGTTTTGTCATCGTCCATGTTTCACATGCATATGTCATTATAGTTCTTATAATTGCATGATAAATTGTTACTTTCGTACAGCGTACATTTCGTACATTTTTCGATTTCATTATTTTTTGTAGTGCAAAACAACAGCGATTGGCTCCCTGAATTATGTTGTTAATCTCTTGTGTTATATTGTTATCTGAGGTGATTGTAGCTCCCAAATATTTAAACTCATGGACCCTTTTAAAATTATAGTGGTCCATTGTCACATTTTGTCCTATCCTGCCTCTTCGTTCTGTTCTTGTTGTAGTCATGTATTTTGTTTTATCTTCGTTTATTTGAAGGCCAACCTTATTTGCAGCATTTTCCAGTTTAATGAACTCTTCCTTAACGTTGATAGTTGTATTTCCTACTATATCTAAATCGTCAGCGAAAGCTACTACAATGCGCGGACCCTGATTTTCAAATAGAAGCGTTTCTATGTTTGCCCTTCGTACGATGCCTTCCGAGGCGATGTTAAAGAGGAGTGGGGTTAACGCATCTCCTTGTTTAAGACCACCGTTGATTGGAAGGAAGGTTGACAATTTTCCTTCAAGTCTTAATGCACTTGTAGATCCCTCTACACAAGCTTTTGTGAGACTGATCAACTTTTTCGGTACGCCCAGTTCTGCCATAGTATACCACAAGTCTATATTGCTCTACTAAAAATGAACATGATAAACTTACGAAAATTTACATGCTACAACGTTACGAAATGCATAAAATCTTTTATAACAACTGTGTAATTTTGTTGCAGACCGTGTGACAGAAACGTAAAAGATGTAGAGTTAATTTGTACACGCTTAAGACGCGTCGAACAACTGTGCAGACTTCCGAATTCTTTGCTACAACAATTGGCCCTATGCGGATACTACGAAGATCTCGAAAAGGACATCACACGTGAGTTATACTTTATCGTAAACGTTTTTAATGGTGCAAAAAAAGTAATAATTTAGGTAATTTATTATCGTCTTTGCCGTTTTATTTCTATCCTTAAAAATTAATTGTGTACTTTTTCTTATCGTCCAGTTTGCGATATTAAATTTTTATTGAGTATTTGTCAATGTACTTAAACGTAAATGTCTCTCCTTAATTGATATCGATAAAAAAAAGCTATAATTGATTTTATAATGCAAGATATATCTCCAATGCTCAAATTGATTACCTTTTACCATTGATTAATGTCATAAACATTTTATACTCCGTTTATATTAGTTTTAATAATCATTATACTCACATGAAGCTACCACCTATAATTAATGTGAACCTCGTAAATTTGGAATGGAATTGCATGGAGGCATTAAATTTTCAATTTATGTTTCTACCAGGTAATAGACAAAATTGATGTTGGAAATCGGTACTTCCAACTATACAATTCCTCTTTGAGAAAATTCTTGATTTTAAAACTACTCAGTTCGGCCCTGGCGCCGACAAAAATCAACTAAAAGTCACGCATTCATTACGTGGAAATTAGCGTTCGTATAAAAAACCGTGCAATTCAAACATCTAAAAAAAAACACGTGTATTTTGATCCCTCCTAAATCGTCGCGCGCATACGATCACGTAATAGAAGACGGTTAACAAAGGCCACGTCTGACCGGGCTTCTTTTCCTCGCCCTCTTTCGCTTTCCGAACTTCAAGCAATGCAGAGCACAGCGCTTCGCTCCCGCTTTCGCATATCATCAGCCGAGGTATGACCTCTAGCGTTCAAAACAATACTTTAAAAAACCACATGGTCGGATGCACATAACTATAATCAAGTAAAATACATCAAACAAAAGTTAGCAACCAGTGAAATTATTTTGAAGATACTGGAGGCTTTAAACTGTAAGCTCCATGTATTAAAGTTAAAAATATATTATCGATGACACGTGTTTGTTTCATTTACTGTGAAAAAACCAATTCACGGCGATAAAAGGCAGTTAACCCGTTAGTCTACAGTAGTAAAAAGACAGATCGAGCCAGCGATTACTGAGTTATCGAAGGATTTAACATCTACGCAGTAAAACGACGCCGTCCAAGAGCCAGGAAGTCTGAAGCTGCCCACACTTTAGAGCATTTTCTACACCTTACCACGCCCATATTGCATCGCGGGGGTCGACGCCGGCGCGCAATTGACATTTTGCTTTTGTATTTATATTGTTACAAATCCGGTCCTGTCAACAACCGAGAAATTGACCGCACCGAGGGTCCGTATTCGACCGCTCACTTTGTTAGCCACCAAAGGGGTCCGACAAGGTTGAGCAACCGCTGGTACCGCGTCGAATAATGGAGAAATAGGTAGAATGATCTGGAACTGTGTGTAAAAGGGAAAACGATCGTAACAAAAAAACAGTATTAGCTTATGTTTTTACGTATTATTAAATGTAAATAGTTATAAAGAGTTGTAAAAGTTTTATAGCCAAGTGAATGTCTAAGTGGTTATTAAAAGTAGAATTTATTGTATTGAAATAAACATTGTTTCGTCATTGGATCGAGAGTTTTAATCGCCGAACCCAAGATAGAACTAAAAAGTCTTAACAATATATTAACGATTCTTCGTCAGTTGCTTCTTGCTTCCTCAACAAACTTTAAAAACGATTCGTAAAAGGTTAATACACAGATTTGAAAACATATTGTGGAACAAACAAATTTCAATGCAAAACGTCGACGCGCACGAAAACCAGTCGACGAGCACCAAATTTAATAAATATTCGCGACGAACAATCAAATAAGTAATTACGCGACTCAAATTCAAACTGTCCTTCCGCATAAAAGAGATCAAACAATTTCTCTTTTAATAATGTGTTCGCACTTACCACTTCTTCTTCTTTTAAGGGTACCGTCTTCTGTAAATGGTTGGCTACCATCATGACCATTTTAACTCTATCCACCGCTGACCTAAAAAGTTGGACTGACGATCAGTTGAACCACTCTCCTAGCTTGCGCAGCCACGACATTCGTCTTCGACCTATGCTGCGTTTGACAACAATTTTGCATTGCATAAAAGGTTAGGTTAGGTATCATGTAAGTGGGGCGTGGTCGACCCTCCACCGCGACCCTTAGTAGGTCTATTGTGACTCACCCCTAGAGGCTACAGTTCACCGCACAATCCAGCCCTTCTTACGAAGTTCATGCTTGTATAGGGTGAGATTTTTTAAAATAGGTAGGTTCTAGGTTGTTGTAACCAAATATGTTGAACTTTATTCTTCCCAGGCCAGGGCATGAACATAGTATATGTTTAGCAGTTTCGTCTTCCACGCAGCAAAACCGACAGTCCGTTTGTTGGTTCAGACCTATTTTTTCTGAGGTGGTATCTTAGACGACAGTGTCCTGTAAGCAGTCCCGTTAGAATACGCAGGTCATTTCTGCTCCATTCTAGGATCTGCTTAGTTGTGTTTCTCGAGGGTTAAGGTAGAAAGGCCTTCGAGTGAGTTAACCCTGGTATATCGGACCAGTACGTGAGTATTTTCCTCTCCGCCCAGTCCAAAATAATAGTTTTGGCGGCACTTGTGGTGACTCCAAAAACCGGTTCTGGTCCAGTGAACGCAGATTTGGCCCCCTGTTTTACAAGGGTGTCGGCTTTTTCGTTTCCCGTCACCCTTTGGTGCCCAGGTACCCACAGTAGGGTCGCTCTGTTGTTCGCATTAAGGTACTCTAGGGATTTGATGCAATTCCATACAAATTAAGAATTTATCTTGTTGGAGCTCAGTGATTTTAAAGCAGCCTGGCTGTCTAATATTATATTATGTTTTTGTTTGCTAAAAGTCTTTTGGTCAACTCTCTTGCACACAATTCGATAGCAAAGACTTCAGCCTGAAAGATTGTGGCATACCTGCCAAGACTGGTAAATATTTCAATCTTTGGTTTTCTGATGAAAAAACCGGCCCCAACTCCTTTAGGGGTTTTTGAGCCAACTGTGTACATTACGTATTCAGTCTCTCGGAAGAGGATTTCTCCCCTCACCCATTCGTCTTTCTTCGTAAAGAGTACTTTAAACGACTTTTCTACGTGTATTTTTGTGACTAGCAAGTCAGGAACCATACCGAGAATTTGGTGGTTTTTTTTTCACTTAGTATCCCGGAGTGATCCCCGAGTTGCTCTCCATTGATTTGCCTTTACATAGACAGGAATCTGTAGGAGACTATCCTGGCCTCCTTCTCTAAAAGAATATCTAGGGGAGAATGATGTAGGAGGTGTTCCATCGCTGCCGTTGGTGTGCTGGATATAGCTCCAGTTATGGCCAGGCATGCCAGTCACTAAAGGCCAGCAAGCTTTGCTCTAGCTGTCTGTTGTAACCCTTTGGTCCACCAGACTACTGAGCTATACGTGACCATAGATATTATCATTGTTTGATAAATCCAGTAAATCTTTTTGGGGTTCATTCCCCAGAATTTACCACATACTTTTCTGAGATTCCAGAGAAAAAACCTGACTTTGTTTATTGTTTTTTCCAAGTGGGCGTTCCAGGTGAGTCTTTTATCCAGAACTACACCCAGGTATTTCAATTCCGCATAATCATTTGTATATCTTTCTTCTCTCATAACGTCGCCTAGGTACTGTAGTTTTCGTATTTTTGTCTTATGCACAAGCTCTGTCCATTTTTCTAGTCGTCTGAGTATTTCTTCGTTAGTGATCCGGTCTACATACTCATATCCTAAATATTCTTCTGTACAACCACATTTCGAAGGCTTCCAATTTTTTCAACGATGTTTTATTCAGTGTTGCTGCTTTTATGCTAAGAGAAGAATAGAGAATATTTAAAATTTCATTATTCGTATTTTCAGTCTTTGATTCAACGATCGGTTACTGTTAAAAATTAAGTTATTTTGCAACAGTAAAATGTCCTTTGATTTATTCCTTGATTTAAAAACCTCCTTATAAACGAGTGCTATAGGCAATCAATTATTCACTCGGTTTCCTGAGATTGGTAGCTTTACTATAGGCAACCAATCATACAATAAGTCACAAGCGAAACCAATTAGAAAAGCTGACATCAGCGCTGCCATTACCAAACTATTTTTGACCACTTCCGTTTGGTGAGTTCGTCCATCGTCTTCATAGAGAGAACAAGCAAGCTTCGTTTTAAAACAGATAAAATTAATTTAGTTAAAAAGCCATCAACCAGTGAAAAAAAGAGGTTCTCAACTGTAAGCTCATTGTACATATTTTTACAATATAGTATTAAACAAGAAAATTGTTTAATTTACTTCATCTAGAAATTTACGGCGGTAAAGCCAGAAAAAACTGAAAACAAACAAAATTACGAACCAGTCAACTAACTAGCTATTGAAGAATTAACATCGAATCGAGGCACGGCGAGATTCAACAGAGGCAGAGACATACAACATCCTACGAATTCTAAACCCTCTGTTAGAAAACTTTTCTGTTCCTTGCCGGCGCGCCAAGAGTTACAAAAAAACTGCTTTATTCTTAAAAACGCGTTACGCGCTATTTTGATCCTTGATCTTAATTCTTAATTCTTAATTCATTTTGGGAGTCTATTATAGTTCCTACATATTTATACGCAAAATTTCTTTGTTTTATTCAGGTTTATTTTAAGGCCATATTTATAACAAGTGTATACACCCTACGAACAACCCTTTGTAAGTCATCAATGTTCTCTGTAAGCAAGACTGTGTCGTCCACATATCTGATGTTGTACAATAGAATAAGCGTGAATATCCTAGAAAGCATACCAGTCGAGCAAGCTGGATTCAGGCCAAAGCGAAGCTGTACCGACCAAGTCTTGGCACTTACGACTTATATAGAGGCCGGATACCAGAAGCAGCTTAAAACATCCGTCGCATTCATAGACCTGACTGCAGCATATGACACAGTCTGGAAACAAGGACTGCTCTATAAACTCCTACGTCAAATACCCTGTAAAACAACTGTGGGTTTAATCGATAATATGCTGAGCAATAGATTATTTCGCGTTGTCATGGGAAACTCACTGAGCGATTGGAAGAAACTCAATAACGGCCTACCTCAAGGCTCAGTATTAGCTCCTCTCCTGTTCAGCTGTTACATTGCGGATATGCCCACAACAAGATCTAGAAAATTTGGCTATGCTGATGATTGGGCAATAGCAACCAGAAGCAAATCGATTGAAGAGACGGAAGAAGTGCTAACAGATGACTTGGAAACCCTAGAGAAATCCTTTCACAACTGGAGACTCCAACCTAGTGCAAGCAAGACGGAGGTTGCTTGTTTTCACCTAAACAACCGCATGGCCAATAGAGAACTCAATGTGAGCTTTGGTAACAGGCTGCTGCACCACAACCGGTATCCTAAATACCTGGGAGTTACTCTCGATAGAACTTTATCCTTCAAACAACACCTAACTAAGACTGCCTCAAAACTCAAAACAAGGAATAACATCATACAAAAACTCTGTGGCACTTCATGGGGATCCTCCGCAACGACGCTTCGATGTTCCGCGTTAGGGCTGGTCTACTCTACGGCGGAATATTGTGCTCCGGTCTGGCTAAACAGCCCTCATGTCAAAATGGTCGACGTTCAATTGAATCACACGATGCGTTTAATCTCGGGCACAATTAAATCTACACCGAGTTATTGGCTACCAGTTTTAAGCCATATCCCTCCTCCATCGATACGGAGATCCACTGCACTTGTCAGAGAGTACAACAAGGTTATTCAAAACCCACACCTACCAATAAACAGAGACATCGAGGACATAGACAGGAATAGGTTGCGTTCAAGAAAACCCCCCATCAAAACGGCTCTAAACTTGGAGGCCGTTGACTTCAACCCAATAAATGAGTGGAGGCAGAAATGGACCGAAGCAGCCCAACCGGAATTTCTCAACATGCCGTGCATAACAACTCCCCCAGCCGGATTTGAACTACCACGCAAGACATGGGTAGCACTTAACCGGATTAGGACCAACCACGGCAGGTGTGCCGATGCCTTCTACAAGTGGAACATAATACCCTCCCCACAGTGTGACTGCGGCGCTGAAAGGCAGACGATCCGCCACATCACGGAAGATTGCAACCTGAGGGCATATGGAGGTCAGCCAAATGAGTTCCTGACAGCGACACCAGAATCAATTGATTATATTAATAACTTAGACATTCAACTGTAATTATGCTATATTTTCGTGTTTTTATACTTTACAATTTTACACTGTTTGTACATTGTGCTATATGTTGTCCTGTTAACTTATACAATATTTTATGTGATGTATGCCATACGATAAATAAATAAAAATAAATCTTATGTTGTTGATAGGCTTCCCATTTACAACCACACCGTCTGTTTCTTGGTCTAGCGCTTCTCTCATAATAGCTTCCGAATACAGGTTAAAAAGTAGCGGCGATAAGATAAAACCTTGTCGCACTCCGCGTTTAATTTTTATATCTTTAGCTTATGTATTTTCAATCCTAATGTTTGCTTTCTAGTTATAATATACGTTTTTAATACTGTTAATGTAAACAAGGTAAAAAATAAGTTAAAAGGTGTTGCAAAAGAGGTTGTGACAAGAAAGAAGAAGAGTGATAAAGATGAATTTGATAAAAGGTTATCTGACGATTTCCAAAACAATATTAAACTCTTCTGGAAGTCTATAAGAACAGCCATAAGGTAAAAATACTACCTCGCAACTGAAAAAAAAATCAGAAACCAAGATGGTAGTATGGTAAAAGGAGAGGAATGCGTATTAAAGAGATGGAAGGAATACTTCGAAAGTTTATTTGAGAAAGAGGATACACAAATACAGGCTCCATTCGAAAATATGAATGAAAGTTGCAATAAAAGAAATTAGTACGACAGAAATTGTAAAAGCGTTAAACAGTATAAAATTGGGTAAAGCTGCTGGGTACGACAGGATAACAGTTGAAATGCTGAAGGATGGACAAAGCGTGGTAACTGGTCTGCTGTACCGCCTTTTTAACTTTTGTTGAAGAGGTGGTAGCGTACCAGACTATTGGTGTAAGGCAGTTATCGTGCCGCTTTACAAGAGAAAAGGTTCGCAGCAGACTGTAAGTTTACAAACTGTATGCAAAGATATTGATTAAAAGAGTGACGAATGAAACTGAGAAGATAATATTGAATGTGTGCAAGCAGGATTTAGAAGAGGAAGGAGATGTATGGATCAGGTCTTTTCCTTACGAGGTATAGTCGAAAAATTCTTGGCTAGAAGTCAGAAGGTCCATTGCGCTTTGATAGACTTGGAAAAGGTCTATGACAGAGTGGTTAGGAGTGAATTGTGGTCAACATTGTCTATGTATGGGGTGAACGGTAGTTTAATACGAGCACTGAAATTACTTTACGAGGATTCCACTGCCTGTTTTAGGATAAACGGAGCTTGCCCGGAATGGTTTAACATCGAAAAGTGTGTGAGACAGCGATGTGTGGCTTCGCCATGGCTGTTTAACTTATACATAGACAATTGTTTAAAAGATCTGAAAGAGAGTGCGTATGGATTAAAAATGAATGATTTGAACTTCAAATGCCTTCTTTACGCCGATGATTAAGTCATATTAGCATTATCTGAAGAGGAGTTGCAGGCGATGGTTAATGTTATGCATGATGCCCGGATAATCAGAGGGATGAAAATAAATGTAAGCAAAAAGAAAGTAATGGTTTTTAAAAGAAAAGAAAACATAAAAAACTGTGAAGTTCTGATTAAGGAAGAAAAAGTGGAATAAGTAAATGAATTTATGTACTCAAAGTTTACGAGAGATGGAAAGTATAACAGTGACATTAAGTTAAGGGTGTTGGCAGGAAAACAAATAAATGGGGCATTGCATAGCTTAATGAACAGTCAGAAAGTGTCAAAAAAGACACGTCTGGCTGTGCTTACAGGTATGTTGGTTCCCACACTTATGTATGTATGTAGTGAATGTTGGGTTTGGCAAAAAAAGTATGAAAATAAGATGCTGTGGAGATGAATAGTCTAAAAAGTGTAGCCAGAGTGACTTGGTTGGATACAGTTAAAAATAGTAAGGTAAGAGAACGCTGTGTTGTAAAATAAGATGTGGTTACAAAAATAGATAAAGAAATACTTAGATGGTTTGGACACGTAGAAGGGATGGATAAAGGAAGATTAACGAAACAAATTTATAATGCAAGTATAAACGGACAAGTTGATAGAGGTCGACCTCGGCGAACATATCTTGATCAGATTAACATTGCTTTAAAGAAAAGCCAGGTCAAGAGCACCAACAGCTGACGAGCATGTTTGGGAGCAATAATGATAGTAGAAAATGCAAAAGATGTGTGTAAGAACCGTAGCAAGTGGTAATAGGTGGTCTCTGCCTACCACTACGGGAAAAAGGCGTGACTATACGCATGTATGATGTCTTGAGTTTCCATTTCTTTCTGTCGTAAAATCTTTATGAGAAAATCATGTCGAACCCGGTCAAAGGCCTTTTTATAGTCTACGAAGCATGTGTACACATCTTTTTTACCGTTAAGGCAGCGTTGCGTCAGTACATTCAGATTAACTAATGCCTATTTGGTGCCAAGCCCTTTGCAAAATCCGAATTGTGTTTTGCTAATCTAGTTTTTTATTCAAACGGTTGCGTAAATGAAAGCTTAGGTGTATGACTCATCAAACTTATAGTTCTATGATCACTACAATTTTTGACATGCTGTTTCTTGAGAATCGCGATGAAGGTTAACACCAAACAGTCTTTAGGTATAGTTCCTGATTGGTACACTAAATTTAACAGATCTGTAAGTATTTGGATGTAATCCTTGTTGATAAGTTTTATTATTTCTATGTGTAGTGCATCTGGCACAGGAGCTTTTCCGTTTTTCATATTCTTTAAACACTTCTTCGTTAGTTATATTTGGTCCGGTTTCTATTTCTACGTCGTTTATTTCGGTTTCACGTCTCTCATCATAAAACAATTTCTCGATATAGTCTATAATATATAAACTTCAAAAAAGAACATTACAAATCCAACTAAATAAAGGTTAAACCAACCACCTTGTTGTGCTAAAAGGCATAAGTGGGTTCCCTCAGAACCGCCGTTTTAACCTAACCTAACCTTAATCTACAAATTTATTGTATACATTGGATAGATAATAATTTAAGAACTAATTGTTTCAATAAGCTATGTTACAAAATACATATACTTTTTACAAGGCAAAATCTATGACACAGTTATTAAAATAAATATTTTTTTTGTAAAATTATTGGTAAGATGCTTTAGCAAACTTATTTAATTTTTTAAAATTTGTTTCCAGGGTATAATTAAAAATTGTTCAAGAATCAATAATATCGGGAACTTTTCGTTAGAATCCATGCTAAATAAAGCTTTTTTTAAAATCATATTTTTTGAAAAAACATACGCAAAAAATAATGACCAATTTTTTGGGGTTTTTTTAAGTACTGTAATAACACTATGTTTACATTTCACAAATATCTGTACACAATTTTGTGACCATTAAATATCTTTAAAGATCAGGCATTCACAATTAAGAAAAACGTAAAAAGATAACTTACCCATTGAGTGATTACGTTTATGTAGTGCCATTGAAACATTTACATTCAACCCGATGTTGTGTCAATTTTGACATACTATTTGTATAATTTATACTATTTCTGAATTGTTTACAACAGCATCGTGTCTAGCATTCCGCATCAGCAAATAGTTGCTAATACGGCATGCAAATAGTTGCTGCAAATATAACCAACCAGACACTAAAGTCGCTGAGCTCACGTAGCGATCTTTATCAACCAAATATATACAGTCCAATAAGACTACTAAAAAGGCACTACATAACGACCCATTCGACAGTCATTCTAACCTTGTAAAATACTTTTGCCTCCGACCATACTTGGAATATACTCATTATGAAATTATTTTTTATAATAACATCTAAGGTCTAGAGTGAGAATTTTCATTCTGCAACAGTTGTTTCTTATGGGATTTGCATGTATTTTCATTCCATCTCTTGTAACGGTAAAAATATTCCGTAATTGTTTTAAAAAATAGGGATTGCCATGGATGTCAAATCAACTCTTTGAAGTAAATGTCAGTTTCAAACTAAATTGGCGACGCGTTGTTCCTAAAAGTTATTTTTTTTAAGTTTTTTGTAAAAATGAGCGAGAATTTAAAAAAATCAGATTTATAATTTAAAAATACTCCTTCTGAGGTTACAAATTACGCTAATAACATAACAGAAAAGCTACTTTCCCGAAAAACAAAACAGGAATGTGAAAAATATTATTATATCGTCCGCTGCTTGCTATCGCCCTCTATTCTAAAATTATTAGTCACACATGTAAAATATGGCAACACGCATCAGTTTTACCTAGTTTTACAGTACTCATTGCAGTTACTCTGAAAAAAACGTATTCTGAAAATATTTTTTATTTATTTAGTCAACGGACCAACCTCTTTTTTACAAATTGTAATCGTACATATAAAAAGAAAAATATAAATATTAAATTTAAGATTTTTTGAAAGTTGTCATGTAGGTAGGTACTTATAAATAAGTAGGTAAGTTATGAAAACAAACTTGTTTTTCCATAAAAACAAGATTCTTTTTTATAGATAAGACGTAAAAAGTACTAAACTGATATTCTACACCTCATTATTATTCATTTATTCTAGTTTATTTTTTTATAAAAACAGTTAAAAGCGCCGCCGAGTAAACTTGATCCGACCGTATAGTATTAAATACTATGTTGATACCTAACGAAATGCTGACCCTGTTTCATAACTGTTGCCGCTACAGTTTGTGCGAAATTGTCGAACGGTGTAATCAACGACAAATGTTCGCAGAAAGTGCCTAATACAATGTAAGAGAAAGTATATGAGTGATATGTCGTCACTTATTTATTGGATGTTCGGGAAGAATTAAAGCTAGACTGACAGAGCGGTTAATGGCGGGCGTGAGCAATTACGTCTTAAATTAATTAATTTTCTGTATATGCATAACATTTTAATTTATAAATAGAAAAGATAAGGGTGGTATGATAAGGCCATTACAAACTATTTTAGATATTTGTATTTTTTTTTTGAAAAAAATTCGACAGGTTCTTGAAATTGCTTATAATTGTATCGAAACATTTTTTTTGGAGACTTTTATTCAACAAACTTCCGAGAATATAAATTGACAAAATCACAATTAAGCAAAACAGTTAAAACACACCGAATATTAAATTTCTTAAAACAAAACGAATGATTCAAAACATGGAAGCAAGAATAGATATGTATTATATAATATCATAAAAAAAAACTTTCAAAGATCCATACAAAGCAATAAACCAAACAAAACTTCAAATAAAGGAATATTGACCAAAACCGTCTCTGGTGACTTCAAATCTGACAATACAGCACTTTTGCACAGTTTACGAAATATAACACGAATTCGAATACATTCCACAAAAATGTTAGCCCCAATATTTTGCATAACCTCAACCGTATCGATGAAAAGTTTTGATATTTGTCAACGTTGCGCTAGACAAGAGCATGCGCATTCCGAAAATAAATTGCAATTGTACAATAGTGCCTGGTCGAGAATATAGATGGGATTGGCAATCTAGTGTAAGTATATATAATACATATGACATATGTACTGGAAAGATAATTTTGACAAGGGAGGGACAAAATACTAAACCTGTAAAAGCGCCGCCTTCTGATTAAGTTTGGGAACAACTGATTAAGTCTATTAACACTGGAAAAATGTTATTTTTAAGTGTGCCATCAAGTTAAAAAATCTTGGAAGAGTATTTGTTATAAAAAAAAATGAAAAATAATTATTGGCACAGAAAGTTTTATGAAATTTAAAGTATACTCGAGAGTAGGTTAGGTTAGGTTAAAATGGCGGTTAGGAGGGAATTAACTTATGCCTTTTGGCCCGTTGTGATACCGTAATGAACGGCGGTGCCTTCCCCCTCTACCCTAAGAAACAATTGGAACTTTTAATAAAAAGTATGAGGTTTTTAATGCTGACTGAGTTAAGATCAGATAAGTCATCAAAGTCCACTTGCCCTAGTATAGAAAGCCGTTTTCTGCCTAGAGCAGGGCAGTGGCAGAAAAAGATGTACCATTGTTTCCTCCTCTTTCCCATCGTAGCTCTGCGATTTCCATGCGCCTTGCATGGGATTCACATGCCCAGTGTCCTGATATAGCCGCGATCGAATTTCCAATTAACTTCCTGGATAGAGTTAAAACATCATTAGTTCGACGTAGATCTAGTTAAGGCCAAATATGTTTCGATGATTCGTGCATGTGGGTTCATTTTGCCACCTCAAGTTGGCTTTTTAAACTACTTTGCTGTGCAGGAGGAGACGGCAGTTTGCATTCGGTACTCCTTGCTGAAATGAGACAGATACAAATGGGAGGGTAGTGCCCTCTCTTGCTAGCTCGTCCGCCTTACAGTTGCCTGGTATGTCCTTTTCACCAGATACAATGTAAACTCTAAACTTAGTTACTAACTCATTCAGGGCGGCTCGGCATTGCACCGCTGCCCTTGACGTCAAGTAGACTGAGTTCAGTGATTTTATAGCAGCCTGGCTGTCGCAAAGACTGGATATCTCGCTGAATTTTTAATCGTTGCGGAGTGTCCAGATAGCTGCCTCGGTAATGGCTGTCATTTCCTAGGCAAACGAAACGACAGGCTAAGTGGGGGTCCTTTGAGAAGACACCGCAACCAACTCTTTCCTCTAGTTTAGAGCGGTAAATAGATTATTAACTTAAGTTCTTTAAAGTATTTATTATTTAAATTTTTTGGTCGTGGAGAAAATATCGTCTGTTACACGGTTAGAATGAAAAAATTCAATACTTCTGGTTCCTCTCGCTTGCTATCGTTCACGCTAGGAATATTCCACTCGTATCGAATTTTTCATTCTAACCTAGTGACAGAATCTACTATTATGAATCTCACCACGTAATTTTTAAAATCCAGGGAGATATCGTTAAAAAATTCAATCTAGTCGTTTTATATTTATAACTCCATTAGATTTCAAATCTCGCCTTCCGATAAAATTGTGCCGATGCGGTCCTGTAAATAATATAGTGAGTTCATAAAAAATGAATCATTGACTTTATTGTTATTTATCATTAAATTTGTTATTGGATATTTTGATTGACCATAATTTACCAAATTAAAAAGCTGGATACCTACTTTTTCCATATTAATTATACGAAGTAAAGTGTCTCTGATATAATAAATAATGTAAAAATATCATTAAAATGGCTTTAAAAAGATTAAAAAATAGTACCTACTTATTTTAAACCTTTTCTATGTTTATGAACATTTCTTTTGTTTTAATCGTACTGCTTCCTACCGTGTCAATGTCGTTGGCACATGACAAGATCATTTCTGGGCACTTATTTGTAAATATATGTTTAACTTTAGTTTCTTTAATCGAATTTTTAAATTAAAGCATAATGATAAACAAAGACAAAAATGTACGTGTTCAAAATTACAACCATGTAAGTAACAGTAAGTTAAAATAAAACATTAGTTAATTCCTCTTGAAAAAGCCTGTAATACTCTTCTGTTTATAATTTTCGCACTTCATTTTAAAAGCCCGGTCTCTTAGTCTACGAAGAAACATAACTTCGTGGTTATCAAATTCGTTATCTTCAGTCCATTTTAAAGCTCCTACTGCCTCGGAATTACCAACTTTTTCGGAGGCGACAACTTCAAGTCCCCTTAACCTATTAAAAAGCTGGGCCAAAGGAACATCATCTTCTGGTTCGTCATTATCAGTGAGAAATCCAGGGTGCACATTTTTTCATGATTTGTTAATTAGGGATGCTTTAATATCGGCTCAGCAATTCGCCAAAAAAAAACTGTGTCCTTTAAAGATATCTATTTTAATAAATCCATGAGGTTCTCAGAACAAAATGCAAGTCAGTTTACCAAAAAAAGGTCCATTTAGTATTTGTTGACCTGAAGAAAGCATATGATAGCGTGCCACTAGTGAAGTTGTGGGAAGCTCTAGTAACAACAAACTTAAATATAAATATTATAAACGCAGTAAAAAGCCTATACAAAAACTGCCAAATTAAAATCAAAGTCGCAAATAACATTTGCTCCAAATGAAGGACTTAAACAGGGATGCTGCCTTTCACCAACGCTGTTTAAAATATATCTCGAAAAAGTGTTAATAAAATGAAAACAAAAATGTTTAAATATGGGTATCCCGCTTAACCATTCCAGATTGTATACACTCAGCTTCGCTGACGACCAGATCGTTATGGCACAAGATTCTGATGATATTGAGTATATGACTCGAAAACTCATTGAGGAATACGAGAAGTGGGGACTCGAAGTAAACATTGCGGAAACGATATACCTGAGTTTGGGAGGAAGCCAGCAAGACCTTATTTTGGAAAATGGCCAAAGAATAAAAAACTGCCAAAAGTACAAATATCTAAGCGTAAATATTACAAACGATGGAGCCTTGACGATGCCATTAAAGATAGAAATATACAAGGAAGGAAAGCTGTGTCGATGTTAAACAGAATTCTTTGGGACCCAAAATCACAAAATATAACAAACATCGTATATACAACACCATTGTCAAAAGCATCGTTACTTACGGCAGCGAGATATGGCCACTCAAAAAAAGAGCAAAGAAAATCTTGGAAGCGACGAAAGAACCCTTAATGACCAAAAACGGGAGATTATGGGAGTTAGGCACAATATTGTGTATGACATAAAGACGAAGCAACTGAAATGGTACGGCCATGTCTAGAGAATGACGTACGAGCGACTGCCAAAACAGATAATGACGTGGACTCCAGCAGAAAGAAGACGGAGAGGAAGACCAAGGAGAAGCTGGAGAGAGCGAATAAATGAGGAAATAAGAGATAAAAGCTTGGAGGAAGACCTTTGGAATGATTGAAAACAATGGAGACTAGGTGTTGGAAGACACCCGGCTTATATACATAGTTAACCAAAAGTAATTTGCGGTAATTTTACTTCAAATTTTGTATCACGTTCTGATCCATTGGTTGTATACACGCCGTGGTGTTGGGCGGCAGGAACATTGCAAAAATGTTGCCGTCTTCAGAGACAAGTTTATTTCCTGATGGATGCCCAGGACAATTATCCAACAATAGCAGTGCTGACGACGGGTTGGCTCATGGCAGCCCGTACCTCCCCCGCGAACCCCATTGCCCGGTCGAATTATAGCGATCACCAAACAAGCGGATTAACGAGGCGCTACTGTAAAATTTTTTTAATACAAACAATATTTTTTTTATTTTATTGTTTAGTTAAAATTTAAAATAAAAAATGAGCACCAAGTTTAAAATTCGAAATTTTACTAATCAAATTTTTGGTTTTATTATTCGGCTTTTTTTTTACAATCATAACTGGTAAAAAGTACAGAAATAATTTCTTGGCTTTTTTTTTGGAGGGGTGGTTAAAGAGACAAAATAATGCATTACATAATCTTAAAAAATTGTTAGTTAAATCACATTCAATTAACCTCTGTAAGAGTGGACTGTATGTGACTGATTCGAGATTTTCAGTCAACAGAAAAACAATTAAATAGATATTAACCAACCTGTAAATAAAATTCACTTACCATAGAGAAAAGACCTTACGATTATGATGTACAGCTTAAAGAATTTTCTCACTCTAGATCCCTTCAATCGATTAGATTGTAGATTGTTGATTGTAGAGGGGGTCGTGAAGGCTATAAAACCACTCTAATTTGAGAAGCTGTTAAGCTATCTTTGGCAAAAGGCTTACTAGCCTTTTAGCTTGTCTCTGTCCTGGCACTTTATGCCAGTAAGATTTCATTTCATCTGTGGGCCTTGAAGAGTCCACAGAAGGGTTTTGGGCCAGAAAATTGTGTATTTTCCCATTCCTTGGTAAGGCAGTCTGATTCCTCGTTGCCTTAAACTCCATTGTGACCTGTAACCTACATCAGATTAGTCTGGTTGTTTGCTGCCAGTTACCTTAGGGATTGTTTATAGTCCCAAGTCAGCTTAGACTCCCAAGTGTATGACTTTAGAGCTTTAAGTGCTGCTTGGCTATCTGATAAAATATAGATTTTTGCCCTTCGGGTGCTTATTTTAATGCAATCCTTTGCACATATCTCTATGGCATGTAATTCTGCTTTTGGAAGCCTAAAATTCGGCCCTTTAACGCCCACTTCAACCCTTTTATCCATCTTGGATCTATCAGTGTACCACGCTAAAGCATCCCTTCCTTGTTAAGGTCCGTTCTCTGTGCAAACTTGGTGGTTGTCTATGACCACTTTAAACTGCATTTCGAAGTCGTACCTAACAGGCATAATATCTGTCGGTTTGGACATGGAAAACAGAGAAATATGTTCCAAAATCTTCTAATGTGCGATCCGATTTCTTGCTTTAAGATTTATTGTCTGGCTCAGTCTGAAGGCACTGATTGCTGCTTCTTTCATTACACATAAGTGCAATAGTGAAAGGTTCAGCATTACCTCTACGGCTGCAGTAGGGCACGTATATGTTGCTCCTGTAATTCTCATTTGTTACATTTTTGGCCACTATATTAATGAGGCATAGGTGACTATAAGTTTGAAGATCGTTAGGCTTGACCAGTAGATTATTTTGGTTCCAGACCCCCTGTGTTGCCAAAGACTCTGCGGCAGGTCCAGCTTGCCACTATAGCTCTGGAAAGAATGTCGTTGAGTTAGCTGTTCCATGTCAGTTTTTAGTCCATTATAACGCCCAAATATTTAACTTCTTTGAAAAAAGTAAGCTGGATTCCATTCAGAGTTGGAGCTTTAAGTTCGCCTCCCGGTGAATGGAACCAGCACTGTTTTGCTAGGAGTAACATTAAGTCCTTTCTTTGTGGTGCCCTTAGCCAAGAAAATAAGTAAAAAGCCCAATGAAGTCGGCTAACCATTCACGGGAATCATAAACATCAACCCGTTGAACTCAATTCAATGTTTACAAACAAGCACGTAGCTGTTTCGCGATGCTTGCATTATTTATCAATAATCTTTAGTATTAAATCAGGTGTAATTCGAAAGAAAAATGAAGTGTCATGTTTACAGGGACCAGCTTTTTATTGTGTTTAGGGCTACTTTCATGCGATTGAAGATTACTTCGCCATGACTGCTCCTAATGGTGACGATCAGGTCATCGGTCTTCAATCGATTAAGTCGAAGTCGAGTTTGAAATTCCGTACAACAGCCGAATTCAGTAGATAGGAGTAAATGTTTGATTATAACAAACTAAGCTAATTAATCTTTATGGCGCGAACATTAAGTAATATTATCTCTCTTAGTTATATATTATCATTTTTCCTGCTATATTCCACTAACAATGCATTTTTTTCTAGCGTGTCAACTAAAATTACAAATTTTAAGTCTAATCTTGCTTGTTTTACGTCATTCTGAATCACATCTCCGCTAAATTTATTATTCTGATGTGTATTACATTAATACTCAACGCGTAACTTTATAAGAAAAAAAATAAATTAAAGCGGGTAGTTCCATTAAACAATGATTGTGAATTTTCTTAAACATGATTATCTTCCCTAGTGAGATAATTAAAGTTTACGATCTATTAGCCAAATAGACTTTATCGCTCCATTGTCCTTTTCTCTAAATACGAGTGCGTCTGGAGTCTGCGGAAAATTAAGTAACGAATTGAGCTGGCAAAAGAAATTTACGGTTGTCTGTGTAAAATTCTCGAGTTATCTAATTAATTTTGTGTACTAAATCTTAATGCATTTAATTTGTGCAGTCAGCACACCCTTATTCCACTAATGGATAGGTTGTATTTGGCCAGACATAACCCATACCACATAAACATCATATTACAATCAACTTATCATACATTTCGACTTAGAGCAATGGCTAGCTGGCATTTATTTACAAACATAACCAAAAGAAACTTCTTACGCACTCCGCGCAACCAGAGGGTTACTTTAACCAGATCCTAACCTCTGAAACAACAGCTGGATACGATCCGAGAAAAACACATAACAACGATAAACAAAAATACAGAAAGCAACACTTAATAAAAATATCAGTGGTCTGTGTACGACACGAAAGGTCCACACGACTAACTTCCCAGTGAAAAGAATGAAAAAATACCATATGTTTTGTCGTTTTAATTATTATTATTAAAATTATTTTAAAAAAACGATTTTAAATTGTTTGTAACGAATTATAATTGTCATTACCAATATTCTGTTTATGTCAACCGTATTCTTTCAAATTTTTCTTATTATTTTATTAGCGGGAGATATTTTAAATTGTTTAAAACAATTGAAGTTTTTTTTTAATTATAATGAACAATATTCATGTTTTAGTAACAATATTTAATTGTTATAAACAATGCTTGATTATTACAAACAACAATTTTTCACTGTTATAGCGTGTTCAATGATATTCCCTCAATACTGACACAAGTTTAAAATTCTTTATTTCCTATTTATTTTTTTAAACTATATATTTTTATAAAATATTTTCATTTTATTTTTCATACAAATATTCCTAACATGCAATAATCATATTATTTAGAAGATCTTAAAATTTTGTATTAAAAATAGTATAATTTATAAATTGCAAAATTCAGGTAGTTTTTTTCAGTTTCTTGATTCTCCATAAAAAAAAATTTGACCGATTTTGCTGAAAATCTAATCAGTTTTAATTTGCGTGATTATGCGTCGAATGCAATTGGTCCCTCGTTGATATCATTTTTTGTTCTCGAAATAATTGAGACGAAAAATAATTCTGAAATTTTACCATTTTTTTCAGGTTTTTGATTCTCCATAAAAAATAGATTAACCGATATTGATAAAAATGTAATTAGTTCTAAATTGCATATTTATGCGTCGATTGCAATTGGTCCCACGTCAATAACATTTTTTGTTTTTGCGATAATTGCGAAAAATTATTCCGAACGAGGGCGCGCGCGCGCGCCCACATCCACACACACACGCACACACGCACACACGCACACACGCACACATACACACACACACACACACACACACACACACACACACACACACACACACAGGAACGTCTAACCATTTGCCAAAAAGGAAGAAGGAAGGTGAAATATCCTTGCACAATAAAGGAAAGCCACTACGCCCTGTACGCAACAGACGAAAAAATAGAGTCGGAGAAACCGCAACCAGTGGTGATGAGGTACAACCCTATAACAAGATTACCGATTGGGAACTGGTCCAATTAAATGTTGATAAGAGGAAGAAGCAGCGCCATGACCAGCTATCGAAGCGGCCGGCGCAACAGCCCAAAACGAAGGCGTCACGAAGATCAGCGACCCTACCGAAAGCATTGATTATTCAACCGAAGGAGAAGTCAAAATACGCGGACATTCTCATGCGGGTTAAAAAGGACGTCCCTGACGAACAGGTTTCTTCGACAGTGGACAAAATCCACAAGACAGAATCGGGAGGCCTGCTGATCTCACTAAGCAAAACACCGATTAGCACAAAAGTACCAATTAAAGAGGCACCGTCACTGTTCTTGGAGGCTTATTTCCGCTAGCTGGGACTGCATCATGAAGAGCTTTATGAACGTGCTGGAATACTTACGAAAAATGGGGGCTAGCTACTTTACTGACAGGCTTCTAAAATACGACATGAAGATCGGTCCAAAAGAGTACAAAATCACTGGAGGGGTACCTCAAGGCTCAGTGCTAGGTCCTCTCCTGTGGAATATTATGTATGATGGGCTACTGAAACTGATTTTGCCGAGAGAGGCAAGCCTCGTAGAATTCGCGGACGACGTGGCCGTAGTAATTGTGGCAAAGCACATAGAGGAGGTCAATTTTGCTTTTGATACGGCCCTCGAGAAGATCGGTAGGTGGATGGACTCAGTCGGCCTGAAACTAGCAGAGCACAAAACAGAGGCGGTGCTGATTACCAGAAGAAAACACGTAGAGACAATAAAACTGCAACTTAGCGAGTACAGGATCACATCCAAACCGTTCATAAGATACTTGGGAGTGATGATCGATGTCAGGCTAAACTTTAAACAGCAAGTAGAGTCGGTATGTTTAAAGGATTCCAAAGTGAGAAACATTTTTTCCCGACTTATGCCAAACGTAGGAGGTCCAAAACAAAGAAGAAGAGCTATGTTGTCGTCGGTGGTTACATCTGTGATCACATATGGCATTGCCATCTGGGCCCACGTATTGCAGTCGCAGGAATGACGACGGAAAGTAGCATCTGTCTATCCACTAAGCGCCCTAAGAGTTGCCAGCGCATACTGCACAGTGTCCGAGGATGCAGCATGTGTCATCGCTGGAATGATATTCATTGGAGTGTTAGCGGAGGAAAGGAGATTCTTTTATCGGCAGAGAAGATTGACCACACTGAGCCTGGTAAAGCTAAGGAGTGATGAGTGGAGAAATAGCATAGATCGCTGGCAAATGTTATGGGAGCCTCGACCAAGGGAAGATGGACTCACTACCTTATATCGCAGATAGATACCTGAATTAGGCGCCCACAGAGAGAGGTTAATTATTATCTAACCCAATTGTTCTCTGGACATGGATGCTTTAGGGAATACCTTTACAGGTTTAAACATAAAGATTCTCCGGCGTGTCTAAGATGTGCAGGAGTTAACTAAAATGCGGAGCATGTATTTTTCTTATGCCCGCACTTTAACATGCTTCGTTGTACCTGGGAAACAGCATTTTAACAAAGGGTCACGCCTGACATTATATTGAAAGCTATGCTCTCATCAGAGACTGCGTGGACAGCAACGAGCACGTTCGCAGCTGAGGTACTGAAAGAACTTCGCGTTGCAGAAAGAAAAGAAAAAAAGTAGCAATTGATGGAAGAGCTGTATAGCTAGATTCTCCCCCTGCGAAGTAATGCCTAACGGGGGGAAGTCGCGGAGATAGCAGAGACCAAAGATAGAGAAGGTTTTTAGTCGGTATTGAAAGTACTTCCGAGTCCGAAATACCAGGCAGAACACAAGTTCTGACGATACGTTATAGTATTTTCCCACCTCTATAAAAATTAAAAAAAAAACACACACACAATAGTTTCCTACAGCTGCAGTCAATAAGGTCCGGATAGCTGTGATAATAGCAAACCTCCGATGTGAAATGCACTATAAGAAGAAGATTCGATCTTGCTTTGAAATGTAATGTAGCATTAACGACTTGATAGATTTATTTTATTTTAATAAAATATTTTATGCGGGGACCTTCGTCGTTAATGTTAGATAGCCGATAATCATTCTTAGTGACATTTTTATTTTAATAACCGACCTTTTTTCTGGTTTTTTTTCTCTGGAGGAGCATTTTCTCTGAAGGCGTTTTCCCTAAAGGCTGTTTTTCTGATGAAGCTTTTTTCGCTGCTGTCCATGGCTTCAATTCAGAATTCAGCATTTCCTTCAAGAGAAAAATAGGATAAGTTTATTTGATTTACGAAGACAATCACCGAGGAAATCTTTTTATTTTGATAATACGGTTACTGTTGAAATTTTAAATTCATATATTTTGTATCTGTATCTCTTTCAGCAATTTGTAAACAGTTTTTCTTTTAATTTAAATATACCTGTATGTACACTTAAGGTTTTTTTTAATTGTTTCTGAGAGATAAGATCGAAGTTTGTACAGCCTTGAAGCTAAAGTACGTCGATGAGTTAGCTCATTTTATGGTACTTAATTAAAATAATACTATTGGATTTGTTAGGCGTTAATTCATTTTTGGTGATTTTTTTTCATAAAATCCCTTGGCGCCCTTACGTGGTTAGTAATTTTGGTTTGTAGGTTTTAAAATATTCAGAAAAAAAATACGGTTGTATAGAATCGTAAACTGATCTATAGATCCCCTTAAATTTAATCCAATCGAAAAATCAAGAAGTCGCGGAACCCTGAGTATATTATATTAATTTTTTTGTTTAAGTTACTTAGTTGATAAATAGTTTAAATATTTAAATTAAAATTTTAAAAAACATGAAATTTTATTTGTTTAATTAAAATTAATTATCAGCATTTGATTCTCATTTGTTTTATACAATTAGTTAAAAACCTTTAGCTATACATTAAATCAGTATTTCAGTTAAACAAAACATAAATTTCGTTACATCCTTTATAAAACTCCCATTTTAAAGAGTTTTTTCTATCTATTTTTCATTCAAGGCATGTGCCAAATGTTTCACCTACGACGCTATTTTTTTTTTACCGCTGGCCTAACCCGTCCCCCTGGTGCGCCCCTCTAAACTTAAACCACACGACACGCCACTGCGTTTTTATCCTGCTCCGATTAATTTAGTCGCAAGTAGAATAGTAATTATTTTCTAGTGACCGTGTATTTAAAACTTCCAAACGAAAGAATCGGAATTGGTGTACAAATTGGGCAGCGCTGCTTCTATACAGTGTTTCCAACAAAGGCCTGTTCGGCAGATAAAACATAAATTTGATGTTTTGGTTGCTTGTACTGCCGTTTTACGATTTTCCAATGACTCGCTTACTATGACCAGTTTTTTCATAAAAATAGACGACCCTCTCCTTCGATTTACTTATTAAAAATTATGAAATCGCTTAAAGGCACCTGACTATACTCTCACCTCCCATTTATTTAGTTTTCAAAGCCGTCGGAAAAGTTGTTGGTTCTGTATGGATGTTGTAGTTAATTAATGCCCTTCATCACGAAATTTACGCCGGATTCATGGATGTCGAAAGTGGAAGTTTCCATTAATCTTTTCAAGTTGGAAGTTTACCACCAGAGTAAACGTAAACTTCTCATATTAAAAGATACTTTTGACGTAGAGGCAGCGTTGTAACATTTATTGGATATTGGTATAAATAACCAGCATTGTTCGTTTTAGAGGTTGTTTTATACATACATAAATACATACATATAATTACGCCTTTTTCCCGTAGAGGTAGACAAAGACCACTTCCTTCCACTTGCTACGGGTCTTACATCTTTTGCTTCCTCTACTTTCATCAGAGCTCTCATACATGCTCTTCGGTTGCTGGTACTCTTGACCTGGCCTTTCTTTAAAACAATGTTTATCTGATCAAGATATGTTCGCCGAGGTCAACCTCTACTACCGTTCACACTCGCCTTATAAATTTGTTACGTCAATCTTCCTTCATCTATCCTTTCTAAGTGTCCAAAAATTCTAAGCATTCCTTTATCTATCTTTGTAACCACATCTTTTTTTACACCACAGCGTTTTCTTATCTTACTATTCTTTACCACTCTACTTCGCAGCATTAATCCTATTTTCATGCTTCTTCTGCCAAACCCAACATTTACTACCATACACAAGTGTGTAGGAACCAGCACACCTCTATGCACAGCCAGATGAGCCTTTTTTGACACTTTCTGGCTGTTTATAAAACTATGCAGTGCCCCATTCATTTATTTTCCTGCCAACACCCTTTGCTCAATGTCACTGTCATAATTTTCATCTCTCGCAAACTTTGAACCCAAGTACATAAATTCATTTACTTGTTACACTCTTTCTTCCTTAATCAAAACTTTACAGTTTGTCATGCTTTTTTCCCTTTCAAAAACCATTACTTGTTTTGCTTACATTTTTTTTCATTCTTTTGATTTTTAGGCATTATGCATAACATTAACCATCGCCTGCAACTCATCTTCAGATGACGCTAAAATGACTTGGTCATCGGCGTAAAGAAGGCATTTGAAGATCAAATCATTCTTTTTCAATTCATAGGCACTCTCTTTCAAACCTTTTTATTTTCAATCCAAACGCACTCCTACAAACTATAATAAATATTCGCGATACGTAATCCAGCAAATAACTACAACACTGTCTCCACTTCACATGTGTTTGCGACATTAATAATAAGTATGAAACTGTTATCGACGGTGTGTACGTCTGACTTATCAGGTAAGAGACTACGACGTATGCAGGAAAACGAATAATTTTTGTTGTGAAAATAAATGCTGTGATCATTTTTACCATAATGGTTTTGAAAATGGATAACGAATTTAAAATCCGTGTGGTGTCATTGGACACCCGGATAGGAACGAAGTTTCTTACGCTACTTATAAAGTTTAATCGAGGTATTTTGTAAAAAAAAAGAAAAACAAATATAATTGTTACTGATTCTCGTACATAAGATATATAATACCTGGAAAGATTCGAATTCAACGTTTCAATTTTTTGTATATTTTTTTGATTCTGCCGGAATTGTTGTTGGCGTTGAGCAATGTCACACAAAGCAGTGACATTTATTATATTTTTTTGACAGTGACATTAATTATCTCGTCAGTAATTTTAATTCCATGCTAAGGATTATTTTTTACTTTTTAGTTCGATTAACTCTAAAAGCATGTTTTTTAGTTTTTTTTAAACTATAATTTATTTTTCGCTTTTTAGTTCGATTTGTTTAACTTACTAAAAAAATTATTTATAATGATAAAAGCACTAAAAGAATGCATCGGTTGATAATCGAACCCGGGCTGCCCGCGTGGCAGGCGAGCATTCTACCACTAAACCACCGATGCATTTCGTTACGTGACGATTTCTACTTAATCGCACTATTCGTAAGCCGCGTTAAGGAACTCCGCTTCAAAAAACATAACATTAACTTTTCAAAAAAATAAAACAAAAATTTGAATTTTAAAAAAACCATTACAAATTTAATGTAATAAACGTTCAAATAAACCACTTTATTTGGTCAAACAATTGTGAAACAGAGATCAGAGAGCTAGACTCCTTAAAGGTTTACACCTTTGTAAAATATCTTTGATTGAATGATTAGAATTCTGCAGCAGGTGGGAATCGACGATAAAAACCTGCGAATCATCGTGAATCTTTAGTGGCATCAATGTGCAAACATTTGACTCGGCCGGAGCCGGAACACATTAAAGTAAGTGGAAATACAACGTGAAGTAAGGCAGGAGTGCATTCTGTCTCCTTTAATATTTAATATCTACTCTGAAGCCTTGAACGAAGTGGACCTTGGTATTAAGGTATTGCTGCTAGTCAGGAAGAACTGCAAATACTCATAAACAGAGTGAATTAGTCATGTAACAAGTATGGGCTCAGACTGAATACTTTAAAAACCAAAGTTATGGTTGTCAACAAAACACCAATACCACCAATACAAATCAGGGCATACGGAATACAGCTATAAAAGGTTAAGGGTAAAATTTACAAAAAACGGTTTTTTTTTCGTTACTTCCATGAACTTGGTCTTCTTTTAGTTTATTTTAATGCTACATACTTGGTCGTTATAACTTATGTACACTACGACAGGAATAGCTAAAGTTGCGAAGGTTTTATGCAGAGTGGTAAAATGCCAGTGAAATGCAAGACCACACACTGCCAGAAGTGTTAGTAAATATTTAGATAAGGTAGGAACTACGTGGTTTGATTGGCCAACATGCAGTCCAGATATAAATCCCATCAAACATGTCTGAGATTAGTTAGGGCAACGTATCCAAAGGATACACCAGACCCAAGAACTGCCCAGGAGCTAAGAGAGTTGCTGTTGTAGGAGTGGAATAACATGGATCAAAATGTAATCCTTAATTAAATTCAGAGTATGCCTCTTCGAATGCAAGCAGTCATTTATGCAAGAGGGGGTAATACACGTTATTGATTATTATTAATTTTTTTAATAATGTTAAGTCTATTTATTCGTTTCGTTCCCAATAACAAGATTTGAGTTTCGTTTATAAAGTATAGTTACTGTTTTTTTAAAATAAATTAATTGTGTTATTAAAATAAATGGAGAGCCAATAACAACAATTAGATTTGCTCATACTACAGTGATTTTACCAAACACAATCGAGGGACTAGCTTTTGCCATGGTGATCGCCAACGTCAGGGAGACCGGAAAACGCAAATAAAAGAAGAAAAAAAAACAAACTTACTGAAACCAAACTCGACAAAGACAGTAGTATGCGCCTACCACCTAAAGAATCACGAAGAGCAGATAAAACTCGAAGTTAAGTGGTACAATGTTTAACTTACCCACTCCAATAAATTCTAAACTTGTATGGAATTGCATCGAATCCTTAGAGTACCTTGGTGCGAACAACAGGGTGACCCTACTGTGGGTACCTGGGCACCAGGGGGTGGAAGGAAACGAAAAAGCCGACACCCTTGCAAAACAGGGGGCCGAATCTGCGTTCAATGGACCAGAACCGGTTTTTGGAGTCACCACAAGTGCCACCAAAACAATTATTTCGGACTGGGCGGAGAGGAAAATACTCACGTACTGGTCCGACATACCAGAGCTAACCCACTCGAAGGCGTTTTTACCGTTACAACCCTCGAGAAACACAACTAAGCAGATCCTAGAATGGAGCAGAAATGACCTGCGTATTCTAACAGGACTGCTTACGGGAGACTGTCGTCTGAGATACCAACTCAGAAAGATAGATCTGAACCAACAAACGAACTGTCGGTTCTGCTGCGTGGAAGACGAAACTGCTGAACATATACTATGTTCATGCCCCGGCCTGGGAAGAATAAGGTTCAACATATTTGGTTACACTAACCTAGAACCTACCGATTTTAAAAAAATCTCACCCTATACAACCATGAACTTCGTAAGGAGGGCTGGATTGTGCGGTGAACTGTAGCCTCTAGGGGTGAGCCACAATAGACCTACTAAGGGTCGCGGTGGAGGGGCGACCACGCCCCACTCACATAAAACCTAACCTAACCTAACCTACCCACTCCAACGCTCCAAAATACCTTGGAGTTACGCTGGATAAGACGCCAACCTACAGAGCTCATT
The DNA here is from genome assembly GCA_950111635.1 of Agelastica alni. NCBI lineage: Eukaryota > Metazoa > Arthropoda > Insecta > Coleoptera > Chrysomelidae > Agelastica > Agelastica alni. The sequence goes on along the minus strand of OX467709.1, from coordinate 28,128,541 downwards.
GTCAGAATACCATTATGAAACTCTAGTCACGAAACAACCTTTTGAGGAAGCTGCGAGTCAGCAAGTGGAGCGCAAAGCCAAGCGGTCTGATTTTTTTTTTTTTTTTTTTAACAATTACCCTTGTGCGGCATTGTGTTAAGATTACAATCTTATCATAAGATCAATCAGAAACTTACAGCTAACTTAAATTACTACTCTGTAACTATCTAAGGTCTTACTCAACATCATCCTTAGATTTCTAATACATTTTGTACACTTATTAACGTACACTTTAATACGCACATTACTCTGCTTTTGACAATCACTTCACCAACTCGTTAGGTTTAATCCTCTTGAGTCTTCTCGCTATTCCTGCAGTATTAAGGAGCTGGATTACCTCAACATTGGTATGATGATGAAGTCGTAGTTCATGACTCTGCTTCTTGTTGTGCTGTTCCTTGGTCAATATTATTATCACCTTCATTTGGTTGGAAAGTGTAGATGTTTGGCGAATCTATCAGCCTTTTGTTGATTATTTTTTGCCCATTTACCATTTTGCATCCTAATTGGTGGTATTTGCATAATAGGTTTTTTTAATCCTTTAGTGGCTTTCCATAGCGAATAGTCTGTGCTGGCATTCACTGTTAATTCACTTAGGTAAGTACTAATTAATTCGTTTTTATACTTTTTGATTTCTCTTCTGCCGGGTCCGCTAGTTACAAATATAAACGTCTCACCATTATACAAACCCCCTCTATTTAAAAACTGCAGTTTATCCAAAGCTCACACGTTGAATATTAAATGAGTGGTGGAAATGATTATTTGAAAAGTCAATATTCAGCGCAGCCTTTAAATAAACCGTATATTTCATTTGCATTTAAATTGGAATTCACATCAAAGAATTTCTTTATAGAACACCATAGTTATGCGTTTTCATAATAAACCGTGACATCTAGTAAATATTCCAGGAACTAAATTGTAAAATGATGCCGGTCAGGTGGATTAAAGTAAAAATTTCTATTGTGCGTTCCAAAAATAAACAGCGCCACCTCTTGATTTTTTTAGCACACGTTACATCACAACTTCTTGGAGACTTATTGACAGTTCCATTTCTGGAGAGTGCATATTTTACAAACAAGTTTTGAAAGTGCAAATAGTTTACAAAAAAAAACGAGCGAGCCCTACTGTAGTCGCATATCGTCGGTGAGACTGCAACACCTCGTAACAGTAGTCTGTAATACCTCGTGTCTACATTTTCGCATATTTACAGGAGAAAAAAAAACTGACTATCTTGACTATTATTAAATATTGTTTTAACTAAACGTATTGGTGATTTTATGACTATTATTTTATACGAATGTGACTTAAATTAACCAATATATTTATTAAATTTTGAGAAATATTTACAAATAAATAAAAATAAATCAGAAACGCGCGCCACTCGTGTCAAGACTTTTTCGATAAATACGCGGCTTTGCTGCCAAACACTCGACAACCGTAACGCCAACTACTGAAACGCGGAATTGTTTTAACGGCTAAATAGACGTTACCTTTTGGCTAATTTCAATCGCGTGAGTTCTACGAGGAGCCAATAAACACACTGATAAAATGAAATCTTACTGGCATAAAGTGCCAGAACAAAGACAAGCAAAAGGCTAGTAAGCCTTTCGCCAGGAAAAGCTAAACAGCTTCTCAAGTTGGACAAGAAAGACTTTAAATTGGTGACAGGGCTCCTCAATGAACACTGCCCTTTGAGGTATTACCTGAAAAAGATGGGCAAAACAGAGAGGGATATTTGCCGCTACTGCGAGAACTTTGCTGAAACTGCAGAACATTTGTTTTGCGAATGCCCAGCGCTTTTTTGCAAGAGGCTCAAGTTTGTGGAAGGGGACTTCCTAAAGCCATTCGATTTCAGAAACGTAACCCTCAGGAAACTGATAAACTTTGCTCGAAGTCTCGGAATCCCGGGCCTCGAATAAATTAAGGGTTATGCACAAAAGATCTGATAGGTCGAAGTGCTTGAGAGGCAGCATATCTTCTACGACCCACCCTACAATCTAAAGGCCTAAGTTTCTGGAAGGAGCCTTTCTGAAGCCCTTCGATTTCAGAAACATAACCCCCAGGAAACTGATAAACTTTGCTCGAAGTCTCGGAATCGCGGGCCTCGAATATATTAAGGGTTATGCACAAAAGTTTTGATAGGTCGAGGTGCTTAAGAGGTTGCATAGCCTTTACGACCCCCACTACAATCTACAATAAACACTCTAAACTCACTGGCGCCAAATCTCAATTTTGCGACTTTTGTGGATACGCGGTATTGCAGAGTGCTGGTACGCTGTTTTGCATTCTCACCGACGAATAGATTTGTAACATTTGACATCTCACCCTAGTCATAAGCAATTTTAAAATTATATATTGAAAAAAATGGGTCAGGTATTATTTGAAATGATTTTTCACAACAAACAATAATTCCTTTAATGAAAATTGCATTTTATTTAATTGACACTAGGAGTGACAGAAATTAACCTCAAAATTTATAAAAAGAATATTTTATTCGAATAAATATTTTTCATTATTTACTTGAATTTTTTTTATTAATAATCTGCACTTTATTGAGACTTATTATCAGCAGTAAATATTTATTTATATAGTTTACGCATATAACAGCAACCTTTATACAGAACACTATAACTTAAGTGCACAGCTGATGGCTGACAGTACCGTCCTCTCGGAAAATTGATTGACGTCTATCTGACGGCGAACTCTAATAGCGCGCTCATTCGTCAAATCAAATAGCGCGTGCGTCCACGACTTCCTGTTACTGTTACTGTTACACATTTCACGAAATCACTTCCACAAATTGCAAGAAAGCGATAGCAAAGATGTTACACATCAACAACATGTAGCAAGAGAGGAAAAAAAAACTTAGACCAAATGTCCACTTGTAACTGTTGTGATCTGGCAAGCGTTATCTTCATACTGGAATCCTTAATAGTGCTTATCAATATGGCTTATTAATACGGCTGATCAATTTATAGCACAGCCTCATTAGAGGGCTTGCCATACTAGTGGAAGGTATCCTATTACTACTAAATTTACAAAATCCGGTCGAAAGTCTGCCAAAAAGGCCATCCGAAAGTCAGCCAAAAATCGGCAGCAAAATGAAAAAAAGAGAAACACGAAATAATAAAAAATATATCTCAACATTAACAAATAACACTGCTACACAAAAACATTTTTGGGGTTTAGGGGTCAAACCATGTTATCTATATGTTTTTGGGCTTGCTGAATCCGAATTTAGGTTTAGAATAACTCCATCAGGCTAGGGTTTCCCATAACCTTAAAAAACCGATTCATATAAAACCCCTTAACCCCTTGAAACTATAACACAATAACGCCATGTCACCTTAAACCCATAGCTTTATAATAATATGACCCCATAACCCCTAAACCCCATAACCCCATAGGCCCATTGCTCCCGAATCAAAGACATTTATTTTTTATTCCAGTCATTCGTTTTTTATTTTAGTCATGTCATAAAAGGTCTTATAAAAAGGGCTATATTTTGTACAAAATCCGATTGTGCAACCTTCCCGCGGTGTACATCGAGTAACGCTAAGGCCGACAGTTCTATCATTGTTATGGGTATATGTTATGGGTTTATAACCTTCAATTCCGCTGCTCATAAATATTCTGGATATCCGTGGTGAAATGGATTAAAACAGAATGCCAAAAATGAATAGGTTTCGTTTGATATGGGATTTTGAGGGTTATGGTGTTTCGGGGTTATGAGCTTATGGTATCACAGGGTTAAGGAGTTTTGGGGTTATAATATTTTATTTCACTGTCCAAACGTATTCGGAATGTCAGTGAAAATTTGCAATAATACAAATTGCCTGAAATGAACTGTTTTTTTTATTCGGGGACAAAGGGGTTATAGGGTTTAGGGGTTATGGGGTTATATTATTAAAAAATTATGGGTCGAAGGTGACATGGAATTATTGTGTTATGGTTTCAAGGGGTTAAGAGGTTTGATATTAATGGTTTATAGTTATAAAGTTTAAAAAAGTGATTTTTTGAGGTTTTGGGAAACCCTACCCCGATGGAGTTATTCTGACCCTAAATTCGGATTCAGCGACCCCAAAAACATGTAGTTAACATGGTCTGACCCCCAAACCTAATTTATTTTTTTTTGTGGGGCTGTGTATTCTTTTAGAAAAGATTTAAAGACTGAACTAAAAATATCATTTAAAATTCGCTTATCAGCTGAACATTCGATTAACAACCCACTAAAATCATAAACGGAGAGCTCAGTAACAACTTCAGGTTTGCAGACGATACAGTTCTGCTGGCAGATAGTGCTAAGGGCCTTCAAAGGATAATAGACGCTGTAGTCAAGGCCTGCAGTAAATATGGTCTTAAATTAATCTGTAAAAAAACCAAAACTGTAATTATAAGTAAAAACCCAAACATAACATCCAATTTTATGGTAAATAAGACGCCATTGGAAAGAGTAAACAGCATTTGTTATCTAGGATGCAACATACTTGATACATGGGACCACTCATACGAAATAACGAAATAAGAACTTGTATTGAGAAAGCAAGAAATACCTTTAGCCGAATGCGAAAAGTTTTTTGCAATCCTTCGTAAAGAATCCATGTACAACAAAATCTGGACATTTGGAGTATGGCCAAATGATTGGATACAGTCAATATACGTACCGTTACAAAAAAAGGGTGATAAAGAGGTATGCAGTAACTTCAGAACGATAGCACTTATAAATCGTGCGAGCAAAGTTATGCTACAGGTGCTGCATGAACGATTGAAACCTTACCTCCTACCGCAAATTCCACTAGAACAGGCTGGGTTTATCCCGGAAAAAGGCACTCAACATCGGCTAATAAATGTCCAACAACTAACAGAAAAGCTGTACGAATACAATGTCCCAGCCATTTTTTGTTTTCTTGATTACACCAAAGCCTTCGACACTGTAAACAGGACCTTTTTATGAAAGGTTCCAAAAGAAATAGGCATATTAAACCACCTAACACATCTCATACGCCAACTGTATGTACACAACAAAGCCTATGTCTGTGTTGACGGTCAGTTGTCAAAGGAATTCCAAGTAGAAAAAGGTGTCCGACAAGGGTGCATTCTTATCTCCCTCCTCTTCAACATTTACGGGGAGTGGATCATAAGGAGGGCAACATATGGCTGTGAAGAAATAATATCCATTGGCGAAAGAAAAATCTCAAATCTCATAATTGGTAAGTTTTGTTAAATTATTGTAAGTTTTCTTAAAAATGAATTTGCTAAATTGTTGTGAGCTTTCATAGGTAAAGGATGTATGTTAGATTATTTTCATTTCAGCCTTTGAATCTTTTCACTATGAAAATTACTGTATTTATTGGGTTGCTCGGACTTTTAGTAGGTGCTGAATCTTATTTTTTTTAAATCATATGTTAATTAAGAAAAATGGAAGGCTTTCGTAGTTAATGTCTCCATACATTTTTATTTTGTTTTTTTTCCTTATATAGTTAACAACGAATACCGAAAGAAATAGTGAATAGTGAACAACGATTCAATGAAGAACGGGAAGAGAATAAAGAATTAGCAAATAAAAGTAGCGTATAAAGGGTTAGCGAATAAACGATTACCGAATAACGAAATAACCGAATATTTCAAAACACAGAATTAGTTATCCACGAAAAAGAACTGAAAAGATGTTGATACTTCTTCTTCTTTTATTCGTTAGAGATCTAGATGATCTGTTGATTCCGAAATTACCTCTGCATTATTTCCTGAGATGTGGACTGCTAGCTGTCTCTTCATCTCTTTGGTGGTTTTCCAGGTAGACGGGTCCCTGCTGGTTTTCCCTTTGGTACAATGCGTGGTAGTCTATCGTCGGTCATCTTCTTCACGTAGTTACACCATTCTCTTCTCCTCTGCCTTCCCCATCTCATCACATCCTGTACTTCGCATTGTGCACCAATGTCAGTGTTTCTTACGTGATATCCACTTGTTTTCCCGGCTATTGTTCTCAGTACTGACTTTCCGGGGACTCGTAGCATTCTTTTGTTATTGTTGGTATTCTCTCTCGCTTCTATACCATATGTCATTATTGGCCTGTGGCATGTCTTATATATTTTGATCCTACTCTTCTTTCGCTTATATTACTTAGACCATACAGTTTCCCGAAGACATCCTAATATTATGGCTGATTTGTTAATTTGGTTTCTTAGGTCCTTTACCAGGTCATGACCGCTGGACATATCTATGCCAATGTATCTAAATTACATGACCTGCGCTATAAGTTTATTATCTATTACCAGCTTGCATCTCATTGGTTTAGCGATGGACATGGTTTTTGTTTTACCTATGAATATGTCCATATTGAGTTGCTGACTGATCTGGTAAAACTGTCTCTGCAGGTCATTATCACTTTCTGCGAATACTGCAGCATCGTCTGCGTAGCACACCATGCTGATATCACTATTGTTTATTCTGTATCCCGAGTTCAGGGATGTTACTTCTTTTATAATGTTGTCCATCAGAAGGTTAAATAAAAATGGACTATGGCTATCTCTCTGTCTAATTTCTCCTGGAGTGGGGATGCTAGATGTAAAATTATCTCTAGCTTTGATTTGCGTTATGTTAGTAGTGTTAAGGTTGTATATCATTGTTACTATGTTAGCAGGGGCTTCTTTTTCATTTAGGATTTTTATGACGTCTTCCAGGCGGACTCTGTCAAATGCCTTAGTAAGGTCGACGAAGCAAATAAATGCCGGTGTATTGGACTCTATTGCTTTATCCTTTATTTGTTTGGTAATAAATATGGCATTGGTTGTCGAACTATTCTTTTTGAATCCTTGTTGTCCCTCTCTGGTTTTTATTTGCTTCTCTAATTTGTCCTTTAGCAACCCTGTAAAAAACTTCATTGTTGAGCATAGTAGAGTTATTTCTCTACAGTTTTCGGGATTTGTTTTCAGGGTTTTTTTTGTGTTGATACAAGGTTAATTTATAAGCACTGTTCCAAATGGATGGAACAAACAAACAGTATTAAAATAAAAATATAATTATTGGCATCCTGAGACCCCAGACTTTTACTAAAAGCAGACGGAAATGGTAGCAGATATATTCAAAAATAATCTGCATTTTTTGCAAATTTTAATTCTGATTAATTTTAATTACTTATTAAACATTAACATTATATATATATATATATATATATATATATATATAATGTTAATGTTTAATAAGTACCTAATTATATTATTTAACACTAAAATATCTCTCTCTTCAAATACACAGTGCACTTGTTCCGTTGATGAATTTGCTACAAGCATTGAATTAAAATTCGAATGCTGTGGAAAATAGAAAAATATCGTTTTGATCACTGAGGAATAAAAATATCGACCGTCAACTCTGATCAATCAATCAATCAACCAGCTGCTAAAGTCCACTGCTGGACATAGGCTTTCCTTGTTTGCTTCCACATATCCCTATCCTGAGCAATTTGCATCCAGTTAATGTGGATACGTCTTATCGTCACGCCATCTGGTCGGAGGACGGCCTCTGCTCCTAAATGCATGTTGTCTTGGTCTCCATTTTGGTATTTTTCTTGTCCAACGATCATCGTTCAGCCTTAAAATATTTTAATAAATAAATGAATCAGACAAGTCATTTATGTTAAATTTTATTTAAAAGTAAGATCTAATACAAAAATTAAAATCTTACCATTTAAATTGCATACATCACACAGTATAAAATTTAAATATAATCGATCTTTTTTACTAAACTAAATATACCAACGATGGCTTTTATATTCCATTCTTATCGGTGTTAGTCGAACACGCTTGGTGGGGCGGTGTACTACCAGTACCGGCTTTGAAAAATTCGCAATAAAATGAAAGGAAATATTTCCGTTACAACTTGTCCTTATTGCCGAATTATATTAAAAAATAAATTAAAGGTAAAAAATAATTTTAAATTACAAGCTTTTATTTTAATGCGCTAAAAAGAAAAAAATTAACTTTAACTATCAACTTAAGACGTCATTACACAATTTATTATGTAATAAATGCTTGTCGCAAGATGTGACTACTCATATTTACTTAGTCAAAAAAATTTAAAAATTAAATTTAATCAGTTATAGTTATTTAATTTACTTGATTATCTACATAGGTTAAATCTCGCGACAAGCTTTTATTACATAATAAATTGTGTAATGACGTCTTAAGTTAATAGTAAAAGTTTGAAATAAAATTTTTTTTTTATTCTTTTAAGCGCAAAAAATAAAAGCTTATTTTTAAAAATTATGTTTTTACTTTTTAGTTATCGCCTTACAGGTTTCTTAGTCTGTTCATCTTATTCAACGCATTATTGTTGCAAGGTTGTTTGCCAGTTAATTTTGAACAGTCTAGCTCTTTAATAAGGAGACCTTCTAATGTTTTTACCCTACTTAAGGCTACGTAAGCTTGACCTTTGATTTTGGAGTTCTCCTTCTCCCATACAGATTTATTGCTGTTGACGCCTATCGCTCCAAATTACACAAATCAAAGTTAACCAACCGATGTTACAGACTCGAACAATTTGACTTTAATATCATAATCGAGGACTCCGAAAACCCTAGTACACCAAAATTATTGGCAGATTGGAGCACTCGCTTTCGACTCTCAGCAAACTTTTAAGTCTCCCATATTGGATTCAAGGTGACGTCACTTTATTTTTTGAGTTATTCTCAGCAAGTCCTTATATTTAATACCCATATTGTAGGAGGGCATTAAAAATTACTAGTCTGCCATCTTGGGTGTTTCGTCATGTTGGATTTAAAATGACGTCACATAGCTAACCATTCATTGTCATCCAAACTAAACGTGTATACACAATTTCAGTTTAAACGGTTAAAGATATCTTCTTTAAAATTGAGTTGCAAAACAAGTTTAACAAGTTTAATTGCAACATAAAATTTTTATTATTTTTCCAAAGAACAGCATAAATCGTTTTACTCTAAAAATAACAAAATAAAATCAATGCAGTTCTTTGGAAAATAAACAATATTTTTTAACAATTTAAATTATTCTTACCAATTATATCACACACTTTACTTGAGTTTACAATAAAATTGTTCATAGCCTTTTTGTTTAACTAAAAATTTTTCACAACACATTCTGGGACGGCTTTACAGTGTAAAAATACGAGAGCCGGCTTTAATAAATTGCTCTTAAAAATCTCAGTAAATATTTCCGTTACATGTATTAGAGGCAAGCTTAGTTATTGTAAGCTTTGTGGCTTAAAATGAAATATAATTCTTAAGGGTTTTAGATCCAAGATACATAACCATTGACATTAATCGTGGACTGTAGACTGTAGGCTTGAGCGTAAATCGATAGAAATAATTTAACCGGCTTTAATAAAAAAAGGGACCTACCAAGTATTAGGAATCTCTACTGTGAGTTTCCACGATCGACCAAGTATGATCTCCTGTCCTTTTGGAAGTAACCAAAAATCGATTGCAATGTCTTTTGTTTTAATATTTTTGGAATACAGGAAAGTCTTTTAAAAATAAATACAAATATTTAATTGCATATTCGTACAGTGATTTTAACCCATTACGATGGTGAGACCCCACCAAACGTATAGCGGTTAAAAAAATAGGAACTTATATCCACTGAGAGCAGCCGTAAAAGTAATTGTTTTTAGCTCAAAATCTGAATTCGTTTTGTTTATGATTCGAAGTGTTTCGTACTGTTTCGTTTGAGAGACTAAAAAATGTATACCAAAACCATTATCATTATCAAAATGATAAGAACTGGTTATTATTTTTGAGTTGAAATTAGTGTATTTAAAAAAGTTGAAAATGTTGTTGAATAATTAACTTTTTGGTTAACGTCAGAAAGAATGATATATCCTCAGATAATTGTGAAGGTTTCTCGATATTTTAAAGAGCTTTTTGTTTTAAAGTGTCCCTCTTAAGTTGATTTCTTTAATTAGAATATAAGCGTCGCGTATTTTTATTCGTGAAAATAAAAAAGGGGACGCGAACAGTTATATTAAAAATTGTAGATCGTAGATTGTAGGGTGGGTCGTAAAGGCTATGCTGCCTCTCAAGCACTTCGACCTATCAGATCTTTTGTGCATAACCCTTAATTTATTCGAGGCCCGAGATTCCGAGACTTCGAGCAAAGTTTATCAGTTTCCTGGGGGTTATGTTTCTGAAATCGAATGGCTTTAGGAAGGCCCCTTCTACAAACTTGAGCCTCTTGCAAAAAAGCCCTGGGCATTCGCAAAGCAAATGTTCTGCAGTTTCAGTGAAGCTCTCGCAGTAGCGGCAACTATTACTCTCTTTTTGTCCATCTTTTTCTGGTGATACCTTAGAGGGCAGTGTCCAGTGAGGAGTCCCGTCACCAGTTTTAAGTCTTTCTTGTCCAACTCGAGAAGCAGTTTAGCTTTCTTTGGCAAAAGGCTTACTAGCCTTTTCGCTTGTCTTTGTCCTTGCACTTTATGCCAGTGAGGTTTCATTTCATCTGTTTCCCAGCGTCGAATCTTTTCTTTCAAGTGGGCTTTGAAAAGTCCACAGAAAGGTTCTGGGCCGGAAAATTGTGTATTTGCCCCTTCTTTGGCAAGGCAATCTGCTTCTTCGTTGCCTTTAACTCCCTTGTGAACTGGAACCAACATCAGAGTAACCTGATTGTTTGCTGCCAGTTGTCTCAGGGAATGTTAACAGTCCCAAGTCAGCTGGGACTTAGACAACTAAATGACTTCAGAGCTTTTAGTGCTGCTTGGCTATCTGATAAAATATAGATTTACGCTCTTCGGGTGTTTCTTTCGATGCACATCTGGGCACATATCTTTATGGCATGTTATTCTGTTTGAAAGATGGTTGGGGTTTTAAGAGCCTAAAATTCGGCCCTTTAACGACTACTCCAATCCTTTCATCCATCTTGGATCCATCAGTGTACCACACTACAGCATCCCTTCCTAGTTGAGGTCCAAACAGTTATATTATACTATTTTTAAAATAAATTAGATTTACCGCACCAGTTCTGGTACCTATTTTAATTCAGAATTCGTACTACAATGAAAACTTGCCGCAATAATGCTCGCTACTGGAAACTAATCATTATTTAGAAATACGTTCCTGTTATGTATATATTTAACTTGAGCAGGTCAATACACAGTCACCTCCTATTCACTTAATTTGCTCTTCCAGCGTTACGGCTGGACTAATTGTACGTTGGGAGCACTATTAGGTTAATAAATTAGATTTCCATCAAATTGTCCACGTACTAAACACAATCTCCGACTATTATAATTTGAGAGTATTTCCAATGATCGATGCGCGCTACATTAAAAATATGACTCGTTTTGAATAAATTAAATAACTCCTTTGAGTTTCACGCTCCCAGAAATTCCTCGTCCTGAAAAGATGTTCGATTTATTAAATATCTACGTTGTTTTTTCATTCCCGCGCGAAATAAATTGTATTTATTTCTCGACAGTGGGGGCTTTGTGACGTTGCGAAAACTCGACTTTTTTTAAATTTTATTTCTAATTCGAGAACAGTAAAACTTTATTCGAGCCTTAAAGAGAAAAACGGTTGATTATCCCTGGCTTTATTGACTTGAATTATTACATTAAAAAGATAATTTGACTTTCTGCAAAAAAATTTCATGTACCTCAAATTAATTTTACTTACTTAAAAGAAATTCATATTTACGTGAATTATAAATTTAAACAAATTTTGTTAAAAATATTAATTTATTAATTAATACCGTGACAGTTGCATGGGCGACACAGTTCCTTCTTCTAATAAAAAACTAGAAAACTGTGTGCACATGTAGCTGTGTATTTAGTTCAAAACTTTTTTATATATATTTATAGCAGAGCGTTTTCGGCATTTCCGCCATATTTGGTGCTTACCTGTAAGCAAGTAAACTTTGATTTCTCCTGGAGATACGGGGAAAATAGAATAGATCCCAGAATCGGATGCCTGTCGTAAAAGGCGACTAAAAGACTCCCAAATTCAAAGTGCTGATGGATGTATGGCGGTGGGGGAGCACGAGTTCCAGGACGCTAGGAAGTTGCAGGTTATGAGGAAGTGGACGAACTTGCCAGAAGAGGTTCGAAAAAACACAAAAACTACTGGAAAAGCATACCAGGAAACAAACACGGTGTTGAAAATTCCGTATTTTCTAACTGTAGAATGTACTTCAATCTATTTCTTAATTTAAAAACCCCATTATTATTTGGTATAGGCAACCAATTATACATAAAGTCATAAGCAAAACCAATTAGAAAAGCTGACATCAGCACTGCTATTACTAAACTATTTTGACGACTTCCCTTTCTAACTTCGTCCAGAGAGGACAACGAGTTAGCTTTAAAACACCACGTGGTAAAAACTTAAATCAATATAAATAAAATCAATCAATTTAAAAAGCCATCAACCAGTCAAAAATTCTAAAGAGACGGAAGGTTTTTTAACTGTAAGCTAGTTGTATAAATCTTGCAATACATTGTCAAACAAGAAAAGTGTATTTGTTTAATTAATATTATTAAGAGGTTCACGGCTGTAAGGCCGGAAAAACTGACACCAAATAGAATTACGAACCAGCCAACTAGTTATCAAAGATTTACCATCTTAACGAAGCACGGCGAGATTCAGCAGTGGCAGGAACCGACATCATCCTTCTACAACCCTCTTCTAGAAACCTCCCTGCAGTTTGCCGTGTCGTCGTCACACAGGAAATAAAAAGGACCATGCCATAAAAGGACGACAGAACTGTTACCGATGAACAGGAATCAGATAAGAATCACTAAGGGACTGTATAATGGAGGCCTGGCTTGCGGGTTGTGTGGTGGGGATCCGGGGGTGGTGGATTGCGTGCTGTACTGCGGGCGGTTCTTGAGTGGCTACATTGTTCCCACCCAGTACAGAACTTGTACAAGGTACGAAGGTAATGCAAGAGCTCTATTAAGGATATCAATTGTAATAAATTATAGTTTAAAAAAAAAAATTTAAAAAACACGTTTTTAGAGTTAATCAAACTAAAAAGAAAAAATAATTCTTAACGTAGTAATAAAATTACTGACCAAAAAATTAATGACACTGTTCTAAAAGCGAGGAATGCTTTCATTCCGAAACGCAGAGTCAGTTTAAAAATGTCGTACAAAGCACCCCATGCTTTTAGAACAGTGATATTAATTTTCTCGTCAGTAATTTTATTGCTATGTTAAGAATTATTTTTTAATTTTTAGTTTGATTAACTCTAAAAGCGTGTTTTTTGATTTTTGACAAGTGTGCAAAGTTTAAATTAAATATGATCGCTTAAGTAATTTTATAAATTTTTCTTCGCTTTTTAGTTCGATTTGTTTTACTCACTAAAAAAAAATGTATTAAATGGTAAAAGCACAAAAAAAATGCATTTGCCGGGAATCGAACCTGCGCTGCCCGCGTGACAGGCGATCATTCTACCACTGAATCACCGATGCGATGATCTGTTTTAATATTTATTCTGCGCGCATGCGAAGTTTACGCACTAGTTCTATCTCTCTTACTCTTATGCAAAGGATCCCTGAAAAAATTTATGAATTCTGGCGAAATTTATCAGAATAATCAGGATAATCAGATACTTTGATCGAATTATTGCATTAACTTCGGTATTTGACAAGTATGCGAAGTTTAAATTAAATCTGTTTGCTTAAAGTAGGGCAAATTCGAGGCCAAAGAGTCAGTTACAAACAAATATAATACAAACATACAGATGAAACTAATACAAACGTGTTAAAAATATATTTTTTATTTTTTTTTGTAAATTTTCTTTTCAATGGGGGAGAGCAAGTGCATCTCCTTGCACCCTCCTGCCGGCGCCCATGATACCCCGTTTCTTAATAGCGACAAAACATATCAAATAGGTGTAGAGCTTGATGATTTTCTTACCGGCTATAACTCAAACAGGCGCAAAATTAAAATTTATAGTTTGACTTTCATTCACTAATCGCTTTAAAAATGAACTTGTATTTGTAAAATTGTATGGAGCAGATCGACTAGGCGCGCGTCTATACGCGTCAAGTTATAGTGCAGTCAAATTGTATTTTTGTTTTAGGGTAACCTATTTAATTTTATTATTAAAAAACCACAGTTTAAATCACTTTCTGTCGGAGCTTTAATGTTAATGACTATAAAGGGCTTTGCCGCGACATAAAGAAATTCCATAAACAAACTCTTAACTTCCAAGTAATCACTTAATAAATATGAGAAAGAAATAATTAAAAAAATTATTTACAGCTATTTAGAAAGAAAAAACTACTGCAAACAGTATAATTGAAGCTGTTAAAAAGGAAGAGGAAATTAATTTTACAGGCAATATCGATTCTTTAAAAAAGTAGTTAAAAAAATGGGTGAAGAAAAGCATAAGATAATACAAAAGTGTTGATTGAGAAATTTGACATTAAATCCTAAAGCATTAAATATTTACGAAAATTAATTACCAGAATATATTGCGATGAAACCAACATCAACAGATCCCATAAGGTACCAAAGAGGTGGAACGATGGCAAAAATAAATGTTTAAAATCTCCAGCGTTAAAAAAAAGACGTCATATCATCTTACATGCTAAAGGTGCATCAGGTTTCGTACCTAATGCGTTAACTACAGAGTGGACCAAAAGTCTGGAAACAGACAATTATCTCGTAAATTGCTAGTCCAAATTGTACAAAATTTGGGATAAGCATATTTTGAGATACTGAAATTCTTGATTTGGCATTTGCAATGTTGTCAGATTTGCCGTTTCTCTAATATAATTAGTTATTTGGTTTTTAAATACATTACCCTGTATATTCAGTCATTATTGGAATCTCCTTTTCAATACGAGTTCAGCCATATGTAACACTTATAATTCTATGTAGTCTAGAAGGTCTTAAATAAATAAAACAGAAGTGTGGCAACGCCTAATTGTCTCAATCATTTTTTTAATACAAACTATTTTCAACTACATTTAAAGGTAATAATTGAAAAATAACATTTTTAACATATTGATTACTTAATCAAGTGTTCAAAATGTGCTCAGATAATTGTCCGTTTCCAGACTTTTGGTTCACTCTGTATATTTACAACTGAAAGTAAAACAGGCGATTACCACAATGAAATGAACTACAAACATTTTACGCAATGGTTAAAGGACAAATTTATTCCCAATGTTCTAAAAAAATGCGTTTTAGTGACAAATAATGTCTTCTACCACAATGTACAGGTTAATTCTTTTTTAAATTTTTTATGGAAAAAAGCAGCGACGCAGCAATGGCTAATGGATCGAGGTATTTTATGTAAAGCTAATGCTTTTAAACCTAAATTATATACATAATATATGCACACACGCATAAACCAGCTTATAAAAGATATATTGTTGACACGCTTCTAGCGAAACTTGATATTTTCGCACTGCGTTTACCACCATACCAATAAAATATGGGCACTGGTAAAGTAGCAGCCTGTAGTGTCTCATTCAAACTGATTTGCGGCAGTTAACAGAAGAAAATTTCAGCATGAGACAATTCAAAACTGGCAAATCATTTGCGCCATTTGGAGAAGATACCAGTGAAAGTAAATCAGAACTGTCTGACAATGAAACAGAATACGATGATTTAGGTTGCCAACCATTCCATTAAGTTTATCGTAAATGTCGATTAAATAAAATCATTTCATTTTTACTTGTATGTACTCTTATATATGTATACTTTCCTTATTTACCCACTAAAATATATCTGCTTATTTAAACATAATTTCTACTAAACCAATCTTTAACTTGACCAATGTAAACTTAGACTGGACTATAACAGTCTGACTAATCAAATTTTCGAGTCAATATTTCCGGTTTTCACTTCAATATATTTGTTACTCTTAACAGTAGATGTACGCGTACATATTTTTAAGGTCATAGACAATAAGAAAGTCAAAAACCCATATCTTGTTACTAAATAATGTTCAGAAAACACAAATTTTTATCAAAATTCGAGCGCCATGTATTTTATTCAGGTTAAAATACAAAAAACTTGGATCTTTGCAAAAATTTAAACAGTAAAACTACTGGATAAAATTTTTTAAGTATAATTTAATGAAATATATACAAATTATTGTCAAAAACCATTTAAATCATAAAAAAAGATGCTTTTTATGGAAATTTACAAAACATTACCTAAAAGCAGAATAAATCAAATTTAGATCATGAATAAAGAGTGCTTGGCCACATTTTATTTTATTTACAAAATCAAAGCATTGACAAAGATTTCTAAAATGATAAATTATTTTAATCGAATAAAAAAAGTCAGTATATTAAAACATTTAACAATGATAAATGAATAAAGCATAAACAAAAATCTACAAGATAAATGACTTTAACATCAAGAAATTAGAAAACTAAAGGTGATAAATTAAATATTAATTTACCAGCCTACAGAACTGAGGGATTACTTCCTTGGCAAGTGAACAAACATTATAAAAAATTTGACTCATGTTGGAAATTAGTATCATCTAAAAACACGTACATTTATTATCCCTCCAGAATATTCCAAAATCGTCGCGCGCAATGTTAGAAACCAGCTATACGATCACGTGAAAAAGACGGTTACGATTTTTGACCAATAATAACGTTAAACTTAGCGCGAGAACCGAAGCCACGTTTGAACGGGCTTCCGGCCTCGCTGTCTCTTTCGCATTTTAACAGCCGGGCGATGCACAACGCTCGCTTTAAGAGCACCGCTTCCTTTTTCGCATTTCGACCGTCAAGCAATGCACAACGCTGGCCGAAGCACACAATTCTCGCCGCTAAGAGCACGCTTTAAAACACCACGTGGTAAAATGCACATCAATATAACCAGATATAATAATTTAAATTTAAAGCTAACAACCAGTGAAACTATTCTGAAGATACAGGAGGCTTAAAACTGTAAGCTCCATGTATTAAATTACATAATATATTCTCGATAACAAGTGTGTTGTTTAATTAACTGTGATAACAAAATTCACGGCGATAAAAGACAGTAAACCCTGTAGTAGGTAAAAAACCCATCGAGCCAGATTGACTGAATTATCGAAGAAATCTAACAACTTCGTTGAGGAAGACGTCGTCAATAGCAAAAGTGAGTTAAGGTATCAGAGGTTCCGGTGAAGCTGCTCACACGTCAGAGCATTTCCACAGCAGAGCACAGCATTATTACACCTTTGTGTCTAATTTTCTAGATATTACCTAAAAATAGTAATATCCAACCAAATATTGATTTAATAGGTAACAATAAATCTTAAAATATGTCATTTTAAAAGTACTAATGTCCATCACGGTATCACAACGGGCCAAAAGACTTAAGTGGGTTCCCTCCGAACCGCCGTTTTAATCTAACCTAACCTAAAAGTTGGGTGCTGTAAATTCATAAAGATTACTCCAAATTAAATATTGGGAACATCATGGCGTTTCATACATTTAAAAAAATAAAAAAAAAATTTCAAAGTATTTTAAAATTCACTACAAAAACTTCAGAAAGCAGAAATTTTTTTTTTACACAGTTGTACTCTAATTTGCTTTTCATCATTACAAGAAAACGTAATATTTTTGAATAATTTTACAAGAAATTAATTTATCACCTTTTTTACACATTTCAAAGAAAAAGGCACTCGTCTTCTGTTGAAAACTTGCTTTCACCAAAGAAAAGAAACAGCAAATCTCATGTAATAACCATAGGTCCCAAAAAAAGCGCTCCTGTAAAGGGCACAAGCCATAAAAAAAAGCACTTGTCTTCTAGGAAAACTTGCTTTCACCAAAGAAAAGAAACAGCAAATTTCCTGAAAAAACTTACGTCAAAGAGAAAAGCGCTTCCGTATTAGGCACACACACCAAAGGAAAAAGCACTTGCCTTTTATTATTGTATCTACAAATTATTCAGTAAAATTCAACTTAAAAAATTGTTAACATAATTCTAAGATATTTTATTTGTACAAAGAAGGTGAATAAGTTTTTTTTTTTTTTAAGAAAATAGTCGCAAAAAGGGTAGACCTATCGTGTGGGCCGCGGACGGCCCGCACTACGACTATTAGAAGGGGAAGGGATTATAGAAAGGAAATGATTGTGGACACGCTTTTTAAAAAGTTACAGGTCATAGTTCTCTGGAAAAACTGATTTTGGAAGCTTATTCCATTCCGTAGCAGCCCTGTAAAGCAAGGATTCTTGATGAAGATTGGTCCTTGTAGTGTCAATCTTGAGAGTAAATGGGTGAGACTGATCAGCGTGCCGAGTTCTTCGGCCGAATGTGGCCAATGGTGGTACAAGAGTTTTTATTTCTCTGGAGCATCTGCCATGGAAATATCTGTAGAGCAATGACTGGTCTGCAACTCTTCTTCTATGTTCTAGAGGGTGTAGGGTATCTGTGAGAGTTGAGCTGTTTATCAAACGAATGGCTCTTTTCTGAATGGAATCTAGAAGACGAAGAGAATGCCTTGGTGCTGAACCCCAAATGTGCGAGCAATACTCCAGTAGAGGTCGGATTTGAGCCTTGTACGTCGTCAACAGTTGATCAGGAGTAAAAAACTTTCTAGCTTTCCACAGAAAACCTAGCCTCTGGCTTGCCGACTTTGCGTTGTTAGCAACATGGTCATGCCAAGACATATTATTGGACACTGTGATTCCCAAAATCGAAATGGAGGGACTTGGTTCAAGGGTATTTCCGGACATTGTGACGGGATGATTTGAGGAATTCACTTTCTTGGAAAACGTGGCACTTTGTGTTTTTTGGGCGTTGAACTGAACAAGATTGTTGGTTCCCCACTCGACGATTGCTTCAAGATCTCTATTGATGGAATTAACCTGTTCCTACCTGAGTCTATTTGTATCATTCACCGAAAGTGATCGATAGGATGTGAAAGTCTGCGAAACTGTAAATGGGGTTCGTTGTGGTTTTTAAGAGGTCGTTGATGTGTAAAAGTTGATTAAAAAATAACCGAAAGAGCTGAGAAGTGACAACACTGTACTTGTAAAATACCTATCTAACATCGAACATACTTAGCTTTTAACGATTAACCAATCAACGAGCACTTATCAAATTCATGAATACACAATATACGAGGGAGATGTATCACTGAAAAGGAATTAAATTCACAAGCGTGAGACATTTCGTTACAACCTATAGAAACTTTTAAGTCTTAAAAATTGAATGACAAATCGGCTACAATAATACTTTGAAAGATGCTGTACATATATTGCACTTAATACACTGTCCTTGTGTCGCAAACATCGATTTTTCATAATACATTATCCCTTCTTTCTCAAAAAGGCTGAAGTATCAAAATATCTGCCGGTGGCTCATTATAAATATATGATTAATATGGTTATAAATTTTATTTCTGGTGTGTAATTTAAAAGAAAAATTATCCTTCATATTCTTTTTTTAATGTTTTTTTAACGGATTGCGTCGTATCATTTTTAAACTGTACAACAATGTTGATAAAGTTGAGAAGCTTTTTAAGGAACACACATCATGCATCAAGCTCATCCTTATTCCTAACGGATAAAAGATAGATATTATGCTAACAAAATTTTATACGACAACGTGTACCTTTCAACGTCGCCGTCTTTTACACCAGTTGGTCCTTTTCATCTTTAATTTATCAGAAAAGGCAACAGAATAGAGTCTTCGACGTAGTATCGTAAAATTGTTGAGTGTTCTCGTAACGACTCTTTTATTATTCATCCTGAGACATTTTTGCACGTGGAATTTTAAAACATCAACGTTAAATAAGCCATGACGTCGATTCGTATCATCGTAACAGATTACTGACCTCCGCTAATATTGCGGCAGACCGAAAGCATTAACCTTATTACAGCGAATATTTCGAGTTGGCCGTTTTCCAGAACAATATTTGCATGTGAAATATCCGTAATAACTGCAAATGAAATGAACAGTAGTGCAGCAAAACACGAATAATTTACCGAGTTTCTTTGTTTCGCACCATGAAGCACGTCTCGAACAGCAAACGTAGCTAAATCTCTATGATCACTTTTGTTAAATTCGAAACAATGTTTTTGAAAGTTAAGACTGCAATTATTCCAAGCAGCGCTATGAGATATTCAACACATTAACGACGGCTGTCGAGTGCACACAACCTCATTACTTTTAAATAATGACAGCAAAATATTTAAATTGAAGTGTAAGGCACGTTTTAACATATTTAGAAGATAAAAGAGAATTTTGGTATTTTATTTACAACCATATGTGTAATGCTGTCATTATTAACGTCATTGAATGCTGGGAAGTGTCACATTACACACCTCTACTTCCCAACCTCACTTGCCGCCCTCATTTCCCACCCCCATTTCTGGTATGTTCTCCAAAATATGCCAAGAGTACACTTTCTAAACCGATATTTATATATAATTCAATAGCTTTTAGATACCGACGCTTACTTTTCTCTGGCACCAAACCCTGAACTGCTGCGTGAGCAGCCTGAAGTACTTCTGGTGGGGTACAATCCATAAATTCTTCGTCGGAAGACATATTTTTCAATTTATTATTCGCTAATTTAATATCCGATTTTATCTGACATTTATTTATATTGATGAAAATTGTATACCCCGTAGTCACGGTAACAATATATCTACTTGGTAGTCTTCTTGGTAATTTGTCGTTAAATGTTGTTGGGATTATGGATAAAAGTGACGGTGTATTTCTTTAGAATGAATCAAGATTTTATTTATTTCAAGATTTTATTTATTGAAATAGAGTTTTCGGAAGTGTGTCTTAACACCATCAAGGATCGGAGAGAACTAACTACTTACAACTATATTTCTACAGTTGTCCTCTTTTTTACATCGTGTAACATTTAGTGTTTATACAGTCTATACAATACTCGAATTGTACCTAGTTTTTATGACTCGTAGTTCGAGTGCTTTAAACTATCTTTCTCCGAAATAATAAAATAAAACCTTTCTCAAGGGTAAAAATGTGTTCACCAAATGTTACTCAAAAAGTGAAAACTTTTACTTTCAGAACAAAACAAATTTAAAAGATTTAAAATATAATATCACAAAGAGAATGATTTTTGTAGACGAACTCAATATTTCAACAAATGTAATATTTAATGTATGTTCAGAACGAAACAAAAATTTATTAATTTTGATTGAAATATGATGGTTGTAAATAAAATAGTATGCAAACCTCGATAGGAAGTTTCATTCCTGTCTCGAGATTATAACTAACTATCTCACGACAGGAATGAATCTCTTCTCGCCTCGGTGTGTAATATACTATTGTGCATGGAATTTTTATTTTAAATCATCTCATAGCACTTTTGACCATTACGTCTTTATTAGTGTGACGGGGAAGTAAATAATATGGAGGATTGAATATTAAAAATGCTATTTTTTGTTTATATATGATTAATGTTACTTACTCGTCAGGTGTACAAGCTCCATAAATTTTTATTATAAAATTTCCATATATAAAATTTACATTTACACTTTTACAAGGACAAACTGAAAACGCAAATCAAGAATGCTGAAGAACAACAAGGCTTCACAAAATACGGTCAATAACAGACGCAGTATTCGTAATATAACAAATAAAAAAAGGCTATAGAGTACAGTATACCAGCTTAAATTTGCTTTATTGACCTAACAATGGCGTTTGACAGGGTTCGTTTGGGATACATTCTACATATATTAATAGAAAATATGGCTGCGATGAATATAACAAAGATTATCCATGACCTAAATAACAATACCGTAACAAAGGTTAAATCAGGAGATCAATTCACTGAAAACATCCCAACACCGAGAGGAATTAGACAGGGTGACGACAGCCTAAATACCTTTTTGTTTAATCCTCTTATGGATAAGATTATAAAGTAACATCTTAACCTCCGATACAGACTGGACAACAAAAGAATTGGTATAGTGTGTTACGCCGATCATGCAGCAATTATTGCCAAATCAGAAAACTATCTACAGAGACAACTCTTTCAGTTCTTCCAAGTAAGCCACCAACTCAATATGAACATTTCTATCAACAAAACCAAATATATGACAATCGCGAAAGATCCGCTCAGATGTAAGCTAGTGGTGGAGTACAATTCCATAGAACTTCTTTTTCTTCTTCTTCTTCTTTCCGTGCTGTCTTAAATGAAGGTTGGCGATCACATTGGCAAATGCATGTCTATCTTGTGCCGTTCTAAGGATTTGCTCGAAGTTACCCCTTTTTCCTTCCAACTTTCCCTCAATTATAAGTTGGGGCAACTCGTACTTTTTATGCCTAAGTAGGTGACCTAAGTATGTTTTTTTTTCTTACTTTTATCATATGTAGTAGCTCTCGCTCACTACCTATTTTCTCTATCAGCCTGTCCCCTTTATCATTTCTTTGCCCCAATCCAAAGCTCCCAACCATCTCTGACGAGTTTCCCTTCCCGACCTTCGCATTTAGGTCACCCATAACAACGGTAACTTCTTCCTTTCGTGTATAATTTAGTAATTCTTTGAGGTCATTATACAAATCCCCAAGCTCATTCAGTGGTTTATCGCCGGTCGGAGCGTATACCTGAATCAGATTAATATTTACAGGCTTTCCAATAGTTGTATAAGCATGCATCGATCAGATAGTGGTACGAAGCCTACAACTGAGGTCGCTATGTTGGAATTCAGTAAGATGCCCACTCCATGTCGTTAGATGGGATCGTTGTTTCCCGAGTAATAAAATCTGAGGTCGTGATCGATCCTGAGCCTTGCCATCGCGTTTTACTAATTCCAAGGATGTGCATGCCAAGTCTATCCATCTTATAGCAGGCATTTGCCAGCTCGCCTCCCTCGAACAGTGTTCGCACATTTCATGTCGCTATTCTGTAAGTGTGGTTTATCGTTTTCAACCCGGGGATTCTTCGCACCCTCTGACCATTGAAGGTCTGCCGGGGACTCAGGGCCATTCTTTGTGAATTTCTTGCCATTGTGATATACGCGGGAGAGTAAATGGGGTGGTTTCCCGTTGCCTTCCCCATCGCAGTATGAAGGTCATCTGATATTGTTACAGTCGAGCTCTCCACTGTCCTCACTTGAACCAGTCCAAGATCATTCCTTTTGTGCTTCAGCTTGGTACTGAAAATGCTGCTGCCCATCTCCAGGCTGGATTTTGGTTCGCCCCGAGTATTTGATTTCCTTGGTACCACCCATATCTTGGGAGGCGTTCCCCTATCCACCACCTGGGGAGGCGTCCGATGGAGAATCCAGCTGCTAATTATTAATGAATATTTGCGATCACTTCTGACCATTTTTCTCTATCTCTGGGGGTGTGAATTATTTCTCCTTAGGAGCCAGATTAACAAAGCATCCGCACTATTAGGATGCCTACGAGATATAGTCTGGTCAAACCGGTACATGCGCAAAGATAGCAAAATTAGAATCTACAAGACTTGTATCAGACCGATCATGAGTACGGTACAAAGTCTGCGAGGACACCAACAAGACGAAACTAAGGGTGGCCAAAATAAAAACACTAAGAACAATAGTGGGAATAATAAGAAGAGACAGAGTAAGAAACGCAAACATCAGAGAACGATGGAAAATACAAGATATTGTCAAATGGGGTAGACAATGTAAGATGCAGTGGTACAACCATGTAAGACGGAGGGGCAAGAACAGACTTCCGAAAATGGTCCTAGAAAACAACCCGCCTGGCTTAAAACCTCCCGGGTAACCACCTAAAAGATGGAGAGATAGTTAGCAATCTACCTCTCAGAAAAAGATGCGAAGGCAGCTTTAGAATTAACAGATCTCCAAGAAGTAGAAGAAGAAGAGAAAAATACTTTTCCAATTATACACTTTAACAAACATTTACAATTTTACAAATCCACTTAACAATTTTATCAGAAAGTTCAAGAAATTTTCTGCACCCCTTATACTCATTTCTAGCAATCTGATTTTACTCGTTTGTACGGACTCTTAAAGAATCACAAGACCAGTTTTTAGTTTTTAAACACTCCTATTTCAATGCAAGCTTCTTGCATAAATAAACTCATAAAAGATCCTAACTCACTTTAAACCCACATATACGGTTATTAACTCGTTAAGTTTAATCAACAAACTTAAGAATTTACATCTACCGCAAGAAAATCTAATGATTTCTTTCGACGTCAACAATTTTTTCAATTTTTTCCCTAAAATGGAACCATTGCCACTCGTCACTAAAGCCTTAAATCCTGCAATAATTATTAATGATTGCATTACTAGCATAATAATAGCCGTTCTGAAGTTTTGCCTTTAAAATATTTTTTCTCATTCAATAACAAATACTATAACCGGAAGGAAGGGTCTTAAACACGCCACTTTTTCAATCAGATCACCTAAACGAATTAAATATTTATTAAACAAATAGCAATTTACAATAATTATAATCCTTATATCATTAATACCATAATTGGTAAAATAAGAAACAAAAACGTATAAAACTTATCAAACCCCAAAATCAGCACGATTGACAAATTCGTCCACCAACAAGGTCCATATGCTTTGTCCTGGTTACGAACTCCATTCTCGACTCAGGTTCAAAGGTGGAGTCTGCCTTTACGCTAAGGCTAACCTTTCATGCCAGCGTGAAGAGAGTTTGGAACCGAAAGACTTTGATGTGATGTGGTTTAAGCTATCTGATACCAAAGTGACTAAGTTCCTCTGCTGCCTTTACCTATCACCTAATGTTTTTATCACTCAATTTGGACTACATTCAGGAGAACCATCCAACAGCTGAAACCATAATCATGGGGGACTTTAATGTACATAACGCTGCCTGGCTCAAATTCTTTAACAAAACTGATGATGCAGGTCGTCAAGCTGAGGCCTTCGCCATCACTCATGGTCTAGAACAACTGGTCGAGCTACCAACCCGCATCCCTGATGTCAACAACCAGGCTGCCAATACACTAGATCTTTTCCTCACCACCAATCCTGACCCGTATAGAATAGAAGTTTGTGCCCCACTTGGAAACTCTGATCACACCCTCATCTCCACAACATGCTCTTTCCATTTACCATCGAGCAGCACAATACCACCCCGTCTCATGTGGCATTACAATTCGGCCGACTGGGAGGGTCTTCGTATGTTTTTCTCAGCGTTTCCATGGAAGAGAGTTTGTTTCTCCTCAGTAGATCCAACACGATGTGCTGAGACAATTTCTGAAAATATCATGTTGGGGAAGCAAACTTACATACCGAATACCGAAAGAAGAACATCATCCGATAAGACCTGGTTTAACAGAAACTGCTCTAGAGCTGTGGCTTCCAAACAGGCAGCATACTATCGATGGCAAAAAATCCGGGACCTGAGACCAGAGCAGCATATGTTGAGGCTAGAGGCATATGCAAAGAGACAATAGAATGTTCAAAAGATGCTCATAATGCCAAAATAAGATCAAAACTTGTTGAATGTCCTAACGGATCCCGTTCATTTTGGTCTTTCGCCAAAGCTGTGGGAAGAAACTTCACTTCCAGCTCTTTTCCTCCCCTAACCAATGAAGATGGAACACTAGCAACGACTGCCCAGGAAAAAGCCAATATCTTTGCGCACCTATTTGCTGGAAATTCCACTCTGGATTCTTCGGGAAAACAACCCTCGAATATTACACCTATTGAAAGTCACATGCCCGAGATCACCTTTCGCCAACGTACTATCAGAAAGATTTTGCTGGGTCTCAACACCAACAAAGCCTGTGGATCTGACGGAATCCCGCCGATTGTTCTCAAGAAATGTGCCCCCGAACTAACACCTGTTCTTATATTATTATTTTTACTTCAAATCAACGACCTATTGAAAGCAACTTCATGTCCCGTACACAGCTTTGCCGATGATAGTACCCTCCATACCGCATTCTCTTCCAGGGCCCCTATATCAGCCCGTGAAACCAGAAATGAACGAGGAAGAAATGTTAACAATATAAATATGGACTTAGCAACAATTCTCGAATGGGGATCCAATAACTTGGTAGAATTCAATGCAAACAAAACACAAGCATGTCTTTTCTCTAGAAAAGCCGATCTCACTGTGCCTAACATAACTTTGTCAGGAGTAACCATACCACTGAAGTCATCCATATCGATGCTTGGTATTACTATCAGCAATAACCTTTTCTGAGAAAATCACGTGAGGTCCATTGCCAAAAGTGCATCCCAAAAACTTGGTTTTTTGTTTCGTGCCAAGAGCTATTTCACCTCCAGTCAGCTGCTTATGATCTATAAGGCACAGATCCGACCTGTACTGGAGTACATATTCCCATATTTGGAGTGCAGCACCTAAACATATCCTGAAGCTACTGGATTCTGTCCAAAAAAGGGCAATTCGTCTCGTCGGTGATGCCTCGCTTACAAACTCGCTCACTTGTCTGGAAGACCGTAGAAAAGTTGGCGATTTGTCTCTATTTTACAGATATTTTTATGGGCGATGCTCTTCTGAAATATCAACAATCGTTCCTCCTTTGGCAGTCTCTTCGAGTTTAACCCGTCAAGTTCAGTCTTCACACCCCTTCGTGGTCACTTTGGAGACCTACAGAACATCACTTTCCAAAGACTCATTTATCCAACGAATTGCGAGGCTTTGGAACTCATTGCCTAGGGAGGTGTTCCCCGAGGCATACAACCTCCAGAAATTTAAGAAGAACTCCAACTCCTACCTTCTTTCCCTTGGTTCCCACGATGTTTTCTGAACATTACATGATATCCCTTTTCGTGGGAACCAGAACATAAAAAAAAAAAAAAAATTCATTTCACTTTTTTAAATAACATTTCCAACAAAGTAGCTAATTGCATCAATAATAGCTTAGACAACTTTGTAATTTCTTTCAAACCCAGTAACAATTTAAGTAGATCATTGGTAAGGTCTAAAGACAAAATTGACAAACTTTCGAAAATTGGCATGTATAAGCTGATTTGTAAGGATTGTGATGCTACATACATTGGCAGGACTTGTAGACCTTTGAAAGTCCACGTTAATGAACATTTAAATGCTAACAAAAAATCCGAGCTTGGCCACCACTAACGGTTTAACAAACACAACTTAAGCCCAAACAAGAACTCACATACCTATCTTGCATGAGGTCACTTCCAAAAATTTCATCAGATTGGACTTCCTCGAAGATATATACATTAACAAAGAATTGTTTAGTACCAATCTTTGCCTCAACACGCAGGTCAATCTTAATATAGCATACATTTCTTTTAATAGACGCTTAAATTAAATAATATCAATTAATAATTCTATTGTTAATTGTCCACAACTCAACTTACTACATCTCACATCTCTTTGATCCAATTTAATCAACAAAATGTTATTAATTTTTAAACTGTTGTAAAAAGTTTAAACTGTTTAACTGTGTAAACTTGTTATTTTTGCCAACTTTGCAAAACCTCCCCTTGTTAATGGTATTGAAATTCCTTAATATTTTATTCTTGATTTTTTCTACTTGTTTCATAACTTGCTTAAGCTCTTTTTCTTGTTTTATTCACCTTCTCACAAAGATAATATATAGGTAGTTGTTTCATGCACATTTGGTCTTGATTTTGTGAAATGCCGGTTCTCATTAGAACCGTACATTTCCATGTTTCGGGTTTAGTGCATTGAATAAATTTCACTACTTATTTTTAAAAATAGTTAGGTTAAATGATGCTAACTTGACGGGACGAGATAGATTGGATGATCATGCTACAGATTCTTCTATTTTTAATAAGTGACCTTGGCTATATTAAACATACATCCTACTTTTATAACACCAAATATTAAGGTCTAACCATTTTAACAAAAAATCACTGTTCTCCTCTAGTCCTTCGTCTTTTAATAACAAAAAATTTTAGATAAAAAAACTTTCTGCGGTCCATCATTGGGTCCTCTACTCGTTCGATATTTACAGTCTGGCTGGTTATATTATTCTCCCAATTGTTGTCCTTAACTGGTCCATATATCCTTCCAAGAAATCTTCTTTCTGCGATCTTTAGACGATTTTCGTTTTTTTTTGTCATCGTCCATGTTTCACATGCATAATGTTATAGGTCTTATCACTGAATGGTAAATTCTTAATTTCGTACGGCGGGATCCATTTTTAGATTTCATTATTTTTTGTACCGCAAAACAGCATCGACTTTCATCTTGTATCCACATTTATTTAATCCTTATTTATTGTATTCTTATTTATTTTAGTCGTAAAAATATAATATCTGTCAGTTTAGTTAATGGTTAGAATGGCAGAAGTAAATTTTTGAAATCATAGGCAAAGGAAAGTAGACTGTGGGTCCTCTTTCTGAGAGTTGGCTCCCGATTGGAAAGAGACAGTCAATCGAGAGGTTGTTTTGTGCTCTCTCTATTGGGCGGGGCTAACGCACGATAGGCACGCGGCGAGCTGAGTAGAGGGATCCGGTTCGAGACTCGGGCGTAAGCCCCGTCCATTTGAGGGAGCGCCAAATAGCCTTTCAAGCGACTGTCTCTTTCTCATCGGGAGCCAACTCTCGCATATACAATAGACCCGCGTCTAGTCTCCTATGTCTATGCTTGAAATTAACAAAATATATTCTGACAGGATCAAAAGTAAAGCTGCAACTTGATTGTGCGGGCAGAAAATCATCGGTTTCTACCCTAGAGATGACTCTGATTGGGTGCTGCCCGGCAACACTAGCCTGAAATTGGCTAGTTTTAGTTGGCTCAATAGGTATTAAAACTCCCATTTTCAATGCATGTTGCATAACAATTAAAAATTCTATGCACGAAATACAAATATTCCCTCTTTTTTTTTCGTCTTAAAATATTTAGTCATTGACGTAAGCAAGTAAAAAAATTATTATTTTTATATAAAGGGTAACCTATTTAAAAGTATCCACCCCGAATATATTTTTATGGATTTTTTTCGGAATACCTCGGAACAGTTATATTATTTATTGTATTACATCTTTAAATAACTAATTGGTTGACGTGTGCTCTTTAAAAATTAACAATATCATAATAAAGAAATGCCTTGATTGATTTTCTTAATATTATCCTGTAATACCATTCGGCATTAACTGTTCTTTAATTCTCAGCTCCTCAGATTAATTATTATAAAATTAAATTTTGTTGTAGCACAACTTGTAAAAATTAAATTAATTTAAAGTGTCCTTCTAAGTACCTGTCAAAAACGTCCGATGTAATCACCTTCTGCTACCGCCTCGAAGGGAATGTAAATTTTAGGAAGCATTTTTAGTTTTCATGATAATGGAACAAAAATAAACTCTTCACTGGAGCTAAATTTTTCAAGGAACATTTTTATGAAAAATTTCCATTGCTTTACAAAATTGTTTTGATTTAATTTTCACTGTAAAACAATTACTTAGCCAAATTTCTAAGCAGTCTCTGAACCATAAATAATATTTTTTTTTAGTATGCATGCATTCTAGACATTTCCAACATATACGCTAACATTATGGATTCGTTGGTATTAAAAGTTTGTTTCTACTCCATCCATAATGACAGTTTTTTATATTCTTTGTAATATAAATGTCTGGATTTCACAGGAATTAAATTTAACCCGGCTTCAGCAGAGAAGTTTTTAATTCCCGTCGAAATTTTGAATACGCACGTAGTACCAACGGAGTTTAATAATTAAATGAAGTATCTAATGACATAAACCTATCGACTCAATAAAATGCACCAAATTTATAAGTATACAGGACCAGTCAAAAAGTCATGAGTAAACAAAGTTGCGTTTTCTTTAATGGAACACCCTATATATTATTCCATATTTCAATTCTTCTCGAAATTCTAAACAACAGCCCATTTGTATATGGCTTTACACCTCTTGTGAGGTTGCGCCACTTTCGCTCTCTAAATCCCCCAGTTCATCATTTTACTTGTTCGTTGATTTTCCGCCATTTCTTTCGGTCTCTTGTTTTTTTCTTTCATCTTGTAACTCCTGCCTTGCTTAAGTCCTTTTCTACCTTTGTCAACCATTTCGATCTGGGTCTTCCCCGTCTTCTTCTTCCTCTTGGCTGCCATTGTAGCATAGCCTTTGTTACTGCATATCGTTAGCCTAATTGTAAAACCTCGTAACTCCCAAAAATGGCAGTTTGGGATTTATGTTTCGTTTTGTTGCCATTAGTGATCTCCTCAAACTTTCGAAAATCTCATAGAGGCGAAAGATGTGTGTAAGAACCGTAGCAAGTGGATGGAAGTGGTCTCTGCCTACCCCTACGGAAAAAAGGCATGATTATATGTAATTATGCATGAAATAAATAACAAACCTTATAATTATGCAAATTAAAAAATAAAAAATCACTTTGTAACCTGCAAAGTTTTTTAAAGTTAAATTTTGAATATAATTCGAGTGAACACCTTTAATTTTGCTCGAAATAAAGTGTAAATAATAATAATTAAGTGTACACTTTTCTTGGATGATCTTATAAACCAAATATCTTTATTGACGTTAGGTACTACCATTAAAAATAACGATTTTGGTGTACACTTTACACTTTATTGTAAAAGTGTAAAAGGATACCCATTAACCCTTTTAGAATAGTAAAAAAAACTTGTATAAATCCGCGAAAAGATTCATATAAATCCAATTGGTAGATCAAGAAGCCACGGACCCTGAGATAATTATTATTTTATTTTAGTTCAGTTCAGTAAAATTTGAGTAAGTAAAAGTTTCATTCGTAACAAATTGACGCCCAACTTTAGGGGCTTTTAGAAAAATACTTTTCGATTCGTAACACTCTTACACTGAATACATTGTTAATATAATATAACAAATTTTATTAAAAGAAAGTGTTTTTAAAAAATTAACAATATAATTTTATGCAACACAAAAAACAAACTAACATTTGTATTACTGCAAATTGCTAGTAGCGCTATCTACTAGATAATGGGCAAACTACTTATTTTGAAAAGTAGAAAACTGTCGCGTATTTTTGTTTTGTTAAATAAAATATTTTCAACATTTCTACAACACTATGACATTTAAACTGCGTGCATGCATAGTTCACGCAAGTTTTTTTTTTATTGATTTGTGTTTTTTGACAATCAAAACAACTTATATACAATTAGTATACAATTTACGTCCTATAAGCTAATTTGATGGCTTCTTGTCGGGAAGGGCATTACAACCAGTGACGCAATCTGTTTAACTATACCTACAGAAGGTCAATTTTCTTTTAAGTCACTTCGGGTTTACAATATTTATCAAATTTGATGCCAGTTCGTTGAGATGGTATTTAAGCCTTTCAAAGTGTTTTTGGGTTGTTTTTTTGCATTCTTTTCTTAATCTTTTTTTATTAATTCTTTTTACGTGTTTAAACCATTTAAGAATTTCTTTATCTATCTTTGTTACTACAACAACTTTGGTCTGACAAACCTTAATATCTATTTGTTCCAGCGCAACTTCTAACTTCTAACTAAACCCTACCCTACACCGAATCGGGTAAGTTCAACATGCCACCTCTTCTACCCACTTTCGAAGAGGAGATGGAAAAAATCGCGTTATAAATTGCGCGTCCACGTTGATGCAGCTCAGTTCATGACTTCAGTTACGCCGAGCTACATACCACTTGGCGGTAATTGTGCAGCTAGGACTTGTGCGATCTGCAATAACTCGTTAATTTCTGTTCAAAGCAATTTGTTGTGCGGTTTAGTTAACTGTTTAGTACGAGAACTACATCCGTAGGTGTCGCCTAGATCGACCCTTACCAACTTACCCATTCACGCTCGCCTTACATTTTTTGTTGTCAATCTTCTTTTAATAATCCTCTTTACGTATCCAAATCATTTTAGCATTTCTTTATCTATCTTTGTTACTACATTTTTTTTCCACCACGGCGCTCCCTCATCAACTTTTCCTTAATTTTCTTTCCTTCTCTTTTAAATATTTTTAACAACTGTCCATAAAAAAGTTAAACAGCCACAAACAGCCCTATTTAACTCCTTTTTCGATGTTAGACCAGTTTGTTTAAGCTCCGTTTATTCTAACACATGCACTGGAATCCTCGTAAATTGATTTCAGCGCACGTCTCAAGCTACTGCTAATCCCATACAAAGACTATTTTGATCACAATTCATTCCTTACCACTCTATCATAGGTTTTTTCTAAATATAGAAAAGCTCTGTTGATTTTTTCATAACATAATATTAAATAAAAAAAATGCATTTCAAATGTAGACTTGGCTACAGTCCATAACATACTTTGTATTTTTGACGAAACCTGTTTATTTCTCAAGATTTATAGTCATTTAACCGCGTTCGCAACTGCTTTTAAAGTTCACTGTACCATTTAATAACATTTTTCGAATATATATCATTTCAAAAATACAGATTTTTAACCAAATATTAAATTTTGCATGAAATAACATAAAACTCAGCATTTTCTCAAACGTTACCAAAAAGAAATAAAATGTTAATCAGTAAAAAAACGATAAGAGATATATTTCAAGTGGAAATCAAGAGAAAAACGTTAAGGGTTGTTTTACATAACGAGGGTGCGACAAAATACTGTTAGGTCTACCATTTTACAAACGAAGCAATTAAAGAATATTTTTTTAATTAAAGGTGCGTACAAATTTAAGGAAATATACTTTATTTATAAATAAACTCCCAAACAAAATTAACGCAATAATATGAAATTATCAGTAGTAATATCCCTGGGACATTAAAAAATGATTGACAAAAAAGTTTATAACTCAACTCAACGAAACATTTATTTATTTATGAAAAGTACAGTTAGTAAAAGTACAATCATTTAAATTTAACTCATTAGATTCGTTCCTGTTCTCTACTATAAAACTGATCTATTATGGGTGATTTTAATAGTTGGGTAGGAGTAAAGCGTGATGGATATGACAGTGTTCTGGGAATATACGGTGACGGCAGAGTAAATTAAAACGGAGAAAATCTACTTGAAGTATGTTTGGAGAGAAATCTTGTGGTAACAAACACAATGTTTAACCACAAAAGGATCCACTTGTACACAAGAAAAGAAGAACACCAGAGAAGTATAATTGATTTTGTAATTGTAGATGAAAGATTGAAAAAAAGTAATGGACACTCGGGCATACCGCGGTGCAGGTATTGACACAGACCACTTCTTAGTAATGAGCCGAATGAGAGGTCTCTTTAAACGGTGGCGCCATCGTGTGCAGAAATCAAGTAGTGTACTAGAGCGTATAAAAGTTGAGAATTTGCAAGAAAAAGGTATAAAAGAGGAGTTCGTTAGTAAATTGACCGAGAAATTAAACAGTTTAGATGAAGCATGTGAGGTTGAAGAATTGTGGAAGCCATTCAAGGAAGGAATCGTGGATATTGCTATTGAAGTATGCGGTGTAAGTAAAAGAAGGAAAGGATGCAGGTTACAGAAAACGTGCGTAGAGGTTCAAAAAGCAGTGTCAGAAAAGAAGAAAGCCCGGCTGGATTGGCTAGCTACAAAAGCCAATCAAAGAACGCAAAAGGCAACGATTAAGGATGTAAACAAGGCAAAGAATGAGTATAAAAGGTTAAAAGGTGTGGCAAAAGAGGTTGTGGCAAAAAATAAGGAGAGTGATAAAGATGAATTTGATAGAAGGTTATCTGACGATTTCCAAAACAATATTAAACTCTTCTGGAAGTACATAAGAACAGCCAGATGTAAAAATACTACCTCGCAATTGGAAAGAATCAGAAACCAAGATGGTAGTATGGTAAAAGGAGAGGAATGCGTATTAAAAAAATGAAAGGAGTACTTCAAAAGTTTATTTGAGAAAGAGGATACACAGGTACAGGCCCAATTCGAAGACATGAGTGAAAGTTGCAATAAAAGTAAAATTACTACGACAGAAATTGTGGAAGCGTTGAACAGTATGAAATTGGGTAAAGCTGCTGGGTAGGACAGGATAACAGTTGAAATGCTGAAGGCTGGACCAAACGTGGTAGCTAGTCTACTGGACCGCCTTTTAAACCTTTGTTGGAGAAGTGGTAGTGTACCAAACGACTGGTGCAAGGCCGTTATCGTGCCGCTTTACAAGGGAAAAGGTTCGCAGCAGGACTGTAAGAACTACCGAGGTATTAGTTTACTCAGCATAGTCGGCAAACTGTATTCAAAGATATTGATCAAAAGAGTAACGAATAAAACTGAGAAGATGATATGGGATGTGCAAGCAGGGTTCAGAAGAGGAAGGAGATGTATGGATCAGGTCTTTTCCTTACGAGGTATAGTCGAAAAATTCTTGGCTAGAAGTCAGAAGGTCTATTGCGCTTTTATGGACTTGGAAAAGGCCTATGACAAAGTGGTGAGGAGTGAATTGTTGTCTACATTGTCTATGTATGGGGTGAGTGGTAGTTTAATACGAGCACTGAAATCACTTTACGAGGATTCCACTGCTAGTGTCAGGATCAACGGAGCTTGCACGGACTGGTTTAACATCGAAAAAGGTGTGAGACGGGGATGTGTGGCTTCGCCATGGCTGTTTAACTTATACATAGACAATTGTTTAAATGATCTGAAAGAGAGTGCGTATGTATTAAAAATAAATGATTTGATCGTCAAATGCCTTCTTTACGCCGATGATCAAGTCATATTAGCGTTATCTGAAGAGGAGTTGCAGGCGATGGTTAATGTTATGCATGATTCCCTGAAAATCAAAGGGATGAAAATAAATGTTAGCAAAACGAAAGTAATGGTTTTTGAAAGAGAAGAAAGCATGACAAACTGTGGGGTTTCGATTGAGGGAGAAAGAGTGGAACAAGTTAATGAATTTGTGTACTTGGGTTCAAAATTTACAAGAGATGGAAAGTATGACATTGAGCGAAGGGTGTTGACAAAAAAACAAATGAATGGGGCACTGCATAGCTTTATGAATAGCCAGAAAGTGTCAAAAAAGGCACGTCCGGCTGTGCATAGAGATGTGTTGGTCCTACGCTTATGTATGGTAGTAAATGTTGGGTTTGGCAAAAGAAGCAGAAAATATGATTAATGCTGAGAAGTATAGACTCGTTTGGATTAAGTAAAGAATAGTGAGGTAAGAGGACGATGTGGTGTAAAAGAAGATATGGTTATTAAGGTAAATAAAGGAATGCTTAGATGGTTTGGACACGTAGAAACGAGAAAGAAACACTACACTAATGTATGGTATTAAATGTTGGGTTTGGCAGAAGAAGCATGAAAATAGGATTAATGCTGCGGAAATGAGTAGTCAAAGAAGTATAGCCAGAGTGACTCGGTTGGATAAAGTTAAGAATAGTGAGATAAGAAAACGCTGTGGTGTAAAAGAAGATGTGGTCACAAAGATAGATAAAGGAATGCTTAGATGGTTTGGACACGTAGAAAGGATGGATGAAGGAAGATTGACGAAACAGATTTATAAGGCGAGTGTGAATGGACAAATCGGTAAAGGTCCACCTCGAAGAATATATCTCGATCAGATCAACATTGTTTTGAAGAAAGGCCAGGTCAAGAGTACCAACAACCGAAGAGCATGTATAAGAGCACTGATGAAAGTAGAGGAAGCAAAAGATGTGTGTACGAACCGTAGCAAGTAAAAGGAAGTGGTCTCTGTCTACCCCTATGGGAAAAAGGCGTGACTTTATGTATGTATGTATTACCACGCATAATTTTATGATCTTGTTGTGGTATTCTCGATCGAGAAAATGTATGGTTTTATAGAATTTTGTTTACTGTGACCAGTAATTTTCAATAATTATTCTTCTACAACACTTTTTGCCAATTTGCCAACAGCAGTTAATTTATTTAAGTGATTTGTTATATTTTTGTCCATTACATTCAAGCCAATTGCCTCAGCAGCAGATTAAGTCCATCCGTTTATTGTATTTCTACCAACAGGTATATTATCGTACCATTTGTCAGTTTCATTTTTCCAGTATCGATTTGGTTTTAAGAACAGTTGTGGTAAGGTAATAGTGTCGCCTTGTTTTAATATCAGTTCATGAACAAGACGTATAGGGCAGCTTTATCTTTTACTATTGAAAACCAACCATTTACTACTTGTTTAGCTTTTAGAACCACCTCGTACTTTTTGCAGCACAATTTACATACTATAATTTAACCATTTCACACTTTTTTTGCAATTATTTAACGAAATAATTGTCAATAATTCGAAAGAAATTAATCATTATTTAATAAACATAAACAATTAACTTGTTTGACAAATGACAGCCTCTCAAACTCTTAATTGAAATTGCGACGTTGCTGATTTAAACCAGAAATAATGGTATATTAGATAAAATATTTTTTTGGCTCAGTTAATAAATAAGAAGTTATATCATATAGATTACTTTATAAATTTAGATAGGACTGTAAGTAAGTAGAGAACAAGTGCGCGTAAAAAAGTTAATTTTTTAGTTGGTGTTAGGTTAGGTCGTAGGTTAGGTTAGGCTAATTCTTTTATGTTCATCTTTGATTAACAGTCGAATCTATCATTTCTGAAATTGAATTGACGACCGACACCTAATCTTACCCAACCAAACCTTTGTACACGAGCGAAGCGAGCGCGTTCGACCAAAATTTCACAAATTCGCGCGCGCGAAAAAATAAAAGATA
Source organism: Agelastica alni (assembly GCA_950111635.1). Lineage (NCBI taxonomy): Eukaryota > Metazoa > Arthropoda > Insecta > Coleoptera > Chrysomelidae > Agelastica > Agelastica alni. Next base: position 28,092,008 of record OX467709.1, on the reverse strand, counting down.
AATAAAATAATTAACCTAAAACCTAGAAACCTAAGAAAATCAAGTGACTAATTGGTTGCCTATAACACGCGTCTATTGGCTGTAAGAATGAGGTTTTTAAATTAAGGAATGGATTAAAGAACATTCTACTGTTAAAAAATATCGAACTTTCAACAAGTACCAACAACCGACGAGCATGTATGAGAGCACTGACGAAAGTAGAGGAAGCAAAAGATGTGTGTAAGAATCGTAGCAAGTTTAAGGAAGTGGCCTCTGCCTACCTTTATGGGAAAAAGGCGTGACTATATGTATGTATGTATGTAAAAATAAATAAAATCATATAATAAAACGCATTATATCAATTATAACAAAAATTATCCATTCAATAATTTAAAATTTATACATGGTCTTTGAGCCAAATAATTATAAATTGTACACCGTTTGTTGTTAAAATAATCATCAAACTCAAAAAATTTAACTCTGTGTCGCTTTCTTCTAAACCAATGTTAAAATCCCAAAATTATTTGCTGGAAAATTGCGTATTAGCTGGCTTAATAATTATTTTGGTAAATTTTGTTTTTGACTCGAACCTAAAATATATAAGGTTTTATGCATATTATGTAAAATTTCCCCGGTAAATCCCGAAACAATTTTACTTTTTGCTGGATTCTAATTATTAACATTACTGCTGCCTTTATCAAGTTACGAAATGTACCTAACGTCTGTCTGAAAGTAATTTTAATAAAGAGCTTTATGAAATTTGTTTTTAGTATCAAAGCGGTTTTTACTTAATATTTTATTTCACTTTTTAAAGGACCTGCAAAGGACTTGTCGTTTTCAATTTTTAAATCAATACCAAACCTCCACTGTTTCGACAGAATGAACGCAAAGTAGATTTAGGGGACTGTTAATAATTATTCGTATTTTAAGGTATGGATTCAAAGTTTTTAGAGTTGATATACGAGGGCAGTTTGATAAGTCAGTGACTTTTTGAATTTCTCGCGCAGTTACTCCAAATGCAACAGTGCTGCCTTCAACTATAATCTAACAGTGGGCAACTTTATGCTGAATTTAGCACTATTTATACAGGGCGTTAGTTACACCCTGGTAAATTATTACATATCTTTTTTGCCCAATGAGTTATGGCTTGAATGATGAAAAAATCTAAAAGGCAGTTTAATTTTTTTAAAAAAGGTAATCGTGTGCAACTCTATCAGTTTTTAATTTATTTGCATTTTAAACGTTCAGCGTAAAGACTCCTAAGCCACCGTAATTACAATGACTTTTTTTCAAGTAGGCTTGTGTCAGAACTTATCAGTTTTTCATGTAAAGAAATATTTGAAAATTTTACTGTCACTAAGTAAGAGTGTATTATTTGTGGTAAATTAAGAAAATGCCACAACATAATAAATTTTCCAACAGTGAAATGCGTGATATGACTTGTGTTTTTGCTCAGTTAAATTATAGTGGACTTGGCGCAGCCAGAAGGTATTTAGAATCATACCCAAATCGAAGACAACCCAATCACAAACTGTATAGACGTATTTATACCGGCCTAGGCAAAACAGGGTGTTTTCTTCCTTTAAGCTTAAAAGTTGCTCCAAAAAATATCAACGTCGATTGAATGTTTAAAATGCAAATAACTCAAAAACTGATAGAGTTACATAAAATAAACAAGAGTACCTTTTTTATTTAAAATTAAACTGCCTTTTAGATTTTTTCATCATTTTAGCCATAACTTGGGTTCAAAGTTTACGAGAGATGGAAAGTATGACAGTGACATTGAGCGAAGGGTGTTGACACAAAAAAAAATAAATGGGGCACTGCATAGCTTTACAAATAGCCAGAAAGTGTCAAAAAAGGCACGTCTGGCTGTGCATAGAGGTGTGTTAGCTCCTACACTTTTGTATGGTAGTGAATGTTGGGTTTGGCAGAAGAAGCATGAAAATAGGATTAACGCTGCGGAGATGAGTAGTCTGAGAACTATAGCCGGAATGACTCGGTTGGATAAAGTAAAGAATAGTGAGATAAAAAAACGCTGTGGTGTAAACGAAAATGTGGCTACAAAGATAGATAAAGGAATGCTTAGATGGTTTGGACACGTAGAAAGAATGGATGAAGGAAGATTGACGAAACAAATTTATAAGACGAGTGTAACTGGACAAGTCGGTAGAGGTCGTCCTCGACGAACATATCTTGATCAGATCAACATTGTTTTGAGGAAAGGCCAGGTCAAGAGTACCAACAACCGACGAGCATGTATGAGAGCACTAATGAAAGTAGGGGAAGCAAAAAATGTGTGTAAGAACCGTAGCAAGTGGAAGAAAGTGGTCTCTGCTAACCCTCATGGGAAAAAGGCGTGACTTTATGTATGTATGTATGTAAAAATGTGTTTTCCTTAGAAAAAAAATCGACGTGTTTTAGCATTTTCTTAAATTTTACTAAATACTGCCGAATATCGGGGTGGACTGTTTATTTATGGCCCACTCCGTATATTGTTACAATTTTTTACAAACATAAGGCGGGTAGTAAAACTTTTATCAGATTACAAGGCAAACGAAACAATTGGGCAGATAAATACAATTAGGTATGACTCTTAAAATTTAATAATGATGGTGGTTGATTTGCAGGATAAAACGGTCTCTTCCCAAGTTGGTTGCGTAGCGGAATGTTACTATTTAATTAAGAACGTCGGTCGCAGATATAAATCTACGGGTATCCTTTTGACTTAGGTAATATATGTGCAGAGAGGCATTCAGACCCTACGATTTTCTCAAAGGGATTACAAGCATTTGCATTTCAATTAAGAATAAGCTTATTAAGGATACTCTCATAATCCCCTTTTGAATGTTACACCTCCAAAAACACAAATATTTATTCAACGTTTGTGCATTTCATAAAATATATAATGACTTTATCCAAAGTTGCTAAAGTAACACTATGAACTCTTGATACTATTAACGACAAAAAAAGTCTCTTTGACTCACTTACTGCTTTTAAAAATACAAGCAACACAAACTGGTATAAAAAGAGTCTTTTTAACACACCAATAAACCTTTTAATTCTCCAACACAGCGTGCGCGCATTCAGAACCACACAGGGAAGTCAATATTCCAAACACAAAACTTTTAAACTTTTCGTTTGAATGTAGAACGTGTTGTTACCGTACCTACCTCCAGAGGCAACAGGATCAAACTTGTAAACTTTATTCACACGTACGGTTTTGCAAACTTATGGTTCAACAATTTGCTATTTGTCAAACTCTTATGTTGTCGGGTTAGTTATTCCCGCAAGGTTTATGAAAGCAACATACTTTCGTGCCAGTTGTAACTAAATTTACAAAGACTGGCTGTAACCCGTAATAATCCTTCGAGTGGTTCGCATGTTAAAATTTAAATTTTTTTTATTCCGGGCTAAATTAACGATACTTACCGATATTTATATATAAAAATAAAAGATTAAATAAACCTTTTCAGGAAACATGCTAAGTTTATGGAGAGCAGCCAGTCTTTATGCTAAGTCTCAAAAGATGAGGCAACCTTTATACTCAGTTTATCAAAAAAGCATGTTCCTATGGTTATTTCCAAAAAAGAACTTGTTTTTAATAATAGATATATGTATATTATGCCAGGTACATGAAGAGGTGCCATCCTCCGAGCAGTCTATAGTACCAATCCTGATATTCCCATGCTTATTTTCTGAAGAAAAGTCAACCTTATTCCAAGATTATAAAGAGGGACTAGCTTTCCATACTTAGTAAATGTTAACAGTCATTATGCTTAGTTTATGGAGAGAATACAGTCCGAATGCTTAACTTTTGAAGAGGGGCATTTTTTCATACTTTCCTTTGGGGACACAGGGAAAAAAAATAAATCCCGGGTATGGTCTACCTGTCGTAAAGGCGAAAGATTTATTCGCATTGAAGGGAAACATCCGAAGGGCAGAAATCTATATTTTATCAGAGAGCCAAGCAGCACTAAAAGCTCTGAAGTAATACACATGTGAGTCTAAGCTGACTTGGGACTGTAAACAGTCCCTGAGACAACTGGCAGCAAACAATCAGGTTACTCTAATGTGGGTTCCAGGTCAAAAGGGAATTAAAGGCATCGAAGAAGTAAATTGCCTTGCCAAAGAAGGGGAAAATACAAAATTTTCCGGTCCAGAACCCTTCTGTGGACTTTTCAAAGCCCACTTGAAAAAAGAGGTTCGACGCTGGGAAACAGATAAAATGAAATCTCACTGGCATAAAGTGCCAGGACAAAGGCAAGCGAAAAGGCTAGTAAGTCTTTCGCCAAGGAAAGCTAAACAGCTTCTCGAGTTGGACAAGAAAGACTTGAAACTGGTGACGGGACTCCTCACTGGACACTGCCCTCTAAGGTACCACCTGAAAAAGATGGACAAAACAGAAAGTGATAGTTGCCGCTACTGCAAGAACTTCGCTGAAACTGCAGAACATTTGCTTTGCGAATGCCCAGCGCTTTTCTGCAAGAGGCTCAAGTTTCTGGGACGGGCCTTTCTAAAGCCCTTCGATATCAGAAACTTAGCCCCCAGGAAACTGATAAACTTTACTCGAAGTCTCGGAATCCCGGGCCTTGAATAGATTAAGGGTTATGCACAAAAGATCTGATAGGTCGAAGTGCTTGAGAGGCAGCATGGCCTTCACGACCCACCCCTACAATCTACAATCTACCTGTCGTAAATTGTGACTAAAATACTCTCAATCCAAATTGTTATGCGACCGTGCTGATGGATGCATGGCGGTGGGGGAGCACCGTAGCTAACGGAGCCTACAGAAAACCGGGTGAAATCCTATAGTAGACAGCCTTAGTCCTTAGCCCTTTCCCCATACTTGTTGACTGCAACTGAACGCTGGTAAACCGTAATCACGTCAGAACGCCAGCAAGTTGCAGGGAATGAGGAAGTAGACGAACTTGCAAGAAGAGATTCAGAAAATCTCAAAAACTACTGGAAAAGCATACCAGGAAATAATACATCAAAGGACCTTGCCATAAAAGGACGGCAAACTGTTACCAATGAACAGGAATTAGCTAAGAATCACTAACAGACTGTATAATAAAGGCCTGGCTGCAGGGGCCGTGCGTGGAGCGCGTAATGTACTGCTGAAGGGCGCTGGGGAGGATGGGCGGTTTTTGGGCAGCTAAATTGGTCCCATCTAGTACACAACTTGTTAAAAATTGTACAAGGTACGAAGGTACTGGATTGGGTGCAGCGTGGTTTTAGGTCCAGGGGATTGCCCGTCTTTTTCGGTCCAGTGCCTCGCGGTGGCGCAGTATGTGTTTTGCTATTTTCAAGTCCTTGCTGGGTGGTCTGCGGATCGGGTATTTATTGTACAATGATACAAAAACACATAGGCAAGATACAATGGGCCAACAGGCCCAAGTGTCACCGGAAGCAATAGCCAGGCGAACCTAAATAGGGGTGGATTTTTTTAGTGAATAGATCTGACACAGTCAGTGGAGACTCGCAGTAGACCTTAAGCTTTCAGACTCATAACCTCTCCGTAAACGATTTTATTCACCTCTGCAACAACAACAAAAAAATATTCCCATACTCATTTTATGTAAAAGGGTGATTTATTTAATTTAATGTGCTTCTGAGTTTTTACCAGATTTAAGTGGTAAAAAGTTAAATTTATTTGTGAAATTTATAAGTACGGACTTATAAGAGTATATCTATTAGGAAATCAAAAAAATTAATGGGAGGAATTGATATTGTGCTATTTAATTAAATTATTTATTGGACCATCCCAAATTAGAGAGATTAAAAGAAAAAACTTTCCGATAAACCTTTGGGTAATTGGTGTTTGCTGTGCGCTGTCATTATTGTAAAAACTATTTTTCTCCAGTGATGTCTCTCATTAAATTATAAAGGGTTTTAATATGGATGATAATGAAGTGTGCAAACTTGATATTTATCCTGACTCGGTAGATGTAGTTTGCTGCGAAAGTTTCCATGCATATTTTCATTTTAGTTCTGACAAGAAAAAACACTGTTAGTCTGTATCAAGCACGGAGCAAAGAGCATTAGAATTGCAAAATCGCACACTAATATTTTTTTGCAAAACTTGCAGAGAAGCTGCAACAAGCTTGTCAATGCCCCTCCTGGATCAAAGACCTTCTGGTCTTTGGCTAAAGCCATAAATAAGAATTTCACAACTTCTTCTTTACCACCACTCGAGAGGTCCGACGGCACGACAGCCGTATCTTCCAAAGAAAAAGCGGATCTGCTGGCCGAAATGTTCAGCTCTAACTCAACCCTCGATACCAATGGAAAACAACCCCCAACGATACCTAGAATAAACGCATCAATGCCTGAGGTCGCTATCCGCCATCGCAATACCAGGAAAATCCTACGAAATCTTGACTCTAATAAGGCAGTAGGACCAGATGGAATTCCGACAATTGTCCTAAAGACCTGTGCTTAAGAGCTCACCCCAGTTCTCTGTAGACTCTTCAAGTTATCATATAGAAAAGGACTATTTCCGTCCATGTGAAAAATGCTAAAGTTCAACCGATTCCAAAAAAAGGAAAGAAGACTATTCCTGCGAATTATCGCCTCATTGCATTGCTCTCAGTCATATTCAAAGTGATGGAAAAAGCGATTAACAAAAAACTCATCAAATATCTGGAGAAATTTGAGATAATACATGACAGACAATATGGATTTCGACAACTTCGGTCTACTGGAGATTTGCTGGCTTATGTCACTCAGCTCTGGACAAACACCATTGAAAAGTTTGGTGAATCCCGTGCAATAGCCTTGGATATATCTAAAGCCTTTGACCGCGTTTAACACCAGGCATTCTTAAGTAAATTATCTGCCTACGGTCTCCCAACCAAACTGCGCCAATATTCTTGAGCTTTATGCAAGATGGCTCCTTACATGTGGCAGTTGACGGTATTTCTTCTAATGCGTTTTAAACCAATGGCGGGGTCCCCCAGGGTTCCATCCTGTCCCCCTCCTTATTTTTTTTTCGCTTGATAAACAGCTCAACTCTCACAGATACCCTTCACCCTCTAGAACATAGAAGAAGAGTTGCAGACCAGTCATTTCCATGGCAAATGCTCCAGAGAAAAAAAACTCTTGTACCACCATTGGCCACATTCGGCCAAAGAACTCGGCACGCTGATCAGTCTCACACATTTACTCTCAAGCTTGACACTACACGGACCAATCTTTATCAAGAATCCTTCTTTTACAGGGCTGCTACGAAATGGAATAAGCTTCCAAAATCAGTTTTTCCAGAGAACTATGACCTGCAACTTTTTAAAAAGCGTGTCCACAATTATTTTCTTTCTATAATCCCTTCCCTTTCTAATAATCGCAGTGCGGGCCGTCCACGGCCCACACGATAGGTCTACTCTTTTTGCGACTATTTTTTATATAAAAAAAAAGCCTTCAAGAACATACCAAACTTGATACGTCAATTCTATTCCTTAAAAACTAATCGCCTATCTTAAAGATAAAATTGCCGTATTAAAAAACGAAAGAGTTAAATCATATCTGGAAGAAATCTTTAGTAAAGTAAATGAACGGATAGCAATAGCTAATAATATTATGTTGTATTATGCGAAGGAATTTATTGCCCCACTTATAACCGGCAGAATTGAAGATGATAAAACTGTGTTCTCGGAGGTTTGTGCGAATCTTGATATTACAATCGAGAATATTATTAAAATAGCAAGAGTGGGTAAAAAGGTGGTAAACCAAGGCCTCTAAAAGTCACCTGAAAAACACTAATGATGTTCATCATCTTTTATGTGCCAGTTTCAAACTAAAAAGGGGTGCGTGGAAATTCTCGCGTCAGAAGTGAAACTTAAAAATCATGACGTTATTTTGTGGGATTCATTGAGATTGTCGTGGGGTACAAGTCAAATCAAAAAGTTGTTGCTCAATTTTTATTCTGATAAAATGTTATTTCTGCGTAAAAATTTATTAAGAAAGCGAAGGAGAAGTTTATGTTAATTATAATCTTAACTTTACATCTATTACACAATAATAATTTTTTTTATTTAATTTTATGCATCATTAATTTCCAAGAGGGATACAATGGATTTATGATAAGAAAAATAAGATATAAAACAACACGAATAAAACGAACTTAATACATAACTGATAGAAGCCACTATGTTTGTTTGTAAAACACTTTAGGTTAGAGTCTAAAATGTACTACCAGTCCTGCTAATATGGCGTCTTGTGCAGCTTGTTACAGCGTAAGCTCTACTATACCAAAAGTACGCCACGTGCGTTCGTTCGCAGCAGCAAGTTACTCCCCACGCGCACCCCGTGACGCTATACGCACGACTAGAGAGCAGTTCGCCCCGCCCATTTCCGTTCGGTTCCTCACCGTGACGCAAAATTGGGCAATTTTTCGATTTACTCCCAGCGCCGAGCGCGTCTAAATAAGTTTCACTTCAAAAACTCTTATTTCAAAATAAGTGCCGACCGAACACCCAAACAACAAGAGTACTATAGAAAAGTGAAGTTCGAATATGATTAAGAAATTTAAAATGGTAATAGAAACATACAAAATTAGATTCTCAAATGGCGTTCCAAAAATATCAAAAAAATGTTGACCAGAAAAAAAACTAGTAAGAAATCCCCATTTACTCATTTACTATCAGAATGTAGGTGGCATAAGGACACAATTATGCGACCCAGACCACTGATATTTCCAATTAAGTAATTTCCTGACTTTTCCTTGGCTTTTCCAAAAATATTTTTTAGTGTTCCAATTGATAACAAATAGGTATAAAAAAGAAGAAATTATTTTACCGGTCCTGGCTTTTCGATAGGAGCTGGGAAAATAATACACTTTTGACACCAATACCTGTTTTGTTAGCTTCAGTGAACTTGTGTTTATATTAACTGCCAAGTACAATAAAAACTTTTACTTTATAATTAATTCCCAAATTTTTTATTTACATGAAGCACTTGAAAACAATAGTACAGGCAATACAACGTTAAAGCAACACAGACAATGTATGAAATTACTAATGTACAAGAGCCAAAAGAACTTAATAACGCAACCTTTACCGAATAAAACATTCATGGAAATTCAAATTATACAGCCAAAACAATAAAACACTGCAATGTTTTGACTAAAATTTAAAGTTAATACAACCATCATACAGTAATTTCGGAATAAGAACAATACATAATTTAATTTCGCCAAGAAACGGTGGATTTTATTTGGGTTTTCTTGAAAACGATTGAAAAGAAATACGCGCATACATTTTAATGGGTGTAGGTGTAATGATGTATACGTTAATTGACATGTAGGTGGATACTTAGAAAGAAACAAGATGGAAGATTTAAAGCCAGATTAGTAGCGAGAGGATTTGAATAGAAGCAAGGTATTGATTATTCTAAAACATTAAGTCTGGTTGCTCGACATGTATTTGTTAGACTTGTACTTAGTCTAGCTGCATCAAGTAAAATAAAACTGATGACTTTTAATATAAAGACATTATTTGTAAATAGGGACTTAAAATAAAAAATATTTTTGTATCAATGTATCTGCAGATTGAGAAAAAGTCTATATGAACTCAAGCAAGCACCAAAAAACTGAAAACACAAATTTAGCAATTTTTTAAAATTCAAATATGACATGACCGAATATGATCCAAGTGCCTACTACAATAAAGATAGAAGTACTTTTTGTTGATAACGGTCTTATTTCTGGAACAAATAAACATGATATGTTTAACATCCTTAATAAGCTAAAGAAAGAAAATGCTACAAAATTTTACCCTCCTAGGAATACCCCGAAAATAGGTAAAAATGGTGGAAGTTAGCATGACCGAATCGACAGCAGCTATAAGAGTAAAACTCAGTACAGCTTAGCAAAGAATTTAAAGTAAAAGCCGGGGTAAGACAAGGAGACGCTTTTCTCGGCAGTGTTTTTCAACCTAGTGCTGAAACAATTGAAAAGTATGGAGAAACTTTAGCTGTGGCATTAAATATCTCCAAGGCGTTCGATCGAGTTTGGCACCAGGGACTCCTCGCCAAGCTTCCATCTTATGGCTTGCCCCCTCAGCTGTGTTCTCTGCTTGCTAGTTTTCTTTCAAACAGGTCTCTCCATGTAGTGGTCGATGGAGTTTCATCTGACACTCTACTCATAAATGCTGGTGTTCCGCAAGGATCCATTCTAGCACCAACACTATTTTTACTTCACATCAACGACCTATTGAAAGCAACTTCATGTCCCGTACACAGGTTTGCCGATGATAGTACCCTCCATACCGCTTTTTCTTCCAGGGCCCCTATATCAGCCCGTGAAACCAGAAATGAACGAGGAAGAAATCTTAACAATATAAATATGGACTTGGCAACAATTCTCGAATGGGGATCTAATTACTTGGTAGAATTCAATGCAAACAAAACACAAGCATGTCTTTTCTCTAGAAAAGCCGATCTCACTGTGCCTAACATAACTTTGTCAGGAGTAACCATACCACTGAAGTCATCCATATCGATGCTTGGTATTACTATCAGCAATAACCTTTCCTGAGAAAATCATGTGAGGTCCATTGCCAAAAGTGCATCCCAAAAACTTGGTTTTTTGTTTCGTGCCAAGAGCTATTTCACCTCCAGTCAGCTGCTTATGATCTATAAGACACAGATCCGACCTGTACTGGAGTACTGTTCCCATATTTGGAGTGCAGCACCTAAACATATCCTGAAGCTACTGGATTCTGTCCAAAAAAGGGCAATTCGTCTCGTCGGTGATGCCTCGCTTACAAACTCACTCACTTGTCTGGAACACCGTAGAAAAGTTGGCGATTTGTCTCTATTTTATAGATATTTTCATGGGCGATGCTCTTCTGAAATATCTACAATCGTTCCTCCTTTGGCAGTCTCTTCAAGATTAACTTGTCAAGTTTAGTCTTCACACCCCTTCGTGGTCACTTTGGAGACCTGCAGAACATCACTTTCCAAAGACTCATTCATCCAACGAATTGCGAGGCTTTGGAACTCATTGCCTAGGGAGGTGTTCCCCGAGGCATACAACCTCCAGAAATTTAAGAAGAACACCAACTCCTACCTTCTTTCCCTTGGTTCCTACGATGGTCTCTGAACATTACAGGATATCCCTTTTCATGGGAACCAGAACATAAAAAAAAAAAAGGCATCTATCAAAAACATCGTAAATAAAACCACACAAATACTTTGGTATGCGGACGACATTACAATAATTGCACGTGACCTCGCCTCACTGAATCAAATCGTCATAGAGTTTGAGCGACAGGTAAACAAAGGAGGCCTGCAGGTGATCAAAGACAAGACAAAATATATGTACTTCAGGAATCCCCCAATACAACTACCAAATATTAATGTAAACGGCGGTCTGTTCGAAAGCGTCAAGACTTTTAATTTCCTTGGCACAAAAATTACCAATAATGGTAACGTCCAAGATAAAATAAGAATTTGAATCCAAAAAGGAAATATATGCTATTATGCCTATCTAAAACTAAATTCAAAGAACCACAGAAGGTATTTTTGTCAGCCAATCAAAATATATCAAAAAGATCTTCAAACGTTTCATTTTTAATTGTCCAAATCTAGCACATACCCCAATGGTAAAAGAACTGATTACAGATCATGAAAACTTTGTAAATGACAGAGAATTGGACAAATCAAAACCATATCGTAAAGCAGTTGAAAGCTTACTATACTTGGTTACAATAAGTCCCTGACATAAGTTATGCTATCAATTACCTGAGTAGATTCAACAGTAAACCAATAAATAGTAAATGGAAAATGGTTAAATTTTTAATAACTGAAGGGTACAGTTAAAAATGAAATACACTTTAACGAAAGTAGCGAATTAATTGCCTACACTGATTCAGATTATGAAGGTGATAGTGGTCATTCAACACGTGGAATACTTGTATTAAGAGTAGGACCTCTAGTATGGTATGCTCAGAAACAACGACTAGTAGCAACATCAACTGCAGAAGCAGAATATAGAGCTGCTGTATCCGCAATAAAGATATATGCTGGATCAGAAGAAATGAAAAGGAACTTAAATTTTTGAATGACACTAAACCAACTATAATATATATTAACAATTCTTTAGCCATTTGCATGTTAACAGACCTGATCACAAGCATTTCGGCACGAGGATCAAAGATTGTTCTAGCATTCGCTGACGATGTCGGTACCATAGCTCAGACAACACAAGATGTGTGTGGAATTTTCAGCTGTTTTAAGGAAGCTGCACTGCAAATGGGCCTCAAAGTAAACAAGGACAAAACTAAATACATGGTAATGTCAAGAAATACCAGAAATAGGGTCAGGCAGAACGTCTATACTAACGACCACAACTTTGAAGTTGTAAAGGAATTTAAGTACCTTGGGGGCAATAATAACCCAGGATAACCGAGTTAAGACGTGGCAGCCAGAATAGTCGCGGTGAACAGGGATTTTTACTCCAATCAACACTTATTAAAATCTAAGCTTCTCTCCAGGAATACTAAGATTCGAATTTACAAAACCATAATCCGCCCTGTGGTGACATATTGAAACGAGACGTGGACTCTGAACCAAAGAAAAATAATTAAACTGCTGGTATGGGAACGTAAGATCCTCCCAGCCATTTATGGTCACTGTAAGGGTGCTAACATGCAAGAATGAAGACGACAACATAATCACGAGATCCAACAACTATTTGGGAAAGAGAGTCTTACTTGGCATATAAAGGCTAATAGGCTTAGATGGGTCATGTAATAAGGAGCGACGATCAGCACCTTACAAACACAGCTTTTTAAGAGAGACTGAATGGCAGAAGACCAGTAAGATGCACCCCAGAAACCTGTGGAAGAACGCTGTAACGGCAGACCTTAGGAAGATGGGCATCAGACAGTGGGAATTAGAGATACAAGACCGCCAACGATGAAGGGCAATAGTAAATGCGGCCAAGACTCATAACGAGTTGTAGAGCCAAACAAAAAAAAGAAGGATTTGTATGTTAAATAATTATGAAGGAAGATTAACGAAACAAATTTATAAGACGAGTGTGGATGGACAAGTCGGTAGAGGTCGACTTCGGCGTACATATCTCGATCAGATCAACATTGTTTTAAAGAAAAGCCAGGTCCAGAGTACCAACAACCGACGAGCTTGTATGAGAGCACTAATAAAAGTAGAGGAAGCAAAAGATGTGTGTAAGAACCGTAGCGGAAGTGCCTACCCCTACGGGAAAAAGGCGTGACTATATCTATGGAAAAATAATGGGCAAAAAGCACATTAAAATTCCAAAAAAGTTTATACTAAGTCAAGGGTCTAATAAAAATCGGCATTGCTCAAAATATAGGCTAGATGTGTATAAATCAACTCAAAGCATTCCAATAGTTGAGTTACACAAGGGACAGAGTTGACATACGATGTGAACAACGTGGAAAACATCAAGCATAAAATATTAAGGCAACACCTTGTTATCGACATAAAAAAAGTGAGTTAAGTTATGTAAAATAATTAAGAAATTTGTTAATTGATATTGTTTTAATTTAGGCGTCTATGAAGAGAAATGTACGCATTCTTAATGTATATATCCTCAAGGAAGTCCAGTCTGTTGTTGTTATTGCTGTTATTTTCATAAAAAAAAAATTACGCACGGCAACCACAATTGGAATATGATTTTTTTTCATATTATTGTACAAAGTCATTATTTTTGTAAATAAAACGTTTAATTTATTAGAACTCTGTCTCCTTGGGCTTACATGGCAATACGTATTACACTGTGGTATAGCGAAAGTACTGCGAAAATAATACAATAGTACCCGGATAAAAAAGCAGTCTTTTTAATGGTGAAAAAAGGTGCCAGAAATGAGACATTAATGAGTTCATTAAAAAAGTATCGCCAAATTCACGGAGTACCCATTAAACCAGAATAGGTGATCAACTAGGATCATGGTTCTGACAGGGCATTTTTGACTTAACAAACACATGAACAACATTGGACATTGGACATTGGCAGACACAAACATATGTAGATTCTGTCAAGAAAATGAGGAAACCTCAGCACACATTATGAGTTACTGTGAAGGTCTGACAAGGCTAAGATTTTCTATGGTAGGGTAGAAAAAACCACAACCTTTTCAGTATATGAAGGATCTAAGATCTGGCCTTTGGAGCCTAATAATAAGGACAGGTCTAGACAGAAAACTCTAAAATAACATAAAGGCACACACAATAGATCTGCAAAAGTCACAGTGAAAAGGCTACTATAAGCACACAATATACTGATGAAATAAACCAAAAGTTTTTGAATTATTTAATAAAACTAGAATTTGTGAAATTATTTTATTGAATGGTTTGGTACCATTACCATTCTTATTTTGTCGCTGGCAAGAAAACATGTTAAAAGTATGAATATATATATATTTTTTCTTATTTAATTTCAATTTCAATACGAACACTTCTTCCTAAAATATCTTTTCAAAACACCGATTTTTCCAGAAATTTCCAGGAGTGGAAACCGTGCATATAGATGTTTTTAATAAAAAAAATAGAATTTCTTATATTGTCCCAAAAAAAAAACTATAAGAACACAATATTGTAAAGAAATTAAAAATCTATATTTTGGCATGTGGTGTTATCTTTGATGTGGACTTTTTTATGTTTATCGTTCGCTCCGTACGTCCTAATGGAGCGGTGTCACTCCAAAAAGTGACCTTGAATGGAAAAAACCAAATGGTGGAGTGACAAAATGAGTTGGAGATATCCAATCGGTCCAAAATCCAGTTATCTAACTGATCGCATATGTTTATCAACTGATCGTAAATGGTGAAATTCAACTGAAACGATATCGATGCTTAATTTGGATTTTTAATTTTGTAATACAAGGCAACAGCAGCATCAATAAATACATCGTCATCCATATAAAATAATTTAACTAGATTTTAAATCAAAATAATGTAACCCTTATCTCATCAGTCAACCATCTCGTTTCCACTGCTAGACGTAGGTCTCTCTCATTCTTCTTGCATTGCCACGTATTTTTCGTTCTCTAACGAGTACTCTGATAGCGGTTCATCTACTGGCAAATTATGTCCGAGCTCAGCCGTAGAGGGTAGAAGAAGAAAATATAAAAGTGAGCTGCGCCACCGGCTTGACGGTATAAGCCAAAAACCCCTAGATCTTATAGGCACTAGCAGGGCTACAAGATAAACAACTATGATTATGGTGAACCAAATAAATAAAATTATAGCAAAAATATGTTGGATACTTTACTCACACAATAGATAATTAAGGTACACAGTTCAATAGCAACATCATAACAAATATAGTCAAAGTTAACAGCTATGATAAAATTTCCTTGCTAAAACAAACCAAAAATGTAAAATTTACAACTTTATAAAATAACCAGAACAGCAGTAAGAGTAACAGACTTTACCAAGTTACTACAAAAAGCAAGACATATATAAATTAACTCATTAATAACATTAACTCAAACATTTACATGAAGGCAAAGAACAAAAGGTAAAACATATATATCAGTTAACTCATTACATAAAGATTTTTACTGCCAAAACAATCAAGTTCATTTAAAAATACCTTTACAATGGTTGTCCTTTAAAATATCAAGATTGTAGGATATTTACAAATAAGTAGAAAGAAAATATGTTTTTACTTGGACATAAAGAATTATTGAGAAGGTTATTTTAATCCAATAGTTTTGGCATATTATCTAATGCAATAAATAGTTTCCAACAATGTACTATACTAATAAACAAAACAGAACATAATAGTGGTGTCAGCATGAGTCACTGCGTTATATATTTAAAAATAAATCACTTATAACCTTTGGATATACGAATTCACAAAGTACTATACTTATAAACAGAAACAAGACTTACTGGTGGTGTCGAACGAGACAAGGCATAATATATTTAAAAACAAATCATTGATAACCTTTGGGTAAACGAATTTACATGTACTCCTGTGGCCTACTCCTGTGGCCTACTCCGGTGCTACTCCTGGACTACTCCGGGGTCTGGTTAGATTATGGGGGTGGCACTGGTTAACGAACAATGGCTTCCCTCAAACAAATCCCGATAACGGCTATTCCGCACACGTGCTAATAACGCACCGTCCCCAACAACCTTCACTAACACCTCCGACTTCGATGAAGCTCTCCAAACGACTGACGCTTCTATCCCGGAAATCAAGAAAAATGGCGCGGAATAAACGTCAACCCACAATCTTCTCAAATCCGTGCCTCGTTCGTGTGGATATCCAGTCCAATCCACACAAAAATTGCAAAACAACTATCGAAAGTTATGCAACATTATCTACAACGAATGATATTCGAGTTATAGCATACTGTACTGTATGCAACCATGAATACGAAACTATAGAAAAAAATAGGCACGTGACAGCATCTCGGTCCTGTGTTGCCTGCATCCAGTTGCTGTGACAGCGTTTCAGATCATCGGTCCATCTTGTTGGTGGACGGCCTCGGTTTCGGTAGGCTTCTTGTCTCGGCCTCCACTCTAATATTCGTTTTGTCCATCTGTTTTCTGTCATTCTGGCGACATGTCCTGCACAATTCCACTTAAAGGTTGTTATCTTCTCTATCGCGTCTAGAACTCCTGTTCGGCGTATCTAACCTAAAAAAGTTAATCTTTGAGCACTATAACCAGCATGGCACGACCGTGAATAAGGTCAATTATTCGAATGTCACTCAAATGGATAACATCTTTTGGACATCATCCATTTGGAACGATCGTAAATGACCGGATTGATATTCTTCAAATTTAAAAAAAACCAATGCGACGATTGCCGAATAACCCTACTTGACGACAAACAAAGAAGTTCACGCAAATATTTTAAAGCGAGAATATGTAATCATGTTAAAAAAGTAAAGGTGTGGTTGGGAGATTACCAATTCGGTTTAAATCGGCACTCGATACCCCCTTCGTTGAAAATTAAGTGGAAGACTTTGTCAGGAATCTTTCTTTAATAAATCATTTCTATTTTTGTAAAAATGAATGAATGAGAAACATTTTGTAACAAAATGGTCACTACTTATTGTGATATATGGGCTGGTCAACGGCGAGAGTTGTATACATACGTAAAACGGGTACGGTGAATCATATATATATAATCCAGGATATCTACAGCTGTCGCTGCCTTCCTGCTTTCAGCCCTTGTCTCCAGTTGTCCTTGTCCTGCCAGTCTCCGTCCTGCAGGTTTCTTAATTCCATCGCCTCATCCACTTCGTCTCTCCATGATCGCCTTGGTCGACCTCTCTTTCGTCTACCTAATGGACTCCACTCAGTTACCCGGTGTATCCAGCGATCCTCCGGAGTTCTTCTAACATGTCCGTACCACGTTAGTTTCTTTTCCTCTATGTGTTCTAGTACGTCTTTTTTTACCTCCATTCTTCTCCTGATATCCTCATTTCTTATTCGATCTAATCTGTTCACTCCACAACTCCTTCTCCAAAAGTCCATTTCTGTGGCTACAATCTTCCCTTTGTTTTTTTTGTTGATCACCCACATTTCAGCTCCGTAAGTCATTATGCTGCGAACTATTGAATTGAATATTCTTGTTTTATTAGTCTTGGTTATGTGGCGATCCCATAATATTGGGTTTAATTGATTAATACATGCCCTAGTTTGACCTAGTCTATTTTTTATTTCTTCCTCTGTTGTTCCACTTTTTGATATTATAAACCCTAGGTACTTAAATTTGTCTGTTCCTGAGATCTGTCGGTTATCATCTATTTCTAGGTGATATATCCTGTCTTGTGCCGTTGACATATATTGGGTCTTTTCGAGGTTGATTTCCACTCCATTTTTCCCATATTCCTCCTCTAGTTTCCGCATCATAAAACCTAAATCCTCCTCATCTTGAGCTATGATTACTTGATCATCGGCAAAGCTTAGAGTATACAGATGATCATTTCTAATTGGTATTCCCATTCCTGCACATTTTCTCTTCCATGGTCTTAGTGTCTGTTGTAGAAATATTTTGAATAGTGTGGGTGATGTTGAGCATCCTTGGAGGAGACCCTTAGTTGTTTTGAAGGCATTTGATAGTTTATTTCCCTACCCAAATTCTTCTGGCCGATCAGCCTTACCTCATTCTTAATGAAAACTCTGGAAAGAATTATTGATAGACATATTAGAGAGGGGAATCTTAGGGAACATCCCTTAAACCCCCACCAATATGCCTACCAAACAGGCAAATCTACGGATTTAGCTCTAAACAATCTAGTAGGAAAGATCGGCCATGGAGAGTCGGTTAGGTTCAGGGCGGCGAAGGGGTGTCCACAAGGCGAGGTACTTTCCCCCCTAATGTGGTCACTTCTAGTCGACTCTCTGCTGAGCGAGCTTTCCATGCAGGGAGTGGATTTTCAATGCTATGCGGATGATCTGGTTATAATAGTTAGAGATAAATTTGAAGCGACGATCTCAAACGTCCTCCAAGAAGCCCTTAACACAGTATACAGATAGTGCCAGAGGGAACAGATGTCTGTAAACCCCCGAAAAACTGTAATTATTCCTTTTACGAAAAGGAAAAAGCTAGATAAGCTTCGGCAGCCTGTCCTATAAGGAGAGAGCATTCCATTTGCGACGGAAGTGAAATATCTGGGTGTAGTTCTGGATAAAAGACTCACCTGGAACGCCCACTTGGAAAAAACAATAAACAAAGCCAGGTTTTCTCTCTGGAATCTCAGAAGAGTATGTGGCAAATCTTGGGGAATGAACCCCAAATAGATTTACTGGATTTATCAAACAATGATAATATCTATGGTCACGTATGGTTCAGTAGCTGGTGGACCAAAGGGTTACAACAGACAGCTAGAGCAAAGCTTGCTGGCCTTCAGCGGCTGGCATGCCTGGCCATAACTGGAGCTATGTCCAGCACACCAACGGCAGCGATGGAACACCTCCTACATCTTCCTCCCCTAGATATTCTCTTAGAAAGGGAGGCCAGGATAGTTTCCTATAGATTCCTGTCTAAAAAAGCAAATAAATGGAGAGCAACTCGGGGATCACTCCGGGATACTAAGTGAAACAAAAAACCATCAAATTTTCGGGAGGGTTCCTGACTTGCTACTCACAAAAATACACGTAGAAAAGTTCTCTTTCCAAAGAGAGACGAATGGATGAGGGGACAAATCCTCTTCCCAGAGACGGAATACGTAATGTACACAGACGGCTCAAAAACCCCAGATAAAGTTGGGGCCGGTGTTTTCAGCAGGAAACCAAAGATTGAAATATCTACCAGTCTTGGCAGGTATGCCACAATCTTTCAGGCTGAAGTATTCGCTATCGAATTGTGTGCAAGAGAGTTGACCAACAGACCTCTAGCAAACAAAAACATAAATATAATATTAGACAGCCAGGCCGCTTTAAAAGCACTGAGCTCCAACAAGATAAATTCTAAACTTGTATGGAATTGCATCGAATCCTTAGAGTACCTTGTTGCGAACAACAGGGTGACCCTACTGTGGGTACCTGGGCACCAGGGGGTGAAAGGAAACGAAAAAGCCGACACCTTTGCAAAACAGGGGGCCGAATCTACGTTCACTAGACCAGAACCGGTTTTTGGAGTCACCACAAGTGCCGCCAAAACAATTATGTCGGACTGGGCGGAGAGGAAAATACTCACGTACTGGTCCGACATACCAGGGCTAACCCACTCGAAGGCGTTTTTACCGTTACAACCCTCGAGTAACACAACTAAGCAGATCCTAGAATGGAGCAGAAATGACCTGCGAATTCTAACAGGACTGCTTACGGGACACTGTCGTCTAAGATACCACCTCAGAAAGATAGATCTGAACCAACAAACGGACTGTCGGTTCTGCTGCGTGGAAGACGAAACTGCTGAACATATACTATGTTCATGCCCCGGCCTGGGAAGAATAAGGTTCAACATATTTGGTTACACTAACCTAGAACCTACCGATTTTAAAAAAATCTCACCCTATACAACCATGAACTTCGTGAGAAGGGCTGGATTGTGCGGTGAACTGTAGCCTCTAGGGGTGAGCCACAATAGATCTACTAAAGATCACAGTGGAGGGGCGACCTATGCCCCACTCACATGAAACCTAACCTATTGTGATATAGGATATTTTATAGTGCCTGTCTTAAAAAAAAACACCAGATATTCTTTTATTGTATTTTTTTAACAAACCAAAATAAGCGGTATTTTAAAATTTATTCGTTATTATTGCTTGCGTAATATCGGTGAATAATGTATGGTCAAAATGATAGCAATATTTATATTTGAATACTTATTATGCAATTTAACAATAAACAGGTTGAAACAAATTACGAACACATTCAAATTAAAACGTTCCCATTGTTTCCGTATTCAAATTTCAATTTGCTTAATTAAAATAAGCACAAACTTGCTAAATTATGCAATTTCTCAAATTAATTGGTCGTCTTTTTAATATTATTTAGTTTAATGAGTAAGTCCAGAAAAACTAATTCTATTTGTACAAATATACCAGTAAATACGAGGTCTGCCAATAAAGTATGCCAACATTAGTTGACATATAGAATAAAAATTTAAATGTCAGTAATGATATGTAGATCTTTACTATTTTCAGGAATAAATATTGTTGCGTATAGCTTATTTCACCAATATACGACGGTATCGGATTAGTCACCAAGGAATCGACTTAACGGGCGCACTGTGTTAAGATTTAAACCCGAATATTTTTATATTTTGTTAATTATTATGCTTTTGTTGAAAGGTTTTATTTTTATTTTTTGCTTTATTGTGAACAAAAATCGTTGATGTATATGTAGATGTAAGTTGTAGGGTGGGTAGTGAAGGACATGCTGCTTTCAAGCACTTCGACCTATCAGATTTTTGTGCATACTCCTTAATCTATTCGAGGCCCGGAATTCCGAGACTTCGTACAAAGTTTATCAGTTTCCTGAGAGCTAAGTTCCTGACATCGAAGGGCATAAGGAAGGCCATCAGCTGGGCATCAGCAAAGCAAATGTTCTGCAGTTTCAGCGAAGTTCTCGCAGTAGCGGCAACTACCACTTACTGTTTTGCCCATCTTTTTCAGGTGATACCTTAAAGGGCAGTGTCTAGTGAGGAGTCCCGTCACCAGTTTCAAGTCTTTCTTATCCAACTCGAGAAGTTGTTTAGCTTTCCTTGGCGAAAGACTTACTAGCCTTTTCGCTTGCCTTTGTCCTGGCACTTTATGCCAGTGAGATTTCATTTCATCTATTTCCCAAAAACGAACCTCTTCTTTTAATTGGACTTTGAAAAGTCCACACAAGGGTTCTGGACCGGAAAATTGTGTATTTGCCCATTATTTGGAAAGGAAATCTGCTTCTTCGTTGCCTTTAACTCGCTTGTGACCTGGAACCCACATCAGAGTAACCTGATTGTTTGCTGCCAGTTGTCTTAGGGACTGTTTACAGTCCCAAGTCAGCTTAGCCTCACAAGTGTATGACTTCAGAGCTGTTAGTGCTGCTTGGCTATCTGATAAAATATAGATTTCTGCCCTTCGGGTGTTTCTTTCGATACTTTCCTGGGCACATGTCTTTATGGAATGTTATTCTGCTTGAAAGATGGTTGTGGTGTTACCAAGGGGTTTTAAAAGCCTAAAATTTGGCCCTATAACGCCCACTACAAACCCTTCTCCAACCGTTCTTTGTGCAAACTTGGTAGTTGTTTATAACTGCATTTCGAAGTCGTACCTAACTGGCATAATATCTGTCGGCTTAGACATGGATTCTAGGGAAATATTTTCCAAAATCTTTCAATGTCCATTCCGATTTCTTGCTCTAAGATTTATTGTTTGGCTCAGTCTGAAGGCACTGATTGCTGCTTCTTTTATTATACAAAAGTGCAATGGTGAAAGGTTCAGCATTACCTTTAAGGCAGTGTGGGCCGCGGACGGCCCACACTGCGACTATTAGAAGGGGAAGAGATTATAAAAATAAAATGATTGTGGACCCGCTTTTTGAACAGTTGCATGTCATAATTCTCTGGAAAAACTAATTTTGGAAGCTTGTTTCATTCTGTAGCAGCCCTATAAAAGAAGGAATCTTGATGGAAATTGGTCCTTGTAGTGTCAATTTTGAGAGTAAATAGGTAAGACTTATCAGCGTGCGAGCAATACTCCAGTAGAGGTCGGATTTGAGCCTTTTACGTCGTCAACAGTTGATCAGGAGTAAAAAACTTTCTAGCTTTCCACAGAAAATCTAGCCTCTGGCTTGCTGACTTTGCGATGTTAGCAACATGGTCATGCCAAGACATATTAGACACCGTAACTCCCAAAGTCGAGATGGAGGGACTTGATTCAAGGGTATTTCCGGACATTGTCATGGAGTGATTTGAGGAATTTACTTTCTTGGAAAACGTGGCGCTTTGTGTTTTCTGGGCGTTGAGCTGAACAATATTAAAAGGGGTTCGTGGTGGTTTTTAAAAGGTCGTTGATGTGTAAAATAAATAGGGTGGGGGACAGGATGGAACCATGGGGGACCCCGGCATTAGTTTTAAACGCATCAGAAGAAATACCGTCAACTGCCACATGTAAGGAGCGATCTTGCATAAAGCTCGTGAGGCATTGGCGCAGTTTGGTTGAGAGACCGTAGGCAGATAATTTGCTTAACAATGCCTGGTACCAAACGCGGTTAAAGGCTTTAAATATATCCAAAGCTATTGCACGGGATTCACCAAACTTCTCAATAGTGTTTGTCCGGAGCTGAGTGACATAAGCCAGCAAATCTCCAGTAGACCAAAGTTGTTTTCATTTCATTTCATATGTTTTGTTAATTTTGAATATTATTACAAAATAGAGGTACATATTACCTATGCCATCTCTTAAAGCAATGGTACAGAAACTCTTCTTTAACTTTGTCTGTTATGTCGCATATTTATATTTTGACAAGTTTTAGGCAATTGCCCAATAATAACAAGTGCGTGATTGTCTTGTGCCGTTTTTGTTATTTTTAATAAAAAATAATCCGTAATGGATGCCATTGTCAGAACTGGAACAAATTAAAATGGGAAGCACCAGCTTTCAAATAAAAAGAGAATCATCAAAATTGGTTTACCCAGTCAAAAGTTTTGAGGTAACAAACATAAAAAAAAGTCGAATTAAGATCCTCCTCCTTTTTAAAGTCAGTTTAAAACAATACCTATTCGTGAGTCATTAAAAGATAGGCGTGCGAAAAATATTTTTATGCTTCTCTCTTTGGTGCATCTAATAATTTTGTGTCAATTTTAAATTTCATGTATTTTTAACGGAGCTTGTTTGCTTTTTGCCTTCAGCCTTGTTTGATGTAAAACGAATATTTCTTTGGTGTTTCAGTATTCCGTCAAGGTGATACGGGAAAATGCTGGTACGCTGTGATGTCTGGCACTCTGGAGGTTCGAGTAAATCAACCGGAAACCGACGCAAAGGTATGTAAATTCTTTTAATTCCACACCGAGACCTTCGCAAACAAACTTCGACCGCATTTACTAACAAAAACCTTAGCTGTTTTTTTTTCGGAGAGTAATTTAAATGTTAAATTCGTCCTTGCTACTACAACTTTATATTAAACTCCTACCAGGAGTATTTCCTGATTACATAAGTCTCGTGAACGTAAACGATCAAATATGTAAATATATTTGTTAAATACCAATTAATTAATTAATTAAACTAAATGGAAAATGTAAAACGTTGGCTAATACGCTTCCTCTTTTTTTCTTTACCTTTCTTTTTTTGTCTTATTTACGCGTTATCGGTCTTTTTAAACTTATTTTGCCACTTACTACGCTAGTGAGCATCGTCAGAAGACAGACCAAACTCATTCACATTCCTCTGGATATTTGTCATCTGTGTAGTTTGTGACCTGGCTCTTTCTCATTTGCTCAGTTATGAAAGGACTGTTTCACTCTACGTAATACGAGATTTTTTTTTAATAAGTATTTTAAAGCTGGATTATCGATTGTGTTAAAAGGAAAGATTTTACTGCATAACTTTATGTTTAATTTGAATTTAGCTGACAGCTAAGCGGCTATAAAAGTAGATCCGTCAAGGCTTGTCAGGGATTGTCTGAAAAACTTACAAGAAATGAGTAGTCAGGGCTGATTGTTTGGATTCCAGGATACAGAATAATACCAAAATCAAAAAATAGTTTAGTGAATGGTAATCAAGTCGTTCGGACTAGGAATTCATTAAACAAACATCCCAAAAATTTACTGACTACCTATTTATTAAACCAAAATAGGCAAACAACTACAATTATATTCGACTTTTGAAGGGGCATTGTATATTGTATTCTATTTCTCAGTTTATCATGATTATCAGGTTTTGTCTTGGGCACAATGTTTTTTAGATATCCCCAGCAAAAATAGTCCAAAGGCAATATATCGGGAGACATGGCTGGCCACTTAATTGTGCCCCTTCTTTCAATCCACCTGTATTAAAAAACTTTATTTAAGTAATTTCGAACAGCAACACTAAAGTGTGGTAATGCACCATTCTGCTGAAACCAAATGTCATTAAAATTGTTACCAACTGAATTTCTTATTGCAGGAACTATTTGATTTCTTAAGAAATGCTGTTCAAATTGCCTGCTACAAAAAATAGTCCAATAACAGTAGTGCCGATAATTCATGCCCAAAACATTAACTTTTAAAGGCATTTGTGTTCTATCCTTATCGCTCCTTACATGTGGCAGTTGACGGTATTTCTTCTGATGCGTTTAAAACTAATGCCGGGGTCCCCCAGGGTTCCATCCTGTCCCCCACCTTATTTCTTTTACACATCAACGACCTCTTGAAAACCACCACGAACCCCATTTACAGTTTCGCAGACGATAGCACACTTGTCTCAACTTTCACATCCTGTCGATCACTTTCGGTGAATGATACAAATAAACTCAGGCAGGAACAGGTTGATTCCACCAATAGAGAATAATTAGAATAATAAAAAGCCAAAAACTCGAATACTTCGGTCACGTCATGAGACATCCAGAGAAATATTACCTCCTTTATTTAGTGATGCAGGGTAAGATTGCCGGAAGAACAGGTTGATTCCATCAATAGAGATCTTAAAGCAATCGTCGAATGGGGAAGCAACAATCTTGTTCAGTTCAACGCCCAAAAAATACAAAGTGCCACGTTTTCCAAGAAAGTGAATTCCTCAAATCATCCCATCACAATGTCCGGAAATACCCTTGAACCAAGTCCCTCCATCTCGCTTTTGGGAGTCACGGTGTCCAATAACATGTCTTGGCATGACCATGTTGCTAACATCGCAAAGTCGGCAAGCCAGAGGCTAGGTTTTCTGTGGAAAGCCAGAAAGTTTTTTACTTCTGATCAACTGTTGACGACGTACAATGCTCAAATCCGACCCCTACTGGAGTATTGCTCGCACATTTGGGGTTCAGCACCAAGGCATTCTCTTCGTCTTTCAGATTCCATTCAGAAAAGAGCCATTCGCTTGATAAACAGCTCAACTCTCACCTTCACCCTCTAGAACATAGAATAAGAGTTGCAGACCAGTCATTGCTCTACAGATATTTCCATGGCAGATGCTCCAGAGAAATAAAAACTCTTGTACCTCCATTGGCCACATTCGGCCGAAGAACTCGGCACGCTGATCAGTCTCACCCATTTACTCTCAAGATTGACACTACAAGGACCAATCTTCATCGGGGATCATTCTTTTACAGGGCTGCTACGGAATGGAATAGGCTTTCAAAATCAGTTTTTCCAGAGAGCTATGACCTGCAACTTTTTAAAAAGCGTGTCCACAATCATTTCCTTTCTATAATCCCTTCCTCTTCTAATAGTCGCAGTGCGGGTCGTCCGCGGCCCACACGATAGGTCTACCCTTTTTGCGACTATTTTCATAAAAAAAAAAAAATGTTTTCGCATCCATCTAGGATTAGTATCACTAGAATATCTACAGATGTGGCGATTAACTGTATCAGTTAACATAATCGTGGCTTCATCGAAAAAGACTATCTTACTGGTAAAATGAGAGTCTGCATCTACCTTTTGCAATAAATTTTCACAAAATTTCATTCTGCAGTCATAATCATCTTTGGATAATTCTTGAAATAGCGTTACTTTACAAGGATGATATTATTATTCTTAATAATGTTAAAAACGGATCCGACACTAACGTCATGTTCAAATGCAGTTTATCAAATTGATTTAATTATTTATTTACGGGCAAGCCCTTTTAAAATAAATATATTACAAAAAAAATTTATATATAATAAAAACAACAGTAAGAAAAACCTACAATATACACAAATTCCGACATAAACACTAAAATGGATATACTTAGTTTATAAACCGGTATACAGATATCATGAAGTGTTAAAATATAAATTACTGAACATTTAAATCACAAATATAGTTTTTAAATTTACTAATAGAGATATCAAAAAGTGAAAGGTTCTCCAGTGAATAAGCGAGTCTCATAGATCTAGGAAAAAATGTGTGGAATGCATAGTTAAATCTATGGATCGGTACGTAAAATGTTCGACTCTGTCTTGTAGTCCTCGTTGGAACAAAGAGACTAATTTTACTCAAGAGTTACATGTACCATTTATGATTTTAAAAAGTAATGTAAGATCTCTCTGTTTCCTACGGTTCTCAAGAAAGGAAATTCGTAGCTGTTGCAGCCACACAGCATAGTCTTGATAGACATGTAGCTTAAATGCAATATAACGTAAAAAGTTGTTTTGAAGGTGTTCGAGTTTCCTAATGTAAACTAAGTAATGGGGAGACCATACAGAAGAAAAGTAATCAAGGTGTGACCTAACTAAGGAAAAATACAAAAATTTAATTGAACTAACACCGGTAAAATAACGAGTAGTTCTCTTAACGAAACACAACATTTTCATGGACTTTCTTACAACAGAAGTGATGTGGTAGTTGAAGGTTAGTGATTTGTCAAGAATTACTTCTAAATGCTTTATCTAATTTACTGTACCTAGCAGTTAACCATTTATGTTGTAATTGAGTGTGATTAAGTGATGGGTACGACAAAAGCGAATTATGTGACATTTAATGGCATTAAGATCCATACTGTTAAGAGTGAACCATTCAGACAGGTTATCCAATTCTGATTTCAACACTCCAACATCCTCATGACCTTTAATAATTTTGAAACACTTTAAATCATCTGCAAACAGTAAAGCATCAGTATGACGAAAACAACTAACAATATCATTGATAAAGAGATTATATAGTAATGGACCTGAGTGTGAACCCTGGGGAACACTCGATGTGACTGAAAGTTTATGGGAATAGAAATGGTTTATCCGAACCTGTTAAGCCCTATTGGTTAAGTAACTGCGAAGCCACCGCAAGACTAAACCACCAATACCAAGAAAATCAATCTTCTAAAGCAGAAGACCATGATTTACCTTGTCAAAAGGCTTGGAAAAATTAGTATACACGGAATCAACCCGCAGTCCCCTCTCAAACCACTCAGAGAGAAAGTCAACATATGTTAATAAACTAAGTTCTGACAATTTGCCTGAGGAAAAACCAAATTGCTGGGACTTTAAAACCTCAGAAGAGTCATAGCTTAGATAATCTGCAATAATGCTCTCTAATAGTATAGGTATGGTACTAAGAATTGAAATAGGGTGGTAATTCTTTATTTCAAATTTATTGCCTGATTAATATATTGGTGTAAGAAAGTTTTTATAGGTCAGGAAACTTGCTTAAGTGCAAATATTTATTGAAAATATAAAATAGGGGTCGAAAAAAATGAAACTAAATTCTCTCAGAAAAATGGGTGGAGTACCATCCTTTATTAATGTTTAATGTTGAATTTTTCTCATAAATTCTGGAAATAGGAATATAGTATTTTGATATACACAACATAGGTAGGATCTGGTTACCACTATGACTTAGAGTTTGTTTAGTTTACAAAGATGAAAAGTGATTATCAAATAAATTTGCAATATCATTACCAAAAGGATTTTCTACAAAATTTTGCATAACTTCCAGAGATTTTTGATCATTAGTTACGGTCTTTGGTCGATCAGTTTAATTTTTAATTGAACACGCTTCTTTAAAAAGTTTCACAATCCTCCAAACTACAGTTTTGGTAATTTCGTTGCGATTTGGATACGTAACATTATATAAGTTCTTTTACGATCACCGTAACCTGTTATCATAAGAATCATTATTCTTTCCTGTTCGGTAAACATACTTGAATTTTTTTAAATAACCAACTACAATTAACACATTTTACTAATAACAATAAGGAATAATTATTGATATTTAGGTCCGTCTGGCTATTGCCTTCGGTGACAGTCAGGCCTGTTGGCCCATTGTATCTTGCCTATGTTTTATCTCATTGTACCCAATTCAGTACTTTCGTACATTGTACAAGTTTGTACAAGTTCTGTACTAGGTGAGAGAATATAGTTCAGGACCGCTGTTTCTGACTCTCTCAACCCATGATATTTTAAGCATTCGACGAAGGGTCCTCATTTCAAATGCTTTAAGCTTGTTCATTAACGAAGCTTTAAGAGTCCATCCTTTTATGCCATATAAAAGAACAGGCCACACATAACATTTGGTCATCTTGAGTCTTAATTTAATGTCTAGTCGATGGTCAACTAAAAACTTACGTAAGTAAGTAAGTAAGAATGCGGCTCTCGCTTGTTCTATACGGCACCTAATCTCCACCTCCGGTTTTCACTTATCATTCAAGTAGCAGCCTAGGTTTTTAAATTTCCGTACTTGTTCTATGTGCTTAATACCATCGATGGTTAATCTGAAATTTGGC
The DNA here is from genome assembly GCA_950111635.1 of Agelastica alni. NCBI lineage: Eukaryota > Metazoa > Arthropoda > Insecta > Coleoptera > Chrysomelidae > Agelastica > Agelastica alni. The sequence goes on along the minus strand of OX467709.1, from coordinate 28,063,255 downwards.
AGGACGTTTTTTAAAATTGTCATAAACTTGACCTTAGCTGCATTTATTTTTAGACCCAACGCATTGCTTGCATCATTTACGCATTTAATAGCAACTGTAAATCATCTGTTGTGTCAGCTAAGATCACAGTATCATTAGCGTATCTGATATTGTTGATAGGGATGCCGTTAACTTTATTGGTAAGTGCTTGTTGCAAGTGCTTTCTGAAACGCTTTTTCCTCGTACAAATTGAACAGCATAAAATGCATCCTTGTCTTACTCCTTTTTAATTGGGAATTTTTCTGTTTTACTTCCACACGGAAGACGTACTTCGGCGGTACTTCTGGTACCAAATCCATATTTGAACCCAAATTGACTATCCCCGCTAACTTCTTCGCATCTTCTGTATAGCCTTGTATGTAAAACGCGTAGAAAAAGTTTAAAAAGTGGATCATTAGACTAATGAGACGATAGTCCTTACAAAGATGTGCGTTTTGCTTTTTTGGCAGCGGTATAAAAGTTGATCGTAGCCAATCATTGGGGATTACCACAGTGCTGTATATGTTATTGAATAGACTAACAACTACATCCAGACTCACCTCATTTAAAATCGTTAGTCTCTGAAAACATTTCGTCAGGACTAGGAGCTTTTCCGTTTTTCATTAGTCTGATGGCGTGAACTACTTCTGATTTTAAAATACTCGGACCTATTGGAATCTCTTCTATCTGAGGTGGTATTGTAGATCTATTGTCGTTGAACAAGTCTGCACTATACGACTTCCAGATACTTTATTGAGTATTATTCATCTTTATTGGTTACTAGTTCTCCTCTGTTGTCCTTTATACTCATGATAGCCTTTGCTTGTGCACTCCCGCAATTTCATTGATTTTTTTATAGAGATGAAAACTATCGCCAAGGTGGGAGAATCGTTCCCCTTCAGCGCACAGTTTAGACATCCATTTTTCTTTCGCTGCTCTAATTTCCTGGCGGATCTTTCTTTGCAAAATCCGGTATCCATTGTTATTTCTTTGGACCTTGCATTTACTGCATTCTTCCAACATTTCTGGGATTGTATTTGTCATCAACTGCTGTTTGGTAAGAGTTTTGGGTCGAGGAAGATCGGTGTTATTGACTGCCAAGAGGGTATCTCTTATTTTGGACCAATATTCTTCTACGTCCTCTTCAATTAAAATTATTACGATCTCGTTAATATTAATAAATATTAATATAAATATTTGACACTTTTTTGTCAGGTTTCTTTTTAATTTTTTTCACCTTTATTCACAGGGTTATGGTCCGATTCCACATCTGCTCAAGGTAAAGCTGTAGTTTTTTCGATGCTGTTTCTGAATCGTCTATTGATCATTATATGGTTAATTTGGTTGCTTACAATGTGCTGGTTAGTATCTTGAGGTGATCGCTAGGTGTAAAGGCGCCGGGGTGGTAAGTTGTACCATGTGTTCGTTATAACGAATTCGTTCTCTTGGCAGTACTCAATTAATCTGTCCCCTCTGTTATTTCTTTCTTCCAACCCGTGTGAACCGAATATGTTTTCTACTCGACCTCTTCCAACTTTGGCGTAAAAATCACCCATGAGGATATGTATTTTGTTGGATTTTGTTACTTTCAGCGCCTTATCTATTTGTTGGTAGAATCGTTCCAGGTCTTCGTCTGGCTTATAGGCAGTTGGTGCGTAAACTTGGATTATATTTATTCTTAATAAACAATTCCGCGGTATTGGATCCGGACAAAATAAATTTTTTTTTATCAAATATAATTTAAATTTATTAGAAAATGGAACAAGGTTAGAGAGTCGTTTTAAAAATGTATTTATACATAATGATAAGCTTTGTGGCAATCGGTACGTTTATATTATTAAAAATTAATCGAGGTGTGTCCATTGCAGTTCTGCAAGCAGTAGCGGCGTTAGGGTAGGGCGCGGTGTGGTGACCGTCCAGGGCACCGGTCATAAAGAGGCACCCCTTTATATCCTTTCGCTCATATGATCGAGGACTACTTACTGGTAAATTTCCAAAATTTCATTTAATAAATGATCATTTCATTATATCATTTGCCTTTTTTCGTATAGTAAAAGTTTGAATTGCAGTTAGGGGGTGCCGTAGAAATCTGCCCAAGGCGCTGGCAGTGCTAAAACCGGCACTGTCTGGAAGGGATTACTTAAACCCTAAATAACATTACTCCATAATAATTATCTACAACAAAATGCTTGCTAACAACTATTATTAATTATTTCTCCCATTCAAAAGCTTTAAATTTTATTATTAATATATGATTCCCCACTTTATATCAATAATTTTTACATTTATTTTTTTCATAAGATTTATTTTTTTTGTTCATTAATTAATTTTTATTTTTTAAATTTTTTTATATCAGGTACTTGTAACAGCTCTATTAGTTATAACTGACATTTTAAGAATCTAAAATGTATAATTTAATTTTTAACAAGATACTTTCTAACAACAACATTATTTATTTTTCTCATTCAGAAGCTAAAATTTTATCATTGATTTTTAATTCCCCACTTTGTATCAATAATTTTACATTTATTATGTTCATCAGATATGTGGATAGTGTAGATATGTAGCACTCTTTCATGCGCAGGGCGCATAACTTTCATAAAGTTATGCAGGGCCCCATTCATTTATTTTCCTCATTTAATCAGCACCTCACAGTTTGTCATGCTTTTCTCTTTTTAAAACCTTTACTTTCGTCTTGCTTACATTTACTTTTATCCATTTTTTTATTTTCAATTTAAAAATTTTTTGTTTTAAAATTTATTGCAAAAATTAACATTCAAGATAATAATAGTTATTTACGTAACATTTATGGAAAATACTGTTTTTTTCGACAAGTAAACAAAATTCTAGGAAAAGCCGTAGACGAGTTCTGAAAGTCTGCGAGTCCGAAAAAATTATTTTCGGACGTGTTGCGTGCACTATTTTTTTGGCAACCGTTTCTTCTTTTTCTTCTTCTTTCTCCTAATTAGACATAATACCTCTTCCTCATCGTAACTCGCTTTATGGAGGTAGATTGTCGTTTCAACGTTTTCAAAGCTTTCCTGTGCTTCGCCTTCCCGAAGGTGATTTATCTCTGGTAATCTTTACTATTCGTTCTTCTGTCATACGCGTGATATGGTCATTTCACTCAATTTTTTTACTCAGCACCCAGTCGTTGATATTCTTAATCTGGCATGTTTGTCTTATATCCGCGCTTCTTTCCCTGGTTCATTATGTTTTTCTAGCTATTCTTCGAATTATCTTCATCTCTGTTGTTTCCATAATTTGGTTTAAATCTTAGGGGAATTTACTAATGTACCTCTTAACACAGTGTGTCTGTTAAGTCGATGCCTCGGTTACTAATCCGATCTGTCTCCTCGATCCTATTACCCTCGCAAGGGTTTGTTGGCACTATGCTTCCACCATTTTTATAGCAATTTTCAACTCCTCTCTGTTCTGGGCTAGTTCTGTGGCCTCGTGCAGAAAGAGTCCAGGTAAGCTTGTGATTTCGTCTACCCATCGGGTTTTAGCTGCGTATGATGCAATCGGGAAAATTAAAGTAGAGACAGCCTAATTTCCGTAGCTTTACTAATTGACGTGTCCTTCCATATGCGTGTCAGTTTAGCAGTGGCCGTTCTTGCTATTGCTAGTCGTCGCTTTATTTTGGCTTCGCTACCTCCTATGTTGGTGATGAGGGAGCCAAGATAAATAAATTTATCCACAACTTCGAAACCGGCTACCTGTCGGATATGCGAAGAGTTGTCCGTTTTTCGGTCTACTATCATGACTTTGGTTTTACTGATGTTTAGTTTTAAGCCGTACTCTTTGCTTATATTTTTTCCAGTCTTGTCATGATCATTTCCAGCTTAAGTTGATCTGTCGCCAATATGAGAGTATCATCGGCATATCTTAGATTACTTATGCGCCTTCCTTCCACTGCAATTCCCCCATACCATTCATCGAGTACTTTGTGCATGACGTACTGACTATATTGTTAAATAGGATTGGTGATAGGATACACCGCTATCTAACCCCTGTTTTAACGTCAAATTTGTTTGAGTAAGTTTGGTTTATTCTGGCCCATGCTGTGCTGTGTTCATAGAGGTTCCGTATCAGTTATATTAGGTGGCCTGGTGTGCCCATTTTCTCTAAGATCTGCCAGAGGGCATTGCACTTGATGGAGCCGAACGCTTTGGAGTAGTCAACAAAGCATATAAACATTGTGACGTTATATCCGCGCGCTTTTTCGATGATCTGGCGAATATTCAGTGGTGCCTTTTCCTGGGACAAATCCACTCTGTTCGTCCGATATTTGGAAAGAAGAAAAGGTTTCAGTCTCTCGTTTATTATGATGGGCTTAATTTTACTGGCATGGGATATTAATGCAACTGTTCTATAGTTGTTGCATTCTGTAGGATTCCCGTTCTTTAATAGTGGGATGAATATTGACTCGCGCAATTCTGAAGGCCATTTTCCGGTGTTCCATACTGCTTCGCACAATGAGTGTATTACGTCTACTCCTTTTTCTTCCATGGACTTGATGATTTTTGATTTTATATTATCCGTGTCAGCAGCTTTTCGGTGATTTAGTTTATTAATCGCCTTTACCACTTCTGATCTTAGATTGTTTGGCCCTTTTTCTAGACAGTAGGTTGGTGTACACCTTAGAATTTGCACGGTATCGGAAACCAGTTTCTGGCAGTACTGTCTCCAAACTTCCGCGATCCCATCTTGGTCTGTTATGATTTCTTCCCTTTAATTCTTTATTATTTGTGTCCGTGTGCCACGTCTTTTTTTTGTTCTCTAAAGAGTACTCTGCCAGCGGTCTCTCTACTGGCAAATTATGCCTGAGCTCAGCCGTAGAGGGTAGAAGAAAAAAAATATAAAAGTGAGCCGCGCCACCGACTTAGACGGTTTAAGCCGGAAACCCCTAGGTCTTATAGGCACTAGCAGAGCCACACGATAAACAACTAAGATTATGGTGAACCAAATAAAAAAAATTATAGCAAAAATATATTGAAAACTTTACTCACACAATAGATCAAAGTACAAAGCTCAATAGCAACATTATAACAAATATAGGCAAAATCAACAGTCAACAATAAATTAAAAGTACCTGGTTCAATAATAAACTTATAACAAATATAATCAAAATCAACAGCTAACACTAAATCAAAAATTCTAAATTTACAACTTTATAAAATAACCAAAACAGAAGTAAGAGTAACAGACTTTACCAAGTTACCAAAAAAAAAAGAGTAAAAGGTATATAAATCAACTCATTAATAACACTAACTCAACGTTTACATAAGGCTGCTAATTTACTCGATTTAACCATTTACATAAAGATTTTCAATGCCAAAACAATCGAGTTTATTTAAAAATATTTTTACAATGGTTGTCCTTTAAAATATCAAGATTGTAGGATATTTATAAATAAGTAGGAAGAAAATATATTTTTACTTGGACATAAAGAATTATTGAGAAGGTTATTTTAATCCAAGTTTAGTTTTGGCATATTATCTAATGCAATAAATAGTTTCCAACAATGTACTATATTAATAAACTAAAACAAAACTTAATCGTGGTGTCAAAAATAAGTCACGGCGTTATATATTTAAAAATAAATCACTTATAACCTTTGGGTATACGAATTCACATGTACTATATTAATAAACTAAAACAATACTTAATCGTGGTGTCAAAATAAGTCACGGCGTTATATATTTAAAAATAAATCACTTATAACCTTTGGGTATACGAATTCACAAAGTACTATATTGATAAACTAAAACAAAACTTAATCGTGGTGTCAAAATAAGTCACGGCGTTATATATTTAAAAATAAATCACTTTGGGTATACGACTTCACTTCTCCTGTGGCCGGGTTGATTATGGATCTGCACCTGCTACTTAACAATGGCTTCCCTCCATCAGATCCCGCATGCGGATATTTTAACTCGACACCATAATCCAAAATATCAACAACAAAGATAAGATAGAATGGTCAAGTTAAATATTAAATGGTTTTTCTTCAAAATTCAATTAAGATGGCCCAAATACAGCCAGATATGAAAGAAAAAACCGTAGAGGTTCTGCTCACGTGTTAATATCAAATCCTTTCAAAAATTCTCGCCACCACCCGACTTCGAAGACTGACACCAATCGACTAACTGCCAGGCCGGAAATCAAGAAATGACACGGAATAAACGTCAACCCACAATCTTCTCCAGTCCGGGCACAATCGCCTCGTCCGTGCTGTTAGCCAGCCCCATCCACACAGAAATGCAAACCAAACAATAATCCTATCACTACTAGGTATGCAACACTATTTACAACTAATGATATATTTAAGTTACAACAAAATACCTAGAGTACCTAGAGAATACGAAATCATCAGAGACGCAATTAATAATGGAACTGTAGAAGGAAAAAAATAGGTACGTCACACGTGGTTTGAATTCTTTGGATAAATATCAGATTTTATCGAATAATTCATGGGACTGATTGTGTTTAGCATGGTGTTCAGCCTCCGCACACACTCCGATACCGTCGTATATTGGTGACATGAGCTAAATGTATGTACCTATACATTTTTTCATATTAAATTTTGGTTACCATATTTATTTTCAGTTTGCTTAATATTTATGGGAAATAAATATTATATTTATTTATTTTATTAGTAAAAATCCAAAAATATATTAAATATAAAATATATTAAAGTAAATTATAATACCAGTTATGGAGTTTACATTGTCTTCCTTATTGATGATACAATTGATTAAATCTTAGTGAAAAGTGACAAATATGCTACTGGTCAATAGGACTTTTTAAAATATTTACAATAATTTTAAGAAAATATGTTTTTCTAAGCTGAATTATTGCTTAACAATTAAGAAACATTACATTTACGTACGTATAAGATGAAAAAAATGGTTATTTGATCCAAGGTAAAATAATTTTATTAATACATTGGTAACGTCTGCATCTAAGCGAAATATAGAAAATCCCAAATGGAAAATCGAACTGGGTAAAGCTATATTATTGTTGTGGGGTTGAAATATATTGATAAAAAGACTAATACTCCTACAAGTTCTTTTTTCACAGAACAGGCGTAATATTTTTCTCTCTCGTTTTTGAAAATAGAAATGAAATAAACTTCCAATGTGATAACGATAATATATAGACCAGTCAATAGCTACTTCAAGAGAGATTTAGTTTTTTCGTACTTGATAAAAATATAAGATAATTTGGTAAGGGAGAATGGGACTGGTCTTGAATTTTTTTTTAATTGGCACAATTTTTGTTTGTTTTATTGTCTTATGTAGACATAGGATTGTTCAGTAACTATTCAGGTTTTAAATTTAAAAACAGTGACGTAAACAAATGAATTCTGACGAGGACCCTGTGTAATTTTTAACTACGTGACAAAAACTGATTACTACATCACAAGGGGCAAAATATTACAAAAAAAAAACTAATACAATCTAGGACTTTTTATTTAAAAGAAAAACCGAACTTTTTCTTGATTATTTAAGATATGCAGAAAACATAGTAACGACATAAACTAACATATAGCTTTTGATTTCAAATAATAACAACAATCGTTATATTTAGTTTTTTTTCGGGGTGGATAGCGGGTTTAGGACGAAAGAAAACAAACTTCTCGCTCTTCTTAAAGCGCCGACGTTTCGATCTTTATTTTAGATCTTTCTCAAGACTACACATACAAAAAAAAATCTATAATAACTTAAATTAATGAACATCATCAGTAGACCTATTCTTATGTTTAACAATTGACTATTAAATGCATAAGATATTAATAAAAAGGAATGTCAAAGTCAGTTTAGTCCCTTAGATTCAAATATAAAAGAATAATCTTTGTTAACAAGTGAAGAGTTTTAATAAATTAATTACATACCTTTTTTATTCGTGAAAGTCTTAAGCCTGTAATGTAAAATTTCTGATGTCATATCCATTACAGAATCAGTGCAAACGTATTTACAATTAACATTGAGCAAATGAATTAATCACATAACAAAATAATATTAAAAACGAATAATTAATATTCCTTCAATAATATTAAAATCACATACAGACAGCAGAAACAAACTGAGGCAAAAGAATATGAGTTTATGTTAATTTTCTTTTAATGAACTATTTATTTTTATTTTCGCTAATTGTCTACATACTATTAACGCCAAAGGCTGTTTATCTTTATTGATTTTTAAATATTTTAAATATTTTAAATATTTTTTTTATGTTCTGGTTCCCACGAAAAGAGATATCCTGTAATGTTCAGAGAACATCGTGGGAACCAAGGGAAAGAAGGTAGGAGTTGGTGTTCTTCTTAAATTTCTGGAATGTATGCCTCGGGGAACACCTCCCTAGGCAATAAGTTCCAAAGCCTCGCAATTCGTTGGATGAATGAGTCTTTGGAAAGTGATGTTCTGCAGGTCTCCAAAGTGACCACGAAGAGGTGTGAAGACTGAACTTGACGGGTTAATCTCGAAGAGACTGCCAAAGGAGGAACGATTGTTGATATTTCAGAAGAGCATCGCCCATGAAAATATCTATAAAATAGAGACAAATCGCCAACTTTTCTACGGTGTTCCAGACAAGTGAGCGAGTTTGTAAGCGAGGCATCACCGACGAGACGAATTGCCCTTTTTTGGACAGAATCCAGTAGCTTCAGGATATGTTTAGGTGCTGCACTCCAAATATGGGAACAGTACTCCAGTACAGGTCGGATCTGTGCCTTATAGATCATAAGCAGCTGACTGGAGGTGAAATAGCTCTTGGCACGAAACAAAAAACCAAGTTTTTGGGATGCACTTTTGGCAATGGACCTCACGTGATTTTCTCAGAAAAGGTTATTGCTGATAGTAATACCAAGCATCGATATGGATGACTTCAGTGGTATGGTTACTCCTGACAAAGTTATGTTAGGCACAGTAAGATCGGCTTGTGTTTTGTTTGCATTGAATTCTACCAAGTTAGTAGATCCCCATTCGAGAATTGTTGCAAGTCCATATTTATATTGTTAACATTTCTTCCTCGTTCATTTCTGGTTTCAGGGGCTGATATAGGGGCCCTGGAAGAGAAAGCGGTATGGAGGGTACTATCATCGGCAAAGCTGTGTACGGGACATGAAGTTGCTTTCAATAGGTCGTTGATGTGAAGTAAAAATAGTGTTGGTGCTAGAATGGATCCTTGCGGAACACCAGCATTTATGAGTAGAGTGTCAGATGAAACTCCATCGACCACTACATGGAGAGACCTGTTTGAGAGAAAACTAGCAAGCCATAAGATGGAAGCTTGGCGAGGAGTCCCTGGTGCCAAACTCGATCGAACGCCTTGGAGATATCTAATGCCACAGCTAAAGTTTCTCCATACTTTTCAATAGATAGCTGCCATATATGTGAGACGTATGCGAGCAGGTCACCAGTTGATCTCTGATGGCGGAAGCCATATTGCCTATCATTGATAATTCCTGAGTCTTCCAGATATTTCATGAGCTCGATGTTGATGGCTTTTTCCATGACCTTTGAAATAATAGATAGCAGTGCGATAGGTCTGTAGTTGCTAGGTAGGGTCTTTTTGCCTTTTTTAGGGACTGGCTGTACTCTTGCAATTTTCCAATTGGACGGAAATACTCTCAAATTGTAAGAGTGGTTGAACAACTTGCAAAGAACAGGTGTTAGTTCAGGGGCACATTTCTTGAGAACAATCGGCGGGATTCCGTCAGATCCACAGGCTTTGTTGGTGTTGAGACCCAGCAAAATCTTTCTGATAGTACGTTGGCGAAAGGTGATCTCGGGCATGTGACTGTCAATAGGTGTAATTTTCGAGGGTTGTTTTCCCGAAGAATCCAGAGTGGAATTTCCAGCAAATAGGTGCGCAAAGATATTGGCTTTTTCCTGGGCAGTCGTTGCTAGTGTTCCATCTTCATTGGTTAGGGGAGGAAAATATGAAAAATAAATTATTATATTGTGCGTTCAGGCCCTGTAATCGGTTCTGCAATTTATGGTATCATTCAAGGTAATGAAAATCATCTCGCTTAAACCCCTTTTTTTGATATTCGGCTCACGGTCCAAAACTTTTATCGACGAAAAATTAAAATTATGGCCAGTAGTGAAATGATGATTGCTTAATGCCGTTTTTTCCGACTTATGTCTATTAATTTCTCGACAGTCATATTGGTGTTGATTTATCCTTTTTTTAAGGTATTGTTTGGTTTGTCCAATATAACATTTGTCACGCAAGGTACTTTATAGATCATATTGGACCACAGATCTTTAGGAACGGGATCTTTAATTTTAGAAAAAATCGAACCAACTACTTTAATATTATAAAATGCCAATTTGCATTGTGAGGCCTTTTTGTTTATGATTTGTTGAATGTTTTCAGACAGTCCAGGGGAATGGGAAAATTTAAAATATCTTATATTTTTTTAACTCTTATTAATCGCCCGACTATGCCCATGTTTATATTCATTAATTATCCCATTTACCAATGACCTTGGATATTTATTCATACTCAAAATACGTATTATGTAATTCTCAATCTTATGATAGAACTTTGTGCTACTCAGTTCAAAAGCTCTATAACACATGCTCTTATTAGTGGCAACGAGAAGAATGAGTCGACATGAAGTTAAGGACCCTTCCGGAAGATGTAGGTTTCTGATACCAACGCGTCGAGATCGTACCATCACTATTATGTATCACTGCAATGCACTTTCTGCAGCTTAACTTGTGCCGAAATTTGTTGCATTTTTGGCCACCATATCAATAAAGCGTAGGTGACCATTGGTTTAATGATCATTTGGTATGACCAGTAGATCATTTTTGGTTTCAGACCCTATGTCTTGTCAAAAACTCTGTGGCATGTCCAGCTTGCCGCTATGGCTCTGGAAAGAATGTGGTTGAGTTGGCTGTTCCATGTCAGTTTTTGGTCGAAATATTTAACTTTTTTGGGAAAAGTAAGCTGAGTTTCATTCAGAGTTGGGGCTTTAAGTTCGTACTTTCACCTCCTGGTGAATGGAACCAGCACTGTTTTGCTAGGATTTACATTAAGTTCTTTCTTTGCGCACCAGCTTTTGATTGTGTTTAGGGCTACTTGCATGCGATTGGAAATTACTTCGTCATGTTTGCCCCCAATGGTAACGACTAGGTTATCGGTGTAACCTTGAGTCGTAAAACCAGAGTCGTGTAGCTTAACTATCTACCCCTACAGGAAAAAGGCGTGTCTATATGTATGTATGTACGTACGTATGTATGTATGTATGTATGTATTTATGTATGTATGTATGTATGTATATATGTATGTATGTATGTATTTATGTATGTATGTATGTATGTATTTTTATGGCCGGTCGTTCCACCGTTGGTAGTTTTTTTCGAAATAGACCCAAACGATTCAATCATCGCACCAATTTACTGTTACCTTGAATCTTAAATCTTTTCGTTAACGGACAATGGACATTTGTTCACTCGTTTCACTGAAACGAAAACTAAAGTAGCCATTTTAATTGACACACTTGGTATAAGTAACGGCACAATAATTTTCACGAGGCATACAGGCTTTTAAATTAATGTATATTCTTTAGGTAGTAATATTTAGTGTATTTACAATGGTTCTACCTCAAAGGTTCGTCACATCCTCTTACCATTTGAGATTACCCTTTTACCTGGATACCAGACAATAAACAAGTAACATTTTTCGTAACGAAAGACGTTTCATTTCCCAATTACGTTAATAAAGAAGTCAATTTTTTAAGTAGTTAGGAAAAGATGTCTTTCGTCACCCGTTACAAAAAATATTATTTTATATTCCAAAATTAGAAAAATTTATTTTTCGCCATTTAATCTACCCGATTATTAACGCCTATGTAACAGCCCACAGAAAATGATTTATTACTCCATTCCATTTTAAAATAGAGTATAGTAAGTTATTCTGAAATTTTTTTTGTGTTGTCCAATAAAATCAACAGCATAAGTATTGGTAAGCTAAGCAATTTAAAAAATTTATTTATATTTCAAAAATATTTTAAAAATGTGTGGGTGGTGAAGCAACGGGATTGGTCACACCAAGATTAAGGCCCTTCGCAAACACCTCTTCACAATCAAATCGGACAAGATTCCAAAAAAAACCTTGGTAGGAAAGAGCTATAAAACAAAAATACCAACCAGAGAAGACTGGTTAAAGAAAACACCATTGACCATCCCAAGAGTGAAACGATGATATACTGACGGATCAGGGTACCAGGGACGCTGTTTGGAGCATCCTGCAGCCACAGGAAAAACATACCTCTGGGAAAATACGCCTCGGTCTTCTAGGCCGGGGTCTATGCCATACTTAGGTATACCACGCACCTGACAGAAAACAGAGTGACCAACAGTGAGATTGATATTCTCACTGACAATCGCGCGGCCATTGGGGCCCTCGTGAGTTGCACCACAGCATCATCGGTGGAGTGGGACTGCTTGCAGGCCCTCACTGAGCGACTGCAAATAAGGTCACTCTTACAAGGGCTACTGGGCAAACAGGGATAAATGGCAACGAGGTAGCCGATGAACTGGTAAGAAATGGGACCCTGGTGGAACCAAGAAGCCAGTTGGTCGGATTGCCAATTGCCGAAGCAAAAAATGAATTGAAACTAGTCCTTAAGTAAAAACATATCGCTTAGTGGAATGCAAATACTGGCTGCAGAACATCAAGACAGCTGATGAATTAACCTCTTCAGAAGAGGGCAGACGCACTCTGGACTATGAACTGGAGTAGGCTTATCAGCACGCTTGGCCTTGGCAGAGAGCATTCTGTGTTGCTGCCCGATTCTAGCGGTGTACAGGTACCAAACCTGGGGACGCATGATAATGGATCCAAGTGATCTAAATGAGACAGAGCCAACAGAAATCCTGCAGTTTGCAAAACCCAGTGGACTGGAATTCTGATGCCCTAAAGACACAGCGGTAGTTACAGAGGATCAAAGATCGAGGTTACATGGGTGCCTATAGCAATGGCTCAACCGCAGGAATTTAATGTTATGTAAGGAGGATTTTTAACAAAATCCGTATATCCCACACTCGGTTGCACCCCAATTAACAAAAAACAAAAAATTCTGGCGTCCAACTAAAAACAATTCTAACTTACTATACAAATAAAAATTTAGAAACTAGCAAGTCCTTCCAAAAGATCGCTTACTATTCTCCTCAGATGCAGCCAGATCATTAAAAGTGACGCACTTTGCTGTTATAATATTTATAAACTGCGAAGCAGTCATATACTTCACTAGTAAAATAGACTGTACTATTTTTTCGCTAGCTTAACTCTAAATAAACGGTTCACAACTTGTTAGCTTTTTTAATTAGAATCGTGTAACACTTTCCTTTTTAACATTAAATTTTTCCGTTTTCTGTTTTTTTTTCTTAGTTGTACTTCTTTGTGTAATGATTATTCCTTCCTTAGTTGTATTATTTTCTTTTCTTGCTATTTTTCAGCGCCAAGGCATTTTTGTTTGGCGTATTAATTAAAATTGCTGTTTTGCGAGTTTTAGGTGTTATCTTGTTTGTTCTCGCAGCAGCTTTTTTTAATCTCGGATAAAAAATGTACATTTATTCTAAATCAGATCTCTGCTTAAAACTAGCAAGAAGATTGGTACAAAAAAAGTATTTGCATTCCACTACGGCATCTTCTCAATTAAAATTGGGGATTTTTCTTAAAAATTTAAGATTTTTTTTAATTTAAAAAAGTGTCTCAACTACAAAGGTCATTGACACGTGATACAATGTATAAAATAATTATAATTTTGCCACGTCTTTTTTTCGTTCTCTAACGAGTACTCTGCTAGCGGTTATATATTTAAAACTAAATCACTTATAACCTTTGGATATACGAATTCACAAAGTACTATACTTATAAACTGAAACAAAACTTACTGGTGGTGTCGAAATGAGACACAGCGTTATATATTTAAAAATAAATCACTGATAACCTTTGGGTAAACGAATTCACATGTACTCCTGTGGCCTACTCCGGGGGCTGGTTAGATTATGGGGGTGGCACTGGTTAACAATGGCTTCCCTCAAATAGATCCCGATAACGGTTATTTTAACTTGACACCAACTCCAACAATATCCACAACAATGGCAAGACAAAATGGTCAAGTTAAAAATCAAATGCTAATAACGCACCGTCCCCAACAACGTTCACCAACACCTGGCCTCCAAGACTCTCAAAACACGACTGCCGCTCCTATCCCGGAAATAAAGAAAAATGGCGCGGAATAAACGTCAACCCGCAATCTTCTTAAATCCGTGCTTCGACCTCGTTCGTGTGGATATTCAGTCCCATCCACACAGAAATTGCAAACCAACTATCGAAAGTTATGCAACACTACTTACGAGTAAGGCACAATTATTATGAACCGTAGATGGGAGAAAATAGGCACGTGACAATTTACATTGAGAAAAATAAAGTTAGATCTTTTTAAAAATGTCTATCTCTTTAAGGTAATTCATTAGTTTGAAAAACTGATCACGTGAGCTCAAATCTTCCTAATATTTCCTTTCAACTTGTGGTACTGACGGGCTGCGTAAGTTGCACATTCAGTTAAAATGTGTTTGACAGTTAGAGGATCGTTGCAGAATTGATATATTGGTGGTTTCTCTTTGGTTATATGATGTAGATGTGTCAAGCGAGTGTGTCCTATTCTCAGTCTTCCAATAAAAATTTTATCTCTATGATTCGCTACTTAAATCGGTGCGGTATTGACAGAGGGATGTATTTCGTGAAGCTTGGCAGAAGATCTGTTCCAAGCTAGTTGCCAGGATTTAAGAATGGTGTGTTATAGGTGGTTCTTAAGATCACCCTGTACTTGGAATTCTTCGTAGATAGACTGTTTAGCAGCACTATCAGATCTTTCATTTCCTGGGATGCCAACGTGTGATGGTACCCAAATTAAAGTTGTACTTACCCCTTGCGAGGTAAGTCGATTAATTGACTCATGTATACCTTGTTTTGCATACAAGTTTTATTTCAGAGATGCAGAGATATGGACTGTGACATACATGCATGCTTTGTGGACTATCAGAAAGCTTTTGATAGAGTAAAACATAACAAGTTAATGGAAGTGTTAAAGAAGATAGGTATTGACAACAATGACCTTCAGATAATAAAAAATCTCTACTGAAATCAAACAGCACAAGTTAAAAACAAAAGTCAGATGACTGATGAAATAAAAATTTAACAGGGCGTGCGACAAGGGTGTGTGTTGTCACCACTTTTATTTAACATATATTCAGAATAAATATTTAATAATGCGATGTGTGATTCAACAGCGGGAATTCTTATAAATGGTAAACAAATCAACAACATCCGATTCGTGGATGATACAGTAATATTCGCCGACAAACAAGAGGACCTACAAAATATGATGAGCCAGCTTTCAATGCACAGTCACGAATATGGAATAGATATAAATATATATAAAACCAAATACATAGTGATATACAAAAATCCACCACCACCCAGGCAGCTTATTATAAATAATACAGTTATTGAAAAGGTGGAGACTACAACATATTTGGGAACTACAATCAACGAGAGTTGGGATCATTCTCTCGAAATACGTTGTCGAATAGAGAGGGCTCGTGCTGCATTCCTTAAAATGTCGAAATTGTTTAAATGCCAATTTCTGAACTTAACAACTAAAATACGACTTCTCCGATGCTATGTGTTTCCTGTGCTCCTATATGGAGTTGAGTCATGGACTGTAACAGATGCAGCCTCTAAAAGGTTGGACGCATTTGAGATGTTGCTGTATCGACGTATACTAAGAATCACTTGGACAGCCCATGTTACAAACAAAAGAGTACTCGACATTTTAAACAAATGGAGATTATAAGTAAAGTCAAAAGTCGTAAATTGGAATACTTTAAACACATCATAAGAAACTGCGAAAGATACGGTCTGTTGCAGCTTATCTTACAGGGAAAGGTGCTTAAAAGGAGGGTACCAGGCAGAAGAAGGATCTCTTGGCTTAAAAACCTGAGAACTTGGTTTGCAACCTCCACTACGGGTCTATTTAGGGCCGCAGTTAATAAAATAAATATTGCCAGAATGATCGTCAACGTCTGGTAACGGACAGGCACTGGAAGAAGAAGATACCTTGGACAATGGGATGTTGTGTATAAATACTGTTGATAGACTAGATAGAATACAGTGAGTCAGTACAGATGGCCACACTTTTGTAGTCTGTCAACAGAGAATTTGATGCTAAAAGGATAGCATGAAGCTCACTGGTATAGATACTGGCTAAAGGTGACATGCAACTAAAGGCTATTATGTTGTGATTGTCTGTAGCGGCAGTTCCAACGCCAATTTTGCTTTTAGAGGCATCAGTGTAAATGATTTTATCAAAGTTACCATCCTTTGTAATCTGCAAAAAGACTTGTTTGTTAAATGCTAAAGAGCTTTGGTTTTTGGAGAATCAAGTGAGAGATATATTGATATTGGGCAGGAATTTTCTTCTAGGGGTTATAAATGATATCTTGATTGGGGGTTGTTAAGGAAAGATCTCCGTTGCGTAGTAGTGGGACAAGAGCTTGTGGTAAAGGTTGGGTTCTGGTGGTAGAATTGTTATGTTATGTGTAATAATAGCAAAATAGGGTGGAGTGTTTTGTATGGTACCAGCAGTTTTTTGGGTGTTTGAGCTACCCGTTTCGTCTATTGGTCTGTCAGTAACAAAAGCAGAATCTTTATCTTAAAAAATATCCTCTTTTAAATGGTATAATTTTAGTTTTTTTTAAATTTTCAATGGTATTAGATGGATTTGATACTAATGGTAAAGGTTAATTTACTGTAAAAAGAATATCGTACGCATTTTTTTACTTATCCGGTTTGCTTCTTAACCAAGCATATTGTTAACTGGCACAACAGTTTTTAAATGGCTTCGAAAATGTCACCTTTAGACTTTAAGCTAAAACCGACCACTTCATTATCATCATCTTCAGTTTCTCTCCGTCCTTTTTCGGACATAAGCATCTCCAATTCGTCGCCATTTGCTTCTGTCGGTTGTCTGACTCATCCATTGGGTACCTGCCAGTTTCTAAATGTCATCTTTTCACCTCGTTCTTGGTCGTCCTGGTTTCCTTTTAGTTGTTTTGGTCCTCCACCCATTTGCCTTCCTGGTCTATCTATTATCATCTGTCCTCATAAAATGGCCAGCTCATTTCCATTTTGGCCTTGCCACCAACTAATTAAGATCAATTTAGTAGTTTTATCGCAGAAATATTCGTAATGCCCCACTTGAAGCGTAAGTGAATAGATAACACTTTAACATACACAACTATTCTTTTACTAAAAACATGTTTAGACCAGTCATAATAATTAAATAATTAAAAAAATTTCCCAGAATATGTATTTTTTTTCAAAAGGTAAGCCTTTAATGGCATCACTGTACACAGTTGACTTGGCCCAAATGTACACCATTTTAGATATTTTTATTAAAAGTAGATGGTCGCCGCATAAATAAGTCGTAATCTAAAGACGTGAGAAATCGCTAAAGACTGTGCACGTTTTAGCATTAAGAAGTCCAAAAACCTCGTACGTGTTTTTCTTTGATCTTATTTAGCAGTGGTTTTAAAGATTAAGACCACCTGGTTAACCTAAACTGCAAGTAAACTCGTTTCCATCGAGGGTACTGAAAATGGTATCTTAGTGGACGGGGTCCTTTGATCTTACAACAATTTTGTAAGTACGAAATTGGTAAAGAGTTCCCTTTGCCTAGGTTCATCGGTATATGGCGGCTAGTCATTCCCTTTTGTCGAGAGATAGATGGGCAGACCTTTCAGGGTAATTTTTTTTATTTTTTTCATTTATTTTACGAGACAAGCCCAGTGCAGAACATCATTAATAGTCCAGTCACCTTAGCATAAGACCTATTGAAGAGGCACACCAATTTTTTTATAGGTTTTTGGACCTACAAGAATATAGCAATATAGTCCTGAGTTTTCGGCCATTGCCGGGGTATATTTTAGCAATAAAAAACTATTGAAAATTAAGAAATGGATATTTTTGAGATAATTTTTTTGGAACGCGTCCTATCGAAAAAAGTTTCCAATAAAATGTGTTCATCATAACGTCCTCTGTAAAAAATGTTCAAAAAAAAGTGCTAACATTGGTAATGAAGCAGTTAATGGTAGGTAAATGAAAATGAAAATTCTACTTTTCGTTTTTGCAACCGCAATTGGGTGTTTGTCAAAAAATTGGTTCAAAACTTATACATTTTGTACAGGAGCCAAACCCCAACGCGTTGTAGCGTTATACCGTTCCAAAATAACGTTCCACGAGTAACGACACATCCCTAGTTTTATCGCACGCGTACCATATTATTTTCAATACATCGAAATAAATCAATAACTGTAGGAAGTATAAAATGATTGAATAAGTTAAGCGAAAAGAAACCAAAATAACAATAGTCGTGAAGTGACAACCATGTGCTATGCAAAATACCTATTTAACATGGAACATACTTAGCTGTCAACGATCAACTAATCAACCAATCGACAAGCACTAATTGAATTCATGAATATATAATATATGAGGGAAATAAAAAGTATCACCGAAATGGAACAAAATTTACAACCGTGAGATATTTCGTTACACTATGTAAACATCTATAGCGTCCGAATGTTAGCCGCTTGATTCAACTAGATGCCTCCGTGCTGACCGACGGGGAATATGCAAAATGGCTTATTCTACGCGTTTAACATTATCAGGGGTACGTACCGCTCAAGGGACTCCCACAGGTCCTCCAATCATTAGTGTTTTTTGTGATGGAGCCAACGAAGGATTGTGTTACGATTGGGAATACCTACCAGAATTTCTATGAAAAGCAAAAGCGCGGTGCTCTATAGTCCAGGCACCCATGACTTAAACTGAAAAAAAAATGCTTTGAACCCACAGATAATAGTTAGTTGCACACGGTGTTTAGATTTTTAGCAGGAAGTATATAAAAACACTTATTCTTTAAAATGCAACGTTGTGTTAAAATTGCAAGTTTATTTGAATTTTAATATACATACATATGAAAATTGTGCACCAAGGTACATTTTCGAACGTTGGCAATCATATTGGCTATAATTACTTTGTTTATCGCAGCTCGGAATAGTTCAACGGATTATTTGCAATGTCACTCTCGAAGATTTCGATTTCTTCGACCTGGACCTTTACTTTTTTTTTTTATGAAAATAGTTGCAAAAAGGGTAGACCTATCGTGTGGGCCGCGGACGGCCCGCACTGCGACTATTAGAAGGGGAAGGGATTATAGAAAGGAAATGATTGTGGACAGCGTGCCGAGTTCTTCGGCCGAATGTGGCCAATGGTGGTACAAGAGTTTTTATTTCTCTGGAGCATCTGCCATGGAAATATCTGTAGAGTAATGACTGGTCTGCAACTCTTCTTCTATGTTCTAGAGGGTGAAGGGTATCTGTGAGAGTTGAGCTGTTTATCAAGCGAATGGCTCTTTTCTAAATGGAATCTAGAAGACGAAGAGAATGCCTTGGTGCTGAACCCCAAATGTGCGAACAATACTCCAGTAGAGGTCGGATTTGAGCCTTGTACGTCATCAACAGTTGATCAGAAGTAAAAAACTTTCTGGCTTTCCACAGAAAACCTAGCCTCTGGCTTGCCGACTTTGCGATGTTAGCAACATGGTCATGCTAAGACATGTTATTGGACACCGTGACTCCCAAAATCGAGATGGAGGGATTTGGTTCAAGGGTATTTCCGGACATTGTGATGGGATGATTTAAGGAATTCACTTTCTTGGAAAACGTGGCACTTTGTGTTTTTTGGGCGTTGAACTGAACAAGATTGTTGGTTCCCCATTCGACGATTGCTTTAAGATCTTTATTGATGGAATCAACCTGTTCTTCCAGTAATTTTACCCTGCATCACTAAATAAAGGAGGTAATATTTCTCTGGATGTCTCATGACGTGACCGAAGTATTCGAGTTTTCGGCTTTTTGATTATTCTAATTATTTCTGTGTCTTTTCTCATTCATTGAAGAACCACCTCATTTCTTATTCGGTCCATCCAGCTTATTCGTGGGATCCTTCTGTAGACCCACATTTTAAAGGCCTCCAGCTTCTTTAATAATGAGTCGGTCAGCGTCGAACTCTCTACTCCATAGAGCAGTGTGGAGAATATATAGCAGCGTGTTAGTCTGATTTTTAATTTTAAATTAAATTCCTTTGTTGCAGAGAATTCTTTTTAATTTAAAGAAGGTGGTTCTGGTTTTTTCGATACGAATCTTTATTTCTTTGCTCATGTTCCAGTGGTCATTGATATTAGCGCCCAGGTATGAGATGTTGTTAACCTTTTCTAGCTGTATCCCGTATGCCCTGATTTGTATTGGTGGTATAAGTGTTTTGTTGACAACCATAACTTTGGTTTTTGAAGTATGAGTCTGAGCCCATACTTGTTACATGACTAGTTTACTTTGTTCGTCCAAGGCTTCAGAGTAGATATTAAATATTAAAGAAGACAGCATTACTCCACGTAGTTTTTCCACTTCCTTTGATGTGTTCCGGCCGAGTCGAATGTTTGCACATTGATGCCAATAAAGATTCGCAGGTCTCTATCGTCGATTCCCACCTGCTGCAGAATTTTAATCATTTCAACGTGCTTGACCAAATCAAAGGCCTTCTCAAAGTCAACAAAACCCATAAAGACGGTGTTGCATATCTCCGCATTTTTGAACTAAGACCTAAAGGCTAAACAATGCTTTCCTGGTTCCAAGATTATTGCGAAATCCAAATTGTGCTTCACTTAACTGTTTTTCTATTTTGTTGTACATTCTACTGTGCAGTATTCGCAGAAAGAGCTTAAATACGTGGCTCATCAGACTGATAGTAAGGTGGTCAATGCACTTCTTAGCGTTCAACTTTTTTGGTATCATCACAAATGTTGATAGTAGCCAGTCCGTTGGTATATTTTCTGACTCGTATATTTTGTTGAGAAGGCTTGGGAGATAATGTTTTTGGAAAATATGCCAAGCCCAAATCCTATACCTAAATGGAACAATAATTCAATAAAATGTAAGGCTGTGTGCACGTATCAATATAATTGATAAATTATTGCCTTATTTACTCCACAGGTATTAAACCTAACCTAAATACTTTTTATCTTTAAGATGCTTGATAAGCATCAGGTGGATGGAAAGGCTTCGTATACGGTTTATATTGTCACATTATAATCATTCTTTTTTTCTTTTTTTATTTTTCTGGAAATAACAGCCCTCGATATTCGAAGGACCCTTGTCAAACTTATGTTTTTTTTTTTATCTCGAGAAAATACGTGATTTTCATTTTTTATATGTTATTAAGAAAATATTCCTGTGTACCGATGCTAAAAAAAATTTTATACAAAAAATTAAATTATTTTTGCGATCCGAGCTACCACTTAATAAACTGTTTAAAAAAAGTTAAGGAAGTACATAAATTTGAAAATTGTTTTTAAAAATTAAGATTTTTGGTCACCAAGTGTTTATATGTTATAAATTGAATTTTTTTTATGAAAGCGTTTGTTTGACCTTTTGCGCAATACTTTTGCAGTTTTAAATACATAAAAACAACAATTTGAGGTTGCGTACCATAATAATTTTATTTAATACTAGCGAACCCGGCAGACGTTGTCCTGTCCAAACGATAGCGTGCCTTCTTCTTCTTAAGTATCATGTCCTTCTAGAACGTTGGTCACCAACAAGGCTATCCTTACTCTGTCAATGGCAAGTCTAAACAGAGAGCTTGAGTTGGGTTTATACCAGTCACGTAGATTCTTGAGTTTCGATGCTTTTTTGCAGCAATAGGTATTTTTCGCCTCTCATCTTCTTTTTCTTACAGTGTCTTTCTTTCTAAAGCGTTGACGACTCCCATATTGACTACTTCTTTGTATCTATCTCTCTCTTGAGCTGCGTGGAGAAGTTCCTCAGCAGTTAAACCTGTCCATTGTCAGAGATTTCGAAGCCAGGATAGCTTTTTGCGGCCTATCCATTTTTTTCCCTCGATCTTGCTATTCAGAGTAAGCCGAAGCAGACTATAACGTGGTCCACGCATCATATGTCCCAAGTATTCCAGTTTGCGGCGCTTGATGGTAATTAAGAGCTCTCTATCGTGCCCTATTCTGATAAGTACATTCTCGTTGGTAGTTTGGCTTGCCCACGAAACTTTAAGCATCCTTTTGTAAAGCCACATCTCGAATGCACTGATGCGTTCAATAATTTGTTGGTGAAGCGTCCATGTTTCGTAAGAGTACAACAGAATAGACCATACATAGCACTTGGTAAACCTTTCCCGCAGATGAATGTTTAGTTGCTTGGCACATAGTAGTGGCTTGAGTTTCAGAAATGCTCTTCTAGCTATTTCTATTGTTGCCTTGATTTCTTCGCCTGGATTCATCAACTGATTAATCCAGCTTCCAACATATTTAAAGTGCTGAACTCTTTCTATATTTTTGCCAACAAGTGTTATTCTTTTTCTTTTCGGGCCAACATTTATTTGTTTTTAAAAGTCGTCGTGAACGTAAGTTAACCTCGTGTAATCTTCTACGTACTTTTTCTATTAAAACCAATACACCAGAAGCATTTAAAAAAATCTGTTGTATGATCCGACAAGTAATCGGAGGTTCTCTACGTGTATACACAATAAGATAACGATCTTGTGCGGGGGTGGTAACTTTTGGTCGTTCACTTGTAAGTCTTTCTATAACGTTTCCATTTGCTTGATATCTACGGAGAAGTATCGAAATGACACTTTTACTGGCTTGTAAAACGTCCGCAACTTCACTCTAAAGACGACCCTGCTCCATCATACCAAAAGCCCTATAAACTTCATCCACATTAATTTTACGTCTAGGCATTTTTTAAAACAAAATTTTAACAACAGTGATTTAAAATCACTGTTGACTGAATAAAGTGAAAACAATAACTAATGAAAAAATTCCTAAAAATACAAAAGAAAACAATTTGCCTTAAACTCAAAAACTTATTAATTTGAAAACAAAAAAACTTGTCAGGTAAGCAAGTAAATATTTAATATATTATAGACAAAACCTTAGTGAATAAAACAGTTAGGTTAGGTTAGGTTAGAAAAATAAAATAAAACATTTAATAATTTTTAACATAAATTCAATGAACTTTCCTAGCTTTTGTTGAGCAGTTTAAAAAAAAAATTTAAAAACATTTTTAAAACCGGATTTTACATCATCGTAAATAATTTTTCATCACACACAAACGAACAGTAATAAAAATGATATATTAGTTCATTTGATTTATATTTTGTTTGCTGAATTGGACATTTCGGTATTATGAATCATTTTTGTGGCTTGTTTTTTCATTTTTTTATTAAAATATTCGATGAAATTTTACCCACAACAATACAAACAGTAATCCTCCTTTAGCGACTATTTAAGTATAATTATGTTGTTTTCTTTTTTCGAATGGTACAAGGGTTGCTTGACATTTTAAACCAAATATAGGAACAGCAAATGGTTTGTCGGTGGCTTACTTCAGTCAATTGTTACTCTGTTTTCTTTTTCATGTGTTTATAAAACTACTACTAGTAATAACATACATAAAGTCACGCAGAGACTACTTCCTTCCACTTGCTACGGTTCCTACACTCATCTTTTGCTTCCTCTACTTTATCAGTGCTCTCATACATGCCATCCAAGCATTCCTTTATCTTTTTTTGTAACCACATCTTTTACACCAAAGCGTTCTCTTATCTCACTATTCTTTACTTTATCCAGCCGAGTTTTTCCTGCTATACTTCTCAGACTACTCATCTCCACAGCATTTATACTATTTTCATGCTTCCTTTGCCAAACCCAACATTCACTACCATACATAAGTGTAGGAACCAACACACCTCTATGCACAGCCAGACGTGCCTTTTTTGACACTTTCTGGCTGTTCATAAAGCTATGCAGTTCCCCATTCATTTGTTTTCCTGCCAACACCCTTCGCTTAATGTCACTGTCATACTTTCCATCTCTAGTAAACTTTGAACCCAAGTACATAAATTCATTTACTTGTTCCACTCTTTCACCCTTAATTAGAACTTTACAGTTTGTCATGTTTTCTTTTCTTTTAAAAACCATTACTTTCGTTTTGCTTAAATTTATTTTTATCCCTTTGATTTACAGGGCATCATGCATAACATTAACCATCGCTGCAACTCCTCTTCAGATGACGCCAACATGATGATCATCGGCGTAAAGAAGGCATTTGACGATCAAATCATTCATTTTTAATGCATACGCACTCTTTTTCAAATATTTTAAACAATCGTCTATGTATAAGTTAAACAGCCATGGCGAAGCCACACATCCTTCCCCTTCTAAATCCTGCTGGCACATCCCATATTATCTTCTCAGTTTCATTCATCACTCTTTTAATCAATATCTTTGCATACAGTTTGCCGACCTTCAGCATTTCAACTGTTATCCTCTCGTACCCAGCAGCTTAATCCAATTTAGTACTGTTCAACGCTTTTACAATTTCTGTCGTACTAATTTTACTTTTATTGCAACTTTACTCATGTCTCCGAATGGGGCCTGTACTTGTGTATTCTCTTTCTCAAAAAAACTTTCGAAGTATTCCTTTTATATTTTTAATACGCATTCCTCTCCTTTTACCATACTACCATGTTGGTGTTTGGTTTTTTTTAGTTGCGAGGTAGAATTTTTACCTCTGGCTGTTCTAGTAATAAAAACGATGCAAATGGGGTTAATTGACAGAAAGTCTAAAATATCACTAAATTATAAACTTATGATATACGAATTCATCCCAAATCCATGTGGACATATGGCATCAAACTCTGAAACTGTTCAAAACCCTCAAATATCTCATAAATATATTAATCTTAAACCCTTAGAATAATAACAAATGCTTAAGGGTACATATCAAATAAAACTTTACGTAAAGATTGAGAAATTCAATTCATCAAGAAAATCATTGGACAGTATGCTGACAAATACAGAAAACAAAATCAGCTTCGTAACAGTCCAGTTGTACAATAATCGAACAATGAACTAGATGCTACCAAAACATTGAAGAGAATCTTGTCAGAAGATCTACTAACCTAAGTTGCGCCGAAATGAATAAATTTATTAAAAAACATTATCTATCCAATCAAATTGTGAATCTAAACCGTTCTCGAATCCACTTGTACACACTCGAAAAATTTCATCAAAATCGGTCAAAATGTTTAGGAGTTCAGCGACATACACACGAACAGAAGAATTATATTTTGTCAAATTTAACATTGCGCTTCCGTAGGTTAATTGGAGTGCATAGAGAATTACGCTGCGTAAGCACATTGATAAGACAAAAATAAAACGAAGCAAAACATGTGTGCGTAAGGCGGTGTTAGGCCGTCTAATTAGTGGTTGACCCCTATATCTGTCTAAGTCCTCTGGGACTCCATTCTCTAATCCGATTTGGCCCACCTGATGTCCTATATTCACTCAATGTGTGCTGCTCACTTCACATTAGAATTGTTATTCTCTCTACTTTGTCGAGCCCGTCCTTCCTAAGCAGCTTACTATTTGTTAAGTGATCTGTCAACTCAATCATTGCACTTTGTAACACTCTTATTTTTTATGTATAGCGCAAAATTACTTTTGATGTATAATATCTTTGCTCTCGCTTTCTTGCATATGTAACATTTTTCCTCTCGCCTACTCGCAATTTGTGGGAGTCATTTTGGAGATGTGTAACAGTAACAGAAAGTCGTGGAAACACGCACTATTTGATTAAACGAATGAGCACGCGGTTAAACTTGGCCGTCAGATATACATTAACCAATTTTCCGAGAGTTGATTTGACGAATGAGCACGCGGTTAAATTTGGCCGTCAGATAGACGTCAACCAATTTTCCGAGAGTTGATTTGGAGAATGAGCGCGCGGTTAAAGTTGGCTGTCAGATAGACGTCAAACAATTTTCCAAGAGTGTTGTCTATTAAGTTTGCTGTTATATAAGCAGGTTACTGTTTGTGAAGTGATCTCTCGATGCAATCATTGCACGTTGTAATACTTTTATTTTTTATGTATAGCGCAAAATTATTTTTAATGTGTAATATCTTTGCTCTTGCTTTCTTGCATGCGTAACATTTTTCCTCTCGCCTACTCGCAATTTGTGGGAGTGATTTTGGAGATGTGTAACAGTAACAGAAAGTCGTGGAAACACGCACTATTTGATTAAACGAATGAGCACGCGGTTAAACTTGGCCGTCAGATATACATTAACCAATTTTCCGAGAGTTGATTTGACGAATGAGCACGCGGTTAAATTTGGCCGTCAGATAGACGTCAACCAATTTTCCGAGAGTTGATTTGGCGAATGAGCGCGCGGTTAAAGTTGGCTGTCAGATAGACGTCAAACAATTGTCCAAGAGTGTTGTCTATTAAGTTTGCTCTTATATAAGCAGGTTACTGTTTGTGAAGTGATCTCTCAATGCAATCAATGCACGTTGTAATACTTTTATTTTTTATGTATAGCGCAAAATTATTTTTAATGTGTAATATCTTTGCTCTTGCTTTCTTGGAAGCGTAACATTTTTCCTATCGCTTACTCGAAATTTGTGGGAGCGATTTCGTGAAATGTGTAACAGTAACAGGAAGTTGTGGAAGCACGCGCTATTTGATTTGAAGAATGAGAGCGCAGTTAAAGTTGGCCGTCAGATAAACATTAACCAATTTTCCGAGATTTGATTAAACGAATAATCGCGTGGTTAAAGTTGGCCGTCAGATTGACGTTAACCAATTTTCCAAAAGTGTTGCGTATTAATTTTGCTGCTTTATGCGTAAAATATATATATAAATACTTACTGTTGATAACAAGACTCAATAAAGTGCAGATTATTGGTAAAAAATTCAGTAATTAAAAATAAATAAATATTAGAATTAAATATTTCAGTATTTAGCTTTTTTAAATTTTGAGATTTACTTTTGTCATTCCTAGTGTGAATTAAATAAAATACAATTTTCATTAAAAGCAATTATTGTTTGTTATGAAAAATCATTTCAAATAATACCTGACCAATTTTTTTCAAAATATAATTTTAAAATTGCTTATCACCAAGGTGAGATGTCAAATGTTACACATCATATTATGCGACTACTAGAAGGCTCGCCCGTTTTATTTTATCGTTACTTGTGGATTGTGGATTACCATATTTGGCGATAATGCAACAGGGATCAGATTAATTTTAAAAGATACACGGGCCTCTTCGTATTTTAGAACAAAAAAATAAGTAAAAAGAAAATTCTTTGGAACTTGTCTTCCCTTATAACCAACCAAAAACAGAGCGTAAAGTAAAAAATAATACCTATGTCTTAAAGAAGAGTTGATTTTAATAAATAAAATGGTAAGAAATGAAAAACTTCAATTTTGCTTGCAAGAATAAATCAGTTTTTAGTTTTTTTTATTTTGTTTTATTACAAATAAAAAAATCAACCCCAAAACAATATTCCATAATGTACAGTTAATAAATGGTATTAAATTAAATCAACTAGTCACAAACTGCCATTGAAAATTTAATTAGTGTAAAGTAATGTCACAACAAAGTAAACAATGATGGGTAATATAATATAAACAACACAAATAAACTAGTGGACAAAATTGGCAAACCACTTAATTAAATTTACCTAATTACAGTGCTTTCATTTTAAAACCTGCCAGTCCATATTATAACCTTTTATTTTGCTTGAATGTAAGAAAAACAAAAAACACGTCGATTGTTTAATCAAGGGGTAGGTTTAAAAATGTTATTCTGCAGGTGGCATTCCTTTATTATTCCCTACCCTTGTCACCTATGTCAAATAGTAGCCCCTATAATCACAGCGTTCTTGACGAAGCTGCACAAATTGAAGTACTGGGTCATTTTGCTATGGATCCTACCTATTTCATTCAAAAAGTACCAAAACTTACAAATATTTTTTGTTGGTTCCATGCACAAAGTATTGCGTAGCATTGCAAGTTTTTTGTAAAATACAAATTCATCATCAACTTAGTGAAAACGACTATGACCGCAGAATTGAATTTTGTGAAACAATGTTACATAAAAAAAAGCAAATATGGTTAAAAATAATTATTTTAGTAATGAATCAAAGTTTTAATGGGCTGGTATTCTAGAAAATGAAATAATTGAACCACTTTTTATTTTCCAAAACCTAACGAACGAATTGTACCTACAATTATTAGAAAATGATCTTGATCCACCTATTACTCACTCACTTAAATTATGAACGTGGAAATATGGTGCTAGAAATATGCACTAGCTGTAAGACAATAGCTAGACGATTAATTTCCAAGATATTGGATTGGAAGAAGGGATTTTATAGAATGGCCGGCAAGATCTCCAGATCTAACACCACATGACTTTTTTTCTGTGGGGCTATTTAAAAATATTATTTTACAAAACTCCTTCCAGAGACATTAAAAAACTAAAGCTTGGAATAACTAAAGAATTTAGACGAATTACTAGCAAATCTTTGCAAAGAGTTCAAGAAAAATTTATAATTAGATTATATTATTGCCTACAACGAAGCACACTGAACAGTTACTGGATACTTTTAAGGAGCTGTTTGTAATTAACTTTATTTTAGTTTCTGTTGTTATTTCTGTTTGATGTTATCGGCAAAATAAATCAATAAAATAAATTGTTGTTTATATGGCTGATTTGCATTTTTTTTGGTTTTCATTTGATGTATCGCAAGGTAGAGGTTGCCGTTTGACATTTTAAAAAAAGGGTGGGGAATGTTAAAGGGGTACCAATTGGAAATAGTAAAATAATATTTTTAAACCTTCCCCTTGATTTAAAATTCGTAGTATTTTTTGTCTTTCTCACACCTAAGCAAAATCAAAAGTTATTAGGACTGGCTGGTAATGCACATTTTCATGAGTGGCAGCAAAACCGTCAAAATTGTCTTAAAGAATACATTCTACATGTAAAGTTGTTTTGTGTTATAATGACAAAAATTCTTAACACAGGAATAAAATTACTAACGAGAAAATTATTGTCACTGTTCTAAAAGCGTGGGGTGCTTTCATTCAAAAACGCAGAGTTAGTTAAAAAATGTAATACAAAGCACCCCACGCTTTTAGAACAGTGACATTAATTTTCTCGTCAGTAATTTTATTCCTATGTTAAGAATTATTTTTTACTTTTTAGTTTTATTAACGTTTTTTTCAGTTTTTTTAAACTTTAATTACTTTTTGCTCTTTATTTCGATTTTTTTTACTCACCTTCTTGCCATTCATTCCTCGGCACCTTTATTACCGGTATATTGGATTGGGTAAATTATAATATGTCATTGGAACTGCACGCATGCGTAGTTTACGCACTAGTTCTATCTTCCTTACTCTCATGCAGCGGATCCACGAAAAAATTTATGAATTCTGGCAAAACTAATCAGGATAATCGGAAATTTTGATCAAATTATTGAATTGTCGTCGGTCTTTGACAAGTGTGCGAAGTTTAAATTCCACCAATCTTTCCCTGAACTATCAGCTGGAGAAGTGCGTAGTTGGGTCCTCTCAGTATATGCCCTAGATATTAAAGCTTTCTCTTTTTTATGGTGTTAATGACTTCACATTCCTTATTCATCCGATTTAGGACTTCCATATTAGAGATCTTTTCAGTTCAGGGAATACGCCACATTCTACGGTAGCACCACATCTCGAAGGCTTGTAGTTTGTCCGTGTGATTCTTCTTGAGACTCCATGCCTCCACTCCATACAAAAGCGCAGAAAACACGTAACAACGCAGCATCCTTATCCTAAGTCCAATTTTGATATCTCGACTGGTGAACAACTTTTTCATTTTCGTATATGTTGACCTGGCTATCTCTATTCTTATTCTTATTTCTCTTGTTTGGTCACCTGATTGTTCTATCCAGGCTCCCAGGTATTTGTATGACTGCATTTCTCTATTAAGATGTCTGCTTCTGACACGTTTACATGGTTGTGATTTTGAGGGAACTTTGTAACTACAATTAACTTGGTTTTCTTAAGTCATTAAGTACTATAATTAATAATAAAATATCAGCCGGTTTCAAACGAAGCAAAGTATTTGGGGTCTAAATAGACGGCATTCGCTTTAAATGTCAGAACACTCTACTTGGCAGACAGTTAGTAAACCAATAGTTATTGTAATTTTTTTAATTGTATTGTCTTGTATATATTGATTTTTGTACGTCGTGATGTTTCTTTGGATTTTAGGAGGTCTTGCACTGCGTAGAGACATTTATTACCTGCTTGGATTCTGCAGTTAATTTCCTTCGTTCCATCTTTGTTTTTTGTTAGTATTTTTTCCTGATATTTGAACTTCTTGACATGTTCAAAGTTATACTCATCCATCGTGATGTTTTGGCCTATTCTGTCTCTTCGTTGGTTGTGTCACGTTGAATATATGTATTAGTTTTGTCTTCATTGATTTTAAGACCGATGCTACTCGCGCTTTTTTTGAGGTCATTAGAGGTAGTCTTGATTTCTACTGTGCTGTTTCCAACAATTTTAACATCGTCCTAAAAGGCTAATAGTAAGCTGGGACCATTGTGATGATACATGGCTGCAGAATGCTGTATTTTCGCCTTTCTATTGACATATTCCAGTGCCACATTAAAGAGTAACGAAAAAAGAGCATTGCCTTGTTTTGGTCCATATTTTATATCCAATATCTCTGAGAAATCACGGCCAATTCTCACTTTGCTATTTGAGCCAACGACACACATCTGAGTTATTTGGACTAGTTTTTTTGGAAAGCCAAGTTCTTTCATTGTTTGCCAAAGTCGCTAATACGCATTCATAAAATCATCGGTCGACTATCTAGCTCGCAGGTCTTCACTTGAACAGGAGTAGGTCAAATCTTTATACGTTTTAAAACATTAGCGCGCACTGGTTCTCTATAATTTCTCAGAAGATTTTTATTGCATGAGTTTTATTTTTTTTGTGATATTTGTGAAATGGTTTTTTGGAGATCGTTTAAGGTAAATGATAAATCTAACAAATTACTTAATATGTATGAGTCATAGCCAGTAAGGAAATCCACAATATCTAACAGTAAAATTACCTCTCCCCCATTATTTTCTAAAAGGTTACATTGCTGCAAAAGTTCTGCTTAATGAGGTGCATGGCACTGATATTCTTCTTCATGTAGCTTCTTCATCATCGGAGGTTTGCTAACATCATGGCAATCCTGACCTTGGAAACTGCTGCTCTAAATAGATCTGCAGAAGAAATGTTGAACCATTCTCACAGAATCCGCAACCAAGATATTCTTTTTCTTCCAATTGATCTTTTGCCCATAATCTTTCCCTGGATTATCAAGTGGAGTATCTCATATTTTAAACTTCGCATTATGTGACCCAGATAGGTAATATTTCTTTTCTTCACTTCCTACAATACCTTCAACTCTTTATTCATTATGGTAAGCGCTTCTGCGTTGGTCGTGTGCTCCACCCACGATATTCTGAGCATTCTTCTGTAAGTCCACATTCCATGGCACTGATATGACCGTTTAATTCAATTGTAATAAAAAATATATATTAATGGTGTATAAATTTTGTCCTGTGGAATAATTTAACCAATACAGAAGTGGAAATAATTCAAATAATGTCAAAAATAACAGACAAGAATAATGATGTTAAATTATGATAATAATAATAATAATCTAAATAACTATATTACAAATAATTACGATTTGTTATTAATATTTTGCCTATTCCTGCGTGAAAAAAGCGTGACTATATGTATGTATGTAATTATAATCTAAATAATAAATACATTTGAATAATGTTAATAGAGATCCAAATAATGATGGTCTAAACAATATCTAAATAGACATTAAATAATTAATATTGCGTAATTAATAAATGTAAGCGCCTTGGCTAGAAGGATTGGTAGATAATATGTAAAACCAAAAATTACGTAACCGCCGAGATTAAGCGTGGACTGTATATTTAGAAGTGGGTGCAACTGGCTCTTAGTATGAACTCCTGCTCTTTTTTGGGCGTTGTGAAATTCTTATTTATGGCTTTAGCCAAAGACCAGAAGGTCTTTGATCCAGGAGGGGCATTGACAAGCTTGTTGCATATTCTCGTGTCGTAGGATTCTTTGGCAAGATAGATCGTTCTTTTGCAGGCGTTCCTCGCGTGGACAAAGGCTTCTCGGTTGGCAATTGTCGGGACTTCGCACCAGAGTCGATGTGCTTGATTTTTATCACGCACCGCACGGTTGCATTCTTGGTTGAACCAGGGTTTGGGGTTGAAGATCCGTCTTGTACCATGAGGAATGTATGAGTCCATACCTAGCCTTATGATTTCGGTTACAGATTCTGCACATGTTGATGGGTCTTGTGAGCGAAAGCAGACATTTTTCCATGAAAATGATAGGTAAAAATCACTCAGTTTATTCATTTACTCTCATTTACATACATACGCCTTTTTCCACTTGCTGCGATTCTTACACAAATCTTCTGCTTTCTCTACTTTCATCAGTACTCTTATACATGCTCGTCGGTTGTTGGTACTCTTGACCTGGCCTTTTTTATAAAAAATGTTAATCTGATTGAGATATGTTCACCGAGGTCGACCTCTACCGACTTGTCCATTTACACTCGCCTTATAAATTTGTTTCGTCAATCTTCATTTAACCATCCCTTTAACGTGTCCAAACCATCTAAGCATTTTTTATCTATCTTTGTAACCAAATCTTCTTGTACACCACAGCGTTCTCTTATCCCACTATTTTTTACTTTACCCAACCGAGTCATTCCGGCTATACTTCTCAGACTACTCACATACTCCGCAGCATTTATACTATTGTTATGCTTCTTTTGCCAAACCCAACATTCACTACCGTACACACTTCTATGCACAACCAGACGTGCCTTTTTTGACACTTTCTGGCTGTTCATAAAGCATGCAGTGCCCTATTCATTTGTTTTCCCGTCTTCTCTTTCAAAAACCATTACTTTTGTTTTGCTTACATTTATTTTCATCTCTTTAAATTTCAGGGCATCATGCATAACATTAATCATCGTCTGCAACTCCTCTTCAAATGACGCTAATATGACTTGATTATCGGCGTAAAGAAGGCATTTGACGATTAAATTATTTATTTTCAAACCATACGCACTTTTTTTAAATATTTTATGTATTTAAATTGTTTATGTATAAGTTAAACAGCCATGGCGAAGCCACATATCCGTGTCTCACACCTTTTTCGATGTTAAACCAGCCCGTGCAAGCTTCGTTTATCCTGACACAAGCATTGGAATCCTCGTTAAGTGATTTTAGTGCTCCTATTAAACTACCACTCACCCCATACATAGACAATATTGACCACAATTCACTCCTCACCACTCTCTCATAGGCCTTTTTCAAGTCTATAAAAGTGCAATAGATCTTTTGACTTTTAGCAAAGAATTTTTTGACTATACCTCGTAATGAAAAGATCTGATCTATACATTTTCTTCCTTTTCTAAATCCTGCTTGCACATCCTCGGTAGTTTTTACAGTCCTGCTGCGAACCTTTTCCCTTGTAAATCGGCACGACACTCATATACTAATCTATGTATTTTATAATCGTTCGTAAGGAGTAAACTCCCGTCGTGCGTCGGAGCTGTTTATCTTTAAATATTTTTTTTGCGGCATAATTTACAACGATTTTAATTACAATACTAATTATCACATCCATGCAGCCTTTTTTGTTGTTGTCATAGACGTAGCAGATTTCTAAAAGATGTCAGTCCTATTATTTTAGACCCATTCCTATTGAACAAGCTTTTTGTTATTATATTTTGTTTAGTTTATTTTTATCAATGCAATAAACAATTTGTCCTTTAGGAAACCTAAAATCAAATAAACATTATGTAATTCGAATTGTTGTGGTAATGTAACTGCGTTTTAGATAACCGAAACTTTAACATGAATATGGCATACGTTGAAATTGAACATAAATAAGGAATTTCTCCAGGCTTTCAAACTGATAAATTGCCTTGAGAGTTAGCTCGTGCTTTATACGTATGTATAATTCGCAAATGTAACAGCAAACGAACGAATTTTGAATGTTCTTATTTGGTCTAAATGTACTTAGTCGTTGTTCGTATTGTTCGGACGTTGGTTAATTATGCATTGTTTTAACGAAATCCTAAATAAATAATTGCGACTATCATTTATGTGGCAAAGCCGTCAAGACAAAGTTTTTTATGGCAGAGATAAGTGGTGCCTACTTTCAGTACTTACAGTGTTTTAAGAGGTGCGAGTCTTAGCCCATTACCATGAGCAATAAATTGTTTTGACGTAATTTACACAAATACATACATATAGTCACGCCTTTTCCCGTAGGGGTAGGCAAAGACCACTTTCTTTTACTTGCTATGGTTTTAACACACATCTTTCGCTTCTTTCACTTTTATCAGTGCTCTCATACATGCTCGTCGGTTGTTAACACTTTTGACATTTTTTCAAAACAATGTCGATCTGATCGAGATATGTTTGCATGGGTCGACCTTTACCTACCTGCCCATTTACAAACCATCTAAGCTTTCCTTTATTAAATTCTCAATAAAAGTTATAGTAATAGGTCCGATTTTGCGAATCCCGAATTTTGACATATCTACACATTTCAAAGTCCCCAGAGTCGAATACATTAGTTTTTAATTGGACGTCTGTGTTTATGTACGTGTTTACGTGCGTTTGGAATTATTTTTCGTCTCCATTATCCCGAGAACAAAAAAAGGTATTGACGTGTGACCAATTGCATTCGACGTATAATTAGGCAACTTGGAACTGATTTGATTTTCAGCAAAATCGGTCGAACTGTTTTTTATGGACAATCAAATAATTGAAAAAAATGGTAAAATAATTAAGTTTTTGCAATTTATAAATTATACTATTTTTAATACAGAATTTTAAGATCTTTTAAATAATATAATTATTGCATGTTAGGAATATTTGTATGAAAAATATGATGACAATATTTTATAAAAAGAGATAGTTTTAGAAAACAAAAATAGAAATTAACTTGTGTCAGTAATTGTAAGTAATAATTGTTAGTAATAATCAAGTATTGTTTATAACAATTATATATTGTTACTAATAAATGATTATTGATCATAATAATTAAAAATAAAATTCCAATTGTTATAAACAATTGAAAATAGCTTCCGCTTATAAAATGGTAAGAAAAAGTTTGAAAGAATACGGTTGACATAAACAGAATATTGTTAATAATAATTATCATTTGTAATAAACAATTTGAAAGTGTTTTTAATAATAATAAATATTATAACAACAAAACATATGGTATTTATTCATTCTTTCCACAAGGAAGTTAGTAGTGTAGACCTCTCGGGTCGCACCTAAACCACTGATATTCTATCTTTGTAAACACATCTTCTTTCACGTCACAGTGTTCTCTTATTTCACTAAATTTTTCAGTCTACTTATCTCCGCAGCAATAATATTATTTGCATGCTTTTTCTTTTAGTTACTACTTCCAATTTCACACTACAGCATTCTCTACTATTACTATTTCTCACTTTACTCATCTTCGTAATTTAAGATGAAAAACTTTAGCTGCTTATATACAGGGTATTTTATTAAGAATGTCTAATCTCTGAATTGTAGATTCTAGACCTCAAAATATAATGATTCTGCCCTACGTGCCTTATACAAATATTGCTAGTTTTCGAGATACCTGGTTTTTTAAGTATAAATGTGGATTTTAATTTTTTATGTTTTCACAATTTTTATTTACAAAGTAGCAGGGTTAATTTATCATTGCTAATACATGGCGCTAGTTACATTTGATTTTTTTTAGTAAATCAAAGCTTTTTTAGGCTGAACTGTTAGCAAAATAATAAAAAAGAATTAAAAAGCGTTAAATTCTATAAAAAAGTTACTTCTGTTTGATTCATGTAACTCGATCGGTTATCGAGTTATTTTTTTTTGCTGGAGAGGAAATCCCTTCAGATACTAGGCTCATGGTTCTGCCCTAGTCTGGTTTTGTGGTGTAGCCACTAAAACCTCTCCCATTGCCCTCTCTGACCCCGGAATCGGCGAGGTGCATAACATCAGGGTCAGCAGCGTTTCTTAAGTCTCCTACATTCGTGTTGCTTCTCTTTCCTCTAGTTCTTTAGTCATCATGACTGTTTTTAGAAAAGAGTGTATCTATCTCCTCTTGTATTCATTTAAAACCATGTTTTTCAGGTTTAGGCCAAGGCTGCCGTACAGTTGTGTTCTTTGGTTTTGCAATCTTTTGCAATGGAAAATGGTGTCTTCCATTGTATCCACTGCTCCACAGTATACGCAGAGATCATTGTCTGTTTTCCCTATTTTCTTTACGTAGGTTCTAAAGAATTCGTGGCCTGTCATAGTTTGTGTTAAAAATTATTCCGTTTCTTTTTTTTCCCCCTGGCCCTTCGGGATAACCACCTCTGATTTCTGTGGCGCAGGTTCTAGCTCGTTTTTTCTTATCCCTGCGCTAATTTGGCACAACGTTTCTTCCCCTTTCCAGTTAACCTGTTTTATATTTCTGGCTCTGATGACTATGTCCAGATTGAGTTATTTGCTTCTAAAAAGTAAAATGAGTTTTAATTTTATAAAAAAAATTTATTCTTTAACGAGGTTGTCGTGGTACAACATTGACAGTGGGCTATAACGTTGTTAAATAAATGAATGAATGTATCATAATGTCCTTAATAAGTATACAAAAATTTAGAATTTTCTTACGGTATGCCCACACCACAACAACTACCTAGTAACAATAATAAATTAAAAAACAAAAATGAAAAACTTCCAAGTAAATGCTCAAAATGCCCACCATTTACTTTAATACATACAAAATAATTACAGTGATCGAGCTTTGATCAAACAGTTTCAAATGAGAAATACCCAAGCAGACTTAAAAAAGTTGTTTAGTGAAAATGGAAATCTACAACAACAAAAAAAGGACTAAAACTGATGGTGTTGTCATTAATTCTATAGTGTACGATAGGTTTTGTAAAGTGAGAAGCAAAAACATTCCATTTTCTGGACCAATAATTAAAAAAAAAGCTTAAGAGACATCCAAAGAACTTAAGTAGAATTTTAAAGCTTTCAATGGTTGGCTCGACGAGTTTTGCTCAAGACATATTATTAAATTTAGAGCAATATTTGAAGAAGCTGCAAATGAAAACCTTGACGACCTTTCAGAAAGGCAAAAAAAACTGCCAAGTGGCTAATTACCTTAAGATATTTTTAACGCCGACGAAGCTGGTCCTTATTATTGAGCCTTACCAAGTAAAATTTTTACATTTTGCAATGAAAAGTGTACTGTGAGTAAATCTGACGAGAAAAAACTTACAATATTATTTTGTGCACATCTTAACGGGGAAAAATAAAACCTTTGGTGATTTGTAAAAGTAAAAATACTGTTTTAAAGGCTTTCATTTTGATAAACTGCAAGTCGACTGGTACTGCAACTAGAAGGCCTGGATGTCTAGGGATCTTATTATAAATTTGCTGCACAAATGTGAAAAATACAACGTCAAAGAATAAAAATTATCTTGTTCTTAAACAACGCAAAATTTAATCCGGATATTTAGCTATCCAACTTACCGTTAATATTTTTGCCATCTTATACTACACGACATTATTAACCGCTAGTGCAAGTAATAATCAAAAACTTTAAATCCCTTTATGGAACGTTTTGATTGAAAATAATGTTATCGTCTATAGAATGTTTTTTATTAACGGCTGATTTTGTGAATTCCATAACTGTTGCCAATTGAATAGTGCCAGAATGGAAATCTGATAAGAAAAAACTGACAGTATTATTGTGTGCACAACTAAACGGAAAAAAAATTACAAAAGTAAAAATCCTTGATATTTAAAAGTCTTTTTTTTCATGTTGATGAACTGCAAGTCGACTGGTACTACTACAAGTCCTAAATGACCAGAGATATGTTGATATATTGACTGCACAAATTTGACAGAAAAATGCAACGTCAAAAAGGAAAATTATCTTGTTCTGCTAACGCCGTAATTTGGATAGAGGCAGTATGGAAAAATGTAACCAAAACAATTAAAAATTCTCGACAATTGCTAACCGAGAAGCCTTTGTCCACGCGAGGAACACCTGCAATAGAACGATTGACCTTGCCAAAAATCTTACGACACGAGAATATGAAATAAGCTTGTAAATTCCCTCCTGGATCAAAGACCTTCTGGTCTTTGGCTAAGGCCATAAATAAGAATTTCACAACTTCTTCTCTACCACCACTCGAGAGGTACGACGGTACGACAGCGGTTCTGCTGGCCGGAATGTTCAGTTCTAACTCAACCCTTAAAACCAATGAAAAACAACCCCCAACGATACTTAGAATAAACTCATCAATGCCCGAGGTTGTTATTCACCATCGCACTATCAAAAAAATCGTACGAAATATTGACTCTAATAAGGCAGTAGGTCTTTTCTGTAGACTCTTTAAGCTATTATACATCAAAGGAGTATTTCCGTCCATGTGGAAAAACGCTAAAGTCCAACCCATTCCAAAAAGATAAAATAAGACTATTCCTGCGAAAGAATCGCCCTATTGCATTGCTCTTAGTCATATCTAAAGTTATGGAAAAAGCGATAAACATAGAAGTCATCAAATATCTGGAGAAATTTGAAATAGTTCATGACAGACAATATGGATTTCAACAACTTCGGTCTACTGGAGATTTGCTGGCTTACGTCACTCAGCTCTGGACAAACATTATTAAGAAGTTTGGTAAATCCCTTGCAATAGCCTTGGATATATTTAAAGCCTTCGACCGCGTTTGGCACCGGGCATTGTTAAGCAAATTATCTGACGGTCTCCCAACCAAATTGCATCAATGGCTTATGAGCTTCATGCAAGATCGTTCCTTACATGTGGCAGTTGAAGGTATTTCTTCTCATGCGTTAAAAACGAATGCCTGGATCCCTCAGGATTCCATCCTGTCTCATACCTTATTTCTTTTACAAATCAACGACCTCTTGAAAACCACCACTAGCCCCATTTAAAGTTTCGCATACGACAGCACACTTGTCTCAACTTTCACATCCTATCGATCACTTTCGGTGAATGATACAAATAGACTAATATGCAGGAACAAGTTAATTTCATCAATAGAGATTTTGATGCCATCGTCGAGTGGGGAACCAACAATCTTTTTCAGTTCAACGCCCAGAAAATACAAAGCGCCACGTTTTCCAAGAAAGTGAATTTATCAAATCATACCATTACAATGTCCGGAAATAGCCTTGATCCCTTCATCTTGATTCTGGGAGTCACGGTGTCTAATAATATGTCTTGGCATGACCATGTTGCTAACATCGCAAAGTCAGCAAGCCAGAGGGTGGGTTTTCTGTGGAAAGCTAGAAAGTTTTTTACTCCTGATCAACTGTTAACGACGTACAAGGCTCAAATCCAACCTCTACTGGAGTATTTCTCGCACATATGGGGCTCAGTACAAAGGCATTCTCTTTGTCTTTTAGATTTCATTCAGAAAAGGGCCATACGGTTAATAAAAAGCTCAATTCTTACAGATACCCTTCACCCACCAGAACATAAAAGAAGAGTTGCAGACCAGACATTAGTCTGCAGATATTTCCATAGCAGATGCTCCAGAGAAAAACTCTTATGCCACCACTGGCCACATTCGGCCAAAGAACTCGGCATACTGATCAGTCTTACCCATTTACTCTACAAGAACCAATCTTTATTAAAAATCCTTCTTTTAATTAACGGAAAAGTAAACTTAGGTAGTTATGTTAGTGTTTTAAAAAAACCAATGGGTGTCCAATATCTCCAAAAATTAGAGTAACGATTAACTAGAACTTACTATAAAACTGTTAGTAATATAAATGATGCTTAACCCAAAATTTAAGAATTATTCATTATGTATAAAGATGACGCGATGGTGAGGTAAAAATTATCAAATGTAATTCCAAATGTTGAGTCAGATATTGTTAAAAAGTAATGTCCAAAACAAACCAAAATTATTAATTTTTTTAAAAAGTTATACGACCTACCTTGTTTACAAAGGTATTTTAATTGTTTTTTTGTATTTTATTTGTGTATATGCATACATGAAAATGTATAATTAAAGAGCAAGCAAATGGAAACCTTATTTATTTTAACTAATTTAGCGACAACTCTACATAACGGATAACTCTACACAAAGGACAATTATTTTCCCCCGTTGGTGTCCTTTATGGAATAATATTTTGGGGAAGCCATAGTTATATAGAAGATATTATTTGCATCCAAAAAAGAGTAATAAGATTTATTTTTAAACTTAAGTAAGGTCAATCCTGTCGAGGTTTGCTTAAAATGAAAATTATCCTGACAATACATGCACTTTATACGAGTATTTATGAATGCTTAGTCTACTTATTTAAAAATAAAAGTAAATTGTTACAATCTGGTGAAAACCACCCATATTCAACTCGTAGCACAAACAAAAGTTACCCCATACAAAGATTGACGCTTACGAAGTGAACACCCATCATATGCAGCTTTAAAAAATTTTAACAGATTACCTGATTGTATCAAAACCTGTAAAAGTCCCAACAATTTTAAAAAACTTGTTAGAAGCTTTATGATAAATTTAGAACTGTGTTTAATTTTTGAATACTTTATGCATAAATTACTTTTCATGTACAAATTACGTTGACGTTGTTTCGTTTTATGTTTTCTTTTGTCTTGTTCTGCACTATGTATGTAAAAAAGAGAAAAAGAAGTTTATTTCAAAAATAAAAAAACAGATATGTAAAGTTTAAAGTTATAGTACCCTTTTTATAAATAATTTTGAATTATGCATCTTGAGATGCTTAACAATTTTGCTTTTTTAATTTTTCCGTATCTATTGTAATAACGAGATACAAAAACTTTACTGCACTATTGAAACATCTTTTATAATTTTTGATCACTCTAGTACAATATAGATTCTTTGAAAAAGTGACAACAGCCAAGCAATTCAATGAAAGTAAAAAAAGTAATTACATTCGTTATTTAGAATCTTTTTTTTTTTTAAACTTAAATTGCTTTCTTAAAAAAGTGTTAAAAGACTCAGATATAAAACACGTTAAAAATAAATAGTCTTATCGTCCTAGATTCGGGATTGTTCGAGAAAACCTGCCCTGTACTGATGAGGAGCAATCACTCCGAAACTAGTATACAGGTTGTTTCTTCGAGCAAATAAATTCAATAGCCCTTTCTCTTATTTAACAAGCATCTGTATACCTTGCTTCCTGTGATAGGGTGGTATACACGGGTTATATATCAGATGTAATTCAGTGCCTGTCGTAGGCATATAGCCAGAGGAGTATTTTGTTTTCTGATATATAATCGACCCACCTATACCTATATATTAAAAATATGTAGGACATACAGTAGTCATAATTTTCATATCCAATTTTCGCTGTCGGGCTTTATTATACTTTTATAGTTTATTGCAATAATGCAGTTTTCTATAATTTTTGTACATATATATATATATTATTATTATTATTATTATTATTATTATTTGCGAGTAGACCCCTTAGGATCACGCAAAGCAAAACGATTCATTTGGGAGGTAGTTTTTCTAATCCTCCAGATTTCTCTCATCTTTTCTCCCATGTCTTCTTTCCTTTCTTGGGACCATTTTGTTCCGGTCTTCCTGGGCACTTCATTCTCTGGTACAACCTTCCATTGGTAAATCTTACGTCTGTATGTGCTTCTGTCCTGTATCTCTTCTTGGTCTATTTGTGCTTTCCGTAAATCAGCCTGTACCTGAGCTATCCATGGTGTCGTCGACTTGACCCCCTTGATGTAAGTTAAGATCTTGTTTGCGAGGCGAGTTGGAGGGAGTCTACTAATATGTCCGTAGAATCTCAATCGCCTCTTTCTTACATCGGCCGCTAGGTTGGACAGATTTTCGGTGGTTTTTCTGGAGTGTAATCTGTAGCCCTTATCTGTGTGTTTGGGTCCCAGCACTTTCCTTATGGTTTTCCGTTCTTCTTTTAGGATATACTCCATGTCTCTTTTGGTGGATAAAGACAGGGTCTCACTTGCGTACAGTATTTGGGGTTTAACAACTGTGTTGTAGTGTTTAATTTTGGTGTGTAATGACAAGCATTTCTTGTTGTAAATTTTGCAGGTTCTTCCGAAAGCCATTTTCAATTTCTGAAGTCGTATTTGCTGGGCCATCTTTTCTCCTCCGTTTGGTTCGAGGATCTCTCCTAGATATTTAAAGTGTGTAACTCTATTGATCCTGCCGTACTTGGTGTCAAGGCTCTGAATGTCTATCTTTGAGCAAAAGAACTCGGTTTTCTGGAAGGAGATTTGTAGTCCTACTTTTTCACCACACTCCTTAAGAACTTCTATTTGTTTGGTAGCAGTTGTCCCATTGTCTGCTAGTATTGCTATGTCATCTGCAAAGGCAAGACAAGAGATTTCTAGGTTATCCTTGACCCGTCCGAGTCGCATAGGTTTCCAATGTCCTTGGTTTCTCAGCTCCTTCTCCCATTCTCTGATGACTTTATCCAAAACTGGGTTAAAAAGAATTGGGGATAACCCGTCTCCTTGTCGTACGCCTGTTTTTATTTGGAAGGGTTCTGAGTTTTCTCCCATGAACTTGACTTTCGACGTCGTGTTTGTAAGTGTTAATTTGATAAGTCGTAAGGTCTTGGGGTCGAGTCCTAATTCTTCAAGGATTGTGAAAAGGGATTGTCGGTCGACGGAGTCGTAAGCTTTTTTGAAGTCCACGAAGGTACAAACAACTGGCGCGTTCCTGATAGCCTTCTGTTTTAGTATTGTTTTCAGGTTGAAGATCTGTTCCGGGCATGAGCGGCCTGGCCGGAAACCTGCCTGATATTCTCCTATTTTGTGCTCGAGTTGCTCTTGTGTCCTTTGCAAGAGGCACGCTGCCAAGATTTTGTACGCAACCTGTAGAAGGGAGATCCCCCTGTAGTTGTTTACGTCTGTTTTGTTTCCTTTTTTGTAAACCGGGTGAATGAGGGCACACCTCCAATCTTCCGGTAATTTTTCTGTAACCCAGATATCCCTGATGATCTGTGTAAATTCTCGTAGTGAGCTTGGTCCCAAGTTTTTCAGAAGTTCTGCAATAATGTCGTCTTCTCCTGAAGTCCTATTGTTTTTCAGTTTCTTTATGTGTTCGCAAATTTCGGATGCCTGTGGAGGCGGGGATTCAGGGTTGGTGGTGATGTTTTTTTCTTTATCGAAGCGTGTACTCGGTTCAGGGCAGTTTAGCAAGTCTGAGAAGTACCGTGCCAGCTCCCTACAGTTTTCTTGGTTGGTCAGTGCTAATTTTCCGTCTTGTTTCTTGAAGCATATATATATAAATATATATATATATATATATATATATATATATATATATATATATATATATATATATATATATATATATATATATGTATATACATATTGTTATTATGGTAGGTAACATGAGAGCCAACGATCGATTAATCGGTCTCGGCACCTTAAGAGGAAGAAGGTTTTAAAACAAATTTTATGCTAATACGATTGTGTAACTACCGCATTCTGCTTTTACACTGGCACTTTATTTAACTAGGTCATAAGGCTTCCTGCTCTTAAGTCGTCTTGTCTGGATTGTGTTGTCGGGAAGCTGGATGGCCTCGACGTTTACATGGTCTAGAAGTCGGCGTTTCTGGCGTATTTACCGATAGTCTGTTCTACATCCATTTCAAAGTCGTTATGTAGGTTGCAGCAATATCATTATGCATCTACAATGCCCCGTAAAGTTTTGTTTTGAAATCTTTGAATGATTTAAATATGACTCTTGCTGGCACATTCCTAGAGTTGGTTGCTTTACGTCCATACAGGTTTCAAGATTTGCTTGTAGAAAAGCAATTTGTTGTAAATTTACAACTTGGAATTTATTTCAAGAAGCCAATACGTTTTTTTGTATTTTATGCCTAAATCTTTTCTCTTTTTTTTAACGTTGTATTTTCAGCGTAGCCTTACGTCTAAGTTTATTCCCAGGTACTTCGCTACGTCAGCATGTGGAATCTGGGCGTCATTGATTCCGATAGATATTTAAAATTCATGTAAAAAAATTAAGGAGATGATTGCCCGCATGAAATTATAATGGATCTTTTCTATAATAAAATAAGGGGGTATCACCCCTGAAAGGTGGTGAATAAAATTAAGTGTTAAATTTTTTTTTCACAAATTTAAATTTAAATAAAAACTTAAAATTTTGTAATTTCCGTGTACTCGCAAAAGACTTACCACCGGTATTTTTTCAACATTCCTGTTACATTATAAGATGGTGAAATTAGTATCTTTTACCTTATTTAATATCAATTCTTTTTTTTTTGAGATTTAGTTTCGTAAAATAAATGGAGCTATAGAGCTAATGGAGAAACGTAGAATTGTAAAGAACAACAAAAGTTTATACAAACATATCCAAAATGTAATAGGGCAAAAAATCCGTGAAGCAAAAACACAACATTTAACAAATCAG
Organism: Agelastica alni; assembly: GCA_950111635.1. Classification (NCBI taxonomy): domain Eukaryota; kingdom Metazoa; phylum Arthropoda; class Insecta; order Coleoptera; family Chrysomelidae; genus Agelastica; species Agelastica alni. The sequence goes on along the minus strand of OX467709.1, from coordinate 28,018,679 downwards.
TGCATAGAAAGCAAAATACGACTCCTTTAACATGTATAGAAAAGTCAAAGAAGCGGCAGGCATAGTTAATACAAGGAAAATTAGCCTATTACACAACGAACAGGGAAGAGTCATACGAAAACTGGAAGAAAGACTACAGGAGTGGACAAAGTACATCTCCAATTTGTTTGATGATAACAGAACGACAGAGTCCCCAGTCCTAACAACTTATGATGGTCCCAGAATAACATGTAACGAAGTGGAATATGCTATCAAACACTCAAAAATCGTAAAGCAGTTGGTCCTGATGGAATTCCGTGCGAAATATTTAGACCTATTGATGACAGCAAGGCTCTAGAATTATGAACGGACTTTTTCAATCAAATTTACATCAGTGGAAAAATCCCCAATGAGTGCCTTGGTTCTGTTTTTGTTACCTTGCCCAAGAAGACAACTTCTAAAACATGTAGCGAATATAGAACTATTAGCTTAATGTGTCACTTATTAAAAATATTCCTAAAAGTAATTTACGGTCAAGTTTACCCCAAGTATAAGGAGTACTTTAGTGAGTCTCAATTCGAGTTTTGCAGTGGTTTCGGTACAAGGTAAGCTTTGTTTGGCATAAATGTTCTTGCTCAGAGAAGTCGTGATATGTCAATTGATCTATATGCCTGCTTTATAGACTTTCAAAAGGCTTTCGATCGTGTCCGACAAAACATACTAATAGAGATCCTCAGAGATATTGGACTGGATGAAAGAGATATTCGTGTTATCTCCTATCTATACTGAAATCAAACATGTATTGTAAAGGTTGAAGGAGTTGATTAAAATACAATCGATATTAAAAAAAATGTAAGGCAGGGTTGCATCTTGTCTCCTCTTTTTTTTAATGTTTACTCCGAGAGAATTTTTAAAGAAGCACTTTCCGAAATACCAGCGGGCTTTATTGTCAACGGTGAGGTCATTAACAATTTACGGTACGCAGATGACACGGTGCTCTTGGCGTCCAATCAGGAAGATCTGCTGGATATCCTTGACAGAGTTGTTTTAAAATATGATACGGCTGGTCTCGACTTAAACATCAAAAAGACAAAAGTGTTAGTCAGCAAACAACCTAAAATCGTAACTAACATTACCGTTGGAGGCAAAACGCTACAGCAAATTGATCGAATAAAATATCTTGTCAGTATTCTGTCAAGTAACGCTGATGGCCAATCTGAAATAAGGTCACGAATTGAACGGGCTCGTACTGTTTTTAGGGAGATGAAGTCTTATGCTGTAGAGATTTAGAGTTGCCCCTAAGGATCCGTCTTCTGAGATGTGTTTTATACCCTCCTATACGGCGTATAAACCTGAACACTTAACAACAAAGACATGAAACGACTTGAAGCATTTGAGATGTGGGCCTATAGGCGAATACTAAAAGTAGCGTGGACAGAAAAAGTTGGCAATTTCGAGATACTCGCGAAAGTACAGAAGAACACCGAGATTATTGTCACCGTTAATAAACGGAAATTAGAATATTTTGGACACGTGATGGGAGGCAAAAAATATCGTTTGCTCCAGAACATAATGCAAGGTAAGATAGCGGGTAGACGAGCTCCAGGTAGAAGTAAGACATCCTGGATGAAGAATCTCCTAGACTGGTTTGACGTGAGTTCTAGCACGTTGTTTAGACTGGCATTTGAAAAGATAAGAATAGCCATGATGGACACCAACGTTCTGAAAGGACATGGTACTTGAGAAGAAAAAAATAAAAATATTACTTGAAATCCATTTAAATATATTTTTTAATATTAAAGTTTTATCCTGGAACCAATAGATTCGGTGAAAGAAAATAAAATACAATAAAATACACTCCTTAATTTCTAAATAACACATTGTTTACGGATGTGAAATTTTTTTAAAGAGTATTTTTATAATAATCACAGCAGACGCAAACCCGTACAATATTATAAAGCAATGTTTTCATGATGTGATTCAGTTAATGTTTGAATTGGAATTATAGGGGACAATCTTATTGGGCCACATTTTCTGTCATAGCTAATAAATGGACTTTTTTTTTTTACTAAAAGTAGTTGCAAAAAGGGTAGGCCTATCGTGTGGGCCGCGAACGTCCCGCACTGCGACTATTAGAAGGGGGAGGGATTATAGAAAGGGGATGATTGTGGACCCGCTTTTTGAAAAGTTGCAGGTCATAGTTCTCTGGAAAAACTCATTTTAAAAGCTTGTTCCATTCCGTAGCAGCACTGTAAATAAAGGATTCTTGATGGAGATCGGTCCTTGTAGTGTCAATCTTGAGAGTAAATGGGTGAGACTGATCAGCGTGCCGAGTTTTTTGGCCGAATGTGGCCAGTGGTGGTATAAGAGTTTCTTCTTCTATGTTCTAGTGGGTGAAGGGTATCTGTGAACTAAATGATCAAACATATTTATTAAATTTGTGCCAATTATTTATTTTTGTTGCATTTACTTTTAACATAATTAAAGATGTGCCTATATCTAACCAAAAAACTCATCGAGAGCTACATCAACGATTTCTGTTCACAATAAAGAAAAAAATAAATATAATACCTTTCAACAAAAAGCATAATAAAAAACAAAAAAAATTCGGGTTTAAATCTTAGGAAAATTTACTAATTTACCTTTCAACACAGTGCGCCCGTTAAGTCTTTATTATTATTTCCACTCCGAATTAACTATCCATATATAACTTTGACATCTCTATTCCGAAAGGACGGAGGACGTACACCTCCGGAAAACAAGGCAACGTCCTTGTAATGCTCCACCGTCTTATATCATAATAAATAATGTAAGCGGGCAATGCTTCCCAGGATCTTCTGCACTGCATCACGTATAGAATCCCTCAATAAAATAAGAAAACACAAAAATGCGTTGCTGAATTATTAAAAACTTTTCTTTTTATATATTGCCACTGTGTTTTTCTTCGTCGTCCTAACCATCTGTTGTGTTCGACGGAGCAAATATAATCGTGAAATAATCAAAGTAATACGCTCCAAAAGTTTTTTTTTTCGTTCCAACGGTTAATATTTTTGATATTACGAGTTGTTGGCTGGGGATATTTGACGTATAAAATTAAGCGAGTTTTGATTTTACACTCACTTTCGGCACACACAAATAAATGTTTACCGGGCATCGACAAAAAATATTTGATTGGATCAGAGAACAGTTTATTTTATTGAGTAAAGAAAAGTATGGCTAAAATTTAAATGTAAGTTTTTAAAGTGAAAACTTCTTTAGGCAGGTTGTATGGGGTGTAGTTTTAAAGTACCCAGTCAGCGTCACCGACAAATCAGTATTGTCGATGTAGAAGGTGAAAAAATTATAAGATTTCACACATTTTTTTTCAAAAATCGGGGCCCCCGTCTCATATTGGCCTTTGCGGATGCCTTGAACATCATTGGAAACACAACTGTGAACGTCAAAGAAAAATTTTTAAAAATAGAATTTGCAGCGAAAAATAAAGGCCTAAAAATATATGAGAGTAAAACCAAGCACATGATAACTTCAAGAACAGAGCGTAGGGATCGAATAGGACAAAATGTGACGATGGATCAATATAACTTTGAAAAAGTCCATGAATTTAAATATCCAAGTGTCACTATCACGTTAGACAATAACATGACAAAGGAAATTAACATTAGAATACAAAGTGCCAATCGCTGCTGTTTTGCATTACAGAGAATAAAAAAATGTACGCCTGTGAGACCTGGACCATGATGAAACAGAACGAGAACAGATTGAGAATTGCAGAGAGGAAAATCCTACGAAGTATATACGAACCTTCTTCTTCTTCTTCTAGGTGCCATGACCGTTTAACGATCGTTGGTGATCATTCTGGCTATCATGTTTGCAATCATTATTTTGTTGGTAGCCGCTCGGAAAAATTGTATAGTGGTGAGACCAAACCACTGCCTGAGATTTCTGAGCCAGAAAGTTCTTCGTCTCTTACTATTAATCTTACCCTGTATTATAAGATGTAGAATGTCATAAGCACCTCCTCGTTTGTGGAGTACGTACCTACAAGGGATGAAACTACACAACAGTATCGTTGTAGAAAAAACAGGGAAATAGAAGAAATTTATGGTCAACCGGACATTGTAAAAATAATTAAAGCGAAAAGACTGAGATGGGCCGGCCATGTCAAAAGACAGGAAAATGGAAGAGATGTCAAATTAGAATGGGAGCAGGCCCCGACCGGTAGAAGATCATAAGGAAGACCACGACTACGGTGAAGAGACAACATAGCATCAGATCTTAGAACTGTGAATATTACGAAAGCAGAAGAGCTGATGATGGACAGAGTCCTATGGAGGGAAATTGTTGAGTCAGCCAAGGCCCATCCTGGGTTGTAAGAGCTACAGAGTAAAAGACATGGCACAAGTCAGAAAAAGATGGAACTTAATTAACTTTTAATAAGTGTTTTAAAAAAAATATTACATTACATTATTATTTATAAACTAGCTTAATAATTTATTGATGTCCAGACTTTTGCAAACACAAAAAGCATGTCAAAAAAAGTGGCAAAATTATAAATGTGTCTAGGAAATGGGTTTTTTCTTCCTTTTCAATTTCCATACTGTATTTTTTCATGGTAATTGTTGAAATGTGTTAGAAGCTCTATTATTTTATCAGATTGGCAAGCCAGTAGAATATCATCAACATACAGCTTTATAAACGAGAGATTAAATGAAATTTTTTCCAAAACATTCATAAATAATTCATTCATAATAAGATTAGCTAATACTGGACTAGCTGCGTTTCCCAAGGCATTATATTATGTTATTATAAGTTTTAGTTTATTGTAGTGACCTACTTTTCGGATGTTTTGGACTTTTCTACTTTTTCGTCATTCCACTTTTCGCCGTTCGGACTTTTGGATTTTCGCCATTTTACATTTTGGACACTTTTCTGATTTTTTCACCTTACGACGTTCCACGTTTTGCATACGACGTAATTCTAATAAGTAAAGATATATTAGAACTGAAGACTATAATCAAATAATTACACCATGCTTCTCAAAAAAACATTCAACTTTCAATCGGCGGGAAAGAGATCGATAATGTAGACGAATATATATATATATATATATATATATATATATATATATATATATATATATATATATATATATATATATATATATATATATATAATAAATAATAAATATTAATAATAATAAAGAAAATAATAAAGAAAATAAAGAAAATCAAAAAGTAGAAATACCGCGAAGAATAGGTCAGAGTTCTGCATTAAAAAAACTAGGATTTATACTTAAGAACAGAGATGTCCCCATGAACCTAAAAAGAAAAGTGTATGATGGCTGCATACTTCCAATAAACACTTACGGGTTGGAAACAATGAGTCTCACAAAAAACAGTCTACACCACTTACAATGCACGCAGCGAGCTATGGAGAGACAAATTCTGGGTGTCAGTTTAAGAGATCATATAAGGAACGAAGAGATCAGAGAAAAAATGAGAATAAAAACTATAACCGAGAGAATAGCCAGACTGAAGTGGCAGTGGGAAGGACACGTGACCAGGATGGATAGCAACAGATGGACATCTGGAGTAGTAAAATGGAGACCCTGGGAAAATAAACGAAAATTGGAAAGGCGTATGAAGAGATGGACTGACGACATTAAAACCACAGCGGAAAGATATTGGACACAAAAAGCGCAGAATGGAGATATCTGGTAAAAACTTAAAGCGACCTTTCTCCAGTAGTGTAGGAACTACGGTTTATGAAGAAGAGAAGAAAACGACGTATTCAGTTTTTCTACGTTTGAATCTTTTCGTTGTTTCACTTTTTTCTCTAGTGTATTTGTTAATTAATTTTTTTTTAGCGTTCTGTAAACAGTTTTTGTTAATTATAATAAACCTGTTTTTATATTTCTAGTTTTTTCATTGTTTCTGAGAGATAAAGAAAGTGATAGCCGTATTGAAGCCGGTCGAAATACGTTGCTCGTTTTAGAAGTAATTAAATTAAATGGTACAAATAAATTTTTTTGAGGTTTTATTTACATTTAGTAATTTTTGGAAAATCACCCCAACGTGGTATAGCGTTCATTATGTTATTATTTTTTAAGAAAAACAAAGAATAAATAGATCCGTGAACTGACCTGTCTATTCCCCTTAAATTTAATTTAACTGAGAATTTAAGAACATACAACCCTAAGTTTAGTTTTCTTTGGCCTTAACTTTTTTAAATAGAATAAAAACGACTTCTTTTCAAAGAGGAGTTCGTTACAGTAACTCTAATAAAATTATTAAAAAAAAAACAATAAAACCTTGTTATCTATACCACAGTTAATATTACGAGAGAGAGATAGAAAGAGAGAGAAAGAAACGAATTACCGCTCCGTAACTTATTTTTAATTTAGTTACTTACAAAGTGTGTAGAACTAATGACAAGCGCGGTGTAACAATTGCGTGGCGCAATTTTTTCTTAATTGAAATAGATGGCGGTAGTGTTTTTTGTGGTAAATCTTTTGTTTAAAATATTTTAGTTTTATAGTGGATGGTCCGTTAAAATTAATTACATAGAAATTATAATTGTGAGGTACACATATTTTTTTAAACATTTTTTAAATTCTTGATATAAAGGGTATCGAAATATTAAGTATCTATGTGATTTTCTAATTTGGTAAAATATTAAATTTTTATAACATTTTCTTAAATGACCCTTTATGGAAGCGAAAAAATACACATAGTTTTAAATAATTAGGTTTATATTAATTTGGGAGTAGTTGCAAAAATCAAAAATGTTTTAGTGCCAGTAATTTATAATTTTTTATTGTAATATTTTTCGTATTTTAAAAAATATTTCACGTTGAAATGGTTTGAAGCGGAGGCGGATTTACCAGCAGGCTAAGTAGGCTTGAGCCTGGAACGGCAAATTTGGGAACCATATTTGTGTTAACACCACGCATTAATCTTTAATATATGGGGTGTCCCAAAAAGAAAGGTCATACAGTGCACTACATACTTTGTGGTCAAAAATAGGTCGATAGAACGTTACTTACCTATATACAAGAATGCACACATAAAAATTTATATTTTTTAAGCGTTGCTCGAAAACGGTTAAACAATAATTTATAAAAATTTATCTAAGATACTAGTATACAATGAACAATAAATTTGAAGTAGTCGCATTTATTTATTTTCATTTTTTATTGGTTTTCGGAGGGGGTCAACACCCCTTTAGTCTCAGTCCCCAAATGTTTTTTTTGTTAGTGCTCTAGTGCTCTACCTTCAACTACTCTTAAAGTAAAAGTTACAAAACAAGTAAGATTTATCTCCATTTTTATTCTTCCAAATGTCTACTTGCTCTTCTTAGGCACATGTTAGAGACAAGCTTATTTCTTTCCTTCTATACCGTTACAAGCTTGTACTCAATAAGCAATGATGGTGTAACAATTTTTTTATGTAATGTTTTTGTTATTGGTTTTAGTTTAAATTGTGTAAAGTTTGTTAATTACGTTGGTTCGGAAAACAACATTTTCGGCGGTATTTTTCGACACTGTTGTCGGATCTGCTGTCGTGACAAAAATTTGCGACTTGGACGAATTTAACATAGCTTTTCGGGATGTGATTTCATCCTTTCCTTTATATATATTGTAAAATAAAAATGTCGCTTTGAATAACGGGCCTTATTTTCTATTGTTTAACCCAAATGTTAGTGAACGGATTATACCTAGTAAAACCATCATCCATTTACTTGCTACAGTCCAGGTATTATGATTTTAACGAATAAATATATTACTTATAATACACTATATTTATTAACTTTTCACTATCACTAATTATTATTTCTTTGGTTAGCGCACAACACACAGGTTATGTGTATTTACATGGGTGACTTGAGACTTGAGTCGTCTACACGAATGCGCCGTTGCCATCGCTTTTTTTAAACTTACCGTTCTTTACAGTTCGTACACCGTAAATTAAATTATTTTATCGTTAAAAATAAAATATTTTAAAAACTAGACAGTTGATAATACTTTAAAGCACTCAAACTCTTCGTTATTAAATTTTCTACACGCAAGTATTTTTTTTCTTATCAAATTTTGCATTTTTTTCAATGTTTTTATTATTTTAATATCAAGAACTCATAATTTCTCACAAGAACCCATGTTAAAGGAGCGAAAAAAATTTATCAGAGAAAAATTATAATTTAATATAAGGAACTATAACAACCAAGTTTAAAGGCTTGTATATGTTTTTTAAAAACTTGAGTGCATTTTTTCTTTGACCCCCGAACCTTCTTAAACTTATTTGTCTCCTGGTATTTTTTGTTAACATTGTAATTTAAGAGATAAGATTACCCTTTTAAACCACATTTTAAAAAATTTAATTTAAACTACATTTTTACAAAAGACATTATTATTTATTTATAATTTATAAGCAAACAAGATAAAGCAACTTAATCCAACAAGTATTCAACGTAAACTCCTTCTCCGTCCTGTACAAGTTCTACATCGTTTTAACAAGGAAAACCGAATTTTTTAATAAACTAAAAATTTTTTGCCAAAATCGGTCTCTTAATTGTTGCTCACTAGTTTTTTTCACAAAATAAACATTTTTTATCATATATCTTCAAAAACAAAAATCTAATGGATTCAGACATGGATCGCGCGGTGGCCGTACAGTTGGTGCATCTGGTCTCCTTCGTATCCAACGTAAATGAGTGGGCTAAAATAATTGATTATTTATTAATATGGTCAGCGTTTGTTCCAAACAATTTAAACGAAGAACACTTTTTTGTCATTCTTACGAAAGGAACTACCAATTTTCTTGGAAAATGTACCATTAGCAATTAGACAACGTATGAGGTTTATGGACGATAGTATTTCACCACATTTTATTGACGATGTTCTTCTTCTTCTAGGTGCCATTACCGTTTAACGATCGTTGCCGATCATTCTGGCTGTCATGTTCCGCTCGGAAAAGTTGTATAGTGGTGAGACCAAACCACTGCCTGAGATTTTTAAGCCAGGAAGTTCTTCGTTTGCCGTCTTTTACTATTAATCTTGCCCTGTATTATAAGATGTAGAATGTCATATTTTTCTGGATGTCTCATGATATGTCCAAATATTCAAGTTTTCGTTGTTTTACAATATTGACCACTTCTGTATCTTTATGCATTCTTCTAAGCACCTCCTCATTTGTGATTTTTTCTACCAAAATACGGTTTTAGAGGTAACTGTATCTTTTAAGTTACAATGTTTACAAAAAAAAACTAACAGACAAAAAAGTTAAAGAAAATACATTGATTCTAGTGGCGTTTTATATTTTATAAAACGTTACCCAAAAAAACATTGGGGGTTAAAGGAGCGTTAACCTTCTCCGAAAACCCATAAAGTTTAAAACAAATAAATGCGACTACTTTGAATTTATTGTTTATTGTATAGTAGTATCTTATAAATTTTTTTATAAATTAATATTTATTCGTTGTCGAGCAACGTTAACAAAATAAATACATATTTTTAAATTAAACACTCTGTTACTTTTTTTGTGTACATTTTTGTATATACGTAAGTAAGGTTTAATTACCCTGTATAGTCGTTCATTATAAATTACCTCAAAATTATTCTTAATTTCGATTTTCTTCATGCAAAATCGTTAGTTAGATGATAGCCTGCGTGATCTGAAAATGTTTTTTTTGTACCAATTCAACTAAATTACTAAATTGTAAAATAAACTAGGACTTGACAATCATAGGGCATAAACATTTAACTGACTGTACTTAAAAAATGTGTAAGGCTCCTTTTGATCTTTTGCCAGGGACTGTTCCTTCCGAATTGAGTCTCTTAAGACCATTTCTTTTAACCACATGACCAAAGAATTAAGCTTTTTTCTCCGCTACCACAATTCTCAATCCCTTCTTCATTCTGAGTTGGTCTAGAATGGATTGGTTGGTTATTTTCTTAGTTCAGGACACTCTCAGCATTTTGCGCCAGCAAAACATTTCGAAAGCATCTATCTTTCGTTTATCAGTCATTTTTAAAGTCCAGAATTCTGATCTATATAGAGAGACTGAAAACACCAAGCTCTTGACCAATCTCATTTTGGTGTAAAGGGATATGTAATAGCTTTTCCATACTTTCGCTAGTTTGGTCATGGATTCTTTTGCTATTGCGCTTCTCCTTTATATTTCCTTGCTGAATCCGTCCTGGCTCGAGATTGTAGTACCAATATATATAAAAGCGTCAACGGTCTCGATGTTGTTTATCCTGTTTACTTCAGGTCTCTTATTATTTTGGTGATCAATTATCATTATTTTGGTTTTCTAAGGTAAACTCTTTACCAACTCAAATTATTAAATCTCACAATTTTTTTGCAATTGTATTAAATTCCATATTGTAAAAAAACTTAAGAAACAACCATTTTGTGGAACACTGGCCGTTTCATGCATTTTAGCAAAAAGTTTATAAATAAATAAGTTATACCGCTCGTAAATTTTGACGTTGTTAATTTCGTGATTAAAGTGCGAATATACCAAACGGTATATCAGTTATATTTTTTTTCGTGTATGTGTGTGCTTTGTAAATGTTTGTTTAACGGCGAAAATATTAATCAGCTACAAAAAAATTTGCATATCAACTAAGAATAATGATAATTCACCGCACATTTTTGGGATACTAATGAATGAATTCGAACAAATTGCAATTGCTTCATTTAAAAAAAATGTCACATACGCAAAATATTATTTCCGTGACGTTTAAACGAATAAATATAAAACAATACGTTAATAATATTACAAATATTTAAAATGAAAAAACTGAAAGGTTGTAAGCTTAACGATATATTTTTTTATTTTAAATGTGTGTGTGTGTGTATGTGTGTGTATGTGTGTGTGTATGTGTGTGTATGTGTGTGTGTGTATGTGTGTGTATGTGTGTGTATGTGTGTGTGTGTATGTGTGTGTGTGTGTGTGTGTGTGTGTGTATGTGTGTGTGTGTGTACGTGTGTGTGAGTGTATGTGTGTGTGTGTGTGTACGTGTGTGTGTATGTGTGTGTATGTGTGTGTATGTGTGTGTATGTGTGTGTATGTGTGTGTATGTGTGTGTATGTGTGTGTATGTGTGTGTATGTGTGTGTATGTGTGTGTGTGTATGTGTGTGTGTGTATGTGTGTGTATGTGTGTGTGTATGTGTGTGTATGTGTGTATGTGTGTGTGTATGTGTGTGTATGTGTGTGTATGTGTGTGTATGTGTGTGTATGTGTGTGTATGTGTGTGTGTGTGTGTATGTGTGTGTGTGTATGTGTGTGTGTGTGTATGTGTGTGTGTGTATGTGTGTGTGTGTGTATGTGTGTGTGTGTGTATGTGTGTGTGTGTGTGTGTCTGTGTGTGTGTGTGTGTGAAACTTTTTTTTGTTTCGATTACCCTAAGAACAACAAATGATATCGACATATTATTGGCTGTTTTTATGGAGAATAAAAAAAATGGTAAATAAACCAAAATTTTACAATTTATACATTATACTATTTTTAATACAGAATTTAAAAGTCATATGTATAATATAATTATTCCGTGTTAAAAATATTTGTTTAAAAAATATGATGACAATATTTTATTAAAAGAGATAGTTTTAGATAACAAAAATAGGAATTAAAGAATTTTAAATTTGTGTCAGTATTGAGAGAATAGCATTGAAGACGATATAACAGTGAAAAATTATTGTTAGTTATTAAGCATTGTTTATAACAATTAAATATTGTTACTAACAAATGATTATTGATTATAAAAAAAAAAAATTTAATTGTTATAAACAATTGAAAATAGCTCCCGCTTATAAGTTTGAAAGAATACGGTTGACATAAACAGAATGTTGTTATTGACAATTCTAATTTGTTATAAACAATTTAAAATCATTTTTTATTATAATTTTTATAGTAATAATTTAAAAAACAAAACTTATGGTAATATTTCCACTGGGAAATTAGTCGTGTGGACCTCTCGGGTCGCACCCACACCACTGATATTTTATTTTCGTATTGTGGTAGTAATTTTTAGAGAAATTATATAGGTTAATCAAATTTTAATAATAGCACAAAAAAATTATAAATTAAATTGTAAACATCCGTGGTAGGAAAAAAAAACAAAGTAGAAAGTCAAAGTATATCCGTAAATCTTTTGAGTGTTTAAAAAGCGTTTATAATATATTATTTCGGGACAGGAAGTCTATAAAATCAGTACAATAAACTCGGTTTCTCCGATGATGATAGTTTTGTTAATCGCAATTATTCTTTAGGTGAATACGTGTGATATACCGCTAAAAAAATCAGCAAGTTCTTTGTATCGTTTCTAAAAAATGTTATGTTCTTTACTCAACTAAACATCAGGTTAAAATCTTCCAAAAGGTAAAACGAATATTTTTAAACTTTTTTATTGGGTGTTAAGTTTGTGCTGTGGGGGATCTCTTCGAATGAGTAAGTGATAAAAAGTTAGTTTTTTGTGAAAGTGTAATTTTTTGACAATGTCGTCACCGTCATCGCTATTGTGGCTAGCCGTGTACGACAGATTTTAATGAAAGCATTAAATTAGGTCGTGACGAGCACACTTTTTTCAAATTACTGAATTACCTTTTTTTTTCGTAGCTATTTGTATAAATAAATTAATATTGAAAGGCACACCAACTTACTTACTTTCCGTGTCCGGGTCATACAATATCTTTCCAAAAAATAGCGGCTGAAATGTCGTTACATAATATTAGGTCTCTGTGAGTGCATCTTTCTTCTAGTCGTAGGCAGGTCAGTAGGTGGTTCATATCTTGGATTTGGCCACACGTCGTTTTCCGGCAGCATTCCCCACTTCAGTGGATTTGTCTTGCACCCTGCCACACCTGTTCTTAGGCGATTTAGGGATTTTCATATTGTGAAGGGGAGGTGTTTGCCTAGAGCCATTTTTTCTCTTGGTGGTTCCTGGGCAATTATCTGGTGGGTCCACCTAGTTATGCGGTTATTTTCTTGAGATCCCTCGAGCATTTCTGATCTAGCAATCAGGCTCTTTCGCGATCTTAGGTTTCGATTGGCTGGCTCGTGTTGATGCAGAGGATGGCGTGCATTAGTTTCCTGTTTCGTCCTTTCAGCATCTGTGGCGACAACTCTTCGCACTGATGGGGGTGCTACACTAATAAGGGGGTGCAAACTTCGAACTGGAGTTGGCTTCAGACAGCCTGTCATGATTCTTGCTGTCGCGTTTATTGCGACTTCCACATGTTTTGCGTGAGTTGAACCGGCCCAAACCGGTGCAAGTAATCCGCGGCGGACACGCAGAGTTCCAAGACTGAACTTCTGAGCGTATCTGGTTGGGCTCCCCGTGATCTGCTTGTGAGTTTACGCTAGATGTTATTTCGCGCCCTAACTTTGCCTTTGGTATTAATGCAGTTTTGCCGAAAGGACAGAGTACGATCCAAAGTAACGACTAGGTATTTCGGCGTCGGTCAGTCTTCTAGTCGTTCCCCTCATCAATGGATCTCGAGCTCACGCCACGCTTCTGCGTTTTTTAGGTATAAGGCGCAGACCTGTGTCTTGCTGGGTTCGGCTTCAGGTGGTTGTTCTGGTAGTAGTTTGCACACCAAGAAGCAAAATAATACATGACAATAGCCAAACAGTCCTGCTTGATAATTACAGTAAAGTACGCGCTGAATTTATGACGGGTAATAATACTGTCTAGGTTATAATAGGTTAGTTTAGTTTAGTAGGTAGGGTGTTTTTTGTTGCTTTTGGTATTGTTCCACCTTTAGCAAAAATAAAAGTTTCGTCCAGATAAACAAATGAAGGGCATTTTTGTTTACAGTGAGTATAATTTCTCAAAAATTTAATTCTTTTGTGAACGATAAAGCGTTTCGGTTGTCCTTATTTTTAAACTTAAACCCTAAATTTCCAAACAAACAGTCCATTATAAAATAAAAATCGTTACCTACGAAATATGTTTAAAAATATAAGGGAATTTACTTTCGTACTTTTTAAATGTACAGTTAAATACTGGTTATCGAGTTTCTAACGATAATCTTAAACCACCGTTTATTCGTGAAATATGCTATCCACATTCCAAGAGTTCGTCTCAGTTAAATAAAACCTTCGTTCCTCTCAAATTATATTTTATTAATTTATATAAAACAGCAACAGCTTTTCATCATATCCGCAATAATATTTACAATTTTGCCGTGGTATCTGAAATAAAGTGATAAGGAACAAACGGGACATATGGGAATGTTTATACTATAATTATCGAGACAATGGAAGATAATGGTGATAATCATTGATGGGTTACCTGCTAAGCTAATAATGAACAAAAAACTTATTTTACTTGTGCGCGTGTGACGATGACGATGTCTTTGCTGGATCATTGAGTAATGGAATGCTTCAACGTTTGGTGCCACAAACGATTATACAAAATCAAACCGCATACCAAGGTAAGCGAACAATAAATATCATTACTTATTAGCTTTTGCCCGCTTGGACTTTAGTCTTTTATTGGCTTCTCTATAAAGGGAGTCAATTAAATAACTTTCCACCCTTTTACTTAATAATATAAGAAATAGCACTCGTGGTTCAACCCCTTAGGAGGGGTTGATGGGGTCAAGTGGCACGTTATTTTGATGGGCGTTTAATTATCTTTTCAATGGTACTCTGACTTATTTTTTTGATAAGCATTTTCGGAAAAATAGCGTTCTAAACTTACAGAAGTACTTAGAACTTGCCAGCACTGAAATGCATTATTTTAGTGTCTCTCTTTTTAATAGAAATGGTTAGAAGATTAATTAGGTGGCACAATTCCAATCCCTGAATAACACGAATAAATCTATTCTTTACGTGTGATTTTTATTTGTTGGTTATTTCATTTTTACAAAAAAACTTTTAATTTGTAAGAAAGAAATTTTATGTTTGGGGGATCTAATCACGCACTATGTTAGAAACTGTTCAAAATGTTGTTTATTTTGCTCTAATCAGTAATAAAGTCTGTTTTCGAACTGCTCTATAACGTTTCGCAAAACTTTATCGAAAAATAACCGGCATTCTGTTGTAATTCGTCTTTTAAGTTCATCAGCAGGTTGTGTTGTATAAACAACGGATTTAAGATGTCCCCAAAAAAAGAAATCTAAGTAAATTAAAAACGCTGATCTCGGAGGACTTCTGCCAATCCATTTATCCGGTTATCTCTCGTTTGACCACTGTCGAACGGGAAGAAGAATAATGACATGGAGCACTGTCCTGCTGAAAATTTAACGGATCCTCCAGCAAAAGTAAATTATCTTCTGCATTAATTTAAATTTCTTGCTGGTGAGTTATTAAAGGATAAGTACAAAGTACAAAGTACAAGTACAAATCGCCTGTCAAGTTTTCTTCAAGAAATAAAGGACCAATAATGGCAATTTTAAAAATACTAGTTAAACATTACCTTTTTGTGGGTGTTTTTTATGTCCTTCTCGAAAATTATGCTGGTTTTTGTCACTTAAGTAGTGATAATTTTGTCTATTAATGTAAAAAAAAATAAACATTTATCGCTAAAACAGATGTTTAACGAAAGATTAGGGATGACTTTGACTCGATAAGATATGGTTTCACAAAACTCTATTCTTCTATCATATTTATTCTCATGGAGCTTTTAAAGAATATATAATTATTGGGAATATTAATGTATTACAATAAATTGGCAATATGTACATATCACTTGGGAATAAACAGAAAGGATCACTGAAGCTGTTGTCACAGCTTGTGCGTGATAAACATATTAATTTTAAATGGCAATAAAAAAAATATAAATATAAAATTATGAACATCACAATATTAAAAACCCCAACATGCGAGTATATAATGTTGAAAGTACGTATAATATAAAAGTATAAAATAAGAGCAAATGTAAATAACGTAACCAACATAAATAACAATACCTACAACAATAGAATTTAAAGAATATAAACATTTTAATAATAATAATACTAATAAAAAAATTTATTCACAATATAAGGGTACAGATTGTAATTAAAATGAAATAAAACCACGGAAGCAGTACTGCTTGTGTGTGTGTGGATATATAGAGTAATGTAACAATAACCATTTTTTTTTCAGTTCTTAATAGTTGCTTGAGTATCGTGTCGATCAGATTGTTTCGTAAAGAGTTTTATTTCTTTCTTAAATCTGAGTTTGGAAGTCTTGTTTTTCAATTTTTCAGGAAGTAATTTAAATGCCTTTGGAGCTAGAACTCTGTAACAGTTTTGGCCAATTGATTTGGATGCGAAGGGTATTAGAAGTTATCAATTTGTCTCGTCTTATAAGTATGAGAGGATTTACTGAGCTTATTTTTATTTAAGAACTATGTTGTATTTATACTAATAAAAAATAATTGTCTCAGATCAAACATATTATACTCTTCATAAAGAGCGTCGTTTAAATACCTATTATTTTTGTTAAGAATTATTCTTAAAAACCGTTTTGTGTCACTTCAAGATGTTTAAGATGACTTTTAGAAACTCCTTCCCATCCCATAATTCCGTAGCTCAAATGAGATTCTACTAGACTTCTATACAGAGTGATTCATGCAGAATCTCCCTGATAGCAATGAACAGGACGTAAGCGACAACAATTCAAAGACCAAGAAAAAAAATTAAAAAAAAAAGCCGCTGGCGTCTTGCACAAGACTAGGCTGTCTTGTGCAAGACGTTCCCAGGAGATCAAAAAGAAAAAGGGATCCGGAAACAGTAAGGCACATACTGTGCTGTTGCGAGGCAATGGATCGCAAAAGACAGGCAATTTTTGGGTAGCCATCCGGCGACCCAGAACTATATTGCTCCCTCCCAGTACAGAACTTGTACAAACTTGTACAGGGAACGAAAGTACTGGATTGGGTCATCATCACTCATCATCACTCAGCTATAGTAGTCCACTGCTGAACATAAGCCTCTCGTTTATTTTGCCACTCTGCTCTATCTTGAGCCATTTTTATCCAATTACCACAGATTCTCAGGTCTACTCACTAAAAACTCCACCCCTATTTAGGTCCGTCTGGCTTTTACCTCTGGTAACACTTAGGCCTGTTGGCCCATTGTATCTTGCCTATGTTTTATATCATTATACCCATCCAGTACTTTCGTACCTTGTACAAGTTCTGTACTGGGTGAAAGCAATATAGTTCTGGGTCGCTGGTTGGCTGCCCAAAGATTTCCTGTCTTTTGCGGTCCAGTGCCACGCAGTAGCACATAATGTGTTTTACTGTTACCAGATCCTTGTCGCACAATCTGCTGGTCAGGTTACCATTATACAGTCCCATTTTGTTCAGGTGCTCCTTTACTGTTGCGTGACCGGTCAAGAGCCCCGTAGTTATTCTTAGCTGATTTCTGTTCCTGGTCTAAATTTCCAGTAATATTTGTGTTTTTCCCCAATCCAGTTTTTAACAGACGCTCTTACTGTACGCTTTGGTACCCCTAGCATCTGCCCTTGGTTTGGGGGAGTTTCCGAACCTCTTCTTGCAAGTTCGTCTGCTCTTTCTTTACCTGGAATTTCCTGGTGTCCTGGAATCCATATCAGTTTTATAAAACGCCATTAGATTCAAATATCTTTTTTTAAACTTGTTTGTCTTTTAGTATTTTTTTGTAAACATTGTAATTTAAAAAATAAAGTTACCGTTTTACATCACATTTTAAAAATATTGAATTTAAACCATATTCTTACAAACGTCATTAATATTTAATTATAAGTTACTAGCGGACCCGGCAGAGGTTGTTCTGCCAAACAATAGCTTGCCTGCTTTGGGAATATCACTATCAAACTCAGCGACCCCGAAAACTATAAATTCGAAACTTACATCGTCGTTTTTAAAAGATTTTATATTCCATCCCCTTTCCACTCTTTCGTAGGGGTGCTTACAACATTGGAAATATCACAATCAAACTCAGCGACCCTAAAAACTACGCATTCGGCACTAATATCGTCGTTTTGAATATTTTTTATATTTCATCACCTACACACCCCTTCCGTTGGGGTGCTTACAAAATTAAGAAAATTGCTATCAAATTCAGCCACTTAAAAACCTATGAATTCTATACTAATATCAGCTGTTTTTAAATAAGTTTTAGTTTTAGTTTTTAAATTTCAACCCCTACCCACGCATTTCGTAGAGGTGCTAACAAAATTAGAAATGTTAATATCAAATTCATATACCACAAAAAAATTGCAATTTATAATATGTTAAAAACGCCTGCATGCTAATAAATTCCCGTGTAAGATAAAATAGACAGCCATCATCGGAAATAACGTTTTACGATAATTGATCTATTTTCGCTACAAAGACAAAGAACTTAACTCCCTCTTAGAAGTTTCAAATTTCACAACACACCCTCCCGGCATCGTTTCGATTCAAATTTCAATTCTGAATCTTGCTTAAACATAAATTTTGCTTCCTAAACTGATTCGAGTGGTTCGGGAATTGTTGCGGCTTTTAAATAAATGGAAAAATCTAGCATACGTACACAAGACTGGAATACATTTTTTTTTTTATTTTACTGTCAAGTAATTGACCTTTTGTAGTCGAAAAAGGGCAAAAGGGGAAAAAAATATGTCCACATTGTCACAGTTTCTTTATCTACACATTTTGCAGAAGATTATTATAAAAGAAGAATTTTTATCAACATATTAAAAAATATAAAAAAAATAAATTTTTATGTTATATAAAATAATGTTTGTTTTTCTCGACTAAATAAATATGGGAAAATATTGGTAATTTTATGCTATCGCGGTCCCCTCGTTTTTTGGCTCTAGATAATTGAAAACCCATCCGAATTCGATAATTTTTTTTTTAAAGTCTTCGGTTTTACAGCGTATTTATAAAAAAAAGTATCTCACTTAAAGATTTCATATGGTTTGATGACTTTAAAAGCGATCATAAACGCACTTCTTTGATTATAATCGTTAATAACTTTTTTGCAAAGCATCAAACGAAGTTCATATATTTTTTGTTAAACTACACAAAAAAATGTACCTACATTTTGAAAAAGAAACATGCAAAAATGTTTCTTTGTTAACTTTTTATCTCACTTAAAGATTTTATATGGTTTTATGACTTTAAATATTATCATATTCGCACTTCTTGAAATATAATCGTTCATTACTTTTTTGCAAAGCATTAAATAAAGTTAGCGTCATCTCAAGAGGAAAGATAAGAGAACGCTGTGTAAAAGAAGATTTGGTTACAAAGATAAATAAAATAATGCTTAGATGGTTTGGAAAGGATGGATCAAGGAAGATTGACGAAACAAATTAATAGGGCGAGTGTGAATGGGCAAATCGGTAGAGGTCGACCTCGGCGAACATATTATCTCGATCAGATCAACATTGTTTTGAAGAAAGGCCAGGTCAAGAGTATCAGCAACCGACATGTATAAGAGCACTGATGAAAGTAGAGGAAGCAAAACATATGTGTAAGAACCGTAGCAATTGGAAGGAATTGGTCTCTGCCTACCCCTCCAAGAAAAAGGCGTGACTATGTGTATGTATGTATGTATGCTAGACCCTGATAAGATATATATTTTATAATTAAAGTAAGAATCATTTTTGGTTTATCCGGTGCTCTAAGCAGAGCAGAACTCATAAAATTCAAGATAAGGGAAACCTGATTATTGTAAAAATACCACACCTGCAATTTTAAACCAATCAAAAAACGTTATTTTGACAGTTCACCACGGCAACGGAGTTATTTTAGAAAAAAATATTTCTGGTGGGATACCCAACAGCGAATTGTACTGAAATTTTTTTGACGTTCACATAATATTTAGTTTTGATACATTTTAATTACAAAGCTAAAAGATGTTTTCTATATTCTTCGGACCCTTCCTCTTTTCTTAATGGCAAAAATGCAGGATTTGAACGTTTTCAATTAAGTTTTTTTTTTTTTTTTTATGTTCTGGTTCCTACGAAAAGGGATATCCTGTAATGTTCAGAGAACATCGTGGGAACCAAGGAAAAGAAGGTAGGAGTTGGTGTTCTTCTTAAATATCTGGAGGTTGTATGCCTCGGGGAACACCTCCCTAGGCAATGATTTCCAAAGCCTCGCAATTCGTTGGATGAATGAGTCTTTGGAAAGTGATGTTCTGCAGGTCTCCAAAGTGACCACGAAGGGGTGTAAAGACTGAACTTGACGGGTTAATCTTGAAGAGACTGCCAAAGGAGGAACGATTGTTGATATTTCAGAAGAGCATCGCCCATAAAAATATCTATAAAATAGAGACAAATCGCCAACCTTTCTACGGTGTTCCAGACAAGTGAGCGAGTTTGTAAGCGAGGCATCACCGACGAGACGAATTGCCCTTTTTCGGACAGAATCCAGTAGCTTCAGGATATGTTTAGGTGCTACACTCCAAATATGGGAACAGTACTCCAGTACAGGTCGGATCTGTGCCTTATACATCATAAGCAGCTGACTGGAGGTGAAATAGCTCTTAGCACGAAACAAAAAACCAAGTTTTTGGGATGCACTTTTGGCAATGGACCTCACGTGATTTTCTCAGGAAAGGTTATTGCTGATAGTAATACCAAGCATCGATATGGATGACTTCAGTGGTATGGTTACTCCTGACAAAGTTATGTTAGGCACAGTGAGATCGGATTTTCTAGAGAAAAGACATGCTTGTGTTTTGTTTGCATTGAATTCTACCAAGTTATTGGATCCCCATTCGAGAATTGTTGCTAAGTCCATATTTATATTGTTAACATTTCTTCCTCGTTCATTTCTGGTTTCACGGGCCTGATATAGGGGCCCTGGAAGAGAAAGCGGTATGGAGGGTACTATCATCGGCAAAGCTGTGTACGGGACATGAAGTTGCTTTCAATAGGTCGTTGATGTGAAGTAAAAATAGTGTTGGTGCTAGAATGGATTTATGAGTAGAGTGTCAGATGAAACTCCATCGGCCACTACATGGAGAGACCTGTTTGAGAGAAAACTAGCAAGCAGAGAACACAGCTGAGGGGGCAAGCTATAAGATGGAAGCTTGGCGAGGAGTCCCTGGTGCCAAACTCGATCGAACGCCTTGGAGATATCTAATGCCACAGCTAAAGTTTCTCCATACTTTTCAATAGACAGCTGCCATATATGTGAGACGTATGCGAGCAGGTCACCAGTTGATCTCTGATGGCGGAAGCCATATTGCCTATCATTGATAATTCCTGAGTCTTCCAGATATTTCATGAGCTCAATGTTGATAGTTTTTTCCATGACCTTTGAAATAATAGATAGCAGTGCGATAGGTCTGTAGTTGCTAGGTAGGGTCTTTTTGCCTTTTTTAGGGACAGGTGTTAGTTCGGGGGCACATTTCTTGAGAACAATCGGCGGGATTCCGTCAGATCCACAGGCTTTGTTGGTGTTGAGACCCAGCAAAATCTTTCTGATAGTACGTTGGCGAAAGGTGATCTCGGGCATGTGACTGTCAATAGGTGTAATGTTCGAGGGTTGTTTTCCCGAAGAATCCAGAGTGGAATTTCCAGCAAATAGGTGCGCAAAGATATTGGCTTTTTCCTGGGCAGTCGTTGCTAGTGTTCCATCTTCATTGGTTAGGGGAGGAAAAGAGCTAGAAGTGAAGTTTCTTCCCACAGCTTTGGCGAAAGACCAAAATGAACGGGATCCGTTAGGACATTTAACAAGTTTCGATCTTATTTTGGCATTATGAGCATCTTTTGAACATTCTATTGTCTCTTTGCATATGCCTCTAGCCTCAACATATGCTGCTTTGGTCTCAGGTCCCGGATTTTTTTGCCATCGATGGTATGCTGCCTGTTTGGAAGCCACAGCTCTAGAGCAGTTTCTGTTAAACCAGGTCTTATCGGATAATGTTCTTCTTTCGGTATTCGGTATGTAAGTTTGCATCCCCAACATGATGATTTCAGAAATGTCTATGTCTAATAAAATATATATAATATTTAGACACTAATATTTACCTTTTTCCCATTCAGTACATTCAATTTAGTTGCAAATATTCGTGGACAATTCGGAACAAATTTTCTTTCTTTAAGTTGGAGCCAACATCCTCTATAATTGCGAATAAATAAGTTATGGTACGATGATTGATCATTACATCAGACAATTTCACGCATGTTTTGCATATAGTATGATTTGTATGAGTATGATTTTCAAATCTATTCTTTTTTTAAGCAAAGAATTTGATTGGTTTTACTGGCTGTGCAATATTTATATTGCAACAAATCGAAAGTTTTTTTCATGTTCTTAAGTGTCAAAATACAATGATCACAGTCTTCTTTGATTGATGTTTGCTGACGCTGGTTATGAATTCCATACCATTAAAGCGCGCATAACGCACGTTAATAAAAACGCAAAAAAAAACAATTTTATACCACTTGTAGTTACTCAAAAGTTATGTAAAATTAAAGAATATACCATTTTCTATCTTGAAATGGTATTTCCATGCAACTACAATGAGTAGAAATTACCAATTTAAAGGCCTAAATAATTGCTGACAAAGCTATGACGCGCTATAAATCTGTTCATGCAGCTTTCCGAAAAACCTCTAAACCTTGTAACGTGCCTATTTTTTCCCTTCTACAGTTCCATTATAATTGTGTCTCTGATAGTTTTGTATTCCTCAGGTACTCGTAAATAGTGTCGCGTGCCGTATTTTGTTGTAACTTAAATATATCATTCGTTGTAAATAGTGTTGCATACCTTATTGTGATAGGATTCGATTGTTAATGGCTGTGGCATTTTTGTTGATCGCTGAAGATTGAGTGGGGTGTTTTCGTTATTAGATTTTGCTTTGGTTTTTGGCGTCGATTGTTGTGTGTTCTCGGTTATATTATTGTTTGGTTTGCATTTCTGTGTGGATGGGGCTGGCTATCAACACGGACGAGAGCGATTCTTGGTGTGGAGCATGGACTTGCGAATATTGTTGGTTGACGTCGGTTCCGTGTCATTTTTCTTGATATCCGGCCTGGGAAGTGGCAGTCGTGTGGTGACAGTCTTGGGAGTGGTGTGGTGAGAGTTTTTGGGGCGGTGTGATATTAACAAGTGTGCGGAGCCTCTACGGTTTTCTTTTCATTTTTGGCTGTATTTGGGCCATCTTAATTGGATTTTGAAGAAAAACCATTTAATTTTTAACTTGACCAATCTATCTTACCTTCGTTGTTGATATTTTGGATTTTGGTGTCGAGTTAAAATAACCGCATGCAGGATTTATTTGAGGGAAGCCATTGTTAATTAGCAGGTGCGGTTCCATAGCCAAACCGGCCACAGGAGTAGTGCATTCGTATACCCAAAGGTTACAAGTGATTTATTTTTAAATATTAAACGACGTGACTTATTTTTGACACCACGATTAAGTTTTGTTTTAATTTATTAATATAATACATTATTAAAAACTATTTATTGCATTAGATAATATGCCAAAACTGAGTACTTTGATTTATTGTTAGCTGCTAATTTTGACTATATTTGTTATAATGTTATTATTGAACTGAGTACTTTGATTTATTGTTGGCTGTTGATTTTGACTATATTTGTTATAATGTTATTATTGAACTGAGTACTTTGATTTATTGTTAGCTGTTGATTTTGATTATATTTGTTATAAGTTTATTATTGAACTGCGTACTTTGATTTATTGTAGGAGTAAAGTATCCAATATATTTTAGCTATAATTTCATTTATTTGGTTCACCATAATCTCAGTTGTTTATCGTGTGGCTCTGCTAGTGCCTATAAGACCTAGGGGTTTCCGGATTGAACCGTCTAAGTCGGTGGCGCGGCTCACTTTTATATTTTTTTTTCTTCCATCCTCTACGGCTGAGCTCGGGCATAATTTGCCAGTAGAGAGACCGCTGGCAGAGTACTCTATAAAGAACGAATAAGACGTGGCAACCTGCAACTGCTTGGCTGTGGAATTCCATAAAATTTTGATAACACTCTTCTTGTAGTCTTTGGAGTTCTTTTTTCGCATGTTGAACCCATAGTCTTGCATGGGTATATCCGCTCTATTGAAATTATACGATTTTTCTGCACAGAAGTTTGTAAACTGCCTCTATACACTTGACTTTGATTTCCTGGTATTCGCGGGTGTCAACTGCTCAATCTGCTGGCAAATACTTTCTCTGCTTTCTTGACCGAAGCGAAAAATTTTTTTACGTCGTGCCACTTGGCAGCTTCAAAAGTAAAATAATAATTTCGTGGTTAGGGTCTCACTTGGTTACCATGGCAACTCAACAATCAAGTCGACCAAACATTTTAAGTTCCGCTGGTGACTTGATGAAGAAAATAATTTGCAATGTTGAGAATCGAAAAATAAATTTTAAAAATATTTGATTTTCCACCACAATTCGGTGTGGATTTTTCTTATCGAATACCACGCGAGGTCAAATTAATACCCGGACATTTTTTCTCGCTCATGAATATTTTTAAAAAATTTCCGGAAATAATTTGACCTCTAGTGGTATTACTAGTGAAAATTTCCGATTTGAAAAACCATACTTAAAGATCGTTTGTTATATCTGAGGACATAAATAATGACCCATTTTTAAAGCTCTATTAAAACTAAACAAATTAACGGTCTCCCACCACCACGCATCTTCGTTTTTTTATTAATTTTAACAAAGGATGTCACGTGCCTATTTTTTCCTTCTACAGTTCTCTGATAGTTTCGTATTCTTTAGTTACTCATAAGTAGGGTTGCATACCGTACTGTGTTGTAACTCAAATATATCATTCGTTGTAGATAGTGTTGCATACCTTGTAGGGGTAGGATTCGATTGTTTGGTTTGCATTTCTGTGTGGACGGGGCTGGCTAACAGCGCGGACGAGGCGATTGTGGAGCACGGACTTGAGAAGATTGTGGGTTGACGTTTATTCCGTGTCATTTCTTGATTTCCGGCATAGGAGTGTCAGTCGTTTGGGGAGCTTCTTCGAAGTTAGGTGTGGGTAAGAGTTTTTGGGACGTTGTGATATTAGCACGTGTGCAGAACCTCTATGGAATTTCTTTCATATCTGGCTGTATTTGGGCCATCTTAATTGGATTTTGAAAAAAACCATTTGATTTTTAACTTGACCATTTTGTCTTGCCTTTGTTGTGGATATTTTTGGATTTTTGGTGTCGAGTTAAATAGCCGCTAGCGGGATTTATTTGAGGGAAGCCATTGTTAATTAGCAGGTGCCGCCCCATAATCAAACCGGCCCCAGGAGTAGGCCACAGGAGTACATGTAAATTCGTATACCCAAAGGTTATCAGTGATTTATTTTAAATATATAACGCTGTGACTCATTTTGACACCACGATTACGTTGTGTTTTAGTTTATTAATATAGTACATTGTTGAAAACTATTTATTGCATTAGATAATATGCCAAAACTAAACTTGGATTAAAATAACCTTCTCAATAATTCTTTATGTCCAAGTAAAAATATATTTTTTTCCTACTTATTTGTAAATATCCTACAATCTTGATATTTTAAAGGACAACCATTGTAAAAATATTTTTAAATAAACTCGATTGTTTTGGCAGTGAAAATCTTTATGTAAATGGTTAAAACGAGTGAATTATCAGCCTTTATGTAAACGTTTGAATTAGTGTTATTAATGAGTTAATTTATATACGTTTTATTTTTTTCGTAACTTGGTAAAGTCTGTTACTCTTACTTTTGTTCTGGTTATTTTATAAAATTGTAAATTTTAAATTTTTGGTTTGTTTTAGCAAGAAAATTTTACCATAGCTGTTAATTTTTGACTATATGTGTTATAATTTTATTATTGAACAGTGTACTTCGATTTATTGTGTGAGTAAAGTATTCAATATATTTTAGCTATAATTTTATTTATTTGGTTTACCATAATCTTAGTTGTTTATCGTGTGGCTCTGCTAGTGCCTATAAGACCTAGGGGTTTCCGACTTGAACCGTCTAAGTCGGTGGCGCGGCTCACTTTTATATTTTTTTCTTCTACCCTCTACGGCTGAGCTCGGGCATAATTTGCCAGTAGAGAAACCGCTAGCAGAGTACTCTTTAGAGAACAAAAAAAAATGTGGCAAGGAAAATGCTCTGTTTAGTGCCTAGGAGTAAACTGCTGTTGCTGAAGGTTACTTGAAGGACTCCAAAGAACAGAAGAACACCATCTTAAATAAAATCCTTTCATGTACAAACACCTTGCAACCTATGCCGTTTTCTTCATCTTTATCTTCTTGCTCTCTGCAATCTACTCTGAATAGCTAGTTGTCACCAACTAACTCCGCTGGAAAGACTTTTCTATGTAATTTACAAAATGTGACAAATTGTGTTTTTAAAATTGTTCATAATAATTAGTAGATTTCATTTAAAGTTTGGCATGTTTAAATAAAAATATATATTTTTAATATGCTTTTCAAATTTGTATACAGTCGTAGAAAAAATAATGTTCCCAACTTACGCGTAAAGTGTCTTGACTGCTTGCCCGAACTCTGCTCCGCGTCGTTCGGATCAAAGGCAGTCGCGTGCGGGAAAGTATTAATATACTTCTCAGACTGCTCATCTCCGCAGCATTAATCTTATTTTCATGCTTCTTCTGCCAAACCCAACTATGCATAAATTTAGGGAACAACATTTCTTTATGCAAAGCCAACCGTGCCTTTTTTGACACGTTCTGGCTGCTCATAAAGTTATGCAGGGCCTCATTTAATTGTTTCCCTGACTAGTATACTAACTCATTTACTTGTTCCACTCTTTCTCCTTCACTCGCAGTTCTTTCAAATACCATTACTTTTTTTTGCTTATATTTACTTTTATCCATTCAATTTTTAGGGCATTATGCATAATAAAATAAAGTTAATGATTCAGATAAAATTGTGAATAAAGAACCAATGCAGACTGGAAATAATATTGGAGACGAAGACGGTGATGGTCACATTTTTTAAATAAAATTTTCTTTAAATCCTTTCTTTAATATTTAAAACCACTATTTTAACATGTTTTTTGCAATCTTTATGTTATATGTATTTGTAATTTTTTTTTTATCAATGTAACATTGAATCTTACGTTTTTTAAATAATTAAAGTGTCAATTTTAATAAATAGCGCAAAATTGTACATATTGTTTAAAAAAAAATTCGGTTCGTGTTTTTTTGCATTTTCTGGGAAAATTTACCATAGTAATGTTTTTTTTTTAAGCTACCAGAAAGTAGAGTTTTCGACAAATAAAAAGCCAAACTTTTTTAAAAAAGCAGATATTTTGACGTGAGAATTTTCGATTGAAAATTAGGGTGCTTTTTCAAAATTAAGTCAAAATAAGGTAAAACAATAAATATTTTAAATCAAAAAAATTACTGTGTGTTTGGGACATAAAAAGATAAGTTTTCACTAAATTTCGTAAAAAAAAAAATTTTTTTTGTAGAAGAAATTAAAAAACCAAAAACTTGGTTATTTGAATTTTTCACGTAAGTTTTGAGGTTATGTGAAAAAAGTGTAACTACAAAAGTTGTAGATCTTTTTATTACCTACAACTTTGTTATTTAAATTTTTCCATTAGTCTTGTAGTTTTGCTGGAAATCGAGATAAACCATTTTTTACCCTTAAAACTTCCACTTCTCGACCTCAGATCGCCCGTAAATTATTTTTTCCTTCATTTTTGTTATGTTTTCTATCTTTTTCAATGTGTTTTATCTTTCTTTTAATTTTTTTGTCACTTTTTACCATTTTCAAAGACTTCAGTTCTGGTTTATAGATAAAAGGCGTTTTTATCAAAACTATATCTTAAGATCGGTGACCACTGTCAGTTAAAAACCGCTTCGTGGATTAAAATAAAATTAAGATAACTAATTTAAAGCGTATTACTAGTGGCTGGTTAAAAGATTTTTTTTACAAAACTTTTGCTTTTTTGCTTTTTAAAAATTCGAGAAAAAAAAATCCGAGGCCGTCATTTTGTTTATTTTTATAAAAAAACAGCTTTGATCAGGCACTAGATTCACTTGGTGAATCCCGTGCAATAGCCTTGAATATATATAAAGCCTTTGACCGCGTTTGGCACCAGGCATTGTTAAGTAAATTATCTGCCTACGGTCTCCCAACCAAACCGCGCCAATGGCTCTTGAGCTTTATGCAAGATCGCTCCTTACATGTGGCAGTTGACGGTATTTCTTCTGATGCGTTTAAAACTAATGCCGGGGTCCCCCAGGGTTCCATCCTGTCCCCCACCTTATTTCTTTTACACATCAACGACCTCTTGAAAACCACCACGAACTTCATTTACAGTTTCGCAGACGATAGCACACTTGTCCCAACTTTCATATCCTATCGATCACTTTCGGTAAATGATACAAATAGACCCAGGCAGGAACAGGTTGATTCCATCAATAGAGATCTTAAAGCAATCGTCGAGTGGGGAACCAACAATCTTGTTCAGTTCAACGGCCAAAAAACACAAATTGCCACGTTTTCCAAGAAAGTGAATTCCCCAAATCATCCCATCACAATGTCCGGAAATCCCCTTTAACCAAGTCCCTCCATCTCGATTTTGGGAGTCACGGTGTCCAATAATATGTCTTGGCATGACCATGTTGCTAACATCGCAAAGTCGGCAAGCCAGAGGCTAGGTTTTCTGTGGAAAGCCAGAAAGTTTTTTACTCCTGATCAACTGTTGACGACGTACAAGGCTCAACTGACCGACCGACCTCTACTGGAGTATTGCTCGCACATTTGGAGTTCAGCACCAAGGCATTGTCTTTGTCTTCTAGATTCCATTTAGAAAAGAGCCATTCGCTTGATAAACAGCTCAACTCTCACAGATACCCTACACCCTCTAGAACATAGAAGAAAAGTTGCAGACTAGTCATTGCTCTACAGATATTTCCATGGCAGATGCTCCAGAGAAATAAAAACTCTTGTACCACCATTGGCCACATTCGGCCGAAGAACTCGGCACGCTGATCAGTCTCACCCATTTAGTCTCAAGATTGACACTACAAGGACCAATCTTCATCAAGAATCCTTCTTTTACAGGGCTGATACGGAATGGAATAAGCTTCCAAAATCAGTTTTTTCAGAGAACTATAACCTACAACTTTTTAAAAAGCGTGTCCACAATCATTTCCTTTCTATAATCCCTTCCCCTTCTAATAGTCGCAGTGCGGGCCGTCCGCGGCCCACACGATAGGTCTACCCTTTTTGCGACTATTTTTTTTTTTTTAAAAAAAATTATTTAATTACTTTTTTTTATTTGAATGATTTCAAGCAAATTGTTAAGATACTACCGCAAAGAACTACCTGTGGAACAGGGGCCAAGACATATATCGATAACTTTTTATGTAATTAATATTTTCTTTTTAAATTTGGGTGAATTCAAGTTGTAACATAACATACCGATGTAGTATTACTTTTATAAAATGAATAAAGTTACTAATAAAAAAATCATTAAAAATACTTGTCTTTTCGTGCCTGTGACTGCCCCTAACTTCATAAGTGCCGGCAACGACGAGTACTTCGATAAACAATGCTCGCTAAAAAACTCACTAAATTAAACAAGCTATAAATTAAACAATAAATTAAAATATTTTTGCTGTTTTTTACAAGAAATTGGGCAAAACTTAAACTTTCAGAAAATGTTACCCAAGACCCAATAAATTTTTAGCAGTTGTTTAATAAATATTTAAAACTCATTTAATACGTATTTGCCTTAATTTTGTGTAAAATTAATTAATTTTTAAGCTTTAGGACTAAATTCATTAATTTTGCTTTACTAGCCCTCGATTTATATGGTTTAGGCTACTATACAATGTGGGTTAAAATTAACACTATATTTAATGAACGAACTTAATAATATTAAATCATAAATTAATCTTAAAAAAATTCCCTGTGCTTAGTAGACTTTTTAAAAGGGTGATTTTATAAAACCTTAAGAAGCCTGTCGGTGTACTACCAAGCAAACTCACTGAAACCAAACCCGGCGAAGACAGTAGTATGCGCCTACCACCTGAAGAATCACGAAGCGCAGAGAAAACTCTGGGTCAAGTAGGACAATGTTCAACTTACCCACTCCGATGTTCCCAAATACCTTGGAGTTACGCTGGACTGGACGGTAACCTACAGAGCTCATTGTCAGAACACCACGATGAAAGTCAAGGAAACTGCTAGGTAGAAAGTGGGGTGCAAAGCCAAGCGTTATTATTAAAACCACCAAAGCCTTATGCTACTTATCGGCTAAATACGCCTGTCCTGTCTGGAACAGATCAGCCCACGCAAAGAGGGTGAATACGGCGCTGAACGAGACCTGTCGCATAATCACAGGGCGCATGAAACCCACACCACTCGATAAACTGCAACCCGCTGCCGGCATGGAAGCACCCCACATACGACGATCATCAGCTGAGTATATTGAGCGTTCCAAATAGACACGTCATAAACGGGCATGATGAGCCACCACCGCGCTCACCGCCAAGACTCAAGTCCGGGAAAGGGTTCCTACAGTCGATACCCATCGACCCGTCACCCTGTTTCCCAGGCACACCACCAACAACGTCGGGAATCCAACTGGACTGGAACGCGTGGTCAACCCTTAACCAAACCAAAATAATAGTCATCTACTCCTTCAATGGCGACCGTCAAAAATTGGGTTAACGAGTTTCAACGTGGTCGCACGGTGGTTTTTAATGAGCCACGCCCAGGTGCCCCGAAAACGGCTACCACGAAGGATAACGTGACAAAAATCCACGATCTCGTAATGAAAACGCTGTCGGCGCGAAGGATGCTGCGTTTGATCACTTCGGACAACAAACGCAACCGTGAGACCACTTAAGACTTCAGAGCAGTGTTTGACGCTGTTCAAGGAGTTTTTAAGTCGTTTCGTTACCGTCGACGAAACATGGATTCTCCGGTGCATACCAGAGATCAAGAAACAGTCGGAACAGTGGACTTCACCCGGCGAACATGCTCCGAATAATGCTAAGACTGTCCTATCGGCCGGCAAAGTGATGACCACCATTTTCTGGGATTCCAAAATTCTCGTTTTTCTTTTGTAGGCTAAGGATCACGCTCATATTATTAAAAAATAAGTATATTTCACATCAATCTGCGATTTTATTGCGACAGCCAGTTATTTGTAAAGGAAAAAACTGCATTTAAATTTTACTTGGACCTCAATTGCATTGATTCAAAGATGTTGGAGCTAGTGTTTCTAGTCTCCTTAATATTCTTTTTATAGTTTATCAAGGTTATATTGATGATATGTAGTATGTCAGATAAAAAGTCAATTAATAAAATATATTAATCAAGAAAAGCTGTCAATAATTTATTATCCTAAAATAGTTAAACTTTGATTAGAATCACCGTTAATATCAATAAAGACTGAAAATTTTCCATACAGGGAAGCAGTTGGTGCTGTTCTATACCTAATGACAGGAACAATACCTGACTTGGCTTACGCAGTAGGTATGGCTTCAAAAAATCTTGAAAACCCCACGAAAGAAGATGTTATCAGAGTAAAAAGGATTTTCCGATACATTAAAGGAACCCTACAGTTTTGACTGAAGTATGTGGCAGGAACTGGAAGATTTTCGGAAGCCTTTAGAGACGCAGATCATGCCGCGGATTTAACAACCGGTCGTTCTACTACTGGAGTTATCTGCATGTATGCTTCTTCTGCTGTATCTTGGATGAGTCAACGTCAACCTTCTGTAGTCATATCAACGACTGAGGCTGAGATAGTCGCTGCGAGCGAAGCCGCAAAAGAAGTTGTGTGGTTAAGAAGACTCTATGAAGAAGTCCTTGAGCTAAATGAGATTTCTTCAGTGATGGTAGATAATGAAGCCGCAATCAAGCTAGCTCAGAATCCAGAATTCCATCGAAGAACGAAGCACATTAGAACGAGACACTTCTTCGTGCGAGAAATGGTGTGCAATGAAATGCTAGATGTCAAGAAGATATCCACTACATTGCAAGTAGCTGATGCTTTGACGAAACCTATATTTAGACCACGTTTAGAAAAACCTCGAGATAGTATGGGATTAGTCAAACTATCAAATGAGGAAAGGTGTTGGAGCTAGTGTTTCTAGTCTCCTTAATATTCATTTTATAGTTTATCAAGGTTATATTGATGATATGTAGTATGTCAGGTAAAAAGTCAATTAATAAAATATATTAATCAAGAAAAGCTGTCAATAATTTATTATCCTAAAATAGTAATACTTTGATTAGAATCACCGTTTAATATCAATAAAAGAGACAATGAAGGATATTATTTGTAAAAAAGTCATCAAAGATTAATCAACATGGAAAAATTGTATGGAGATGTAATTTCTTGAATATGGATTCTCCAATCCTTTTTAAATATTTTACAGTATCAGCACGGGTTCAGCTATTAACAGTGAGTTTTTACTTGGACAAAAAGATTTGTTGGTAAACTTTTCATTAAAACCACATTAATTATTGTAATAAATTTATTAGACAATTTATCTTAAAATTGGATAAGCTAATTTATGGACACCCTTTTCTTATCCAACTTTCCAAAGTTACGGTCTGATCGTTGAATTTCGAGAAACATCCTCTCACCGCTTGAAACACACTCTGGATTCCGGTGAAAAAGGATGTTTTCAAATTGGCAGACTCCTTTTTATAAATGTCTAAGAGGATACTTAGGCACGATATATAATTGTCGGATATTTTCAAACATTTTTTTGGAAAAGATTGGCCAATCTTTACGAATACTTGCGTGACATTTTTCGCTTCGTTCCATTTGGTTTGGTCGATGCATTTCGGTTTATTATTGAAATCGTAGCTCTTCAAGGAATCTAGGAATTTTTTCACACAACTTGCTAGCTTGGGGTCCGATGCTATCGCAGGACCGCACTAAAAAAAATCACGATTAATTAACAACGAACCATTAAAAATATTCGTCATTAGATGGCGATTTTTAATAGCTATTTGTGTATTTAGAGCGCAAGGTATATATTGGCGCTCGACAAAGAGTGGCAATGACACTTTGTGCTAGAAATACACTCAAGATTTTTTCTACAAGCGCAGCTCTTGGAAAAAAACACTCGATACTTTATTCAACGTATACGGACATCATAATATAATAATACTTTAATTCTTGACAAATTGAACAATATTCTTAAAAATAATTATTTCAATTTATTATTTACTATATTAAAACTTTATGTACAATTATGGCAATTTCTAATTTTTATCTCCGAATCTGATGGGCCATCAGCAGATTTCTCCGACATAAACACTCCTGAAGTTGATGAATTTAAAGTCTTTGATTTCTCACCAAAATAAGCCAGTAACATGTTTTCTGAATACTTACACCTTCTTGGACTGGCACCAATTTATGAATGTATCATATTAAGCATTTCGAAATAAAATAAAATGCGACATAAGAAAGGCTTGGGAAAAATGGATGAAAGTGGAACGCCAGGAGCTGTGGGAACTCAACAGCAAACATGACACCTAAAACCTACATAAGAGGCTGAAGGAACTAACATGCAACAACAGACAAAAAAAAGCAATCGTCACAAGTGATAATAATGGGGGAATACATATAGAACATAATACAATAAAGGAATTATGGGAACAATACATAATGCAACTATTCGATGACGAGAGAGAAAATGAACAAGATACGAGTAAAGAAGAAGAACCATATCTACAAATTTTACCATCGAAATTAAGGCATGACATAAAGAATGCAAAACCAGGAATATCTTCATGCCCAGATGAAATTCCAGTAAAATTGTTAAAAGCTTTAGATGATAATAACATAGCGAAACTCGCCCAGATTCTCAACCACATATACAAAGATAGCATCATTCCGAAGGAATGGTTTGAATCAGTATTTATACCACTACCAAAAAAGAACAACCCCACATATAATGACTACAGATTAATCAGCCTCATGTGCCACCCTCTAAAAATTCTACTAAAAATTGTTTAGAACAGAATATACAATAAATGTAAGGAACAGATAGATGAGACACGCTACGGTGTTTCAAGCCAAGACGTTCACCATTGAACACTATGTTCTGCCCCGATAGCCAAGCCGAGCTAAAGGCATAAAAGTAACAACCTCCCCTTGTCCAAAAACAAACACACCTTCTCCAGAAGATAGCCTAAAGGATATAATCCTAATCTCTGTTCGGTTTTAAACAACTCATAGATGCAACCATTTTCTAGTTTCCGAACCGTGTTCCCAAATTTTCCCCACAGCCAACACCGACCCGTAATATCTGAAATAGACGTACACATTCCCATTGTTAAATCCACACCAAGGTCACGCTATACTTTACCAAGGCAAACTGGCCTGAATATGCCAGGCAGCTCGACACCTGCGTTCGTTTCATTGAGCCAAAGGCCAAGAATTACCACCGCTTTGTGGGAATGGTACTCGCTATAGCCAAAAAGCATATACCACGTGGTTTCCGGAATGAATATATCCCGGGATGGACGAAAGAGAGCCAACAACTATTCGACGAATTTGTAGAGTCGGGTGACCCGGAGAGTGCTGACAGCCTGCTGAGGTGAAGCCAGCAGAGGACAGCACTTGAACAACTCAACTATTGACCCGAATAAAATAGCCAGTAGAATAGTTGAAGTTTCCCACGCTCCATCTGACAAGACCCACACGGTGTCTACAAAAAAAGCCCTAAAACAACTTAAAGCAATTACCGCATCAATTTTGGAGTACTCGAGCGGCTTCACTTAGTCAGACCAAAGCAGGGAAGGCAGCTGGTTATGACGAAATGTACTCCGAATTTGTGATTCCTAGCGGCGCAAGAGTATACATGCATGTCCAAAACGAAGTCTGATAATAGTTGTGATGTATTTACGTGGGCAGGAATATAAGTTGAACCAACAGCTATGCGGAATTTCTTGTTCAATTAGGGAATATTGGGTATTAGATGTTTTACAATAATCGATCCAATATTTCTTTCAAAGACGAATTTGTTTTAGACTGGAATTAGCAAAAGCGTCTGAAACAGTTAGCGGATAGATAGATGTGCCACCATTTTCTACTGCATCTTTAGCTAGATGATCTACATATTCATTATGTTTAAGTCCTATATGTGCTTTGACCCATATCAGCTGAACAAATTTATTCTTTTTTTAAACTAAAACTAAGAAGTCTGAGTGGAGCTTAAACAATTTTTCAACATTACTACCTGGAATATAAAAGGCACAACCAGTAATACAAGTAACCAGTAATATAACCTATCATCCAAAATTAAGGGTATGCTGGTTGCACAAATTTATTTCTTTCATTTGGACCATACTGTATAATGCACCATCATAAAAGTCAAAGTTTATGCGACTTCGGTTTGTAGAATGTGGTCGACGTGCTTCCGTCAAAGTTAAATATCGTAGATTCGACCAAAATATGTTGTATGCATTATGAATAAAGAGCATAATCCTGAGAAATATGCTAATTTAGAGACCTAAGTACTTATGCGATTCCTACGCGATCGGTAATGGTTTAAAAATATTTTATTATTACCTCTTAACCTTGCACAATCATATAAAATGGCATTAATTTTCACATTTGTTTGTCCTTTATGCGTTTTAAGACCGCATGACCGATTTTATTAAAATTATGTAAATGTTTATTGATTGCTCCAATTTAAAAGATAGGATAGTTTTTATTCCTAAGAAGGGGGTGAGATGAAGCTAAAAAATAAAAGCTGTAACGAATTCATAGTTTTTGGGGTCGCTAAATATAACAATGACATTTCCAATTTTGTAAGCACCCCTACGAAAGGGGTGAGAAGAGGATGGAATATAAAAACTAGTAAAAATGCCGATCTTTTTTTTTTTAATAAATATAATTATGAAAATAGCAAAAAGAGTAGACCTATCGTGTGGGCCAGGGACGCACTGCGACTATAAGAAGGGGGAGGATTATAGAAGGTAAATGATTGTGGACCCGCTTTTTAAAAAGTTGCAGGTCATAGTTCTCTGAAAAAACTTTTGAAGCTTGTTTTATTTCGTAGCAGCCCTAAAAAAAAGGATTCTTGATGGAGATTGGTCCTTGTAGTGTCAATCTTGAGAGTAAATGGGTGAGACTGATTAGCGTGCCGAGTTCTTAGGCCGAATGTGGCCAGTGGTGGTATAAGAGATTTTATTTCTCTGGACCATCTGCCATAAAAATATCTGTAGAGTAATGTCTGGTCTGCAACTCTTCTTCTATGTTCTAGTGGGTAAAGGGTATTTGTAAGGGTTGAGCTGTTTATCAACCAAATGGCCCTTTTCTGAATGGAATCTAGAAGACGAAGAGAATGCCTCCCATATGTGCGAGTAATACTCCAGTAAAGGTCGGATTTGAGCCTTGTAGGTCGTCAACAGTTGGTCGGGAGTAAAAAACTTAGTGCCAAATTCATAGTGTTTATGGTTGTTAAGTAATATTCCCAATTTAAGTACCTTTATAAAAGAAGCGGAAAGAAAATAAAATATAAAAACTATTAAAAACGCCGATATAATTGTCGAATTTATAGTTTCAAGGTCGCTAAGTTTAATAGTGATATTCCCAAAGCAGGCAAGCCAACGTTCGGACAGGACAACGTCTGCCGGATCCGCTAGTGATGGAAAAATAATGGTGCACCGTTCACGCGATCATAACTATTAATCTCCAACACTAGCCAGTTATGATTCAAACTCTTGTCATTTTCAGGTATCATTCCATTTTTGTCCCCATTATACATGGTCATTCTTATAAGATGATAATGATGGATGGACAAGTAGATAAACCATTGCTTTGGAGTATCAATACAAAGTTGCTGTTGAATGTACAAATGGCCCAAAAAGAAGCACAATTTACCACAATTGGGCAAGAACCTTTTTGTGGTTTAAAATTTTTTATGGATTGTGGACAAAAAATTCATTATGTGGGGAATGGAAGGTAACATCATCCCATGTCAATATGGGAATATTATAACAAAAACTGATGCAGCATAATCTAAAAACTTGACACAAGGCCTTAAATTTTAACCTCAATCAAACTTAGCCTGGAAAATAGTTGGCTCAATACCAACTATGTTAAAAGGTAGCAGCAGCGGAAGAGCTTATAAAAGAACCATTGCCAAAATTCTCAGAGTACAACCTAAGCTAAAGTAGGTGATGAACCAAGCAATTTTGCAATTTTGCACTTCCAACAGAGTATTATAGACTAAATAAACACATAAACAACATTGGACAGGTAAACAGGCAGGTTCTGCCGCCAATAAAATGAAAAAATCTCTGCAGACTTACTGGAGATATATGAGTAAAAATTAGAACCTACCTAATATATGGAGGACCCTAGGTCTAGCCTCTGGATTGATACGGAAGGGTCCACGAGAACTCTAACAAAATATGAGGGCACACACCACAGATCTACAAAGGTCACAGGAAATAGGCTCCTAGCTCATACTCGATGAAACTAGAAAAGCATCATTTTGGATTACGACAATACACCAGCTTTTAAAAAGCAAGTTAAAAAATATTTGAAGACACATAATATACGTTGTAAAAAATTATAAATACATAAATAAACATAAAAAAAGTGCAAACGATAAAACTGCCTTAAAATTTTTTTAAAAAAATAAAGACAAATGCATGAAAAATTACTCCCCTCATTGCAGCTACTGCCATGCTCTTTTTGACAAACTCGATGTCATCGTGAACACTATAAAATAATAACCACAAAACGTTTTGTCTGCCGAAAAACACCCAGTAAATTGGTTTCTGGACAAAAGTGAATCCGTGTGTTTGTAGTAAGATTTGTTATGATTACACATCGCACAATTCATTATAAATTTTATTTATTTTAATTTTAATCGTTAACGACGCCAATGTCTTAAAACCGAGTTCGCGATGTCTTCGGCCGACACTTCAGCTGGCCTTTTTCCCCTTCGTTTGCAATGCGCAGTCTCGAGTCGACGCAGTAGCAAGTTTTCTTTCTCAACATGTTATCTTGATTCATTGCAATAGTAGTATTGCTCCGACAGTCGTAGCAAGCGGCTGTCATACAGCTCCTTTCATCCACGGCGATTAAATATCGCTTGTTAATTTGCATTAAGTTGTATTTATTTAGTTTCCTTTCATTAGTTAGTATAATTTCTTATCCACGGAATTAAATTCATTGCTTGCAGTAATTCACTAGTTGGTACAAGTGCATTGTGTTTTTGAAGATAGAAACACCTTTATTTTGTGTTAAATAAAAACCTTTACAAAACCAGCGAAATTGTGATTATTTCCAGTCCACTATATCAAAGTTAAGTATTCATTTCTTCCATGAAGGAAAACTCCCAATTCCCACAACTTTCTTAATTGCAGCTACTGTCATACTCTTTTTAACAAACTTGATGCCATCGTGAACACCATAGAATAATAACAACAAAACAATTAGTATGCCGCAAAACCCCCAGTAGTTTGGTTTGTGGACAAAAGTGAATCCGATCTGTCATTGCAACGAGTGAAATAATTTGGTGTTTGTAGTACGATTAATCGTATAATGTGTGGCCCGTAAAAAAATCCATTACCATTAACACCCTTGGACAGACATCTTATAAAAAGTTAAAAACTCAAATTTACACAAAAATTTGATGATTTACGATAAAGTTTTGATATTCCAGTATAATCTAAAAAACAAAGGGCATATGAGCAAATCGATAATGGGGTCGTCGGATTTTTTTGACGTGACATGAGAGACATAATTAACTTTAAATAGATGCCTGAAAAGCAGATTGTTAATGAAACTTACCGTAAGAAGTTTTGGAAAAACTGAAAGAACGTGTAAGGTGACGTCAAATTGGTTTGAGGCAGGAGAAAACTTGTATAAAACTTTGTCCACAATACTCATAACGCCTTTTCTATGAAACAACCCCCCTTATTAACCTGATTTAACTTTTAGTGACTTCTTTTGTTCCCAAAAATAGGGAAGTATTTAAAACAGACCCATTTTTAGACCTTAGAAAGAGTTAGGTAATAAACGACGGGGTTACTAAACAGCCTAAAGTGTGAAGACTTTCTCCACTGTTGAAAATAATGGGAGAACCGCATACAAGTAAGCAGAAGCGTAGTTAAGAGCATGGTAGGAGTGTACCTTGGATCTTGACAAATACCCCATCTCTCACACAATAAGTCAGCAATAAATTTAGTTCTCATTGTCTCTTGTATTCACCTGATTTATCGCCTGTTTTCGACTGTCTTTTTTCACTAGTTTAACAATCTGATGAACCCTTCAATAATTCCGCTTCAAATAGAAAAAAAATGCTCGAGATGCTTTCAAAAAGCAATTGAGCCAATCATAATTTTTTTTCACTGTTTTTTGTAAACATTTCAAAGGCAGCGCTCGTATGCGGACCCAATATTTGTGAGTCGTATATTTTATAAAAAATTAAAACCATTCGGGATCTCAAAGAGTGCAAAAGAGAAAAAATAAAAAGACGCCATCAATACCATTTTTTAACCTCAAACATGTAAGAAGTGACAAAATTATAAAATAGTTTTAAATATTTTAAGCTAATACAATGATTAAAGATACCAGAAAATTTTAGTTACTTACCTCAAAAGACACGAATAGAAAAATACAAAAAAACGTCAGATACTTCATCGCGTTCTCTAAACCTTCTGAGGAATGTTGAGAACGAAAGTTATGTTATTGATTCTCATATATTCCTTATTATATCGAATTACCGTTTATTATTGTACTAATAACGCATTATCTTATTAATTGTTTTTCAAAATGATGCAGCTGATAAATAAAACGGCAAGTGACTAATGGAAGCATTTAAGTATTTCCAATTTGCGTATTTAGAACCATTGAAAATTTCATTAGCTATTTAATTATATTTTAAAAGATAATTAACGATAAGCAATAATTAAAATATAGGTGGTTAAAGCTAGTTTGTTTTTTGTAAGTCATTAAAAGCAAGTTGAAGCCAAAAAAAAACAAACCAACGAAAAGCGAAGAAAGCCTGTTTGGAGACAACAACTATGAAATGTACAAGAAAGTCCACCAATTACAAATAATACCGGCTCTTTTAAACGAACAATATTTATTAAAACGACAAATATCGATTATAATTTTAACCTTGTATAGTTTTTACGAAGTCAGTTGGACAAGTAAAAAAACAATATTTTATCCGGCGGCTTGCCGGACTTTGTTGTTGCACAGGCGTCACAACAGATATTTTAAAAGTAGTTTTACTGCATTAAATAATTATTGGGTTAACAATGTTCTTAATAAAGTATATATTTTGAAATGTATTTTTATGAATACAAGGGGTTTTGGATATACCTATTTAAATTCAAAACTTATTTAATTGGATTCGTAGATTGGCATGTATTTTTAAACTCTTTTTAAAATTTTTTCAAAAACTTTAAGTATTTTTTCGACTTACGTGATAAGGTGACCACCCTAAACGAAACACTATTATACATTAGTCACTATCGAAACACTCACCAGTACTCGAGTCTTCTTGGGTATTTATCACTATCGATTCGATTTGTGGCAAAACACAATATTGCTTTTCGTTTTCTTTGACGTGGTAAACACAAATTGTCCATAAGTCAGTTTCGGCGAGTTCATCAATTACTTTTCTTATATTTGTTAGAACAGAAAACAGAATCGCTTGAGGAGCTTGATTACACTTTCGTAATTTGTTCTTTAAAGCAGCCCAGGTCAGTTCAATAAGGTTGAATACACAATAATATGGAGTCAAACGCAAAACTGTATGACCGTAAGATTCAAAAAGTTTGTCTATGACGTATTCTTTCTTAAAATTTTGTTGTTTCACTAGTCCAACAATTTTTGTTGTGTGCAGTTTTTAAATGTATTTCTATGTTACTAACTATATAACAGATACTCCACTAAAACAGAAAAAAAAGGTAATAGGTATGTATAAAACGGAAAAATATGTATGTATAACAACATACATACATACATAAAGTCACGCCTTTTTCCCAAAGGGGTAGGCAGAGACCACTTCCTTCCAATTGCTACGTTTCGTACACACATCTTTTGCTTCCTCTACTTTCATCAGTGCTCTCATACATGCTCTTCGGTTGTTGGTACTCTTGACCTGGCCTTTCTTCAAAACAATGTTGATCTGATCGAGATATGTTCTCCGAGGTCGACCTCTACCGATTTGCCCATTCACACTCGCCTTATAAATTTGTTTCGTCAATCTTCCTTCATCCATCCTTTCTACGTGTCCAAACCATCTAAGCATTCCTTTATCTATCTTTGTGACCACATCTTCTTTTACACCACAGCGTTTTCTTATCTCACTATTCTTAACTTTATCCAACCGAGTCACTCCGGCTGTACTCCTCAAACTACTCATCTCCGCAGCATTAATCCTATTTTCATGCTTCTTCTGTCAAACCCAACATTCACTACCATACATAAGTGTAGGAACCAACACACCTCTATGCACCGCCAGACGTGCCTTTTTTGACACTTTCTGGCTATTTATAAAGCTATGCAGTGCCCCATTCATTTGTTTTTCTGCCAACACCCTTCGCTCAATGTCACTGTCATACTTTTCATCTCTAGTAAATTTTGAACCCAAGTACACAAATTCATTAACTTGTTCCACTCTTTCTCCCTCAATTGAAACCCCACAGTTTGTCATGCTTTCTTCTCTTTCAAAAACCATTACTTTCGTTTTGCTCACATTTATTTTCATCCCTTTGATTTTCAGGGAATCATTCATAACATTAACCATCGCCTGCAACTCCTCTTCAGATAACGCTAATATGACTTGATCATCGGCGTAAAGAAGGCATTTGACGATCAAATAATTCATTTTTAATCCATACGCACTCTCTTTCAGATCTTTTAAACAATTGTCTATGTATAAGTTAAACAGCCATGGCGAAGCCACACATCCCTGTCTCACATTTTTTTCGATGTTAAACCAGTCCGTGCAAGCTCCGTTTATCCTGACGCAAGCAGTGGAATCCTCGTAAAGTGATTTCAGTGCTCGTATTAAACTACCACTCACCCCATACATGGACAATGTAGACCACAATTCACTCCTCACCACTCTGTCATAGGCCTTTTCCAAGTCTATAAAAGCGCAATAGACCTTCTGACTTCTAGCCAAGAATTTTTCGACTATACCTCGTAAGGAAAAGACCTGATCCATACATCTCCTTCCTCTTCTAAATCCTGCTTGCACATCCCATATCATCTTCTCAGTTTCATTCGTTACTCTTTTGATCAATATCTTTGCATACAGTTTGCCGACTATGCTGAGTAAACTAATACCTCGGTAGTTCTTACAGTCCTGCTGCGAACCTTTTTCCTTGTAAAGCGGCACGATAACGGCCTTGCACCAGTCGTCTGGTACACTACCACTTTTCCAACAAAGGTTAAAACAACAACACGGCACTGGTAAATAGTTGTGTAAACAGTGATTTGTTTTTTGCCAGCATTGACTTTTGCGGTGAAAAAACTGCCGATAAAATTTGGCCAATTAGGGTTACGTACTATACAATAAGATACATAGAATCACAAAAGTTTTGCCGACAGTCCATGTGGACAATACCGGGAGTAATCAATAACAAATATGATTTAAAAAAGATCAACACCAACTAGATTGCAGCGGCACAGGACCGAGAAACTTGGAAGTTGAGGAGGCCTTTGTCCGCTTTACTTTCATTGTCCAGGTTTTACATCCATAAAGCAAAACAGACCAAACGTAGCACTTTAATACTCTTAGACGGATGTTCATCGAAAGACTTCTATTACATAGTACAGAACGCCAACTAGTGAATCTTTTACGTGCCAGTTCTATTCTGGTTGAGATTTTTTCATCGCTTTAAACTCTACAGTCTATCCAGCTACCCAAATACCTAAAGTGTTGTACTCTGTCCGGAATTTTACCATCTAATTTTAATTTTGGATACTTGATATTAATTTTACCGACAACCATCCACTTCGTTTTCTTTGTGTTGACACTTAAACCCTCCTCCTTGCATGCATTGTTTACTGCATTTAGTAGTGTTTGAAAGTCTTCGAGGCTTTCTGCCATTATAGCAGTATCATCAGCGTACCTAATGTTTTTAATTATTTCTCCACCAATTTTAACACCTTCATGGCGATATTTTAGCGCTTCTTCAAAGACAGCTTCCGAGTAGAAATTAAAAAGCATTGGTGAGATGACACGTCCATGCCTAACGCCACGTTTAATAGGAACTTTTTCTGAAACCTCTTGTTTCACTTTTACTCTAGCAGTCTGGTTATGGTAAAGGTTTTTGAGCAGTCTTACATCATATGAGTCAAGACCAATTATATCCAAGCATTGAAACAGTGGTGTATGCGGTACGTTGTCAAAGGTTTTCTCGAAATCGATGAAACATACGTAAATGTTTTTACGAAATTCAACACTCTTTTGCAAAAGTGTTCGCATGCAGAACAACGCCTCACGGGTACTCATACCGCCTCGAAAACCAAACTGCTCATCACTGATTCTGTCCTCACAAAGTCGATATATACGATGGTGCAGTATCTTCAAAAATATTTTAAGTGTGTGACTCATCAAACTGATAAGTCGGTAGTCACCACATTCTTTTGGGTTACTCTTTTTCGGGATAGTAACAAATAAGGATTCTAACCAGTCGTCTGTTATTTCACCAGTGCAATATATCTTGTTAAATAAGGATGTGATGATCCCATCGCTCTCGTCGTCAAATAATTTTAGCAGTTATGCAGGTACCTCGTCTGGTCCCCAGCGGTCTTTCTTCGCTTCGCTTGATCTATTGCTTTTTGTACTTCGGAAACTAGGATCGGTGGGCCTTTGTCTCTGTTTAATGGTGTTTGTTGGTATTCTCTTTAGTCGTCTTTGAATAATTCTTTTATATAATTTTCCCATTCGGTACAGTGCTCCTCAACCTCACTTAATATTCTTTCACTAGAGTCTCGGATGATTCTTGTCTTGTAAGTTTTACATGTACCCGTTAATTCTTTTAGTTTTTTATGTAAGTGAAAACTGTCATGCTGTCGTTCCAGTATTTCAATTTCTAGACAAGATTC
This sequence comes from Agelastica alni, assembly GCA_950111635.1. NCBI lineage: Eukaryota > Metazoa > Arthropoda > Insecta > Coleoptera > Chrysomelidae > Agelastica > Agelastica alni. Next base: position 27,974,716 of record OX467709.1, on the reverse strand, counting down.
CTTTAGGCATCGTTCTTTTGCTGCTTTAATTCTTTTCCGTATTTCCTTATAAATTTCATTATACTTTTCTCTATTTTTGATTTTGTGTTGTCTTTCTATGTCCATTAGGTCTAAAATATCCTGTGTCATCCACTCCTTTTTAGCCTTACATTTTTTCGGTAAATTCTTTTGAGCTGTAGTCATTATTGAGGTTTTTATTTGTTTCCAGTAATCATTCGCAGTGCTAGGGTCTTCAAATTTAATTTCATGCATTTTAGTGTTGATTTCTTGAGAGACCTTATTTAGTATGTAAGGTTCATGGAGTGCATCTAGGGCAATACATAGACATTAAAATATATACATTTATCCAGAAATGAAGAGAAATAGATATGAACTTTAACTATCGTTAATGTGATGTGATTAGTTATACACTTTTAATTGTAGTATTTAATCTTTATATGTAATCTATCTGCTTTAATTTTAATATTATATCACATGTACAATAGTACAACCTATTTTACGCCTGGATTATTTTCACGTGTAAATTTTTATATTATTATTATCAATATTTTATAAATGTACCTGTTTTTATAGCTACTATGAGCTATAAATAATTCATACCACGCACAGGTTTGATTTCCTGAGGGAATCCTATATTAATTGGTCAGAGCCAGTTTTGTTGTATGTCGATGAATAAATATTATTACTTCTAAAAATCAAACGCGCCTTGAAAATAGCAAGAATTTTTAAGTATCCGATTTTTTTTTTTGGATGAAATATATTTATATTTTAATTCTCCACAAAATCATTAACCGATAAATTTTTATTATTTTAGGACATCATATTAAGTACATTGTGGCTATATAAATACCCAAAAAGTGTCAAAAAAGGCACGTCTGGCTGTGCATAGAGAAGTGTTGGTTCCTACACTTATGTATGGTAGTGAATGTTGGGTTTGGCAGAAGATGCATGAAAATAGGATTAATGCTGTGAATATGAGTAGTCTGAGAAGTATAGCCGGTGTGACTCGGTTGGATAAAGTAAAGAATAATAAGATAAGGCATTTGAGATGTGGCTGCACAGGAAACGAGTTAGTCCTTAGAAGGGCTAAAACTTACAGGCAATTAATGACCACTATAAAATGCCGCAAAATTGCATAACTTGGTCACTTACTAAGAGGAGATAAATATCAACTACTTCAAATTATAATAAAGGGGAAAATAGAGGGGCGCCGTGGACCTGGAAAAAGCCAACAGTCATGGTTAAAGAACATTCATGAATGGACAAATATACGTTTAGTAGGAGAACTCATACACTTAGCAGAAGATAGAAATGTTCTAGCCAGAGTGATAGCCAACGTTCGAGAAACGGAAAAAAATACATGAAAGAAGCAGTAAGATAAGAGAACGATGTGGTGTAAAAGAAGATGTGGTTACAAAGATAGATAAAGGAAGGTTGACGAAACAAATTTATAAGGCGAGTGAGAATGGTCGGAAGTCGGTAGAGGTCGACCTCGGCGAACATATCTTGATCAGATCAACATTTTTTTGAGGAAATGCCAGGTCAAGAGTACCAACAACCGACGAGCATGTATGAGAGCACTGATGAAAGTAGAGGAAGCAAAAGATGTGTGTAAGAACCGTGACTATATGTATGTATGTATGTGACTTAAATGGTAACGAAATCATTAGTTTAAAATAATATTTAAAAAACCGCCATTATTCCCAAGTGCATTCACATAGAAGGTCTTGTTGAAATATGGCTTATACAGTATGTCTACGTAAGTTGGCTACATATGGAAAACTTTTATATTATTAATTTTAAGAAAAAACAATTATTCTTTATTAAAAGTTCTGCACGTTTTAAAATTTAATTATCAGGTATTAAATTGTATGAGTCGTATACGAGGTTTGTCAAAAACATGATTTTTGATTAACAGTAAAGTACCTTTATATTTGACCATATCGAAAAATTTTATTAAGAAAAGATGTTAAAAATTAAAAATATTCGTAAAATATTCAATATTTTGAAATTAAAATTATTTATTTATTTTATAATTAAAATTTTTTTTAACATTTGCTCTGCGACAAAATTGAAAGTTTAAGTTTGAACATTAATGCATTACATTAACTAATTTTTACGTTACATTACATGACAATCTTGCGGTTGGACCATTGGTATCGGCACCTATGTCACCTAGATCTTTTGATCCTCTGTGACTTCTGCTGTGTCTTCAGGACATCAGAATACAAGTCCGCTGCTTTTGGAAAACTTCCAGATTTCTGTTGGCTCTGTCTCTTTTAGATCGCTTGGATCCATTATCATACGGCCTCAGGTTTGATACCTGTACACCGCTAGCATTGGGCAGTGACACAGAATGTGTATACTATTCTCTTTCTCTTCTCCGCATAGTCGACAGTTTTTCTCTGCCTCCAGCTTAAGTTTGAAGAGGTGCGCCCTTAGTGTGATGTGCCCTGTGAGCAGGCTTAGCGTGCTGCTTAGCCTACTCCGGTCCAACATCCAGAGTGAGTCATCCCTCTTCTGGAGAGGTTTTTTCATCAGCTGTCTTGATGTTCTGCAGTTAGTATTTGCATTCCACTGAGCAATATGTTTTTGACAAGGATTAATGTTAATAAATGTTTCGCTTTGGCAATTGGCAATCCGACTAACTGGCTTTTTGGTTCCACCAGGATCTTCTTTTTTGCAAGTTCATCGGCTACCTCGTTGCCATTTATCCCTGTGTGCCCAAAAACTCAAGTAAGAGTGACTTTGTTTACCGTTGCTAACTCAGTGAGGGCTTGCATGCAGTCCCACACCACCAATGATATTGTGGTGTTACTCACGAGGACTTTAATGGCCGCGCGACTGTCAGTGAGAATATCAATCTCAGTGTTGGTCACTCTGTTTTCTGTCAGGTGCGTATTACACCTGAGTATGACAAAGACCTCAGCCTGTAAGACCGAGGCGTATTTCCACAGGGGTATACTTCCCCTGTGGTTGCAGGATGATCCAAACACACCTGCCCTGTAGCGTCCCTGGTACCCCGATCCATCAGTGTACCATCGTTTCACTCCTGGGCTGGTTAATGGTGTTTTCTTTACCCAGTCTTCTCTGGTTGGTATTTTTGTTTTATAGTTTTTTCCCGTCATAGACATTTTTAAATTTTATTGTAATGGGGTATTTGTGGAGGGCCTCGATCTTGGTTGCTTCTCCATCCCTCCTGACATTTTAGTCTGTATGCAGTGTTCCTGGCCTAATAATTTATAAATTTGATGAAATAAATTTTAATACACCTTTATTTGGAAATCTATTACTATTAAAACAAACATATCCTAATTTATATTGAACGCTGATGACCTGACAAATGCATTATCACTAATTTAAGCTATACATTTAAACGAATAATACATTGTATTTATGTTACAATGAATACTAATAAAAAATCTTAACTCTTAATTTACCAATGCTTTCACAAATCCCTAATTTTTATTTATACATACATTGATGCAGTTCTATTAACAAATTCTAAAAGATGTCTCTAATTATACGGGGTGTTATACTACGAACCGCGTCTGTAATTGCTCTCTCTAAATTGTTAATATCTTGAAAGGGCTTTTGAAGATATACCTTTTGCTTTAAGTAGCCCCAAGTAAAAATAGAGTGGGGTTATGTCTGGAGACCGCGGAGGCCAAGAAATGTCCGAATAACGATGAATAACTCTTCCATTAAAAATATTTTCGATGCATTGACGAACATCTAACCGGCTCTGACATGGGGCACCATCCTGCTTGAACCATACCTGCTGACGTTGTCAAGAATATCACTTATTTTATCGTTTAAAAAGCACAAATAACGATCCGCATTCAAGTTTTCCCAAAAAAAGAAAGGTCTTATTATTTGATTTTTATAAATTCCGCACCAGACGTTTGTTTTGAATGAATACTGGTCCCGGGATTTCCATGTAAAATTTGGATTTAGATCTCTCCACCATCGGCAGTGTTGGCTAGAAACTGTCTCATTTAATGAAAATGTTGCTTTATCTGAAAAAATAATACGTCTTGACATAAATCGGTTATCCCTGAACATCACCACAGAATTCAAATCGTTTTTCATAATCTCCTGGTCTTAGCGTATGAATGAATAGTGGTTTGTATGAGTAAAATTTGTTCTTTTTGTTCTTTACAATTGTTTTTTTTTATACCACTGGTCATTAAAGATGCAATTTTTCGTAAAGAATATTTAGGATGTTCAATTGTCGAGAGCATTACTTCTAATACAATGTCATTATTATCTACATTGTTTTGGCGTTTTTTACTAAATTAATTGTGTACATCTCCATAAATCCTAAATTTATTAAATATTTTTCTTACTGAAAAATAATTCTTAAAGAAAAATATTTCTTTAATTTTAAATGTTCCCGCGCTTTGCGTAGGTAAAGTAGAGAGAGAGTGAGAGAGAGCGCGAGCGCAAGAGTTGTAAACAAGTGCACGATTGTAAAAACAGTAACAACAAACTGATTAAAATAGAAGAAAATATATAAACTTTAATTGTCGTTTCATAATATTAATTAATTCTAATCTTTGGGGTTTTTTTTAATGAAGAAACTCATGTGTGCTGCTCTGTAAAACAAAGTTTATTTTATTCATAAGAAGAATATAAAATCATTTCTAGGTAAAATGAACTTCTACCATATACCAAATTAAACAATAATTTTAAAGCCATTACACAATCTTCTGCGAAAAGGAAAAGAATTTATATGGTCAGACGAGTGTCAAACAGCATTCGAAACTATAAAGTCACTAACGGACCCGGCAGACAATGTCCTGCCCGAATGTTGGCTTGCCTGCTTAAAAAATATCGCTATCAAACTCATCGACCCCAAAAACTATAAATTCGAGACTAATATCGGCGTTTTTGTAATAGTGTTTTTATTTCATACTCTCCCCTCCCCTTTTGAATATGTGCTTACATAATTAGGAATGTCACTATTACACTCAACGATTCCAAAAACTATAAATTCAAAACTAATATTGGCCATTTGTGATATTTTTTATATTTCAACCCCCTCTTTCTTTTTTAGTAGGGATTTATTGGAATATAAACTATCCTATATATCAAGTTGGGGCAATAAATAAACATTTACAAAATTTCATCAAAATCTGACTATTAATTCGAAACTATTATCAGCCGTTTCGACAGTTTTTATAATTCATCTCCTTCCCTGATCCGATCGCTACCAAGGAACAGAAACACCTGCGAGGCTTATCTCAGGATTACCTAAAAAATTTATTAAAATCGATCAAAAGATATTTCAATTTTTGCGATACTAACGAACGGCGATTCATTTTTATATTGTAGATATATTTTAGCTTTTCTTTGGGATTTTTCCTAAATTTTTTTTTAAACCACCACTATGATTTAATAAAGGATAGTTTAGTTTGACGTCCTTTAACACAATAAATTTTACATTATTCGCGAAAAATTGCCCACATAATTTTTCGCAAATCACTCGCGAAAAACTCTCTTAATTAAAGATAGGTTAGCTTGACGTCCTTTAAAAATATATACCTATACTTTTTCGCGAACAAAATTTACGCTATCCGTTTGATAGATAAATTTGCAAATATCTATCACCTCTTTCGGGATTTTTCAGCTTTTATTTAGGATGTACTCCCAAATTTTAAGCTTACTTTTTAACTTTTGTTTTAAGTAATAAAGTATAGAAAATTGTCACAGGACACTTCTCCTACATGACAAATTTATAAAGAAACTATTTGTTTATTGTTAAAATTTGTAACAGATTTCAAATAAAGTAGGAAAATAAAAAAAAATTAGGATCACCACTGTGATGTAATGAAAGATAGGTTAGCTTGACGAACTCATTTTACAGGATAGATACCGGACACAAGAAATCAGAATCAAATCTATTTCACATCACAAAAATGATTCCAAGATCTTTAATAGAAATTCAAGAAAATAATTCAGATTACCAGAAGAAGACACAATGGTATATTGAAATTTTTTTCTGGATGTCGGATAATATTTCTGCAGCTTTACTTATTACCCACTGTTAACTCAATCTCAATTTTATTTTCAACACTTAATGTTGCTGGCATTTCTACCTTTTCATAATGAAACACCTATAAAGTGGGTACTTCCCTGACAGTTGCCGAAAAAAGATTTTAATGTAGAGTTATGTAATAGTGACATCGTATAGTGATTTGTTTTGTGGATCTAGAACGCCTTATTTCGTTTATTAGTTACTTAATTATTAAGTCAAAAAGTAGCTTTATCGTACCAATCTCAATTATTACTTGTAGTTGGAATGTCAAAAATTTGTATATTTGCCTATTAGACACATTGAAAAATAATATTTAGAAATAAATTTCGTTTATTTGGGGTTTGAATCCATTTACTATGTCAAACTTAATCATGAATTTGTTATATCGCGGTTTATTTTGCCTTCTATTGTGGATCTACACCGGTTTGAGTATCGAGTGCCCCTTGACATTTTGTCGTTATCGAATAAATCAGACATTCGGTCCTAAAATCACATTTTACTCCGGTAGATGGTGCTCAAAAAGTTTATTTTGCACAAAGCGTGGCAGTAACGGACTTGTGTCGATCATGAAAATGGTTTTGATTAATCATAAAGCAAAATTATTTTAAACACACAACCAAACTTATACGAAATCACCCAATATTTAAGAACAATATTATTTTTGTAAAAAACATAATATGCAAACCAGCCCCATATCTACAATTTTTTTAAACCTGAAGTTTCCCGTAAGTGCTAAATATATTTCCTGGAGGATTTTATATTTTCTGTCAGATCAAGATTTTTGACATTTATTTAAGGTTAATTTTTTAAATTATATGTATTTTATTTCAGTATAAATTGTATTTATCTCATGGGAAGCTATGAGTAATAGTCGTATTGACTATAACCAAAACGATAGTAATAGGGGTCGCCACCTGTCATGTCATGCTTCTTATGGGGGCGAAACGTGGACTGCGGATAGTCACTTTGCTACTTTAAATGTGAGGGGAGGATTGAATGATAAAATTGATAAAATTTACACGATGATAGAAGAAAGACGGATTGATATTCTTTGTGTGAATGAAACCAAGCGAAAAGAATGTGAAACAACAACACATGGACCTTATACAGCCTACTGGTCAGAAGTTCCGGAAACCAGCGGAGGTTCTCAGAAAGTAGAGGAAGCAAAAGATGTGTGTAAGAACCGTAGCAAGTGAAAGAAAGTGGTCTGTGCCTACCCCTATGGGAAAAAGGCGTGACCATATGTATGTATGTTTTGAATTGGGGCAGAAACTTAATAGTGGCGCCCCTTCTCTCCAGCGTTTGAGGTAAATTATTAAAAAAACTCACAAATATATAATGGGTGGCATTTTTTCGTGGCCGGAAAAATAAATTTGCACTTTTTATTACCTATTATCTAAAGCTTTTTCATTTGTGCTTTCTTTTCTGCGAAACAATGTAACGTTATTAAACGCAGATTTAATTATTTTCAGTTTGCCGAAGCTTCGCTCACAGCTTACAGATGACGTAGGTATGGTTAGCTTTTTAAAATACTAACATTGGAAAATGCTTCTTGCAAGTCATGCTTGCACAGATGTTGTAACATGTCGAATGCAGTCCATTTTACTTTAATTTCAGTTACTTGCTCCTTGAATACGGCAAGTTCCTGTAACAAATTAACTGCATGCAAGTCTTTTAAAGCATTGATTTGCAGATTTTAAGTCGAAATATTTAAAAATACGTGGCCACTGAGAAAGGCGAAATTTTCATGCAGTTCTCTACCCTTGTTTTAATTTCTGTTAAAATTTTGTCAAACACTACTTTTATGTCTTTGGAAAAATGCTTGACGTTTGACCGTTCGGGTTTATTAGTCTCAGCTCGTGTAAAATCTATTTGGGATACGTTCATAATTCCACTTGGTACGTGTGTTCAAAAACCAACTGGGCGTTTTAAAATCAAATGAATAATTGATTTAACAAAGTGCTCTGGATGCTAGGCGCTTTCCAACATTACTCGTAGGTATATTATGATTTTGGCGCCCCCCAAAAGTTCTGGGGTTTGCTCTTCCCATAGATCCGGGGCTGATGCAAACAAAAGATGAATGTGTTCACTAACATAAACAATTACTTTTTTAAAAAGTTAAAAAGAATTTTTGATATTTCTATTTAATGTAGTTGTAGTCAAGTTAATAAATTGATTTATGTGTGATATTTGACAAAATGCTTTATGTTGAGTTATAATAAGTTCAGAGAAGAGAAGAATTATTACTTTAGTACAGCAGTAAATGTTCCCAAAAAAGGTTGCAGGAATCGTGAAATTAAAAAAGAGTTGTTTTAGAGTTGGGCACCTTAAAAATAGGTCAAGGAGAAATCGCGAAAAAGTTACCACATTACTTCAGGACCGATTTGTAGCTTAATTGACCCCATCCAGGGCTTTAGATACAACTTATGCAAGCTACAGATGTTAGTTTTTTCTTCAAAGATATTAAAAGAAGAGTTCGAGCTCAAGGGTTATTCACCAGAAGACGGGTAAGAGAACCTAAACATAGGATCGGAAATAACTAAATCGGAAGTGGAACATGCACTCAAATCCATGAAAAATAAGAGATGTGCACCAAGTGAGTTGTTGAAGTTAATCAACGATAAAAAGAAGAATATTTTGGTGGAGTTATTTAATACAATCTACAATACAGGAATTATTCCGCAAGAAATGTTAACATTAACATTCATATGTCTACCGAAAAAAGTAAATGCCAAAGAATGTAGTGATTATCGAATTATTAGCTTTATGTCACATACGTTAAAAATACTTCCTAAAATTATACGCACCAGAACACATCACAAGCTAGAACTGGATATAAGTGATACATAATTTGGTTTTCGAAATGGTGTGGTTACAATGGAGGCATTATTTTCTTTTCACGTGTTAACTCGAAGGTGCTTGGACGTTAATCGGGACCTTTATATCTGCTTTATGGACTATAATAAAGCCTTCGATAAGGGTAAGCATGACCAACTTATAGACCTTTTTAAAAACGAAAACCTGGATAGATAGCATGTGAATCCCGTGCATTAGCCTTGGATATATCTAAAGCCTTTGACCGCGTTTGGCACCAGGCATTGTTAAGTAAATTATCTGCCTACGGTCTCCCAACCAAACTGCGCCAATGACTCTTGAGCTTCATGCAAGATCGCTCCTTACATGTGGCAGTTGACGGTATTTCTTCTGATGCGTTTAAAACTAATGCCGGGGTCCCCCAGGGTTCCATCCTGTCCACCACCTTATTTCTTTTACACATCAACGACCTCTTGAAAACCACCACGAACCCCATTTACAGTTTCGCAGAAGATAGCATACTTGTCTCTACTTTCACATCCTATCGATCACTTTCGGTGAATGATACAAATAGACTCAGGCAGGAACAGGTTGATTCCATTAATAGAGATCTTAAAGCAATCGTCGAGTGGGGAACCAACAATCTTGTTCAGTTCAACGCCCAAAAAACACAAAGTGCCACGTTTTCCAAGAAAGTGAATTCTTCAAATCATCCCATCACAATGTCCGGAAATACCCTTGAACCAAGTCCGTCCATCTCGATTTTGGGAGTCACGGTATCCAATAATATGTCTTGGCATGACCATGTTGCCTACATCGCAAAGTTGGCAAGCCAGAGGCTAAGTTTTCTGTGGAAAGCCAGAAAGTTTTTTACTCCTGATCAACTGTTGATGACGTACAAGGCTCAAATTCGACCTCTACTGGAGTATTGCTCGCACATTTGGTGTTCAGCACCAAGGCATTCTCTTCGTCTTCTAGATTCCATTCAGAAAAGAGCTATTCGCTTGATAAACAGCTCAACTCTCACAGATACCCTTCACCCTCTAGAACATAGAAGAAGAGTTGCAGACCAGTCATTGCTTTACAGATATTTCCATGGCAGATGCTCCAGAGAAATAAAAACTCTTGTACCACCATTGGCCACATTCGTCCGAAGAACTCGGCACGCTGATCAGTCTCACCTATTTACTCTCAAGATTGACACTACAAGGACCAATCTTTATCAAGAATCCTTCTTTTACAGGGCTGCTACGGAATGGAATAAGCTTCCAAAATCAGTTTTTCCAGAGAACTATGACCTGCAACATTTTAAAAAGCGTGTCCACAATCATTTCCTTTCTATTATCCCTTCCCCTTCTAATAGTCGCAGTGCGGGCCGTCCGCGGCCCACACGATAGGTCTACCCTTTTTGCGACTATTTTCATAAAAAAAAAATGTAGATAGATTGTAGATTGTAGGGGTGGGTCGTGAAGGCCATGCTGCCTCTCAAGCACTTTGACCTATCAGATCTTTTGTGCATAACCCTTAATCTATTCAAGGCCCGGGATTCCGAGACTTCGAGTAAAGTTTATTAGTTTCCTGGGGGCTAAGTTTCTGATATCGAAGGGCTTTAGGAAGGCCCGTCCCAGAAACTTGAGCCTCTTGCAGAAAAGCGCTGGGCATTCGCAAAGCAAATGTTCTGCAGTTTCAGCGAAGTTCTTGCAGTAGCGGCAACTATCACTTTCTGTTTTGTCCATCTTTTTCAGGTGGTACCTTAGAGGGCAGTGTCCAGTGAGGAGTCCCGTCACCAGTTTCAAGTCTTTCTTGTCCAACTCGAGAAGCTGTTTAGCTTTTCTTGGCGAAAGACTTACTATTTTTTACACCTTTATAAAAGGTTAATACCTAAAAAAAATATTTTTTTTATTAAATTAAAAAAATCATCATCACTGTAGGGCTAAATTTATTCGATAATTATTATTGCGGCACGCCTATGACTCGTCGATTTCCTTTCCCCTTGGACCCGCAAAGGTCTACGTTACAAACATGAGTCACTCCATACATTTGTGGTATCCTATTATATCTCATTCTCTCGCAGACTCAATCCTATATATATATATATATATTTGTTTTTTTTTAGTGTCCCTTTTTTGTTTAATCCAGTTTAAAATCACAACGATTTTAAAAAAGTTTCGCTTCAAAAAAGTACAACTATAATTGACCGTAACCTTTGGTGATGAATTAAAAAAAAATAGTGTTGAAAACTATTATTGTAAATCTGAATTCGACTTTGGTACGTTCACCGAATATTCAAAAGGAATTATAGATACTTGCGAGGAGAAAATTTGAATTTTGATGGAACCCTGTTGGTTCGTTTTAAAGCAGTCGGACGTCGCAAATTGGAAAATTAATTTCGATCGCTTTACCTCGTTTACGTACCTTTAGCTGGCTCATTAAAAAGACAAAAGAACTAAAAAACCCTAAATATTTTATTGCGGAATGATTTTAACCCCCTTTGAAGCACAAAGACCATTGCCGTCGGTGGGACTTTTTTAAACTTTTTTGTTTTATTATTAAATGCCATTTTTTCTTCTCAATAAGGGACTGTATACAGGGTGATTAATTAAGGAATGTTCAATCTTTGAATAATAGATTTTAGACCTAAAAATAAGATGAATCTGCCCAACATGCCTTGTGCAAAAATTGCTAGTTTTCGAGGTACCGGCTGTTACATTTCACGAAATCACTTCCACAAATTGCAAGAAAGCGAGATGGAAGATGTTACACATATGTTACACACTTCTTTTCTATTTCACGAAATCACTCCCACAAATTGCAATATTGAATGAAACTTTCTGATATAATTCGTTCCTTTAGATAAATTGCCTTAAAAAAATACGTAATATAAAATGAAAATTAAAATATACAGATTTAATTTCGAATTACATTCAGAGTTGGAGAAAAAACGTAAGAAACTTCGTTCCTGAAGTGGTCCTCCTACCGCACAATTTTTTTTATTATTTTGCAGATATTAAATCCCACTCTGTCAAATTTAGCCACGTGCGATCCCTTTTAAACGCAATTAATTTCTAACATGACATGCCGTTTGTTGCTATCGCTCTATCCTCCGATGGGTGGGCTTCATTTGTTTAGGTCTGTTGACCAAGTTATGTAACTTCGCAAAATATTTATCCAGAGGTTCATTAAATCCAAAAACGTTGTTTTAAATTTATCCATCTCCTTTTTACTTTGTATATTCTTCGTCAAAAGAATAGCGATGCGAAATTGTGTGTGATTAAAAAGTTAACAAACTGAAAATGTTTCCGCTTTCAATAGAAAATTCCGCGCTATTAGATCTTCACAATATAAAAACATTTTTTTACCAAATATAATTTAAAATTTATTAGAAAATTAAACGAGGTTAGATATTATTTTGGAAATGTATTGTACGAAAAAGGATTGTAAATTCCTTTTTCTCTCTACTGTACAGAAAGCGTCACTTTCGACCCGCTACGCAAAACGAAGTTGCCGCTTTTCGCCTACAGTAGGGAAAAAAATAGTATACACACCTTCTTCTCTAGGTGCCGTCTCCACTTCGAAGGTTAGCAATCATCATAGCAATTCTTATTTTTAAGACCGCAGCTTTAAAAAGTTCATTAATACTGCATCCAAACCAATCCCTAAGGTTCTTCAGCCATGAATTTCGTCTTCTTCCTATAGATCTCTTGCCTTGGATTTTTCCCTGCATAATTATTTGTAGCATTTGATATTTTTCTTCCTTTATGACATGTCCCATGTACAGCAGTTTTCTTCTCTTAATTGTCGGAATCACTTCTCTTTCCTTATGCATACGTCTCATCACTTCCACGTTGGTTATTCTCTCTACCTATAAGATCCTTAATATTCTCCGGTATATCCACATCTTACATGCCTACAGTCTCCTCATGTCGATTACCGTCAGTGTCCAGGCCTCTATACCATAGTATAGTATGGACAGCACATAGCATCTCATCAGGCATATTTTTAAATCAAGGTTTAAATCTCGGCAGCAGAAAAGCCTCTTCATTCTTGTAATGATGCTTCTCGTCTTTTCTATTCTTACTCCTATTTCTTGAGAGCTGTCATTGTTTTCATTTATAATCGTACCTAGGTATTTGTATTGTCTTACTCTTTCAATAGGCTGGTTCCTTACATATATCTTACGATTGTCTTGAGTTGTTTTTGTTATCAGCATATATTTTGTTTTGCTTATGTTTAGTGATAGTTCATATTCTTCGCTTTCTGTGACCATTCTGTTAATTAGCATCTGTAGGTCTTCGTGTGTTTCAGCTAAAATAACTGTATCATACCTCAGATTATTTATTGTCATGCCGTTAATTTTAATGCTCATGTCCTGATCATCACGTACCGTATTTACTATATTCTCCAAGTACAGATTAAAGAGGATTGGTGATAGTATACACCCCTGACGAACACCTCTTTGTATTTCTTTTTCCTCTGATGTTATGTCTTCTATTCGCACCGCTGCTTTTTGGCCATAGTATAGGTTTAAGATTATTTTTATGTCTCTGAGAACTATCCTTCTCTTGACCAATATTTTTATGAGTTGTTCATGTCTAACTTTATCAAATGCTCTATTGTAGTCTATAAAGCAGGCGTGTATGTCTCTGTTTATGTCTAGGCATCTTTTATTTTAGGACATTTAGTGCAAATAGTGCTTCCCCATCGCTGGCCTTTTTTAAATGAGCACAATGCATATATTTTTTATTTAATTAAATGGGAAACCACAGACATGTTTGGCTTTCTATTTATTAAAACCTTAAATAATACTCTTGGTTAGGTAAACACACGAAGTGTTAATTAAACTAGGAATTTATGTAATATGCTGGAGCTTCCAAAGCATTACTAAAATGGAAAATAAAAAAGAAATGCAATTTAAATGGGATCATTTTTGTCATGCTAACCGGACTTTTAAGCATTATTTCACAACGAAAATAAAAATTCATATCCGATATATGTACTTTGGAAAACTCATTATTAATTTGCACGTCAAAAAAAAATAAGACGAACCAAAATGTGTTGATAACAAATATTTTCTTTTTGAATTACCACGTACGTAAAAAAAATCAAAATTAAGACTTGATTATTTATTATCGTGTAGATTTTTTTATCGGTCTTCTTTTTAAATTGAACCTATGTTATTAGAAAGTTATCGTGGTTTAAATAATATCTATGTATGAAGTTTTTAGTTTTTAAGATATTTGGCAAAATGGCTCTCTTCTTTTCGTTATTGGAAAATATATTTTCCAAATCTACTCGGAATATAGTAAAACCTCCCAATAATGACCACCCCTGCGAATAATAAATTTGCCGCAAAAGAGGGGTGCTCGCTTAAACTCTATTTTGAAATGGTACGGAGTAATAAATCATTTCTGGGGACTGTTACATAGGCGCACATATTTGGGTTGGTTTAAAAGTGGAAAATGTATTTTTATAAGTTTGGAATATAAATTGACATTTTTTGTAACTGCTACGGGTGACGAAAGACGTCTTTTCCCAACTAGTTTAAAAATAAATTCCTTTATTAACGTTGTTAGGAAATAAAACGTCTTTTTTACACACATCTTTTGCTTTCTCTACTTTCATCAGTGCTCTTATACATGCTCGTCGGTTGTTGGTACTTTTGACCTGGCTTTTCTTCAAAACAATGTTAATCGACCTCTACCGACTTGTCCATTCACATTCGCCTCATAAATTTGTTTTGTCTCTTATCTCAGCAAAATCCTTGCTTTATTCAACCGAGTCACTCCGGCTATACTGCTCAGACTACTTATCTCCACAGCATTAATCCTATTTTCATGCTTTTTTGCCAAACTCAATATTCACAACCATACATAAGTGTAGGAACCAACACTCCTTTATGCCCAGCGAGACGTGCTTTTTTTAACACTTTTTGGCTGTTCATAAAGCTCAGTTCCCCATTCATTTGTTTCTTTGCCAACACCCTCCACTTAATGTCAGCCATACTTTCCATCTCTCGTAAACTTTGAACCCAAGTATACAAACTTATTTACTTGTTCCACTCTTTCTCCCTTAATCAGAACTTTACAGCTTATTATGCTTTATTCTCTTTCAAAAACCATTACTTCCGTTTTGCTCACCTTTTTTTTAACCCTTTGATTTTCAGGGCTTTATGCATAACGTTAACCATTGTCTGCAACTCCTCTTCAGATGATGCTAATATGTATGACTTGATCATCGCCGTAAAAAAGGCATTTGACGATCAAATCATTAATTTTCAATTCATATCCACTCTTTTTCAAATCTTTTAATCAATTGTTTATGTATAAGGTAAACAGCCATGGCGAAGCCACACATCCCTGTCTCACACATTTTTCGATGTTAAACCAGTCCTCACCACTTTGTCACAGGCATTTTCCAAGTTTTAAAAGCGTAATAGACCTTCTTACTTCTAGCCAAGAATTTTTCGACTATACCTCGTAATGAAAAGACCTGATCCATACATCTTTCTCTTCCAAATCCTGCTTGCACATCCAATATAATCTTCTCAGTTTTATTCGTCATTCATTTTTTTGTTATACTCAAATATTTATCTTTGACCGGTATACTTTAAAAATAAGACTAATATTATATTAAATATGGATTTTATGAGCTTAAATTTTGTTATACTCGTAGAGGATGGTCGTTTTATACAGTTGGTCGCAAACGGGGTTTTAACTGTTATTTTATCTCCTTATTATTAGTGTTTTAATTTTTTTAAAATACCCGAGCTTTCAGTTAGAAATATATATGAACTTTCTGCCTTCGCGACGGGTAGCTGCAAAATTTAATTGGTTTTTTAAGTAGTCGAAAAAAGTTTTTCGTTTACGTTTTTTGCGTTAAAATGAAAATATTTTGTCATTTTGTCTTGTGTACGTTTTTTCTTTTTTTTAGCTTTAACATTCCAACACATAAACTGACGCAATTTAAAAATTAAATATTTTTTTCGAATTCCAAATTCTGTGTAAAAATATTGTTGTTAAACGTGAAGAAGGAGCAATTATAGCTCGTTTTACCAATATACGACGGTATCGGATTAGTCCGCAAGGCATCGACTTAACGGGCGCACTGTGTTGAGAGGTACATTGGTAAATTCCCCTTAGGATTTAAACTTAAAAATTTTTTGTTTATTATTATGCTTTTTTGGGAGGTTGTATTTTTTGCTGTATTGTAAACAGAAATCGTTAATGTAGCTCTTGATGAGTTTTTTGGTTAGAAATAGGCACATATTTAATTAAGTTAAAAGAAAATGCAACAAAAATAAATTATCCGCACAAATTTAATAAATATGTTTAATCATGTATTACTTACAGTATTACCAAGCATCAGATTTATAGTCACCATAATCGGAATCACTAACGTCGCTATTCTCATTCGGATTGTAAATGATAACAGGATTAACTGCTTCGATGCGGTTTTCACAAACCCACCATTCTATTAAATTTTCAAATTTTGTGACACATTTTTCCCAAATTTCAGGAGTGGCGGTATTAAGTGCACGTTGCCAGGTTTCCAAAACAACCTTATTACTGTAACCATTAGATCCAATGTGATTGTCATAATAAGTTTTGTATTTTCCCCAAATATACTCAATGGGATTAAATTGGCAATGGTAAGGTGGAAGTCTGTTTCATGACACGATGGTAATAGTTTTTTTTTTAAACATTTCACAAACATCTATGTATTCATAATAATCGGCCGATTTTGATTTTGACAAAAATAAAAGATTCGCCCCATCAACAAAACCATGCTTTTCACCTGCATGCACAATAATGTGTCTTTTTTCTTCACCGTCCGTGTATTTTAAAGACTTGTTATCGTTTTTGCTACACCTTTAGCAAAAATCCAAGTTTTGTCCAAATAAACAAATAAAGAGCATTCGTGTTTACAGTGAGTACAATTTCTTAAAAATTTAATTACCCCTATATATATTCTAAAATTAAATCTAAAAAGACTTTTTAACGCATTTTGTACACAATGTCACGAATTTTAAATTTTTAAGCTTCGGGAAAGTCAACAGTCTGTGGATGTCGGCGGGGTTTATATTTTTTAACTTTTTGTTTACTATTTCCATCTTTTTAAAACTGAGGTTAATTTTGTTCCCCCAATACCCATCGCATCACACACGCTTACGTATGGATAAAACTGGTAGCAACGGACCTCCATTGTCCTTGTCCGCAGTAAAATAAGCGTGTACATTTCATATTATTGCATCTACATGTAAACCCAGGATTACTAATTACTTTTCTAGAAATATATTAAAAAATCTAACAAAAATGAATTAACAAGCCAAATTACAGCTTAATAGCTTAATTAATTAGTAAAATTTTTTCGATTACTTACCCACCTCTCCTATTATGTACAATAAATAAAGTCATTAAGAACAGATTTGGTTGCAATATTAACCGTGCTAACAAATAAAAATATTGGCCCTTAATTTTCAAACAAGAAGTCCCTTATAAAGTTGTGGTGACCTACTATGTCCTAGAGTACTAAAAAACACTGTTCACGAAATTAACACTTTTATTTTGTAATTATTATTATATTATTAATACAAATAAAGTACAATATTTATAACTTTTTTCTTATATCCCAGTCCTTAACTAAACTGCGTGTCGTTCTTAATGAGTCGGATAGACTGACATGCAATACCATGTTTCATACGGAGTGTCTACTGGTCTCCACACGGAGTGTCTGCTGGCCTCCACAAAAGTAAAACTCGTTACCTACGAAATTTGTTTAAAAATATTGGGGAAATTACACTCGTACTTCTTAAATATATAGTTGAATACTGGTTATCGAGTTTCTAACGATTATCCGGTACCACCGTATATTTGTGAAATATGCTATAAGATTTATTTATTAAAATATGTCTTGATTATCGAATTGGACATTTTTCTAGATAGTTATTAACTGATCTTAGAATTGATATTAAAGTTTTACAAAGTATCATAAATGTGAATTATGGTTTGTTAAAAGAAATATTATAGGATTGTGTCAAAAAAACATTACCTATCCGGTAATGGCTAGACATTATTTTTGTATGAAAATTAAAAACAATATTTTAATAAATTTTTCAATTTATTATCAAGTTTCTATTGGTATGTGGGGTCCGCTAATCGAAATATAAATAATTCTGTTCACATTTCAAACTGATTTATTAGCTGTTTGGTTACGAGGGCAGTTTGATAAGTCAGTGACTTTTTGAATTTCCCGCGCAGTTACTCCAAATGCAACAGTGCTGCCGTCAACTATAATCTATCAGTGGGCAACATTCTAATTTTGAGCAAGCTACGTCGTGCAGTTGGTGTTTAATAGCCGTTCAAAGCAGACAACCTCGTGAATTTTTACGAAAATGGAAAAAAGTGAATTTCATGTGCTGATTAAGCATTACTTTTTACGTAAAAAATCCATCACTGAAACTAAGGAAAGACTTGGTAAATACTACGGGGACTCGGCACCATCAATTTCAATGGTTAAAAAGTGGTTTACAGAGTTCCGTTGTGGTCGTACCAGCACTAGTGACGCCGAACGTCCAAGTCGCCCATAAGAAGTGATCACGCCGGAAATCGTCGATAAAATCCATGAAATGATATTGGATGATCGGAGAATAAAAGTGCGTGAGTTGGCTCATGCTGTAGGTATCTCAACTGAACGGGTACATCATATTTTACACGAATATTTGGACATGAAAAAACTCTCTGCGAGATGGGTTCCGCGATTGCTCACACTCGACCATAAGCGCAATCGTGTGATCATTTCAAAAGAGTGTTTAGCCGTAATCCGGACGAATTTTTGCGCCGTTTTGTTACTGTGGATAAAACATGGATCCATCACAACACGCCAGAGACCAAGGAACAATCAAAACAGTGGGTTGCTCGGGGTGAACGTGGACCAAAGAAGGCGAAACAGAGTCTGTCAGCCAACAAGGTCATGGCCACAGTTTTTTGGGATGTACGCGGTGTCATTCACTTCGATTACCTCAAGAAAGGTAAAACGATCACCGGCGAATATTATTCAAAGCTTTTGAATAGATTCGACGTTGAGTTGAAGCAAAAACGGCCGCATTTGGCGAAGAAGAAAGTGCTGTTCCATCAAGACAATGCACGTGTGCACACTTGTCTAGTCACGATGGCCAAAATCCACGAATTGGGATACGAACTGCTACCCCATCCAGCATATTCTCTAGATTTAGCCACCTGCGACTATTTTCTGTTTCCAAACCTAAAGAAATGGCTGGGCGGTAAGAGATTTGAGTCGAATGAAGAAATCATTACCGAAACAAACGCGTGTTTTGAGAGCTTTGAAAAAACCTATTATTTGGAGGAAATAAAAAAATTAGAAAAACGCTGGACTAAATGTATCGAGCTAAAAGGTGATTATGTAAAAAAATAAAATGTTTATTTGCGAAAAAAATTTGTTTTATTCAAAAAGTCACTGACTTATCAAACCGCCCTCGTATTTAGCTCTGCGGTATGTTTAATAAATAACTCAACTAATTTTCCGGCACTGTTACCAGCAATGTATAATTTCCCAAAATTTAACTTCTCATAATTCGTCAACATATTTAACAGGTAAACATTTAAATTAATAAAAAATACGCATCACATAAAGGGAAATTAATTTAAAGAGTTTTTTCTGCTTGCTCCTAGATGTCACAAATATCACTTTTAAATATTACGCTCTCCTTTCCACAAATTATGAAATTAAATATAAAAAACTTGAACCTGCCTCTGTGTTTGTACCTTGGTCCATCAAACCGGTTTTAAGTTTTGATGAACATAATCTTATTCGTATCGCTCTTTTTTACTTCTCTCTGCATGGAAAACTTTCTGGTGGTATTATGAATTTTTAGGACCCTAGACTGGGATAACAAAGGTATCAGTATTAATGGGAAAAAATTAAACAATCTACGCTTTGCGGACGACATAGTGCTGATAACAGATGATTTGAGGGAGGCCAATTCATTGATAAAAGAGCTAGAGCGGGCAACAAAAAACGTTGGCCTGTGTAAAAGTTATCAGAAAACAAAAATCATGACTAATTTGGTACTTGGTGGAATAATATCTCTAGAGAACAAAATCATTAAAGTGGCTGACAAATATAAATATTTAGGTCACGAAATTAGAATAAGACGAGACAATCAAACGCAGGAACTACAAAGAAGAATATCTCTAGGGTGGGCTGCATACGGTAGAGGATGTCTTTAAAAGCAGCATACCAATAAGCCTAAAATAAAAAGTCTTTAATTAATGCGTATTACCGGTAATGACCTACGGTGCCGAAACGATTACACTGACAAGGAATACCGTACATAGATTGGAGGTTGCTCAGAAAAAAATGGAGAGAGCTATGCTTGGAATTCAAACTCAAGATCGCGTAAGAAATACGTTCATCTGGCAAAGAACAACGGTCCGAGACATAATACAGAGAATCACGACACTAAAATGAAAATGGGCAGGACATGTTGCGAGATTCAAAGACGACAGATGGTCTCTAAGAATAATAAATTGGAGACCGCGCGCAGACAAAATAAGCAGAGGAAGACCTTCAGCAGTGGACTCAACACCAGGCTGGAAGACGATAAATCTTTTTTAATTTTTTACTGAAAAGTCCATGGACAAAATTTTCAACTTCGTCTTTATAACTTACTGGGAGGGTTAACTATAAGGAAAGGTGAACGAGATGATTCCCTTCAGAGAAAATAACAATTATTTAAAAGGTACTTTTTCGTAAAACTATACAAAAAATGACATTTTACGTACTAATTTCCGGACAAAAGCAACAAGCTTGACAATGCCCCTCCTGGATTAAAGACCTTCTGGTCTTTGGCTAAAGCCATAAATAAGAATTTCACAACTTCTTCTTTACCACCACTCGAGAGGTCCGACGGCACGACAGCCGTATCTTCCAAAGAAAAAGCGGATCTGCTGGCCGAAATGTTCAGCTCTAACTCAACCCTCGATACCAATGGAAAACAACCCCCAACGATACCTAGAATAATTGCATTAATGCCTAAGGTCACTATCCGCCATCGCACTATCAGGAAAATCCAACGAAATCTTGACTCTAATAAGGCAGTAGGACCAGATGGAATTTCGACAATTGTCCTGAAGACCTGTGCTCAAGAGCTCAACCCAGTTCTCTGTAGACTCTTCAAGTTATCATACAGCAAAGGAGTATTTCCGTCCATGTGGAAAAACGCTAAAGTCCAACCGATTCCGAAAAAAGGAAAAAAGACTATTCCTACAAATTATCGCCCTATTGCATTGCTCTCAGTCATATCCAAAGGTATGGAAAAAGCGATTAACACAGAACTTACCAAATATCTAGAGAAATTTGAGATAATCCATGACAGACAATATGGATTTCGACAACTTCGGTCTACTGGTGATTTGCTGGCTTATGTCACTCAGCTCTGGACAAACACTATTGAAAAGTTTGGTGAATCCCGTGCAATAGCCTTGGATATATTTAAAGCCTTTGACCGCGTTTGGCACCAGGCATTGTTAAGTAAATTATCTGCCTACGGTCTCCCATCCAAACTGCGCCAATGGCTCTTGAGCTTCATGCAAGATCGCTCCTTACATGTGGCAGTTGACGGTATTTCTTCTGTTGCGTTTAAAACCAATGCCGGGGTCCCCCAGGGTTCCATCCTGTCCCCCACCTTATTTATTTAACACATCAACGACCTCTTGAAAACCACCACGAACCCCATTTACAGTTTCGCAGACGATAGCACACTTGTCTCAACTTTCACATCCTATCGATCACTTTCGGTAAATGATACAAATAGACTCAGATAGGAACAGGTTGATTTCATCAATAGAGATCTTAAAGCAATCGTTAAGTGGGGAACCAACAATCTTGTTCAGTTTAACGCCCAAACAACACAAAGTGCCACGTTTTCCAAGAAAGTGAATTCCTCAAATCATCCCATCACAATGTCCGAAAATACCCTTGAACCAAGTCCCTCCATCTCGATTTTGGGAGTCACGGTGTCCAATAATATGTCTTGGCATGACCATGTTGCTAACATCGCAAAGTCGGCAAGCCAGAGGCTAGGTTTTCTATGGAAAGCCAGAAAGTTTTTTACTCCTGATCAACTGTTGACGACGTACAAGGCTCAAATCCGACCTCTACTGGAGTATTGCTCGCACATTTGGGGTTCAGCACCAAGGCATTCTCTTCGTCTTCTAGATTCCATTCAGAAAAGAGCCATTCGCTTGATAAACAGCATAACTCTCACAGATACCCTTCACCCTCTAGAACATAGAAGAAGAGTTGCAGACCAGTCATTGCTCTACAGATATTTCCATGGCAGATGCTCCAGAGAAATAAAAACTCTTGTGCCATCATTGGCCACATTCGGCCAAAGAACTCGGCACGCTGATCAGTCTCACCCATTTACTCTCAAGATTGACACTACTAGGACCAATCTTCATCAAGAATCTTTCTTTTAAAGGGCTGCTACGGAATGGAATAAGCTTCCAAAATCAGTTTTTCTAGAGAACTATGACCTGCAACTTTTTAAAAAGCGTGTCCACAATAATTTCCTTTCTATAATCCCTTTCCCTTCTAATAGTCGCAGTGCAGGCTGTCCACGGCCCACACGATAGGTCTACCCTTTTTGCGACTATTTTCATAAAAAAAAAAAACTATTTTGGAAGGCAAGTATTTTTCGTCCACTGTGGCCGTTGTGGTCGCTATGATACGGCACGGTGCGATTTGGGTAATTTTCGTAAATCCACGATTTAATAAAAACATAGGCAGCTGTCTTTTGCTTTTTTTATCAAATTTTTTTTTATTAATAAATCAAAAATGGATAGTAATAGCGATATGGATATCAGTAACACTCCTCCGGAGCTGCGAGAGTTAGCAACTACGGCCACGTTGGTTTTACAAAATAAATATTAATATTAATACCAACTAATACATATCTATGTTTTAATAAATAACTTAAGCTATTTAAATTATTTTTTATTTAAATTCTTTGGTCGTAGAAACAATATCGTCTGTTACATGGTTATAATGAAAACATTCGATACTCGTGGTTCCTCTGAATATTTTATTCGTATCGAATTTTTCATTCTAACCTAGTGACAGAATCTACTATTCTGATATTTAAACGTGCGAATCATGAACAATTGTAACACCAGGCGCGTATGAGATCTACAACACCTCGTATAAAAGAGCCGAAAAAAGAGCACAACTGAAATTCTGTTTTTTTTTTAAAAGTAGGTACTTGTTAGCGTAGCGTGATGCAACGCCACTGAGGGCTCCGATTGTGCTTATACATCGATGAATTCATATCCAGGCGGTGATTTATTAAAAACCCTACAAAAACTCTCGGCGATGAGATATGTGTAAAAGAATGACTGCGTGCGTGCCTTGTATTAATCGGTAATTATATGGTACCAATTGTCCTGAGAACTGCAACATCAGCATAGATAAAATATTCTTAGAATATTGTTATTTAGCTAACGTTTCATTTTCATAAGCTCTTAGATATAAAACAGCATATTATTCATTCTTATTCTAACTGTTACAAGGTATAGTTGAAATTTACATAAATAAAACTTTTATAATTTTTTTTAAAAAATAAATTTTTAAAAAGAAAATTAAAATTAGGTCGTTGTTTTCAAGCTATGAATGAAGTGGGATTACTCGTCCACATTGTGTTTTATTTAACAATAAATTACATACATTAAATAATTTGTCAATCGTATCAGCAATCAAAATGTAACTGTGTTATTGTGATAAGTGATTTTATGTTTGGTAAATTATTAATTCAACTTTTAAATAACATAAAGGTAAATTAATTTGATTATATTTTGTAAATTGGGTATTTAAAATTAGTTTAATTAATAAAGTAAGCACAGTGGAGTGAATTAAAACGTGAATTAAAATGAGACATCCTGAATATTTTACCAAAGATCTGTAAAAAGTGTGTTAATAATGATGTCGATAGTAATTAGCAAAAATATTTAAAATGTAAAGTTTTTGTATAATTTTTTGTTTCGTGTTTTATTGTTGGATGACGAAAACGAATTTCGTAAAAATCCGAACTTGTTTTATTTTCTGTCAATATTAAATGCTGCAATGTGACAACGTAGTTGATTTTTATTAAATACATATTTCCATTTAGTTTTTGAAGTAGTGTGAAGTAAACATTTTATATGTTGTAACTTACGTAAGTACATAAAATAGTTTTTAGGTACGATTAGTTTTTCTAAAGGGTATTTAGTTTGAAAATATGATAGGTGAAAGCACATAAATAAAATTAAAATACGTGCTAATACGTATATTTAATTTTGATATTGATACATCAGATAAGGGGGTACACACAAAATTGAAATAATCGCTATTACTTATCTAATTTTGAAATGAAATATGTGTTACATGTTAATTTATATACCGTATAATGTATATTCTATATTTTTAAATCATCATTATCATTTGATGTTTGCAAATAAAGGAAATAAGTACTTCCGAAAGCTCACATAGGTCTAGATAAAACTTTGTTAAGCATAAGCTCTCACTTTTGGTTCCCCGGAATGCGTATGTTTATCAAAAAATATATTGACGCGTGTTAAACCTGTCTCACCCGTAAACGCACACCCAGAACATTTACCGATATTCGGTTTATACCAAAAGTTGCAATTCCATTCAACACTTCATATTGATTGCCTTGGACCATTACCTAAGACTAAAGATGGATTTACATATTTTTTCGTCGCTGTAGATGCATATTCTAAATACTGTTTTTCATATGCACTTAAAAGCCTTAAAACTGACTACGTAGCAGATTGCATACTAGATATCATATATCTTGTAAGCACGCCCGCACGTATTATTACTGACAATGGCACTTTGCTCAAAGCTGTACATAAACATGAGCTTGTGCAGGACCGGGATATAGAATGACACCTTGTAAGCACGCCCGCACGTATTATTACTGACAATGGCACTTTGCTCAAAGCTGTACATAAACATGAGCTTGTGCAAGACCGGGATATAGAATGACACCTTGTAAGCACGCCCGCACGTATTATTACTGACAATGGCACTTTGCTCAAAGCTGTACATAAACATGAGCTTGTGCAAGACCGGGATATAGAATGACACCTTGTAAGCAAGCCCGCACGTATTATTACTGACAATGGCACTTTGCTCAAAGCTGTACAAAAACATGAGCTTGTGCAAGACCGGGATATAGAATGACACCTTGTAAGCAAACCCGCACGTATTATTACTGACAATGGCACTTTGCTCAAAGCTGTACATAAACATGAGCTTGTGCAAGACCGGGATATAGAATGACACCTTGTAAGCACGCCCGCACGTATTATTACTGACAATGGCACTTCGCTCAAAGCTGTACAAAAACATGAGCTTGTGCAAGACTGGGATATAGAATGACACTTTATCACACAGTACGTTTATCAAGCAAATGGCCAAGCTGAATGCTACATACGTTTTGTTGCCAATCTTTTACAATAAAGTACATTTGTATCGCGCATGAAACTAATTATTAACTCCACTGTAAATAAAACCACTTAACGAACACCACTTCAAACTTTAGTTGTGACCATACAATACCAGAAATACAACGTATTATTAACAATGCTTCCGAAGATAAACTTTCCCTGTCTGTTCTACAACATAAAAAATGAAGAAAATTTTTTTAAAAGCGTCTTGCGGAATGCCAAGCAACAAGAAAATTATTGAAACAAGCATTTGAAACCTCAAAAAAAAACATTTAACATTGACGATTATGTATTATTGTCTAGAGAAACTCTAAAACCTAACAAATTTGATTCTGGATGGATTGTACCCCATAAAGTAACAAACATTTTATCCCCCAATCGATACGAATTAAGGAGGGTTGGAGTTGTTGCAGAGTCTACCAGAATTACTTCCGCAGCGGCTTATCAAATGGGACTGTGGAATAAAGAATGGAATACTAAGGATTGTGCTGATATCCTTGATTTATTTATCATTGCAGAGGAAGACCGTAAGGTAATATTTTCGCTTTATTCGACTGCCGTGTTAGCGATAGTGCCTAGTTTGAATGTTAAAATTCATTATTAAAGCTACTTACTATTTAAGTAATTTTTAAATGGGTACTGATGCATGAGCACTTGTGTTGCCTTCTAGCGGATATCCTACCCAGTTTAAGTAATTTTAAATGGATACTTTGCCACGTCTTTTAGTTCTCTAAAGAGTACTCTGCCAGTGGTCTCTCTACTGGCAAATTATGCCCGAGCTCAGCCGTAGAGGGTAGAAGAAAAAAAATATATAAAAGTGAGCCGCGCCACCGACTTAGACGGTACAAGCCGGAAACCCCTAGGTCTAGTAGGCACTAGCAGAGTCACACGATAAACAACAAACAATTATGGTGAACTAGATAAATAAAACTATATTTACAATTCCTGCAATATATTAATTAAGTAAAAATGATGTTCTGATTTTTTACAACAAATTCTGTATTTTCGTAAAGTGGATTAAACAAATTTAATACACTTTTCTTAAAATAATATTTAAATTAATTATAACAATCTTTCAGACAATAATAAAAACCTAATGATGTACAAAAGAGAATTAAAAACAACAACAACAAAAATGTTCACAATATTAAAAATTTCAACAATAATTGGTTTGATATGGAGTTCCTGATAGCAAAAGATTAACAGAAAAAAAAATACAAAATAAATGGACTTGCAACAAAAAATAATAATTTGAAACCCTCACAATAACCACATAAATTATATTCAGATTCAATTTGGAGCAGGTACAAATTTAATGAAAAATAATTTGTTACTTTTAAACTATTAAAAACACTTAGATCAAGCACATAATAATTGATAAGTTGATAAAATTAAACTCAATACTATGTAACCAATTGAAAACTTCATTACGACGCCACTGTTACATCGATGATCCAAGAACAGAAACACCAAGTAGTATTTTTAAAGATTTACACTGTTAAAATACTCGAGCTTATTTCGAAAATAATTCTTTTTACGATGGCTGTCCTTCAAAATAGCAATATTGTAGGATATTTACAAATAAGTATGAATAAACGTTTTTTACTTGGACACAAAGAACTATTGGAAAAATTACTTTAATCAAAGTTCAGACTCGGCATATTATCCAATGCAATAAATAGTTTTCAACAGTGTACCATATTAATAAATTAAAACAAAACTTAATCGTGGTATCAAAAATAAGTCACGTCGTTTAAATATACTAAAATAAATCACTTGTAACCTTTGGATACACGAATTCACGAATCCTGTGGCCTACTCCTGGCCGGTTTGAATTATGGAACAGTACCTGCTACTTAACAATGGCTTCACTTCATCAAATCCCGCACGCGGTCATTTAACTCGACCCCAATATCCAAAATATCCACCACAAAGGCACGACAGAATGGTCAAGTTAAAAATTAAATGGTTTTTCTTCAAAATCCAATTAAGATGGCCCAAATACAGCCAAATATGAAAGAAAAAAACCGTAGAAGTTCTGCTCTCGTGTTAATATCAAATCGTTCCAAAAACTCTCAACCGACTTCCACGACTCGCACCAAGCGACCCCTTTCCACTCCTCACTCCCAGGCCGGATATCAGAAAAATGACACGGAACCCACGTCGGCCAACCTTTGCAAATCTATGTTCCCAACTCATAATCGCGCTCGTCCGTGTTGATAGCCAGCCCATCCACACAGAGAAGCAAACCAAACAATAATATAGCTGACAACACACGACGATCGAGGCCAAAAATCAAGGCGAAATCTAATACAAAGACTCCCACTCCAATTAACAAACACGTCACAGCCATTAATAATTAAATCCTGATCCTACTAGGTATGCAACACTATTTACAACGAACAAAATACGGTATGCAAAACTATTTACAAGCACCAGACTATCAGAGACACAATTAATAATGAAACGGTAGATGGGAAAAAATAGGCACGTGACAACTTTATTAAAATTATCAGTATACTACTGAAGCAACTCTTTAAAACCCAACCCATCCAAAACACAGGTCTGTGCATTCCATCTAAACACAAAAAAAAGCTGGACATAAGTTGCAAGTGAAGTGGTAAGACAACTAACTCGAACATACAGCAAAACCAAAATACCTTGGTGTACTCCTAGATCGCTCGCTGACTTACAAATTCCGATGTCAGAAGACAAAACTGAAGGTGTCGGCCAGAAACCATATTCTGAGGAAGCTGTCAGGAAGTAAATGGGGAGCAAACCCAAATGTCCCTAGATCGACAGCCGAAGCACTATGCTTTTCAACTGGCGAGTATGCGTGCCCGGTCTAGAACAGATCTACACACGCCAAACTAGTCGATGTCGCACTTAACAAACCTGCAGACTTGCCACAGGTTGCATGAAGGCAACCCCACTTAGTGAGCTCTACAAAGCTTTGCTGACCCCTCTGCCCGCCGATCATCTGCGGAATATACGGAAAAGTTCAAGCAGGCTTTCGACGACCGTCATCCATTAAACGAAGCACCAGATCCTAAGTTTAGTGGACCTAAAACCACCAACCATCTATCACTTTACCCAAAAGCCAGCACCTGGTCACAATCAGAATTGAAGAACGTGGAAAATCCCGAACCGAATACGCACTGGTGTCGCTTCTGTAAGAACGAGCTTGGTAAAGTGGGGCCTAACAGACGTGGACACCTGTGACTGCGGCGAAGTCCAAAATATGGAACACCTACTGAACTGCCAGCACTGCCCACACTTCTGCACCAGAGAAGATTTATGGCTCGCTAAAGAGAATGCGCTGGACGTCGCCCGCTACTGGGCTAAAAAGTGCAGAAGTAATCCGGATACGACAAAGTTAGTGAGTTTAAATGGGTACTGATGATGCTTGGGCACTTATGTTGCCTTCTGGCGGATATCATACCCATATTAAGTAATTTGAGTAGTGTTGATGGTCTGTGCAATTTTGTTGCTTTCTGACAGAGATTACACTGAGTTAGCGCTTGGGCACTTTTGTTGCCTTCTGGGGCTATTATGCGAGAGGTGTTTATGCTTGGGCATTTGTGTTATGCCCTACCACACCCAGTCAGAGTCAGGATGAAACCGAACGAAATGGGCCGAGAACGTCCCACTGTCAAGTTGGCCATGTTAGCGTAACGCGATGCAACGCCACTGAGGGCCCCGATTGTGCTTAAAAACATCGATGAATTTATGTCCAGACTTCTTCTTCTTCTAGGTGCCATGATCGTTTAACGATCGTTGGCGATAATTCTGGCTATCATGTTTGCAATCATTATTTTGTTGGTAGCCGCTCGAAAAAGTTGTATGGTGGTAAGACCAAACCACTGTCAGAGATTTTTGAGCCAGTAGGTTCTTCGTCTCTTACTATTAATCTTATCCTATATTATAAGATGTAGAATGTCATAATTTTCTGGGTATCTCATGATATGTCCGAAATATTCAAGTTTTCGTTGTTTTACAATATTGACCACTTCTGTATCTTTATGCATTCTTCCAAGCACCTCCTCGTTTGTGATTTTTTTCACCCAACTTACTCTTAGCATTCTCCTGTACAACCACATCTCGAAAGCTTGTAGACGTTTGAGCGTAGCTTCTATTGGTGTCCAGCTCTCGACTCCGTACAAAATAACTGGAAAGACATATGCTCCAATCATCCTCATTCGCAGGGCAATCTATAGATCGTGACTGGTAAAAAGTTTTTTCATGCGAATCAATGTTGCCCGGGCACACTCAATACGTATTTTAATTTTAACTGATGGATCCCAGTCCTCGTTTATCCTGCAACCAAGTTAGCTCGCACTTGAGACTCTGGCTAATTGTGTTCCGTTGACGTAACACTAGCAACTTTATTATGAATTCCTTTGCTTATTAGCATGTATTTGGTTTTTGCCGTGTTTATTTTTAAACCCAATACTTCGCAAGCTTCAGTTACCCTATTAATAAGTCTCTGTAGGTCATCGATGGACTGCGCGAGTATTACAGTGTCATCCGCGTATCTTATGTTGTTGAGAATTTCACCATTATCACAACTACTTCCAAATCCGTATCTCCTTAAAAAGGAGTGGAGACAATATACATCCCTGTCTCACACCTTTCTTCACTTCAACATCTTCCGTCAGGTGACCGTTAATTCTGACTTTGACTTTGTCCAGGCGGTGATTCAATAAAAGCAAAATGAATGAATGGTCGTTGTTTTCAAGCTTTGAATCAAGCTGACAGTACTTTAAATCCAGATATAACTGAATTCGACAACGGATTTTTCGTTAATGATATTTTCGAGAGAAATTCTTACCGAATAATCGACTTCATTTATTTTTATTTCTTCCATTTGTTGCAGAATTCAATAGCATTGTGCACGTTGGGAATAGGAGCGACGTTCGGGGAATCGATTCTTCAAGATTTGCCGAGAGACAGCACGGTCGTTACCCAAACAACGTGCGAGCTTCTTAGAGTCGAACAGCACGATTTTAAACTCATTTGGGAGGTAAGTAAAGCCATTTTTGGCCGTGACAACTCAATAACTAGTTTTCTACATAATAGACATCCGAATTATCTTAATAATATTTTATTCACCCCAACAAATATTTAAGATTATTACAATATGTAAATCGAGGACAAGCCGCCACTGTTTTACTAAAAATTACGATCACAAAATTGCTATACAATATGTAATTATCATTATTTAATAAACCCCAGCAATCGGGCGTGATAAAAACACATGTTCCGGGCTTATATCCGCGCCGTAACATTTTGAATTCGAAATTATTACAAATATTAAACCTTTAGGGCCCTTTTGTGCAATATCCGGTCTTTATGAAATTTCTAATTCAATTATTATTAGCTCACTCTTGAAGGGATTTAATCTCGAATATGAACGCTTATAGGAACTGTTCGTAAAAATAAAAATGAGTAATTCTTTTCAACGACCTTTCAAATGATATTGTTTCTGAAATTAACGAGTAGATTATGGAGGATAGAAGTAGGAAGCACCGTCTCTATGTATAAAAAAGTGTCCATCAAAACACGTCCAACAAGGGTGGCGCTACGATACTATACTTTTGATACTGCAAAAACTTTTATAACAATACTAGCGGACCCGGCAGAAGTTGTCCTGCCCGAACGTTGGCTTGCCTGCTTTGGGAATATCACTATCAAACTCAGCGACCCCAAAAACTATAAGTTTGACAGTTATATCGGCCATTTGTGATATATTTTATATAACAACCCCCTCTTACCCCTTTCGTAGGGACTTATCGGGATAAAAACTATCCCATCTCTCAAGTTGAAGCAATAAATACACATTTACAAAATTTAATTAAAATCTGACTATGAATTCGACACTTATATCAGCCGTTTTTGATACTTTTTATATTTCATACCCTTCCCACCACTTTCGTTGATCCGATCGCTACCAAGGTTCATAGGATCACCTTCGGGCCTAAAATTTTTATTAAAATCGGTCAAGAGGTATTTCAGTTTATGCGAGACTAACGAACGGCGATTAATTTGATATTTTTCAGATTTTTTTTAGGATTAATATTTTTTTTTTAAAACACCACTGTGATTTAATGAAAGATAGGTTAGTTTGACGTCCTTCAAAAATGTATACCTAAACTTTTTCGCGGAAGTGGTCTCTGTCTACCCCTACGGGAAAAAGGTGTGACTATATGTATGTATGTTAATGTTAAAAAGAGATAACGCCAATAACGATTAATCAGTTACATTCATAAGAATTTATTTTGACCTCTTATGACAACTGTCATTACTTTGATAGATAGAGTTTTGTTCAAAGCGTTTTATTATTTGCATTCAGATAAATTCTATAAAACCGGTTTTTTCAAAACCTTCTTCTTATTCTTCTTTCTTTAATGTAAGCAATTTTGCTTGTTTTTCTTTGTATCCTCTGCCGTTTAATTATTGGAAAGGTTGTCGCTCTATCTCTTGCGGGGTCTTCCAACGCTTCGGCGCCCTAAGGGCGACTTATCTCTTGTTATTTTGACCATTCTGTCGTCATTTATCCGGTCTATGTATTCGTTTCACTCTCTCTTCCCAGAATCCATTTATTTACATTGTCTATTTTACATGTTCTTCTAATGTCCTTGCTTCTCTTCCTATTAAAAAGTGTTTTTCCAGCGATCCTGCGCACTATTTTCATTTCGGTGGTTTCTAATATTCTCTTTGTGTTCGATGTATCTGGTCTAGTTTCCGCTGTGTATGTTAATATAGGTCGGATGACCGCCTTGTAGATTCGGGATTTGGTCTCGATTCCGATATATTTGTTTCGGAGGATTGTATCGTTCAGGTAAGCTGAGGTTCGTGCTGCTTTTGCCGCTTGGTTTCTTACTTCCACCTCGATGTCACCGTATCCGTATTTTTATGCCTAGGTATTTAAATTTCATCTCCTGTTGTATAATTTTATCATCCACAACCAGTTTGCATCTGATAGGTGTTTTTGAAATGGTCATGCATTTCGTCTTTGCTGCAGATATCTTCATTTTTAGACTTTTTGCTGTTGTGTTAAATTTGAATAGTAATCTCTGTAGGTCATCTTCGTTTTCTGCAATCAAAACAGCATCATCGGCATAGCATAGGATTTTAACGTCTTTGTTCCCCATTTTATACCCTTTCAGGTTACGAGTGCTTTTTATTATTTCGTCCATAACAATGTTGAACAGTAAGGGGCTAAGGGAATCTCCTTGTCGAATACCACTATTTACAGAAATTTCTTCGGTAGTTGTGCCATTAATTTTGGCTTGTTTTTTGTTTCTCTGGTAAATATTTTCGATGGTTTTTATGATGTTGTATGGGATTTGCCTGTTGTATATACCACGTCCTTCAGTTGTATTCGGTCAAACGCCTTTTCCAGGTCTATAAAACACATGAAGGCTGGTTTGTTATACTTGATGGATTTTTCAGTTATTTGTCGCAGGACAAATATCGCATCAGTTTCAAAACCTTTAATTTGTTATTTTGATTTTACGGTGAGTACAAAATTCCCTGTTTTGCATTTAATAAATATTTTTAACATAACCTTACCTCTTAGAAGGTGGCTAACCTGTATTGAAGCGGGAACATTATTTATGGTAGATTTATATAGTCAACTAAAGTAAAAATTACGTTAACAACTAAGAAGTAAGAAAGATACATGTATGTAAACACTCTTTAGAGTCTAACGATGATTTTTAAAATACTTATCTATATTGTTTTGTAAATTTCGTAATGATAATAAATATATAAATAGTGTACATTATATACCTTTATTACCAATGATTTGATATTTTTTTTATGCTAGCCAATTTTTTTTGTTAGCCATATTAAGGTAACACCTTGTCGACTATAGTTTTTAGCTCAATGTAAAAAAAACTAAATTTATGGTTGTTAGCAAAATGAATGTTGGCCCGAAAAGAATAACACTCTATGGATCCAGGCGAAGAAATCAAGGCTATAATAGAAATAGCTAGAAGAGCATTTCTGAATCTCAAGCCGCTACTCTGTGCCAAGCAACTTAACATTTATCTGCGGGAAAGGTTTACCAAGTGTTATGTATGGTCTATTCTGTTGTACTCTTTCGAAACATGGACGCTCCACCAAAAAATTATTGACCGCATTGCTGCGTTCGAGATGTGGCTGTACAGACGGATGCTCAAAATTCCGTGGACAAGCTGAACTACCAACGAGAATGTACTCATCAGAATAGGGCACGATAGAGAGCTCTTAACTACCATCAAGCGCCGCAAACTGGAATACTTGGGACATGTGATGCGTGGACCACGTTATAGTCTGCTTCGGCTTATTCTGAATGGCAACTGGAATTGAAATCTCCGACAATGGACAGGTTTAACTGCTGAGGAACTTCTCCACGCAGCTCAAGATAGAGATAGATACAAAGAAGTAGTCAATATGGGAGTCGTCAACGCTTGAAAAAGCAGGACACTGTAAGAAGAAGAAGTTTTTAGCTCCAGTCCGGGCACTCGATTTTGAGCCATTTATGAACCAGATGTCCCCAACTTGGAAATAATCCTTACACACACAAAAATTGTTTCTTTACGTTTATATTATCAAAAAGTACTCGTACATTTAATTCTAATATAAACAATTTTCAGAACCTTTTTTTCGCTGTTCGCTTCACATGAACTGTCCCGTAAATCAAAAGAAAAAACAAAAAAGAAAAAAGCTAACCAAATCCAAATCAGTCCACAAATTTTAGCAACTAAAATATTAATGCAATAAGAATTAGAGTCGACATTAGTGGGAAAGAAATCCCATACGACAGCGGTTCTCAAACTTTTGTTATTCACGCCCCCCTGTTTTAATTTAAAAAATGTTGCGCCCCCCAATCCGTAGACCTAGGAATTTGGACTAAAATAGGCAACATTGTCTCGTCGAGAGCGCCAAAGATGCTGTCGGAAAGTTCGCGGCGTTCGTGCCACGTATTCAAGCTTCCTGATCTTTCTCGAACTGTCTGAACGCGACTATAAATACAGAAGCGCACATACGGTATTCTCAGTCTCTCAGTGAAGGTGTTTTAACACTAAGCAAGCATTATTGTGAAGTGTGAGTGTATAAGTAGATGTAGTATGGATAAATTTTTAAAACGAAAACTTGAGGATGACGGGGCTTGTACATCGACAGGTTCAGG
The DNA here is from genome assembly GCA_950111635.1 of Agelastica alni. Taxonomy (NCBI): domain Eukaryota; kingdom Metazoa; phylum Arthropoda; class Insecta; order Coleoptera; family Chrysomelidae; genus Agelastica; species Agelastica alni. The sequence goes on along the minus strand of OX467709.1, from coordinate 27,940,158 downwards.
TGGAAATCGTCCGAAATCTAAAACAAGAAAATATGACCCATCATACCTAAATTTGGGCTTTACTAGCCTTGAAGTAGGTGGCGAAGAAAAGCCACAATGCGTTATCTGTTTAAAAGTATTGGCTGCAGATAGCATGAAACCAAATAAATTACAGAGGCATCTAGAAACGCTGCACAGAGAATATGTCAATAAACCGCGAGATTTTTTTGTGGAGAAACTCAGATTGTTTAAAAAACAAAAATCCAGCTTCCATAGAGTACTGGCAGTAAATGAGAAGGCTCTCTTGGCATCATATAAAGTGGCATACAAAGTAGCTAAATGCAAAAAACCGCACACTATTGCAGAGCAACTTATTTTACCCGCTTGCAAAGACATTGTAGAAATAATGTTTGGTGAAAATTTTACTTCACAACTTAACAATATTCCTCTGTCAAATGATACAATCTGTCGACGAATTAACGATATATCAGTTGATATGCAGCAGCAGCTTGAATCTGAGCTTACTGGAAACTTGTTTGCTATACAACTTGACAAAGCAACTGACTCTAGTAATGATTCCCATTTGATTTGCTACATTAGATTCTGTTAATGTTCTAAAATATGTGAAGATTTATTGTTTTGTAAACAGATTGAAGGAAGAACTACAGCCACCGAGTTGTTCAAGATTACAAATGATTCTATTACTAAAATTAATTTGCAATGGAAAAATTGTTTTGCGATTTGCACCGATGGAGCTCAAGCCATGTCTGGTAAATACAACAGTTTACAAGCGCTAGTAAAAAAGGAATCCTCAGAAATTATCTGGACGCACTGCATGATACATCGGGAAGCGTTAGCATCAAAATCGCTAAGCCCTGGACTAAACATGATTTTGACAGTAGTTATTGAAGTTGTTAACTTTATAAAAACCAGACCACTAAAACAAGGATGTTCTCTGTTCTGTGTGAAGATATGGGAGCTGAGCATCAATCTTTGTTGTTTTATTCCTCATCCAGATGGTTGTCACGCGGTAAGACGGTTAAGCGTGTCTTTGAATTAAGAAGGGAAATAGCGATATTTTTAAGCGAGGAAGGTCACAAGCATTCAACAGATTTTTTCGACAAATTATTTTTACTGAAGCTTTCTTATTTAGTAGATATTTTTGAAAAACTTAATATACTTAATCTTCAGCTGCAAGGAAAAGACGTAAATATATTTGATTTAAGTCAAAAGATTGATGCTTTTTGTAAGAAATTGCAGTTATGGCATAACAAATTGAAAGAAAACAGTTTGGAAATGTTTCTCACATTTTGCGATTTTGTGCAAGATTCCCCATTGGAAGATATTCATAAAGCTGTGATGCTAAATACCATAGGAAGCCATTTAGAAAACTTAACTGAGAATTTCAAGCGATACTTCTTTGCAGAGAAAGATATCAAGTTGTCAGACTGGAGCTGGGTTTTAAATCCATTCGAAAATAGACCTGTCGGACTATCAATGCAAGAAGAAGAACAACTGATAGATATTTCAACAAATCCCTTACAAAAATCAAACTTTGTTAACAAATCTTTAACAAACTTCTGAACTGAACTTCCGAACGACTACTCCGTTATAAAAGTCAAAGCGCTTAGAATTCTGTTGCCTTTTCCAACGTCCTACCTTTGTGAAACTAGATTTTCTGCACTTGCTGTCGTGAAATCTAAATACAGAAATAAACTTCAAGTAGAAAATGAACTCATAGTGGCCATCTCTAACATAGAACCAAATTTAGAGCCTCATGTTAGCCATTAGTCCTTAGAATGTTTCTTTGTCATCATTAAGTAAGTAAAATTTCAATAAAGATTTTTTAAAAATCTATCTGTAGCATTTTATCATTACCATTTTATTTTTAATCTGTATTGCGCCCCCCCCCCAATCATGTAAACGCGCCCCCCTTAGGGGGCGCGCCCCACAGTTTGAGAAACGCTGCCATATGATATTACTGCCAAATACTTGGACATATCACTCGACTCAAAATTAAAATGAAATGAGCATTTCATGAATAAAAAAGATAAACTTAATAAAACATTCTGTAAAATGTATTGGTTGTTGGGAAAGAATTGCTAACTCTCATTAGGCAATAAATATTATTATACCGTCAGAACTTGAAACCTATCCGGACGTATGGCATACAGTTATGGGAATGTATCAAGAAAAAAAAATACAATTATTCCTACTTTCCAAAAAAAGGTACTGAGAAGTATAGTAAATGCACCTTGGTACATAAGAAATGATAATTAGTTGAGGATATGCACCTGCTCTCTAGCGTCCAAGAATTCTCTGCATTTTGTCAGAATATGTCAATTGCACATGGCAGTGTTCGCATCAAGGTTGGATTTCTCTTAGGAGGTAAAAAAATGTGAGATAAGTGTGGCCCAATCGCAGTCGTGTTATTACAGTTTGTTCTTTCCTCTTGAATTTATCTGGGAGTTTCCAATTATCTGTTTTTGTTTTACTATTCCAAGCTAAGCATTGCATTCTTCTTGCCATTTGTTATAGATTTTTTTTATGTAGATTTTAAAGTCATCTGGTCTAACATAATTATTCATCGAGGACAGCTTTTCTAGCTGCTTCGTCTGCTGCATCATTCATTAATGACGTAACTTAAATAAACGCTGTTAAACACATTTAAAGAGTCTATCATCACGCTAATATCTAAATACGTCACATACTATATCATATACAAAAAAATATCAGCATAATTGGACGCCTTAAAAGAAATAAACCCCACGATTATAATATACAGAGTGGGCCACAAAAAACAGTCCACCCCGATATTTGGCAGTATTCATTGGAATTTCAGGAAATGCTGAAACACGTCGATTTTTGAACCAAGAGGGACACATTTATACGATACAGATATCTGTCTCTTGTCAACCCCTTTCCTTTCACTTTCCCAACCCCTTAACTTAAAATAAGGAATGTACCATGTGTGGCACATCATTAGAAAGACATTTAAACATCATTAATTTAAACAACAACACCTATTAAAAATAAAACGTATATTGCAGATTGTAGGGGGGGTCATGAAGGCTATACAGCCTCTCAAGCATCTCAACCTATTAGATCTTTTGTGCATAACCCTTAATCTATTTGAGGCCCGGGATTTCGATACTTCGCACTAAGTTTATCAGCTTCCAGACATCAAAGGCTTTTGGGAAGATCCTTTTCAGAAACTTAAGCCTCTTGCAGAAAAGCTTACTAGCTTTTTCGCTTGTCTTTGTCCTGGCACTTTATGCCAGTGAGATTTTATTTTATCTGTTTCCCAGCGTCGAACCTCTTCTTTTGAGTGGTCTTTGAAGAGTCCACAGAAGGGTTCTGGGCCGGAAAATTGTGTATTTGCCCCTTTCTTGGCAAGGCAGTGTGCTTCCCCATTGCCTTTAACTCACTTGTGACCTGAAACCCACATTAGAGTAACCTGATTGTTTGCTGTCAGTTGTCTCAGGAATTTTTTACAGTCCCAAGTCAGCTTAGACTCACAAATGTATGACTTCAGAGCTTCTAGGGCTGCTTAGCTATCTGATAAAATATAGATTTCTGCCCTTCGGGTGTTTCTTTCGATGCACTCCTGGACACATATCTCTATGGCATGTAATTTTGCTTGAAAGGTGGTTGAGGTGTTACCATGGGGTTTTGAAAGCCTAAAATTCGTCCCTGTAATGCCCACTTCAACCCTTTCATCCATGTTGCATCCATCAGTGTACCACACTAAATCATCTCGTCCCAATTGAGGTCCGTTCTCTGTGCAAACTTGGTGGTTGTTTATGACCACTTCAAACTGCATTTTGAAGTCGTACCTAACTGGCATAATATCTATCGGATTAGACATGGATTCTAGGATAATACGCCTATGTTTTGATAAATTAACAAATGGTATAATAGAGAATATCAGAAAGACAAGAAATAACTCCCATAGTTATTGATATTGACGCTAAATGTGATGACAGTGACTTTGAGTCAGAATCAGAGTAGAGAAATAACTTACCCATTCTGTTTCAGACATTCTGTCGTTGTAGCTTAATTAAACTAATGTTATATAGCTTATAAATACTTTTTTTTGTAATTTATCAATATTTTGCTTGAAGTGAAAAAGCAGCTATTTGATAAGTATGTCAGCCCCTAAATAGCATTCTACCTTCATTGTGATTTATTTTAACCTGTATTATTTTTATTAATAAAATTATGATCAGTATTATTTTTTTGTTACTGCCTCTAATTAACTTTATGTTGATTCGAATTAAATAAAGCATTAATAAGGTAACTTAAATAGTTTTTTTAAAAACCTTTTGTTTAGGTAAAATTCTTAAAGTTTTATTGCAATGTCTTAGACTAATTAATGGTAAAGTATGTTTATTAAATTATCAACAACAACCTTATTATTTCCTTAATGTCCGTACTACTGTCAAAGTCTGGCAACGTTGTTCAAATGTGACCTTATACTCGCTCTATGATGTGCATGCACATTTATATTATATGAGATCTCTAAGAATTTTTTGTGCATGTAAAGTTTCTCTAACACTCTGCACTGTTTTCATTCATTCTTTCTTTACAATTTACGTTCTAATGGTTCTGTGAATGGCTTTATATTGAACAAAATTATATTTTCCTCTAATCAAACTAAAAGTAAATACTACGAGGGATGTATTTTAATTTTTGCGAATGACCGCATAAAAAACGCGATTAATAAAATGCCACTAATACGGGACATATTTTTTAATTGTTAGAATAATATAAAATACACGTCCTTCATAGCTATTCGGACCACCCTCGAACCGCTTTTTACGTTAATTTTTCACCATATTTTTTAAAAAGTGTTGATGATTTTTAAAACATTGTTCGTTGTTTGTATATAAAATACGTTGTTTTTCTTTTCAGAAAAATAAGGAATTAATGAACGACTTGGTCTCTAATTGCAAGCTGAAAAATGGTGAGAAAAAATTTTGTTTTATTTTATGGCAAAAGTCGCAGTATTTATGATTATTATATATTTTTTCTACTCCAGTATTATAATAATATGCGAATGAAATATCTGCTACCGATTTATAAATATTGTCCATTTTAACATTTTATTTCGAAACAGATTTTGGCTAATAAAAGCACAAACTTTTCATTATAAAACGAATTTTTGGTCTATAGAAACACGGTGAAGTTAGTACGACAAAAATTGTATAAGCGTTAAACAGTATGAAATTGGGTAAAGCTGTTGGATACGACAGGATAACAGTTGAAATGGTAAAGGCTGCACAAAGCGTGGTAACTAGTCTGCTGTACCGCCTTTTTAACCGACTGGTGCAAGGCCGTTATCGTGCCGCTTTACAAGGGAAAATATTTGCAACAAGACTCTAAGAACTACCGAGGTATTAGTTTACTCAGCATGGTCAGAAAACTGTATGCAAAGATATTGATTAAAAGAGTAACGAATGAAACTGAGAAGATGATATGGGATGTGCAAGCAGGATTTAAAAGAGAAAGGAGAGATGTATAGATCAGGTCTTTTCTTTACGAAGTATAGTCGAAAAATTCTTGGCTAAAAGTCAGAAGGTCTACTGCGCTTTTATATACTTGGAAAAAGCCTATGATAGAGTGGTGAGGAGTGAATTGTGGTCGACATTGTCTATTTATGGGGTGAGCGGTAGTTTAATACGAGCACTGGAATCACTTTACGAGGATTCCACTTCTTGTGTCAGGATAAACGGAGCCTATACGGAATGGTTTAATATCGAAAAAGGTGTGAGACAGGGATGTGTGGCTTCGCCATAGATGTTTAACTTATACATAGACGATAGTTTAAAATATTTAACAAGATAGTGTGTATGAATTGAAAATAAATGATTTGATCGTCAAATGCATTCTTTACGCCGATGATCAAGTCATATTACCGTCATCTGAGGAGGAGTTGCAGGCGATGGTTAATATTATGAATGATGCACTGAAAATCAAAGGGACAAAATTAATGTAAGTAAAAAGAAAATATTGGTTTTTGAAAGAGAAGAAAGCGTGACAAACTGTGAAGTTCTGATCAAGAAAAAAGAGTGAAACAAGTTTTTTTTTGAAGTGATAACTTTTTATGGCACGCTGTGAACTTTTTTTGTAATGGGTAAAAAATGTTAAACTCGCGTCAGGACACGTGGCCTGATCGAAAATTCGTTAGACGGATGTATTTCACTGGAGCAATATAAAATGCAACTTTTCTTGACTGGTAACTTGGCAACCTTATTCAACAAACTGACAAATTCAAGTACATTTTTTATGTCATTTTGACCAATTAATTTAGTAGCTAAATTCAAAATTTAAGTGCTTTTCATTAGTTTATTGATTAAGTTCTACTTTTGCTGCATTAAAATGGTCCAAGGAGAGGTGTCGTTTTTAGCAGATGTTATGGACACCATAGCGTGTCTTAATGACTCTAATGGTTCTCCCCCCGACAAAATTTTATATCAAATAATTTATCAGTGCAAGAAGCCGTTAAAAAATGCATCAATTTGTGTTAAAAAATCATTAAAAACTGGACTGAAAGCTGGTTTGATCAAAGAGAAAACGGGGGAAGGTTTAAATTAGGTTTTGGTTTGCCGATAACGGAGGCTCGAAGACGAAGAAAAAATAGAAGCAGAAGCTGTAGACGACGTAGCCAAAAGCGACAAAACCGAAAACGAGGTAGCCGAAAACGAAAAAGTCGAGGTAGGAAGAAAAGCGCCATATTGAAAGAAGATCAAGCAAAAAGCGGAAGAAAGAAATCGAAAACATTCAAATCTGGTACTGATGTTTAATATATGATTTATAATAAAGCGTTAATAAAAATAATGCATTATTCATAAACTATAGAAATCTGGAGACAATATTTTTCAGATTAAAAATAATATTTTTTGAAGTGAAAACTTCTTTAGCGGCGTTGTACACTTTTTTGTAATGGGTAAAAAATGTTAAACTCGCGTCAGGACACGTGACCTGATCGAAAATTCGTAAGATGGATGGAGAGTAGACAGCTGGCGTGGCGTAAGAGAGGGAGTATCCCCCTCTCTTTCTACGGCGCGGCGAAAATGTATGCCTGCGCCGGCTGTTTCGTTTAGACGGCGCAGGGCGCACAACGTTAATACTTAAGTTTTCACTTCTGCCGGCACTCCCAGAGTGCAACCCGTAAAATTTTTTTCAATTTCTAGACAAGATTCCTTTAGCTAGGAAAATATGTGTGTATGAACCGTAGCAAGTGGAAGAAAGTGGTCTCTGCCTACCCCTAAGGGAATTAGGCGTGACTATATGTATGTAGAAACACGGACTCGGGGATTATCAAGTATTATCACATACTTATTTGACATTAAATCACAACGATCTAAAGTACCTATAAGTATAAACATGTCGAGTAGTAGAGAATTATTTCGAGCACCTACAGAAATTTCTGATAAAGCAAAAAGTGTCTGCGAAAATTTAGCTTCATCGAATTTAAAAATATTTATGACAAATTATACAGTTGAACTGGAAAATTACAAAAGACATTTAATCTCTGTCGGAAAATGTGTTGTTAATATAACTTGCCAAATAAACTCAAATCTACAACTTTATGGACACACTACTCCATATTAAAATTGAGCCTACGGCTCGTGTCATAACTTACCTCGTACTCGTGTATTAATAGCTATCATTATATGGTCGTTGCATAATATACTACTTTTTAATAATGTTATTTTAACAGTAAAGTGGTTGCTAGACGTTTAATTTTATCAGCAGCAGGGTCTTTTCTAATACGTCCCCGCATTTTTAAAGTTTTCACCAGGTACTGTTGGCGTTAGATTAGGACGTTAGGTTAGGTTAGGCTAATATTGACCTAATTGAGGCAGTAAAAGTAAAAAAATTAGCCTAACCTAACCTAATTATAAGTCTAACACTAATAGCAAAAAGATACCTGGAAGTGCAGAGGAAGATGTATGTTTGCTTTGTGGATTACAAAAAAGCATTTGACCGTATCCAGCATAAAAAACTAATACATGTCATGAAAAAGATAAGACTGAATAGACAGGACATAACTATAATTCGAAATATTTATTGGAACCACGAAGGATGCATCAAAACCAACAACGGCAACACGAACTATGTCGAAATTGAAAGAGGAATACGCCATGGATGCATTCTCTCCCCCTTACTATTCAACGTATATGCGGAATATATAATACAATCATCACTAAACAGCCGACAAGACGGTGCCAAGATCAATGGAATTGTAATCAACAACATCCGATATGCTGACGACACTGTAGTGCTGGCTGAAACCAAAAAACAATTGCAGAGCCTTATGGACATTCTTACAGCAGAAAGCAGAGACATGGGCCTGGAAATTAACACAGCTGAAACCCAGACCATGATATTCAATAGGAACCCTCTAGAAGTCCTCAGAGCTTATGTGGTCCTAAATAACGTTGTCATGGAAGATGTAAAAAGTTATACTTATCTGGGCAGAGAGATTAACAGCCAGTTAGACCACAGTAAAGAAATTAGAAGAAGAATCGAAATTGCCAGTACCGGATTCATGAATATTCGTAAGATACTTTGTCACTCGAAGCTCCCAGTCGTGACAGACTCAGATGTACCGCCGAATGCTACGAATAAGTTGGACAAGTAAGACCACAAATAAAGGAGTCATAAGAAGAAATAAAAAAAAACAGCTTATCTAGGGCATCTAATGCGACATGCAGAGTACGAAGAGATTTAACTAATTTTGGAAGAAAAAATCGGATTTATTCTGAGGTTAAACTCTGTTTTGACTGGACTACAAAGGAAAGTTGCATTTTGTGGGTGAATAAGTACTTCTAGAAAAATAAATGTCGAAACAGCGATAATACAAACATTTCTCAGAGGACGATTATCATATAAAAGAAAATCTTTTGAACTTACCGATGAATAAGTGAAAGTTAAAAGATGATGCCATTCCTTTCTTGAACCTTTCAATAACATTAAAGGACCAAACAAATACACAAAGAAACCGTGATAAAAGAATCGAGAAAAGGTTTCTAATGAAAAATATGCAAGACATGTAAGTGTACCTAATATCATTATTATTTATTATCTTATAGGCTCATACGGTAGTTAATTGAATAATTTTTGATTTGGGTAGTGCTTTTGAAAATAAATAGTAAAGAAGTTGTTGGAAATTTGAAAGCCATCAAAATGTAGGAGCAAGTATTTATTTTATTATGGCCCAAAACTCGATGCCAAAACATTTCTTGAACAATTTCTATGCTGAAAGTTTGTTATGGAGGTGGTATATCAGGTTGTTAATTGAATTTTCAGTATTCACAAGAAGAAACACAAACAATTATGACAATAAATTCAATAAAATGTTTTTATGAGTTTATTTTTTTTAACTCGAGGATCCAAATAATTCTTATTTATTACTTAAGAATTTCTGATATTTAAAACAATTGAATTTAAACATTTTAATTTTATTACTCGATGATCCACCTAAAAAAAGGTGTAAAAAACTATGTATCCCTGAATGCCACACCGTGTCTGTGTTGGTTGTCATATCCTTTATTATGCCATTGTTCATTGTAAGCTGTCCCGATTTTGGCCACCTAGTCCCGCTTGTTTCCAATATATTGATATTCATTCGACTTATTTCCTAAAGAATGTTGAGCACTTTACCAGATTTGTACATGCTTTGGACGTTCCATGTGCCAATTCTTTTTCTTTTTTCTAATATGAATACACATTAGTAGGCTATCTGCTTGTTCATTGCCGACACGTCCTTTCCGGAGGATGAGGTCCAGCATTCTTTCCAGCGCTTTGGTGGTCTTCCCTGTAATCTCTATCCTACTGAATTATTAATTTTTGCGTTTTTGGCGGATCTGTTGTCCTCCATTTTTTTTATATGTTTGTTCCAGAATCGTCTTCTCTGTCTCATCCATCTTCCCATGTCCTATATCCCGCATTGTATTCTGATATCTTCATTTTGTACTCTATCGTATATAGTTTTGCCTTCTATACTTCATTTCAGCTGTTCTCATCATTTGTAGAGTTCTGTTTGTATCTGGTCTTGTTTCTGCTGCGTATGTTATTATAGGTCTTACTGCCGTTTTATATATCTTGACTTTGCTTTCCGTATTTACGTTTTTTTTTCCAGACAATTTCTCTCAAACATCCCGAAATTTGAACCGCTTTCATTGTTTGCTCTCTTACTTCGAGAGGTAGATTTCCATAGCTCGTTATATCTGCTTACAAATATTTGAAATGGTTTACTTGTTCGATGATTTTGGAGTAGATGGAGTAGTCTTTGGAAATTATCTTCAGCGCGTCGTCAGCGTAGTATACAACATGAAAGAAATTATTTCCCATTTTGTATCCAGCCATTCTGGGGGGATTTTCTATTATTTTATTCATTATTACATTAAATATTCCTGTGTTAACGTGTATATCTTCCGTTGTAATACGTTCTACTCTGATTTTCGTTCTGCATTGGGTGTTTATGTCGTGTATTACATTAAGTAGTCTATAGTTCTCATTATTTTGTTCTCATTATTCCCAGGGAATCTTGTAGGCGCACTGTGTCAAAAGCTTTAGTCATATTGACGAAGCAAATGTATGCGGGTTTATTGAATTCTAGGGACTTTCCAGATATCTGTTTGACCATGAATATTGTATCAATTGTGGATCTGTCTTCTCTTATTCTTATGGTTTTGGTAATTTCCCCCAGAATAGTATTTGTAAATGCTTTAAGAGCGCTGTCAAGTGGGGTTATTCAACGATAGTTTTCTGGGAGTATTTTCTGTCTCTTTTTAAAAATGGGTATTGTTATACTGTTCTTCCATTCGTCTGGTATTTTCTGTTGTTTTATGATATTTTTAAATAAGGTCAGTATTTTATTTTGTAATTTTTTTCCTCCGTATTTAAGCATTTCGTTAGTGATCTCGTCTGGTCCGGGGCTTTTTCTATTTTTAAAGGATTTTATGGTGTTTTTAATCGTGTCATAATCGATTTTTGTCTGTTCCTTATTCTTCTATTTCTCTTCTTGTATAGATTCCTAAAGTGCGTTTCCCACTGTTCTGTCGTGATTTTATTGGTTCGTATGATATCTTTGACTTCTAGCTTATTGCTTCTTAGCATTCTCCATATTTTTTTTGGCTTTTTCTTTTGTAAACCTTTCCCAATAGTTTTCTTTTAGTTCTTTTTTTTTGCATCTGCCTCGTTTCGTTCTCTTTGATAGTTGTTCCAGTTTTCAGGTGTTTGATTTCGCGTATATTTGATGTATGCATTTTTCTTTCGTTAAGCTAGTTCTTTCACTTCCCGTGTGAACCATGGCGTTCTGTTGATTGTATTGATGTTTACCTGTCGCTTTTCTATTGCTTTCATGGCCGCATCTAGTATGTTATTTTTTTTTGTTTTCCATTGGTGGTCTATGCTCTCTTCCGTATTCACTGCTTTTTGCAGTATTTTATGATTTAATCGATCTTCATACAGATGTTTTGTGCTGTCATCTTCCAATGATTCGATATTGAATTTGATAATTATTTGCGGTTTAGGTTTTGTTGATTTGGGTATATCAAGTGTAATTTTGCAAAGTACTATCTTATGATCGCTTCCATTGGCGCCGTTTAGAGTTCTTACGTTCAATATTGTTTGGGGTACGATTTCTCTATTTGTAATAATATATTTTTTTTACTGAAAATAGTCGCAAAAAGGGTAGACCTATCGTGTGGGCTGCGGACGGCCCGCACTGCGACTATTAGAAGGAGGAGGGATTATAAAAAAAAAATGATTGTGGACCCGCTTTTTGAAAAGTTGCAGGTCATAGTTCTCTGAAAAAACTGATTTTGAAAGCTTGTTCCATTTTGTAGCAGCTCTGTAAAAGCTCTGTAGCAGCTCTTGATAAAAATTGGTCCTTGAAGTGTTAATCTTGAGAGTAAATGGGTAAGACTGATCTGCGTGCCGAGTTCTTCGGCCGAATGTGGCCAGTGGTGGTACAAGAGTTTTTATTTCTCTGGAGCATCTGCCATGAAAATATCTGTAAAGTAATGTCTGGTCTGCAACTCTTCTCTGTTCAAGTGGGTGAAGGGTATCTGTGAGAGTTGAGCTGTTTATTGACCGAGTGGCCCTTTCCTGAATTGAATCTAGAAGACAAAGAGAATGCCTTGGTGCTGAACCCCAAATGTGCAAGCAATATTCAAGTAGAGGTCGGATTTGAGCCTTGTACGTCGTCAACAGTTGATCAGGAGTAAAAAACTTAATTTGACAAGGATTTCGCTGGATAACGACCTGAGTGGCCTTGTCTGTTTCTCTTCTGTCGGATCTTGGGTTTCGACATCCATGATCAGTAATCCTCTCTCCTTCAGTACTTATCTCCATGACGATTCTACCAGGGATTACTAATAAGATGATTTCCACTTCTTTCTCATCGCAGTGCGGAGGCCAGGTTATGTTAAGTCGTGCCCTCTGGTACCCAGCTTGATCCAGTCCAGCATTATTTGCTATATGCATCAAATTAATTTTAGAAAATTCTGCTGCCCATCTTCAAGCTGGATTTTTGGTTCGCCACGAGTATTTCATTTCCCCGGTACCACCCATATCAGGGAGGCGTTCCTCTATCCAACACCTGAGGAGGCGCCCGATGGGGGTATCCAGCATCCCCACTGCCCGAAGGTAGAAGGTCGGTTGGCCGCCCAAGAAAAAGGTGAAAAGACGCAGTAACAAGTGACCTACACAAACTGAAAGATGAACTGGGAGAAAACTGCGCAAGACCGACAAGAGTGGAGGAGAGAAGACTCACCAAAAAAAAAAGAAGGAAAAGAAGTGTCTTTATGCGCAAAGCGGTATGAAACTCGTATCTCAAGTGATCTTATCTTCTCTCGGTTTTAATATCATGGCTGTGGCTAGTTGTAAAATAAAAGTAAAGAAAGAAAAATACCGCACACTTCAGAATGCAACAATCTTAATGTAGGTTAGGTTAGGTTAGGTTAGGTAAAGTATCATGTAAGTGGGAAGTGGTCGCCCCTCCACCGCGACCCTTAGTAGTTATATTGTAACTCACCCCTAGAGGTTACAGTTCACCGCACAATCCAGCCCTTCTTACGAAGTTTATGGTTGTATAGGGTAAAATTTTTATGAAATCGGTAGGTTCTAGGTTGGTGTAACCAAATATGTTGAACCTTATTCTTCCCAGGCCGGGTCATGAACATAGTATATGTTCAGCAGTTTCGTCTTCCACGCAGCAAAACCGACAGTCCGTTTGTTGGTTTAGACTTGTCTTTCTGAGGTGGTATCTTAGACGACAGTGTCCTATAAGCAGTCCCGTTGAAATACGCAGGTCATTATTTCTGCTCCATTCTAGGATCTGCTTAGTCGTGTTTCTCGATGGTTTAGGTAGAAACGCCTTCGAGTGAGTTAACCTTGGTATATCGGACCAGTACGTGAGTATTTTCCTCTCCGCCCAGTCCGAAATAATTGTTTTGGTGGCACTTGTGGTGACAGATTCAGCCCCTTGTTTCGCAAGGGTGTCGTTTCTCTCCACCCCTGATGCCCAGGTATCCACAGTAAGGTCACCCTGTTGTTCGCACCAAGATACTCTAAGGATTCGATGCAATTCCATACAAGTTTAGAATTTATCCTGTTGGATACTTTTAAAGCAGCCTGGCAGTCTAATATTATACTAATGTGTTTGTTTGCTAGAAGTCTATTGTTCAACTTTCTTGCACATAATTTGATAGTGAAGACTTCAGCCTGAAAGATTGTAGCATACCTGCCAAGACTGGTAGATATTTCAATCTTTGTTTTTTTTGCTGAAAACACCGGCCCCAACTCCATCTGGGGTTTTTGAGCCATCCGTGTACATTACGTATTCAGTCTCTGGGAAGAGGATTTCTCTTCTCACCCATTGTTTCACTCAGTATCCTGGAGTGATCCCCAAGTTGCTCTCCATTAATTTGCCTTTCCAAAGACAGGAATCTGTAGGAGACTATCCTGTCCTCCCTCTCTAAGTAAGTAACTCTCATTATTATTTTCGATAACAGACACAGTAATGCCAACTGCTAAAAATGAACGACTCCAAATTTAGCAAAACATCTTTTAGTAGCAGTTTACAATTTTTATAAGCACGTCATTGTTTCATTGTTAAATTCGATTATTTTGTCATCTACCCTACTGACATTTTATGGAACTACATGTTTCTAGTACCAACAATATAATTACTTAAAATGACTAAAAACTTGCACTCGTGCCAATGAAATGTCATTAGTTAGTGCAGAAATGTACGAATACTTATTTAAATTCATTATTATTTGACGATGTGTGTCGATGGAGCCCACAATGTAAATTCGTAGCCTAGCCTATATTAAACGTTGAATTTTCGTTATCGAATGCTCCAGCACTTTAATATATTCGTTTTCGGTTCCCCTGCTAAGGATAAAATTCGCAAGTCTGCTTCATAGGTCTACTTGCTTTTTAAAAGTAAGTAATGCTCGACGAGCCGGACGAAATGCTATTTCCAAATGTAAATAAATTCAATCGCACTCGAACAATACAGTTGCAAGTGCTAGCAAATGCTTGCGTATCTAGTAGAACTTTGACACGAAATCCCGCGGGGGCTGGAGTAAAACTACTTACGGCCTAATTTGCAGATTCGCGTCCTAAAGATTCCTTTATATTTATTGCTTCGTATCGGAAAGAAGCAGACACAGATTGTGATTAAATTTGTTGCGCTAATATAGTGAGTGACTCATTTAAAAGTGTACAACTCGAATATCTTTCATAGAAAATCTTATTCCAAAAAGCTAAATTTATGAAAATAGGTGTAGGAATTGGGGGGTCGCAATACGCAAAGGAGTAATTATACTCTACTTCAATAATTAGTGGACTGGATGAAAATCGCAAATCGCTGATTTTTAAACGTTTTATTTAAAACTAAAATAAACACAATGCACTTGTACCAATAATATATTGCTGTTTTTAAGTAAATTTACCCCTTTTATTTAGATAAATTGAAGGAACAAACATAAAAGCAGTTTAATGTCGTGAAAAAATAGGTAATATCGTCTTGATTGCTGAATAGGAGAAATATCGACCGTGGATTCTGGTCGGCAGTTGAGAGTGTACTTAGTATAAATGGAAAACAAGCGATATTTGATCGCCGTAAAATAAATTATATTTTGTCGACCGTTAATCACGGACGCCTTTTTCTTCTTCTCGTAGCGTCACAAACCTTTGTGGGTCTAAGCTGCATCTACGACTCGTCTCCACCTATCCCCGTCCAACACAACCTCCTTCGAGTTTCGTACTTCCAATACTTTTTCATCATCTCTGATATTGTCTCTTCATCTGATCCTTGGTCTTCCTAAAGGTCTCTTTCCTACTGGATTTTCCTCCTATATCCTCTTGATATGATGTTCATTCGACGATCTCTGTACGTGTACGGCCCATCTGAGCCTTTGTGCTTTTATTTCATTTACTAAACTCGGTCTTCTGTACATGCACTTAAGCTCCTTATTTGTTCTTATTCTATAGTGACCCGTTGTTCTATGTAGTTGTTCACTGTAGATTTTCCGCAACATTTTTCGTTCAAAGCGATTTAGCACAAGTTCGTTCTGTTTCGTCATTGTCCATGTTTCCATACCAAATTCTTACTTTGAAATTCTCTGTACCACCTTAATATAGTCGTACGATGTGAACAATCATCACCTAGTGCAAGAGTCATTTTTTATTAGCACTAACCTATTTTTAAACGACGAGCGAAGTTATACCTACCGCAAAAACACCCTAATATGAAGTATGAACACGTCTCGACATGCACCAACACTCACGCTCCTGCGCCTCGTGGTTGCATCACATTGCCAAACTTTTCAGTTTACTTTGTATGTTATTATTGTTATTTGTATGTTATTATCCAATAACTTGGTAGAATTCAATGCAAACAAAACACAAGCATGTCTTTTCTCTGGAAAAGCCGATCTCACTGTGCCTAACATAACTTTGTCAGGAGTAACCATACCACTGAAGTCATCCATATCGATGCTTGGTATTACTATCAGCAATAACCTTTCCTGAGAAAATCACGTGAGGTCCATTGCCAAAAGTGCATCCCAAAAACTTGGTTTTTTGTTTCGTGCCAAGAGCTATTTCACCTCCAGTCAGCTGCTTATGATCTATAAGGCACAGATCCGACCTGTACTGGAGTACTGTTCCCATATTTGGAGTGCAGCACCTAAACATATCCTGAAGCTACTGGATTCTGTCCAAAAAAGGGCAATTCGTCTCGTCGGTGATGCCTTGCTTACAAACTCGCTCACTTGTCTGGAACACCGTAGAAAAGTTGGCGATTTGTCTCTATTTTATAGATATTTTCATGGGCGATGCTCTTCTGAAATATCAACAATCGTTCCTCCTTTGGCAGTTTCTTCGAGATTAACCCGTCAAGTTCAGTCTTCACACCCCTTCGTGGTCACTTTGGAGACCTGCAGAACATCACTTTCCAAAGACTCATTCATCCAACGAATTGCGAGGCTTTGGAACTCATTGCCTAGGGAGGTGTTCCCCGAGGCATACAACCTCCAGAAATTTAAAAAGAACACCAACTCCTACCTTCTTTCCCTTGGTTCCCTTGTGATGATGTGTTCAGAGTCCAAAAGAGTATGGAAAGCGCAAACGTCAGATTGCAAATAAAATACCGAAAACCAATACTCAACGCCAACAACAATTCCGCCAGAATAAAAAAAGTGAAACTTTGAATTCAAATCTTGCCAGGTATTATATATCTTTTGTATGAAAATCAGAAACAATTATATTTTTTTTGCAAAATACCTTCATCAAAATTTAGGAATTCAGAAAATTCGTTCCTTTCGGGTGTCTAATGGCACCACACGGCTTTTTTAATATTATAATTGACATTTAAGTACCGAGTGGGTGGGTAATTTGTCCCCGGAATGCCCATAAATACATGTAAAAGAAGAAAAAGAGTGACAATTGACTGAAATAAGTCGCTGACAAGCTGTTTGTTGTTCCTACATTTTGTTGTTAAATTGACTTCGGTCGGAATTAAAAAAAAAAACAAGTGCTAAAAAGTTTTATATTAGTTTTATTTATTTATCGGTAACTTGTTGCGGATCTCTACAGAAACAAACCCTTAACGTATGGTTAATATCACTGTCGAGAAGTTTTTTTTTTAAAACCCCCAATGGAAAAGGCATGAAACAAATCATTGGGAATTTATACTTCTAACACATACGTTTCTCTTGTTTTCTAAATCTTCCAGACGAAGTTAAATGCACTAGCCGCCACGCCTTCGGGCGAACGTCGCTAGGGCTAACGGAGAGATAAATGAGAAAGAGCTTTAATGTCTTTGAAAATCCACTGCAGTTACTTTTGATTTTATCGAGAAAATCTACAGCGAATAAAAATATAACTTTCGAAGCTCATTGCAGGAGTCGTTGCCGTAGTCATTGCCAATGTGTTAAAATTGTAAAAAAAATTTCCTAATTATGTAAATAGTTGTATCTTCTTCTTCAGGTGCCGTCTTCGTTGCGAAGATTGGCAATCATCAATGATATGCGTATTCTTGAAACAGCAGATCTAAACAATTGATTTGTTGTGCATTCGTACCAGTCACGCAGATTCTTCAACCACGCATTTTATAAAAATTTTATCAAACGACAGATTTCTCTAATAGCCGGTTAACAATTGTTTTTTTTTTTACTGAAAATAGTCGCAAAAAGGGTGGACCAATCGTGTGGGCCGCAACTCTTCTTCTATGTTTTAGTGGGTCAACCGAATGGCTCTTTTCTGAATGGAATCTAGAAGTCGAAGAGAATGCCTTGGTGTTGAACCCCAAATGTACGAGCAATACTCCAGCAGAGGTCAAATTTGAGCCTTGTACGTCGTCAACAGTTGATCAGGAGTAAAAAACTTTCTTGCTTTCCACAGAAAACCTAATTTGCTGATTTTGCGATGTTGGCAACATTGTCATGCCAAGACATATTAGACAGTTTGGTTGGGAGACCGTAGGCAGGTAATTTGCTTATCAATGCCTAGTGCCAAACGCCGTTGAAGGCTTTAGATGTATCCAAGGCTATTGCACGGGATTCACCAAACTTCTCAATAGTGTTTGTCCAGAGCTGAGTGACATAAGCCAGCATATCTCCCGTAGACCGAAGTTGTAATATTTATTAACGGTCATTAAAACAAGTGCGCTCGAGGAACAGCTCCAGTTTTTAATGAAAGTCATTCTAATATAAATAAAGGCCACCAGACCATTTTTGAGTTAGTACAAAAATTTGGAATAAAAAAAAATAATAAACCCAGAGTTCTTGACGAAACTGCACAAATTGAAGTACTGGCTCATTTTGCCCTAGATCCTACCTATTCAATTCCAAAAATATTAAAACTTACAAATATTTTTGTTGGTTTTGTATTTAGTGTTAAAATTGCATACATTTTTTCCTTATTAAATACAAATTCATCATCACCTTAGTGAAGACGACTAATCATCACCTTAGTGAAGACGACTATGACCGCAGAATTGAATTTTTATGAAACAATGTCCCAAAAAATACAAGAAGACGCAAATTTGGTTAGAAATATTTATTTCAATAATGAATCAACGTTTTATTTAAATGACTTTGTTAACAGACATAATTGTAGGTACTGGAATAACGAAAATCCTAACGCGTTTTGACAGAATAACACTCAGTTTCCAGCGAAGATCAATCTTCTAGGAAATGAGATAATTGGACCTTTTTTATTAACCAAAACCTAATGGGAGAATTGTACATACAATTTTTAGAAAATCAAATTAATCCACATATTACTTGTCACTGGACAAGTTGATGAACAGGAAAATATTGTGCTAGATGAGCAGAATATATACCTTTAAACAGGACGGAGTTGCACCACCTTACGCACTTGCTGTAAGACAATGGCTAGACGATCGATTTCCAAGACACTGGATTCGCAGAAGTGGTTTTATATAATGGCCGGCAAAATCTCCAGACCTAACACCACTTGAATTTTTTCTGTAAGGTTATTTAAAAATATTAGTTTACAAAACTCCTCCCAAAGACATTGAAATACTAAAGTTTAGAATAACTAAAGAATGTAGACGAATTACTAGCAAAACTTTGCAAAGAGTTCAAGAAGAATTTAAAAATAGGTGATATTATTGCCTACAAAATAACGGAGCACTCTTTAAACAGTTACTGTAAATACATTTACATTTGCCACGTCTTTTTTTTTGGTTCCCTAAAGAGTACTCTGCTAGTGGTCTCTCTACTGGCAAATTCTGCCCGAGCTCAGCCGTAGAGGGTAGAAGAAAAAAAATCTAAAAGTGAGCCGCGCCACCGACTTAAGACGGTACAAGCCGGAAACCCCTAGGTCTAGTAGGCACTAGCAGAGCCACGCGAAAAACAACAAACAATTATGGTGAACTAGATAAATAAAACAATATTTACAATTACTGCAATATATTAATTAAGTAAAAATGATGTTCTGATTTTTTACAATAAATTCTGTATTTTCGTAAAGTGGTTTAAACGAATTTAATACACTTTCTTAAAATAATATTTAAATTAATTTTAACAATCTTCCAGACAGTAATAAAAACCTAATGAGGTACAAAAGAGAATTAAAATAAAAAAAAAAAAAACAACAAAAAGAAAATGTTCACAATATTAAATAATTGGTTTTATATAAAATTCCTGATAGCAAAAGATTAACACAAAAAAAAAGAAATACAAAATAAATGGACTTGCTATAATAATAATATTTTAAAACCCTCACAATAACCACATATATTATATTCAGTAATATATAAATTCCGATTCAACTTGGAGCCGGTACAAATTTAACAAAAAAAAATAATTTGGTTACTTTTAAACTATTGAAAACTTCATTGGGACGTCACTGGGAGCAGGTACAAATTTAATGAAAATAACTTGTTCCTTTTAAATTATTGAAAACACTTAGATCAAGCACATAATAACTGATAAGTTGATAAAATTAAATTCCATACCATGTAACCAATTGAAAACCTCACTGAGACGTCACGGTAACATCGATGATCCAAGAACCGAAACGCCAAGTAGTATTATCATAATAATTTCTGCTAAAATTACCAGGCAAGTCTTTATAACGCTGAAATTTATCGTCGATGTGGATGGAACGGCACGTGGTACTTCACGATGGCTTCACTTCATCAAATCCCACAAGTGGTGATCTTAACTCGACCCCAATATCCAAAAATATTCACCACATAGGCACGACAGAATGGTCAAGTTAAGAATTAAATGGTTTATCTTCCTAATCCAATAAAGATGGCCCCAAATACAGCCAGATATGGAAGAAGAAACCGTAGAAGTTCCGCTCCCGTGTTAATATCAAACCGTTCCCAAAAACTCTCAACCGACTTTCACCACTGCCACCAAAAATACATTTAAGGAGATAGCGAGCAAAACAAGAATCTATAAGACCTGCGTAAGACCGGTAATGACCTACGCTACTGAAACGAGGGCAGAAACAGCAGCAACAAAGAGAATTTTAAGAGCAGCCGAAATAAGAACCATAAGGACCATAATAGGACATACTTTACTCGACAGGCAGAGGAGCGAAGACATCAGAGCTACCTGCGGCATTCAAGATGTAGTAAGATGGTCCAGAGTCCGAAAGAGAGCTTGGAGGGATCATGTGGACAGAATGCCTGGAAACCGCCTCGTAAGAGCTGCTAAGCACAACAAGCCTGAAGGTAACAGACCACCAGGACGACCGCCCAAGAGGTGGCACGAGAGCTGGACATCAGAATCCCAGTTGCGGCTGCTATGAGTGCTAATATATGAGAAAAAACAAGACAAATGTCTTAAGAAAAAGAAGAAGAAGACATTTAAGGAGCTGTTTGTAATTAACTTCATTTTAGTTTCTGTTGTAATTTCGATATGTTTAATGATATCTGCAAAATTAATCGATAGAATAAATTGTTTTTTTTATGACTGATTTGCATTTTTCTTCGGTTTTCATTTTATGTAACATAAGGTAGGGGTTGTTATTTGACATTTTAAAGAAGAGGTGGAGAATGTTGTAGTGACGCTATTTGAAAACGGCAGAATAACATTTTTAATCCTCCCACTTATTTTAAAATTCGACGTGTTGTTTATTGTTCTTACATTTACGCAAAATCAAAAGGTATTTGAGCTGGCTGGTTTTGAAATAAAAGCACTGTATGTGTAACACTTAATTTTAATTTTCAAGTTGGAATTTGATCGTCTCCACTACTAATCTTATTTTTAAAATTTCTTTACAATACCTACTACTTCTTGTTTCATCATGAGAATAAAAAAAAGAAGAATAATCTGGAAGAGGCTGCGAGGTCGAGCGAAAGAGGCGGGCAATCTTTAAAAAAAATTAATTTTAACTTTTCCAGCTGTTAAATGAAATTCAACAAATTTAATTTCAAACAAACGCAGAAACGTTTTATCAAACTCGAAAATTAAATAAAATATATAAATTTAACTTTTTGCTTATACTGCTTGCTTATACGTTTACGTATACAGGGTCATTTATAACTATTGGTACAAAGGCTAAGGGCGGGTGATTTTGACCAAAATATGATGAAAGAACCAAAAATACCTTGATCAAATATTGCTGAGGAAAAAGATACAAGGCGTTATACTTGAAATTTTGTTTTTATTTTTTGCATCATTAGGGAAACATTTACATAGCGCCCCCTGTAAGAAAATGTAAAATAATATTCCTTGTCTAAAGTTATACTTCTCGCTATACTTCACCCTAGATGGAGTTGGGGCCAAAAATTGAAATTTCTACCAGTCTTGGCAGGTATGTTACAATCTTTTAGGCTGAAGTCTTTGCTATCGAATTGTGTGCAAGAGAGCTGACTAATAGACCTCTGGCAAACAAAAACATAAGTATAATATATCAGACAGTCAGGCTGCTTTAAAAGCACTAAGCTCCAACAAGATAAATTCTAAACTTGTATGGAATTGCATCGAATCTCTAGAGTAACTTGCTGCGAACAACAGGGTGACCCTACTGTGGGTACCTAGGCACCAGAGGGTAAAGGGAAACAAAAAAGCCGACACCCTTGCAAAACAGGAGGCCGAATCTGCGTTCACTGGACCAAAACCGGCCTTTGGAGTCACTACAAGTGCCGCCAAAACAATCATTTCGGACTGGGCGGAGAGAAAAATATTCACTACTGGTCCGATATACCAGGGTTGACTCACTCGAAGGCGTTCTTACCAAAACCCTCGAGAAACACAACTAAGCAGATACTAGAATGGAGCAGGACTGACCTACGAATTCTAACGGGACTGCTTACAGGACACTGTCGTCTAAGATACCACCTCGTAAAGATAGGTGTAAATCAACAAACGGACTGTCGGTTTTGCTGCATGGAAGACAAAACTGCTGAAAATATACTATGTTTATGCCCTTGCCTGTGAAGAATAGGGTTTAAAATATTTAGTTATACCAACCTAGAACTAGAGGACCAGACAGACGACGAATATCGTGGCTGAAAAACTTAAGAGCTTGGTTCAACCAGCCAACAGCTCAGCTATTTTGAGCTGCAGTCAATAAAGTGCGAATAGCCAATATGATAGCCAACATTCGGAACGGATAGGCACTACGAGAAGAAGAACCTAGAACCTACCGATTTTAAGAAAATCTCACCATGAACTTGGTGAGAAGGGCTGGATTGTGCGGTAAACTGTAACCTCTAGGGGTGAGCCACAACAGACCTACTAAAGATCGCAGTGGAGGGGCGACCTACGCCCCACTCACATGATACCTAACCTAACCTATACTTCTCTCCCGATTTTGATAACAATTGATAATTTACCCTTCGGTTCGGAAAATAAAAATTTAACGCCTTGTATCTTTTTCCGCAGTAATATTTTTTTAGGCATATTTGGTCCTATCGTCATATTTTGATCCAAATCAGCCGCCCTTATCCTATCCTATGTCCCAATAGTTATGAATCACTGTGTACAAAACTGATGGGACAGCCCTTGCAGTAAAGAATAAATATTCAACCAAAGGCGGCTCTAAATCATTCTCAAATATTATTCCTTCGCAATGCGGAATGGTAGCCACTCCATTCGAAGAGCTCGGATGCCGATTTGGTAACGATATGTACGAAGTCAAACATAAATAAATCATTCTGGATGTTTCGGATTTAAAGATTCGCCGGAATTCGAGAAAATTTGTATATCTCTACGGATAGCAGCACTAGGTGCTCCCTATCCTCTATTCAAATAGACTTTATTCTTTTTTTTCTGTTTTTTGGTCGATATGCTTTTCTCTGTGAATAATATTGCTAAAGTTTTAGATTGCATCGCGATTTCGGGGATTTACTAGAATTTAAATACAATAAATCACAATTTTTGAGCATGCAAATAGTTTAGAATCCTTTTTATTCCGATTTAAAATCCAATTTTTCTTTAAACCTCACGCTGTGTAATAATCTTGAATCGAAATCAAACTACACGATTTATTGATAATCGTGTGCACTATGTTTACGTAATTTTGTTGTCGGTGCCTCCCTTTTTAAATCAATTTAAAGTAAAATCGATATAGAAGTCTGAATGCAGTTTATTTGCTGAAACCGCCGTCATGTGTAACAGAAATTTCGCAGTTCCTATATCTACAAAGTTGACATGATGTCATGATCTTCCTACACAAACACATACAACGCAAGGGTTGGTCGCTGTGACTAATACAATTCTCTGCTGGATATCATTAGTACGGTTCATTTGTGACATTGTTTTACAAATTACGAATATATTATTAGTAGCAATATCCCTAGGATATTGATAATAAACAAGATAATTTTATGAAAATCGAAAGCTCGTTCCTTGGTAACAGCCCAAAGACGAAAGATAAGGGGCTGTAACCAAGCAACGAGGTTGAGAAATTGGTCATAAAATTATAAGGCATTTGTCAATGTCCAAGCGATATTCGGCGGAAAATGTTTTGCCAAAAAGATTAATACCTCAACACATTTATTTATTTATTAAAAAGGACTGTATAAACTACCGGGGTATTAGTTTACTCAGCATAGTCGGCAAACTGTATGCAAAGATATTGATTAAAAGAGTGACGAATGAAACTGAGATGATATGGGATGTGCAAGCAAATTTTCTTAACTAGACGTCAGAAGGTCCATTGCGCTTTTATAGACTTGGAAAAGGCCTATGACAGAGTATAGGGAGTGAATTGTGGTCGACATTATCTAAGTATGGTGTGAACGGTAGTTTAATACGAGCACTGGAATCACTATACGAGGATTCCACTGCTTGTGTCAGGATAAACAGAGCTTACACTGGCTGGTTTAACTTTAAAAAAGGTGTAAGACAGGGATGTGTAGCTTCACCATGGCTGTTTAACTTATACATAGACGATTGTTTTAAAGATTTGAAAGAGAGTGCGTATGGATTGAAAATGAATGATTTGATAGTCAAATGCTTTCTTTACGCCGATGATCAAGTCATATTAGCGTCATCTGAAAAGTAGTTGCAGGCGATGGTTAATGTTATGCATGATACCCTTAAAATCAAAGGGATTAAAATCAATGTAAGCAAAACAAAAATAATTGTTTTTGAAAGAGAAGAAAGCATGACAAACTGTGAAGTTTCGATTAAGGGAGAAAAAATGAAACAAGTAAATAAATTTGTGTACTTGGGTTCAAAGTTTACGAGAGATGGAAAGTATGACAGTGACATTGAGCGAAGGGTTTTGGCAGGACAACGAATGAATGGTGCACTGCATAGCTTTATGAACAGCCAGGAAGTGTCAAAAAAGGCACGTTTGGCTGTGCACAGAGGTGTGTTGGTTCCTACAGTGACTCGGTTGGATAAAGTAAAAAATAGTGAGATAAGAGAACGCTGTAGTGTAAAAGAAGATGTGTTTACAAAGATAGATAAATGAATGCTTAGTTGGTTTGGATACGTAGAAAGGATGGATGAAGAAAGATTTACGAAACAAATTTATAAGGCGAGTGTGAATAGACAAGTCGGTAGAGGTCTACCTCGGAAAACATATCTTGATCAGATCAACATTTTTTTAAAGAAAGGCCAGGTCAAGAGTACCAACAACCGACGAGCATGTATGAGAGCATTGATAAAAGTAGAGGAAGCAAAAGATGTGTGTAAGAACCGTAGCAAGTGGAGGGAAGTGGTCTTTGCCTACCCGTACGGAAAAGAGGTGTGACTATATGTATGTATGTATGTATATTAAAAGTACAGTTAGTGAAAGAACAATTATTTAAATTTAACCTAACATTAGATTTGTTGATGTTCTCTACTAAAGATCTATTACCAAGCATAATATTAATGATCCTGTTGTGGTGTTCTTGATCGAGATTTAAGTATGGTTTTATAGAATTTTGATTGCTATGACCAGTAATTTTCAGCAATTGTTCTTCTACAGCACTTTTTGTCAATTCGCTAATAGGAGTTGATTTATTCGAGTCATCTTTTTATTCTTTACATTCAAGCTAATTACCTTAGCAGCAGATTTAGTCCATCCATTTATTGTATTTCTTCCAACAGGTACATTAACGTTCCATTTGTCAGTTTCATTTTTGCCAGTGTAGATATGGTTTTAAGAACAGTCGTGGTGAGGTAATGTTGTCGCCTCGTTTTGATATCAGTTTATGAAAAAGACGTACAGGGCAGCTTTGTCTTTCAATATTGGAAACCAACCATTTTCTACTTGTACAGCTTTTAAAACCACATTGGCACGTTTTACTGAACACCGGATTGTATTCAGTGTGATTTGTTGGAGAGTCATCATTATTTTTTTCGATATGATTTAAATCCACCAGTCAAGCAACTGCCTTTCCTACTCGCCACGCTAATTTTACACTAGCAATATGTTAAAATTTACGAATAAGACCTTCAGGAGTATTTTCATCCCATAGCAATATTATTTTGTTAACTTCAGACAAATTTAACGAAACTGAACTGGACTGGACTAGTGATTGATAATTACACTGAATGCATTAATCAGTATAATGTTGATATGAATTTTTTTTTTTTTGAAAGAAAATAATCGCAATCTTTTCCGCATAGTTGGCAGTTTCTCTTAGCCGCCAGCTTAAGTTTGAAGAGTTTTGCCCTTAGTACGATGTGGCCAGTAAGCAGGCCAAGCGTGCTGCTTAGCCTACTCTGATTCATCGTCCAGAGTGCGTCTGCCCTCTTCTGGAGAGGTTTTTTCATCAGCTGTCTTGATTTTATGCAGTATTTGCATTTCACTGAGCCTCATGTTCTTGCTTAAGGATTAGTTTTAATTCATGTTTTGCTTCGGCAATTGGCAATCCGACCAACTGAGTTCTTGGTTCCACTAGGGTCCCATTTCTTGCAAGTTCATCGGTTACCTCGTTGTCATTTATCCCTGTGTGCCCAGGATCCCATGTAAGATTGAACTTATTTGCAGTCGCTAACTCAGTAAGGGCCTGCATGCAGTCCCACACCACCGATGATGTTGTGGTGCAACTCACGAGGGCCCCCAATGCCGCGCGACTGTTAGTGAGAATATCAATCTCACTGTTGGTCACTTTGTTTTCTGTCAGGTGCTTGGCACACCCAAGTATGGCATAGACCTCAGCCAGGGGTATGCTTTCCTGTTATTGCAGGATGCTCCAAACACACCTGCACCGTAGCGTCCATGGTACCCCGATCCGTCAGTGTACCATCGTTTTACTCCTGGGCTGGTCAATGTTGTTTTCTTTAACCAGTCTTCTCTGGTTGGTATTTTTATAGTTCTTTCATATCAAGATGTTATTTGAAATCTTAGCCGATTTTATTGTGTAATGTAATGTATATGGGAAAATTGAATTTTCGAATGAACTAAGCCTGTAATTGACTTGGAATTTTTTTTTCAACAGGAATTTTTTTTCTCTAAATTATCAGATTAGGTAGGACCAATTAAAAAAAATATCGCCTTAAAATAAAACACCCTAGTAAATACCTTAAAAAATAATTTTTTGAAATTTCTAACGATAAATAAAAAAAGATAACATTAATGAGATATGAATCAATACTATTATTTAACAAACTAAAGCTCAAATAAAATTTTAATTAGTAAAACTACAAGTTAGACGGATAAAAGTTTTGCCATGTCAATACATTTTAATTAAAAAAATGGTAAAACATATTTACAAAAATGTATAATATAATAATCATTATTAATTTTATGTTTCAATACTTAAACATATTAAAAGCTTACCACTCATTGTTATACACTAAAAATTACTTTTGTATACCCCAATAACCTCTTATTACTTATTTAAAAGTCTAACTTAACAATGTTTTTAGCCCTTTATGTTTTTATAACCAATAAACGTCACTGTTAACTTGTAAATGTCAAAGGATTAGGAATACCAAAACAATATAATTTTATTTTCTTTATAAGATTATACGAACCAATCACGTAATATAAATTATTATTGCCAATTTTTCAAATTTAAATGACGTTTCATTATTGGTTTAGTCGGATTACACTTTCTCTTTTCCTCCCTCTACAGGCAGTAAGTGTAGAGGAAGGGAGATAGCGACTATCGCATTCTTGTTACGCACAATTTTTACTGGCTAGCCTCTGTTTCCGCAACGTGTGATAAAGAACTTCAAAAATACAAATAAATGTTATTTAGTTGGATATTGTGATGACAATGCTACAAAGTTCTTAAAATGTGTTGTATTAAAAATTCATGATGGTTGTAAAATATAAATAAAATTTTTAGTATGTCCTTATACCAAAGATTGTGATAAATATTTATTGCTATCCGTCTGCATATGCCAAGCGTCACCTTACTACTGCTTCACCAGGCAATTTCATATCCTCTTTTCTGAAAGACAGGCATTAAAGAACCGGATTCCAATGTTTGCTCTGGTACACAGACAGCTCCAAAATGTTTTGTGACACTGGAGTGGGTGTGCACGAAAAATCAAAGAAAATAAAGATAGCGATCAGTGTGGGTCGACAGGCTACGGTATTTCAAGCCTAAACAGTTGCCATTTAACACCGTGCTAGGAAAAACAAAAGGCTAAACTTAGTGAATGCAAAAATAGCATATCTGCTCCGATAGCCAAGCCGTGCATTGGCATTTAGATCTAACTTCTTTTGTCGTTTAAGTCAACAATCAAGGCATATATTATGCTATTGAACTTGGCTCTCATTTTACATTTACGTTTTTAATGGGATTCGTTTACTCTCAGAAATGGACAAAAATCAATAACAATTTAAACGATGTTTTTGTTATAGATATCAAATATAATGTGGGCATGTTTTTGGTATCAGTAACAAACGTGTAACTCTTTAGTACATTTTTTTAAGTCGGTTATTACAGTCAAAAAGTCATAACTTATAAAAAAGGCTTTTTATTATTCACAGTGCTTTCGTTTTACTGAGGGTAACTATTAAATTAATCCAGAGTTAATTTTCTAGTCATACTAATATACTAACATATTTATGTAACATTCTTAAATAAAGCTTGTGAATAAAATGCTATAAGACATCAAAGTTAGTTAAATTGTTATAATAAAAGTTTATAATGTAGGCATTTTTATCCATACGATGTTAAGACACTGTAATTAAGTAATAATGGCACATCCAAATCCACCCGGATGAACCCTGGCAGTAAACGTGGAAAAGCTCAACAGATGTGAGAGCAAGCCAGATATAACACCGTATATTTTTTATGACTAGGCCATACCAAAACAGGTGGTCGAATGTTATTTGAGAAGCATTACTCCAGTCCAACCGGAGCGGGCGGTTGAATCATAAAAAAACGAGCGAGCCTTACAGTAGTCGCATATGATGTAACATTTGACATCTCACCTTTGTGTCACCATTAAGCAGTAACAAAAATCACCCTTAAAATTTTAAAAACTGAACTGAAATATTTTATTCGAATAATTATTTATTATTACTTACATGAATTTTTTATCAATGATCTGCACTTTATTGAGACTTATTATCAACAGTAAATATTTATTTATATAGTTTACGCATATAACAGCAAACTTTATGCACAACACTGTAACTTAAGTGCACAGCTAATGCCTGACAGTACCGACTTCTCGGAAAACTGGTTGGTACTATCTGACGGCCAACTCTCTACCACTACGCGATCATTCGTCAAATCAAATAGCGCGCTTCCGTGACTTCCTGTTACACACTTCCGTCCTATTTCACGAAATTACTTTCAGTAATTTCAAAAAAGCGAGAGGAAAGATGTTACACATCAAAAACATCTGGTGTCATACCTGGTTTGCTCGCACATCTGTTGGGTTTTCCCCGTTTACTGCCAGGATCCCTCTGGGTGGATATATTTTATAACTTATCAGTTATGGCCCTGTCTCTTTATTACTTAAATTCCCACTCTATACTCACAGGTCCTTACCGTCGTATGGATAAAAATGCCTACAATATTATTAGCCAGATAAAAAAAATTGAGTGGTAAGTTAACACCAAAGATTGTGATTAAAATTTATCATCATCCTTTTAATTGTAAGATAATTAATTAGTTAAAGTTTTTGGCTAAAATTACACAAGACAGCAAAGTTTGGAAAAATGTTTACAATAAAAGTTTAAAATAATTGCAAGATAAAACATTTTAAGTTGTAAGTTGTTACTAACGATTGTAAAAAAAATTTATTGTCATTCATGCAATTGTAAGATGTTGAATATTTTGATTAAAATTTTACAAGAAAAAAACAATGTTAGTGAAAATTTTTGTTATAAAAGTTTACAAAAATACCGAGATGTAAAATTTTGAGTTCAGGTTGTGATACCAAAACATACATACGTACATATAGTCACGCCTTTTTTTCGTAGGGGTAGGCAGAGACTACTTTCTTCCACTTGCTACGGTTCTTACACAACATCTTTTGCTTCCTCTACTTTTATCAGTGCTCTCATACATGCTCGTCGGTTGTTGGTACTCTTGAACTGGTCTTTTTTTAAAACGATGTTGATATAATCGAGATATGTTCGCCGAGGTCGACCTTTACCGACTTGTCCATTCACACTTGCCTTATAAATTTGTTTCGTCAATTTTCCTTTAATCATCCTTTCAACGTGTCCAAACCTTCTAAGCATTTGTTTATCTATATTTGTAACCACATCTTCTTTTACACCACAGCGTTCTTTTATCTCACTATTTTTTTTATTTAACCGAGTCACTCCGGCTATACTTCTCAGACTACTCATCTCCGCAGCATTAATCCTATTTTCATGCTTCTCCTACAAAAAATGGAAAAGAAATGTATCATAATTATTAACCATTATTTAAAGATACATTATTCTACGTTGAAGGTTATATATTGATAGATAATAACTACAATATATCCCATAAAATTGTGCATACCCAAACACGTAACAAAAAATATTAAAATAGGAATGAAATCCCAATTCCAAATGTTTTAATAAATTATTATTCTACTGAGTTATTAATATCTAAATAATACTTATCTCAAACGAATTGCTTTCAATATTCGTTTTATTTTTTTTTTCAAAGAAAACGGGCAGTATTTCCTATTAAACAAAAAATATTCAATAACTCAGTTTATAATCCATTTTTCCCGCACTAATCCAGTTAGAAGCCATGACAGATATTGCGAAATCAATTCCAGGGATGATTCTCTCCTATTTGTAATTCTCTGGAAGATTAAATCAGTTCAAGGTAGACCGTACAACCACGACGAATGTAAATTTAACAGCGGCAGCGGTGTGATATACATTTCTTATTTTGAAAACATTTTGACGGTGAGTATGAATAAAATTTCGCAGAATGATCTTTAATCGTTTATCTGTCATTTGTTGGATCTTCCTCGGTGTCCAAAAAATTCACTTTAGTAGTCCATTTCCTTTTGTTAAAATTACTTTCCAATATCTTTGCTGTGACGTGTTATTTTTCGTATTTTATATCCTGACTATGTCTAAATATTTGTCAATGTTCAGAATTATTTCACTTTGGGCGCTAGTTCTATTCCTATAATTACAATTACTTTCCAACTTTACGCGACGAGATTTATCTGTAGTTTCTATCCTAACTAGAACTAGTTTTTCTTCAATGATTTGAATTATATTACTTTATCAGTCCATTTTCTTGAATTGCAATAACTTTACAAGATATTTGCTACGACGATTTATTTTTTGTAGTTTATGCTCTCATCATCATCATCATCATCATTCAGCCTTATTCTCTTGTCCATTGCTGAACGTAGGCCTCCTCGAAATATTTCCATCTTTCCCTATTTTGCGCCTCTGCGATCCAGTTCGTGGTTATCCTTTTGAGGTCATCTGTCCATCGTGTCGGTGGTCTACCCCTGCTTCGCTTATCCAATCTCGGTCGCCATTCCAGAACTTTCTTTGTCCACCTTCCGTCCTTCATTCTAGCCACGTGTCCTGCCCATCTCCATTTCTGCTTTGTAATTCTCTCTATTATGTCCTCGACCCCCGTTTTTCTCCTTATATCCTCGTTCCTGACTCGGTCGTTAAGGGAAAGTCCTAACATGGATCTCTCCATTTTCCGTTGCGCTACTTGTAGTTTTTTAACTATTGTTTTTGTTAAGGTTAGGGTTTCAGCCCCGTATGTCATAACTGGGAGAACACACTGATTGAAGGTCTTCCTTTTCATACTTACAGGAATTTCTGATTTAAATATGTCCCTAAGCTTTCCGTACGCTGCCCATCCCAGAGATATTCGTCTGGACACTTCGCACGTCTGGTTGTCCCTGCCGATCCGGATTTCATGGCCAAGGTAGGTGTATTTTTCTGTGATTTCGATGATTTTGTTTTCTATTTCTACAGGTTCGCTTGGTACTAGGTTGGTTAACATTTTTGTTTTGTTATAATTTATTTCCAAACCTGCTCTTTGTGTTGCCCGTTGTAGATCTTTTAGCATTTCCCTGGCTTCCTGCATGTCATCTGCCATTAGAACTATGTCATCCGCAAATCTTAGATGGCTCAGTCTTTCCCCATCTATCATAATTCCCTTATTTTCCCAATTCAGAGTTTTGAAAACATGTTCCAGGACCGCAGTGAATAGTTTTGGAGATAACGTATCGCCCTGCCTGATTCCTCTTTTTATTTTTATTTCCCTAGATGATGTATGCAGGTCAATTGTTGTTGTTGCGTTTTTGTAGATATTGTATATAATGTTAGAGTATCTTCCATCTATTCTGCATTCTTTTATTGCTCGTAATATTGAAACTAATTCAACGGTGTCAAAGGCTTTGTAAAAGTCCACAAAGATTAGGGTAAGCGGTTTGTTGTATTCTACTGTTTTCTCGATGAGGGTTTTTATGCATTGCAGATGATCGTTAGTCCCGTAGCCAGAGCGGAACCCTGCTTGTTCTCTAAGTTGGTAGAAATCCAGTTTATTCTCTAGCCTGTTGGTGATTATACGGGTGTAGAGTTTGTACAGGTGGTTGAGAAGGCTAATGGGTCTATAGTTATCCAGGTCTGTCACATCGCCCTTTTTATGAATTAGGATAGTAACAGAATTGTTCCATTGGTTCGGGATGGTTTGATTTTGAAGGCATAAATTGAACAATTTTTCTATTGCATTAATAAGGGCAGGACCTCCATTTTTTATGGATTCTATCACTATTCCATCATTGCCAGGTGCTCTATTGTTTTTCATTTTCTTCAAGGCGTGAATAATTTCTTCCTTAGAGATTTCGGGGATGTCCTCAGATCCTTGGTTTGTAATTTTTAGAGATGCGTGTTCATCTGGTTCTAGCTCTAGTTTGTTTTTGTATAAGGTTTGATAGAATTCTTCAACTATGTTTAGCATCTTTTCCCTGTTTGATTCTATTTTCCCATTTTTATCTTTCAGCTTTATGATTTCTCGTCTACCTGTCGTTAGTTTGCGTCTCAATACTTTCATACTTTTATTGTTCTCTATAGTCTGCATGATTTTTCCTTGTTTATATTTCCTGATATCATTTCTGATAGCTTTAGATATTTCTTTGTTTATGCTCTAACTAGATATTTTTCATTGTCCAGACAAATGTTACTTTGCTTGTTTTTAACACGCTTACATTAGTTTCACCTGTATCTTGTTTGTATGTTTGTAACTGACTCTTTGGCCTCGATTTTGCCCTACTTTAAGCGATCAGATTTAATATAAACTTTGCACACTTATTAAAGACCGACGACAATGCAATAATTTGATCAAAATATCCGATTATCCTAATTACTTTCGCCAGGATTCATAAATTTCTTCAGGGATCCTTCGCATGAGAGTAAGAGAGATAGAACTAGTGCGTGAACTACGCATGCGCGTAGAGCAAATATTACCACAGTTCATCGCATCGGCGATTCAGTGGTAGAATGCTCGCCAGCCACGCGGACGGCCCAGGTTTGATTCCCGGCCAATGCATTCTTTTTGTGCTTTTACCTTTTAATACATAATTTTTTAAATTGTAATAAGATATTCGCGAACTACATTTTAAAATTGTTTGGCATATTAAAACGAAAGCAGATAATTTTCTTGGTAAATGAAATAGTTTTTAATACGCTTTTATTAGTTTTACCTGTATGTTGTAGAGTATGCTTTATGAATTAATCAAACTAAAGAGTAAAAAATAATTCTTAACATAAGAATAAAATTACTAACGAGAAAATTAATGTCACTGTTCTTATGTTAGGAATTATTTTTTACTTTTTAGTCTGATTATCTCTAAAAGCGTGAATTTTATATTTTTAAACTATAATTTATTTTCATTTTTATTACAATTATTGTTCAAGGTTTTTGCTCTTATGAATTATTTTTTGTAATTTTTAAGCTAAATTTATATCTTTTAATTTTCAAAAAAATTATCCAGAAAAATAGTCCTATTTTTATTAGCTTTTATTTAACTTGCAATGTATGTATGTTTGTCCGGGTGAAATCTTGCAACTCAAATTTGAAGCACTTATCTTCAACAGATTAAGCTGAAATTTTGTATACACGTTTAGTGACAATGCATGGTTAACTGTGTGACGTCATTTTAAATTCAACATGACGGAAGACCCAAGATGGCGGACTAGTTATTTTTAATGCACTCCTACAATCTGGGTATCAAATGAAAGGGCTTGCTGAGAATTACTAGAAAAATAAAGTGACGACACTCTGAATCCAATATGGCGGACTTGTAAGATGGCGGATTAAATTTTTTAATCTTTCTCACAATATGGGTATCAAGTTAAAGAACTTGCAAAAAGTCGAAAGCTCCAATCTGTCCGAAATTTTGGTGTACTAGGGTTTTCGGAGTCCTCGATTATGATATTTAACTTAAATTATTCGAGTCTGTAGCATCGGTTGGTTAACTTTGATTTGTGTAATTTGAAGAGATAGGCGTCAACAGCATTGGTTTGCAATCTGTCTAGGAAAAGGAAAACTCCAGAATCAAAGGTCAAGCTTACGTGGCCTTAAGTAGGGTAAATAATTAAAAGGTCTCCTTATTAAAGAGCTAGGCTATTCGAAATTAACCAGCAAACAACCTTGCAACAAAGATGCGTTGAATGAGATAAACAGACTGAGAAACCTGTCAGGCGAGAACTAAAAAGTAAAAAATAAATTAAGAGGTAAAAATTATTTTTTAAAACAAGCTTTTATTTTAATGCGCTAAAAAGAATAAAATAAACTTTTTCCTTTAAACCTTTACTATTAACTTAAAACGTCATTAAACAATTTATTATGTGATGAAAGTTTGTCGCGAGATTTACCCTTTGTAGATAATCAAGTAAATTAAATAACTATAACTGATTGAATTTAATATTTAGAATTATCAAATTAAGTAAATATGATATAATCATATTATCCGCCCAGTGAAAGCACTACCTTGAGTGAATACAAGACCAGGGGGGTGTTTCACCTGTGGCAATAGCAGTACATGAGCTTCTACTCCTTAACGAGCTTCTACGCCTAAACAGGACAATTGAAGAAATGGGACTAACCTTAGGAGCTGAACAGGTACAAAAGGTAGACAATGCTGCAGTGCTTAAGGAAAAATTAGACCCCTTCCACAACTCCTATTTATTCAAGTAAATATGAGTACTCAAATGACGTTTTAAGTTGATAGTAAAAGTTTTAAAGGAAAAGTTTATTTTATTCTTTTTAGCGCATAAAAATAAAAGCTTGTTTTTAAAAATTATTTTTTACTTTTAATTTATTATAATTACAAATACCTTTCAAGATCTTTGCTCTGACGAGTTATTTTCTGTAATTTATATCCTAAATAAATACAGATCTTTCTTAATGTCCAGAAAAAAGACTATAATTTTACTGGTACATTTTTTTATAACAATTATTTTCCGAGATTTTAAGTCGTAAACTAAAGGCACAGATTAGGTACCTACCGGAAAGATGCGAAAGTTAAGGGAGAAAGTCTTACGGCGAGAGAAATAAACATTTAAACCAATTTAAATATCCTCTTGCGTATTTAAAGAGCTTTCGTGTGGGTTCGGGATGTTCGGACGTAAGCCTTGATCACACATAAACGTTATTAAATAATTTGAGTAACGACAGTGGCAACAATGTAATCAAACCCATTTAAATGTCCATACATAAATCAGAAAATTATTTGATCTCTCGCCGGGATTCGCATCTGTGCGTTAATTCATCTATGCTAACGGCCTATGAAAAAGAGGTGAGGAATGAATTGTGGTCGAAATTGTCTTTGTATGGTTTGAACGGTAGTTTGATACGAGCACTTAATTCACTTTACGATAATTCCAGTACTTGTGTTAGAATAAACAAAGCTTGCACAGACTGGTTTAACATCTAAAAATGTGTCGGCCAGGGATGAGTGGCTTCGCCATGACTGTTTAACTTATTTATAGACGGTTATTGAAATTATTTGAAATAAAGTGCGTATGGATTGAGAGTTAATAATTTGATCATCAATTGCCTTATTTTCGCCGATGATCAGGTCATATTAAGTTGCAGGAGAAAGAGCAAAACAAGTGAAAGAGTTTGTATACTTGTTTCCCAAGTTTACGAAAGACGAAAAGTTTGACTGATATATTAAGCAAAGAGTATTGGCAAGAAAACACATGAGTGGGACGCCGCATAACTTTCTGAGTAGCCAGAACGTGTCAAAAGAAGCACGATTGGCTGTGAATAGTGGAGTATTTCACCCTACACTTATGTATGGTAGTACCTACTAACCTAACGTATCCGGATCAGACTTTGATTATCCAGTGTTTAGCGGCGATCATCGCCTTGTCGTTTGCCAAAATTAAGTCCTGCTGCTTGCATTCGCCATATGGGAGGTAGTGTCCAGTCGCCAGTATCCTTGGTTCTATAAGAGCATTATGGGCTTTCGCTCTCCACTTTCTGATCCTTTTATCTTCCTGTGAGCCTCCAAGGGCAGTCGCACGTCTCAGGAAACTATGGCGGGATGTGAGTCGCAGTCTAGCTGGCTAACAGCCATATATTGGGTGTCTGGGGTCCGATTCTTGTTTTGTTTTTTTAGCTGCTACCGCTACTTTTTTCCAAATATGAGGCGGGGCAATACCAGCAAAAGTAACAGGTGTTGGACTTAGACATCCAGTCACAATACGGACTGTTTGATTAAGCGATATATCCACATGTTTGGCATGGGCAGATGTTGCTCATACAGGTAATGCATATTCAGCTGCAGAGAAGCATATACCCAAGGCTGATATTCGTAGGGTTGAAGGTTGGGACTCCCAGGACCTCCCTGTCAGTTTCCTCAGGATATTGTTTCTTGCAGATACCTTGTCTTTGGTGTTAAGGCATTGCTGTTTAAAGGAAAGGGTTCGATCCAGGGGGACTCAAGATATTTTGGATTCGCACATTGTTGGAGTTGTTGACCTCTTCACTTGACATTTAGTTTTTGTTTGGCTTGCTTGTTACTAGAATGAAATGCGCAAAGCTGTGTCTTAGCCGGGTTGCTTGTGCCGTGGTTGTTATCGTAATGAGCTGCAAGTTGTTCCGTCCTTGGGCGGCGACTGTATGGTAGTAAATATTGGGTTTGATAGAAGAAGTATAAAATTAAGATCAATTCTGCAGAGATAAGTAGTCTGAGAAGTTAAGCTGGAGTGACTCTGATGGATAAAGTGAGGATAAGTGTGATAAGAAAACGCTGTGGTGTGAATAAATATGTAATGACAAATATAGATAAGAAATTGCTTAGATGTTTTAAACACGTAGAGAGGATGGATAAAAGATTGGCGAAACAGATTTATTAGGTGAGAGTTAATGGGTAAGTCTGTAGAGGTCGCCTTAGGCGAACGTATTTTGATCAGATTAAAATTAGTAGAAATAAAGGCCAGGTTGAGAGTACCAGCAACCGACGAGCATTTATGAAAGCACTTATGTAAGTAGAAGAAGCAAAAGAAGTGTGCAATAACCGTAGTAAGTAGAAAGAGTGGTCTCTGCCAACCCCTACGGGAGCAAGGCGTGACTATATGTATTTATGATTTTTGGTATGACGAATTATTTTTTTTAGTTTCTATCCTAACTAGATCTAAATCTACCTAAACGTCCAGAAAAATATAATCTCGTAAGTCTCTTTTATTTTTATTAAAGTAAATTCACAAGATTTTTGCTATAATAAATTATTTGTCGTACTTTCTGTCATAATTAGATATTAGTCATTCTTAGTGTTTGAAGAAATATTACGTCATTAGTGTCTTTGTTTTTATTACCATTACGTCATCTGCGCTCTGATGAGTTATTTTCTGTAGTTTCTATCCTTACTAGTGTTGTATTAACCTTTATCTTCTAACTCGCAAACAATTGGTTTATAACAGCGTTTCTCAACCTTTTTGGCCCTCGGACCAGTAAAATTTTAAAAAAATTTCGCAGACCAGTGATATTTTTTTAACAACAATATTTTATTAGATATTAAAGAACTACTACATAAGATAATTGTAGCATTTTTATTATCATATACTTAATATAATATTTAAATATTTATCAAAAATAACAGAAAATTATATAAAAAACCACAAACTCATGGACATAGAAACACAACAAAAAATATCACTCTTACGATTACTAAAAAATTAAATGAAAAGCATTTACAAAAAATGTAATTTATTGTTTGTTTGTAATAATAATTATTAATAAATAACAAACCCTTGACAAAAATTACAACAAAAAATGTCAGAATTTCTAAAAAAAATCACAAAA
The DNA here is from genome assembly GCA_950111635.1 of Agelastica alni. Classification (NCBI taxonomy): domain Eukaryota; kingdom Metazoa; phylum Arthropoda; class Insecta; order Coleoptera; family Chrysomelidae; genus Agelastica; species Agelastica alni. The sequence goes on along the minus strand of OX467709.1, from coordinate 27,902,012 downwards.
TCATTGCATATGAACACAACAAAATAATCCAACATGTGATACTACACTAATAATTAAATATCTATAATTTTTATATTGGCATGTATTGTCAATGAGAAGATTGCTGCTGCTCTTCTTCAATCAACTTTTCAATTATAGGTTCTAAATTAGTTAAGCGAAGAGCAGTGAAATAACCAATTCATAAATTTATTTTTTATTATCGTCATAAATGAAAATTCCGCTTCACATAAATATGTACTTCCGAAGGAGACTAACATTTTCATTGCTTTCTCGTATACAGATGGATATTCATTTTTCAACATAGAATTAAAATTAGTTTAAGATATTTGTATTTTGTAATTTTATAAATTAAAATTTGGTTATTATTATTTTTTTTTATAGGTAAATTTTTTTCGCGGATAGAAAAAATTGTCCGCGAACTAGTAAAACCGGATCAGCGGTTGAGAATAGCTGGTTTAGAATACATGCCATAATATGTCCTCCTCCTCTTTCCATTATCCTCCAAAGGATGTAGTGACACTATTTATATTTGCCTTCTACTAGCTATATGCACAAGGTACTGCAGATACATGCGGTTTATTCTGGTTAGCAGCCTTGAACGTGGATCAATTTCTTGTAATACGGATACGTTGGTTCCGTGTTCTGTCCACGATACTCTTAATAGTCGTCTATAAACCCACATTTCAGAAGCCTCTATTCTGTTTTTATCTGCTTTGTTTAGAGTCCATGTTTCCGCTGCGTACGTTGCATTGGGGAAGACAAGAGCATCAACTAGAGTTTCGTTGTTTTGGTGATAGATTTGTCTTTTCATATTTTATTTAGCTTGGTAGTCGCTAATATTGCCAAAGTCAGGCGACGCCGTATTTCGCTTTCACATTTCCCAGTGTTGGCAATCAAGGAACCAAGATAATTGAAATTGTTTACCACTTCATAGCCTGCAATTTCTGATATTTGTGGAGAATTGTTGTCTTGTCTATCAACTATCATTATTTTCGTTTTAGATTTATTCATTTTTAAGCCATATTTTTGGCTAATAACTGACAGTCTGCTCATAATTTCCGTTATATCTGGTATTGTTGACGCTATGATCAGTGTGTCGTCGGCGTAACGGAGGTTGTTAATCCGCTTTCTACCAACTGGTATTCCGCCTTGCCACTCATCTAGAACCTCTCTCATGACGTATTCACTATAAGCGTTAAATAAGGTTGGTAAAAGAATGCAGCCCTGTCTAACTCCTGCAGTCGTTTTGAAGCTCCCCGAGTAAATCCCGTCGATTCTTACTTTCGCGCTGTTTTTCTGATAGAGGTTGCGCACCAGTTGAACCAGGTGTTTTGGCGTTCCCATTTCCTCCATTATGGTCCAAAGGTAGTTCCAATTTACTTTATCAAATGCTTTTTGATAGTCTACAAAGCAGAGATACAATGGGTAATTAAATTCTCTAGCTTTTTTAATAAGTTGCCCGGCATTTAATATGTAACTCATGCGAAATTTAGGTTTTATGTAAGGATGTAATGCAAATTAAACGAGTTTATGTAATTATAGTCAACTTGATGTATTATTATATTGTATTGTATATGTTTTATTTAGACTCAATAATTTAAAAACCAAAGTTATGGTTGTTAGCAAAACACCAATACCACCAAACAAATCAGGGCTTACGGGATACATCTAGAAAAGGTTAACAACATTTCATACCTGGGCACTAATATCAATGACAATTGGGACAAAATCAAAGAAATAAAGATCCGTATCGAAAAAGCCAAAACTGCCTTCTTTAAATTAAAAATAATTCTCTGCAACAAAGGAATTACTTTAAAATTAAAAATTAGACTAACACGCTGCTAAATATTCTCCACATTGCTCTATGGAGTAGAGAGTTGGACGCTGACCGACTCATTATTGAAGAGGCTGGAGGTCTACAGAAGGATCCTAAGAATAAGCTGGATGGACCGAATAAGAAATGAGTTGGTTCTACAACGAATGAGGAAAAACGCAGAAATAATTAGAATAATAAAAAGCCGAAAACTCGAATACTTCGGCCACGTGATGAGGCATCCAGAGAAATATCACCTCCTTCATTTAGTGATGCAGGGTAAGATTGCCGGAAGTAGAGGTCCAGGACGAAGAATAACATCTTGGCTCCAAAATCTTCGGGAGTGGTATCGCAAATCATCCGTTGAACTATTCCGAGCTGCGATAAACAAAGTTATTATAGCCAATATGATTGCCACCGTTCAATAATCGGACAGGGTACCGGAAGAAGAAAGAAGATATGTTTTATTATTATTATTGTATTATTATTGATGGTTGCAATAACGTATTTTTACCTATAAATCCAAAATTATGGCATTAATCTATATATAGTACAGATAAAATATTCAGTATTTTTAAGGATATAGTAAAATATATAGGGTGATCCATTTGAGATAACAAAGTTTGTTAATTTTACAGAAAAATGGAAGATCTGACAACAATACAAATACCACCACATAATCACAGAACCCTAGTCATAATAATCGGTAAAAAAATTATAGTTGAAAACGAAATTTCTAATCTTAATTTCGAATGGTAATAGTTCGGAAAGTTTGAATTACTTAGTTCATTTACTTCAAAATCCATAAAGTGACTATTTTTACTTTCTGTATTGATGTTTAATGTCGAACCCAACATTTATTTCGTCTCATTTCCGTAAATACCCAACATTCGTTCGAATGCCATTGGTGAAACTGGAATTCCATACATCTACGAATGAAATTAAACGCCCCAATGAAAATATGTGCAAGATCATTTTCTTTTATTATTCGAGTCGAATGTGGATCAAGTAAAACGACTTTCGTCTGTCTCCACGCGATCATCTTAATGAAAATTTTACGAATTTTCACCAATCATGGTATGGGATAAATTAATGCACAATGGATAAAATTTAATAATCGCTATATAATGGCTAAAAAAATGTCAACGCCAAAAATATAGTTTAAAGTTTTAAAACAAAAAGTTAAACATAGCCAATCGACACGGGCATTTTAAACGCCCACCATTTTCGCGCGATTGGTGTGACTTCATAGTTTTTAGCAACAAACAAACAAGTAGAACGGTTAGATTGAAATTTATTAAAACAGTATTGTGCTTTGCTAAAATTTTACCAATACATCATCATGGAACTACCTTCTCCCTTTATTGACCAATCCTAAAAGCCTACATACAAATACTGCATTTTACAGCAATACAATAAGAAATACAGCCACCAATGCATCGTCCCAAACTTTTTTCACTGCTGCATATCCACGCACATGTTTTCCAAAATGACGATTTAATATTTACTACATGGGTATAACCCCTAATAAAAACTTAAGATCAATTTACTAAACATATTTATGGTATTATTTTTAAGTAATGGAAATTTTGTTTTAGGTTTTGGTACGGGAATAATGAACGCCAAAGGAGGCATGCAACCTGTATCTCCTCCACCTCCACGTCGGTCAAACTCCCCCGACCAGCTTAATCCTGCTGAGCCGATTGTGGACGCGCCCAGCTCCACCATAGGGCGAATCGGATGGGCCTTACGGACTTTGTTACTGTGTAAGAATAACCACTTTTAGCGATAAAGATTACCGCACAAATCTACGAATAATAAAAATAATTGCATGAAATTGCATTTTTCGACAGGTATTTCTTTAAATTAATTAAAGTACCTTTAAGTGCCGTGGCGTAAAGGGATTTTTAAGAGGGGGGTGCAATTGGCTTAGATCGACTGTAATTCTTCTGTTATTTAATACCATGTTATGGACTAAATTCACATTTTCTTTGGTCAACCACACTTTTGGGGGCTCCTGCACCCGGTGCATGCTAACAGGACTCTCTCCTCAGTTTTAAATCTTATGACCAGTTCTTCATTACCTGGTATGAAGGGGCAGTCACAAAATATTTCTTCCCTGTCCTTATAAATGTTTTGCGGTGTGATAACCCTCTTTTACAGAGGTACTTTATCGCACGATTTATCCCAATTTTGTCCGTTTTTATAAAATCACGCACACCTCAAAGGAAACAAATTAATATTTAACAAACCCGAACTGATGCGCTGATGCTAATTGGCACACACTAATGTCATACTATAAGCTTTTACCTGACACTTTATTTGCATTTGTCATTCAACGCTAGCTATGTAAGGGACAACAATTCGTGAACTATACTTGTAGTTTAAGACTAAACACAAATTTAATTGCAGATCCGTACAGCGTAGGGTGCTTTAATAAATTTTTTTTAACTCTTACCATTTCAAAAGTTTCTATTTGACAAAAAAATCCATAAAATCCATTTTTGTGTTGAAATGAAAATATAAGCGTCGCCTCGATTTATTCGTATAAATAGAGTGGCGCGAATAGCACCTAATTTGTTGTTAATGCTGAAACATTCTTTATAAATAAAAAAATTTTATCGACAAAATCGCAGATTTGTGTAAAAGATTTCTACCTTCCTATTTATAGTTCTGGCAAGATTGTATTTCATTGTATATTTCAGCACAAAATACTTGTTTGAAAGATCGCAAAGTGTCCGGTAGATTGGTGAGAAGATGCGCTCCCGGAACTGAGCTGGTGGATTGGCTGCTAAGCATTTCTTCGAACGTACACTCGAGGACCCAAGCTGCCGGCATGTGGCAAGCTCTACTCGAAGAAGGAGTTATATCTCACGGTACGTTGCCTCTTTTGTTTTAAATTATATTGATCTAGGTAATTTTAATTCTAATTTTTTTTTTATGATAGTTGTTTGTCTTTTTATAATGACGCTAAGAATTTGAAAATAATTTATCACCATTCATATAATTATAAATTTTATCATTCTTAGTTGAAAAATGTATCGGTTGGATAAAGTAAAAATAATGAGATTAGAGAACGCTGTGGTATAAAAGAAGATGTGGTTAAAAATATAGATAAAGGAATGCTTAGGTGGTTTGGATACGTAAAAAGGATGGATGAAGGAAGATTGACGAAACAAATTTATAAGGCGAGTGTAAATGGACAGAAGTCGGTAGAGGTCGACCTCGGCGAACATATCTCGATCAGATCAACATTGTTTTGAAGAAAGGCCAGCTCAAGAGTACCAACAACCGACGAGCATGCATGAGAGCACTGATAAAAGTAGAGGAAGCAAAAGTTATGTGTCAGAACCGTAGCAAGTGGAATGAAGTGATCTCTGCCTACCCCTACGGGAAAAAATCGTGAATATATGTATGCATGTATTTTCTGTATTATGTTAAAATTTAATGACAATTTTTTTTTACATCCTTTATCCAGCAATCTATCCGGAGACAATAAGCTTTCGGTTTGACAGTATTGGCATGTGTAGGGGAGTTTCAGTGAGACACCTACGTATTACTTAACCTAGGGTTAGTTTTATATACAATATTTATTGTATAAAGACTAATGAAAATAAAACTATTTTCTATAAATATTTATAGTGTTCTGTTAACAAATGTGCGAGCAATACTCCAGTAGAGGTCAGATTTAAGCCTTGTACGTTGATCAGGAGTAAAAAAAGTTCTAGATTTTCACGGAAAACCTAGCCTCTGGCTTGCTGATTTTGCGATGTTAGCAACATGGTCATGCCAAGACATATTATTAGACACCGTGACTCCCAAAATCAAAATGGAGGGACTTAATTTAAGGGTATTTATGGACATTGTAATGGAATAATTTGAGATATTTACTTTCTTGGAAAACGTGGCGCTTTGTGTTTTCTGGGCGTTGAACTGAACAAAACTGTTGGTTCCCCACTCGACCCATTATTGTGGCATTTAACCATTACATTAAAAAGACAGTATTTAATCCTTTTATACCCCTCCTGGTGTTAATGCTCTTATGTTTAAGAACTTGCATAATTTTACTCAAAAGTCGGTTAAAGTGATACGATTTACATCATAATAAAAGTTTGAGTAAGTTCTGACACCGAAAATTGTGATGAAAGTTTATCATCATTCATATACATTGATAGTTAAAAGATTTTAAGTTAAATATTTTGTTATAAATACAACCACCCGGCAAAGTTAGTGAACATATACAGTTCGTCCATAGAGTAACGCATAAATTCCCCAGATGGAGTTGGGGCCGGTGTTTTCAGCAGGAAACCAAAGATTGAAATATTTACCAGTCTTGGCAGGTATGCCACAATCTTTCAGGCTGAAATATTCGCTATCGAATTGTGTGCAAGAGAGTTGACCAACAGACCTCTAGCAAACAAAAACGTAAATATAATATCAGACAGCCAGGCCGCTTTAAAAGCACTGAGCTCCAACAAGATAAATTCTAAACTTGTATGGAATTGCATCGAATCCTTAGAGTACCTTGGTGCGAACAACAGGGTGACCCTACTGTGGGTACCTGCGCACCAGGGGGTGGAAGGAAACGAAAAAGCCGACACCCTTGCAAAACAGGGGGCCGAATCTGCGTTCACTGGACCAGAAGCGGTTTTTGGAGTCACCACAAGTGCCGCCAAAACAATTATTTTGGACTGGGCGGAGAGGAAAATACTCACGTACTGGTCCGACTTACCAGGGCTAACCCACTCGAAGGCGTTTTTACCGTTACAACCCTCGAGAAACACAACTAAGCAGATCCTAGAATGGAGCAGAAATGACCTGCGTATTCTAACAGGACTGCTTACGGGACACTCTCGTCTGAGATACCACCTCAGAAAGATAGATCTGAACCAACAAACGGACTGTCGGTTCTGCTGCGCGGAAGACGAATCTGCTGAACATATACTATGTTCATGCCCCGGCCTGGGAAGAATAAGGTTCAACATATTTGGTTACACTAACCTAGAACCTACCGATTTTAAAAAAATCTCACCCTATACAACCATGAACTTCATAAGAAGGGCTGGATTGTACGGTGAACTGTAGCCTCTAGGGGTGAGCCACAATAGACCTACTAAGGGTCGCGGTGGAGGGGCGACCACGCCCCAATCACATAAAACCTAACCTAACCTAACCTAACGCATAAATTCATTATATGCTAAATAAACAATATGTAGATTACGTGCCAATTCCACCCGACTATGTTTTTACCGGACTATAAAAATAATATTTAGTTATCAGGTCCACACTGAGTAATCCCTTTTTTTTGTAAAGGGTTGGCGATAAAACGAAGTCCGATACCTTAACGTTTTGCGCAGTGTCACATTAATATTTTTACGAATTTGCCTGACGTACTTGTTATTTACGTTTTTGGAAAAATATAGTAAATGTATAGTTCTCTGTCCTTTAGTAATTATAACATCACTACCACTACTGGAGTCACTTTCTTTTCTGATATTACCACTATCGAATCTATCATTTTCAGGCGAGTCAATAAAAAATTCATCGTCACTACGTTGCAACTCATTTTCAATTTCATCTCGTGAAAATCTCTTGGGCATTTCAAATATTTTTTACAAAATATAACGAAAAAACATACCGAACTTTACCCAATCGTGTTAGTTATAGAAATGAGTAATATTCAAATCGCAAAAATGGTGCACGTGTGGATACTGAAGTGGTTGTAACATATACATCAGCAGATATAAAATAAACAGCTGACGATAGCAAGTCTAAAATAAATATCATGTTATCTTTTATTTTTACCTAAACATATACTCAACGAAGGTTTAAGAAAGCAATTTATAATATTAGAAATGGGCTTAGGGGATGACAGACCGGCCAACCCGCTGTAATGATAAGACATGGTGTGCCGCCTTTACGGCGACACACGAGTGCAAAGGGTATAAAATTGTTTGGCATATCAAAACGGAGACATATAGTGATTGTTTAATAGCAAATCGAACTGAAAAGCGAAAAATAAATTAAAGTTTATAAAAAATAAAAAAACACGCTCTTAGAGTTAATCAAAGTAAAAAATAATTCCTAACATAAGAATAAACTTACTGACGAGAAAATTAATGTCAATGTTCTAAAAGCGTGAGGTACTTTATTTCGAAACGCAAAGTTAGTTTAAAAATGTCATACAAAGCACCCCACGCTTTTAGACCAGTGACATTAATGTTTTCATCAGTAATTTTATTCTTATGTTAAGATTTATTCTTTACTTTTTAGTTTGATTAACTCTAAAAGTGTGTTTTTTAGTTTTTTTATGCTATAATTTATTAAATGTAATATAAATAATTATTATTAGTTGCATATTGCTAATAAAATGGCACAAAAATTAGAAAATATAAAATTTCAAATGAGTTAATTTAAAATTTTCTTTTTTATTTTTCTCGTAGTTGATACTTTTTTATTTCGTTTTTGTTAACTAATATGAAGCAATAAAAAGGAATAGTTTTTTCTCTAATCATAATCAGTATTCGCAATGTTTTATTAATATTTCTCTAAAACGAATATGCTGACAAATGGCTTTTCGGTAGAACGTCGAATGTACAAACAAGTATAAAGAAAACACTTAAATACAATAAATAATGGTTTTAATTATATCGCGACGGTTTTTGAGTGCTTTCCTCGTTTTCGAAATAAACCCCTAAAATTGTAGTCGGGAGTCGAAAGAATCGCTCGTCGCTGACCTTATAAATATTTAAGTTTCTACCCAGCTTTTACTGCTCCGGGAGCAACAAAGGAACTCTGAAAAATCAGATTTCAGTTCCCTTTCATCGCCGACCAACCGACCGATTTGAATTTATTGTTGCTTCAAGCTTTTATGCATCGAAACTCAGTTAACTATTTACTTGGTATAGAATAAAAAAATGTTTTGTTATGCATACGCTGTAAATCGATATATTTATTTTGGAATTTGGTACATTTTATTATTTAAAATAGCTGTTTTCCACCGGTGGGTCACGACTAGGGTTGCCAGATTTTTTTTAGACGGTAAGGGACAAATGCTTGAGTGAGCAAAAAAATACGGGATTTTAATTTTTAATCCGGTACAATAAAATATTTACTTATTTTTTTTTTTAATATTTTACAAAAGAACGCACAAGTTTTAACGATTTTTTGTTGGATTTATTATATTTAAAAAAACTATACAATTAAAATCATAATTAAATATGGTCATTAATTCGCTTTTTATTAAGTTGAGGGTACATTTATTTCGTACATCAGTCCACTTTAACACCAGTTGTGAGAAAACCCTTTCTACGAAGCAATTAAAACTAGGGATACTAAAAAAGAAAGATATTATGCGGAAAATTTCATCATTGCAAAACTCTTCCAAGACTTTCTTCCACTTTTAAACCGCGCCTTTAGTTTTGTCTTAGGTAGGTTTTATTTTTGTTTATAAGGTAGGTTGATAATGTTTCGATGAGAAAAAGACAGTCACTCAAGAGGTTGTTTCGTGCTCTTTCTAATAAGCGAGAGGCACGCAGCTAGCTAAGTGGAAAAGGTCGGCAGGCGCGACTATTTTATCCGAGTGCGCGAGTTTGAGAGTCGCCAGGACATTTTTTTTACACTTTTTTACCTTTCTCCCTAACAGCTATGGACAGAAATACGATTGATTATTTATGTTTGACGCTTTTAAATTGTTGATTTGTATACTTGTGTTCACAGTTTGCAAGAGGCAAGAAGTATGACATTGCGCGAAGGGTGTTGGTAGGGAAACAAATGTATGTATGTATAACTTTTTGAGTAGCCAGAACGTGTCAAAAAAGACACGTCTGGCTGTGCATAGAAGGGTGCTGGTCACTACACTTATGAATGGTAGTGAACGTTGGGTTTGGCAGAACAAGCATAAAAATAAGATTAATGCTTCGAAGATACTGCTTAGAAGTATAGCCGGAGTGACTCGGTTGGTGAAAGTAAAAAATATAAGGGAATGCTGTGGTTTAAAAAAAGATGTGGTTACAAAGATAGATAAATAGTTTGGACAGGTAGAGAGGATGGATGAGGAAAGATTAACGAAGCAGATTTATTATGAAAGTGAATGGGCAGGTTGGTAGCGGTCGACCTAGGCGAACATATCTTGATTAGATCAATATTGTTTTGAAGAAAGCCCAGGTCAAGAGTACCAATAACCGACGAGAATGCATAAGAGCACTGATGAAAGTAAAGGAAGCAAAAGATGTGTGTAAGAACTATATGTGTGTATGTATGTATAAAAAACTACCCTTATAATACAGTACATTAAAACCCGAATTATAGTAAAAATTTAGTTGTTTTTCGCCCAAATTGATAATTTTATATCTTTAAGCATGTATGAGAGCACCTATGAAGGTAAAAGAAGCAATAGATGTGTAAAAGAACCGTGGCATGTGGAAGAAAGTGGTCTCTGCCTTTTGTCAAATCAAGTCTTCGGATTCTTCAACCACGATATTCTTTTTTTTCCCGAGCTCTTTTTTTTTGAGTAATTTTTTTTGCAAAAGGGATTGTAGCAAAGAGTATTTATATTCATTGGACATAATGTACCAAGGTTTTAAAGCTTTCTACATTTAATGGTTGCCATAATCACCATCTCTTATTTCCTTCTTTTCAAAAATTTAACAATTGTTACGTCCAGGGTATCTTCAGCATCTTTCTGTGCATTCACATTTTGAATAGAACCAGTTTTTTAGCTAGATTATTCTTAAATATGAAACTCATTTTGTTAAAAACTGATCTAGCTAATTCTATTCGTGATTTTGTCTCTTGTTTGTTATCCCATTTTTTGTTAATAATGGTTTTCAGGTATTTATTTAATTTTTAATTGCTGCTTGTTTGACGTTAAGATATTATTATTCGATAATTCTATTTTTGCTGATAATCATGGTTACTACTATGCGATGTTATTTGATAAAGAAGTATTGCAGATCCTTTAAATTATCGGCGAAAACGATTGTATCGTCTAATAGCTGATGTTATTGAGTTTATCGTTTGCAATGCATTAAAATTGTTAATTACTAAAGTGAACTGTTTATTCTGTTTAAATAATTATTAGAGCAACAGAGTGGTTCAATACCTCAAGGGGATAGAAGGATGTAACAGAGGCCCAAGTGGTCATGCTCACTGCGCCACCCCCCTCCCGCTTATTTCAAATTCAAATACGGGAGGTGAAATGTTGATTGTATAGGATTTTTGTGTTGCAATATTAAAAAGAAATAAATAATTAAAATTTTTGTGGGTAAACAAAATAAATACTCTTTCGTTATGTACATCGTGCAACATGTCACGTGCCTATTTTTTCCCTTCTACAGTTCCATTATAATTGGGTCTCTGATAGTTTTGTATTCCTCAGGTACTCGTAAATAGTTTCGCTTACCGTATTTTGTTGTAATTTAAATATATCATTTGTTGTAAATAGTGTTGCATACCTTGTAGTGATAGGATTCGATTGTTAATGGCTGTGACATTTTTGTTAATCGATGGAGATTGAGTGGGGGTTTTCGTTATTAGATTTTGCTTTGGTTTTTGGCCTCGATTGTTGTGTGTTGTCGGTTATATTATTGTTTGGTTTGCATTTCTGTGTGGATGGAGCATGGACTTGCGAAGATTGTTGGTTGACGCGTGTTCCGTGTCATTTCTTGATGCCCGGCTTGGAAAGTGGTCAGTCGTTTGGTGTCAGTCGTTTGGTGGCAGTCTTGGGAGTGGTGTGGGGAGAGTTTTTGGGGCGTGGTGATATTAACACGTGTGCAGAACCTCTACGGTTTTTCTTTCATATCTGGCTGTATTTGGGCCATCTTAATTGGATTTTGAAGAAAAACCATTTAATTTTTAACTTTTGACCATTCTATCTTACCTTTGTTGTTGATATTTTGGATTTTGGTGTCGAGTTAAAATAACCGCATGCGGGATTTGATTGAGGAAAGCCATCGTTAATTAGCAGGTGCCGTTCCATAATCAAACCGGCCACAGGAGTAGTGAATTCGTACACCCATAATATGGTACACTGTTGAAAACTATTTATTGCATTGGATAATATGCCAAGGTTGAACTTTGATTAAAGTAATCTTCTCAATAGTTCTTTATGTCCAAGTAAAAATCTTTTATTCATACTTATTTGTAAATATCCTACAATATTGATATTTTGAAGGACAGCCATTGTAAAAGAAATATTTTTAAATAAGCTCGATTGTTTTAACAGTGTAAAACTTTATGTAAATGGTAAAAACATGAGTAAATTAGCAGCCTTATGTAAACGTTTGATTAAGTATTATTAAGGAGTTGACTTGTATACGTTTTTTTTTTTGGTAACTTGGTAAAATTTGTTACTCTTACTTTTGTTTTGATTATTTTTTGGAATCGTAAACTTTGGATTTTTGATTTATTGTTGGCTGTTGAATTTGACTATATTTGTTATAATGTTATTATTGAACTGAGTACTTCGATTTATTGTTAGTTGTTGATTTTGACTATATTTGTTATAATTTTGCTATTGAGCTGTGTACTTTGATTTATTGTAGGAGTAAAGTATCCAATATATTTTTGCTATAATTTTATTTATTTGGTTCACCATAATCTCAGTTGTTTATCGTGTGGCTCTGCTAGTGCCTATAAGACCTAGGGGTTTCCGGCTTGAACCGTCGGTGGCGCGGCTCACTTTTATTTTTTTTTTCTTCTACCCTCTACGGCTGAGCTCGGGCATAATTTGCCAGTAGAGAGACCGCTGGCAGAGTACTCTATAGAGAACGAAAAAGACGTGGAAAACAGAAGTAGCTTGGCTGGCGAAGGCCGCTGTTTACGTTTTAAATCATTTCTCTCGCAACTCTAGTAGAGTGAGAGTCGCGATTACTGAAAGTTTTGTCGTCACCGATCGGATCGTTATTCGAATGTCTTCGTTGTGCGCAGATTTTGTGACCTTCGCCCGCCAAGCTACTTCTGTTGCACTGTACATCGAGGGAACTTCAAATCCAATGTAAACAAAACAAATTGTTGTCCCTAACGTAGAAGAAAAGACATGAGAAGAATGAAACTAATTTATTTTTTAACGTAGTTACCTGCAACGTTTATACACTTGGTATATCGGTATTGAAGTGTTTTAAACCCTTATAAAAAAAATTCAAAAGTTTGAGTCTTCAGCCATTCATTTACCGCCGACATCACTTCGAAGTGGATTCCACAAAAATGTTCTTTTAATTTTGGAAATAAATGGTAGTCGATGATGGCCAAATCTGGAGAATAAGGGGGTGGTTCAAAAATTTCAAATCCCGCATTGTGAATGGCGGCCGTTGCAATACAAGTTTTGTGGGCCGGAACGTTGTCCTGGTGGTAGAGCACACCTCGACTTAATTTTCCTCTACTCTTTTCACTGATTTCGTCGGGTACTTTTGGTATCTGTTACATTCTGTTATGATGCGCCCTCGCGGTAAATAATTCACGAAAATAACACCTGCAAACTCCCAAAAAACTGTAGCCATGATCTTACCAGCCGATGGGACAACACGAAATTTTCGAGGGGGTGGGGAACCCCTATGCCGCCATTCCGTACTTTGTTTTTTGGATTCTGCATCAAAGTGATTAAACCATTTTTCGTCGACCGTAAAAGTTTTTCGCTTAAATTCATCGGGATTCCTGTTGATGATCTCCAAATTTGTCTCCGCTGCAACCTGGCGAACACGCTTCTGGTCTGCCGTCAGCATTCGTGAAACCCAACGCGCAGAAAGTTTATTGTTAATGTGAAATTTTTTCAACGCTTTCAAAAGAAAACCTGCATGTCTCTGCTATAGCCTTGACTGTAATTCTTTTGTTATGTAATACCATGTCATGGACTCGATTCACGTTTTCTTCGGTCACCCCAGTGTTGGGGGCTCCTGTACCTGGTGGATGTTGACAGGACTCTCTTTCCAGTTTAAAATCTTGTGACCAGTTTTTAATTACCTAGTACGAAGGGGCAGATTCACTCAATACTTCTACCATATCCTTATAAATGCTTAGATAACCCTTTTTTACAAAGGTACTTTATCGCACCTCTTATCTTAAATTTGTCCATTTTAATAAAATCACGCACACCTCAATGAAAACACTGATGCGCTGATGCTAATTGGCACACACTAATGTCATACAATAAGCTTTTGCCTGACACTTTATTTGCATTTGTCATTCAACGCCAGCTATGTTAGGGACAACAATTCGCGAAATATCCTCGTAAGTCCATTAAACACTTTTTTTAAGGTTGCTACGTGTTACCGTATTCTTTGTGACGCTGCACACAATTAACTGTGTACGGTTTCACTAAATTTTTAATGATTCCTTTAATAAAGTATTTGCAAAGTGAGTAGTAATTACGTTGATATGTTGCGCCGCGTTGTATCGCGTAAGCACCAAAAGCGGTAATGATTAAATATTTATTAGATCGGCAGCAACGACTTCCCTTAAAATACAGTTAATCATTGTACGTCAAGACTCCGAGGACTACGAAAATTGATTAAAAGTTAATATCCTGCTTCTTACAGCAAAATATATAAAAAAACCGCTTCTTAAGGATCTTCCTGAAGGTTACTTGCGCTTAACCTACGAAAACATTTGTTGTGTACTAGATTGTAGAGGGGGTCATAAAGGCTACGCAACCTCTCAAGCTCCTCGACCTATTAGATATTTTGTGCATAAGCCTTAATCTATTCGGGGCCCGGGATTCCGATACTTCGAGTCAAGTTTATCAGTTTCCTGTGGGCTAAATTTCTAATGATCAAATGATCTTTAGTTTCAGCGAAGTTCTTGCAGTAGCGGAAACTATCACTTTCCTTTTTGCCCATCTTTTTAAGGTAATAGCTCAGAGGACAGTGTCCAGTGAGGAGCCCCGTCACCAGTTTCAAGTCTTTCTTGTCCAACTCGAGAAGCTGTTTAGCTTTCCTTGGCGAAAGGCTTACTAGCCTTTTCGCTTGTCTTTGTCCTGGCACTTTATGCCAGAGAGATTTGATTTGATTTGTTTCCCAGCGTTAAATCTTTTCTTTCAAGTGGACTTTAAAAAGTCCACCGAAGGGTTCTGGGCCAAAAAATTGTGTATTTGCCCATTCTTTGGTAAGGCAATCTGCTTCTTCGTTGCCTTTAACTCCCTTGTGACATGGAACCCACATCAGAGTAACCTGATTATTTACTGCCAGTTGCCTCAGGGACTGTTTACAGTCCAAGTCAGCTTAGACTCACAAGTGTATGACTTCAGAGCTTTTAGTGCTGCTTGGCTATTTCATAAAATATAGATTTCTGCCCTTCAGGTGTTTTTTTCGATACACTCCCGATCGTAAGGTTATATTTGTTAATCAAAATTTTAAGTGAACTTTAACATTATTCAATTTTACACCAAAAAGGTACTCTTGATAAAACTTGATACTGTGTACCGTTTTCTGAATATTTTGATTTGAAAATTATGAAGTAGATACCAATTTTTTTTTAACGCCCTCTATCTTAAATACGGATGACGTTACGAAAATTTTTTACCAAAAAAAAACCCTAATTATTTTTCAGTTTTCTACCTATCCTAGAGACATGGCTCACCATTTTTTAAAACACCCTGTATAATAATACAACAAAATTGTTTTATTACTTTTTACTCCCAAGTTGTGTAAATACGTTATTACCGAATGGGTTACAATAGGAACAATGTCAATTTTTCTAAAATATATATTTTTGTGTTTTATATTTTTTTCTTATTCAATAGGTACGCAAGAGGCATTTTTTTCAAATTTGTTTTGTGCTTTAATACATTATGGTCTATAAGAGGTTAATTAACCTTTGATATGATAAAAAAATTGACGCATTATTTAAACACAGGCACACATGATACATTTCCCGTTTTATATTAAGGGGCTGGGAAAGTGAATGGGAGGATGTTTACAAATGACAGATATCTGTTTTAGCATTTTCCCAAATTCTTATCTTTTCTTCTTTTCTAGGTGCCGTCTCCGCTTAGAAGGTTGGCAATAATTTGTAACGTGCCTATTTTTTCCCTTCTACAGTTCCATTATAATTGTGTCTCTGATAGTTTTGTATTCCTCAGGTACTCGTAAATAGTGTCGCGTGCCGTGTTTTGTTGTAGCTTGAATGTATCATTCGTTGTAAATGATGTTGCATACCTTGTAGTGATAGGATTCGATTGTTAATGGTGGAATTCAGTTGTTGATCGCTGGAGATTGAGTGAGGTGTTTTCGTTATTAGATTTTGCTTTGGTTTTTGGCGTCGATTGTTGTGTGTTGTCGGTTATATTAATATTTGGTTTGCATTTCTGTGTGGATGGGGCTGGCTATCAACACGGACGAGCGCGATTCTTGGTGTGGAGCATGGACTTGCGAAGATTGTTGGTTGACGCGTGTTCCGTGTCATTTCTTGATATCCGGCTTGGGAAATAGTCAGAGTCGTTGAGTGTTGGTTGTTTGGTGGCAGTCTTGGGAGTGGTGTGGTGAGAAATTTTGGGACGATTTGATATTAACACGTGTGCAAAACCTCTACGGTTTTCTTTTCATATCTGGCTGTATTTGGGCCATCTTAATTGGATTTTGAAGAAAAACCATTTAATTTTTAACTTGACCATTCTATCTTACCTTTGTTGTTGATATTTTGGATTTTGGTGTCGAGTTAAAATAACCGCATGCGGGATTTGATGGAGGGAAGCCATTGTTAATTAGCAGGTGCCGTTCTATAATCAAACCGGCCACAGGAGTAGGCCACAGGAGTAGTAAATTCGTATACCCAAAGGTTACAAGTGATTTATTTTAGAATATATAAACGACGTGATTTGTTTTTGACACCACGATTAAGTTTTGTTTTAATTTATTATTATGGTACACTGTTGAAAACTATTTATTGCATTGGATAATATGCCAAGGCTGAACTTTGATTAAAGTAATCTTCTCAATAGTTCTTTGTGTCCAAGTAAAAATGTTTTCTTCATACTTATTTGTAAATATCCTACAATATTGATATTTTGAAGCCATTGTAAAAAGAAATATTTTTAAATAAGCTCGATTGTTTTAACAGTGTAAATCTTTATGTAAATGGTAAAAACGTGAGTAAATTAGCAGCCGTGTGTGAACTTTTGATTAAGTATTATTAAAAAGTTGACTGGTATACGTTTTTTTTGGTAACTTGATAAAGTTTGTGACTCTTACCTTTGTTTTGGTTATTTTATGGAATCGTTAACTTTGGATTTTTGATTTATTGTTAGCTGTTGATTTTGATTAGATTTGTTATAAGTTTATTATTGAGCTGTGTACCTTGATTTATTGTTAGCTGCTAATTTTGACTATATTTGTTATAAGTTTATTATTGAACTGTGTACCTTGATTTATTGTTGGCTGTTAATTTTGACTATATTTGTTATAATTTTATTATTGAACTGTGTACTTTGATTTATTGTAGGAGTAAAGTATCTAATATATTTTAGCTATAATTTTATTTATTTGGTTCACCATAATCTTAGTTTTTTATCGTGTGGCTCTGCTAGTGCCTATAAGACCTAGGGGTTTCCGGCTTGAACCGTCTAAGTCGGTGGCGCGGCTCACTTTTATTTTCTTTTTTTTCTTCTACCCTCTACGGCTGAGCTCGGGCATAATTTGCCAGTAGAGAGACCGCTGGCAGAGTACTCAATAGAGAACGAAAAAGACGTGGCAAATTATAGCAATTCTTATTTTTGAGACCGCAGCTCTAAAGAGTTCAATATTACTGCATCCATACCAATCCCTAAGGTTCTTCAGCCATGAATTTCGTCTTTTTCCTATAGATCTCTTGCCTTGGATTTTTCACTGCATAATTATTTGTAGCATTTGATATTTTTCTTCCTTTATGACATGTCCCATGTACAGCAGTTTTCTTCTCTTAATTGTCGGAATCACTTCTCTTTCCTTATGCATACGTCTCATCACTTCCACGTTGGTTATTCTCTCTACCTATAAGATCCTTAATATTCTCCGGTATATCCACATCTTACATGCCTACAGTCTCCTCATGTCGATTACCGTCAGTGTCCAGGCCTCTATACCATAATATAGTATGGACAGCACATAGCATCTCATCAGGCATATTTTTAAATCAAGGTTTAAATCTCGGCAGCAGAAAAGCCTCTTCGTTCTTGTAAAGGTGCTTCTCGCCTGTTCTATTCTGACAAGTACTTCTTGGGAGCTGTCATTATTCTCATTAATAATCGTATTCTTATGAATACTGCCAAATATTGGGTTGGACTGTTTTATGTGACCCACTCCGTATGTGTCTAAATCCGCTGCTCTGTGTATTACTTTTTTGTTAAGATCCCTCTAGTATTTTTATCGTTATTTTATTTCAGTAAACAAGGAACAACCGTTCAAGGACAAGTGTTTCTTGTACCGCTTTTGGCAGGACGAAGAAGGAGCGACCGCGTTACCGCCGTTGGAGGACATCGCTACGGCCGAAGACCAAATCCGCGACTCCTTGGGAATATTGGTACACAAAGGTCCGGATGCGGTTCTTAGGATGATACTTAGAAAACAGTAAGTTTACCCAACGAGAAAATATTTTTATATTTTTCCCAACTTTTCGGAGATGCGTTGTTAAGATTCTTTATTTTATCGCAATGATGTTCCACTTCTCGCACATTCTCAAAAAGATATCAAGCGCTGCTTTAAATGTTTTCCTTGCAAAGTTTTTAATCTACTTAACTTCTAATACGAACGGTACATGCTCCCGATTATGTGGAATCACCACTTCGTTGGAAAAATAGGTATTGTATTTTCTTTTACGGCATTTATAACGGGGCATTAACTTTTGGAAAATATAATCACTTTTAATGATGATACTTAGCTTAAAGTATTTATTTGAAGGATGTTTTCTAGTAGGAACGTCTCGATTTACGTACACAATGTCGTTTTAATTGTGTCTTACATAACACTATAAAGATAAAAATGAGTGTTATACATACATACATATAGTCACGACTTTTTCCCGTAGGGGTAGGCAACGACCACTTCCTTCTACTTGCTACGGTTCTAACACACATCTTATGCCTCCTCTACTTTCATCAGTGCTCTCATAAATGCTCGTCGGTTGTTGGTACTTTTTACCTGGCCTTTCTTTAAAACAAATTTGATCTGATCGAGATATGTTTGCCGAGGTCGACCTTTACCGAATTGTCCATTCACACTCGCCTTGTAAATTTGTTTCGTCAATCTTGCATTATCCATCCTTTCTACGTGTCCAAACCATCTAAGCATTCCTTTATTTATCTTTGTAACCACATCTTCTTTTACACCACAGCGTTCTCTTATTTCACTATTCTTCACTATATACAACCGAGTCAATCCGGCTATACTTCTCAGACTACTCATCTCCACAGCATTAATCCTATTTTCATGCTTCTTCTGTCAAACCCATTATTCACTACCATACATACGTGTAGGAACCAATACACCTCTATGCACAGCCAGACGTGCCAGTTTTGACACTTTCTGGCTACTCATATTGCTATGCAGTGCTCTATTCATTTGTTTTTCTGCCAACGCTTTGTCATTATCATACTTTCTATCTCTCGTAAACTTTGAACCCAACTACACAAATTCATTTACTTTTTTCACTCTTTCTCCCTTAATCAAAACTTCATAGTTTGTCATGCTTTCTTCTCTATAAAAAACCACTATTTTCGTTTTGCTTACATTTATTTTTATCCTTTTGATTTTCAGGGCATCCTGCATAACATTAACCATCGCCTGCATCTCCTTCTCAGATGACGCCAATATGACTTGATCATCGGCTTAAAGAAGGCATCTGACGATCAAGTCATTTATTTTTAATCCATACGCACTCTCGTTCAAATCGTTTAAATAATCGTCTATGTATAAGTCAAACAGCCATGGCAAAGCCACACATCCCTGTCTCACACCTTTTTCGATGTTAAACCAGTCCGTGCAAGTTCCGTTTATCCGGACGCAAGCAGTGGAATCCTCGTAAAGTGACTTCAGATCTAGTATTATACTACCTCTCACCCCATACATAGACAGTGTTGACCACAATTCACTCCTCACCCTCTGTCATAGGCCTTTTCCAATTCTATAAAAGCGCAATAGACCTTCAGACTTCTAGCTAAGAATTTTTCGACTATACCTCGTAATGAAAAGACCTTATCCATACATCTCCTTCCTCTTCTAAATCCTGCTTGCACATCCCATATCATCTTTTCAGTTTCAATCGTTACTATTTTTATCAATATCTTTGCATACAGTTTGCCGACTGTGCTGAGTAAACTAATACCTCGGTAGTTCTTACAGTCATGCTACGAACCTTTTCTGTTGTAAACCGTCATAATAACGGCCTTGTACCAGTCGGCTGGTACGCTACCACTCCTTTAAAAAAGGTTAAAAAGGCGGTACAGTAGACTAGCTACTATGCTTTGTCCAGCCTTTAGCATTTCAACTGTTATCCTGTCGTTTCCAGCATTCTTAAATTTGTATGTTGTTTTGTAAAGCAAAACTCATTGATATAATGTAACGCGCAAAATCACTTTTTACGTTATTACTTGGTAGGCCATACGTTATTTGTCAAAAATACAAATTTACTATTAACACACAAATACTAAGTACAGATCAATAAACCTACAAAAGACACTCAAGTTTTTTATGCCTGGTAACACATGAAATACGTCATTTTTTTAAAAGCGCAAGCGCACACTTACTGTAAATTACGTGACTACTATGCAGTAATGGGACTATCGTGTAAATGGACGTTATGGTTCGATAAAAAGAGAACGAATCATAACGCTCCTTTTATCCTTGTTAGTGGGCGTGACTTAATGTACAGAATTTCCCTAACTAACTACACTTTTTAATGGATTTACTGTATTTATCAATTGTAAAACAGCATCTAAATGTAATCGATGGTTTGAATGTAATTCACTCTGATTACAAAGATTTTTTATTAAAATTATTGCTACAAATGTGTGCAGTTTTGAAATTTATCTTTTTGTCTGATAAATTTAACGTCTTAATCCGCTTTTTTTCCATTAATTTATCTTTGGTAAATCTACCTAAAAAATATAAATAATACATAAACAGTAAGTTTATTTAACAGCTAAAAATATATATCTTTTGGAGAATATTTTATTTTTCGGTTAGCAGTGCAATTTATAAATTAAGTACCAACATTTGAAAACTACGTTCCCGAAATGGATTTGGTAGAGGTTGACATATCATACACTGTCTTGGTATTTTTAATATTATGTTAGGTTGGGTTAAAACGGCGGTTTGGAGGGAACCTACTTAGGCCTTTTGGCCCGTTTTGATACCGTGATGGACGGCGGTGCTTTTCTCCTCTACCGTGAGAACCAGTTGGAACTTTTAATAAAAAGTGTAAGGTCCTTGATGCTAACTGAGCTAAGATCAGTTAAATCATTAAATTTAGGTTACCCTATTATAAAAAGCCGTTTTCTGCCTATGGCAGGGCAGTGGCAGAGAATATGTACCATTGTTTTCTTCTTTTCCTCATCGTGACAGCTTCTACAGAAGTCATGTCGTAGCTCTGCGATTCCATGCGCCTGTCATGGGATCCACCTGCCCAGTGTCCCGTTATGGCCGCTATCGCATTTATAATGGACTTCCTGGATAGAGTTAAACATCCTTAGTTCGACGTAGATCTAGTTTAAGCCAGATCTGTTTCGATGATGTGCATGTGGGTTTATTTTGCCACCTTAAGTTTGCTTTTTGAACTACTTTGCTGTGTAGAAGGAGCCGGCAATTTGTAATCGGTACTTCTTACTGAGATGAGACAGATACAGCTGGAAGGGTGATGCCATCTCTTGCTAGCTCGTCTGCCTTACAGTTGCCTGGTATGTACTTGTGTCCAGGTACCCAGACAATGTAAACTCTAAACCTAATTCAAGTAGACTGAGTTTAGTAATTTGATAGCAGCCTGGCTGTCGCAAAGAATGGATATCGTTGCGTAGTATCCAGACATCTGCCTATTCTCCCCTCTAGTTTAGAGCCATTCGTATAAAATACTGCCACCTGAGGTTTCACTAGATTCTCGGCCCAATCTAAAATTTCCAGGGATAAGTCGCCTTTAAACATAGGGGTGAGTGTTTTTTGTGCACAGGTCGTATTCTCTAAGTATTCTAGAGTGACCATAGTGCGTTTCGGTCCATGGGGTCAGAGCATTAAATCTGAGAGCCGCACTAGCTGCACATTTTATTTCAAACAGATCTACTGGTAGTAGTTGTAGAATCGGTCGAAGGGCTTTTGTTGGGGTGGTCCGTAGACAGCCTGTAATTAGCAGACATGCCAATCTCTGGACTTTTCCTTTGTATGGTTGACTCCCTTTTCTTGCCACCATACTAACGATCCATACATTAGAAGCGGTGTTATAACTGTAATATAGAGCCAATGAACAACATGGGGTTGTAACCCCCATTGTCTGCCGATGACCCTTCTGCAGGTTTAGGTCACCACAGTAGCTTTCCTTACTCTTTTCTTCATATTCTCCCTTCACAGCAGCTTTCTGTCTAGAATCAGGCCCAGATACCTAGCTCGCTCCGAGAGGTTAATAGTTTTTCCTTCAATTTCTGGAAGGGAAAAGACGGGAATTTTGTTTCTACTCGTAAAAAGTACTAGTTCTGTTTTTTCACCCTGTGCTCCAATGAACTAGTTTATGAAGTGCATTTTGCATAATCTGAGATAGGATCTCCGGGAATTTCCCTAAGACTAGTAAAACTAGGTCATCAGCGTAGGCCACGATTTTGCAGCCGTAGTTTTTCATTCGTAGCAGAAACTCATTAAGTGTTATATTCCACAGTAAGGGCGAGAGTACCTTACCCTGACGAATCTCCTTATAAAGCATCCAGAGCATGTGGCTTATGAATTTCACAGTCGGATCGTCCAACTATAGATTCAATAATGCCCGTGTTATTACACTGGAAGTTGAGTTGTTAAATGCCTCCTCAATGTCAAGAAAGGCTGCTAATGAGTACTCTTTCAGGTAAAGAGATGTCTCTACCTTCTATACTAAACTGTGAAGAGCTGTCTTCACTGATTTTCGCTTACAGTACGCGTGATGGGAGTGGTAAAATTTTCCTTCGTCCAGGAGGCCTCTGATGTGAACATCAAGTAACCTTTCTAGTGTTTTTAGCAAGAAAAACGAAAGGCTTATTGGCCTGTAGTCTTTTAGGGTACTGTGTAAGGGCTTTCCTCCTCTAGGGATAAAAACGACTCTCACTTCCCTCCCCTTGAGTGCTACATATGCTAGGCTTAGACGTGCCTTGCATATGGCCTCTAGCCACGTGATAATTAGGTCCAATACCACTTGTTATCCCTCTGGTAATTTTTAATATTACTTCCTATTATTTTGAAGAACAAAACAATAAATAAACAATAATAATTCGCAAATAAAAAAACGTTAGCATGTAAGGTAGGTTATTGTCATAGATAAATAAGGCTGTTAATGCGCAGCCGCAGCTAAAAAGATAAGCAAGAAACTGTTGTGATCATAGATCGCAACACTGTGTTTTTTAATTTCATTTGTTCTAGTTTTAATTCTTGGCGACGCCAATGTATTAAAAACCCTTCAACAGTAGTCTTTTCTTCGCCGCAAAGGACGAAGGTAATTTAGTAGTATTCTATCGATCGCCAAAGGCGACGGTCATTTAGAAGTATTGTTCCGACTGTCGATAGTGACGAGTCATTTATTAAGTTCCTATTTCCACGGCGATTAAACCTCGCTTGTATTTCTTGGACTGTCGATAGTGGCGAGTCTTTCCTTTCGTTAGTTTCCACGGCTATCATCGCTTGCAACAGTCTGAAAAGAGTGTAGAAAAGAGGAATTCCATGTCCCGATTCCTACAAGAAGCGTTGTAATAGTTTTCTTTTTACCGAGTCGACGCATATCGCGCCCACTACCTTCATTATATGTCGTTGGTATTAAAAGCCGTTACTTCTGAAGTAGTCCGCCAAAACCATAAATATTTATTTATCATTGTACAAAAGTACAAAAGTAAACTTTATTTATTAAGAATCAAGTTTTTAGTTACTTTTCAATGTTTACAGTCACGAAATTATTATTAAATAATCGACTAAAAAATTTTTTTTGTTGACTAGTGTAATTTGACAGTACATTGCTAAAAAATACTATTTGTCAAAAAGTAATGTTACAAAAATTTTGGATAATTAGTAATGTAAATAAATTTTGGAATTTTAAAGTAAGTCCAATTAACAACAAATGATGTTTAAATAATAAAAATGATGATTTAATTTTTAAAAATATTTGTTTATTTATTTAATTTAAAAAGTCAGTTAGAAAATATTTATTAAATATAAACTCAAAAAAAGATTTTTTTTTCACCAGAGTAATTTGACAGTAGACAACTGAAAAATACTCTTAAAATATTATTTCTTTATCGGGTCCGGTAATTTTAAACTCTCGATACAGTAACATAACAATTTTTATTTCAATACTTATACACAATAAACTTTACTTTTACAAATCACTTAGATACAACTTAGACAACTAATTAAATTTCATAACTTATAAAAACTTAAAAACTCACTTCCTCACGACCGCTGTCTTTTTTATATTTCTAAATCATAATTCCAGAGTAATCGACCTTTTTCTCGAGAATTTGGAACAATCCTTTTACCATCTCCAAACCCTAATTGTGATTGACTCTCGGACGCCGACAAATAAAAAACAGGACCGGATTGTAACAATACTATTTATCAAAAAGTAATGCAACATTACACTGCAAGGTCCCTTTAACGGATTTTCTAAGCACTTATAGTCCTAGCCTAGTAGTTACTCGACCTAGTAGTTACGCAACTTAACCCGGCAGGCCTTGTTTAAAATCTTTGAATTAAAGGGATAAGGTGAAAATTTAATTTGGAGGCTAGCATTTGATTGTACCCTTTTACTTTTTTTGCCCCCACAATTAACCAAAAATTGGGAAGGGGACTGAAAAACAAATATTTTCTGATGTGTTTCAAAGAAAACTAAACAAGATTATTAAACAGTAAGACGATATTGACATGCCCGCCATATTAAAAAATCAAATTATTCTACTCACGCTGTTAATATTCATTACTTTGCAGCAAAATTTTGGGGACAATTTTAATAATTACATTTAAATGTCGGAAAGTTATTTACTTTCTTAAAATAAAAAAAATAGCTGGGAAATTATTTTTAGATTGAAAATTTTATGATTTTGGTGACTTTCCGACATAATTTACATTAAAAGTAACAAAATATTTTAATTATGTATTACCATAAATTATTTAGTTTTTAAATAAAGTGAAGAACTAACATTAAATTATCGTCCGTCGAACGGTGTAATCAACGACAAATGTTCGCAGAAAGTGCCTAATACAATGTAAGAAAAAGTATATGAGAGATATGTCGTCACTTATTTATTGGATGTGTGGGGAGACTGACAGAGCGGTTAATGGGGGCGTGAGCAATTTCGTCTTAAAGATAAAGACATATAAGTTTCATTTTACTTTTACAATTGATGAGATTTGTTTTAAATTTACAAAAAAAACAGCTGAAACAAAATCTTGAACATCTATAAACTAGCGAACCCGGTAGGCAGACGTTATCCTGCCACAGACCGCGCTAGCAAAATATTACTCCTGAAATGAAATCTTTTTTCAGTATAATTATATTACTTCAAATAAATTAATGTAGTCGGGTAACGAAGACATAAATATAAAAAAATTATTTAATTAAGAAAGGTGCTAGGGGCTGAAAAATTTGGTTTATTTTTTTAATGAGAAAAGTCCATAAAAAATTAAAAAAAAATTTTTTATAGAAATATTAAAATAAAAAATTCTGGATCTCGACAACAGCGCCAACCCCCGGGTACAACTATAACTAAAAACCATCCAGATGACCCCATAAGTACGAAAAAAAATTTAAATATAAATTGAGCAAATATATATTTATACAGGGTGTTTCAAAAAAGATGACCCCGTCCTTAAGTTAGGTAGAAAACTGAAGTTTGCATACTAGGTTCTTCAAAAAGATGTCCTTAGAAACGTAACAAGCACCGTCATTAGTCTGAGCTTTTTTCTATCCAGCTCAAAAGGCTTGAGTAGTAGGAGCGAGGTATAGTTGCCCCATTATTCCCTTGATGTGCCTCAGACTATTGGTTTCTAGTAAGCTTCGTTTTTGATGCCAGGTTAGCTAAGACTTTTTTCCTTTTTTCTAACAGCTGATTTCGTTATGCACACACCGGGTTTATGCCCCAGCAGCGGGTTTGCAAAATTCATCGTTGCGAGTGCGTTTACCCTTGTGTTCTGGAACCCACTCAAGTTCAACTTGGTTGTGCTTTTCCAGGTTTTCCAGGTACATTTAACATTTCTTCATCAGCTTTAAACTAATTTGGCAGATTTTAATTACCAGACGGGCCACAATTCGCCAAGTCAACCGGTTTATTTTTTCCAATTAGTCATGTTTAAAAATGAATTTAAGCTTTTAGTTAGTCATCGTATGTTTAAAATTTGAATTTGTATTTGTTGACAAAAATTTAAATTTGATTTTATTTTTACAGAAGTCACGAAAGGACAGCCGATGATCAAGAGACGATCTATGAAGAGCTTCTTCATATCAGAGCTCTAGCACATCTTTCGAATTCCGTTAAAAGGGAGTTGGCTAGCGTCATTGTTTTCGAAGCCCATCCAAAGGCGGGCACTGTACGTAAGTATCGGTATTTTAATTTTTAGGTGTTTTTTCAACAAAAACACGCGTTTAATCCGCGAAGAATTATTGTCGTTACTTGCTTCGTTTCTAATTGGTTGTTGATGTGCTAAAGACAGACTTTTGTCGTATGGAAACAGTTTCTTTCGTTTTGTAGTAAGAGAAACTACGTACTAAATAAATCAATTTCTACTGAAATGATATCAACTATTTTAAAAGATTGGGCTTTCAATAGGCGAAAATGTCATGGAGAAAATAATAAAAAACATGTTGTAAATACTACACGGCAAAGCAGATACAAGAAAAATATATGAAGGAATTTAACAAAGTAATTGACTAATTTTCCAGTAGAATAATTTTAGAGGCACGAAACGCGTGAAATTCAGAAAGAAGGGAGCTCCAATCCTTACCGGATAAGAGACAGGTCAGTGCATCAGCGTTCACATACTTGATCCACTATTTTCAAAAGGAAACTAGAAATGATGGTTCTACAACTGGTAGGATACAGTATAATACGATTTTTACAAAAAACACGCAGGGTGGAGCAAAATCATGTGCTAATAATAAGTGGCTTGTACCAACCATACTGAAGTCAGTCGGTGCCCAGTAAGACTTCTGAATAAGTTGATGTTAAAAAGAAACGAAAACGAATATTAAAACGGACAGGTTATTTCTGACAGTGAATCCATACTGGTAGAAGCAAAACACCACCCTTGGCTGGTACAAAAATATGCCTATTGGAGTAAATGAAATTTCCAAATGGACCAAAAAGTCTGCAAAATTGGCCGGTTGAGACATCACAAACAAAAAAATGTCAAAATATTTTCACAGAGCAACTGCCGTTTCACAATTGGCAAAAGCAGGTGTATCGGAACAAAAACTGATTAAAATTACAGGGCATGGTAATAGTAATCGGTAATAGTATCGGAACAAAAACTGATTCAAATTACAGGGCATGGTAATAGTAATTTTATAAAACCGTATTAACAATTAGATCAAAAGCATCACGAACATAATATAAATCAGATGAGAATCAAACTAAGACACAATCTTGAATCTAGTAGCAACGTTGAAATGTCCAGCACATCAGCAACCACCAATAACCACGTTGAAGTTTTTAGCTCAGAAAATAACGCGAATAAAAAAAATTGCTGTTTATAATAGTTGTAATTTTTATGGCACCAATATGTATTTCAATTAATAAATTGTGAACATTGTTCAAATCTACTCGAAAAATAATCGTATCAAATACAATTCGTACTTCAAAATATTTAAGGTTATACATCTCAAACTTCCTGCACAATTACAAATCGTGTCAGTCTAACAAAATTGAGTTTTAATGCTAAGCAATACGCTATCTGGCGGCATAAACTCGCATTAATATCACGTGGCGAGCAAATATAATTGCTTTGTTTTTATTTACCTGGAAGCGTGCATTTGTGTAAAGATTATAGTTGTTTAATAGTGACTAATAATTTGTTGAAAGTGAAAATGACCAGCAGAGCAAATTGTTGTGTACCTGTGTCTTCATGGCATCAGAATTCCAGTCCGCTGGTTTTGGCAAACCGCAGGATTTCTGTTGGCCCTATCTCATTTATCACTTGGATTCATTATTATGCGGCCCCAGGTTTGATACCTGTACACCACTAGCATCGGGCAGCAACACAGAATATGTATGCTGCTCTCCTCCTCTTCGCCGCATAGTCCGCAGTTTTTCTCGGCCACCAACTTAAGTTTGAAGAGGTGCGCCCTTAGTGCGACGTGGCCAGCGAGCAGTCCAAGCGAGCTGCTTAGCCTACTCCGGTTCATCGTCCAAAATGCGTCTGCCCTCTTCTGGAGAGGTTTTTTCATCAACTGTCTTGATGTTCTGCCGCCAGTATTTGTATTCCACTGAGCGATATGTTCTTACTTAAGGATTAGTTGCAATTTATGTTTCGCTTTGGCAATTGGCAAACCGACAAACTGACTTCTCGGTTCCACAAGGGTCCCATTTCTTGCCAGTTCATCGGCTACCTCATTGCCATTTATCCCTGTATGCCCAGGAAC
This sequence comes from Agelastica alni, assembly GCA_950111635.1. NCBI lineage: Eukaryota > Metazoa > Arthropoda > Insecta > Coleoptera > Chrysomelidae > Agelastica > Agelastica alni. The sequence goes on along the minus strand of OX467709.1, from coordinate 27,873,445 downwards.
CCATGTACCTGGATCTAATTCTGTCTATAAAAAAACCTAACTTGTTTTTTCATCATTTTCCAAATGAGAGTCAGAGAGTTAAACAGATTGGAGAATCCGGAATGGCGACTATGGACAATGGAAAATGATGGAAACATATCCGTTCAAATGACGAAATTTTTACTAAATTGTACACTTCCTTTAGTAAACATATCACTTGGCGTCAAAATCCACAGAATGACAGCGCTTCGCGGTCGGATTATTTCAACTGTCTAACTAACACTCTTTGAAATTATGCAAAAAGTTATCGATGTATAACCCGAATATTTTAAAGCACTTATGGTATTACTACTGATAACCCATATAAAGCTCATACAATACAAACGTGCGTCCACGTCATCAATGATCTGTTCGTTTCAAAACTTAATACAAACAATAATAAAAATCACCGTTCGTTTTATATAATCTCGAACACATCGGGTCAGTCTGTTTGTAAAGTTGACAATTTTATATAAGTTTTTAAGACGTTGTCAAATCTAATTATCATGGCGAAATGAACCAAGATAATTTTTTTAAAATGGTTTGAAAATCAGTTGCTACACAGTCTTCCTGAACCATCAGTAATTGTTATGGACAATGCCCCTTACCACAGACCACAGTATGTTATTACACAAAATATCAAACAAGTCCTGGCTCAAAGCGGATATTGAAAAATCGCTAGCAAATCGAAATATTGCTTTTTCACATACTATGTTTAAACATAATTAAATTTTAAAGTAGTTTTACTGATTTTGTTAACAAAATTGAAACTGGTTTATTTTTTAGAAACAAACCACCAAAAAGATATTTGATAGATGACCTAGCTAAACAATATGGACACAAAGTGTTACGTCTCCCTGCATTCTCAATCCAATTGAATTGATTTGGGGCATTGTAAAGCAATATTATAATTAACATATTGGCCGTGATGGAAACTCAGAAAAATACTGTTTAAATATGTGGTCTGAAGCACTTCAAACCGTTAACTCAGAGATCTGAAAAAACTTTGTTGATTATACAGAAAAAGAAATTGACAAATGGTATAATAGAGAACGAATATTAGAAAGATAAGAAATTACTTCCATTTTTATCGATGTTGACGCTAACAGTGATGTCAGTGACTTTGAGTCAGAATCAGAATAGAGAAATAAATATAAATAAATATATAAATAAATGTAATATAGCTTAGAAATACTTTTTTGTAATTTATTAATATTCTGCTTGAAATAAAAAAGCAGCTATTTGGTAAGTATGCCAGCCCCTAAATAGCATTCTACCTTCATTGTGAAGCATTTTAACCTGTATTATTTTTATTAATAAAATTATGATCAGTAATATTTTTTTGTTCCTCTTCTTTTGGTGCCTTATCAGGTCCTCCTGATGTTGGCAATCACAATTGCGAGCTGTGCTTTGTCTTCGGCGATTCTAAAGAGTTATTCTGCGCTTCGAATTCCGGTCGACTCTCTAAGATTCCTTAACCACGAGGCTTGTCTTCTACTGACTCCTCTACGACCTTCTATCTTGCCCCTCATTATAAGTTGAAGAATACGGTAACGATCACCCCTGAGTATGTGACCTAGATAGAACAGTTTTCGACATTTAACTGTTATTAGTAGTTCACGGACAGCGTTTGCTCTATTTAAAACCGCTTCATTTATCTGCTTCGCTACCCATGTGATTCGGAGCATACGTCTATGTAGCCACATTTCAAATGCTTCAAGACGATTAATGGTTGCTGCTTTTAAGGTCCAAATCTCTGCCACATTCAACAGTATGGACCATATGTAGCACTTGATCATTCTCTGGCGGAGCTTTAAATTAAGATTATTATTGCAGAAGAGCGATCTCATTTTTTGAAAGGTTGCGCGAGCTGATTCGATTCTGCTCTTGACTTCTTTATCTGGGTCGAGATGCTCTGTTATATAACATACATACATAAAGTCACGCCTTTTTCCCATACGGGTAGGCAGAGACCACTTCCTTCCACTTGCTACGGTTCGTACACACATCTTTTGCTTCCTCTACTTTCATCAGTGCTCTTCGGTTGTTGGTACTTTTGACCTGGCCTTTCTTCAAAACAATGTTGATCTGATCGAGATATGTTCTCCGAGGTCGACCTCTACCGATTTGCCCATTCACACTCGCCTTATAAATTTGTTTCGTCAATCTTCCTTCATCCATCCTTTCTACGTGTCCAAACCATCCAAGCATTCCTTTATCTATCTTTGTGACCACATTTTCTTTTACACCACAGCGTTTTCTTATCTCACTATTCTTAACTTTATCCAACCAAGTCACTCCGGCTATACTTCTCAGACTACTCATCTCCGCAGCATTAATCCTATTTTCATGCTTCTTCTGCCAAACCCAACATTCACTACCATACATAGGTGTAGGAACCAACAGACCTCTTTGCACAGCCAGACGAGCCTTTTTTGACACTTTCTGGCTATTCATAAAGATATGCAGTGCCCCATTTATTTGTTTTCCTGCCAACACCCTTCGCTCAATGTCACTGTCATACTTTCCATCTCAGGTAAATTTTGAACCCAAGTACACAAATTCATTAACTTGTTCCACTCTTTCTCCCTCAATCGAAACCCCACAGTTTGTCATGCTTTCTTCTCTTTCAAAAACCATTACTTTCGTTTTGCTCACATTTATTTTAATCCCTTTGATTTTCAGTTAATCATGCATAACATTGACCATCGCCTGCAACTCCTCTTCAGATAACGCTAATATGACTTGATCATCGGCGTAAAGAAGGCATTTGACGATCAAATCATTCATTTTTAATCCATACGCACTCTCTTTCAGATCTTTTAAACAATTGTCTATGTATAAGTTAAACAGCCATGGCGAAGCCACACATCCCTGTCTCACACCTTTTTCGATGTTAAACCAGTCCGTGCAAGCTCCGTTTATCCTGACACAAGCAGTGGAATCCTTGTAAAGTGATTTCAGTGCTCGTATTAAACTACCACTCACCCCATACATAGACAATGTAGACCACAATTCACTCCTCACCACTCTGTCATAGGCCTTTTCCAAGTCTATAAAAGCGCAATAGACCTTCTGACTTCTAGCCAAGAATTTTTCGACTATACCTCGTAAGGAAAAGACCTGATCCATACATCTCCTTCTTCTTCTAAATCCTGCTTGCACATCCCATATCATCTTCACAGTTTATATAACAACCAAGATATTTGAAACATGGAACAATTTTAATGTTTTGACCATTTATTTGCAGCGCAGCATCATTATACGGCTGACGGCTAAAAACCATAAACTTAGTTTTAGTGACATTTATGTTTAGACCCATTTCTTGTCCCATCACGTTGACCAAGTCAAGTGTTTAGGTAAAATTCTCAAAGTTTTATTGCAATGTCCTAGACTTATTAACGGTAAAGTATGTTTATTAAATGATCAACAACATAACCTTATTATTTCCTCATTGTCCGTACTACTGTCAAAGTCTGGCAACTTTGTTTAATTGTGACCTTATACTCGCTCTATGACGTGCATGCACATTTATATTATATAAGCTTTTACAAGAAATGGTTACTATAAACAGTTTTCCTAAAAAAGCAAATCACGAACATCTATGAAAAGGGAATATTTTCCCCTATTTTTTTTAAATAGTAGAAACTACTCTCAAACTATCTGGAATGTCTCACAAATATCATAAATTGATTGTAAATCACAAAAGAACCAAAATGACAGCTACTCCTGGCGCTATTTGATGGACTATGTTCCGAGATTGTAGATTATAGGAAAAGGGAGGGTCGTAAACTCGAATAACACATTATTCTGCTACCTGCATTGATAATATTTTTTCTGGCATGGATGTTGATTATACAAGTGTAATTAATATATTTTTCTCTGACCATTCCTATCAAATTGGTATTTTCAAAATAGTAAATCCAAAGGAAAACATTGTTGAATATAAATATCAGAGAAATCTGTGTAAATCAAATATTGAAATTTTCCAAACTCTAATTTCTAAAGAAGATTGGTATGAAGTATATAATGCAGTGTCATTTCATGATCAGTTTTCTATATTTTATAATACTCTCCTATACTATTATAATGTAGCTTTCCCAATAAAAAAGACAATTGTCAGGAGCTCGAAAAAGAAATGGTACTCCCCAAAGATTAAAGAGATGCACGATCAACTATGCGAGATGGAAAAACTGAAAAAAGAATTGAACGATCCACATTACACTCAGAAATATAAACGCTTCAAAACGAAATATAAAAACCTTGTGAAAAGCTACCAAAAACAACAAAATAATAATCGAATCTTAAACTCAAATAATATAGTACGAGAAAGCTGGAAGGTAATAAAAGAAAATACAGGAAATTACAACAAAAGACCTACAACTCTCCCTGATTTTCAGGGAATTCATCTAACGCATAGCGTTGATAAAGCAAACTATATCAACAACTACTTTTTAGGGTCAACTCAGAACTGTTCATTACCAGACTATGACATGAATATTGATAAATATCATCTAAGTTTCTACCTTACGCCAACGCTACCGGAAGAAATTAAAACTGTATTAATGAGAACAACTCGTAAAAATCCGGGGGTAGATGGTATCAATGGTTTAATCCTGAAATCAGTCTCAGAATTTATTGCTGAACCACTGTCATTTCTTGTTAATGAATCATTCCTATCGGGTACTTTTCCAGACATAAAAGAGTCCAAAGGTGTACCAATCTTTAAAAACAAAGGATCTTCTTCTGATATACAAAACTATAGACTAATATGTGTTCAGAGTCAAATCTAAAAAATCTTTGAGGCCGTGTACTCAGACAGACTAACAAATTATCTGGAACAGTTCAAATTGGTTCCCTCATTCCAACATGGTTTTAGAAAACAAAAATCCACCATATCAGCTATTTCTGATTGTTTAGAATTCATTTATAGTGCATTAAATAATAAAAAACACATTAGGACTTTTTATGACCTGAGCCGTGCGTTCGACACGATTGATCGAAACCTGCTACTGCAGAAATTAGAAGGAATGGGGGTACGAGGAAAGCCTGACGAGTGGGCAAAGTCGTATCTCGCAAACCGTTATAATCAATGACATTAAATCAAACCCCGGAAAATCAGATATAGGAGTACCCCAAGGCTCCATTTTGGGGCCACTATTTTTTATAATTTTTGTAAGTGATATAAATACATTCTGCACTATTCCTGATCAAAAAATACTTTATGCTGATGACACAAATATTTTAATGTCAAGTGATGAAATTGAAAGTCTAGTTAAGCATAGTAACGAAGCATCCAGAGAGTTAAAACAATACTGTAATCAAAATGGACTAATGATGAATGTTTCAAAAACTTATTTCATGCGATTCTTACCTAAAACGAAATCACCAGACTATGATCTATATTTACATTTAGATGGTAAATCTATACAGAGCACTGCCTCCCTTAAATTCCTGGGACTTACTCTTGATCCAAAACTAACATATAAACACGATAGTATCCAAACTAAGTACCACTTGTTACGTTATAAAAAACATAAGAAATACAGTTACCTTTGATGTCCTGAGATTACTCTATTTTGGACTAGTGCAATCAGTACTTCAATACGGACTATTACTTTGGGGTGCTTCACCACATTTAGAAAAGACATTTATAGCACAAAAAAAAGTAATGAGAGCAATGTATAATATTGCTCCATCATCATCTTGCCGACAACTATTCAAAGAATCCAAAATATTAACCTTGCCAAGCCTTTATCTTTTTCAAGTGATACTATACATAAAAAATAATGAACATAAGTTCATGAAGAATAAAGACATACTCTCGTATAATACACGTTCAGAATTAAATTTACACCAACCTTACTCAAGACTAGCAGTAGGTCAGAACTCACCCAATCACGACGGAATTAAATATTATAATAAAATAATGAACATTGTAAAAGCCACCACAGAAATGTCTTTCAGAAACAAATTAAAAATGTTCTTAATTGAAAATGCATTTTATAGCACTGAGGAATTCTTGAATTTCTGAAATCTTCACATAGATACTTCATCTATACTTAACTGATATGTGTTTTATTTTGTAGTTTGTCTTTTAGTTAAGTTTAAGGTCCTGGACTAGTCTGATATGTTTATACATTTTTTATATATTTATACTGGATGTGTAATCTTGATTGATGTTAATAAATTGTATTGTATTGTATTGTCTTGTAAAAAGTCGATTTAATTTGTAACTTGTCTTATTTTTATATAAATTTAATTATAATCGCGTGTCTGAATTGAAATGTTAAAAGTGATTGTGCGCTATTGATTTTTCAATCAAGTATTTTTTGTCGTTTAGTATTTCATCAGGGCGACGAGGGAAGATCTTGGTACATCATCGTTAGAGGATCTGTGGACGTCGTAATTCACGGTAAAGGGACGGTTAACACTTTACACGAAAGCGATGATTTTGGAAAATTAGCGCTCATTAATGACGCTCCCAGGTGAGTATTGCCGTATTTTACGTCGTCGAGAATTTCCTTCTAATTTTTTTTTCGTTAATTATAACTAGGGTCGCGGTCTTTTGTATAAAACCCCGAATTTCAAATGCGTTGTTAAGGTAGCTTCATTTAGAATTTCCATAATGCCAATGAAAAAAATTTAAAATTATTACGTAAAAATTTTTGGAAGTTTTTTATTCGTTGCTTTCATAAAATGTACTAAATTAACTAAAATTTTTCAAAACAGAAACGGAAAACATCCAATAAAAAACATGATTAAATAATAAAATTAAATTTAAATTCCTCTTTCTCCCTGACGAATCAAAAGAGTTTCAAAAAAATAATTAAGTAATAAAATTATGTTTTTTATGTTTTTTTACCAATTTTTATTTACAATCCCACTACCTCATTTAAAACTATCACACTAGATTGTACATATCATCATAAGCCTTCCATAATAAACGTAGAAGCGTGCATAATTCGGTCTTTATAAAGGTTGCTAGGTAACGGCTTTAATAACCAAATTTACGTCGAATTTTGTTGTCAATTGTCAAACTAATTAAACTGTGTACAAATTGTAAATTCACCTTAAAACAGCAATACGAAAAATTTATTTCAAATATACATACAGGGTGTTAAAATGAAAACTAGACCACCCCAGAAAACTCATGTAACGAAATATGTCTGGCTGTGTAACGTTAGAGTCGTTTTACCTAGATCTAGCTAAATTGATCAAACCGATCAAGAAACACAAAGTCCTCATTATGATGGGTCAATCCTAACTCTTTGGCAACGACAGCTGATGCACCCGTCTCCAGTTGTGAAGCAACATGCCTGACACCACCGGGTAGCAGTATCAAGAATCTACATCCTTGATGGAGGACACCTGTTACATTGTGTAGTGTGGCCTAAATCTGCTACATATGGTGATGTAGGAGACGCTTACAAGTCATTTGTGAATGCACACTATGATTAAAATACTATTATTGTATTTGATAGCTGCCCAGACTGCCCTACTGCTAAAGGATAAGCCCATATGCTCCGCTACAGAAATCATATACCAGAAGTTCAATGTAATGAACTTAATTATGTTACTCATAGCCAGGCTGATTTTCTATCTAATTTAAAAATTAAAAAGGCTCTCATCACGTTGCTCTCCAGCCATCTAGCTTCAAATGGATACGAAATAGCTTAAGCAACAGATGATGCCAATGTACTGATCACTACAGTTGCTCTGCAACGTGCTACAATTACTGAAAAAGTAGTTGTTGTTGCTCAGGATACAGACATTTTGGTCTTACTAACATGTAGATCCACTACTAAAAACATTTGGTTATTTAGGCCTCAGTTTGATTCTAAAAGGGCGAGTATTTTCAACATATCCAAACAACGAAAGATCCATTAAGAATGCAAAGATGTCCATCCATTCGTTAGGTTTGTCTGCGGGGGGGGAGGTAATATATTTGTATAATGTTTAGTTTTCTTGAGTTGGTCTGTAGTTGTAAGAGTATGACACGATCTAAAATAGGGACAAAGTTGGTAACAGACGCCACAATATCGCTCAAGACAGCGATTGCCACACCATGTCTGTGATAATTATCATCATTTCCAGAGAAGTACAGCATGCCTCCATTTGTTGGGACTTGGCCAAGACCAGGCCATCTCGTTTTACTGATTCCTAGGATGTTGAGTTTCAGTCTTTGCATTTCGTGTACAACGTTATGCATCTTTCCAGCTTCATACGTGGATCTTACGTTCCATGTACCAATCCTTTACTTGTTTGTTGTTACAGTCTTGTTAATTACTGTTCCTCCCGGAGATCCGATTGGGGAACTCATTACTCCGGATAATTTCGTTTTGAACATTGCCATGATAATTTATACTAAGGATATCCATAGATCTTCAATGCAGTAGTTTTCTCTTGCCATCTGCATCCTTATGCCATTGAATAATTAATAGTTTCTCCGCCTTAGAGTTCAATTTTCTGACCCTAGGACAAAAGAGTGCCCTTACACTTGCTGGCTCTTCCACCCGAAGCTGTTGGCCAGAAAGTGTTGCTTATACCGGTAGCCATTCGGTTGTCGCTAGTTTTGGGGTCCGCCCCGGGTATTTTATTTCCCCGGTACCCGTCAGATCTGATGAGCATTCCCCTATCCGACACTTGGGGAGGCGCCCGATGGGGGACTATTAAACCCATCACGGGTTGCTAGTCTCATTCATTTCTACATAATCGTAAAAAAAACTCCTATAATAGTAATTGAACAATGCATTGAAAACGAAAGACATGCGCAACTCATTGTCAACGAATACGCCGTGGCAACGGTCACAAATAACGTCATTTGTCTTTTGTTAAAGGGCCGCCACGATAGTTTTAAGAGAAAATAACTGCCACTTTCTGCGAGTCGACAAAGAAAACTTCAACAGAATTCTCAGGGACGTAGAAGCCAACACGGTGCGACTTAAGGAACACGGAAAAGACGTTTTAATATTAGAAAAAATCAATAGTACTACTAAGCAAGTGTTTTCTTCCCATTATAAGTAAGTACCCTGCATAACCGGCAAGTATAATAAAATTCAGACGTTGTTATTGACGGGTCTAATTCTCGGGATGGTTTCTGACTTGCTACGCACAAAAATACACGTAGAAAAGTCGTTCAAAGTCCTCTTTCCGAAGAGAGACGAATGGATGAGGGGACAAATCCTCTTCCCAGAGACTGAATACGTAATGTACACAGACGGCTCAAAAACCCCAGATGGAGTTGGGGCCGTTGTTTTCAGCAGGAAACCAAAGATTGAAATATCTACCAGTCTTGGCAGGTATGCCACAATCTTTCAGGCTGAAGTATTCGCTATCGAATTGTGTGCAAGAGAGTTGACCAACAGACCTCTAGCAAACAAAAACATAAATATAATATCAGACAGCCAGGCTGCTTTAAAAGCACTGAGCTCCAACAAGATAAATTCTAAACTTGTATGGAATTGCATCAAACAACTTGGTGCGAACAACAGGGTGACTCTACTGTGGGTACCTGGGCACCAGGGGGTGGAAGGAAACGAAAAAGCCGACACCCTTGCAAAACAGGGGACCAAATCTGCGTTCACTGGACCAGAACCGGTTTTTGGAGTCACCACAAGTGCCGCCAAAACAATTATTTCGGACTCACGTACTCTCGTACTGGTCCGACATACCAGGGCTAACCCACTCGAATGCGTTTTTACCGTTACATCCCTCGAGAAACACAACTAAGCAGATCCTAGAATGGAGCAGAAATGACCTGCGTATTCTAACAGGACTGCTTACGGGACACTGTCGTCTAAGATACCACCTCAGAAAGATATATCTGAACCAACAAACGGACTGTCGGTTCTGCTGCGTGGAAGACGAAACTGCTGAACATATACTATGTTCATGCCCCGGCCTGGGAAGAATAAGGTTCAACATATTTGGTAACACTAACCTAGAACCTACCGATTTTAAAAAAATCTCACCTTATACAACCATGAACTTCGTAAGAAGGGCTGGATTGTGCGGTGAACTGTAGCCTCTAGGGGTGAGCCACAAAAGGCCTACTAAGGGTTGCGGTGGAGGGGCGACCACGCCCCACTCACATGAAACCCAACCTAACCTAACCTATTGACGGGTCAACTATTTTTTTTCAGATATACTGTGATGGCGGGAACCCCGCAAAAAATGTTGGAGCATCTTTTAGAGACAAGACTGGACGGCCGCGGGCCCGGGGGCGCCGGAGAAGCTTTTATCGTCAGCATTGCGCAGGATCCGTTCCTCGACGATTTCCTTTTGACTCATATCGTGTTCTTACCCACGCACCAACTCGTCGACGAACTCGACAAATAATATCCTTTTCCGCAAGAAATGTTTCTTATTACGTGTATTTTATGTAGTTCTTATTATTGTTAAGTTGGAGTACACTCGTTTATTTAAAATTTATACATTGTTACACCAACAAAGAGTCGACCAATTGCGATGTTTTTCGAAGTCGACTTTAACAAGAAATGATAACAATATCGATAAATAAACAGTATTGCCGTAAACTAACCTTTCCAAACCGAGGGCTCTTTTCTATTTAATATGGCTCTGGTTGTCCCAGTGTTATCGGTTCATTAAATTGAATTTGTATTTGTAATTTATATGAAGATACTGACCAAATTTTGTATAATGATCTTGTCCGTTGGTCGGGCCAAACGTAATACCTGAAAGTTTTATCGCCCTAGCGCTCCTTCTGAAGTTATCGTGCGAATAGTACAAAATGCGGTAAATTTGAGGATCACCTTGTACACACAAACATACATAAAGTCACGCCTTTTTCCCATAGGGGTAGGCAGACACCACTTCCTTTCAATTGCTACGGTTATTACACACATCTTTTGCTTCCTCCACTTTTATCAGTGCTCTTATACATGCTCTTCGGTTGTTGGTACTCTTGACCTGGCCTTTCTTCAAAACAATGTTGATCTGATCGAGATATGTTCTCCGAGGTCGACCTCTACCGACTTGTCCATTCACACTCGCCTTGTACAACAGCTACCTAAAGAAATGTACCGTTATGGCCCATCTTCGAACTCGGTTTTGTCCTTCGGGCAAAACTTCCACCCTGTAAGTTTTAGTGACCTACCGCCTTTTTGTCTTTAGTGACCAAAAGGTTTTACAACACACACACACTACACACAGACCAAATTTGGAACAACCGTCTCTTTGAAAATGGTGCCATTCGACGCGTGGGGCCATGAAACGTGCCGCGCACATGGTTTTGGCGATTTTGATTTTTGGGGGTAAACCAATACCTTTTTTTTACTTTTCCGAACCAAAGGGTAAAAAAGGAAAAGTATTGGTTTACCCCCAAAAATCAAAATCGCCAAAACCATGTGCGCTGTACGTTTCATGGCCCCACGCGTCGAATGGCACCTTTTTCAGCGAGACGGTTATTTTACATTTTGTCTGTGTGTTGGAAAATCTTGTGGGCACTATATCTTGAGACAGAGAGGCGTTAAGTCACTGAAACTTACAGGGTAAAAGTTTTTCCCGAAGGAAAAGACTGAGTTCGAAGATGGGCCATAACGGTACATTTCTTCAGGTAGCTGCCGTACAAGGTGATCACCAAATTTACCGCTTTTTGTATTTTTCGCACGATAACTTTAGAAGAAGAGATAGGGCGATGAAACTTTCAGTTATTTTTTTATTATTTTTCCGAACCGAAGGGTAACTTTATTAAATAGAAAGGAGCCCTCGGTTTGGTAAAGTTAATTTTGCTACGGCAATACTGTTTTACCCTTCAGTTCGGAAAAATGAAAATTATAAATTAATGCTCTTAAAATCATTTGGGGATGCTCTTTAGGCAGGCGAAAAGAAATATACCATATATGCTACATAAGAATTTCACAAATTTAGTTTTATTTAACAATTGAAATACTATTTTTTTATATTAATTCAATAGGTAAATTATTAATTACTTAGTTAAAAAGAGACAAAGGATTTCAGAGAATTATAAAAAATATTTATTATTTCTTAGCCTTATTTCAGTGGAGAACATGGTTAGGTATCATGTGAGTGGGGCGTGGTCGCCTCTCCACCGCGACCGTTAGTAGGTCTATCGTGGCTTATTGCCCTATTTTAGTAAAAAACATACTCGGACAAAACAGAACTAGAACTTTTTATAAAAAAAAATTAAATTCCTGTGTTTTGCCTTCCAGAAATCGGAGGACACACTATTAACCTCTCGAAACGAGCTAGGCACCTGGACCTGATCCTAGACCGAAAGCTGTTGTTGAGAAAAAATATGGATAAAAGACCGATTCTAATGCATGGATCATAAGTATGGTGACCAGCCTCAGATAAAGGCGTCAACCATATGAGGATAGGAAAGGTCCAGAGATTGGCATGTCTGTTCATCACAGGCTGTCTACGGACCACCCCAACAAAAGTCCTCGAAAAGATTTTACATCTACTACCAATAGATATTTTTGGGAAAGAATACGCATTTAGTGCGGCTCTCAGGCTCAATCCTGTGACTCCAAGGACCAAAACGCATTATGGCCACTCCAGAATTCTAGAATAATATGAGCACAAAAAATACCGATTATACTTAACCAACTCATATGTTCGATGGTGATCCATCTCTGGAAATCCCAACCAGAGAAGATTATTCCGAGAACCTAGTTAAACCTCAGGGCGCAGTATTTTATACTGACGGCTTTTAACTAGAGAGGAAAGTAGGTAATGGTGTCTTATTATATTATTATATTACTGCAGTGTGTATCTGGCCAAAATGACAGCACTTACCAAGGCAGCTGCTTGGACACTCCGCAATGAACAAAAGTTTAGCAAGATATCCATTCTTTGCGACAGCCAGGCTGGTATCAAATCATTGAACTTAGTCAACTTGACCTCTAGGACAATACCAAGCCATCCTGAATGATCTAGCAGCTAAGTTCAGAGTTCACATTGCCTGGGTACCCGGCCACGGGGACATACCAGGCAGCTGTAGTGCGAACGAGCTAGCAAGAGAAGGCATTACTTTCCCAGCTTTATCTGATCTCAGCCAGGAGTAGCGATTGCAAACTACCGATATTTTTTAATATTTTTTTCACAAAAATTTAAAAGTCAGAGGTTTACTTTACTTGTTCTTTCTGCTCTGCTTCTTTTAAACGCAAATGACTTAAGATCCTTGAGGCATTTTATAAACTTTGATAATTTGAAAGAAATAAATCATTCTACAAAAAAATTCCCATAAAAGTTTCCGATTAATCTAATAATTTTGCTGAAAGTAGAAAAATAATGAAGTTTTCTGTAAATTTAACTTTGATTTTAAATAACTTCCGAAAGAGCAGATTTATTATAGATTATTCTTATAGATCGTTTAATTTTCTACAAAAATATAGTATGGTCTTATCAGTACACCAATCCATTCAAAGTTTTAAAAATATATTTCCCATGTTGTTTTAATGGGAAATGGAATGTCTCGAAAATGCACCTTTTAATATTAATTCAATATGACTATTAATTTACGTAGAATATCCCAAAAATCCACCTTTTAATATTAATACAATACAGTGCTTAAACAGTAGGCCTACTTGTGCTCAAACCTCTTACAAATAACAGTCTTATTTGACATAAACATTGACGTTTAGTTTTGGTTGGATATACTGACCACAGAAATATAATAAATACTAGAACGCCAATCAGTGATGTATGATTTGGCACCCCATAGGGCGATTAACCTACCTCTGAGTTTGCGCAATAAATAGAATATTGATATTCAAATGTATCACCAGGGCAGGACTTGGGAATTTTGAATTCTCATTCGTGAATATAACTTATCGATATGAACATTTGCATTAACAACACGAGTTTTCTTTTAATGAAATATACATAAACTCGATCAATTTTGGGCTTATAAAAAAGTTTGAGTCCACAGAATAGTTTGATTTTTTATAAAGAAAGAAAAATTGTTAATCTTATTGAATGGATTAAGAAAATACTACAATAGTTGCTGTAGGTATTTTGTTTTGTAATTATTTTACAAGCCTTTATTTAGCTTCACTTCTAGCTAACTTACTACGTAATAAAAAAATCTTGGAAGTTAAATTTGACCTACTTCTAATCGTCTTTTTAGATTACCTCTCCAAAGAATAAGGAATATCCTTAATTGGTCCAGTTACGATAAAAGTAATGTTTGTTTTTATGTAAGAATCCCGAAAGGTTTTATTGTGCTGAGTTAAATTGCATCAAATCAATGTTATTTTTATTCTGATTGTCCACCAACTGAAAGTTTTCGGTCCTGTTTAGTGATGTAGGTACCAAGATCTTAGAACTCATGAAAATATTTCGAATATAACACAAATAGCTGGTTGTGAAAGTCGGTGGGTCGGTAAAAAAACAATTCTTTTAATTACTGCATACACTTGATGTATATTCAACACCTAAATGAATAAATATATAGAAGCCATAGTATATGGATAGAAAAAAGTTCCCTTCATGTAGCCTTCTCACTTAAATCAGCCTGTTATTATGCATCTTGATAATAAACTAACCTAGAGCAATTTCTGTTTGAAATTTTGAAACAAATGGTTTTCACAAATTCAGACATGTAATCTTAGTTTATTGTTAACTATAAACTTATCTTCTTCCCTAAAGTGCAAATCACAGACACTATTTTTTTCATTTAAATGTTCTTTCATGGGATCTCTTCATAGAGCTCTCTTCCAAGAACAATGTGTTCTTAAAGTGAGCCTAAAAATAATACCATTATATCTCATCCGAATTCATACATATTTGATTACACCCAGTGTTATCATCTTGGAATTTTAGATATCTTTCTTTGCAAGCAGTGTTGAATAACTACAATAGCGTTTTGCATTGCTCTCAGTTATATCAAGGTTATGGAAAAAGCGATTAACATATAACTTATAAAATATCTGGAGAAATCTGAGATAATTTATGACAGACAATATGGATTTCGACAACTTTGGTCAACTGGAGATTTGCTGGCTTATGTCACTCAGCTCTGGACAAACACTATTGAGAAGTTTGGTGAATCCCTTGCAATAGCCTTGGATATATAAAGCCTTTGACCGCGTTTGGCACCAGGCATTGTTAAGTAAATTATCAGCCTACGGTCTCCCAACCAAACTTCGCCAATGGCTCTTGAGCTTCATGCAAGATCGCTCCTTTGTGTGGCAGTTGACGGTATTTCTTCTGATGCGTTTAAAACCAATGCCGGGGTCCCCCAGGGTTTCATCCTGTCCCCCACCTTATTTCTTTTACACATCAACGACCTCTTGAAAACCACCACGAACCCAATTTACAGTTTCGCAGACGATAGCACACTTGTCTCAACTTTCACATCATATCGATCACTTTCGGTGAATGATACACATAGACTCAGGCAGAAACAGGTTGATTCCATCAATAGAGATCTTAAAGCAATCGTCGAGTGGGGAACCAACAATCTTGTTCAGTTCAACGTCCAGAAAACACAAAGCGCCACGTTTTCCAGGAAAGTGAATTTCTCAAATCATTCCATCACAATGTCCGGAAATACCGTTGAATCAAATCCCTTTATCTCGATTTTGGGAGTCACGGTGTCCAATAATATGTCTTGGCATGACCATGTTGCTAACATCGCAAAGTCAGCAAGCCAAAGGCTGAGTTTTCTGTGGAAAGCTTGAAATTTTTATACTCCTTATTAACTGTTGACGACGCACAAGGCTCAAATCCAAACTCTACTGGAGTATTACTTGCAAATTTAAGGTTCAGCACCAAGGCATTCTCTTCGTCTTATAGATTCCATTCAGAAAAAAAACATTCGGTTGATAAACAGCTCAACTCTCACAGATACCCTTCACCCACTAGAACATAGAAGAAGAGTTGCAGTCCAGACATTACTCTACAGATATTTTCATGGTAGATGCTCCAGAGAAATAAAAACTCTTATACCACCACTGGCCACATTCAGCCGATGAACTCAGCACGCTGATCAGTCCCACCCATTTACTCTCCAGATTGACACTACAAGGACCAATCTCCATCAATAATTCTTCTTTTACAGTGCTGCTACGGAATAGAACAAGCTTCCAAAATCAGTTTTCCAGAGAACTATGACTTACAACTTTTTAAAAATCGGTTTCACAATTATCCCCTTTCTATAATTCCTTCACTTTCCAATAGTCGCAGTGCAGGCCGTTCGCGGTCCACACGATAGGTCTACCTTTTTTGCGACTATTTTCAGTAAACAAAGGTCTAAAGTTTTTTACCAGGTACTGATGGTGTTAGGTTAGGACGTTAGGTTAAGTTAGTCTAATTTTTTTACTTTTACTGCCTTAATTAATACCGATTATTATAAGCTTAACCTAACCTAACGTTTTTTATGATAACAGGTGATTTTGATATTTGTTGTTTATGGGGTTATGGAGTTTTAGGGGTTCCCTTTTTTTAATTTTATATGGTATACCATTTTTTAACAGCAATAATTGTGATTTTAACAGTGTTTTTTTCGTCACTTGGAACCATATTTTCAATAAACATTTAAAAAAATCGTTTGTTTATACAGTCTGGGGTACACCCACTCTTTATAAAGGGGCGTGATTGACTGTAATTTTGCATATAGCATTTTCCAACGCTTCCTATACCTTTATTACTACAAAGATGTATGTAAGAACCGTAGCAAGTGGAAGGAAGTGGTCTTTGCCTACCCCTACGGTATAAAGGCGTGACTATATGTATGTTAATTTTTAACTACATTTTTTATCTAAATGTTTTTTTAAAAAGACAGTAAAAAAAATCCATAATGTAGGTAATTTAAAAATATAATTTTTATTGAGTTATTTAAATGTCGTCTTATTAAATAGTTTTAACAAATATACCAAAGCAATAAAAATGTAGATTGGGACATACTTTTTAATTTGCAACTGTGTACGTAAATTTTCTTTAACCTGTTCCACTTATAGAATAGAATTCACGAATCAAGATCGAGAATTCGTGCTGGCTTGCAAAAGAAGAGTAATCCAATTCGTGTACAGATGGGTCACCACCGTCAGACATCCCGTATTCGAAGATGACATAGCCGTCGAATTTTTAGAAGAAATGGCCAACGAATTAGAAAATGACATATCGCAATTCGATGCTCTGCAAGAAGAGGCCGCTCTAATGCATCACGTGATGACGCAACTTAGACGGTAATGTTTTATATTATTTACAAAAATATTTTGTTGATCATTTTAATATAGGAGCCAGCAATATTTGGAAACCTAGAATTTCAGGTCAGCTGATATTTTGTTATGTCGTCCTTCTAGCTCTTTCGGTTAGAGTCTGAACCACCTGGCTGGTGGTGCCGCCAAAACAATTATTTTGGACTGGGCGGAGAGGAAAATACTCACGTACTGGTCCGACATACCAGGGCTAACCCACTCGAAGGCGTTTTTACCGTTACAACCCTCAAGAAACACAACTAAGCAGATCCTAGAATGGAGCAGAAATGACCTGCGTATTCTAACAGGACTGCTTACGGGACACTGTCGTCTGAGATACCACCTCAGAAAGATAGATCTGAACCAACAAACGGACTGTCGGTTCTGCTGCGTGGAAGACGAAACTGCTGAACAAATACTATGTTCATGCCCCGGCCTGGGAAGAATAAGGTTCAACATATTTGGTTACACTAACCTAGAACCTACCGATTTTAAAAACATCTCACCCTATACAACCATGAACTTCGTAAGAAGGGCTGGATTGTGCGGTGAACTGTAGCCTCTAGGGGTGAGCCACAATAGACCTACTAAGGGTCGCGTTGAAGGGGCGACCACGCCCCACTCACATGAAACCTAACCTAACCTAACCTGGCTGGTGGTAGTGGTTGCGTTCATTAGTGCGCACCTTACAGCTGTACAGGTAAGAATCCTAAATTTTAAAAAAAAATTTAAGAAGAGTAATTTTTCATTTTTTGGCTTTGGATAGATTTACCAGACATATATTTTTTATTGCCAGACACTTTTATCACTGCTAACTATGTGCCATACGCGATTTTTTTTTTTTTTAAATAAAAAATTTAATGTATTTTTGTAAGTCTGTAATTATAGTATTATGTTATTTAAGGATAAATAAACCTAAAATTAATTTGCCAATATTATTTCAATTATAACAGAAAAGGGAAGTTGTGTGTATTGTGATATACAAGATAACAACAGTTAAAAAAGGGCTATAAAACACCAAAAATTTTAATTATTACAAGCCAATTCTCAAACGTTTTCGGCGTCAAGCCATCATCAGGAGAAACTTTTGTCACAAATTTGTTCACTTAAGACTAAACATGAAGAGGACATGACTATAGCTCAACAATGAACATTTTAAGATGAACAAAAATTATATAATTGTAACTAAACTACATTTTTTAAAAGACATGTACATTTTAAAAAAATTTTAAAAACATGGAAACATTAAAATTAAAATCAAGTTGGAGGAAGACTACTGACAGTAGTTGCCTCTTTTTAACTATTGATATCTTGTATTAATTCAATGGTTTAACTTTGAAAAAGACCGAAAAGGTATTTCATCTTTTAATAGGGTTATTTATTTTTGGGCCACCTGTTATAAAATATAATTTTAATTTGTAGACGCATAAGTCATGAAAAGCATGGCAGTATGATGCTAGAAGGACGACATAACAAAAAGTCAGCTGACCTGATATTCTCTCTCGAAAACGCTGCTAGCTTCTATATTATTTACCACTTGCTTTGCCATGTTAAAGAGATAGTCATTGTATTCATTTGCTATTTCTTTTGTATCTCCTTTCAACCTGTGTACTACTGTCACGTTTGTTGTTATTACCTTTGATATCTTTTATTACCCCCATACTACCTTGGATTTTTTAACTGAATTTGCGAATTTGCATTATATTCTTTTTTTCTTTGTTATTTCTCTTTATACGAGGGCGGTTTGATAAGTCAGTGACTTTTTAAATAAAACAAATTTTTTTCCGCAAATAAACATTTTATTTTTCTACATAATTACCTTTTAGCTCGATACATTTAGTTCAGCGTTTTTCTAATTTTTTTATTCCCTACAAATAATAGGTTTTTTCAAAGCTCTCAAAATACGCGTTTGTTTCGGTAATGACTTCTTCATTCGACTCAAATCTCTTACCGCTCAGCCATTTCTTTAGGTTTGAAACCAGAAAATAGTCGCAGGGGGCTAAATCTGGAGAATATGCTGGATGGGGTAGCAGTTCGTATCCCAATTCGTGGATTTTGGCCATCGTGACTAGACAAGTGTGCACACGTGCATTGTCTTGATGGAACAGCACTTTCTTTTTCTTAGTCAAATGCGGCCGTTTTTGCTTCAAATCAACGTCGAATCTGTTCAAAAGCTTTGAATAATATTCGCCGGTGATCGTTTTACTTTTCTTGAGGTAATTGATGTGAATGACACCGCGTACATCCCAAAAAACTGTGGCCATGACCTTGTTGGCTGACAGACTCTGTTTCGCCTTCTTTGGTCCACGTTCACCCCGAGCAACCCACTGTTTCGATTGTTCCTTGGTCTCTGGCGTGTTGTGATGGATCCATGTTTCATCCACAGTAACAAAACGGCGCAAAAATTCGTCCGGATTACGGCTGAACATCGCTAAACACTCTTTTGAAATGGTCACACGATTGCGCTTATGGTCGAGTGCCCTATCCGGTCTCCCGAACGTTGGCTATCACTCTGGCTAGAGCATTTCGATCTTCTGCTAAGTGTATGAGTTCTACTGACCAAGGTATGCAATTTTGCAGCATTTTATGGTGGTCATTAATTGCCTGTCAGTTTTAGCCCTTCTGAGGACTTCCTCATTTGTTACATGGTCAGTCCAAGGTATGCGCAGCAACCTTCTGTGCAGCCACATCTCAAATGCTTCTAGTCGGTTCATTGTACTGATCTTGAGTGTCCACGTCACCGTACCATACAACAGTATTGACCATATATAACATTCAGTCATCCGTTGTCTTAGCTTAAGGTTCAAATCATCATTGCAAAGAAGCGGTCTCATTTTATTGAACGCTGCGCGCGCCATCTCTATTCTGATTTTTATTTCTGTATCAGGGTCCAGTGTTTCCGTTATGATGCTTCCTAAATATTTAAACTTTGTGACACGTTTTAATGGGGTACCATCGTCGTTTAGATTGACGTTATTCTGTACCGTACGACTCACTACCATGAATTTTGTCGGTAATATTCAAGCCGTATCTTTTTACAACTGTGTTAATTCTGTTTAGCAATGTTTACAGATTTTCTATTGTGTCTAATAGTATTACCGTGTCATCAGCGTATTTAATTGTTATGGGTAAGCCATTAATTTTAAATTAAAGAATAAAAGACCTAAATTATGGCTTTATTCTACATAATAACACGAATAATTTAACATGACATATATTAAACATAATATAACAACACTGTAGCACTACAACCCTGGGTGGGTCTTTGCTGCTTGACCCACCTCTCTCGAACTTGTGCGGTCTAGGATAACATTTTCCCAGTTATCAATTCCCATTATTTGCAAGTCTTTGCGGATGTTGTCTCTAAATCTCAGCTTAGGTCCTTACAGGGGTCTCTTTCCTGTTGGGGCTTCCTCCCATATGTTCTTTATAAGCCTTTTTGTTGTTACTACGCTGGACGTGGCCGATCCATCTTAGTCGGTTGGATTTTATTTCTTGTACTATGTCTGGGGAGTCATATAGTTGAGAGAGTTTGTTATTGGTCCGTATTCTATATTCGCTAGTTTGCTGGTCAATAACCGGTCCAAAAATTTTCAATATTTTCCTTTTTAAACCTTCCAAGCAACT
Source organism: Agelastica alni (assembly GCA_950111635.1). NCBI lineage: Eukaryota > Metazoa > Arthropoda > Insecta > Coleoptera > Chrysomelidae > Agelastica > Agelastica alni. The sequence continues at coordinate 27,852,611 of OX467709.1, read as the reverse complement.
GTGTATCAAAAATTGTCAATGTCCATGTCTTGCAGCCATACATAATGGCAGGTCTTATTACCGTCTTGTATATGTTGATTTTTGTTGACCTTGTAATATATTTGGACTTTAGCATCTCCTGCACAGAGAAGAAACATTTGTTTCCCTGGGTCATTCGGTGTTTTACCTTCTCCTTTATATTATTGTCCACTGATATCAGAGAACCTAGATATTTAAAAGGTTGGACATTATCAAAATTGTGGTCGTTTTTAGTTACATAATATAACCAATAGAAAAAAATACAAATGTCAAATATAATACAACCAATAAAAATAGATGTCAAATATAAAATAACCAACAAAAACCAGCCGCAGGCCGCCTAGAGGAAGGATTTAATGTTTACGGCTTTGATTTTCCACGACGAGTTCCGTCCGCGAAGCCTTAAGTCCAACATAAAAAGCGTAGCTTCAACAAATAAAATTCGGCGTGCGAAACACGACCGTTGACATTAAAAAGGACTCTTTCAGACTGGAAAGCGCTGCAAAAGGTGTTGGCCTAAGAATAAATGAAGAAAAAACAAAGTTTATGGCAACAATGAAGACTGAACAGAGAGATAGAATCGGACAGAACGTGGCAATGGTCCAATATAACTTTGAGAGGGTTCATCAATTTAAGTATTTGGGGGCTACGATAACGTCAATCAATAACATGACTGACGAGATCAAAACTAGAATACAGAGTGGCAATCGTTGCTGGTTTGCTTTGCAAAAATTTATGAGGTCTAAAAGTATTTCTCATAATACAAAGATAAGAATTTACCACACCGACCCATTGAGACTTGGACCCTTACAAAACGAAATGAGAACTGACTAAGAGTAGCAGAAAGGAAAATTTTGAGGAGCATATATGCACCAATCCTAAATGAGAATACCCAACAGTACCGAGCTAGAACTAACATGAAACTAGAAGAAAAGTATCGTCGACCCGATATCGTCAAAGTGATTAAATCCGAGAGACTGAGATGGGCCGGTCATATCAAGAGGCAGGAAGATGACTGAGATATGAAGTTGGTTTGGGAGCAAGCACCAGTCAGCGTGCGTCCTTTGGGAAGACCGAGATTGCGCTGGAGAGACAACGTGGCGGCGGATCTCCAGGTCTTAAACATCGACAATACAGAACTCAGGATAATGGATAAACAAAATAGAGACAAATCGTAAGGTCAGCCAAGACCCACCCAGGGTTGTAAAGGCTACGGAGTAAGTAAGTAAGTAAGTGGGAAACACTTGATAATTGGGTCTGTCTTTTCGACCTATCTTTTCCGGACTATATCTTGCTTACCATGCTATTAATTTCAGTATATCTTGCGCCTTTTGCCACCACGTGATTTTAAGTACAGTTATTGCACCTTTTAGTACCCTATTTTTTTAGCATCCACCCGCAGATCCAGAAGGCTCTGGTGGCTGTTAAAACTATTCGAATTAAATGGTAGCGAATCCGTTCAAGTGATCCCGTTGCGACGATAAATTTATTTCAAGTAGATTGAGGAGAATTCACTTGAAAATATCCGCGATCCAATTATTCCATTCGGGCGTTTTGGGTAATCTCACTTAATAACAAACCAAAATTGAATTGCTAAACGAAATTTTTCGTCATTCCGCACGTTTGTTTCATAACGATTCGCTTTTAATTATTCAGATGCGAAACAATCCGATGAAATTTCATTTTGTATCGAAACGTTCCTATTCTAAATTTTAGATCCTAAATGTACGTTACGCACAAACAAAACTTACACGAACTGTTTTTCTGTTGATCGGTGACGTTTAGCATTTTTTCTTAATTTTTCTTTTCATGTCATTGCAAAGACGCTAGAATTTTGACATTTTAACCTTTATTTTCCGCGCTGTCATTCTGTCGTTTTTGACGCCAAGGGTGATTTTTACTAAGGGAAGTGTACAATTTAGTGAAAATTTTGATGTTTGAACGGATATGTTTCTACCGTTGTCCATTGTCCATAGTCGCCATTCCGGATTCTCCAATATGTGATAATAAATCAATTCCATTTATAAAAGTATGCAATTTGTCATCATTGTTTTCCTATGACGATATTTCTATTAAATAATTTTATTAATAGACTCTTAAATGTTATATATTAATATATATATATATGCAAAAATTATAGAAAACTGTAACGCTATTACAGTAAACTATAAAAGGTTTTTAAGTTTCGACAGCGTAAATAGGTGTGAAAATGTGTAACTGATTTTTTTATAACTAGCTTACTTTCGCTATATGATACCTATTTTAATATAGGCATATATATATATATATATATATATGTGTGTGTGTGTGTGTGTGTGTGTGTGTGTTTAAGCGTACATTTAAGGAACCACTAACAAAATCGGAAGAATCCTTTAAAAATATGACATCTCTACAGCTTATAAACCTCACCAAACTATAAGATTTATTCTAAGAAACCCCAAACACAAAATTAAACTAGAAAATCAAGGTGTCTACAGCGTGTCATGTGGAAATTGTAATTTAACCTACGTCGGGCAAACTAATCGAAGAATCTCTGCCAGATTAGAAGAACACAAGTTGGCCATTATAAACAAACAACTAACATCCGCCCTCTTTCAACATCAACACGAAACTGGTCACCAAATTAATTTCAACAGCTGCGAACAAATAGCTAATATCGAAAATTACAAAACAAGAACAATACGTGAGGCCATTGAAATAAAGAAGATGGGGCACCTTAACAAAAGAGACGATGCTTTGCACATACCATCTACATGGAAAACCATAATTAAAAAACAAGCGAAACCACAACCTCTGAACACAACCTACATAATACCAAACGAAATTTCGGAGGGGGTGGGGCCAATGCCAACCAATGAGCGCCGTTACAATCTTCGGCGCAAACCTATAAATATCACCTGATTTGATGACAGAAACTTTCAGTCCTTAGCCGACCAGCGAAGACTACGCATTGAAAATGCCAAGTGAGATCTTGGCGAAACGTCTGCCAAAAACTAAACGGTTTTTAACTATCAAACGGATTGATATTTCATCATATATATATATATATATATATATATATATATATATATATATATATATATATATATATATATATATATATATATATACATATATATATATATATATTTATATATCTCTCGTAAACTTTGAACCCAAGTACACAAATTTATTTACTTGTTCCACTCTTTCTCCCTGAATTAGAACTTCGCAGTTTGTTATGTTTTCTTTTCTTTTAAAAACCATTACTTTCGTTTTGATTACATTTATTTTTTCCTTTGATTTTCAGGGTATCATGCTTAACATTAACCATCGCCTGCAACTCCTCTTTAGATGACGCTAATATGACTTGATCATCGGCGTAAAGAAGGCATTTGACGATCAAATGATTAATTTTTAATCAATACGCACTTTCTTTCAAATATTTTAAGCAATGTATCATCTATGTATAAGCCATAACAAAGCCACACATCTCTGTCTCACACCCTTTTCGATGTTAAACCATTGCGTGCTAGCTCTGTTTATCCTGACACAAGGAGTGGGATCGTTGCAAAGTGATTTCAGTGCTCGTATTAAACTATCGTTCACCCCTTACATAGACAATGTCGATTTACTCCTCACCACTCTATATAGGTCTTTTTTAAGTCTATAAAATCGCAATAGACCTTCAAATCAGCATCTTTATTTAATTTTAAAACAGTTAAGGATCAAACTCGTATAAAATTGTGTACAAAATGTTTCGCCAGTCCTATATTTTAAATTTTTGTAAAAACCAAATAAACAGTTTTTAAATCAGCTTGTATACTTAACTTTAAATCGATCTTAACAGAAATTTTGTTAAAATATATTCCGCATTCTTATTTTTTACATTTTTCTAAAAACCCGTTGTCAATTTGACTTCCTAAAAATATGTTCTGTTGTTAATTTTACCAGAACCTAAAATTGGAGTTTTCAATTAAAAAAGAATGACGAAGCCATCGAAAAAAAAATATATATCTGGATGTTTTAACGTTCATTTTTTTCCCTTTTTCAGGTATAACGAGGACAGGAAGGCTCACGAGGGACAAAAATGGAAGTTGCCGCCTCTCGGCCAACCGATAAGCCTTTTTAGTGCCGGCAACGATACCAGTAGGACCATTATAATGCCGCAGGACGATAGTAAGTTCCTACTTTTACGTTTACAATTTTTATCCTCATTCTTTTCCCACGGGATTAGGGTGATATATTTGGGTAAACCTCACGTAACCTTGTGATTATTTTCAACAGGTGAAAAAAATACGGACAGAAAATTTATATATAGTTGCTAAAAAAAAAATTAGATCTATTTTTTTTTTTAAATCTGCTACTTAGCTAAAAATTTTCGTTGCATTTCTGTATTAAGCTGTCAGGAATGCAACTCTACAACCCAAAAAATGAGTACATAAAATCATATGAAAAATTTATTATATTCTCTTTTGGTTAAATACCGATGCTCTTCTTCTTCTTCTTCTTCTTATTCTACTTGTTAGAGATCTAGATGATCTGTTGATTCCGGACTTGCCTCTGTAATATTTTCTGAGATGTGGACTGCCAGCTGTCTCTTCATTTCTTTGGTGGTCTTCCGGGTGGACGGGTCCCTGCTGGTTTTCCCTCTGGTACAATGCGTGGTAGTCTATCTTCGGTCATTCTCTTTACGTGGTTATACCATTCTCTTCTTCTCTGATTTCCCCATTTTACCACATCCTGTACGTCGCATTGCGCTCTAATGTCAGTGTTTTTTACGTCATCTCTTTTTGTTTTCCCGACTATTGTTCTCAGTACTGACATTTCGGCGTCTCGAAGCATCCTTTTGGTCTTATTGGTATCCTCTCTCGCTTCTATACCATATGTCATTATCGGCCTGACACATGTCTTATATATTTTGATTTCGATGCGCTTATTTTAAAAATATTGTATTATTTTACCCTCCTCAATGATTGTAATGTTTAAAAATATTACTGAAATTTTCCCAAAATATTTAGCCACCCTAATCGATGTTTTGTATACTGTTTCCTTTAGCTTATGCGGGATATTCTTAACGCAGAGTACAACCGTAAGGCTATTTCACTTTATTCATGCTGTGACGGTTCTGTGATTACATCTTCATCAATACTACCATGCTGGTTTATACATGATTCTAAATATTTAAATGCAGAAGTGGGAGTAGCATACTCTTCTTTTAGGCATAGTGTGTTTTGTGGGCCCTTAGTTGATATTTCTTCATAGGGAAAAAATATATATTTAGTCTTCTTAACACTTATTTGTTAACCATTCGCTTTAAGTTCATTAGTCCAGGTATTAAACTTGCTTACTTACTTTCTCCGTTTGCCTCCATTGTGGTCCATCCATCATCCTGAGTTCCGGAATGTCGATGTTTAAGACCTGGAGACCCGCCTGGTTAGCTCTGGTTCGGTACTGTTGTGTATTTTTATCCAGGATTGGTCCATATATGCCCCTCAAGATTCTTCTTTCCGCTGCTCTTAGTCGGTTCTCATTTCGTTTTGTAAAGGTCCAAGTCTCACATGCATATGTCACAATGGGTCTAATAAGAGAGTGGTAAATTCTTATCTTTGTATTATGACAAATATTCTTAGACCTTATAATTTTTTGCAATGCAAACCAGCAACAATTGCCACTCTGTTTTCTGGTATTGATCTCTTCAGTCATGTTATTGTTTGACGTTATCGTAGCTCCCAAATACTAAAATTGATGGACCCTCTCAAAGTTATATTGGTACATTGTCACGTTTTGTCCGATTCTATCTCTCTGTTCAGTCCTTGTTGTTGCCATATACTTTGTTTTGTTCTTTATTTATTTTTAGGCCAACACCTTTTGCAGCGCTTTCCAGTCTGAAAAAGTTCTCTTTAATGTCAACGGTCGTATTTCCCACAATGTCAATATCATTCGCAAAAGCCAGTATAAGGCGAGGTCCCCGGTCTCTAAACAGTAACGTTTTGGTTTTTGCCTCTCGTACTATTTTTTCAAATGCTATATTGAATAACAGTGGGGATATAGAATCTCCCTGTTTGAGTCCATTATTAATTATAAAGAACGTCAAGCGACTTTCTCCAATTCTTACCGCACTAGCTGATCCCTCGACACACGCCTTTGTGATGTTGATAAGCTTCTTCGGTATTCCAAGTGCAGACATCGCATTCCATTGCTCGAGTCTGCAAATGCTGTCGTAGGCCTGCTTAAAGTCAATAAACAATTGGTGAAGAGTTTTGTTGCACACCCAGCATTTTTCCATCAACTGTCGGATTGTGAATATTTGATCTACCGTGGAGCGGTTTTTCCGAAAGCCACAATGATAGTCGCCTATTTGATTTTCAACATAGGGGGTCATTTTCTCCAATAAGATTTGTGACATAACTTTATATCCCGTGTTGATAAGGGATATCTCGCGATAGTTTGAGCACGACAATTTATCTCCCTTTTTATGGATAGGAACTATAATGCTTTCTTTCCAGCTGGTCGGTATTATTTCGTCTCTTCATATCTGACATATCAAGGTATGATACTGTTGCTGTAGGGCGTGGCCTCCCTTTTTAAAACATTCCGATGGAATTTTTTTACCACCAGGTGCCTTATTGTTCTTAATCCTGCACATGGCTTTGGAGACATCAGATATCGTAGGTTCCAGCACCTAGGGTTCTGCTGTATGATAGATGTGTTCATGTTCCAGGTATTAAAGCTTTCACTAATCATAACTACGTCATCATTACATAGAATATTCCATGAAATTGGTTTTTGGATATCTGCTGTTAAATAATGTATCACGATGTTAAATAATAGTGGTGTTACACTTCGTTAGAAGTGTAAACCCTGCACATTTGATTTAGACGCGCGGTAACGTGTCAAGCTAAGTTCAAGCTAACAGAATGGTGAGAGATATCGTATTAACGTCCAAAAATCGTCATACAGTGGAGTATTTGAGGCAAAAACCTGGTCGAAAAAATTTTTCATGTATTTTACAGTTAAAACTACTGCTGTCGACTTTTGACTTACTTTTTAATTGTAAATACCCTTAAAGTTTAGTCACTACAGAAAAATATTTCGTTCAATGTACCGTGTGAAATTCATACATAAACAATCAGAGACAGTTTTTAAACGTACACGTATATTATATTAAATTAAAAAAAAAGCTGTTGCACAATAATTTAATTTAATCATCTGTCAGTCTCATAGTTCGAATTCTCTTCGTGATCAATGCTTTCGGCTCGTGCATTTTCCGCTTCAGGGATCAGAAGACATAGTTTCCGCACAGAAAGGGGCTTACTTTTCTTACGGGGTTGTTGTCTACTGCTGCTTAACAATGGGCCAGGCGTAAGTCTATTCAATACGTCATATTGCATTTCACTTTATCATTTTGCCACGTCTTTTTTTTTTTGGTTCCCCAAAGAGTACTCTGCCAGTGGTCTCTCTACTGGCAAATTATGCCCGAGCTCAGCCGTAGAGGGTAGAAGAAAAAAATATAAAAGTGAGCCGCGCCACCGACTTAAGACGGTACAAGCCGGAAACCCCTAGGTCTAGTAGGTACCAGCAGAGCCACACGATAAACAACAAAAAATTATGGTGAACTAGATAAATAAAACTATATTTACAATTACTGCAATATATTAATCAAGTAAAAATGATGTTCTGATTTTTTACAACAAATTCTGTATTTTCGTAAAGTGGATTAAACGAATTTAATACACTTTTCTTAAAATAATATTTAAATTAATTATAACAATCTTTCAGACAATAATAAAAAAACCTAATGAGGTACAAAAGAGAATTAAAAACAAAGCAACAAAAAAAAACAACAAAAAGAAAATGTTCACAATATTTAAAATTTCAAAAATAATGGGTTTTATATAGAATTCCTGATAGCAAAAGATTAACACAAAAAATACACAAAATAAATGGACTTGCAACAAAAATAATAATTTGAAACCCTCACAATAACCACAGAAATTATATTCAATAATGTATAAATTCAGATTCAACTTGGAGCAGGTACAAATTTAATGAAAAATAATTTGTTATCAATTGAAAACTTCATTAAGACGCCACTGTTACATCGATGATCCAACAACAGAAACACCAAGTAGTATTTTTAAAGATTTACACTGTTAAAACACTCGAGCTTATTTCAAAAATAATTCTTTTTACGATGGCTGTCCTTCAGAATAGCAATGTTGTAGGATATTTACAAATAAATATGAATAAACGTTTTTACTTGGACACAAAGAACTATTGAGAATATTACTTTAATCAACGTTCAGACTCGGCATATTATCCGATGCAATAAATAGTTTTCAACAGTGTACCATGTTAATAAATTAAAATAAAACTTAATCGCGGTGTTAAAAATAAGTTACGTCGTTTAAATATTCTAAAAGAAATCACTTGTAACCTTTGGATACACGAATTCACGAATCCTGTGGCCTACTCCTGGCCGGTTTGAATTATGGAACCGCATCTGCTACTTAACAATGGCTTCACCCCATCAGATCCCGCACGCGGTTATTTTAACTCGACCCCAATAACCAAAATATCCACCACAAAGGCACGACAGAATGGTCAAGTTAAAAATTAAATGGTTTTTCTTCAAAATCCAATTAAGATGGCCCAAATACAGCCAGATATGAAAGAAAAAACCTTAGAAGTTCTGCTCACGTGTTAATATCAAATCGTTCCAAAAACTCTCAACCGACTTTCACCACTGACACCAAGCGACTGATAACCACTCCTCACTCCCAGGCCGGATATCAGAAAATGACCCGGGACACGCGTCAGCCAACCTTTGCAAAACTATGTCCCCAACTCCTAATCGCGCTCGTCCGTGTTGATAGCCAGCCCATTCACACAGAAAAGCAAACCAAACAATAATTTAGCTGACAACACACGACAATCGAGGCCAACGATCAAGGCGAAATCTAATAACAGAGACTCCCACTCCAATTAACAGAATGTCCCAGCCATTAATGATTAAATCCCTTCCGTGCTAGGTATGCAACACTATATACAACGAACCAAATAAGGTATGCAAAACTATTTACGAACGCCAGACTATCATAATAATGAAACGGTAGATGGGAAAAAATAGACACGTGACAATTTTTTCGGGAGAAGTTCTGCCTATAGAGCCGAAGTGCTTATTGCGAGCTTTAGTAGCCATTTTAGAAATTTGTCCAGTCGCACCATGCAATAGGATTTTATGAACAGTAAACGACGTTTGATACCAAACATACATATGCACGTCCAGAGTATCAGTTTAGAATGTATGGGCCTTTGAATTTTTTGCGGCAATCGCATGACCACTTGAAATTGTTTTCGAAATCACCTTGAACCTGTGGATCAATGTTGAGTCTATTCCAGTAATTCGAGAAGCAGCATCCGGATCAGAAAAAGATCTTTTGGAAGTATTGCCATCATTAGTGATCCCGAACCATGCTTTTGGTATATCTACTAAAAGACCCGTCTTTATTTCCTTTGGCACGTTGACTCATTTGAGCAGCAAAGTTAACTCTTCAAATAAGTAAGTGCGGCGGCCGTGGAGCAGCGAGATGGGGAGCGGTGCGATATTTAGTAAAGGGCAGGCTTACGTTGGACTCCGCAGAGTTAAAACCTTAGAGAAAGTACAACTTATCAATTTAAAATTGAAGTCAAATCAAGGCACAAGAAAGCCCTATTGTAGAGTACAACCGCCTGCGCATGTTATACCACCCCGACTTGGCCAAATTAAGTATAAACAGAAAGCGCGTAAAAAAATTCCGGGAATACTGAATGGACAATTCACTCGAACATTTTATAGGTACAAGAAAATATAAAAAATAACACAAACAGACCACGCGCCTGGAATATTTAGCCTTAGCACTCAATACTGTTAACGAGCAATTACACAGACTGTAGTACCTTTTCCAGGAAGGTGAATGATACGATAAGCTCAAACGTACCGATAAAAGCTAATAAAGATATAAACGTTTTAAAAAAAAAAGGAAATTTAGAAATAGATGGCAAACCAGTCACGCCTCAAATGATAAAACTAACCTTAATGGAGTAACCAGAGAAATCAAAAAGTTATTATACGAATACAAAAATTATAAATCGCAAAAGTACTTGTGACTTTAAAGTACTTTAAAGAATCAAACTACTCTCTCTGGAAGGCAACAAAAAAAATCATAAAACCACAAGAGCGCATACCATTTGCCAAACACAGCGTTTCTCAAACTGTGGGGCGCGCCCCCTAAGGGGGGCGCGTTTAGATGATTGGGAGGGGCGCAGTACAGATTAAAAATAAAATGGTACTGATAAAATGCTACAGATAGATTTTTAAAAAATCTTTATTGAAATTTTACTTACTTAATGATGACAAAGAAACATTCTAAGGACTAATGGCTAACATGAGCTTGTTTTAAGGCGCACAACTTCTCTAAATTTGGTTCTATGTTAGAGATGGCCACTCTGAGTTCATTTTCTACTTGAAGTTTATTTCTGTATTTAGATTTCACGACAGCAAGTGCAGAAAATCCAGTTTCACAAAGGTAGGACGTTGGAAAAGGCAACAGAATTCTAAGCGCTTTGGCTTTTATAACGGAGTAGTCGTTCGGAAGTTCAGTCCAGAAGTATGTTAAAGATTTGTTAACAAAGTTTGATTTTTGTAAGGGATTTGTTGAAATATCTATCAGCTGTTCTTCTTCTTGCAGTGATAGTCCGACAGGTCTATTTTCGAATGGATTTAAAACCCAGCTCCAGTCTGACAACTTGATATCTTTCTCTGCAAAGAAGTATCGCTTGAAATTCTCAGTTAAGTTTTCTAAATGGCTTCCTATGGTTTTTAGCATCACAGCTTTATGAATATCTTCCAATGGGGAATCTTGCACAAAATCGCAAAATGTGGGAAACATTTCCAAACTGTTTTCTTTCAATTTGTTATGCCATAACTGCAATTTCTTACAAAAAGCATCAATCTTTTGACTTAAATCAAATATATTTACGTCTTTTCCTTGCAGCTGAAGATTAAGTATATTAAGTTTTTCAAAAATATCTACTAAATAAGAAAGCTTCAGTAAAAATAATTTGTCGAAAAAATCTGTTGAATGCTTGTGACCTTCCTCGCTTAAAAATATCGCTATTTCCCTTCTTAATTCAAAGACACGCTTAACCGTCTTACCGCGTGACAACCATCTGGATGAGGAATAAAACAACAAAGATTGATGCTCAGCTCCCATATCTTCACACAGAACAGAGAACATCCTTGTTTTTAGTGGTCTGGTTTTTATAAAGTTAACAACTTCAATAACTACTGTCAAAATCATGTTTAGTCCAGGGCTTAGCTTAGATTTTGATGCTAACGCTTCCCGATGTATCATGCAGTGCGTCCAGATAATTTCTGAGGATTCCTTTTTTACTAGCGCTTGTAAACTGTTGTATTTACCAGACATGGCTTGAGCTCCATCGGTGCAAATCGCAACACAATTTTTCCATTGCAAATTTATTTTAGTAATAGAATCATTTGTAATCTTGAACAACTCGGTGGCTGTAGTTCTTTCTTCAATCTGTTTACAAAACAATAAATCTTCACATATTTTAGAACATTGACAGAATCTAATGTAGCAAATCAAATGGGAATCATTACTAGAGTCAGTTGCTTCGTCAAGTTGTATAGCAAACAAGTTTCCAGTAAGCTCAGATTTAAGCTGCTGCTGCATATCAACTGATATATCGTTAATTCGTCGACAGATTGTATCATTTGACAGAGGAATATTGTTAAGTTGTGAAGTAAAATTTTCACCAAACATTATTTCTACAATGTCTTTGCAAGCGGGTAAAATAAGTTGCTCTGCAATAGTGTGCGGTTTTCTGCATTTAGCTACTTTGTATGCCACTTTATATGATGCCAAGAGAGCCTTCTCATTTACTGCCAGTACTCTATGGAAGCTGGATTTTTGTTTTTTAAACAATCTGAGTTTCTCCACAAAAAAATCTCGCGGTTTATTGACATATTCTCTGTGCAGCTTTTCTAGATGCCTCTGTAATTTATTTGGTTTCATGCTATCTGCAGCCAATACTTTTAAACAGATAACGCATTGTGGTTTTTCTTCGCCACCTACTTCAAGGCTAGTAAAGCCCAAATTTAGGTATGATGGGTCATATTTTCTTGTTTTAGATTTCGGACGATTTCCACCTGAACCTGTCGATGTACAAGCCCCGTCATCCTTAAGTTTTCGTTTTAAAAATTTATTCATACTACATCTACTTATACACTTACACTTCACAATAATGCTTGCTTAGTGTTAAAACACCTTCACTGAGAGACTGAGAATACCGTATGTGCGCTTCTGTATTTATAGTCGCGTTCAGACAGTTCGAGAAAGATCAGGAAGCTTGAATACGTGGCACGAACGCCGCGAACTTTCCGACAGCATCTTTGGCGCTCTCGACGAGACAATGTTGCCTATTTTAGTCCAAATTCCTAGGTCTACGGATTGGGGGGCGCAACATTTTTTAAATTAAAACAGGGGGGCGTGAATAACAAAAGTTTGAGAACCGCTGCAGTAAGAAACCATGTTCTGTTCTTATCCTGGAGAAACACCAGATGCCACATTACTAAATACTAGATCTTTCTGTAGAAATCGGATGTCGTAATTCCCTTTTTCGTACACAGGAGAAATTATCCTCTACTTCGATATAGTGGACTGGTTAAAAATTACAAATCGCTGGTTTCTAAAGGTTTTTATTTAACACAAAAATACTTCTCCCTTCAAATACACAATGCACTTGTTCCGATTATAAATTGCTACACGCATGAAATCAAAACTCGAATGCCGTGAAAGAAATATGAATTAAACTTTGAACGAAAGAAAAATAGCGATCCTTGACCGATGTAAATACAATTAATTGAATCGTCGCTCTCGGCGATCGGAGAGGTCCTGATACTGTTGGAATTAAACTTGGTTAAATAAGCTATATCTCCTCGGGTTATTACATTTGTTCGTTCCAATTTATTATCCTTGATTATCCTGGCATTTTGAATTATTTTCTCATTTGTCACTCCTGCTATTAATTGTTTCCCTATGAAATGTTCTTGGTTTATCGTTTGCTTCTTAGATCATTACCATGTCCCACATGTGTTTTTGTAAATTTTACAGTAACCGTAACTGCAACAAAGTATTTATTGGACATACTAAAAAATCATTTAAATTATATTAATTACCATTAACAAATATTTTAACTAATATTCTAGAAGGACATTTTCCTAATATTTTAACACTACCACCAGATTTTAAATTACTTTGTTTACAGGTACTAACAAATCCTAAAAACACAATTTAAACAATAAATTAATACTACTTTTGCATAAAGCGTGCCTACAACCAACCTTTAGAATCACTACGATTGCAAATGTAATATCTACATTCAGAATCATTACTTTTAATCGTTCGTTGAAGAGAATAATCAACATCCTTACTTTCAGTCTCTTGCAAACCTCAAATACTTCGATATTCCGAAAATGAAAAAAATAATTTTTTATAACAAGACTCGAGACATAATGGACACTTAATATGAATTGATCTCTTCTTTTCAAAATTTTCATGATGTACATTTTTAATATGTCGATATTTAGTCGATATACTGCTAAATTCTTTATTGCAAGCATAACAAACCAAATTATTGCTAAAAATAAATTTGGGTTTCAAAAAAACTTTTCATTCTTGTAAGATATAACTTACTTTACTATGTTTGCTATACAAATTAATATTAATTAATACTTTTGTTTGTAGCACAAAAAAAAGGTTAAATCCAAGCCAAATTATAATATAATATCGCGATTCAAAAAAGTATAAAGTAATTGACATTAAAGCATGACAATCAATGAACAAAACGCGGGAAACAGGCTCCAGACCAAGCATGGAGCATGCGCAAATTGTGTCGCACTGGATTGGTCGACATGACTACTATTGCGTCGACTCGAGAAGCGCGTTGAGAGGGGAGCAACTGCCCGTGTACCAGCTAGACATGGAGGGCAAATGGTTTATAGCTGTTTGTGATTTTATAGTTGGTTCGAGAAGCTCTCTTCGAAGACTAAAACCACTTCTAGATAGGTTAGGTTAGGTATCATGTGAGTGAGGCGTGGTCACCCCTCCACCGCGACACTTAGAAGGTCTATTTTGGCTCACCCCTAGAGGTTACAGTTCACCGCACAATCCAACCCTTCTCAAGAAGTTTATGGTTGTATAGTGTGAGATTTTTTTAAAATCGGTAGGTTGGTGTAACCAAATATGTTGAACCTTATTCTTCCCAGGCCGGGGCATAAACATAGTATATGTTTAGCAGTTTCGTTTTCCACGCAGCAAAACCGACAGTCCGTTTGTTGGTTCAGACCCATCTTCCTGAGGTGGTATCTTAGACGACAGTGTCCTGTAAGCAGTCCTGTTAGAATACGCAGGTCATTTCTGCTCCATTCTAGGATCTGAATTTAGTTGTGTTTCTCGAGGGTTTAGGTAGAAACGCCTTTGAGGGAGTTAACCCTGGTATATCGGACCAGTAAGTGAGTATTTTCTTCTCCGCCCAGTCCGAAATAACTGTTTTGGCAGCACTTATAGTGACACTTCTAGATAAAAACAAAATCTAATTTTTAACCATAAGTTTGGTTTTTCGTAAACAACACGCTACAACAAAACAGGTACATACAGTTGCCGCCCGAAAAATACATTATGATCTGAAACATTATTCCGCAGTTCCATACGCAGTAACTGTTAGTGTCAACTTTGTTTACATACATGATAAAACCAGACCACACAGTTTAAACGTTGCAATTGAATTTTTGAAGAACAATATCGATGAGTTGCCATGGCCACTACAGTTTTCAAACTATTAGGCACATGTTGGATATGCTATAAAGAAGAGTTTTTGTATGGAAGGGCTAAGGGACAATGGAAGAACCTTTTTTTAGCGCTTTAAGACGCTTGGAATTAGATACCCAAACAGCACATCGTTTACTTAAATCATTAAATATTCACTCTAGATTCGGTCGGCGCCGTCGGTTGACAGAGACGGATTCAATAACATCGTAACAGTATCAATACCAGAAGGTCATGCAAATTATTGAATCTTTCTATTCTTTTATTGCTTTATTAATAAAATGTGAACATCCATAATCCATATTAAAAAAAATAAAATTAATATTTTAAAATATTTACAGGCATATTCTGGATTTCGATTAAGTATATTTTTTATTTATAAGTATTATGCTTCCGTGGCGTCATCTATACTTGGTTGTTTCAGTAATCTTCCGCGTTTACTGCGCCGATCACACGTACTGCACGTTGCGGTTGCCAGTCGACACAACTGCTGAAACCATTAAGATCGTAGCCGCGGAAAAACTGAAGATGAGACCCAGCGACGAATTACTCCTTGTCGAAGTAAAATCCAACGGGGAAAGAGTGGTTTTCAAGGATAACGATATCAGCATTCCCACTGCTTTATCATTGAACGGCAGGATATTCGTTTCACCGAAGGACCATCTTGACGCTTTAGTAAGTAATTTTTTTATTATTTAACGTTTTAGTCATTATTATTATTTCTATTTATATACGTGACGCAGGAGAAAAAAATGCCTGGAAATATTCATTACGGTACTGTATCTTCACTCACATCGACATAAAACAATGTAACCGGTAAATTCCCCCCCCCCCCCCGGTTTTCTTTATTTGGTGACAAGCTAATGAGCCTTCGGCCAATCTCGTTTGAAACAAGAGGGTTTGTTTCGGATTTTAACGGTATGCAGGGTGTGGCGCGAAAAGTTTTGATTAAAAGTAATGGCGGATACAGTTATGTTAAAAATCTGAAATTACGAAGCTGTAGGTTTTGGATAACGCTGAGTTCAAATATAATGTTATCCCGAATGTGGCACTAGAAATAGACGTCAACTTTGTTATTTTAAATGGAACCTAATACTTTTTATTTTATTTTCGAGTTCTACATGAAATTTTAGATAAAATTTGTGCACAATGTTTTATACCAAAAATGAAGTATTTTCGAGATATTTCGATTTTTTCAACATTTTGAAAAAATCTTAGTCCACATTGAATAACGATATATCTATTAATAACGAAGCAGTGACGTAATAGTGTAACCAATATACAACAAGCGCTTGCCCGTTAACTCCATCTTTTCTTGGTCCTATTACCCTCACAAGGGTTTGGTGGCACTATGCTTTTACCATTTTTATAGCAATTTTTCACTCCTTTCTGTTCTGGGCTAGTTCTGTGGCCTCGTGCAAGCTTGTGATTTCGTCTACCCATCGGGTTGGAGATCTTCCTCGTGACCTTCGTCCGTCGACTTTGCCTTGAACCACCAGCTTTTCTTAAGCATCTGGTCTTCTGGAGACGTGGACAGTCTGTCTTCGATTTTCAGTTCTTCTAGGATTGATACTGCGTCCATGATATTCGGAGCAATCTTCAGTAAACCCATATTTCAAATGCATCTATTTTCTTTCTGTCCGCTTGTCTGATCGAATAGGTTTCAGCCGCGTATGATGCAATTGAAAAAAATAAAGTAGAGACCAACCTGATATTCGTAGCTTTACTAATTGACGTGTCCTTCCATATGCGTGTCAGTTTAGTTGTGGTCGTTCTTGCTATTGCTAGCCGTCGCCTTTGTGCTACTGCAACTTGAACTTCAATTAACACACCAAATAGCACAAAATACTTTTAATAAATTCACTAAATACACAGTACAACAATTCTCTTAAACACATGAAACGTTCCTCACCCTTTGCTTCGCAAAGAACTACTAACTATATAAATCTAATACAAAAGCAATGATTCATCAGCGATGCATCATTCAATCCGGCTTCGGATATCTTACGTCAGCGTTCTCCACAGCCTTATTTTGGCTTCGCTACCTCCTGTGTTGGTGATGAGGGAGCCGAGATAGATAAATTTATCCACTACTTCGAAACCGGCTACCTGTCGAATATGCAGAGAGTTGTTCGTTTTTTGGTCTACTATCATGACTTTGGTTTTACTGATGTTTAGTTTTAAGTCATACTCTTCGCTTATATTTCCGAGTCTAGTCATGATCATTTCCAGCTCGAGTTGAGCGGTCGCCAATATCGCATATCGGCATATCTCAGATTACTTATGCGCCATATGTTCAACATATTGATATTTTGTACAGGGTGTTTTAAACTTAGCCGCCAACATGCACAATTCAAATCATTTATAAGTTGCTTGCTTTAAATAGAACACCCTGTTTTTTATTACATTTTCCGCTGTATTTTTTTAAGCCAATTCGTTTGGTTTAGGTATTTTACTTACCTAAATCCAACCACTTTTGAGATATTTCATTGATTGTCCATAAAAAACAGTTTAACCGATTTTGCTGGAAATCTATTCAGTTTTAAGTTGCGTGATTATGCGTCGAATGCAATTGGTCCCACGTCAATATCATTTTTTGTTTTTGAGATCATCGAGACGAAAAATAATTCCGAACGCACATACGGACATACCCACATACGTACATACACACACAGACGTCCACTTAAAAACTATTGTATTCGACTCAGTGGACTTTGAAATGTGGAGACATGACAAATATTTTTATATTGCCAAAGTTCGTTTTTAAAAAGATTTATTTTTCAATAATACAAAACTAACTAAATACTACGATCTTAACATTACTAAGGTTGAGAATAATCTGAATACAAAAGTGCATTAAAACAAGTGTTCAGGCGTTTGAAATATTTGATAAAGCCGGTGTCAGCGTTATTCTTGGAAATCTCTGGTATAGCGAGATAACTGATAAAGCCGGTGTCAGCGTTATTCTTGGAAATCTCTGGTATAGCGAGATAACTGATAAAGCCGGTGTCAGCGTTATTCTTGGAAATCTCTGGTATAGCGAGATAACTGATAAAGCCGGTGTCAGCGTTATTCTTGGAAATCTCTGGTATAGCGAGATAACTGATAAAGCCGGTGTCAGCGTTATTCTTGGAAATCTCTGGTATAGCGAGATAACTGATAAAGCCGGTGTCAGCGTTATTCTTGGAAATCTCTGGTATAGCGAGATAACTGATAAAGCCGGTGTCAGCGTTATTCTTGTAAATCTTCTATAGGTTGGCGAGATAATTCATGTCAAAATTTGGGATTCGCAAAATCGGACCAATTACTATAACTTCCCGCTGGGAAGTTAAAAAACGGGGAAATAGATAAAATGCGAGGAGAAAAATATTACAAAAACTGTTGCCCATTGCCAACCAAACTGTTTTTTAAAATCAAACATGTTTTTAAAATTATTACATTTATGTAAACAACCAAACATCAATTCACTTATATTTTATGATCATCTATGCAGAATGAATAATTAATGTGAATGCTTACTGGAAATACAAAAAACTAAATCTATGAAATACTTGGGAATAATTTATCAATAGCAACATGAAGTGGAAGGATCAAACATTTTGTGTTAAAAACAAATTAAGAAAATTTAATTACACCTTTAAAACATTGAAAAGCCTGTTAAATGAAAAAATTATTATTGGCAGTTTGTCACACGCTGGTCCAACGAATTATTACTTTCAGTTTGCTAGCTTGGAAAGGAGCATATCAAACATACAGGGTGTTAGTAAATAAGTGCGACAAACTTTAGAGGATGATTCTGCATGAAAAAATAATGCTATATAAACGTTTGTCCGCAAATGCTTCGTTTTCAGTGATAAGGGTTCCGGTTTAATGTTATTGTATTAGATAGTTCTTGATAATGTATTAAAGAAATGAAAAATACGCGTTAAGATGTTTTATTTTTTTTTCATAAAAACGGCGCCCTATACGAAAAAAAGGCAGGATGGATTTTTTGTCACAAATTTACCGAAAAATGTAAAAATGATTTTTAATTTAAAAATATCTCAGCGGCGTATCATTTTTTTTTTTAAATATTGGGATCATAACCCGTATGCGCGCCAATGATAAACATCAAATTCTTAATTGCATGTCAAAAAATGCGCAACTACTATCTCTTAAAACCCATTAAATTTCATTTGTTTATCTCGACCGTTTCCAGAGCAATAAATAAATCGTCAGTTTTTAAGAAAAACTTTAACACCCCGTATCTCTGAAACGAAGTATTTGCGGACACACGTTTATATAGCAAACTGTCATTATTTTTTCTTGCAGAATTACGCTTTGAAGTTTTCCCACTTATTTACTAACACCCTGAATATAAAAAAAAGTATCAATCACACAAAAACTTCTTATTAAAATAATGTTCAATAGACCTTCTCGCTTTTCCATAACACAGCTTTTCCGTGACTCTGGCTTGAAAGATATTCAGTCTTTTTGTAGCTTATAAGTAATAAAGCACTTATTTAGAACCAAAAGCATAGAACTACAATTATGCAACGAGAGCAGGGACCAGACATAGGTAACTGTGTTACCGCATTTATAAGAAAAATATTGGGACAAATAACTTTATTTACTTCTCCTCAAAAATACACAACTTGGTGCCACTAACTTTCAGACATTATGAAAATTACATCTATAACAAATTCGTAAAAAAGGCTAGATTCTGGATTTAATCAAATTATAATGCAATTAATGCAAGATCTATTTCAAAGGTGTATTAATCAGTCCGAAGTCCCAGAAGAATGGAAAATATCACATATGTCAACAATACACAAAAAGGGGGACAAAAGCAAATGCGACAATTATCGAGGAATTGCCGTAACAAACACAATCAGTAGAATATATGGCAAGATCTTAAAAAACAGAATCGAAAGGGAATACACGGAAATGGAAGCAGAAGAGCAAGCCGGATTTAGAGCGGGAAGATCAACGATTGACCATCTATTCTCACTAACACAAATTATAGAAAAAAAACTAGCATTCAATCAAGAGATCCATATACTGTACGTTGACCTAAAGAAAGCATACGACAGCGTACCCTTAATTAAACTTTGGGAAACTCTGGAAACTTCCAACATTAATATTGAACTGATAAAAGGAGTAAAGTCATTATACAATAAAACCAAATCAAGAATTAAAGTTGGACAAAACCTAACAACAGGGTTTAATATCACAAAAGGGCTGAAACAAGGGTGTTGCTTGTCACCAACATTATTTAAAATATATTTGGAACGGGCACTAGCGAATTGGAAACGGAAATGCCAAAACATGGGCATACCTTTAGATGAGGACACAACATTATACACACTCTCATTCGCAGACGATCAAATTATAGTCGGCCAAGACATAGACGACACAGAGTATATGACACGAAAACTTATAGAAGAATATAAAATTTGGGGACTAGAGGTTAATGTAGAAAAAAACGGAATATATGTGTATTGGGGGAGTGCAACAGGACTTACAATTATCAAATGGACAAAAAATCAAACACACGTCAGCTTACAATTACTTAGGAATGAGAATATCAAAGGATGGGACACTCGAAGAAGCAATATTGGACAGAAATATGAAAGGAAGAAGAGCAATATCAATGTTAAACGGAGTACTGTGGGATAGAACAATAAGTAACAACAACAAAAAAAGAATTTACGACACGATAGTGAAGAGCATAATAATGTACGGTTGCGAAGTATGGCCTTTGAAAGAAAAGATCGAAAGAAAAATTAGAGCCACAGAAATGGATTACTGGAGACGAGCAGCGGGGAAATCAAGACTAGAAAGAGTTACAAATGAGAGGATAAAACAAATAATGGGAGTACAGCACGACATCACAGACGAAATAAGAACTAAACAGTTGATATGGTACGGGCATGTTCAAAGAATGCCACCAGACAGAATCCCAAAGAAAATATTACAGTGGAACCCCAGAGGAAGAAGAAGAAGAGGAAGACCACGAAAGAGCTGGAGAGAAGGCATACAAAAAGAGATGGAAGAGAGAGATCTGAGAGAGGACATGTGGACAAATAGAGAGGAATGGAGATTAGGAATCGCAAGACGCCGACGCACGTTTTAACGCGATATATATATATATATATATAATGCAATTAATAACGTACTCGATAACACATAAAAAAGTTACATACAATGCAAATGATTAAAAAATGATTAAAAATTTAAATAAATGTTTCCACTGATAAACCTCCCGATGGTTTTAATGGTTATTTAATCAATTTTTTTTCTCTCTCCTTACTTTTTTGATTATAGACCGGTAAAATTATTTAGATATAAATATGGTATACACAACCAATTTATATGGGATCACATATTACCTTCTGTTTGGACATATTGAGTTATTGAAAAATAAACAGTAGTTTATTCTGTTATTGATATTTGCAAGGTCACTGCCCGCAGTATATCTTTAACAGATGACTTATTAAGCGTATAGTACGAAGCTCGTTAAATTTTCTGGCATTCGGTTTTTTGGGAATGACAACACATTCAGATTTCAGCCATTCTACGGGTATGTCGCCCTTATCATATATTTTATTAAATATTTGGATAATACCTATTTGCATCCGTTATTCTTCTCCTTTATGACTTCATCTCGACAATCTCTGACTGGATTTTTGCTTGTCCATTTGAAAGAGGAACTTGTAACTCCAAAAGGAAAAACATTTTTCACCAAGGCCCACACTCATCGGTATTTTTTAATTCACGAAAATGGATAAAAAGTAGAGAATGATACGAACAAGAACTAGCCTCTTCAGGAACTTAAGTCGACTTTATAAATCTAGGCAACAGTTTAGGGGCATTTTATGTGAAACGCAAAGCGAAAAAAATTCGGAGTTCTGAAATTCGTTCATATAATAATAATAATAACTTTATTCACTCAATAAATAAATAAATACAAAAATTTGGATAAGTATACATGGTGGAAGTGAATAAGGAACTCTTGCGATAAGTGCAAGCACTTGTTTCGCGGAGAAATACACATGTGTAGAAAGTGAACTATAAGATATAAAATGTTAGATGTGAAATATAAAAATACAAAATGTAGAAAAAAAATGTAAGATACCTATGTATAATATAAAAATATAAAGTGTAAAATGTAGATAATAACAATACAATACAATACAATACAAGGATCGACGAACAATACAATAATACCATACAACGAAAAATTAACAATAATAATGTTAAGAGTTTACAAGAACATGTCTAATAGATACAAAATAGGGTATGCATGCAGAAGCTTCGTAAATAAAACAACACATTTCTAGTTGGAAATTAAAATTAAAAAATTATGAATCAATACATTTTTTATCACTCTATCGAATAGTCGTAGCATCTCAGTTCTTTGGCTTTGAAGGATGTGCTTTTTCAATGCTCTTTTGAAGCTGTCAAGATTTACTATATATTTAATTATTTCTGGTATGTTATTGTATAATTTAGGGGCGAAATAAGTATATGAGCGTTGAGCAACGACCCTAACCATTAGAGGTGTAATAAAGTGATTCCTCTGACGAGTATTATACTGATGACAGGGAAGCAATGCTGTATGTTTGCTTGCGTGATATTTAATACTGGTGCATAAAAAATACAATTGTCTTATGTCTAACATTTGTGTTTCAGAGTATGGATTATTAGAAGAATATCTATTTTTCTTACAAATTATCAGTTTTAAAAATCGCCTTTGCATAATTTCAATAACATGAATATGAGTATTCAAAACTCCACCCCACACTGCTATTCCATAGCGAATGTGACTTTCCACTAGAGAATAGTACAAAGTTTTCAAGTACTTTAGTGGCAGGATTTCTTTGAGTTTCCTAAATTTGAATAAAATTGTCCTCAGTTTATTAACAGTATATTTAATATGAAGGTCCCATTTTAAATGAATATCAATAACTATCCCCAAATATTTCACTTTACGCTCTTGGTGTATATGGAAAGGTGTTTCAGTAAAGATCGTTAAGAGATCGAATGGAGGCATTCCAACCGAATTACAGCAAAATGGAAGGTAACATGTTTTATCAACATTAACAGTTAACAACTTTTTATCCAACCACTGTTTTAATTATCGATCTATATAAGGCTGTTATGAGACATGTATTTTTTCTTGATGGTATGAACGGAAACACACAATTTTTTTTGTATGAGGTTTAGTTGCCAAGCTATGGGTTTCTAAAAAATTGACGTTTTTAATGAAAGAATTTTTTGAAAGCTGTATTCCCAATTAAACAAATTTGCAAAAAAATTATTAACCGTGATGATATGTAAGGAAAATTTACTGTTACTTTTAAATTTTTAAATCGGATTTGAAATTTATTTTTTAATAAAAAGTGAATAATTTATCATTTTTTGTTAACTTAAAGAAATTATAATAAATAAAATATTAAAACTTTAATGACTTGATCTTGGTAAGTATTGTAACGTTTTACTTGAAAATGCACCAGAGTTCAAATTTGTTTATGCAATTTATATAAACTAGTAAACACAATCATTAACTTGAAAAAACTGACTAACCTCCGCGAACTGAGGCCAATTTATGTACTAACGTTTAAACGTACTTACGTAACTCACGTACGCGTAACACATTCCGGTGGCGTATCGCAAACTCGTTACACTGCTTCCTCCTTAATTCTGATCGTCCCGGTCAGCAATTCTTCTTACTGCCATCCCCAGCATTCGTTTCTGATGACGAAAGCCGGCATTTATCTCCAGCCCCGCAAAAGCCTTTTAAGAAAAAGTAACAATCTATCGTTTTTGAAGGGCATACTCCTTTCAGGTTGAAGCAGCACACTGTGATTTGTATGCCTGTGTCTTGAAAAATAATTTTTTTTTACTCATGTATATGAAAATGATTATATTTCAACCGGCTATCCTACATGAAAGTGATAGTTTTTTTCTCTACAGATAAAAATGAAACAAATGAACATTATTATGCGACCCGATGGGAATATACTAAAAACAAATTGATGGGTTTTTGACACTAATGACGGTTAATCTCACTACTTGGCACTTGAATCAGCAAACGAACGTCACTTCGTATATAGTTTATAACATTTAACGATTATATTTGAACTTCTCTCTATATCTATCATTAATATGGATTTTGGTAACGAAATTGGTGAATCATGTACACCACCTAATATAGTTAAAGCGGAAAAATCAGTTTCCAACAATATTTTGCTAAATAAATCCCGGGAAAGGTATGAATATGAGCACAGAAAGTTCATGACTTGGAGAAATGATAACGAAATAAACTCGTTCTCGGAAAATGTTCTTATGGCTTACGTTGGACGAATTTCTGAAGATTTGAAACCATCAACAGTTTGGAGTATGTATTCTATGTTACGTAATACCATTAACATCAAACATAATGTGAATATTTTAAGATATGCCAAGCTCAAAGCATTTTTAAAGCGAAATTTGACAGGATTCAGAAGCAAAAAAGCTAAAGTTTTAACGTCACAACAAATTTACACATTTATTAACGATGCACCTGACGACAAATTACTGTTTATAAAGGTAAATTTTACGATATTTTATGTTGCTCATGTAGTAGGTAATGAATTGTATTTTTTATAGGTAGCACTGATTTTTGGTATCACTAGAGCTTGTTGTTCACATGAGTTATGAAATTGAGAAGTGAATAATATTGAAGATCTGAAAAAAGCGTTACTTTGTAACCATACCTAATACGAAAACTTACACGCCACGTTCTTTTACAATTACAGGCAATTACTATAAAATTTGTCAGAAGTTTTTTTTTTTTTATGAAAATAATCGCAAAAAGGGTAGACATATGGTGTGGGCCGCGGACTGCGCACTGCGACTATTAGAAGGGGAAGGGATTATAGAGAGGAGATGATTGTGAAAACGCTTTTTAAAAAGTTGCAGGTCATAGTTCTCTGGAAAAACTGATTTTGGAAGCTTATTCCATTCCGTAGCAGCCCTTTAAAAGAAGGATTCTTGATGAAGATTGGTCCTTGTAGAGTCAATCTTGAGAGTAAATGGGTGAGACTGATCAGCGTGCCGAGTTCTTCGGCCGAATGTGGCCAAAGGTGGTACAAGAGTTTTTATTTCTCTGGAGCATCTGCCATGGAAATATCTGTAGAGCAATGACTGGTCTGCAACTCTTCTTCTATGTTCTAGAGGGTGAAGGGTATCTGTGAGAGTTGAGCTGTTTATCAAGCAAATGGCTCTTTTCTGAATGGAATCTGGAAGACGAAGAGAATGCCTTGGTGCTGAACCCCAAATGTGCAAGCAATACTCCAGTAGAGGTCGGATTTGAGCCTTGTACGTCGTCAACAGTTGATCAGGAGTAAAAAACTTTCTGGCTTTCCACAGAAAACCTAGCCTCTGGCTTGCCGACTTTGCGATGTTAGCAACATGGTCATGCCAAGACATATTATTGGACACCGTGACTCCCAAAATCGAGATGGAGAGACTTGGTTCAAGGGTATTTCCGGACATTGTGATGGGATGATTCGAGGAATTCACTTTCGTGAAAAACGTGGCACTTTGTGTTTTTTGGGCGTTGAACTGAACAAGATTGTTGGTTCCCCACTCGACGATTGCTTTAAGATCTCTATTGATGGAATCAACCTGTTCCTGTCTGAGTCTATTTGTATCATTCACCGAAAGTGATCGATAGGATGTAAAAGTTAAGACAAGTGTGCTATCGTCTGCGAAACTGTAAATGGAGTTCGTGGTGGTTTTCAAGAGGTCGTTGATTTGTAAAAGAAATAAGATGGGGGACAGGATGGAACCCTGGGGGACCACGGCATTGGTTTTAAACGCATCAGAAGAAATACCGTCAACTGCCACATGTAAGGAGCGATCTTGCATAAAGCTCAAAAGCCATTGGCGCAGTTTGGTTGGGAGACCGTAGGCAGATAATTTACTTAACAATGCCCGGTGCCAAACGCGGTCAAGGGCTTTAGATATATTCAAGGCTATTGCACGGGATTCACCAAATTTTTCAATAGTGTTTGTCCAGAGCTGTGTGACATAAGCCAGCAAATCTCCAGTAGACCGAAGTTGTCGAAATCCATATTGTTTGTCATGGATTATCTCAAATTTCTCCAGATATTTGATAAGTTCTGTGTTAATCGCTTTTCCATAACTTTGGATATGACTGAGAGCAATGCAATATGGCGATAATTTGCAGGAATAGTCTTCTTTCCTTTTTTCGAAATCGGTTGGACTTTAGCGTTTTTCCACATGGACGGAAATACTCGTTGGCTGTATGATAACTTGAAGAGTCTACAGAGAACTGGTTTGAGCTCTTGAGCACAGGTCTTCAGGACAATTGTCGGAATTCCATCTGGTCCTACTGCCTTATTAGAGTCAAAATTTCGTAGGATTTTCCTGATAGTGTGATGGCGGATAGTAACCACAGGCATTGATGCGTTTATTCTAGGTATCGTTGGGGGTTGTTTTCCATATAGTATATAAAACTTCGTATATCAAGCGTGAATAATACAGCTTCCCGATTCTTCCTGAATTACCAAGATGGCAAATGTACAAAGCAAGTAATTGGAATCAATAAGTTTGGAAATGTTCCAAGGCAAGTAGGGGTATTTCTTAATTTGTCGGATGCCCAATTGTACACAGGCCATTCATTAAAAAGGTCTTCAACAACTGTTCTTTCGGATACTAGGGCATCTTACAGAAATAAAGCAACTCGGTGGATGAAAGTCTGGCGCTGTTGCAGAACAATACATTGAAGATTCTGCAGCAGCAACTTCTTTGGCAGTCATACCTTCGACAAGTACCACAGAAGTCAGCACACAATTCCAACATCCAACTATTAACAACTTTAACCATTGTACTTTTAATATTAATAAAAAAAAATTTACCATGAAAGACACTCCTCATTATATATAGTACCCGGTAATATTATCAAGTCTGTGTTATAAATAAAAAAGTTCCAAGAAATTGTAATCCAGTATTTTATAAACAACATCTATCGTAGAAAAAATTGCATTTCCTACTCGAGATGAAATACGTTTTTTTCGTTCGTGTGATTGCCACACTCACTACGCTCGTAGACAAACTGTCACCTCACGAAAACAGTATTTTCATCTCTTGTTTTAAAATATGCTATTTCTTCCTACTGTGCAGAAAGAGTGACTTTCGGCCCGCTACGCAAAACGAAGTTGCCACTTCCCTACTACAGTAGGGAGAAAAATAGTATAAACACAACGGGCATTAAAGTAAGAAATGTCTCGGAGCACATGATTGTTGACCGAGGCGAAGCCGAGGTCCGGGACATTTCTTACTTTACTGCCCTATGTGTGTAATATACTAATTAACATGCTTTTCACGATCTTCCGGTACAGTTCTTCCAAACCATGGCCTATCTTGGGTACAGCCAATTTTTTAATATCATAACGACATGAAACTTTTCTCAAATTAATTAACATACATACATACGTTAGTCACGCCTTTTTCCCATAGGAGTAGGCAAAGATCACTTCCTTCCCCTTGCTACGGTTCTTACACAGATCTTTTGTTTTCTCTACTTTCATCAGTGCTCTCATACATGCTCGTCGATTGTTGGTACTCTTGACCTGGCCTTTCTTTAAAACAATGTTAATCTGATTAAGATATGTGCTCCGAGGTCGACCTCTACCGACTTGTTCATTTACACTCGCCTCATAAATTTGTTTCGTCAATCTTCCTTCATTCATCCTTTCTACGTGTCCAAACCATCTGAGCATTCCTTTATCTATCTTTGTAACCACATCTTCTTTTACACCACAGCGTTCTCTTATCTTAGTATTCTTTACTTTATCCAGCCGAGTCACTCCGGCTATACTTCTCAGACTACTCATCTCCTCAGCATTAATCCTATTTTCATGCTTCTTCTGCCAAACCCAACATTTTCTACCATACATAAGTGTATGAACCAACACATCTCTATGCACAGCTAGACATGCCTTTTTTGACAATTTCTGGCTATTCATAAAGCTATACAGTGCTCCATTCATTTGTTTACCTGCCAACACCATTCGCTTAATGTCACTGTCATACTTTCCATCTCTCGTAAACTTTGAACCCAAGTACACAAATTCATTTACTTGTTTTACTCTTTTTCCCTCAATCGAAACTCCACAGTTTGTCATGCTTTCTTCTCTTTTAAAAACCATTACTTTCGTTTTGCTTACATTTATTTTCATCCCTTTGATTTTTAGGGCACAATGCATAACATTAACCATCGCCTGCAACTCCTTTTCAGATGACGCTAATATGACTTGATCATTGGCGTAAAGAAGGCATTTGACGATTAAATAATTTATTTTTAATCCATACGCACTCTCTTTCAAATCTTTTAAACGATCGTCTATGTATAAGTTAAACCACACATCCCTGTCTCACACCTTTTTCGATGTTAAACCAGTCCGTGCAAGCTCCGTTTATCCTGACACAAGCAGTGAAATACTCGTAAAGTGATTTCAGTGCTCGTATTAAATTACCGCTCACCCCATACATAGACAATGTCGGCCACAATTTACTCCTCACCACTCTGTTATAGGCCTTTTCCAAGTCTATAAAAGCGCAATAGACCTTCTGACTTTTAGCTAAGAATTTTTCGACTATACCTCGTAATGAAAATACCTGATCCATACATCTCCTTCCTCCTTCCTGCTTGCACATCCCATATTATTTTCTTAGTTTCATTCGTTACTCTTTTAATCAATATCTTTGCATACAGTTCGCCGACTTTGCTGAGTAAACTAATACCTCGGTAGTTCTTACAGTCCTGATACGAACCTTTTCCCTTGTAAAGTGGCACGATAACGGCCTTGCACCAGTCGTCTGGTACGCTACCACTTCTCCAACAAAGGTGAAAAAGGCGGTACATCAGACTAGCTAAAACGTTTTTTCCAGCCTTCAGCATTTTAACTATTATCCTGTCGTATCCAGCAGCTTTACTCAATTTTATAATGTTCAACGCTTCCACAATTTCTGTCGTACTAATTTTATTTTAATTTCAACTTTCATTTATGTCTCCGAATGGGTCCTGATCGATTTCTAGAATAGTTTAATATTGTTTTGGAAATCGTCAGATAACCTTCTACCAAATTCATCTTTATCACTCTTCTTCTTTCTTGCCACAACCTCTTTTGCCACACCTTTTATACTTATTCTTTGCCTTGTTTACATCCTCAATCGTTGCCTTTTGCGTTCTTTGATTGGCTTTTGTAGCCAGCCAATCCAGCCAGGCTTTCTTCTTCTTTGACACTGCTTTTTGAACCTCTACGTACATTATCTGTAACTTGCATCCTTTCCTTCTTTTACTTACACCACATACTTCAATAATTAATTAATGCTTGCCATATATTCTCGTAGGTTGTTTTTTTTCCAGATGATTTCTTGTTTATCAGATATAATAACGATCGATTGCCATCTTACGGTCACAGCACTTTTCCTACTCTTCTTTCTTGATTTTGCAACTCATTCAGGCGGCCAAACTTTTTGCGAAAGATCGATGCAATCTCTCTAGTCATTCGAAGATCTTGAGCTACGCAGCGTGCAATAGAAACGTCTTGCTCGGAGACCTATTTTCAGCGTTAAATTAAAATTATAAATAACGGAGATAGAGTTTCCAGAGTAAAAACTTTTTTATTGGAAATTTCCTCCCCTTTAAGAATATTTTTTTTACTTTATAGTTTATGAGTTATAAGCGAAAAATTAAATACCTTTTTTTTTATCTTTATGTGTTTATAACTTTTATAATTTTTAATGTGCTGAAAAACAGTTAATAGTATATTACACACCGAGGCGGGAAGAGATTCATTTCTGTCGTGAGATTAGTTAGTTAACCGAGACGCAAAGCGTGAGGGCGGCAAGTGAGGTTGGGAAGTAGAGGTGTGTAATGTGACACTTCCCAACCTTCGATGACGTTAATAATGACAGCATTACACATATGGTTGTAAGTAAAATATATTTTTCCATGCGTCATTCTGGATCCAATGAGCTATCGCACACGTTTCTGAAACCTTTATTTTTATTTTACACTATTTTTAAACTGTGATCTATACTTTAGACTAGGTATTCATAACTGCATTATCGCTAATTTCTAAAATCATTTTTTAAAGGATACTTTTAAAATAAAAGAAAAATTTCTATCGATTTATCCAGACTGTTTAAAAGTTTCAACCAACATCGAATAATCGATATTTAAGTTGGGAGTAGCGTCAGCGGGTATTAGAGTTGAAAAGTTGGGAGAACGGAAAATAACTCTAACGACATTATAACATTATTTCAGGAGTCATCGAAAAAAGTTTTTGTCGCAAACATTCAGAGTTTGCCGACAAATCAAATTATTATATTTTATTTATGAGTTTTTCACAAAGTTTAACCTTTTCATTTTAGACGAAAGAAAATTGAATTATTTTACACAGACGTTTTTGATCAAATTACTTAGCTAGTTTGATGTTATAATATATTTATTATTGGCTATAGAATTTATTTCAGACCCACAAATTACTGACAGACCACCGTAAATGTGTCTGTACGTGAATTAAAATTATACAAAGAATTCAATAAAGCTATTACAGCTTTTTCAACCAAAATCATCAAGTTTATTAATTTAAAACATACAAGAGTATCACTCTCATATATTATGTTGACAATTCAAAAAGTCATATTACCATTGACAAAAACAAAAACAATAATGACAATTAAAAAAGTCATAGTCATAACTACAATAACAGGATTCAGTTTTGTAGGGCATTTGAAAAGTTTAAAGAGAGCTAATTTTAAACATACATACATACATAAACATATAGGCACGCCTTTTTTCCGTAGGGGTAGGCAGGACCACTTACTTCTACTTGCTACGGTTCTTACACATATCTTTTGCAACCTCCACTTTCATCAGTGTTCTGATACATGCTTGTCGGTTGTTGGTAGTCTTGACCTGGCATTTCTTCAAAACAATGTCGATCTTATCGAGATATTTTTGCGAAGGTCGACCTATACTGACTTGTTCATTCACACTTGCCTTATAAATTTGTTTCGTCAATCTTCCTTCATCCATCCTTTCTACGTGTCAAAACCATCTAAGCATTCCATTATCTATCTTTGTAACCACATCTTTTTTTGCACCACAGCGTTTTCTTATCTTATTATTCTTTACTTTATCCATCCAAGTCACTCCGGCTGTACTTCTCAGACTACTCATCTCCTCAGCATTAATCCTATTTTCATGCTTCCTTTGCCAAACCCAACATTCACTACCATACATAAGTGTAGGAACCAACACATCTCTATGCACAGCCAGATGTGCCTTTTTTGACACTTTCTGGCTATTCATAAAGTTATATAGTGCCCCATTCGTTTGTTTTCCTGCCTTCGCTCAATGTCACTGTCACACTTTTTTATCTCTCGTAAACTTTAAACCCAAGTATACAAACTCATTTACTAGTTCCACTCTTTCTCCTTTAATCATAACTTTACAGTTTGTCATACTTTCTTTTTTTTAAAACTCATCACTTTCGGTTTGCTTACATTCTTTTTATCCCTTTGATTTTCAGGGCATCATGCATAACTTTAACCATCGCCTGCAACACCTCTTCATATGACGCTAATATGACTTGATCATTGGCGTAAAGAAGGCATTTGACGATCAAATCATATATTTTTAATCCTTACGCACTCTCTTTTAAATATTTTAAACGATCGTCTATGTATAAGTTAAACAGCCATGGCGAAGCCATACATCCTTGTCTCACACCTTTTTTGATGTTTAACCAGTCCGTATAAGCTCCGTTTATCAGCAGTGGAATCCTCGTAAAGTGATTTTAGTGCTCGTATTAAACTACCGCTCACCCCATACATAGACAATGTTGACCACAATTCACTCCTCACCACTCTGTCATAGACCTTTTCCAAGTCTATAAAAGCGCAGTAGACCTTCTGAAGTCTAGCCGAGAATTTTTCGACTATACCTAGTAATGAAAAGAGCTGATCCATACATCTCTTTTCTCTTCTAAATTCTGCTTGCACATCCTATATTATCTTCTCAGTTTCATTGGTCATTCTTTTAATCAATAGCTTTGCATACAGTTTGCCGACTATGCTGAGTAAACTAATACCTCGGTAGTTCTAACAGTCCTGCTGTTTTCCCTTGTAAAGCGGCACGATAACTTTATACTGTTCATCGCTTCCACAATTTCTGTCGTACTAATTTCACTTTCATTGCAACTTTCACTCTTGTCTCCGAATGGGGCCTATGCGTGTATCCTCTTTCTTAAATAAACTTTAATATATTTCCTCTTTTTAAATAGCATTTGTATCCTTTCACCATACTACCATTTTGGTTTTTGATTTTTTCCAGTAGCGAGGTAGTATTTTTTGTTTTGGAAATCGTCAGATAACCTTCTATCAAATTCATCTTTAATTTAATTTTAAACAACGATTAAACAACAATGGAAGGCTGATATCAAAAGAAAAAATAATATAATTGGACAGAGATTTACCAGACCTTTTAAATGAGGTATGACTTGATACCTAACGCCATTTGAATAAATTTAAGGGATATCCCCAGAAGGGAAGGGGTGAATCTGACGTTTATGACTTTAGCGCTAAAAAGTGTCCCCCTCAAATTAAAATTTGACGAGATTCGGTAATTCTTTTTAATATGTCGCATTTCTGAAATTTTTAAGGGTGGGTCCTTTTCAAATAAACAATTTTAAACAACGATTAAATAACAATGAAAGGATGGTTAGGTTAGGTCACCAGCTTCAAATCTTTCTTGTCTAACTCGAGAAGCTGTTTAGGTTTACTTGGCGAAAGGCCTCTTTGCCTGGCACTTTATTCCAGTAAGATTTCATTTCATTCGTTTCCCAGCGTCGAAACTTTTCTTTCAAATGGGCCTGGGAAAGTCCACAGAAGGGTTCTGGGCCGGAAAATTATATATTTGCCCCTTTCTTGGCAAGGCAGTCCGCTTCCTTGTTGCCTGTAACTCTTTTGTGACCTGCCAGTTGTCTCAGGGATTTTCGTTAGCCCCAAGTCAGCTTAGGCTCACAAGTGTATGACTTCAGAGCTTTTAGTGCTGCTCGGATATCTGATAGAATATAGATTTCTGCCATTTGGGTGTCCCTTTCGAGGCACTCTTGTGCATAAATCTCTTTAGCATGTAGTTTTGTTTGAAAGATGGTTGGGGTGTTACCAACGAGTTTTGAAAGCCTGAAATTTGGCCCTGTAACGCCCACTGCTGCCTTTTCATCCATCTTGGATTCATCAGTCTTCCACACTGATGCATCCCTACCTTGTTGAGGTCCGTTCTCTGTGCAAAATTTGGTTTGTTTATTACCGCTTCAAACTGCATTTCGAAGTCATACGTAACTGGCAGGTTTGTCGACTTAGACATAGATTCTAGGAAAATATTTTCCAAAATTTTTAAATGTCAAATCCGATTTCCTGCTTTAAGATTTATTGTGTGGCTAAGTCTAAAGGTATATTAATAAAGTCGCTAATACTAAGGCACTTTCTATGTTTATAATACGGTTGAAATTACATATTATTGAAGGCGATGTAATATCTAAAGAATTATTTATAGTGGCTACAATTCATTTTGACAGAAAAATCTGATCGTGACGGCACGGTGATTAAGAAAAAATATCGGGGTCACAGCACTCGTGCAATTTATTTGATCTACTTATTTAATTTATATACGTTTCTACAACTCGTATCTTTTACGAAAATAATGAAAGTGCCATAAGTCGTTCTAATGTGTCTAAAGTTGATTAAAAGCTCTCAGGGAAGTTATTATAGGGTGAAACTGGAAATTGCAATGGGCAAATCCTTTTTTTCTTTTGGTACTGTTATTAGGGTTACCTTGTTTGGTAGTGACCCGAGTTACATGTTGCATTTTCGCTGACTTCTATTAGAATAGCAACGACACCTTATTTGCGACTCAGCATTCCTATTTAGAAGCTTCTAGAAATTACTATCCAAAGAATGTATGTAACACTTGTATATAGGGAGTGGTGCAAAAAGTTTTGATTAAAAGTAATGGCGGATACAGTTATGTTAAAAATCTGAAATTACGAAGTTGTAGGTTTTGGATGACGCTCAGTTCAAATATAATGTTGTCCTGAATGTGGCACTTCCGTGGTAATACCGGAAGTAGTCGTCAACTTTTTTATTTGAAATGGAACTCAATATTTTTTATTTCATTTTGGAATTCTACATAAAAT
Source organism: Agelastica alni (assembly GCA_950111635.1). Classification (NCBI taxonomy): domain Eukaryota; kingdom Metazoa; phylum Arthropoda; class Insecta; order Coleoptera; family Chrysomelidae; genus Agelastica; species Agelastica alni. The sequence continues at coordinate 27,818,461 of OX467709.1, read as the reverse complement.
TTATTTGTGCACAATGTCCTATAACAAAACCAGTGACGTGAAATTGTAACCAATAAACAACAAGCGCTTGTTCGTTAACTCCATGAGTCCAACTCATTAATATTTCATGCGGGGTATTTAAACTGTCAACAAGCACAATTTAAATCATTTATAAGTTGCTTACTTAAAATAAAACACCCTGTATTTTATTACATTTTCCGCAGTATTTTTTTAAGCCAATTCGTTTGTGGCTTTCTCTATTCTTAAATCCAACAACTTTTAAAATATTTCATTATCTTAGTTAAAACATAACACTGCTTGATTCTTTTTATTTAAAATAACAAAGTTGTCGTCTACTTCCGGTATAACCGGAAGTGCCACATTCAGGACAACATTATATTTGAACTCGGCGTCATTCAAAACCCTAGATAATTTCAGATTTTTAACATATATGTATCCGCCATTACTTTTAATCAAACTTTTCGCGCCACGCCCTGTATTCTTTATTATTTACGAGGGCAGTTTGATAAGTCAATGACTTTTTGAATTTCCCGCGCAGTTACTCCAAATGCAACAGTGCTGCCGTCACGTCAACTAGAATCTATCAGTGGACAACTTTTTAATTTTGAGCAAGCTACGTCGTGCAGTTGGTGTTTGATAGCCGTTCAAAGCAGACAACCTTGTGTGCTGATTAAGCATTACTTTTTACGTAAAAAATCCATCACTGAAACTAAGGAAAGACTTGATAAATGCTACGGGGACTCGGCACCATCAATTTCAATGGTTAAGAAGTGGTTTACAGAGTTCCGTTGTGGTCGTACCAGCACTAGTGACGCTGAACGTCCAGGTCGCCCAAAAGAAGTGATCACGCCGGAAATCGTCGATAAAATCCATGAAATAATATTGGATGATCGGAGAATGAAAGTGCGTGAGTTGGCTCATGCTGTAGGTATCTGAACTGAACGGGTACATCATATTTTACACGAATATTTGGACATGAAAAAACTCTCTGCGAGATGGGTGCCACGATTGCTCACACTCGACCAAAAGCGCAATCGTGTGACCACTTCAAAAGAGTGTTTAGCGATGTTCAGCCGTAATCCGGACGAATTTTCGCGCCGCTTTGTTACTGTGGATGAAACATGGATCCATCACAACACGCCAGAGACCAAGGAACAATCGAAACAGTGGGTTGCTCGGGGTGAACGTGTACCAAAGAAGGCGAAACAGAGTCTGTCAGCCAACAAGGTCATGGCCACAGTTTTTTGGGATGTACGTGGTGTCATTCACATCGATTACCTCAAGAAAGGTAAAACGATCACCGGCGAATATTATTCAAAGCCTTTGAACAGATTCGACGTTGATTTGAAGCAAAAACGGACGCATTTGGCGAAGAAGAAAGTGCTGTTCCATCAAGACAATGCACGTGTGCACACTTGTCTAGTCACGATGGCCAAAATCCACAAATTGGGATACGACTGCTACCCCAATTAGCATATTTTCCAGATTTAGCCCCCTGCGACTATTTTCTGTTTCCAAACCTAAATAAATGGCTGGGCGGTAAGAGATTTGAGTCGAATGAAGAAGTAATTACTGAAACAAACGCGTATTTTGAGAGCTTTGAAAAAACCTATTATTTGGAATAAAAAAATTAGAAAAACGCTGGACTAAATGTGTCGAGCTAAAAAGTGATTATGTAGAAAAATAAAATGTTTATTTGCGGAAAAAAATTTGTTTCATTCAAAAAGTCACTGACTTATCAAACCGCCCTCGTATAAAACACGCATTGTCTATCAAAATTAGTCAGTCTTGACTCTATTTCTAAGTTGTTGGCTTCGTTGTTATATATTTTTATGTTATATTCGTGTTTGTAATAATTTTGAAAGTAAATAAAAGTTTTTTTTAAAATAACTCAAAACGAGTTATAAAATTCTCGACAGGCTAAGCCAAAACATGGGGCGTGGTAGGAATTTTTTAACTCCGGGAATGAAGAAAAAATTTAATTTGGGCACCAGGATTTATTCTTACCTTTTCTTTCACCTAAAATTATCCAAAAAACAGATCTTAAATGCAGTGATTGTCACGACGAGCTTAAACTATCTATATATTGGAAACTACTCTAGATATTTATGAAAATTTGTAGACGTAGATTTCAAAATATAGCGAGTTTAAACAAAATATTTTGACAAACGTCCCAATTCCGGTTATGCTGAAAGTAGATAGCAACTTTATTATTTTAAACAAAACACACTGTACATTTTATATGGTTACATTTTCGGATTCTACGTAAAATTTTAGTCACTTTCTGTAAAATAACCTATATCTGAAATGTATACCTTTCGAGATATTATTATTTTGAACATCCTCTGGAACAAATAAAAAATAACTTTTTTTTTATGATTTACCGCATTAACCATCGGTGGTTTTGATAACTAATGAATTAATTGATTTACAGCATTTTAAGCAAAGAGGTATTTAACATATAATTATAGATATTATCCACATTGCAATCTTTTCCTAAAAGGATTTGAATGTTATCTGGAAAATTGTACTGTTGTCTTTGCAATGTGTATAATGTACATTCTAATAGTAAATGTTTAACAGAGAGTTCGCACTTACAATGTATACATCTAGGTTTGTCTGATTTGTTTAGTAGGTATTTATGGGTAATTTTAGTGTGTCTTAGTCTAAGTCTAGTTATTACGACCTATTTGGAACGATTACTGCATTGTCTCGGCCACTGTTTCACCCTTTCTTTTATCTGCCTTAAATGTCTAACTGATTCTTGCCACTCCGATTGCCATTGTAAAACGATTTTTGTTTTGATGAATGCTTTCACGTCACTTATAACAGCACTGTTAACTCTATGAGCTCTATTTACGACTGCGGCTTCCTTTGCATATTTGTCAGCTTCTTCGTTACCGTTTATTCCTTGGTGAGAAGGAACCCATAGGAACTTGACATCCGATATATCCTGTAGTTGATATAGATGAGTCTTTATTTGAAGTGCTATAGGGTTATCTGTGTAAATATGTTTTAAGGTGTTTAGGGCACTTGGAGAGTCTGTGATTATTACAGCTTTTTGGAGATTTGCTGTTTGTATTTCGATCAAAGCTTGTAAGATGGCATATATTTCTCCTTTTTATACAGAAGATTCGATGGGTAATTTAATGGAGGCTTGTAAATGGTGATTGCAGAAGCTCCAACTCCATTTGGGGTTTTGAATGCATCAGTGTATATTTTATGAAAGGTCGAGTTTTAAGAGAAAATTCTGATGTATTTTGGCAGCTGGTGTTCCTGCTATATTAAAGATGGTTAGCTTGTGTCAATGCTTGTTGTGGTGGTAAACTAATCACATTTAAGATATTAACATACATTTTAAAAATTAAATAATTTTGCTTACCCGATTATTATGAGTTGAATGTGTCTATTGCTTTATTTTAGTAGGCGTTGTAGCTGATTGGGTTTCGTGAGTGTGTGTAACGCTATTTTTTATTTTAAAGAGTAGTAGTATTAAAAATTATTAACTAAAAAAAAGATGTGATCTTGACTTCTCAATTAAATTCAATTTAAGGGAATAGGTAGATCAGTTCGCGGATCTCTATACATTCTTTTTTTTTGTATCCAAAAATATCTGAATTAATTTTACTAAAACTGAAATTATCTAAAAATATCTGAACTAATTTTACTAATACTGAAATGCCGTTGAGCGCCAAGTAATTTTTTAATAATAAAAATAACTAAAAATAATGAATTAAACCTCGAACAAATTTAACCATATATGTACAATTTTAATACCAAAAATAACGAGTTAAACGAGCTCCAATATTATTGTCACCTTTTTTTTAAATAAATAAAACGTTGCAATAATTTAACAACCAATTTGATAAATAAAAAAAAATTGTGCGGTCGGGGTAAGTTCCTTTTGTTTTTTCTTCAACTCCGATTTTATATTATTTTTTCAAGGCAAATAATCTAAAGAAACGAATAACATCAGAAAGTTTCATTCAATATTGCAATTTGTGGGAGTGATTTCGTGAAATGTAACAGGAAGTGTGTAACAGGAAGTCGCGAAAGCACGCGCTATTTGATTTGACGAATGAGCGCGCCTTAGTAGAGTTGGCCGTCAACCAATTTTCCGAGAGGTCGGTACTGTCAGCCATCAGCTGTGCACTTAAGTTACAGTGTTTTTTATAAAGTTTGCTTTTATATGCGTAAACTATATAAATAAATATTTACTGTTAATAATAAGTCTTAATAAAGTGCAGATCATTAATAAAAAATTCAATTAAGTAATAATAAATAAATATTTGAATAAAATATTTTAGTTTAGTTTTTTTAAATTTTGAGGTTGATTTCTGTCACTCCTAGTGTCAATTAAATAAATACAATTTTCATTAAAAAGAATTATTGTGTGTTATGAAAAATCATTTTAAATAATACCTGACCCATTTTTTTCAAAATATAATTTTAAAATTGCTTATTACTAAGGTGTTACACATCATATGCGACTGCTGTAAGGCTCGCTCGTTATATTTTTATTCTGCCGGAATTGTTGTTGGGGTTAAGCATTGGTTTTTTGTATTTTATTTGCCCTCTGACGTTTGCGCTTTCCATACTCTTTTGGACTCTGAACACATGATTTTACTATTGTCGTCCCATAATTAAAATAGTAACATAAATAGTAACACTTTAATCACATCTACAATAAACGAATGTAAACAGTAAATACTTGTATCAAGTTATACAATTTTATCAATTTACTTTCCTTAATCTGTATTACACACATTTGCTGCAGCTTCCATTTTTCAAAACTTAATTGCAATAATAAAACAATATTCACGTATGATCTAACACAATAAATTATAGTTTAAAAAAACTAAAAAACACGCTTTTAGAGTTAATCAAACTAAGAAGTAAAAAATAATTCTTAACATTGGAATAAAATTACGGACGAGAAAATTTATATCACTGTGGGGTGCTTTCATTCTGAATCGCAGAGTTAGTTTAAAAAAGTCATTTAAAGCAGTGACATTGATTGACATTAATTTTTTTTGACAGTGACAATAATTTTCTCGTCAGTAATTTTATTCATATGTTAAGTTTTATTTTTTACTTTTTAGTTCGATTAACTCTAAAAGCGTGTTTTTGTTTTTTTTTAAACTATAACTTATTTTTCGCTTTTTAGTTAGATTTGTTTAATTCACTTAAAAAATTATGTATTAAATAGTAAAAGCACAAAAGGAATGCATCAGCCGAGAATCGAACTCGGACCGCCTGAGTTGCCGGCGAGCATTCTACCAGTGAACCATCGATGCATTTCGTTACGTGACGATTCCTACTAAATCGGACTACCTGTAAGCCGCGTTAAGGAACTTTGTTCTAAAAAGGAAAATTAAAATAACAGGAAACAATAAGTTATATATAAAAGAAACAACTGGCCCATAAATCAGAAAAAGAAGTTAGATGTGTATCTAGGCGATGGCAACCATCCATATGGAACGAGGGTAATCAATCAAGCTTGTATCAACAGCTTTCTAGTTCTTATTCATGGGTAACTAATTCTGGATTCCAGAACATTTAGCTATTCCGTTATTCGCCAATCCTTTATTCGCTAATCCTTTAACCGCTAATCCTCTATTCGCTGATACATTATTCATTGAAGTTTAAGGCTGTGTGCACTTATTAATGTAATTGAGAAATAAAACTTGTATTTCGTGCATAAAAAACTTATTAACATTATTAACATTGGATAGCGCTTTCGACACAAGTGCTTACATTTAGTTAACAGCCGAAAAAAGGCATGTTTTTTTGTGATTTTTTTTTTGGAAAATGATTGCAGGTATCAAATTGTTTTTTTTTTTTCATGGTAAAGGGTATATTTCTGATTGTTTTTGTGAAAAATTCACCAATCTAGCAGATAAAAAACCATTTTTAAAAAATGTACTAATCGGCATTTTGCTTAACAAAGTGTTGTTAAAAGTATATTTTTAGTTAGATTTAAAGGCAAGATTTTATCCTCAACAGACAGTGTCATGTCATGACTCATCTATACATACACTGTGGAACAGCCAAAAGGAATAAATTCGATAACGAATAAATGAGAGCGTGTTGGGAAAAACGCTTGGACACGTCGATTTGTATTTTTAGATGAGCATTTTTTTCAAAAAAAAAATATATAGGGTGTGTCATGTGACAGTGGCCAATACCAACTTTCTAATTTTAAATACAACCCCCTGTATATTATTTATATTTTGGATTTTTCAAAAAATTCTAGACATAATTCATGTACAATGTCCCATACCTATCTCTAACTGTTTCGGAAATATTAAGTGTTTTTAGATGTATTACAAATATTAACATTTTAAAAAGAAAATTATTTTATTTCACAAATTCGCTACATTACACTCAATACTTATTTCCCGTTTAGCTCTTAATATTGAGAAAATAAGCAAAAACCATTAATGCGTTCCTTTTTACTGATATGAAATAAAAAAAAATACAAAAAGTTTTATTTATTTTTGTATAAAACTCATAGCCCTAGCAACTTGTTGTCTGTCTGCATGACAGTAGTGATCAGTGTCAGTGCTATTGTCGTTTGAATTTCGTTAACTGTACGTAATAATATCAGAAAAATGGTTCATTTAACAGAAATGCACAAAATAACCATTCTACAAATGATTGGTTATGGAGATAACACACGGACACAAATGGAAGTTTCTCGCTTATTTCACGAAAAATTTCCAAATTTGCCGCCTATATCCCAAGGAACAATTAGCAAAATAGAAAAACAGTTTCGCGAGCTTGGTCGTGTAAGACAGACAAAAAAAGTAGTTGCCAATGAACTAAGCGATGATGCGAAATTGGATGTTATGCTTGAGTTTCAAGAAAACTCACATAATTCCGGTCGAAAAGCAGCCTAACTGTTCAACATTAGCCACACATCAATTTTTCGAATATTAAAGGAAAGTTAAATGCATCCCTATAAAATGATGCCAACTCAGGAGCTCATGGAAGACGATTTCGACAGGAGAACGTATTTTTGTGAACAAATGATGAAAATTTTAGATAACAATGTGATCCAATTGGAAGATGTTTTGTTTTCTGAAGAGAGCACATTTACACTTCACGGTCATGTTAATCGTCAAAATTGCCGCTATTGGTCTAATGAGAATCCTCACTGGATGAGAGAGGAACTTACGCAATATCCTGAAAAAGTTTGGGCAGGAATTGTTGGAAATCATATCGTAGGTCCCTTTTTCATTGATGGCAACTTGAATGGAGATAAATATTTAGAACTGCTCCAAAATAATGTCGTGCCAACTTTGACAAACTTATATCCTGATCCAGCAAACCCACAAGTTCCTGCCAATATACTATGGTTTCAGCAAGATGGAACACCGCCCCATTACCAAATCAATGTCCAGCAGTACCTGAACCAAAATTTTCCAAATCGGTGGATAGGGAGGCGCGGATCGATAAAATGACCAGCACGATCTCCTGATCTGACGCCATTAGACTTCTTTTTGTGGGGATATGTCAAAAGTATTGTATACAAAACTAAACCACTTAACTTACATGACTTAAAAAGACGAATCACGCTTGCGATTAGATCAGTCACGCCTGAGATGTTGAGTAACGTTAGAAGACATTTCTATACCAGATAAGCATGTTGCCAAGACGTTCGCGGCGAACATTTTGAACATCTCTTGCATTGAAATTGATGTTTTTTTGTTTTTTTTTACATTATTTGTGAAATAAAATAATTTTCTTTTTTTAATGTTAATTTTTGTAATACATCTGAAAACACTTAATATTTCCGAAACAGTTGAAGATAGGTATGGGACATTGTACATGAATTATGTCTAGAATTTTCTAAAGAATCCAAAATATAAATAATATACAGGGGGTTGTATTTAAAATAAGAAAGTTGATATTGGCCACTGTCACATGACACACCCTATATAATTATTTTTTTTGAAAAAAATGCGCATCCAAAAATACAAATCGACGTAACCAAGCGTTTTTCCACTCTCATTTATTCGATATCGAATTTATTCCATTTGGCTGTTCCACACTGTATAAAATGCATTGTCCTGAATGACTGACTGACGGATCAACGCACAGCCTAAACTGCTAATCGTAGAGACCCGAAACTTGGAGGGTGTGTTTTTTGTATGACGTAGGCATTCGTTCAAAAAGGATTTTCCGAAATTCTGCCCCTAAGGGGGTGAAAAATGAAGGTAAAGTTTGTATGGGACAACGTAATTTTTTGGTCCAATCTACTTCAAATTTTGCAAAAACATTCTTTAACAGAATTGATGGAAGACAAGTTTCGTATTTTATTGATACTCATCGTCTAACAGGGTTAAAAAGGGGTAGAATGTTATGAGTGTGGTTTGCATCTGAAGAGGAGTTGCAGGCGATGGTTAATGTTATGCATGATGCCCTGAAAATCAAAAGGATGAAAATACATGTAAGCAAAACGAAAGTAAGGGTTTTTAAAAGAGAAGAAAGCATGACAAACTGTGGAGTTTCGATTGAGGGAAAAAGAGTGCCATAAATTGTCAAAAAAGGCATGTCTGGCTGTGCATAGAGATGTGTTGGTTTTTACACTTATGTATGGTAGAAAATGTTGGGTTTGGCAGAAGAAGCACAAAAATAGGATTAATGCTGAGATGAGTAGTCTGAGAAGTATAGCCGGAGTGACTCGGCTGGATAAAGTAAAGAATAGTAAGATAAGAGAACGCTGTGGTGTAAAAGAAGATGTGGTTACAAATATAGATAAAGGAATGCTCAGATGGTTTGGACACGTAGAAAGGATGAATGAAGGAAGATTGACGAAACAAATTTATGAGGCGAAAGATGTGTGTAAGAACCGTAGCAAGTGAAAGGAAGTGGTCTCTGCCTACCCCTATGGGGAAAAGGCGTGACTTTATGTATGTATGTATGTTGCATCGAAGTTGATATCATTACTCCCTAGTGCTTTTGAATTAAATTACATTTTATTTTAACACAGGTTTAAAAACTTGATCCGATTTTATTTAAAAAACGTTGAAATCACATAAAAACTTGGTGCAATGCAACACTCTTTAAAATTGGAATGTCAAATATAAAAGAATATTTAAATCGGATTAGAATTCGAAATTTTAATTTTATTTGTTCTTGGATATTTGTATAAAAATCTTACCTTATACCTTGACTGCACATTCCGCGTTTAACTTCCTCTCTATTTGAAACAAACCGAAACCCCACTCTGCAATATACCCCAACAAAGTAATATAACAAAAGTACTTCGCAAAACTATACTTAAAAACTCCTCTGTTCATAATTTGTGTAGCAAGTATAACCTCATAAGTGACCAGCTTGATAAATTCTATTGTAATGTGAGGCAAATTAAGAGCTATTATTATTAGCAGTAATATTGTTGTGTTAGTCTTAAGCTTTTTACTAATGTTAGTCTGATTATGTAAATTGTGTATTACTCTTACGCTTTTTTATTGTTAGTACTATTGTGCAAATTTTTAATTTGTTCCTGTTCTGTAATTGGAAATATTTTTTCTGTAGAACAGTGTAAATAAATAAATAAATAAATAATCTTTATTAAAATTGACAAATTCTTACTGAGTGATCGGATTTTTTTAAAAGTCAGTTTACATAATAACAAGTTACACATTGAAAATTGTAACGAATTTCATCGAATAATCGATGTACTGTTTTAGTAACGTAAAATATATTACAGACTTGTCTGAACGAACAAGAAGAACCTACGCAAGGTATAGACGGTGATTTGGAAATGTTTAGCACGAAAGAATTGGCTTATTACATCACCCTCTTCGACTGGGATCTTTTTTGGTAAGTATTTTTTCATTAGTAGTGCGTCGTAAACCATTCAAAAGCGTGCATGATTGGGTCTTTTTCGCACGCTGTTCGTATAAAGGTTGATGTACAGTACAAATTTACCTCAAAACAACTTGGTTAGGTTTCATGTGAATGGGGCATAGGTCGCCCCTCCACTGCGATCTTTAGTAGGTTTATTGTGGCTCAGCCCTGGAGGTTACAGTTCACTGCACAATCCAGCCCATCTCACAAAGTTCATGGTTGTATAGGGTGAGTTTTTTTGAAATCGGTAGGTTCTAGGTTGGTGTAACCAAATATGCTATGCCTTATTCTTCCCAGGCTGGGGCATAAACATAGTAAATGTTCAGCAGTTTCGTCTTTCACGCATCAAAACCGACAGTCCGTTTGTTGGTTCAGACGTATCCTTCCGAGGTGGTATCTTAGACGACAGTGTCCTGTAAGCAGTTCCGTTAGAATTCGCAGGTCATTTCTGCTCCATTCTAGGATCTGCTTAGTTTGGGTAGAAACGCCTTAGAGTGGGTTAACCCTGGTATATCGGACCAGTATTTTCCTCTCCGCCCAGTCCAAAATAATTGTTTTGGCGGCACTTGTGGTGACCAGTTCTGGTCCAGTGAACGCAGGTTCTGCCCCCTATTTTGCAAGGGTGTCGGCTTTTTTGTTTCCCTCCACCCCCTGGTGCCCAGGTACCCACAGTAGGGTCACCCTGTTGTTCGCACCAAGGTACCCTAATGATTCGATGCAATTCCATACAAGTTTAGAATTTATCTTGTTGGAGCTCAGTGCTTTTAAAGCAGCATGGCTGTCTGATAGTATACTTATGTTTTTGTTTGTTAAAGGTCTGTTAGTCAGATCTTGCACACAATTTGATAGCGAAGACTTTAGCCTGAAAGATTGTAGCATACCTGCCAAAACTGGTAGATATTTCAATCTTCGGTTTCTTGCTGAAAACCGGCCCCAACTTCATCTGCGGTTTCTGAGCCATCTGTGTACATTACGTATTCAGTCTCTGGGAAGGGGATTTCTTTTCCCACCCATTCATCTCTGCGGAAAGAGGACTTTGAACGACTTTTCTACGAGTATTTTTGTGGATAGCAAGTCAGGAACCATACCAAGAATTTGGTGATTTTTTGTTTTACACAGTATCCCGGAGTGGTACCAATTCTATATCATTAAACATATACGCTAACATTACCATTTCATCGTTAATTTGAGTTTACTTCTGCGCAATCAATAATAATTTTTGTAATGTCTGTATTTTACAGGAATTAAATTCAACTTGGCTTCAGCAGCTAATTTTTCAATTTCTGTCGACATTTTTAAAACGTCCGTAGTCCTCCAGAACTCTGTTAGTTAGTGTAAAACTGGGGAGCGATAGTAGCTGTCAACTATTTTTGGTCATTTGTAGGTGATTTTTAAATAGTGCTCAACTGGATTAATGAAATGAAAGATAAACTATTTTTCTTAATATTTTATATTTACTACATATGTAATTGGAATTGTATTAATTTTTTTCTATATTTATTTTTTATAATATTTATACTTGTATATGATATAAAAGCACTATTTAAGTTACATTTGAATGTGCGGCCCACACAAAAAAAATTTATTTTAAAAATGGCCCGCTGTCCGTAAAAGGTTGCCGACCCCTGATCTATACCCTCCATAAATAAAATGACATGAACCTACCCACAAAAAAAATTCACCAAAGTTATTGTAATGAAATTCAAGTTATGATGCATTTATTTTAAAAAATATCGTATTGTTACCTCAGGCCCTGTTTATTTATCGGCATCCGAACATTGGCCAAGCTAAGAGACGGACGGGATAACATAACAGTGGATCGAAGAGAGATGCTCAAGGTGACCGAGGCGTTCTACACAAGATTGTTCGAGTCCAGAATAGACAACAAGGTTACCAGAAAAGCAAACAATGACCAGAAAAACAGGATATTTAATGTTGGTTTCGAGGATCTACCAGAGATTGGAGAGGATGAAATTTCGAAAGCTTTAAACCAATTTAAAAACGGAAAGGCAGCAGGTGAAGATAACATCATACCGGAAATGTTGAAGGAACGTGGAGGCCTACTGGTAAGGGAGCTTAAATCACCTAGAAAACTATAGACCAATCAGCCTGCTATTATAGATCTACAAGTTATTTATGAGAATTATAACAAACCGTCTTGAATACAAACTCGACACATACCAACCCTGTGAGCAGGCGGGCTTCAGAAAGGGCATGAGTACAATATAACATCTCCACACCGTAAGGATACTGAACGAAAAAGCAACGAAATATAACATCCCAATATGGGTCACCTACATAGACTTTAGAAAGGCCTTCGACACGGTTGAATTTTGGGCAATTATCAGGTCAATGAAAAATGCAAGAATAGACCAACGATATATTAACATTATGCAGACACTAAATAACCACTCAAAAATGAAAGTAAGACTTCATGAAGACACTGACGAAATCCTAATTAAGAGAGGCGTTAGACAAGGAGACATTGTGTCACCCAAATTGTTTACACTGGTGCTAGAGGATGTTTTCAAAAGCCTGAACTGGGAAGACAGAGGAATTAATATATCGGGAGAAAAACTCAGTAACCTAAGATTTGCTGATGGCATTGCCATTTTTGCCCCAAACAGTGAAGAATTAAAAACCATGCTTATAGAACTACAACAGGAAGCAATAAAAGTAGGCCTAGAAATGAACATTTCCAAAACCAAATTCATGACAAACCAACAGACAAACATAGAGAGTATAAATGTGCTAGGACAACAGGTAGAGAAAGTGAACTCTTATGTCTACCTAGGTCAAGAGTTAACATTGGAAAAAACTAATCAAGAACTTGAAATTAACCATAGATTACGTCTGGGACGGGCGGCCTACGGAAAGATGCGACACGTCTTCAACTCCAACCTACCCCTCAAACTAAAAACCAAGGTTTACATGGAATACATTCTCCCGGTAACAACCTACGGATGCGAAACATGGGTTGTAACAAAACAAAACCAAAATAAATTAAAGGTACACCAAAGAAAAATATAACGAAAAATGCTAGGAATAACGCTTAAAGATCATAAAACCAATGAGTGGATAAGAAATAGAACCAGGGTCGAAGATATAGCGAGGCGAATAGGTGGTCTTAAATGGAATTGGGCCGGATATGTTGCCCGAAATACAACCAATTAGAGCGGAAAAACAACAAGATGGAGACCTTGGGGGGAGAAAAGAAGCACCGGCAGACCACAGCAAAGATGGTATGATGACATAAAAAGAACAGCCGGACTTGACTGGTACCAAGTGACACAGAACTGGAAAAATATGAGGGAGGCCTATATCCAAAGGGTAGAAAACGGCTAGAAGAAGAAGAAGAAGAAGAACATTGACCACAACGATGGTGCATATTAATGAGTCCTTTGTCGGCTTTCGCCTCCGTCTAATAAACTCTCGCCGCGCCTAGAGACTTCCAGATGGTTCTATCGTTTTAGCGAAATGGTCTGGAATTATGATTGAGCAACATAAAATGGACAGCGGTCGTAACAAAGGGCAGTTTTTAAAAAGTGTTTATAAGTTATGAAATTTAAAAAGTTGTAATTAGTTTAATATCTTATTGATTTATAAAAGTAAAATTTATTGTGTAAAAGTATTGGAATAAAAAATGTTTTGTTACTGTATTTCGTAAAAGTATGATGCAATGCTTAATTGCCTTAAAAGCTTTTGCAACTCTGCTTACGCCTGATTATGCATTAGTGTCTTAATGTACTATTATTTGTCGTAGGTGCGTTCACGAATACGAGTTGTTGTATCACACGTTTGGACGACATCTTTTCGGCCAAATAACAGCAAATCTGGACGTATTTCTACGACGATTCAACGAAATACAGTTTTGGGTCGTTACCGAAATATGCATGACGGGAAGTTTGAGTAAAAGAGTAGCGATACTCAGAAAGTTCATTAAATTAGCTGCTTAGTAAGTATTTTATTTCGTTGTATTAGTTAACGTTAGAGTGTATTAATTAATTCGTAAATTTAAACTCGAGTTATGTGATATTAACGTAGTTTTGCGTTGATTTAGTTGCAAGGAATACCAAAACTTGAACGCGTTTTGCGCCATCGTGATGGGCCTGAGTAACGTAGCCGTTTCTCGATTATCGAACACTTGGGACAAATTGCCTTCGAAATTTCGCAAACTCTTCACCGAATTCGAATCATTGATCGATCCGAGTCGCAATCATCGTGCTTACAGGGTGAGCGTCGGAAAAATGCAACCACCCGTCGTTCCGTTTATGCCTTTACTGCTCAAAGACATGACGTTCACGCACGAGGGAAACAAGACTTGTCTGGAATTCGGTTTGGTTAATTTCGAAAAGATGCACATGCTCGCTCAAACCATGAGGACCATTCGATTTTGTAGAAGTAGGCATTTAGGTAAGTTTGCTTGCAAACATCCATACTCATTGACTTTATTCGGAATACTTTTTTCATGGACTGAAAGCCGTTTGCACAGGTTTACCTCAAAAGTTATTCTAAGTAGGCGAGGAACTTAAACCTGAAGAGATAGCGCCCATATTTCATATAATTTTGATAGCGCCGGGTCTAATAGAACCATTATTGATATAATATGTAGATTCTCAAAATACCATGCTATATTTTTAATAACAGTTGAAATACCCTTGAATCAAGTCCCTTCATCTCGATTTTGGGAGTCACGGTGTCTAATAATATGTTTTTTTTTATTGACTGCCCGCACTGCGACAATTAAAAGGGGAAGGGATTATAATAAGGAAATTATTGTGGACCCGCTTTTTGAAAAGTTGCAGGTTATAGTTCTCTGGAAAAACTGATTTTGAAAGCTTGTTCCATTCCGTAGCAGCCCTATAAAAAAAGGTTCTTGATGGAGATTGGTCTTTGTAGTGTCAATCTTGAGAGTAAATGGGTGAGACTGATCAGCGTGCCAAACTCTTCGGCCGAATGTGGCCAATGGTGGTACAAGAGTTTTTATTTCTCTGGAGCATCTGTCATAGAAATATCTGTAGAGTAATGACTGGTCTGCAACTCTTCTTCTATGTTCTAGAGGGTGAAGGGTATCTGTGAGAGTTGAGCTGTTTATCAACCGAATGGCCGAATGACCGAATCTAGAAGACGAAGAGAATGCCTTGGTGCTGAACCCCAAATATGCGAGCAATACTCCGGGAGAGGTCGGATTTGAGCCTTGTTCGTCGTCAGCAGTTGATCAGGAGTAAAAACTTTCTAGCTTTCCACAGAAAACCTAGCCTCTGGCTTGCTGAATTTGCGATGTTAGAAACATGGTCATGCCAAGGCGTATTATTGGACACCGTGACTCCCAAAATCGAGATGAAGGGACTTGGTTCAAGGGTATTTCCTGACATTGTGATGGAATGATTTGAGTAATTCACTTTCTTGGAAAACGTGGCGCTTTGTGTTTTCTGGGCGTTGAGCTGAACAAGATTGTTGGTTCCCCACTCGACGATTGCTTCAAGATCTCTATTGATGGAATCAACCTGTTCCTGCCTGAGTCTATTTGTATCATTCACCGAAAGTGATTGATAGGATGTGAAAGTTGAGACAAGTGTGCTATCGTCTGCGAAACTGTAAATGGGGTTCGTGGTGGTTTTCAAGAGGTCGTTGATGTGTAAAAGAAATAAGGTGGGGGACAGGATGGAACCCTGGGGGACCCCGGCATTGGTTTTGAACGCATCAGAAGAATTACCATCAACTGCCACATGTAAGGAGCGATCTTGCATGAAGCTCAAGAGCCATTGGCGCAGTTTGGTTGGGAGACCGTAGGCAGAAAATTTACTTAATAATGCCTGGTGCCAAATGCGGTCAAAGGCTTTAGATATTTCCAATGTCCAATGTTTTACTGTGCCGCTAGAGAATGGAACAAACTTCCAAAATCAGTTTTTCCAGAGAACTATGACCTGTAACTTTTTAAAAAGCGGGTCCACAATCATCTCCTTTCTTTAATCCCTCCTCCTTCTAATAGTCGCAGTACGGGTCGTCCACGGCCCACAACATAGTTCTACCCTTTTTGCGACTATTTTCAGTAAAAAAAAATGCTGAAGGCTGGATAAAGCGTGGTAACTAGTCTGCTGTACCGCCTTTTTAACCTTTGTTGGAGAAATGGTAGCGTACCAGACGACTGGTGCAAGGCTGTTATCGTGCCGCTTTACAATAGAAAAGGTTTGCAGCAGGACTGTAAGAACTACCGAGGTATTAGTTTACTCAGCATAATCGGCAAACTGTATGCAAATATATTGATTAAAAGAGTGAGGAATGAAACTGAGAAGATGATATGGGATATGCAAGCAGGATTTAAAAGAGGAAGAAGACGTATGGATCAGTACGGGGTGTAGTCGAAAAATTCTTGGCTAGAAGTCAGAAGATCTATTGCGCTTTTATAGATATATAATTAAATGTCAATTAAATACTTTTTGATTAATTGTGTTTTAATTTTTAGTTTTGGATCCACCGTCTCCAAAGGGAGAAGGAGAAGTAAAATCGTATATATCATGTCTGAGAATAATTGACAATCAGAGGGTGCTAACGAGCCTTTCTCAAAAATTGGAACCAAGAAGATCGTAAATACATTAAGAAAACAAAAAAAAAAAATCTTTTACTTCGTAAAATTATACTTTTCAAAATAACGTTCTCCAAAATACTTGTCCATTTTTATATACATTTTCCACATTCACAAACATGTTATGCTCAAAATCATATTTCTAAGTAGCTTCGTAACGTAAAATCGTCTGTAAATCGCTTCATAATACTTGAAATTGTTTTTCACGGACCATATTATGTAAAAACTAAAACGCAGCAACTATATAAAACCTACAAACTCATCATTTACATCTGGAATATAATTTAATATAACTCGACAAGCGTAAGGAGTCACTTGAACCCCAGATGCGCCAAGAGACAATCGCGGCATTGATCGTTTTTCTATATTTTGTCGGGCAGCTTGCGTCTCTCTGCCGGTCGCGCATTTTCACGTGACTCCTTACGCTTGTCGAGTTATAGTATATTATTTAACGAGTGGTAATGTAGATCATACCTCACGAAGTTGAAGTTTGCAGCACGAGCCGCAGGCGAGTAAGATACAAGTACAGATAAAGACTTTATTGACAAATCTTAATAGTTACCTATAACAATGCTATTAAAATTTTAGTTGTGATTACTTATTTTGCTTATTAATAAAATTAATTGTAAAGTTTGAACAACCAGTAAACTAAATATGTGGATCTGAATTATGCAAGTTTATTGTTTCTTTTTGTGTTTGTTGCATGTATGTTATTGATGTACTAACTGGTTGAGGTGTTATAGAACTGTATAAGTAGAGGATCCGAAGTAACACTCATTTGTTTAATGGATAAAAATTATTTTATAAGTAATTTAGTATGTTAAAAATTATAAAAAAATGGGTTGCCTGAAAAAATCCTGGCCAGGCTATAATTAATAAAAAATTCAAATTCAGATCCAGAGCAGGAATAACTTGCGAATTCTAACGGAACTGCTTACAGGACACTGTCGTCTAAGATACCACCTCGGAAGGATAGGTCTGAATCAACAAACGGACTGTCGGTTTTGCTGCGTAAAAGACTACCAAAGAGAATACCAACAAACAACATCAAACAGGGACAAAGGCCCACCGATCCTAGTTTCCGAAGTACAAAAAGCAATAGATCAAACTGGGGACCAGACAAGGTACCTGCATAACTGCTAAAATTATTTGACGACGAGAGCGATGGGATCATCACATCCTTATTTAACAAGATATATAGCACTGGTGAAATACCAGACGACTGGTTAGAATCCTTATTTGTTACTATCCCGAAAAAGAGTAACCCAAAAGAATGTGGTGGATACCGACTTATCAGTTTGATGAGTCACACACTTAAAATATTTTTGAAGATACTACACCATCGTATATATCGACTTTGTGAGGACAGAATCAGTGATGAGCAGTTTGGTTTTCGAGGCGGTATGGGTACCCGTGAGGCGTTGTTCTGCATGCGAACACTTTTGCAAAAGAGTGTTGAATTTCGTAAAAACATTTACGTATGTTTCATCGATTTCGAGAAAGCCTTTGACAACGTACCGCATACACCACTGTTTCAATGCTTGGATCTAATTGGTCTTGACTCATATGATGTAAGACTGCTCAAAAACCTTTACTATAACCAGACTGCTAGAGTAAAAGTGGAACAAGAGGTTTCAGAAAAAGTTCCTATTAAACGTGGCGTTAGGCATGGACGTGTCATCTCACCAATGCTTATTAATGTCTACTCGGAAGCTGTCTTTGAAGAAGCGCTAAAATATCGCCATGAAGGTGTTAAAATTGGTGGAGAAGTCATTAACAACATTAGGTACGCTGATGATGGCAGAAAGCCTCGAAGACCTCCAAACACTACTAATTGCAGTAAACAATGCATGCAAGGAGAAGGGTTTAAGTGTCAACACAAAGAAAACGAAGTGGATGGTTGTCGGTAAAATTAATATCGAGTATCCAAAATTAAAATTAGATGGTAAAATTCTGGACAGAGTACAACACTTTAGGTATTTGGGTAGCTGGATAGACTGTGGAGTTGAAAGCGATGAATAAATCTCAACCATAATAGAACTGGCACGTAAAATATTCACTAGTTGGCGTTCTTTACTATGTAATAGAAGTCTTTCGATGAACATCCGTCTAAGAGTATTAAAGTGCTACGTTTGGTCTGTTTTGCTTTATGGATGTAAAACCTGGACACTGAAAGTAAAGCATCTAAATAAATTGGAAGCGTGTGAGTTATAGTGCTATCGCCATATGCTAAAGATTCCGTGGACAGCACACGTAACTAACGAACATGTGTTAGAATCCCTACATAAAGAGCGAGAATTGACAAACACCTTCAAAATAGGAAAAGTCGAATACTTTGGACATATGATGAGGGGACATAAATATCACATGCTCCGATTAATTATCCAGGGTAAAATAGAAGGAAAGCAATGGATTGGCAGAAAACAGCTTTCATGGCTTCGTAATATTAGACATTGGACGGGTCGAACAGTCGAAGAATTGTTTCAAGTAGCTACCGATCTAGAAGCTTTCCAACAAATTGTCAACTCTATGATAGCCAACGCCTGAAAGCTTGATGATAGCCAACGTTTGAAAACAAGCATGGCACACAAAGAAGAAGAAGGAAGAATAAGGTTCAACATATTTGGTTTTACTAACCTAGAACCTACCGATTTCAAGAAAATCTTACCCCATGCAACCATGAACTTCCTGAGAAGGGCTGGATTATCCGGTAAACTGTAACCTCTAGGGGCGAGCCACAATAGACCTACTTAAGGTTGCAATGGAGGGGTGACCTACGCCCCACTCACCTGATACCTAACCTACCTAACCCAGCGGCTAGACGAAGAGAAATACTCTTATGCAGCTTTCTCTTTATATTTATATTTTATTTATTACTTTTTACGCCCACATTCGTGGTCTATTCCTACTTAAATGTCCATTTTCTACACGTAAGTACTTGTTGATAAGTCAGATTAATGTTAACCAGTGTGACATTCGAATGCATCTTTTGTTGCATAATTGAGTCTAATTGGTATTTTGTTGTGATGAAATGTTTGATTTCAGGTGTTATGAAGTCTTTATTTAACTACAAAAACGTTTAAAAAATATTTGTAATTTAATTTTTAACTTTTTTAGGGGTTTGATTTCAATTTATTTTTAATATTACTTGTCTAAAGGAAAATGATGTATGAAAGCAATAATGATATTGATGTACTGTTTTTATGTCCATGTCATTAATATCAAGTATTAAACTCAACTCCATACCAAACAAAGCGAATCCTAATGATTAATAATAAAACGTTGATCACGTTAAAATGTAGTATCAGTTAAGCTGGTTGCCCACAGGACGGTAACGGCACGATTTGCCGCGCGCGGTATATCGCCCGCTACTCGGTACCTATATCGTGCGAAAATTTATATAAATATTCCTTGTTGCCAGATTGTTTTAAATGAGTTGTTGCTGTGAGCTTCGAAGTGATGGTTTGAAAAGAAGTAATTTTGTTAGCGATTGTCTTATCTAGGCACCGAAGAAGGCGAGCTATCAAGGGTCAAAGGCAATATTTGGTCCATCCCATTTTAAGGGTCAGATATGTGGAAGAAAAGATTTATACATTACTTAAAAAATCCTGGGAAGATCCTTAATTATTTTCGCATGAGTAGAGAGACGTTTGATGAATTTGGACTTTCTTTTGCAGAGGTCGAGAAAATCCTTTACAAGGAGGTTATAAGTCTGACAGCTCAACGTCTACTGTACGGATCCCCTGTGTCAGGTCTACTCACTAAAAACCACCCCTATTTAGGTCCGTCTGGCTGTTGCCTCCGGTGACATTTAGGCCTGTTGGCCCATTGTATCTTGCCTATGTGGTTTTATATCATTGTACCCAATCCAGTACTTTCGTACCTTGTGCAAGTTCTGTACTGGGTGAAAGCATTACAGTTCTGGGTCGCCGGATGGCTACCCAAAAATCGCCTGTCTTTTGCGGACCGGTGCCCCGCAGCAGTATGTGTTTTACTGTTTCCGGATCCTTGCCACACAATCTGCAGGTCAGGTCTCCTTTATACAGTCCCATTTTGTTGAGGTGCTTCTTTACTGGTGCGTGACTGGTCAAGAGCCCCGTAGTGATTCTTAGCTGATTACTGTTCATTGCTAACAGTTCTGCCGCCCTTTTGTGACACTGTTCTTTAATGTTTTTTTTCCCGTGTTTGTTTCCTGGTCTACTTTCCCAGTAATTTTGTGTTTTTTGCCAATCCAGCCTTTTACAGACACTCTTACTGTACGCTTCGGTACCACTAGCATCTGACCTCGGTTTGAAGGAGTTTCCGAACCTCTTCCGTCAAGTTCATCTGATTTTTTATTACCTGCAATTCCCTGGTGTCCTGAAACCCATATCAGTTTGACGTAATTTCGGTTTGCCAGCGTCCCCAGTTCTTCTTTGCAGTCCCATACCAGTTTGGAAGTTACTTCCTTGCTGTACAAGGTCTTGAGTTCCGCTGGACTGTCTGACAGAATGTTGATAGAATTTGGACTCTAACGAACTTCTTTTTTTTCTCGGTCTTTTAAATCCCTGTCCTTATATTCTTTTATTACACAAACACTTTAAACTTTCTACCGATTTAATTAAATTAATTATTTTGAAGGTAAATTTTCTTTTTGGTGGTATATTTTTGATGCAACCACAATCTGTATTTTCATAGACTGCATGCACTAAAAATATCGTGTAGCATGTCGGCTAGAAATCATATAATACCATTGGCATTTAGAAGTCAGTCGACACGAATTTGCGCGTTTTTTGACTGCCAAATCGTGACTTTGGTATTTAATATCGTCGCGGCATTTTTTGAACAGTTGGGCATCAAAAATTTGGGAATTTCAATCCTGCAAGTCTCAATTTGGTTTTAAAAGCAGTTTCGGTACAAGGGAGGCGCTGTTTGGCATCCAGGTCCATATACAACAATTTCGAGATGTAAACGTTGATGTGCATGACTGTTTCGGAGATTACGACAAGGCATTCGACACTGTTTCACACGACAAGTTAATAACTATATTGAACGAGATGGGCCTGGATGGACGAGACATAATGGCCAACTTGTACTGGAATTAAATGTACACAGACGGCTCAAAGACCCCAGATGGAGTTGGGGCCGGTGTTTTCAGCAGGAAACCAAAGATTGAAATATCTACCAGTCTTGGCAGGTATGCCACAATCTTTTAGGCTGAAGTATTCGCTATCGAATTGTGTGCAAGAGAGTTGACCAACAGACCTCTAGCAAACAAAAACATAAATATAATATCAGACAGCCAGGCCGCTTTAAAAGCACTGAGCTCCAACAAGATAAATTCTAAACTTGTATGGAATTGCATCGAATTCTTAGAGTACCTTGGTGCGAACAACAGGGTGACCCTACTGTGGGTACCTGGGCACCAGGGGGTGGAAGGAAACGAAAAAGCCGACACCCTTGCAAAACAGGGGGCCGAATCTGCGTTCACTGGACCAGAACCGGTTTGTGGAGTCACCACAAGTGCCGTCAAAACAATTATTTCGGACTGGCGGAGAGGAAAATACTCACGTACTGGTCCGACATACCAGGGCTAACCCACTCGAAGGCGTTTTTACCGTTACAACCCTCGAGAAACACAACTAAGCAGATCCTAGAATGGAGCAGAAATGACGTGCGTATTCTAACAGGACTGCTTACGGGACACTGTCGTCTAAGATACCACCTCAGAAAGATAGATCTGAACCAACAAACGGACTGTCGGTTCTGCTGCGTGGAATACAAAACTGCTGAACATATACTATGTTCATGCCCCGGCCTGGGAAGAATAAGGTTCAACATATTTGGTTACACTAACCTAGAACCTGCCGATTTAAAAAAAATCTCACCCTATACAACCATGAACTTCGTAAGAAGGGCTGGATTGTGCGGTGAACTGTAGCCTCTAGGGGTGAGCCACAATAGACCTACTAAGGGTCGCGATGGAGGGGCGACGGGTGTAATTTCTAATGAAATCATCATCAACAACCTAAAATATGCTGACGACACGGTATTACTAGCAACAGATAGAGATGACTTACAGGCACTCTTATCAGCGCTAACAGACCATAGCCATCAAATGGGTCTATGTTTAAATATAAAGAAAACCAAATGGATAGTCGTTAGCAAAAACAAAAACATAGCTAATAACTTAACAGATATCACTGTTAACGGAGAGATAGTGGAGAGAGTACAAACATACAAATATCTGGGCTGCCGGGTAAATGGAAAATGGGACATAACTCAAGAGATTAAGAGTAGAATAGAGCAAGCAAGAACATAAAGTAAGAGCATGCAAAAAATGTTAACCAACAGAGCTCTATGGATTCCCTTAGGAATACGCTTATTACGTTGCTGTCTTAGGCATATTATTCCATGGGATGGTAGCATGAACCCCCACCAAAAATATGTGCAAGAGGCCTTCAAAATGTAGGCTTACCGAAGAATGTTGAGGATATCGTGGATAGACAGGATGACGAATGAAGCGGTTCAGCAGCTTATAAACAAAGAAAGAAAAATACTTAAAAAAAGAAGAAAGTTGGAATACTTCACCCACGTAATGGGAAATCCAAAGTACAAATTACTTCATATAATTATTCAGGAAAAGATGGAGGAAAAGCGTGGGTCTGGTCGCCGAAGAACATCTTGGCCAATGATATGGAGTAAACACCACAACACTATTTAAGTCCACTGTATGTACTGTGAGAACTCTCTCTTTAGTCGATGTCTGGTTTCAGACGTCGTGCCCCTTGAATGTATGCCCAGGGCAGTCAAACTTCTCCAGGTTTCTCTGTCTTCAGCAGTCAACATCACTTCTTGTATGGAGAGGTTTGTCCAGGATTTTATTTGATCGATATATCTGTTCGGTGATCTTCCTCTCCAGCGTCTTCCGTCAACTTTCCCCTGGATGACTTGTTTTTCCAACCCATCTCTACGAATGACATGGCCAAAGTATTTGAGGGTGTTTCTTTGAATGTCTGGATGTCATTTTCCGCAATTCTTAGCTCTTGTAGGATTAAAGCGTTTGTTCTGCGGGCCGTCCATGGAATTCTAAGTATTCGTTTATAGCATGTCATTTCGAAAGCTTCGATCCGGCGTCTACATGCCACATTGATAGTCCATGACTCGGAGCCGTAGGTAGCGATTGAGAATACAATGGATTTCATGAGGCGTTGTTTTGTAGCTTTACTTTTGTTGTGATCTTCCTTTTTTATTTCCTTTTCACTGTCACCTTTGTTCGTGATGCATGCACCGAGGTATATAATTGACTCTGGGAGAACACGGCACTTAAAAAAAAAGAAATCACGTACGATTTACCACGGTAAATCGTGCCGTTACCGTCCTGTGGGCAATTAGCCTTATACAGTAAATTGTATCTGCTTTTAGTGAATAAAGGTCAAATAAAATTCTTTCCCTGAATAAGCTTAATTTTTTTGTTTGCTCTTTCAATGAAAATATTTATGTTCAATGTTTCAAAATATTATTTTTCGAGTTACATGCTTGGTATTAATAATAATTCTTAATTGTAAATATTTCTTATCTCGAATATTAAGTATATCTAATCTAATCTAATAAGTATATATTACATTGTTCGCAATGTATTAAATTAATATTTCAAATAAAAAGAATTTAGATGAGAAAAATAATAATAATAATGTGGCGTGCGCTGACAATCGTTTTATCCTCTGTGAATGTTATGCGTGTACAGAATGGGCCCATGCGTCCGATATTCGTATGGGTTTTTAAAACTATTTTAAAAGAAAAACTTATCATTATTTTAAATCCATTAATATCATATATATTTTATGTTTCAATATATTCGATGAGACAATCACGTAAATCTATATCGTCTCTTTTATGTAACAATATACAATGTATTATAGGTATGAGATCGTGAAAATTACACGGTCCATTTTTCGTATTTTCTTGCACACTTAATATATGTATTGTATCTTTTTTAAAATACGTGTGATTGTGTTGGTTTGTAAAAATGCCTTCATTGTTTCCTTCTTCTTTTTTGGTCTAAAGTTATATTTTAATTATTATAAACGCAATTAAAACGTTTATACAGTGCGTCCATAAAGTAAAGCATAAATTCATTATTATCTAATTAAACAGTTATATACAGTGTGGAACAGCCAAATGGAATAAATTCGATAACGAATAAATGAGAGCGTGTTGGGAAAAACGCTTGGACATGTCGATTTGTATTTTTAGAAGTGCATTTTTTCCAAAAAAAATAATTATATAGGGTTTGTCATGTGACAGTGGCCGATACCAACTTTCTTATTTTAAATTCAACCCCCTGTATATTATTTATTTTTTGGATTCTTCAGAAAATTCCAGACATAATTCATGTACAATGTCCCATACCTAATTTCAACTGTTTCGGAAATATTAAGTCTTTTCAGATGTATTGCCTCGTCTTGTTCGTTCTCTATAGAGTACTCTGCCAGCGGTCTCTCTACTGGCAAATTATGCCCGAGCTCAGCCGTAGAGGGTAGAAGAAAAAAAAAATATAAAAGTGAGCCGCGCCACCGACTTAGACGGTTCAAGCCGGAAACCCCTAGGTCTTATAGGCACTAGCAGAGCCACACGATAAACAACTGAGATTATGGTGAACTAAATAAATGAAATTATAGCTAAAATATATTGGATACTTTACTCCTACAATAAATCAAAGTACACAGTTCAATAATAAAATTATAACAAATATAATCAAAATTAACAGCCAACAATAAATCAAAGTACACGGTTCAATAATAAACTTATAACAAATATAGTCAAAATTAACAGCTAACAATAAATCAAAGTACACAGTTCAATAATAAAATTATAACAAATATAGTCAAAATTAACAGCCAACAATAAATCAAAGTACACGGTTCAATAATAAACTTATAACAAATATAGTCAAAATTAACAGCCAACAATAAATCAAAGTACACGGTTCAATAATAAACTTATAACAAATATAGTCAAAATTAACAGCTAACAATAAATCAAAGTACACAGTTCAATAATAAAATTATAACAAATATAGTCAAAATTAACAGCCAACAATAAATCAAAGTTTAGTTTTGGCATATTATCTAATGCAATAAATAGTTTTTAATAATGTATTATATTAATAAATTAAAACAAAACTTAATTGTGGTGTCAAAAATAAGTCACGTCGTTAAATATTCAAAAATAAATCACTTGTAACCTTTGGGTATACGAATGCACTACTCTTGTGGCCGGTTTGGTTATGGAACGGCACCTGCTAATTAACAATGGCTTCCCTCAAATAAATCCCACATGCGGTTATTTTAACTCGACACCAAAATCCAAAATATCAACAACGAAGGTAAGATAGAATGGTCAAGTTAAAAATTAAATGGTTTTTCTTCAAAATCCAATTAAGATGGCCCAAATACAGCCAGATATGAAAGAAAAACCGGAGAGGTTTTGCACACTTGTTAATATCACACCGCCCCAAAAATTCTCACCACACGACTCCCAAGACTCTCACCACACGACTCAGACTGCTTCTCAAGCCGGATATCAAGAAATGACACGGAATTGACGTCAACCAAGAATATTCGCAAGTCTATGTTCCACACTAAGAATCGCGTTCGTCCGTGTTGATAGCTAGCCTCATCTACACAGAAATGTAAACCAAACAATTATATAATCGATAATACACAATAATCGAGGCTAAAAACTAAAGCAAAATCTTATACAACGAATGATATATTTAAGTTACAACAAAATACGGTACGCGACACTATTTACGAGTACTTGAGGAATATAAAATTATCAGAGATATAATTATAATGGAACTGTAGAAGGGAAAAAAAAGGCACGTTACAGTATTACAAAAATAAACATTAAAAAAAAATTATTTTATTTCACAAATTCGCTACATTACACTCAATACATTGCCGCTATTGGTCTAATGAGAATCCTCACTGGATGAGAGAGGAACATGGAGCACCACTCAATTACCAAATCAATGTCCAGGCAGTACCTGAACCAAAATTTTCCAAATCGGTGGATAGGGAGGCGCGGATCGATAGAATGGCCAGCACGATCTCCTGATCTGACGCCATTAGACCTCTTTTTGTGGGGATATGTCAAAAGTATTGTATACAAAACTAAACCACTCGACTTACATTGACTTAAAAAGACGAATCACGCTTGCGATTAGATTAGTCACGCTTGAGATGTTGAGTACCGTTAGAAGACATTTCTATACCAGATTAGCATGTTGCCAAGACGTTCGCGGCAAATATTTTGAACATCTCTTTTTGTTTTTTTTTTACATTATTTGTGAAATAAAATAATTTTCTTTTTTTAATGTTAATTTTTGTAATACATCTGAAAACACTTAATATTTCCGAAACAGTTGAAGATAGGTATGGGACATTGTACATGAATTATGTCTAGAATTTTCTGAACAATCCAAAAAATAAATAATATACAGGGAGTTGTATTTAAAATAAGAAAGTTGGTATCGGCCACTGTCACATGACACACCCTATATAATTATTATTTTTTGGAAAAAATGCGCATCTAAAAATACAAATCGACGTGTCCAAGGGTTTTTTCCAACACGCTCTCATTTATTCGTTAGCGAATTTATTCCATTTGGCTGTTCCACACTGTATAAGAAAATCCACGTTGAGACAAGGTGTTGGACATAACTATATTTTATGTTTATGATATACAAATTGTATGTGTGTATGTGTTTAGATTTTTGAAGTTATCAAAAATATATTTTCTAAAGTTTAGTTAGAAGTTATTCTTGCTATTAAATAACCAACAACTAACCTAAAATGTACTTGAGTTCTGTCGAGCAGCACGACGTGCAAATAAATGTTTCGCTTCGGTCAAGAAAGTAAAGAAAGTATTGGTCAGGAGATTCAGCAGTTAACAACTAAGAAATCCAAGTCAAGCATATGGAGGCAGTTTACAAACTTTTGCGAAGAAAAATTGTATGATTTTAATAGAGCGGAAACAAACGTCAAAATATTTCCGATTTAATTCGCTGTTGGGTCCCCAAGAGAAAAAAAATTCCACTAAAATACATACGTTTCCATGGTGATCTGTCAAAAAACCCAATTAGATTGGTTAAAAATTACTGGTGTGGTATTTCTCGCAATACCAGCCCATGCGTTGATTTTTTGTGGTCTTTGCGTATGGCATTCTTGCATTCCATTTGGATTTGCATCAGACCAATACCGGGTGTTTTGCAGGTTAACAAACTCGTTTAAATAAAACGTTTCCTCATGCGAAAATACAACGTTATCAATGAAATTGTTATTTAATTTTTTATCGTTTTGGTTCATTATGTTTTCGCAGAATTCATTTCTACGATTACAGTCATCTTCAGCCAACCCATGGATGAGACGTACCTACCTACTTTAATCATCATCATCATCATCATTAGCCCCTCGAAGTTCACTGCCGGACATAAGCCTCCTCAAGTGGTTTCCATTCTTTTGCGCAGTTCCAATCCATTTTGTGGTTATTCGCTTTAACACATCCGTCCATCGGGTTGGTGGTCCCTCTACACTTCTTTTGTCAGCTCGAGGTCTCTATTCTAGTAATTGCTTCGACCATCTCCCGTCCTTGAGCCACAATAGACCTACTAAGGGTCGCGGTGGAGGGGCGACCACGCCCCACTCACATAAAACCTAACCTAACCTATCTCCCGTCCTTTGTTCTAGCCACATGTCCAGCCCATCGCCATTTCAGCCTTGTAATTCTTTCTATTATGTCTTGGACTCCCGTTCCTCAGGCTCATACCTATCATTGCTCTCTCCATTTTTCTCTTTGCTTCCTGTAATTTTGTTATGCTGCCTTTGTCAGTGTGAGAGTTTCTGCTACGTGATCACCGGTAATATGCATGTGTTAAAAAATTTACGTTTTAGACTGATAGGCATATCACTTTTAAGGAGGTTACGTAGCTTTCCAAAAGCAGCCCATCCCAGAGAGATTCTCCTTTGAAGGCGTTTGTTTGATTATCCCTGCCGATACTCATGACCTAGATACACATACTTTTCTGCTGTTTCTATGTTTGCTCCGTTTATTTCTATGTTTTTTCTGGGCAATAAATATGTCATTAATTTTGTTTTATTAAAGTTTATACTAAGACCCATTCTTTTTGCAGCTGCGTGTCTTAACACATATCATATTTTTCCTAAATCGTCCCAGATAATAACGAAGTCGTCAGCGAATCTGAGATTCTCCCATCGACGTTAATTCCCTTGTCCTCCCATTCAAGAGATTTAAAAGCATATTCCAATACAACATTGAAAAGTTTCGGCGACATGGTGTCACCTTGTCTTACTCCGCATTTTATATTTATTTTTTCTGTGCTTGTGTTTTTTTTTTTTATGTTCTGGTTCCCACGAAAACTGATATCCTGTAATGTTCAGAGAACATCGTGGGAACCAAGGGAAAGAAGGTAGGAGTTGGTGTTCTTCTTAAATTTCTGGAGGTTGTATGCCTCGGGGAACACCTCCCTAGGTGTGAAGTTATACTGTTGTAGTTGCTGTCTTGTCGATGTTGTATATTAGTTTGGTGTATCTGTAGTCTACCCGGCATTGTTTTAGAGCTTCAATTGTCGAGTCCAGTTCTACAGTGTCAAAAACTTTTTCGAAGTCGACAAATATCAATGCCAGATGTTTGTTATATTCGGCTGTTTTTTCTATGATGATTTTTAGACTTTGTAGATGGTCATTGGTTCCAAAACCAGAACGGAAACCCGCCTGTTTTTTTGGCTGGTAAAAGTCTAATTTGTTTTCAATTCTGCCGACTATTATCCTGGCAAATAGTTTGTATAAGTGATTCAGCAAATTTACGAGTTTGTACTTCGCGAGATTCTGTTTGTCCCCTTTTTGTGCAGTAGAACTGTAATTTCTACTACTACTCATCATCATCATCATCATCAAACAGCCTGTCTCGTCCACTGCTGAACATAGGCCTCCGTTAACGATCTCCATTTATTTCGATCCTGGGCATCCTGGATCCAATTTGGTGCTACTCTTTTTATGTCATCCGTCCACCGGGTCGGCGGACGACCTTTGTTCCTGAACGCATCTTGCCTAGGTCTCCACTCTATGATCTTTTTGGTCCATCTTTCGTTGGTCATTCTTGCGACATGTCCAGCCCAGTTCCACTTTAAATATGTTATTCGCTGGATTGCATCGGTAACCCCTGTTCTCTGACGTATTCGATCATTCGGAATCTTGTCTCTCAGCGTGACTCCCAACATGGAGCGTTCCATGGCTCGCTGGGCCACTCCTACTTTATTTACCGATTTTCGTGTTAGAGTTAGGGTCTCCGAACCATAAGTCAGAACCGGCAGAACACACTGATCAAACACCTTCCGCTTAAGGCATATGGGGGTTTTGGACTTAAAAATGTGTTTCAGCTTCCCATAGGCGGCCCACGTTAGCCCTATCCTTCTTTTGATTTCGCAGGTTTGATTGTCCCTGCCAATCGTAACATCATGGCCCAGATATCTGTAGGATGTAACTTGGAAGATTTCTTTTCCTTCTACTAAGTGGTTTCGGCTTGGGACTAGATTTGTCATGAAATTTGTTTTCGATGGATTTATTTTAAGCCCAACTTTATGTGAAGCAGATGTTAGACTCATAAGCAGTTTCTCTGCCTTATCCAAGCTATCTGAAATCAGTACAATATCGTCCGCGAACCGAAGGTGACTGAAATTTTCACCGTTAATATTTATACCCATATTCTCCAACTCGACACTCTTGAACATATACTCCAACAAAGTGGTAAATAGTTTAGGGGAGATTGTGTCGCCTTGTCGTACACCGCGCTGCACTCTGAATCTCTCTGTCTCTTCATGGAGTCTTACGCTCGCTGTTGCATTTTCGTTTATATGTTGCAGTATAGCAGAGTATCTGTGGTCTACTCGGCAGTCGGCAAGTGCTTTAAACATCTCACTGTGCTTGATGGAATCAAACGCCTTTTCGTAGTCCACAAATATTAACACGAGTGGCTTGTTGTACTCAACGGACTTCTCGATCAATGTCTTAATAACTTGCAGATGGTCATTTGTTCCGTATCCGGATCGGAAACCTGCCTGTTCTGTCGGCTGGTAGAAGTCCAATTTACTACTACTACTACTTTCTACTAATACTACTTTCTACTACTACTTTATAAGGATGCAATTTTTTAAAAATTTGATTCTGAAGCCTATCCAATTTTCAAATCCCTAAATAATCCCCGCACTGTACAGTGTGGATCGTTTACTGCCGACAAAATTACATCTCGTTGAGTAGATTGAAAGATTCGTTCACGATCTGGGTGCATTTCATGAAATAATGTCCATACCTCTTGTTGAGTCTGCATCCTATCGCCAACACCAATCATCATTAAAATTTCAATTCTTTCACATTACTACTTTCACATACTTTTAAACTTTTTCTGTTTAATCGAGCGGCTAGGATAACTTACGAAAGTGGACAAATCTTTTGCGTTTTTGTCCACCCTGTACCAATTTGAATCAACATTTTTAAAACCAGCTCAGCAAGGGAAATCCACAAATTGGAAAGAAGGGGGGCGTTTCATTTTAAAAACTGATACTGACGTAATCTCTCAAGATTACTTAACCTGTATGATAGATTATTCTTTTAAAAAATAGTAAATTAAAATCAAAAATCGATCTGTTTCTGGTTTTTAACACTGTTGTTTATTTAGCTAAAAATGAATTTATGCGTTACTTTATGGACACTCTATTTTATTCAGCCCGTTTGAAATTACAAAGAAATAAATGGTCATTTTTAAAATGGAAAATAACATCAGTTGTTTACTACAACAATTTCAACTGTTTATTCATTCAAGGTATATTTGGTCACATTCAAAAATTAATAGCAATAATAATGTACCTAGGTCATGTTTTATTGTGGCCGAAAATTTTGATAAATTTGTAGGTAGATAAAAGATGATTTGGAAAAGTATTGATCACATTATAATCAGAAATTTTAAAAATAACCCGTAAACATTTATTGTTAGTTTATATGTAAAGGTACAGACTTTTTACAGTTAATTTATAAAAGCTTGGCTATAATTTAATCTGTTTATTTATTGGAAGGATATTTGGTCACATTAAAAAATTAATAGCAACAATAATGTTACCCATGTCATGTTTTAATGTGACCGAAAATTTTGATAAATTTGTGGGTTATTTAAAAGATTCTTGAAAAAAGTTTTGATCACATTATAAATAGAAATAAAAGAGATAATGATCATTTTAAAAATCGCAGGAACATTAGTCATTTACTAAACAAGTCATGCCAGTTGATGAAGGTAAAGACTTCTTAAAATTAATTTCTCAGAGCTTGGTTATAATTTAAACTATTTATTCAAGGGATATTTTGTCACATTTAAAAATTAATAGCAACAATAATGTTACCCATGTCATGTTTTATTGTGAACGAAAATTTTGATAAATTTGTGGGTTATTTAAAAGATTCTTGAAAAAAGTTTTGATCACATTATAAATAGAAATAAAAGAGATAATGATCATTTTAAAAATCGCAGGAACATTAGTCATTTACTAAACAAGTCATGCCAGTTGATGAAGGTAAAGACTTCTTAAAATTAATTTCTCAGAGCTTGGTTATAATTTAAACTATTTATTCAAGGGATATTTGGTCACATTTAAAAATTAATAGCAACAATAATGTTACCCATGTCATGTTTTAATGTGAACGAAAATTTTGATAAATTTGTGGGTTATTTAAAAGATTCTTGAAAAAAGTTTTGATCACATTATAAATAGAAATAAAAGAGATAATGATCATTTTAAAAATCGCAGGAACATTAGTCATTTACTAAACAAGTCATGCCAGTTGATGAAGGTAAAGACTTCTTAAAATTAATTTCTCAGAGCTTGGTTATAATTTAAACTATTTATTCAAGGGATATTTGGTCACATTTAAAAATTAATAGCAACAATAATGTACCTGGATCATGTTTTAATGTGACTGAAAAATTTAATAAATTTGTAGGGTTACTTTAAAAATTGGTCACATTTTGAATTGAAATTAATGTACTTGAGTCACGTTTTAATGTGACCAGAAAAATTAGCTTAATTGGTAGGCGTTATTTTAAAAGATTATTTTAAATTAAACGAAATGGTATCGAACACATTTTAAAACGAAATTTTAAAAATGACCGTATATGTTTCTATTTCGGAATGATTGTAAATGTTTTTCATTTTGTCTGATTATAAATATTTTATAATCATACCGTACATGACCGACGAACGTTTAGATCATTAATACAATACGAAAACGAACATGAGAAATCGAAAGAACGCTTACTAATAAAACAATTAAAATTCACATTTAAATAGAAATAGAAGAAAAAAACGGGTTTTTAAATCGAGCCGAATTTAACGATGTTACGTAACACTTTTTGGCGCACTCAGACTTTCCGTACTTCCTTCTTATGTTCCAAGTTTTCTCGACCACTAGGTATCATGTGAGTGGGGCGTGGCCGCCCCTCCACCGCGACCCTTAGTAGGTCTATTGTGGCTCACCCCTAGAGGTCACAGTTCACCGCACAATCCAGCCCTTCTCACGAAGTTCATGGTTGTATAGGGTGAGATCAAGGAATGGATTTAAGAACATTCTACAGTTGAAAAATACGGAATTTTCAACACCTATCGATGTGGTTTGGTTCATTTTCTTTTAAAAACTGTGGTCTTGCTTTCGTTAACAATTTTGTAAAATGATCTACCCATCCTCCCTTGGAGAAGTTATTTATTGTGAATCCACTTGTTGATGAGGTTCTCAGCGATTTGACGATCTTCCATGACTTTGAACTCTTAGTACCGCCTATATTTTGTTCGACGTATTCGCACTTTTTGTGCCACAAGCTGTTTTTCTTGTTTATGACTTCTTGTTTCACTTTCCTATTTAGTTGTTCGTATCTCTCTTTGATCTCTGGGTCTCCCGTCTGGATTAGCTTTGGATATATTTGTTTCTTTTCTGCTATTCGTTCTTCTATTGTTCCATGGTTTGCTCTTCAGATCCGTCGTCAGAATATTTTGCTTCAATAACTAAATAGTTATAATAATCGTTCTCGGTCATATCCGTCATTTTTTTCGCTTTTCAGGCATGTTGGTGATCATCTCCAAAACATGTTGAAACCGAACGTAACGTTCAGCCAAACAATCGTAAAGAGTTTGTCAACTGTTCGTATTTGGTGAACGCAGCCATTTATTAGCAATTGATTAGCTTTACTGTTACGTAATATTTCGTTTTTAGATCGGCTTTAAGAGTTCTACTTTGTGACCAAGAATTAATGTATTATGTAAAATAGTTAATGATTGTGATAATCAATGTTAGTCAAATCTTAGTTCTACCTAGAGATGTAGACTCACGTTTATTTATTTCGTAGTAATAAGTACATTTTATTTATTTTAAATACAGGGCGTTCCGACGATAAGACACATCATGCCAAATACTGTAAATTGGACAAACAAAAAAATATCATAAAACGAAACAGTAAATTCGATGTGTAACGTTTTCGGTGGAACGTCCCGTAGTTTAATGTCATAATATTGACAGAAACCGTAAGGAAAACACTCCAAAATAAATGTTGTGACATCAGATCTCCTATTAGATTATACCTTTTTACTCTATTCGATTATTGTATATATTTAACAATAATAAACACAATTTATATGATTATACGATGTATGGATATTAAATAATTTTAAAACGTAAACCTACTATATATTTTATTTTATTTATTTATTTATTCATACGGGTTAAACCCCCCTACAAAGTAAAATTTCACAATACATATTACAATACAGGGTGGCCAACCGAAAACGAAACAGAGCCATTTGCAGGAACCTCGTCAACATTTTATAAAAACGCTCAGACCCGTCGATTTAACACTTTTTTTCGGTATTTTTGACTTCACTCCTTTCAACCCCAAGCGAGGGTAAGAATTACCCCAAAATTTTTAAATGAGATTGGGGGTCGAATAAGATGTCTTTCAAAAGCTACTGCAATTATCTATACAATAGTCTTTAAATTGTTAAATTCCGCCCATTACTTATTAAAAAATTAGATTTTAAATGTGAAACTTATCTGCAAACAATCAACGGTAAAAATGTCATTCATTCATGCTCGTCGGTTGTTGGTACTCTCTTGACCTGGCCTTTCTTCAAAACAATATTGATCTGATTGAGATATGTTCTCCGAGGTCGACCTCTACCGACTTGTCTATTCACACTCGCCTTATAAATTTGTTTCGTCAATCTTCCTTCATCCATTCTTTCTACGTGTCCAAAACATCTAAGCATTCCTTTGTCTATCTTTGTAACCACATCACTGTCTCACACCTTTTTCGATGTTAAACCAGGCCGTGCAAGCTCCGTTTATCCTGACACAAGCAGTGGAATTCGCGTAAAGTGATTTCAGTGCTCGTATTAAACTACCGCTCACCCCATACATAGACAATGTCGACCACAATTTACTCCTCACCACTCTGTCATAGGCCTTTTTTAAGACTGTAAAAGCGCAATAGACCTTCTGCCTCCTAGCGAAGAATTTTTTCGACTATACCTCTTAATGAAAAGACCTGATCCATACATCTCTGTCCTCTTCTAAATCCTGCTTGCACATACCATATCATCTTCTCAGTTTCATTCAAGATAAGTATGCCAATGGTATAAAATGAGTACAAGGCAGCTGGCATCTTAGTCTGGGATCAATCGAACTAACATTCAAACCATTTTGAAGAAGAAAAAAATTCCATCCATATAAAATACGTTTAATCCATGAACTTAATGAGGATGATTATGACCACCGTTTGACGTTTTGCGTAGTAATGAGTGCGCGAGCAGGGAACGATCCACAGTTCCTTTTTAATATCTGTTTTTCCGATGAATGCAGTTTTTTCTTGCACGGGACGGTATATCGCCACAATTGCCGCTATTGGTCCGATTCAAACCCAAGAGCTTTTCATGAGGTGCATACACAGCAACCGAAGAAATTAAATGTATGGGCTGGCATTTGCGGTGACCGAATGGTGGGTCCTTTTTTTCTACTAGACAATTTTGATTATGCGGCGATTGTTCGTCAGTATTTAGACCAACGTTTTCCACGGCATTGGATTGGGACAAGAGGCAGCATTGAATGGCCACCACGATAGCCAGATTTATCGCCCCTCGATTTCTTTTTGTGAGGACATCTGAAAAGTAAAATCTATAAAACACAACCAGCGTCGTTGGAAGATTTGCGTCAAAGAATAGTTGACGAGAGCCGTCGAATTACTCCGTGAACGTTTTGAACAAAATCTTTATTATTGTATGGAAGCGGGCGGTCATCAGTTTGAAAATTTAATCAATTAATTAGTAAGTAAGCAACTAAAATAATTGGAATTTTAACATGTAATTTTTTTCAAAGTATTGAGAGGAAATGTAAAATTTAAAGACTATTGTAAAGAGAATTGTCAGAGCTTTTAAAAGACATCTTATTCGACATTTTGGGGTTATTTATTCCCTCACTTGGGGTTGAAAGTAGTAGAGTCAAAAATACCGGAAAAGAGTGTCTCCCTTTAATCAAAAATCGACGGGTCTGAGCGTTTTTCTAAAATGTTTACGAGATTTCGTTTTCGGTTGGCCACCCTGTATAAAAAATATAAAATAAGGCGATACGGAATGTTTCGACATAAAATAAATTGGAATATAAAATTAAAACTGATTACATTACATAAACAATCACCAACTTAAATTATTTAATAATTTTTTAAAACTATCATAAGAGACGTTAAAAATATTGATGTTTTTGTCATCCAATAACTTTAGGTTCCTTTGTAAGGGTGTATGCTTGCCATAATTTGTATTGTGGAAGAGTAAGTAAATGAAATAAATGGCTGTGTCTGAGATTTTTGTTCGGAACATGTGTTGTGATCACGGATCGCAACATGGCCGTCAAATAGCCGTCAACCAATTTTCCGAAAGGTCGGTACCGTCAGCCATCAGCTGTGCACTTAAGTTACAGTGTTGTGAATAAAGTTTGCTGTTATATGCATAAACTATATAAATAAATAATTACTGTTTATAATAAATCTCAATAAAGTGCAGATCATTGATAAAAAATTCAAGTATTTAATAATAAATAATTATATGAATGAAATATTTCAGTATTTAGCTTTAGTTTAAATTTTGAAGTTGATTT
Source organism: Agelastica alni (assembly GCA_950111635.1). Classification (NCBI taxonomy): domain Eukaryota; kingdom Metazoa; phylum Arthropoda; class Insecta; order Coleoptera; family Chrysomelidae; genus Agelastica; species Agelastica alni. The sequence goes on along the minus strand of OX467709.1, from coordinate 27,781,774 downwards.
GTGTCACTCCCAGTGTCAATTAAATTAAATACAATTTTCATTAAAAAGAATTATTGTTTATCAAAAATAATTTCAAATAATACCCGACCTATTTTTTGCAGAATATAATATTAAAATTGTTTATTACTAAGGTGAGATGTCAAATATTACACATCCTATGCGACTACTGTAAGGCTCGCTCGTTTGATTTTGATTCTGTCGGAATTGTTGTTGGAGTTGAGCATTGGTTTTCGGTATTTTATTTGCACTCTAACGTTTGTGCTTTCCATACTGTTACGGACTCTGAACACATGATTTTAGTTTTGTCTCCCTATAATTTAAATAGTAAAATAAATAGTAAACACTCAAATCACATATACAATAAACGAATGTAAACAGTAAATACTTGTATCAAGTTATACAATTTTATAAACTTATTTTTCTAAATCTGTATTACACACATTTGCCGCAGTTTCCATTTTTCAAAACTTAATTGCAATAATATAACAATATTGGTGTATGATATTACATAATAAATTATAGTTTAAAAAAACTAAAAACACGCTTTTATATTTAATCAAACTAAAAAATAAAAAATAATTATTCTTAACATAAGAATAAAATTACTGACGAGAAAATTAATGTCACTGTTCTAAAATCGTGGGGTGCTTTCATTCCGAAACGCAGCTATTTTAAAAATGTCATACAAAGCATTGACATTGATTGACATTAATTTTTTTTTACAGTGACAATAATTTTCCCGTCAGTAATTTTATTCCTATGTTAAGAATTATTTGTTACTTTTTAGTTTGATTAACTCTTAAAGCGTGTTTTTTAGTTTTTTTAAACTATAATTTATTTTTTGTTTTTTAGTTCGATTTGTTTTACTCACTAAAAAAATTATGTATCAAATGGTAAAAGCACAAAAAAAATGCATTGGCTGGGAATCGAACACCGCGTGTCAGGCGAGCATTCTACCACTGAATCACCGAAGCAATTCGTTACGTGACGATTCCCACTAAATCGCACTACCCGTAAGTCGCGTTAAGGAACTTCGTTCCAATAATAATAATTTGGAGTAAAATTCAATTCAAGTAATTCAGGACAAGTTATCTGTCCATTGAGCAGCGTGATTTCTTCTGGTTTGCAATAATTTCAGACCCATATCTTGCAATAAAACAGAATGGTCATGGTTGTGTACTTGAATGTCCAATTTAAAAGAATAAAATCTCAAAAATTTATTTTGCACTCTTTCTAGAGTTACACAGTGAACATTATAAAGACCTGGTGTTATGGATGATTTCACACTAATTTGGTTTATGTGGTTAACAAATCTAAGCTGCTCATCAAAAATGACCCCCAAATCTTGTATACTAACTGCTGATAATTTATGTTTTATGATGTATCAAATTTCCTATCGGCTCTTAAGAAAGTAATAAAATGGCATTTATTTACATTCAGTAACGAAATATTTGTAACACACCATTCATACAATTTATAAGATCAGCTTGAAGAAGAATTTGGTCATTAGATGACTTTATCGGTCTGAAAAGCTTTAGGTCATCCGCAAACATTAAAAATTCACAGTTATCAAAACAGCATCCGATGTCACTCACAAAAATGTTGAATAACAGAGGTGAACAATGCGACCATTGTGGCATTCGAGATGTTACTAATATATCACTCGATTTGCAAAAGAAAAAAGCCTGTAAACGAATTTATGCAAACTAAAGCAATTGACATACCGACATGGCAAAACTACTTTCAACAACTATACAGTGCCCCAGAGACACCTTACATAGGGAACTATATAACATCCCATCAAGCTACAATAACTAAAGAGGACATACAGAAAGGAATCAAGAAGCTAAAGAACAGAAAGGCACCAGGAGCAGACAAGATTAGCAAAGAACTCATAAAATACGCCGGCCCCGAAATCGTAACAAAGATAAACAGAAATACCCAGCGACTGGCATGAAAGCGTTACAATCTCTATCATTAAAAAGGGCCAGAAAACTCTACCAGAGAACTATAGAGGCATAACTCTTTTAAATTCAAGCATGAATCTCCTCACACACATCTTGAAATGTAAGCTCGAGGCACAAATACAAAATAGAGAAGAACAGCAGGGTTTCATACGAAACAGATGCCTTATTCATGATCGAACAATTTAAAGAAAAAGCAATCGAATACAACGTGCCATCATACCTATGTTTTGTCGACCTCACCAAGGCATTTGACAAAGTACATCTGACTGACGTTATCGACTAACTAAAGGAGAGAGAAACGTCCGACAACATCGTCAAAGTTATATACAATCTTAATACCGGCAACTACACAAAGATTAAAGTAGGAGACAGCTACACGAAAAACATAGGAACACAGGAGGCATCAGACAGGAGACGCAGTTCTCATCGCAGAAACAGAGGATGACCTGCAACGACAGCTCCATAAATTACATCTAAGAGCAGCACAACTAAACATGAACATATCAGTAGGAAAATCAAAGTGCATGACCCTAACCAGAGAACTTATAAGATGTAAGCTCGTAGTCCAAGATCAACCTATCGAGCAAGTATCCAAGTTTAAGTACGTGGGCATGGATATATCGGACCACCACAATCCAATAAATGATCTGAGGATCAACAAGGCAACCGCAATAGCAGGATACTTACGAAAGGTGGTATGGGCAAATAAATATATGCGTATTGACAGCAAGGTCAAGATTTACAAGACCTGCGTTAGGCCAATCATGATTTACGGTATTGAAGCTCGAGAAGAGACAACTAAAACAAAAAGCATGCTGCGTGTAACAGAAATGAAAACGCTAAGAAGCATCCCAAGAGATCCTAAGGCGACCCAATTAATAGATCGACTGATCTAATTAAAAAAGAAGATTTGCATCCGCCGATTTTAACCTGTTGCGTACGACTAATCAAAAAACTTCCAAACCAATTTACCAAATGTTCCGAAAAACCAAAATTTCCAATATTCTTCAATATAATATGGTGATTTACTTCTATCAAATGCCTTTGAAAAGTCAGTATATATGGCATCTATCTGACCTCTACCCTCCAAGACATTCAATATTTTTTACTCATAGATGAGAAGATTGGACACCGTCGACTTATTTCAACAAAAACCATGTTGATTATTGATCAAACTTTCTCTACATGAAATTTGAGTTGATCTGACATTAAACTGTCAAGTAATTTTGGAATAGATGACTGACTTCACACACTTCGGTCATTTTGTATATTTTCCTGGTCACCCGATTTGGAAACTGGAATGATGAAGCTGAGTTTTCAACCATTTGGATAAACTGCCTGGTCTAGAGAATTCTTGAAAAGAAGGTACCTAGGGAGTAATTACAATTTTTTAGGAAAATATTCGGAATTCCGTCGGAATCTGAACTGAGTTTGGGGTAAATTTTCTGGAATATCATCGTAGCTGATTTACTGGGGGTAGAAATTTATGAATTAATATTAAAACAAGGATTATTGTCAAACTCACCGGGGGAATTGTAAACCGTGAAGAAGTAATCAGCAAACCACCCTGCAATTTGTTCATTATTTGTTGCAATAGAATTTTCATAATACATTTTAGACGGCAAACTATCAAACGATTCCTTGCAAAAAATATTTTGGGTTTGTATTAAGCGTGGCATTAAAGCCTTGTATATAATTGTATGTATTGTATACCTCAGGGAACACCTCCCTAGGCAATGTGTTCCAAAGACTCGCTGTTCGTTGGATAAACGAGTGTTTGGAAAGAGATGTGCTGCAGGTCTCCAAAGTGACCACGAAGGCGTGTGTAGTCTGTACTTGACGGGTTAATCTCGAAGAAACTGCTAAAAGAAGAACGATTAGTGATATTTCAGAAAAGCATCGCACATGAGGTTTGTACCAGTTTGATAATATAAATAAATTGCCAACACTAATACACACATAGTTTCACAAAGTAAAACGAATGCAATAACATGTATTTATTTAAAAAAAGATATTTTCTGATATTTTATAAGGTGCGACAAACTTAAGATGAAGACACCCCTGTATTTTAGTCATTTTTGAAAGCAAAGATTTTATTTTTGCTACAGATGTAGACCTTCATGAGTCGCACTTTCCGCAATACTCTAGTGACAGCCTTGAACCCAGCCTGCTGCGATACCGCGAAAAGGGAAAATTCTCTATATTTTGCTTCGCGTTGGAGATACCGAAAAAAGTTATTTTAAAAAGTTGCTTAGAATTCGATTTTGATCCTACATACTGAATTTTAACGCAAAATTCAAATTTTAATCTGTTATTTACAGCGTCTCGAAGTGATCTTTAATTCCCGTCAAATGTCGGATGTTGCGCAACCAAGATAACTTCTTACGACCAATACTTTTTTTTCCTTTAATTTTCTCTTCTAATATTAGCCGTGGATACTCATATCTGTCTTCTCTCATTATGTGTCCAAAATATGCGATTTTTCTCTATTTATTGTCTCGAACAGTTCTCTGTCTTCTAGTTTTGCTCTTCTGATGACTTCTTCGTTTCTGACTCTCTCAACCCATGATATTTTAAGCATTCGACGGAGGGACCACATTTCAAATACGTACACGTAAGAATGCGGCTCTCGCTTGTTCTATACGGCACCTAATCTCCACCTCCGAGTCCCACTTATCATTTAAGTAGCAGCCAAGGTATATAAATTACCGTACTTGTTCTATGTGGTTAATACCATTGATGGTTAATCTAAAATTTGGCAGGACGTTTTTTAAAATTGTCATAAACTTGGTCTTAGCGGCATTTATTTTTAGACCCAACGCATTGCTTGCATCTTTTACGGCATTCAATAGCGACTGTAAATCATCTGCTGTGTCAGCTAAGATCACAGTATCATCAGCGTATCTCTGATATTGTTGATAGGGATACCGTTAACTTTAATTCCTAACGTGCTTGTTGCAAATGCAACGCTTTTTCCTCGTACAGATTGAACAGCATAAAATGCATCCTTGTCTTACTTCTTTTTTAATTGGGAATTCTTTTGTTTCACTTCCACACGGGAGACGTACTTCGGCGGTTTGATCTAGGCAGTTCTGGATTAGCATTTGCAGGCTGAAAATAGCCTCTCTGGTACCAAATCCACTTTTGAACCCGAATTGACTATACCCGCTAACTTCTTCGCATCTTCTACATAGTCTAGTATGTAAAACGCGTAGGAATAGTTTTAAAAAGTGGCTCATCAGACTTATGAGACGATAGTCCTTGCAAAGATGTGCGTTTTGCTTTTTTGGCAGCGGTATAAAAGTATGGGATTACCCCAGTGCTGTATATGTTATTAAATAGACTGACAACTACATCCAGACTCTCCTAATTTAAAAGTTTTAGAGTCTCTGAAAAAATTTCGTCCGGACCAGGAGCTTTTCCGTTTTTCATTATTCTGATGGCGTGAACTACTTCTGATTTTAAAATACTCGGACCTATTGGAATCTCTTCTATTTGAGGTGGTATTGTAGATCTATTGTCGTTGAACAAGTCTGCACTATACGACTTCCAGATTCTTAGAAGTTCATCTTTGTTGGTTACTAGTTTTTCTTTGTTGTCCTTTATACTCCCGCAATTTTTTAAATTTTTTTTATAAAGATTAAAACTATCGCCAAGGTGGGAGAATCGTTCCGCTTCAGCGCACAGTTCAGACATTAATTTTTCTTTCGCTGCTCTAATTTCCTGGCGGATCTTTCTTTGCAAAATCCGGTATTCATTGTTATATTCTCGGACCTTGTATTTCCTGCATTCTTTCATCATTTCTAGGATTTTATTTGTCATCCACTGCTGTTTGGAAAGATCGGTACTATTGACTGCCAAAAGGGTATCTCTTATTTTGAACCAATATTGTTCTACGTCCTTTTCAATTGCAATCATTCAATTAATGGTTTTGAATAAGACGCTAAAAAATGATAAAATAGTCTAAATCAATGAAATAAACGTATTAAAATAACTAAAATTGAAGATTATTATTTTATTAAATGTAAGTTAATCGAATTTAGTCTTCTTTACTCTCCAATATATGTCTCTTTATTTTATCGTGTCTGTGAATTTTTAGTTTTTTTTTTATGTTCTGGTACCCACGAAATGGGGATTTCCTGTAATGCTCAGAGAACATCGTGAGAACTAAGGGAAAAAACGTAGAAATTGGTGTTCTTCTTAAATTTCTGGAGATTGTATGCCTCGGGGAACACCTCCAAAGGCAATGTGTTCTAAAGCCTCGCTGTTCGTTGAATAAACGAGTCTTTGGAAAGAGATTTCTTCAGGTCTCCAAAGGGACCACGGAGGGGTGTGAAGTCTAAACTTGACGGGTTAATCTCAAAGAAACAGCTAAAGGAGGAAAGATTGTTGATATTTCAGAAAAGCATCGCACATGAATATATCTATAAAATAGAGACAAATCACTAACTTTTCTACGGTGTTCCAGAGAAGTGAGCGAATTTGTAAGAGAGGCATCACGTACCAGACGAATAACATTTTATACTCAAGGATATCGAAGTCCTTACTAGGAGCACAAGAAGTGTTTGTTGTCATCAATTGGTTTAAGAAGGTCGTCCGTTATAAAAAAGCCCTTTTGTGGTACTACGTAGGAAGCGAAAGAGGAGATAATATTGCATTCATATACGAATGCTGTCATTTGTTCTTTGATATGCATTTCTAGAGCTTTGGATAACGTGAGAAGTAAGCTGATGGGTCTAAGATCACTAATTACTTTACTATCATCTAACGAAAGGCGTCGCTTTAGAGGTACAGATAGAAAGAATTAAAAAAATTGATAATACTTTTCCTATAAGTGACATTGAGTCTATCTAACATAATTTCAGCAAAGAATAACCAAGAGAGTATAACTCGTATAAATCGTAAAATTATAAACAATGTTGTAATTTAAAAAAAGAGCTTATATTACAGATTACAGTATTTAATTAAAATGGATCCAGAAAAGAAAATATCTTTTGGCTTTAGTAAATCCAACAAAAAGCCATCGGCAATCCATAAACCAGAAAATAAAAAGGTGGATTATGTAGTTAGTTTGGAAGGGTATTCTCTCAAATTAAAAGAGTAAGTTTTTACTATTTAAGTGCATCTACCAATTTTAACTGCATATTTAAAATTAATCAAAATATTTCTGCAGTGAATCCAAAGAAGTAAAAAAAGGCCCATTGGTAATACCACTAAAAGATAACAAGAAAGATCTTCTTGATAAGCTAAAAGATATGAAAGCAAAAAAAAAACAATTCAAAAAATGAAAAAGAGCCAGTGGAAGACACAAGACATGATTCTGAACTTACAATTGATGAATTAGCAGCTAGAGAAGTAGTTAGAGGTTAGTTGTAATTATGATTATGTTTCTGCATTGTTATTTTAAATGTTTTAGATGCAAAATTAAAACTGGCTCAAAGTGATACTAAAGAAAATAAGATTTTTGTTGTACCAATGAACAAGGAAGGCGAGCCTCTATTAGAAGGTGAGAAAGAATCAACTTTAACTGATTATGAAAATATTCCTGTCAGTGATTTTGGCTTAGCAATGCTCAGAGGAATGGGATGGAAAGAGGGAACTGGAATAGGAAAAAATCCTACAAAGTAAACAAAATAAAATTTAATAAAAAAAATATGTTAAGTACAGGACTGAACAATTTAAATAAATAGGGGATACTAATTTTTTCTGACTAAACTTGTGTATTTAATATTACAGAATAGCTACTAGTTTAGCACCGGAATTAAGACCAAAAGGATTAGGTTTGGGGGCAAGTATAACTGTAAATTCTCAAACTCAAAATCAGCCTGTTTGTGATACAGATGGCAAAACTTTAGTGCTGAAAAAAGGATGTTATGCAAAGATTATTGCTGGAAACAACAAAGGAAACTACTGTGAGGTATGTACACAGATAAATCTAAGTAGTTAAAAAAATATATATTAAAATTATTTCAGGTACAAGGTCTGGATGATGAATCAGGCAGAATTGTAGTAAAAACTTCTTTGAAGGGCGATATTTTGGCTTTAAATGAGTTTTTACTAATTCCTGTTACAAACGAAGAGTATTCTAGGAACTCCAAAGTAATAAGTAAGTTTTTAAAACAATTTATTTGTTTTTTTAAAGCAAATAATTATTATTTAGTCGAATTTTTTTTCCAGAAAGAAATGGAAGAAAAGAAAATAAACATTGAAAAAGTAGAAGCGGAAAGCAAAAATGTGCATGTAAATACTAAAGAAGATCCAAATAAATACTCAGAAAGAGAAAAAAGTTCCAACACCCATTTGAAACTGGAAAAATCTGAAGAAATAGAAAGTCCTTTAAAAACACATTATTCTTCTGATAGTGATAAGGAGAGATCAAGGAGAATTCACAGGAGGAAAGACAAAAGAAGACACAGAGATAAAAGTCGATCTCCGTACAAAACGAAGTATAAAAGTAGTAGAAAATCGTCAAAAACCAAACATAGACATCGTTCAACATCTTCAGACTCTTCGGATTCGCGCTGACTTCATCGGCCACCTCTGGACCTCAGGGTGGGGCACGAGAATGTTTAATATTGTATATCAAAACTAATTTTGTAAATATTGCATACCTGTACAAACATTGTTTTCGTGTCGCTAACTGTGTGAAATACACGATGGGACATTATTCAAGTGATTCGTTTATAGTGAGAGTCTAAAAATGTTAAAATTAAATCAGATACAAATACAATTCTAAAATTTAAAATGATTGAGATTCTCATAGTCCTAGAATTTTTTGACTTTAGGCATAGAGGCATTTTTCGAATAATAAATTGAAATTCTTGCATAGGAAATCTCTACCTTTTAATTGAATATGTTTTTTGATACGGAACGTTTTCTTTTGTGCGTCTTGCATGTAGTAGCACCTATGATATTATTTTTCAAGTTTATTAAATCAAATAAACAAAAAGGCTCTGGTATCATTTGTCTTGGAGAATGTAATGGTTTTGATTTATAGATATTTTAAAGTAAAAAGTTAATTAAATTCTGATTATTTATAAAATTTCTTTTTATTTTAAAAGTCTACAAGAACAAAAATAAATAACATGAAAGCCAAAAGTAAACCTTTGCAAAAATATTCATCTTTAATAGTTCTTTTATAAATGATGAAGATATCTATTCCTTTTTTAAACAAAACGGAAACACACTTGGGAATAGTTCCATCTGGTGGTTCATTCGAAAACCATGATTAGATATTTTTCCAAGTTATAGCATTGACGTGCATATCTTTCTTTCTCTGTCATTGTTTATGTACTGCAACTTTTGTTATAGCAAACACTTAAGCCAGAAAAAATAGAGGTGTGTGATTAGTTTACCGTTACTAATAACTGTTAATACTGATTAGCACATCCACTTAATTAAATCTTGCTATTAGCAATAGAAGAAAAAAAGTTTCGTTTTTTGCGAGAGAGAGCTTAAAACAGCAGGAGTATTTCTACCATTTATTAACTGCTTTTCCAAACTTCTCAACCTTCGTCTTGGTTGAATAGTCACAAAATCTTCTTTTTCGCAAAGCTTATTGTTCCATACCGCAAGTAACACAATGACACTGACTTTTAGTTCTATGTTTATAACCTAATCATTTTTTTTATTATAAAATCAAATAATTTTATTTAATCATTTCAAATCGGTATCAGTTAAATAAATGAATCTGATATTTAACTTCTAGCTAATGTGGAAGAAATCGAATTGGAAAACTTATGCACCAGTAACTTTAGTTAAACAAATGTTCATTTAAAATCAGAACACAAAAATGCTGTAGATTGGATGATATTTGAGAGTAAATTCCATTGGGCCCAGTACCACTTGAAGTTGTTGAAGTAATGGAGAAAGAACAACTTAAAAGTTCCTGCCTTGATCCAAGAGTAATTCCAGGAATACACAAAAAATGCAGCTAATCCATTTTTTAATGGGGATATCAATGATGTTGGAGACTTCCTGGTTTGAAAGAAATACAATACATTTTGGATTTGCTTGGGTGAGTTTCATTAAATTAAAATATATTCTTTAATTATACGCTCTAAAAACTGTGGATGTAAACTTTTCGACCTTAAGGTAATATTTTTAAAATTGATAAATTCAGTTTAAAAAGTCATTTATTTTTAAAACTATTAATGAAATTTGTATATAAATTTTTAAAGCTTTTGTAAAAAACAAAATGTATGTCCTAATTTAGGGTGGTATATTTTTATTTTTCATTTTAAATTGCAACATTTTTAATTGATTAGTCTCATTATTGAATGTTAATAAATGTAAAAGTATTTTAAGAGTTTGTACTAACATTAGGTAGATTAAAGTTATTGTCAATTCAAGTTATTTATTTGTAAGCATATAAACAACATTGTTAGTTACAGTAGATAAATTATAGTAAACTCTTTTTTTATTGCAACAATGCATAAGTTTAGTGTGTAGCAAATTAGAATTATATTTGTTCATATTAAATTAATAAATAAAAAATTGTGATGTTATAACAGTTAATTAAATAGCTGTAGCTAAATTAAGCTATAATTCTTTACCTATAATGCATTGTATACAATAAAGGTTGCTACCTTTTTCAAGTAAATAAAGTATCTATTACTTTTCTATAGTCAAAAAAATAAAATAGGTACAACATGAGAAAATTAAGTATTATTATTTACCTGGCTTGATGAATTTTTTCCATGTTTTTTTTGTAACTTTTAGCAACATCTAACTAATACTCATTATTGGTAAACACCTTAACAGCATTCTATTTTTAAGTTAAGATATGTAATTAATTTATTTCTTATTAACTTAAGGAAAGCTGCTTCTTTTGTCTTACCACTTAGCATTCATCAGAGAAAAACTTTGTAAATGATGAAGTGGCGGGAATGAATTCCAACAGTTTTATATCTTTTGGTAAACAGTAAAATAAAACCTTGAAAATTCAAAGTAACATACAAAACTTAATAGGGGCAATGGTTATACAGTATAAATTCTTAAAATTCAAAAAGAATAAATGACATTATTATTGGTAATTTTTAGATGCAATGCAGGCTAAGGAGTGCAAAGGTGAATCTGACAAACGATCAATTTAGACTCCTCAACTGTGCAGAAACCTGGGATCCGGATTCCGAATTTATTTTCAAAAACGGCAAATGGGTTTATATAGAATTTATGAATCTGCGATACCATGTCGATAGCAAGCAACATGACTGACAAACCAGCCAGCGTTTACCGTGCAGACAAAAGCATTCTACTACAGGTAGGTTTTACTAGAGCTATCTATGTACATTTGTCGAATGGGAGGGCTTTAAACCACATGGCGAAGTTAAAGGAAATTTATTAACGAGGGATATACATTTTAGTGTAGTCTTGTGATTTTGAAAGAGATTTAAAATGATAGGTACATTTTGTAATCGAGATGATACGAATCCTAAACAATGAAATTATTTTATTGAAGTGGAATGGTTTCTCAATGCCAAACATAACAAATTGTGGGGAAAATAATGGGGAAGGTGTACAAACCACTTTGACACTCCCCTTTTGTGTTGAGCAGCTGAAGTTGGTGTTAAAAACTTTTTTTAGCATTTGGTCAAAACAAAACGGTAAATTTTTTTAAAAATTCAAAAGACTTGAACTAAAGGGTAGCTCGCATAGTCGTGGTGAAGAAAAATAATCCATTATTTGGGCTTTACAAAGACACTTTAATTATTTTTGACAATCATTATTATGTCTACTAATAATCAAGGAACGATTTTTATTCTTATACAGCTTTTAAACTATTTTGGAAGCTCCACTTTTTATTTTATTTATTATAATTATTATTGACTCAACACTCACTAATTATTTTTTGTATGCTTTTGGTCATCCTCTTAAATGGTATGTAATTTTTATTGCACTAAAAAGACCAGTCGTCTTATGTATTTTATTTAAAAAAACAGAAGTGGATCCAACGAAAATCTAACTTTCTCAATATTCTATTTATCATGCATAATTTTATGTATTAAGTTATTATATGACTAAATTTTATGATAAATGATGTCGATTTTTCCTGATTTCATGATTAAATGCAAAAACCATAGTAAAAAACAATATGACCTGTGTTAAAACAAAAATAACATGAAGAAAGTTACAGGTTAAATTTTAGAAAGTGGAAGAGTCTCATTTTAATGGTGGGGGTATTCATTCCATTTCTCAAATATTCTTATTTTTTTAGTGTATGTATCAAAAACTAAAGTACAACAATTAAACGTGGAGGCAGCAAATTGAACATGGAAGCAGCAAACTAGGCGTGTTAGCTGGTTTTTTCAAAGAGGTTATTGCATATTTCTTCAAAGACGGACCCATTATGTACCAAAAACAACCATTGTTCTCATCAGTACCGAACAACCAAAGTATGCAAATGTCAAAACAGTGGTAACATTGAAGAAATATAGTACAATGTAGATGTTTACACAGTCATCAAGGCCAATCTTGTGAAATTTGTTGTAAACATTGTATGTTCAGAGAGAGTTGTGGTTGTGTTATTGATATTGGATGACGATGCTATCGGTGTTTTATTTCATCACAAAAATATCTTTGTAAGTAATAATTAATTTTTTCAAGTAGGTACCTACTAGCTAGCATTTCATTTCAAAGGCGTGTTTTTCTCAAACTTGTAGAAAAATAAGGCCCATTTTTGGAATTTCTTGCTCCAATAAAAAATAATAAAGCATTAAAATTATCTTTGAAAAAGCAGCATTTTGAACGTGGTAGCTGGTTTTTCTGGGGAGGTTATTGCTTAGCAGCGTAACAATTAGTTACCTAGCACCTATAAAACATAACAAAATACTTTAAATGTCAGGTCAATTGAATGAAAATTGGACTCACATACTTGTGTCTGAAATAATACACCTTCCCAGTAAGGATATATTAACAATTCTTTTTAATGATTCCATATAAGCAATGACTAAGGTGTAAATAGATGTTGTTTTATTGATCTGGTTTTGAATAGTTAATGGGTAGAATAGAAACAGTTCCCATTTAGAGCCCATGTTATCAAATGATTGTTATCCAGTTTGCAAGTTTTAGATGTGTCAGTTAGTATCATGGTCGTGTGGACACATGTCCAGAGCCACTTAATTACTTGTGGGACTAAAAGTTTATACTTCTTCTTGAGTGTTGGAGTGAATGATTGTTTCTCTCAGGTGGGTGGTAAAGTGATCTTATGAGTAATAGTGTGCTTGCTGACAGAACAGTGTCAACTTTGCAAACACCTTTGTAGGTTAGGAGCGGTTGAGAACAGTGAATGCCGTTTCTGTCTTGAGGAGAAAGAAATTGTGGAACACGTCCTATGCCACTGTGAGGGACTGGCAACGTCCCGGTTCCTGTGCTTAGGCAAAGAAAAACCAGAACCCCACAGCTTCTGAAAGTAGGTAAAACAACTGGTGCTGAAGGAGGAGCCCTAACCACATTGGGCCGTATCTTGGATGTACTTGTATGGCAGTGTTTTCCATGCAGGTTTTGAAAGTTGTTCTTATTTCATTGTGCCTTAAGTGGGATTTAATAATAATTGCCGTACCACTTTTGTCACGATTAACTCGTCATTTCTACAGATTGAATAATTGTGAATTGCTAGATGTTTCTTTTGTTTTAGCCTTGATTTTTGAATGCGGGCTAAGTCAATGTCAAGTGATAGTAGCACTTATATGTAATTTATGAAAGGTCCAGCATAAAAAATATGCTTTATAATGTAACCTTTAATTTTAGCTGCCAAACATACAAAGAGCCTCTTGGAAATTTGAGCAAGCAACCCAAGTTAGAACTAAGTTACACTGGTGGCAACCCAATATATTGGTAATGGTACCCACAAGCTCAAAGAAGAAGATGAGAAATGACTTGTATAGTCAATAATAAAATTTACTTTTTCAATGTTTGTGATTTGGTTATTGTTAAAAAATAAACTTTTTTTATTGAAAAGATGGCAAGAAGAATCTATCATGAAATGAAACTTGGATCCACGGAAGGTGTTTCAATATTTGAAAGGAAGTACCATTGAATATGATTAAACAAATAAAACGTTGGCAGGATCTAGTTTCATTGTTTTGAAAAATTATTTTAAAAATATGTGAAACCACTAACGTCGGATTGTTTGTTAGAAATTTTCGATAGCAACAAACCAAAATATATACCTACTATTGATTCAAGCAAAAAGTCTATATCACAAAAAGTGCATTTCCCAACAATTTGGTATGTCAACAAATGTTTCTTGTTAAAACTGCAATGCACTAAATACTGCAGTGGATGTAAGTTTTTAAAATACTGCTAGTATCTTGTCAATTTATTATCAACAAAAATGCAAAATATGTTATTGGTAAAAATCTGCGTATTACGTGTTGCCTATATTACAGTAGGTTAGTACTTAAAAAATTATCTATACACATGAAACAACAACAATATCTACTATCTGTATAAATATATACTGTCATAAAACTTAAGGCTCGTTATCGCTTAAGACTAATAGTATAGCGCCCTGAATCGTGTTCTTGTGTGCTGGCTTCATCGGCTACCTCTGGACCTCAGGATGGGGCATGAGAGGTAGCCCAATACACATGAAGGACTGGGGGTGTGGTGGCCAGTAGCTGCAACTGTGGGCTAATGGCAATCTTAGCAAAAGGGCAAACGACCCTTTTGGCAAGACCTCCTAGCTTGGGGTGTTTCACGTGAGAGCTCGTTGTCATTTGATATACTTGCCAGATGAGAACGAGCCTTTAATCCGATTCTTAAATTATAAAATTATTAAAGAATAACGTATTTAACTTTTTTTTTTATATTAAAATGTTAACTCGTTCAAAACAATTTTATAAATATTGTATACCTGTATAAACATTGATTTTTAAACTTAACGTTCTGCATACGTGTATCTATTCATATCAAATACTCAATGAGACATTCGAGTTATTCGTTTATGGTGATAGTCTAAAGATTTTTAAATTAAATTAGATACAATCCTAAAATTTAAAAAGATGAAGATTCTGGTAGAATTTGGAGTACCAGTATATTTTTACTCTAAGCATATAAGAATTTTTCAATAATAAATTGGAATTCTTGCTTTAAAAATCTCTACTTTTTATGTTAATATATTTTTTTAATGAAGTACGTTGTGTTGAAATCTGTTGTGCATCTTCAAGTTAATTAAATCAAATATGCCGATAGGGCTTTTCTCTGGTATCGTTTGTCTGGAAAAATTAGTATTGATTTGTAGAAATTTTAAAGTAATTTTTGAAAAAGATAATTAATTTCTGATTATATATAAATTTCCTTTTCATTTTATCATAAAAAAAAGTCCACAAGAAAAAGAATAAACAAAATGAAAACAAAAACCCTTGCAGAAAAAATATTTTGCTTTTATAGTTCTTTCACAAATAAAGATATCTATTCTTTTATTTATTAAAAACGGAAGCATAGCTCCATTGTAAAAAGAATGTATTCTTTATACAATGGCAGCTCACTTTGGAATCAACGGCAATAGTTCCACCTGGTGGTTTCTTCCAAAACCATGATATTCAAACTAGCATTGACGTGCATATCTTTATTTTATTAGGTTACTTAACCCCGTTATTATTCATGTACTGCAACTTTTGTTATAGCAAACACTTACGCCAGAAAAAAATAGAGGTGTGTGATAAGTTAACCGTTACTAATAAATGTTATTGATGATTAACGCATCCACTTTAATCTTGCTATAAGCAATAGAAAAGACGTTTGTTTTTTGCTAAAGAACGCTTAAAACAAAAGCACTAAATTTATAGCAGAAGTCTTATTATTAATTAACTGCTATTCCAAACTGCTCAACCTTCGTGTTGGTTGAATAGTCACAAAAAATTTTTTCCACAAAACTTATTGTTCTATGACGCAAGTAACACGATGACACTGACTTTTAGTTCTATGTTTATTTATAACCCAAAAAAAAATATTCAGTTTTGACAGGGATTTGATTATAAATCTAGATAATTTGTTTAATCTTTCTAAATCAGTTTTGTGTTTCCAGGAAAAGTTAACTAATTTTTTTGAAAGAAAATTTTCTACTTTAAAGTAAATATTCAGCTTACTATAATGCTTTACAATGAATTTAGTAAAAATGAAATACATATCAAGAGAGGAAAATTATCAGGAAGTTTATTTAGAACTGAGAATACTTAATGGAAATGTCAGATAATTATCCAAAAAAGGTTAGTGTACATATATTGACTTAAATACTTTATTTCATCTTAGATTTATGTTAATATTTTTAAAATCTAAATAAAAACTTTGTTTCAAAAATTTATTATACATACATTACTTAGTTTCATTTAAATATCGTAAATGCATTTTAAGTAGATCTATAATCACATTTGCTAAATCTTAGTGTAGCTGATTACTTTTCTAAAAATTATTAAATTTAAGTTCCCGCTTTACTTGATTAGATAATATTTCATATTTAAAGTTTATTGATTCAAGCTGCTGCCTTCTTTTCAGCCTATTAATATAATAATTTTGTTCTGTGAATCATTTAATTTTTAATCAACGTTTACTTATTAAATAGAATGTGTGATACATTTTTATATTTATGAATTTACAAAAGGCGCTCTTTTGTAAAATATCGATTTATTACTTTATGTTTTGCATAAAAATCAAATTATCTTATTGTGTTTCACTTGTATTTTGCTAAAAATGTATTATTACATCTTTATGAATTAGATACACAATTTGTTGCTAATAATTTTGTGTTTTTGAATTATTAGAGACTTTTGGGAATTAAATGGGACAAACTGATGATCGATTAAGAGTCCAAGAAATTAAAGGAGAATATTGTCTGACGAAGTGTAAATGTGTTGAGACATCCTCTACTTGTACATGAATTTGGTGAGATATGCAGATTATGAACTTTCTTATGGATTAAAAGGAAGTATTGGACAAAAGAAAATTGGAAGAAAAGTAGCTTTTAGCTCTTATATAGACTTACTGTTCACAGATTCTGCTGTATATATTTCAATTATTTGTAATTGTAAAAGTATGCTTTTATTATTGTGTCATTATAGTTTTATCAAATGTATAGTCCAGTGATTTTAAAATACTTTTTTAAAAACGCTTCTGTACATCTATTTTTTAATATTAAAATTTTGTATTGTATTGTGATGAAAATTCCTTAAATTTATTCCTAAATTT
This sequence comes from Agelastica alni, assembly GCA_950111635.1. Taxonomy (NCBI): domain Eukaryota; kingdom Metazoa; phylum Arthropoda; class Insecta; order Coleoptera; family Chrysomelidae; genus Agelastica; species Agelastica alni. Next base: position 27,764,621 of record OX467709.1, on the reverse strand, counting down.
TCTTACTTTAAACAAAATTTGAATGAGTTATAGTCTCCTGAGAAGATAGTGTATTTTAGACTTGGATTCTAATTTAATTTTAATAAAAAAATAGATGTTACTTTTTTATGAAATGGCAAAAGATATTTCTTGAAAGTAATTGTTTTTCAAATGTTAAACAGTTCTATCATTTGAGGACGAACCTTGCAGCTTTTTGGTAAACGTTTTATGTAATGGTAAATGTTTAGAGGAGAGAAAACATCTCTTATAACATATCATTACTGATTTATTGGTAATTTTAAGTCTTTTAACCTATGTAAATCTGTTTTAAGCATTTCTTAATTATAAATAAATGTGAAACGTTAATACAGTTGTGTAGAATTAAAATGGAAATTAAGTATATATAAATTTATTGCAAAGATCTTTCGAATCTTGTCATTTTTAGTGCTTCAAAGTTAGTACCAAAAAGTGAATAAGATGATAAGAAGGCATGTTGGTTTTTGATGTAATGGTTAGTGTAAGAAATAAAATAAATTATAAAAATTGAACAAAACACAAAAACACGTCTGTTACTAGTAAATGGCTATGTTGGTATTTGTAACAGACCTGTTTTTTGTGGTTTGTTCAATTTTTATATTTAATTTTATTTCTTACAATAACCATTATAACAAAAACCAAAATGCCTTCTTATCTTAACCACTGAAGATAACAGAGATTTAAAAGCTTTGCAATAAATTTGTATTACTTTATACAAAAATTTCTTTTTGAAACGAAGTTCCTTATCGCAAGTTGCGGAGACCGGGGCTAGCCAGCAAAAACTGTGCGTAACAAGAATGCGTTAGTCGCTATCTCTTTTCCTCTACACTTAGTGCCTGCAGAGAGAGGGAAAGAGAAAGTAATCAGACTACTATGTTAACAACCATTTTTTATATCATTAATTCATAAGTTTATAAATAATTATAAATTTATTAATATGATAATATTATGCATCAAAAATTTAAACGCTAATTATTATTTTTTTTTGCAAATTACCCTGATCAAAATTCATAAATAAAAAAAATTATTTTTTGAATAGCATAATGAACTTCGTTCCTATCAGGTTTCCAATGACATCATACGGATTGTTTAATTTCTTAATTAATTGTTATATAATATAATGAGTGCATATTATGTAATATTGTATAGGAAATCCTAAATGAAGCTTTAATGAAAAATGTACAATAATCCATTAACATCCCCTGCTACATCAATTTCCATTCTGCAAACGTAGGGTAAATTAGAAATAAAACAAACATCTTGTTGCTATTTAACTTGCAGCATGTAAGTTTTTCATTGTAATTTTATTGGTGTTGATCATTTGTATTTTGTTATATTTTTGTAGTGCTTAAATAAATATATTTAAATTAAATAGGTATTTTTATTACTCTTCCGATCCTCCTCCATAAATGATCTCTAGCAAAATTGTTAAAAAAGAAAGAAGAAAGTCGTTAAAATTTGCAATAGATTTGATTAATTTTTATTTTGCCTGACAAAAATTTACGAAGTTAAATTTTTTCCCATTTATATAAATCAAGAAATTTTCTAATATTCAGTAAAAAATTTAAATGTTAAGAATTTGTAACAAAATTTAAAGTTTCTGTAAATTCCAAAAGATGGCGCCAGTAATAAGTTTTTGTTTTACAAGCAACTGTGTCCTATAAAAGTAAGTATTCGAAAAGGTGGGAAAGAAGTGGGCGGGAGGGCTTTAATAAACAAACACATCACTCAACTCACTGTCTTAAATCCTGAAGAAGGGGGTGAAAAGTCCCCCGTATTTTGTTTAAGAAATGTTTATTCTTTAATATATAACAAAAATATAAGATAGTTTTGTTATTCTGTTAAAAAGTATAACAAAAATGTACGACAGATTTCTACTTTTAAAAATTGAAAGTTTGGCTATTGTCCAATAGATGGCGCCCTTAGTTTTTAAAAATATTAATTTATGCAAAAATTATTCAAATTTAAGAAATAACAAAAATATATGACAGGTTTCTACTTTTTAAAATAGAAAGTTTGGCTATTGTCCAATAGATGGAGCTCTTAGTTTTTAATAAATATTAATTCATACAAAAATAATTATAATTTAATAATTAAAAATATACACCAATTTGTTTAGCTATTTTTTCTTAGATGGCGCCACCAATTTTGGACGAGAATTATTTTTGCGCATTTTGTGTTGCATAAATACAGAGATTTGAAACTATTAAGAAACTTATGACAGTTTTGTTAAACTATTACTATGAGTAGCATTGAACATGCTTTTGAAACGAAGTAAATAAAAGAACAGATATAATTTCAATTTTTATTTAAATTTTATGTTTACAATATAACGGACAACCATACACAATAAAATTGAATAACAATTATTAAAATATTTAATTGAATTTAATTAATCAAGACAACTTTTTAAAATGTTTTTATTTTACATTTTTAGTGCCGTTAAAAGTACAGTGTGGAAAAATCAAAAAGAATAAATTATTTCCATTAATGTGCATATTTATAAAAAAAATCCCGAAACACGTCAATTGTAGGTAATGAAATGACATCGTGCAACGAAAAAATTTCATCCCTTCGAGTGACAGTTTTAAGTCCCAAATTATTAAATGGGAAATATGGGCTTGTAATACATCATTTTAAAGCCCCTACTTTTCATTTAAAAAATTGAAAGGTTCAAAGTAGATATAAAATTTATTTATTTCTAGATGTCATTTTATAATGCAAAATTGACGTGCTTCGGGATTTTTTATAAATATGCATAATTTAGACAATGAATTTATTACATTTGGCTGTTCCACACTGTATATTTGGTACCTCAGATTAGTTAACAGATTTAATTTTTTCAAAGATATTGAAATAGGGTTAGTAATAAAAAACTAACCATTTTTCTTAATATACTTCCAATGATAATGCAGCACCATGAGTTGCTCTGTAAGTAAATTTGATAGGTATGTGTTTAATACAACAGATGCACAAACTTGTAACACATTTTTATTATTATGGGAGTATCTAAGAATTGTAGAAAATTTAAAGTTACGTTTTTACTTGAAAATGTTGCCATTTTAAATATGAACCTACTTTCATTTCGAAAAGAAAAATTATTTAATAATATAATACACAAAATTTAAGTTGCATTGGATTTTGTTTTGTAATTACTATGTCAAATTGGTCGATTTTTGTTACTACTTAACTCGACTTTTGTTTAATAAATAAATTTTAATTAAGTCCGATGACACTCTTTTTACCAATGCATTCAAAGTATCCGTTATCTAAATCTGTGTCACTATATATTTTCTATCCAAGACAATAATTATGTTGTTTGCAACATTATGGATTTCTATTTTTGAGGAACATCTTTTTAACAAACTGTCATTTTGCTAATTACTTAAAATAAAAGTAATTTTTTAAAAACGTATAAATGTTGCAACCACACGGTGCTCTTAAATAGACAATTTAACAATGCATTTTATGGGAAAATTGTACTGGGTAAAGTCCGCCGCGGCAAGTAGGAAAAACCACGGCTGTCACTGTTTAAAAACACATTTATTTCCTTCCCTCTCATTATCTCTAAGTAGTAGCAGTAGTGTTAGAGAATAACACTACTGACGCTTATTTTCTTTACCGAGAGAAAAGAAGATAATTGTTGTTCTCTTTCAACAATTTTATATAAAATTTGATGCAAATTCGTCGTTCACAGATTTTTCCATTTTAAAAATCCTGGTTACAATTTTCAAAAGTCAAAAAACGCTGCAATGTCAAATGTATGTCAATTGTTTACAAGAGTCAAACCAAACTACCAAATAAATATACACATCTATATTCATAGCGAGCGTATTTTAAAAAAAAAACAGTCTTATTACTTTTTGTCCAGAGCAGTAATACAAGTACACAATATTTATAAAAATTATTTTCAGACACAATAGTTTTACTATCAAAACAACTGTGAACCTTATTTTATTGGTCAATAATGTTATAATTAAAAGATCGATTTATGAATTCTAATGTATGTTTACAAAACGCATAAATTTAAGTCATTTATTCGCAGATTATTTTTAAAGTGAAATGTCCGGAGAAGCCTGCGATGTAGGCAACACGTTTTACTTTGCTGATTTTTTATGTACACACTTTTAACCATTTTTATTGATAGTAAACCAAACAAGAACAAATGACTAGTAGAAGTTTCCATATCTTACACTCACGGCAACATTTAAGTGCAGTTATTGATGTTCAATATCTAAAACGTACAATTTTAACAATTAAAAACGTTTATATAATAAAATAAAATCTTCAAATGCTGAGTACACTACTTATCAATAAAATAAAAAGAATAATGTTTTTGTGTATTACATATATATTTCTCTATTGAGCAAAGCGCTAATCCATCAAAGTGCTAATCTGTCAACTTTTTTTAAAAACTATATAAAATTTCTCTTAATTTGTTTTGTATGTTGTTTTTCAAAAATTTCCTATTTTTAAAGTCGATGTTCGGTGAATAATTTTTGAATGTTACTGTTTTCACGAGGAAAGTAATAATTACAAACCAATTTAAAAATGTATCTGATAGTATTTGATTCTTGTGAAACAACGGTTGATCTTCCCAGCAGGTCATGTTTGATTTTATCAAACTTGCTCTGGCTCTATGAGAAGATATAGGAAAATTTGAGGATACAATCATTGAACAAAACAGAAAATAAATAATACTGCTATAGTCAATTACAATCACATACATTAAAAAATTGTTTTAAATATAATTATATCTGATATTATTTGGTTCTTGTGAAACAGGGCGGTTGATCTACCAAGCAGGTCATGTGAGATTGATTGTATCATAAGACTTAAGCTTTGGCTCTGTGAGAAGTTAAAGGAAAAGTTGTCAGGCTATCATTGAAAAAATAGAAAATAAATTTTTTTTTAACAACTTAAAACAGCAACAGAAAATAAAATCAATTAAATACTTATTTAAAAGGGTAATTTAAGATCGTATAAAATATTTAATTATTTTATCTATCGCTATTCTTTTTTGTCCAAGTGTGGACTGAACAGAAGCATAACTCACATATGAAAATTACAAGTAAATAAATACATATTATACTATGTGGACAGAATATACTAAGCCATTTTAAAAAGTTCCTTTTTGTGTTGTTCATTCTTCAATCCTTTGGTAGATTGTACGGCTTGCAATGTTGTTACATTGGTCTAAAAAAAAGTAATAATATTTTTATTAAGAAATTTAAAGTAACTTTCGAAAAAAATAGTTTTTAAAATTGTCGCACATAAAAAAGATGGAAATCGGATTGGACATTTGAAGATTTTGGAAAATATTTCCCTAGAATCCATGTCAAAGCCAACAGATTTTATGCTTTAGTGTGGTACACTGATGGTTGTAGTGGGCGTGACAGTGCCAAATTTCAGGCTCTCAAAACCCCTTGGTAACATTACAACCATCTTTCAAGCAGAAGTACATGCTATAGAGATATGTGCCCAGGAGTGCCTCGAAAGGGACACCCGAAGGGCAGAAATTTATATTCTATTAGATAGCCAAGCAGTATTAAAAGCTCTGAAGTCATACACTTGTGAGTCTAAGCTGACTTGAGACTGTAAACAATCCCTGAGTCAACTGACAGCAAACAACCAGGTCATTTGGATGTGGGTTCCAGGTCACAAGTCAGTTAGAGGCAACGAGGAAGCAGACTGCCTCGCTAAGGTAGGGGCAAATACACAATTTTCCAGCCCAAAACCATTCTGTGGACTCTTCAGGGCCCACTTGAAAGAAGAGGTTGGATGCTGGGAAACAAATGAAATGAAATCTCACTGGCATAAACCAACAGGACAAAGACAAGCAAATAGGCTAGTAAGCCTTTCACCAAGGAAAACAAACAGCTTCTCGAACAGCTTCTGAAAAAGATGGGCAAAACAGAGAGTGGTAGTTGCTGCAACTGCGAGAACTTCGCTGGACTGCAGAAAATTTGCTTTGCGAATGCCCAGCGCTTTTCTGCAAGAGGCTCAAGTTTCAGGAACTTAGCTCCCAGGAAATTGATAAAATTTGTGCGAAGTCTCGGAATCCTGGGCCTCGAATAGATTAAGGGTTATGCACAAAAGATCTGATAGGTCGAGGTGCTTGAGAGGCTGCTTAGCCTTCACGACCCCTCCTACAATCTACAAGCCGTTTCCAAGTTTTTTAAAAAAAATATGAATTTTACTCAAAAATAAAGTAACTTTATTTTTTACAATACAGAAGAATGTTATAATGTAAAGTTATTTTAAATTAAAAGTTATATTTAAATATGCAATTACAGCCATTTAGCAAGAAAATTCAGTTTGGTGATTATTTACTGATCATTCCCTATTAATTATTCTGACTTGATACAATTTAACGTACTCTAGGATGAACTGACATAAAGTATTTGACAGTGAATGTCAGAGTGAGTTGGTATGTAAAAATGACAAATTTACTAAATCGTGAAGAAAAAATAGAAATTTTGTTAATTGTTGGAGAAAATCACAAAACACACAGAGAGGCAGCAAATATTTTTAATAATAGACATTCACATAGAAACATTGGGCATTCAACATTTACAAAAATATTTAATTAATTTAAGACCAGTGAAAAGTATTAAAAATAGTTTTAAGAATAAACGCCAAAAACAGGTTACCAATGAAAACACTGAATTTGAAGTGATGCTTTCTGTCGTAGAAGAACCAAAAATGTCCTTACACAAAAGAGCTTCTCTAATCACAAATACTTTGGGAAATAAAGATACTGTAACATTTTACTTTAATTCACACAAAGGGTTCGAATTTATTAACACATTTACATATTTGTAACAATACAATAAATGTCAACTAGCAAACACAATCATTAACTTTAGAAAACTGACTAACTCTCGCGAACGAAGGCCAATTTATAAATTTAACGTTGAATAGAGAAAAGACGAGAGGCTCCCAACCGTATCTAACTGTTCTATCGAAAATTCGAGATTGGTCGGGAAGGTACTGGAACATCCTTGTCATTGGCTGTGACGTCACTATATCGCCCAGCTTGCTTACGTACATTCCAGTGGCGTATCGCAAAATTGTTAAAATACAGTGGCAAATATTTTAAAACGTCATAAATATCATGCATATAAACGAACCTATGGTGTTATATTTACAAAAAAAAATTAATTGGACATTTTCTGTTACAAAAACGTATGAAAATTTGGTTACAACAAGACGGTGTCTCCATCCATCGTACACTAAACATAAGAGTACTACTTGAAAATACGAGTATGTTTAATGGAAAGGCCATTCACAGGTATTCAGATATATTTTGGCCTCCCAGGTCTGCTGATTTAACTCCCCTTGATTTTTTTAAGGGTAGATATGGTCAATCTATGGTTACTGCAAAAATATGAGTAGATGCTTGTTTACTAAATATTCTTTGTATGGATTTTCCTATTTCTAAAATAAATAATTATTATGCATTTATTAAATATTTAAATTGCAAGGTTGTTCAAAAACATCAACAAATGAAAATTTTAACATATAAGAGAGATAAATTCATAAGATATTGAAATTTATAACTACAAATACGTAAATAATCACCAAACCTGAATTTTCATGCTTAATGGTTGTAATTGCATATTTAAATATAACTTTTAATTCAAAATAACTTTACTTTATAACATGCTTCTATATTGTAAAAAATAAAGGTACTTTACTATTGAATAAAATGTATATTTTTTTAAAAAACTTGGAAACGGCTTAAAAAAATTGATATCTGATAGTTGCCTTTTAAGTTTTGAACCATGCAGAACTTTTTAATAAGAATGAATTTTTTCTGATGAAAGTAGAAGTAAAAGATGTGTGTAAGAACCGTAGCGGAAGTGGAAGGAAGTGGTCTATGCCTACCCCTACGGCAAAAAGGCGTGACTATATGTATGTATGTAAATTTTTTCACAAAACCAACAATAACAAAGTTTTCCATACGGTTCCAACTTAAGTAGACACACTGTATATAGGTTATTATAGGTTATATTACTCACGCGGAACAATAGCTCTCGGTTTTATTTTTCATTCTGTTGTCTCCCGACTCTCCGCGTAATCTTCTGCATTCAATCATGGCGTTTTTTTGCAAATCAGCATCATCAGCTTTTTGATATTCTTTAAAGGATGTTTCTGAGATTTCCGTCGCAGAGAAAACTCCCTTTTGGGAACTAGGATTTGAATCAAGTCGCGTGTTCCTCTAGGACATCGTAGATGAATTCACACTATTCCTGGGAAAAGAAAGAAGAGAACGATAATGGGATCATTAAATTATAACTATTTACGTTTTAATAAAAGCAAAATGCACGGACTATATAATAAAATATAAATTTTAAAATAAAACTCTTCAAACAATAAGGACCATGCATCAAAACTTTAATGCCAACTGGTGACAAAAATGTGAACTTTATGGAAGGATTTATTAAAATATATGTAATTTATTGTTTTGTAATTATCACTAGTAATATCTCTAGTGCTTGAATTACTATCGGAAATATTTCCGAGAGCATGAATTATTGCCAGGGAAAGTAATTCAAGAACATGGGTAATATAAAAAATTATGACATGATATTTTCCTTCAGAATTTCCAGTAGGAAACCAAGTAGGCTCTGTGCCTATCAACAAGTACCTACTTAAATTATGTGTCGTTGACTCAGTGCAATTTCACATTTTTTGCTTTAGTTTTGTGACATCTGTATTATAACAGTGAATGGATAATTTTTGTTTGTCAAGTGACTATATTTTGTCAAGAATTCGTTAGATATTTATGGCGCAACCTGCCAAAGTCTGTTCCAAGCCAGGATGAAAAAACGGCGAGGGGGAGGAGTAACCACCTCGTTAAAAAAAACAGCGTTTAGCTGGCCCGGCTGATAGCAGCCTGTTAGGGCCTCTTGTCTATGGTACAGACCAAGACCACAACGGCAGTGAAAGTGGAGAAGGCAGACTTCGATATGCCGGATCTGGCGGAAGTGGTACCCGCGCGTTTTGGGATTAATAAAAACGATACTGCTGCCTTGCAGAGACGACGAAACGTCAAAGGCTAAAGGAAGACGACCTTGACTAAAAATCACCCGGCCCTCCTGGATGAAGGTTGAGACATCGGGGCAACCCCTCAATTCTCAGAAAAAAAGGATAAAGGTTAAAAACTACTGAAACAAGACTCGGAATAGACAGAAAATAAGACGACCCAAGCTACGAAAACGGACTATGAATAATGAAACTTGGAACGTGCAAGGCGTATCAAGGAAAGTTAATGAAATTCTCTAGGAATTTAGGAATCTTATTATCGATATTGGAGTCCTGACAGAGACAAAGAACAAAGGGCAGGGCTCAGAAAACCTAGGGCAATACGACCTGTTCTTCAGCAGAATAGCAAGAGATAAAAGAGCGCAGCAAGGGTGGCAATTACAATACGCTAAAAATATATTTTTTGCAAAATATTTCTGATAGAAACATTTCTTGTTTAATTTTGTAATTATATAGGGTTTCTATATCCAAGAAAGACCTTCCTAGGATTTTAGTTGCATAAAACGAATCTTTCTTTGTTCGTTAAAAATACATAATGTATGCTATTAGCTATCAATAAATCTGTATTACTAAAGTGAATGGAAGCTTTATTCTTACAATTTTTGTTTGCCAGGTATTCGTTAAAAATAATGAACATTTTTGTTTAAAATAAATAGGAAGCTATGGAATTATCAAACTGACTTTACTTTTTAAAATGTTTTGATAGTGTATCTTATGACATATCTTTACATTAGATGGCAAGATCTATATGAATGCTATATGAATTTCTTCCAGCACGATGACCAAGATGTTAACATTTTGTACATTGTTTGCATTTAACTGGCAGCATTCACAAGACTTTACTACTTGCTCAATATCCTTATTCATATTTTCCCAGTATACTGTTGTGCCAAGATTTTCATCTCAACAATACCTGGATGTTGATCATGTAGAACGGTCAACACTTTTGATTGCAAATGTTTAGGTATAACAACTCTGTTACTGTACATAATGCAATTTTGATCAACATCTAGATATTCTTTGATATGGAAATAAGCTAGGAATTCCTCACCAACAACTTTAGGCTATCCCTGACTAATAAACTCTTTAATTTTACACAGAACTTTATCTCTACCAGTTTCCTTAGCTATATCTTTGCATGACAATGGTAACTCTTGGACAATTGAAAAATACTTAATAGTTTCACCACTCGTGATTTACTAGGGGCAAACGTGAAAGGGATCAGCATTCTCCACTTTTTATACTCTATAGTGTATTTCATAGTCATACATGGATAGCTGTATCTTTGCACTCTGGCTGCAGTCAAAGGTGGTAATGACTTAGGAGATAAAATAGACTGCAATGGCTGGTGATCATTATATAATATAAAGTGAGTTCCATAGATATAATTGTGAAACTTTTTAAGTGCAAATATTATACTGAGAGCTTCTTTCTCTAGTTATCTATAGTTAAGTTCTGCTTTAGATAAGGTAGCAGACACAAACATTACAGGACTTTCTGATCCATCTGGTAGAAGGTGCTCCAGTATTATTCTAATATTTGCAACAAAAGCCTTAATACTCCGATTTTTATTAAATACATCATTGTAATTTTTTATTAATTTATCCAAAAGAACATTTGTTTCTGTGTTCATTTTATGTAGCTTATGAACAGGATTAAAATATGTTCTCCATTCGGGGATTAATATATTTAGCCAAGACCTACCTAGTAAACAAACTTTAGATGTAAAATTAACAATTTTCACATTTAATTGAGTTCTAATATTCCCAAACATAACATTCACATTGGCCTGCAAAATATCATCTTTAGCTGGCCCAAATAAAGTTTACAGAGTAATATTAGCCTTAACTAGTTTTACAAATGGAATTAATTTCCTAAACATTTCATAAGGTAATATTGTGCTATCTGAACCTGTATCAACTTCTAACCTAACTAACTTATTTTCTATAAATACCTCTAACACAAGTGGTTCACACCTTGAATTCCCCATCATTTGATGCACTTCCTCCAATTGATTACATGACTTCAAACTCTTCATTTTCAACAAAGTTGATTCTCCCTTTACATAAAGGTGATTTTGAGGTATGTCCTGTACTTTTGCATGTAAAACAGACCCATGTTTTTGCACGACACTTATTAGAATCCTTGTGATTTCAAAGACATCTCCAACATGTATTATGCCCCTATTTTTATCAAACCTGGTTTGACTGACATTGTTTCTAGAATGTGACCTCAGGTTATGTGACAGACAATCTTTATTTTTAGGAAGTGCCTAGTCGTCCGTAAAACGGATGAATTAATAAAAATAAATAGTCCCATAGTCGAACGAATAAGAATAATTAATCGTCCGGACGATTAAATAACTTTTTAATACTGAAGCTAGGCGTCCTAAATTTTTCTAAAAAGACCTCTTAATGACCTGTGAAAGTTTTATGAAAATTCCTTTGGCTGCCCTTCAATATAATTTTGTTTTGATTGGTTGTGTTCGATCAGCTGACCACAAATTGACTGATTTTATTGGATATCAACTTGAGCAAAAAATTTTCACTTTTAATCTCCCTAGAGCTTGAATAATTTCCAAAAATTTTTTTACAAAAATTCGCAATCGAGAAAAAATTTACGGAGAATAACTCAAGCTAACGGGAGATTTGGTAGAAAAATTAAATGCCAAAAATTATTTAAAAAAGAATACAATTTTTGACAGTTTAGTAGGAGTTTATTTCGCTTTGATCTTTGTTGCCTTAAATTCTGGCATCTGCACGTGACAGCTGTCAAGCCAATTGTGGTCGATATTGTCTATTTAAGGTGTGAGAGGTAGTTTGATCTTCTTAGTAGTCGCTACACTCTTGACAGAGTGGTTGTGGTCGTCGGCTCAGGATTGGTAGCTCGCTTTACTATCCGTCACCACTCCTCCCGAACTGCCACTTTTATAGAGTGGGCCATCAACAGCAGCCTTCACCTGGTGTCGGTCCAGCGCAACGGTAATCTTCCGCGCGGTCTTGTACCCTTCACCTTTTTCTGCACTACAAGACGTTCCATAAAGGCATCTCCACGTCATGATATATGGCCAAATAAGGTGAGAATTTGAGTCTGCGCTGTGGAAGATAGGCGCTGCTCGATGCCGAGTTCCAGGAGGATGGAATCGTTAGTTCGCAACTCAGTCCACGACACCCCAAGCATTCTTCTCCAGCACCACATTTCCAGGGCATCGATCTTCTTCTGCTCCACGTCACAGCTGCGTATAAGAATGTAGGAAACACTAGCGCCCTGCCGAGTCGGATCTTTCTGGCCTTTGTGATGTTCCGGTTTCTCCATATTCTCTTTAGTTTGACCATGGCCTTGCTCGCAATAGTCATGCGTAGCTTGATCTCATCGACACATCCACTACTGTTTGATATCAGCATTCCCAGATAGACAAATGATTGTACGACATCGCAACTAGCAATTTTTGTGACATCTGGTATTAGCTTTATGAACAGCCAGAAAGTGTCAAAAAAGACACGTCTAGCTGTGCATAGAAGTGTTTTGGTTCCTGAATGTGAATGTTGGGTTTGGCAGAAGAAGCATGAAAACATGATTAATGCTGTGGAGATGAGTAGTCTGAGAAGTATAGACGGAGTGACTCGGTTAGATAAAGTAAAGAATAGTGAGATAAGAGAACGCTGTGGTGTAAAAGAAAATGTGGTTACAAAGATAGATAAACGAATGCTTAGATGGTTTGAACACGTAGAAAGAGTGGATGAAGGAAGATTGACGAAACAAATTTATAAGGTGAGTTGTGAATGGACAAGACGGTAGAGGTTGACCTCGGCGAACATATCTCGATCAGATCAACATTGTTTTGAAGAAAGGCCAGGTCAAGAGTACCAACAACCGACGAGCATATATGAGAGAACTAATGAAAGTAGAGGAAGCAAGAACCATAGCAAGTGGAAGAAAGTGGTCTCTGCCTACCCCTATTGAAAAAGGCGTGACTTTATGTATCATCATCTTGGATTGCTACGATTTAGGCCGAATTCGGGACTCACAATTTCCTAGTTTGATACGAGCACTGAAATCACATTACAAGGATTCCACTTTTTGTGTCAGGAAATGTAAGCAAGACCAAAGTAATGATTTTTGAAAGAGAAGAAAGTCCGACAATCTGCGAGGTGCTGATTGAATGAGAAAATGTGGAACAAATGAATAAGTTTGTATATTTGAGTTCAAAGTTTACGATAGACGAAAAGTATGACTGTGTGACATTGTGCGAAGAGTATTGGCAGGGAAACAAATGATTGTGGCCCTGGATAACTTTATGAGTAGCATGACCGTGTAAAAAAAGGCACGACTTACTGTGAATAGAGGAGTGCTGGTCCCTACACTTATGTATGATAGTGAATGTTGGGTTTGGCAGAAGAAGCATGAAAGTAAGATTAATGCTGCGGAGATGAGTAGTCTGAGAAGTAAAGGATAAACTCTGGTGGATAAAGTGAAGATATAAAGGAACGCTGTGGTGTAAAAAAAGATGCGGTAACTAAGATACGTAAAGAAATGCTTAGGTGGTTTACACACGTAGAGAGAATGAAAGAAAAATTGTTGAAACAGATTAATAGGGCGAGTGTGAATAAACAAGTCGGTAAAGCTCGACCTCGTCGAACGTATCTCGATCAGAAGAAAAATGAAGAAAAGCCAGGTCAATGGTACTAACGACCTACGAGCATGTATGAGAGCGCTAATGATAGTAGAAAAAGCGAAGGGTGAGTTTAAAAACCGTAGCGGAAGTGGAAGGAAGTGGTCTCTGTCTACCCCTACGGAAAAAATACGTGACTATATAATATGTGTGTATGAAAATGTAACCCTTAAATTTTTATTTTTAATTTCTGTAGAAATTCAAAATACTGGGTACCAAATAAGGACACCAAAATTTGTGGTACTCATTTTATAAATAACTAGCAGAACCTGGCAGATTACTGCATTTTTTGCCAATTTATGATTATTCCAGCCAGCAATAAAATCTATCTTGGTTTATTATTATCAATGATATATATTAAAAGTTGGCATATTTTTTTTTTGCAGCAATCAAATTCTTGTATAGGTTGGGTATCATGTGAGTGGGGCGAGGTCGCCTCTCCACCGCGACCCTTAGTTGGGCTATTGTGGCTCACCCCTAGAGGCTACAGTTCACCACACAATCCAGCCCTTCTTACGAAGTTCATGGTTGTATAGGATGAGATTTTTTTGAAATCAGTAGGTTCTAGGTTGGTGTAACCAAATATGTTGAACCTTATTCTTCCCAGGCCGGGGCATGAACATAGTATATGTTTAGCAGTTTCGTCTTCCACGCAGCAAAACCGACAGTCCGTTTGTTGGTTCAGACTTATCTTTCTGAGGTGGTATCTTAGACGACAGTGTCCTGTAAGCAGTCCCGTTAGAATACGCAGGTCATTTCTGCTCCATTCTAGGATTTGCTTAGATGTGTTTCTCAATGGTTTAGGTAGAAATGCCTTCAAGTGAGTTAACCCTGGTATATCGTACCAGTACGTGAGTATTTTCCTCTCTACCCAGTCCGAAATAATTGTTTTGGCGGCACTTGTGGTGACTCCAAAAACCGGTTTTGATCCAGTGAACGCAGATTCTGCCAATTGCGATATTCAAAAACTGGTTTTAGTAACAAAATCGTCTTTTTTTGGCAACTACCCGTGTTATTTTTTTATTTTTGCTGACTTTCCTCTGCTCTCCTCAGCGACCGTTTGAAAGAATGAACCTTTTTCGTCAAGTACGAAAAATTCCTCACTAGCAGCGCTAGTGGTACAGTGGGGACAAACATTACCTAATCCCCATTTGCATACGTGTATATGTACCTATCAGAAAAATGTTTTTGACGGAAGACGACGCACATAGGTGGATTTGGACGATTTAGGTGGCCAAAAGTTAACTTTCGAAAATACACCAATAAACAAAACAAACTATTTCCCATTCAAGTATACAGTCCAAAGAACAATATGTCACCCTACGCATTGTTTGTCGTTGCTGGCAATTGTCAAATATTCAAACTTCCATTGTCAATCTCGTGTGAGAGTCTGTTCTCGTCACTGTCAGTATAAACAAATCTTTTAAAGTGGATTTATTGTTCTCTAAGTTAGTTATTATGTAAAAAGTGATGGATGCCAATAATTCAGGTAAAAGTCAATAAATTACTATACTTTTTAAACTGGTTTTTCATTTTTTGGACGTATCAGAAGAAATACCGTCAACTGCCACATGTAAGGAGCGATCTTGCATGAAGCTCAAGAGCCATTGGCGCAGTTTGGTTGGGAGACCGTAGGCAGATAATGTACTTAACAATGCCTGGTGCCAAACGCGGTCAAAGGCTTTAAATATATACAAGGCTTTTGCACGGGAATCACCAAACTTTTCAATAGTGTTTGTCCAGAGCTGAGTGACATAAGACAGCAAATCTCCAGTAGACCGAAGTTGTCGAAATCCATATTGTCTGTCATGAATTATCTCAAATTTCTCCAGATATTTGATGAGTTCTGTGTTAATCGCTTTTTTCATAACTTTGGATATGACTGAGAGCAATGCAATATGGCGATAATTCGCAGGAATAGTCTTCTTTCCTTTTTTCGTAATCGGTTGGACTTTAGCGTTTTTCCACATGGACGGAAATACTCCTTTGCTGTATGATAACTTGAAGAGTCTACAGAGAACTGGGGCGAGCTCTTGAGCACAGGTCTTCAGGACAATTGTCGGAATTCCATCTGGTCCTACTGTAGTAGCATGTTTGTAGCTTTCAAAAACAATGTATTTCATAGAGAAATTTTATAGAGTTTTTAAAACCTATTTTGTTATATTTTCCCGTTCGTCCCGGTAACATGTTTTGTTGAGTTTAGTACTTTGTTGCTTTAGCTTCGAACGTTTAACAAATTATGCGCAGAATCCCGCATATAACTAAAATACAAATACAAAAAAATTTTGTTAAAATTTTGTAAAATAGAACTTTTTTTTCATTAAGGAAAAAGTGTTTTTTGGTTTTTGTAGGTTCATCAAGCACCTCGGGTGTAAGAATAGTAGTAACCTGTCTATATCTTTCGTGCAGATGCAACCGTCAAATTTGTCAACATTAAATGAAAAATTGGAGTATTTGGAAAATCTATGGGAATTTCGAAGGTTCGTTCTAGTCAAGAATTATTTTGTTTAAAAAAAATATCTTTAATTTTATATGCTGTTCAATATATTTTGAAAAGCGAGGAGGAAGATAATATGTTGCCTTTTATTGATATTTAAATATTTTTTACTACATTTCCCCTATTTCCCGGAAGGCAAAAGGTTGTTTATTTCGTTATTTTTAAATTATTTTATTAAAACAATTTAAAATGTTAAAAGTGTTTTTTGGTTAAATTTAATACAATATTATTAAACTTGACTAAATACGCATAGTTTTCTTGAGTCTTGCAACCCCCTGGAAAACACATTAGTCCACTTAGTGGTCAATTTTGTTTGCAAATAATAATTTTTATGACGTACGGAACTACGTTCATTCATTATTTGCGAACAAAATTACCCGCCCAATTGATTTCCCGGTTTAGTATGTTTTCCAGAGGGGTGTAAGACTTTTGACAGTGAGGATATCACAATAAACAAATTAATTCGTCTTTTTATCAACTTTATAGTTAATATATATCATAAAATAATTTTGGCCGCCTAGATCGTTCAAATCCACCTAAAGCTCATACAATATAAAAGTGCATGCACGTCATCAATGATCTGTTCGTTTCAAAACTTGATACCAACAATAATAAAAATCACCGTTCGTTTTATTTAATCTCGAACGATGTGTTCGAGATGTGGTCAGTCTGTTCGTAATATTTTATTGCATTCATCAAGTCAACGTCTATTAAATATTACAATTTCTATATTATTTTAGACGGTATATAAAATTGCAGATATTTTACATAAATATTTTATTAAATATTACACACAGTTCAAGTATTATTATGTATTAATAAAAACAGTTTTTCCGATTGAAGATCTATGAGCGCCAGATGACAGTTGACAGTTAAATTCATGTTGGCAATTTTATATACGTTTTTAAGACGTTGTCAAATTGTTTCATCTAAAACACAATTATCTGATTATCATGGTAAAATGAATCGAGATAAATTTTTAAAATGGTTTAGAATCAGTTGCTAAACAGTCTCACTGAACCATCAGTAATTGTTATGGACAATGCCCCTCACCATTCGCATGCAAGTAGCCCTAAACACAATCAGAAGCTGGTGCGCAAAGGAAGGACTTAACTTCAATCCTAGCAAAACTGCTGGTTCCATTCACCAAGAGGCGAAAGTACGAACTTAAAGCCCCAACTCTGAATGGAACTCAGCTTACTGTAGCCGTAGAGGTAATGCTGAACCTTCAACCATTGCACTTATGTGTAATGAAAGAAGCAGCAATCAGTGCCTTCAGACTGAGCCAGACAACAAGTCTTAGAGCAAGAAATCGGAATGGACATTTGAAGATTTTGGAAAATATTTACCTAGAATCCATGTCTAAGCCGACAGTTATCATGCCGTTAGGTACGACTTCGAAATGCAGTTTGAAGTGGTTATAAACAACCACCAAGTTTGCACAGAGAACGGACTTCAACTAGGAAGGGATGCTTTAGTGGGGTACTAAGAAGTAAGAAATAAGGTATGAGTTGACCAACTTTCAACTCTTAACTTATTTTATTAAAAAATAAATGTGCGCTTGACTAGACAAATTGTTTTTTGTCAGAAACACTCCGTTTGTGCTGTTCTATTCTATACTAACCTTCATCTTTCTTTTAATTTTTGTTCTAACCTAAAAGTTTTTGTATTTTTATTAGTTTTTTTGATTAAATAATAGTTCCGAATTAAAATCTTAATACAGTGTAATTGTTTTATATATTTTCGAAGTACAGAAAACAAATTAAAGAATGAAATTGGCAATAAAAACGAACGTCATTGTCAAAAAGGCGTGATTTTATTGGTCGATTCTTAATCTTTATTTAATTTAGTTTATCTGCATAAACAGGACTATTTTTGTCTTATTTCTTAACTTATTCTTTATTTTACCTTATTTGCTGTATAAACCCAGGGTGCTCTCATACATGCTCTTCGGTTGTTGGTACTTTTGACCTGGCCTTTCTTCAAAACAATGTTGATCTGATCGAGATCGATGTTCTCCGAGGTCGACCTCTACCGATTTGCCCATTCACACTCGCCTTATAAATTTGTTTCGTCAATCTTCCTTCATCCATCCTTTCTACGTGTCCAAACCATCTAAGCATTCCTTTATCTATCTTTGTGACCACATCTTCTTTTACACCACATAAATATGTATATTTATTAATTTTTTCTTTTGTTAAATCCACTCTCCTCAATGCGTGTACCCATTTATTACACCTAACCTTATTAATGTGAGGTTTTACAAATGGTATATAAAACACGTTTTCCTCTGGATATCGATTATCCGAAGAGCAATTTGCAAACTACAATGTTTTGTCGGCATTATATAACAAATTTTTTATTTATTTGATAATTAATTTTAAATCACTTAATTTACACTGTCTTAAATGAGTAAAGTCGCTACCACAAGCGCTGCCTCTCGTGACAGTTTGCCACACCATTCTCCGGAAAAGGCTCATTAGCTGCCACTGTTTTAAGTTTAATATTTACATTCACTATTTTAAAATAATAAATAAAAAAAAGTTTAGAAAATTGTACTAAATATATAAAGTAGAGTTGTAACCACTGCAATTAACTACATTTTTATTAAAAAAATATAACGTTTTACAGACCTTACAATGTTTTTCTTAATATACCTTCAATGTCACAACAATTGATTTTTATTTGAATAATTTTGCGGAATCATCCAAAAATAATACCAAGTCACTACCACTCCGATATAACCATCTAACTGACCACTTTTTGTCAATTTATTTACTCGTTTTCTGTTCTTACTTTTTTTTATGTAAATGGCAGTGACTCAAATTTGCTAAGACGGAATAATAATTTTATTATCATTTTTAGACATTTTGTTCACACATTTTTAAATATATTCATCCAAAGGTCCGCTATAAGAAAGAATATTGCCAAATTAATATTTTTAAACAGTTTGTTATTGCAAAATCTTGTTCGGAAACCCATCAAGGCCTTTAATATTTAAAATATTTTTCACAAGACTGTAAAAATCAATCATTTATTTTTAAAAATAAATTTTGTTCGTTAGTTCATTAAAAATTTAAATGCCATTAGTTTTTATCGACTACGAGAAAGCATTTGATAATGTCAGGAACGTTTTACAATAAAGTGGGCGTGTCTGATGAACAACAAAGATTCCGGCCAAATAGATCTACCATGGATGCTATTTTCATCCTGCAACAATTAGTTGAGAAATCAATAGAGTTCAACAAGCCCATGTTTATATGTTTCGTGGACCTGAAACAGGCATTCGACAGAGACGGCTGAAGGATTTGCTCAGCATACTTAAAAAAAACACATAAGCCACAAATATATCAACATAATCAAGGAACTTCTTCTTTCTCTTCTTCCTTCTTTAATGTTAGCAATTTGCTTGTTTATCTTCATTTTTAAACTTTTTGCCGTTGTGTTAAATTTGGATAGTAATCTCTGTAGGTCATCTTCGTTTTCTGCAATCAGAACAGCATCATCGGCATAGCATAGGATTTTGAAGTCTTTGTTCCCCATTTTTTACCCTTTCAGGTTACGAGTGCTTTTTTTTATTTCGTCCATAACGATGTTGAACAATAAGGGGCTAAGAGAATCTCCTTGTCGAATACCACTATTTACAGGAGTTTCTTCGGTAGTTGTGCCATTAATTTTGGCTTGTATTTTGTTTATTTGGTAAATATTTTTGATGGTTTTTATGATGTTGTATGGGATTTGCTTGTTGTATAGAAGGTGTACCACGTCCTCCAGTTGTATTCGGTCAAACGCATTTTCCAGGTCTATAAAACACATGAAGGCTGGTTTGTTATACTCGATGGATTTTTCAGTTATTTGTCGCAGGACAAATATCGTATCGGTAGAAGATCTTCCTGATCTGAATCCTTGTTGTTCATCGCCCAATGTGCCGGGTTCATTTATTTTATTTGTTATAATCTTTGTTACTAGCTTTAAGGTTTATGCCCCGGTAGTTTGCGGGTACCTTTTTGTCTTCTTTTTTAAACAGTAAAATTGTGGTACTTAGGCGCCATTCGTCTAGAATTTTTTTATGTAAAGGATTTTGCGAATTATGGCCGTTAGCTGCTGTTTCAGGCTTCTCCCGCCGTATTTAAGAAGTTCATTTGGAATACCGTCTGGGCCTGGACTTGTTCTGTTCTTAAGTTTTATTAATGCCGTTTCTATATCAAGGAACTTAATAGTTCTAATACAAGGGTAAAAACCGCATATGGGCTTACGAAAAATATTAAAATCAATGCCGGCATTAAACAAGGCGACAGTCTTAGCCCATGCCTATTTAATTTGATAACGGACGAAATTATAGCTAGTGTCAAACAAATGAAAGAGGAGTACAAGATGGGTACCGAACTATGAGAATCCTTTGCTACGCAGATGATACTATTCTGATAGCGGAAAGTGAAGACGATTTACAGCGCCTCCTACAAAACTTTAAAACAACTGCCGAAAAGTATAACATGACAATATCAACAGAGAAAACCCAATCGATGGTAATATCATTGCTTAAAAAATAGATAGTTGGTCAATGGCAATGTAATCGGTATTGGAGCCTTACGTGACTGCCATCTAGCGTTATAATTTGTCAAACATGAAAAATTTGATCCCGTACTGATGCGCCCTCGTTGAAGAATGTGGAAATTGAGAGGAACTACATGAAATTGCAACAGGTTTCTTTTTTACACAAAACACGTCATAAAGTTTTCTTTTCCACTATTTTAACTCCATTCCCAGACAACAACGCAAACGATGGTTCAATGTAAGAGCAGGGTTGGAGTTGCCCAATATATTTGTTGTCAACTTTTTATTGTGAATTTTCAGTCGAACAAAATTTGTCACTGTCAATTATTACCTAGGTCTAAATGCGGAATAGTTCGCTGCATATGAATTTTCACTCTACACGGAACCTAAGAGAACATACTGGTAAAATATTTTAAAAATGATTAATTTCTCATTCCCTTCTAAGCTGGACAAAAATGGTAACCTTTTTTATTTCTTTTTCTTAAGTATAATTCCTACAGACTCTGCTTTTCGAAATCAGTTTGCCAAAATTTGAATAATTTCACATATATACGGAGAGATTCGACAATATACATTGAAATATGTGTAAAGGCTGCTTATAATTGATTATTTATTTATTTTATTTATATACGGGATCACCCCCATTACAACAAATTGTGTATACATTTAATTAAAAATTAATCAATCAACTTATATACTAAATTAAGATAAAATCAAACAAATAAATCACTAACATTAAAATAAAAATTTCACAACTTACTCTTTTTAACCGATTCTTGAACATAGCTAACGAACCACCAAATATGTATGCTTTTGTTATTATTTTTAAAGTATGTTCAATAGGCAAATGCATACCATAATTTGTATGGTGAAAAGAAATATAGAATAAATTTGTTTGTCTTAAATTTCTGACGAAAACATTCAAACTAATACCTTGGAGGAGTTCGGGGCAAAATTAAACCATTTATTAGCTTCTATTAAAGTTCGTCAGTCGAAGACTCCTCTGGATCTCTGGATCCCTAAGTCCATCAATAAATAGCTGGACGGCCAGATGCTCCCTGAAGTCTTTCGGTGCCTGTGGGTTCGCTAACTGGATCAGCCTTCTCACATCTGCCTCGAACTCTTGCAGACTTTCGCCAGATTTCTGCACCCGTGTTTTCATCTGCGACCGGTATAGCTGTTCACGATGTTGATGGCCATACCTTAACTCCAGTGCAGCTACTAGGTCTCCATATTCGCCTTGTTAGTCGGCAGGGATTGTCTGCAGCATTCCCAAAGCTTGTCTTTTTAAGGCCACTATGAGTGCAGTAGCCTTATCTTCATCGTTCCACCCATTGGACGAGGCTGCAGCTTCGAACTGTCTGCGATAAATAGACCAGGATGATTGTCCATCAAAAGTTGGTGTTTTCACTGAAATTCCCCATTTTTTTTTACCTGGACGAATAACCACGAGAAGGGTCCAGTAATTTCTCGAAGTATCTATTGTCTTCTATGCTCGACTTTGCTAGACCGTCCGGTGGCCAAAATCCTCGGTTGTCGACAGGACCGGATTTGTAATACTGGGAATACAAATTATCGTTTATTAGGATTTAATGAAAGAGTTGTTCACGGTAGGGGTACTCAAATATTTTAAAATAAATTAATATAAAAAAATGAATTGGTTTACTTGGTACCTGATCACATTTTTTCAAAATTAAAATTTGTATGCAGAAGGAAAAAAATAATAAATAAAATATTAAATATATTTAAAAGTTAATAAAACAAAACAATTAAAAAAAAAGAATATATCAAAAGTATGTAATTTAAAATTGCACTTTTGAGATCTTTAAGGGTTGCTCTTTTTGCCAGTGACAAAATAAAAAAAAAAATGTTACCAAATATATTGTGTACACTTATACTATAAATAATTACCATACATACTTTAAATACGAAAAGTCCTGCTACCAAATGATTTATAGCAATTTAACCCTTGAAATACTAAGGCACTACACAGAGGCCCGAGGTTAGTAGCAGGCTAAAAAAATCATTAAGCCATTTATAACCTGCAAGAGACACTCTGCAGATTAATAAACATACTATGACTACGAAGAGTCCTGCTACCAAATTATTTATAGCTGTTTAGTCCATCGGTATACAAAAACGATTCTGGTGATAATTTTGGTAACGATTTTATAACAACGTCATCATCATCATCATCATCATGCAGCCGTTTGCGTCCACTGCTGGACATAGGTCTCCCTTAAATTATTCCAGGTTCTCCTGTTCTGAGCAACTTGCATCCAGTTTTTAGTCACCCTTCTTAGATCGTCCGCCCATCTAGTTGGAAGTCTTCCTTGATTTCTTTTGCTGTCTCATGGTCCCCATTCCATGACTCGTTTGGTCCATCTATCATCTCGAAGTCTCGCCAGATGACCCGCCCAGTTCCATTTCAAGTTCGCGATTTTTTCAATGACATCCTGAACTCCTGATCGTCTTCGGACTTGTTTACTTGGTAAGTGATCTCTTAGGCTTATCCCTAACATAGCACGTTCCATTGCTCGTTGACTTATTCTCAACTTACTTACTGATTTTTTTGTTAGTGTTAAGGTTTCCGCACCGTATGTTTGCCCCGCTAAGATACACTGATCGTATACTTAACGTTTGAGACATATTGGTGATTAAAGTCGTGTATCTATAATCCACTCTACTTTGTTTAAGTGCTTCTAATATTACATCCAGTTCTACTGAATCAAACGCCTTCTCGTAATCTATAAACGTCAGAACCAGTGGTCTAATATATTCTATACATTTTTCAATTAAACTTTTTATGGTTTGTAAATGATCGTTTGTGCCATATCCTGCTCTAAAACCTGCCTGCTCTTTGGGCTGGTAAAAGTCCAATTTAGGTGTTAATCTTTTCGTTAGAATTTTCATGAACAATTTGTACATATGTGTCAAAAGACTTATAGGTCTGTAATTCTCTAGTTTAGTGATGTCACCTTTTTTATGTAATAGGATTATGACTGCATTGTTCCAATCGTCTGGTATTGTTCCTTGTTCTAGACATTTATTTAGCAAATATCTCAGTGATCGATAAAGGGGGTCTCCTCCAGATTTTATCGCTTCTATAACTATTTCGTCACTACCCGGGGCTCGGTGATTTTTCATTTCGTTACTAGCTGCTCTTACTTCCGATAGTGTTATAGGCATCAGCACTTCCGACCCTTGATTTATAAGCGTTTTTACTCTTGGTGGGGGTTCGTTTTGCTGTCTTTAACTAGTATAGAGATTTGTATAGAAATTTTCAGCCACCTTAAGGAAAGCCTTTCTATTTGTTGTTATTTTTCCATATTTGTCTTGCAATTTGCATATTTCTTTCTTGCCACTCATTTGTTTCTTTCTCATCACTTTCAGACTTCTGTTGTTTTCGATTGTTTCAGTCGTTCCTGTGAAATGTTTTTATATTTTTTAAATATACATCATTTTAACAGTGTAGTTACAAATACTGTGGTGCCTTTAATATTATCGCAAAAAAAAATCATACACATTAGTATCTACATAATCGATTAACAAAAAAACAGGTTAACAATTTAAAGGAAAAAAAAGAAAATTATTACATGGGGTCTTTAGTTTCAATTCGCTCATCAGTTTTGTGTTATTTTAAATCTCGTCAGCCCTGACTCACTTTCCACCTGGGTTGGTTACCAGATCTCCGGTGAGGTTGCTCTGGTTCCCGGGGCTCACCACATTTATATTCATATAAAGGCTACTGGGAGGTGAGAGTCGGAATTGGGTAGGAGAGGCTAAGCGACGATAACAAAAAGCAGCATCGTACGTTGCGCATGCACTACCCCATTTGAACCCCAGTATTTCAGATTGCAACTGATAAAAGTTTAGCACGGTTTTAAGTAAAGCATGAAAAAAAATAGTTTAAGATAAAATTTATTCAGCCAGAAACTGGACAGAGGATTCGGTTTTGGAAAATATCCAAAACATAACTTCGTCCATTTAGTTGCTAACTTGAATAAACACAGAAATATGAGCAAAAAATAGTAAGAGAAAATAGTTACTTTGATTGCAACTGATAAAAGTTAAACATGGTTTTGGGTAAAGCATAGGAAAAAAAATAGTTTAACAAAAAATTTATTCAGTCAGCAACTGGACAGGAGATTCGGTTTTGGAGACTATCCAAAATATGATATCGTACAATATTGAATCTATTTGTTGGTTGGGCGGTTCCGCAACTATAACACTATCAATTTCGTCTGGCTGGATTTTTCTTTTCAGTCAAAACAGCAAATGAAAGTGTGGTAAAACCTTACTTCTGCCACTTCACACTTGGCATGTAACATTTCACTTTGCTAAATATTTCGTCTTTGGTGAATAATTTTATGAATTTTTTTATCTTTAAATGAAATACCTTAAAATTATCTCATGCCGATCGAAAGACCTCTGACTAGATAATAGTTCCGCTTTAAGTTTAGGCCATTTATGGTTACACGTAAAAATCCCTAATTTTTTTGAAAATATAATACAGTCTGCCACCCGGGGATAGTTTACCTTCCTAACGGTAAAAGGATTTTTTAAATCGATCTAGTAGTTTCAAAGCCTATTCAATGAAAACAAACAAACAATCAAATATTTCCTCTTTTTTATAATAAAAATAATATTATTATTATTACAACTACAAGTATAAATATAGAAAAAATATTATTGAAAAATTAAAAGAACTACTAAGTCACTAAACTGTTTGGTTAGATAAATTCACAAATATATATATATATATATATATATATATATATATATATATATATATATTTATTTATTATCAGGTAGTAATTGATAAAAAAAAATATAATTACCTACTATACGAATTCAAAATATTTTCAAGCAAAAATTCCACACTCGACCGCTACGTAGAAAGCCTACCGCGCGAATGAACCGAGTGGCACTTTATTTCTTGATAAAGTCTCCCATCCCTTACCCAATACAAATGACACATGCTGACGCGACCGTTTTTGTGGGTAATGATGTGTTCTGCGAAGTTGTAAATTATTATTATTATTATAACTATAAGTATAGAAAAAATATTATTGAAAAATTAAAAGAACTACTAAGTCACTAAACTGTTTGGATAGATAAATTCACAAATAAAATATATATATATATTTATTATCAGGTAGTAATTGCTAATAAAAATATAATTACCTACTAAACGAATTCAAAATATTTTCAAGCGAAAATTCCACACTCCACCGCTACGTAGAAAGCCTACCATCGAATGAACAGAGTGGCACTTTATTTCTTGATAAAGTCTCCCCTCCCTTACCTAATACAAATGACACATGCTGACGCGACAGTTTTTGTGGGTAATGATGTGTTCTGCGATGTTGTAGATTATTATTGTTATAACTATAAGTATAGAAAAAATATTATTGAAAAATTAAAAGAACTACTAAGTCACTAAACTGTTTGGATAGATAAATTCACATATAAAATATATATATATATATATACATATATATATTTATTATCAGGTAGTAATTGCTAAAAAAAAATATAATTACCTACTAAACGAATTCAAAATATTTTCAAGCGAAAATTCCTCACTCGACCGCTACGTAGAAAGCGTACCGCGCGAATGAACCAAGTGGCACTTTATTTCTTGATATAGTCTCCCCTCCTTTACCCAATACAAATGACACATGCTGACGCTACAGTTTTTGTGGGTAATGATGTGTTCTGCTAAGTTATAGAATATTATTATTATTATAATTATTATTAATATTTTTGTTCTGTTTTATATATATATATATATATATATATATATATATATATATATATATATATAAATATACCTATACAATTTAAAAAAACTTGAATATATCAAAAGTATGTAATTTAAAATTGCACTTTTGAGATCTTTAAGGGTTGCTCTTTTTGCCAGTGACAAAATAAAAAAAAATAATGTTACCAAATATATTGTGAGTTGGGTAAACAAATATTTATTATGTAAAATAATAATTACTTATAGTTAGTTAAGAAGTGGTATGAAACAATTTCAGAGTAGAAATATTTATTGTCTCTCAACCCTTACTTTCTTGATTATTAATATTTTATATCGTCACTGCCCAGCGAAGACCACGAGGAGGTAAGAGCTTATCCTTCGCCAAGGAATTGGGATAAGGAATGTTAAAATCAGGAATGTTAGTTAGAAATGTTGATAAGAAATGTTAGTTAAAAACGTTGCAGCTAAGTAAATAATTCTAAACCTAAAAAAAAGATTAATTAAAATATCTGCAAGAGAGAGAGATAGAGAGAGACAAAAATAAGAACCAAAAATGTTTTTTTTGTAAACAAACCTGTTCAATTTTATTTGTTGTTTGAAAAATATAACTGACTTCCTACTTTTCTTCTTTTATATGTATTGGTGGTATTTTTATGTTTCCTTACCATAACCTTAAATTCTTCAAACATTTTATCTTCCAAGTTAGTAATAAGTATCAATTTCGTTAATTTTAATCTATAAATTAACAGTCTAGTACCTAAATAATTGGATAAAAATATATAAAATTTGAATAACATACCTCAAGGTTTCTTTTTAAACTAATATAATTTTTTTTATTTTGATGGGTTTCTTCTAAAAACAATTTTAAATTCTGCTGGCACTTATTCTAGCTGGTGGAAGTTCCATCAGCTAATAAAACATCTTCTTCATCCTCTTCAGAACTTGTTGTTGTTCCATTTAAAAGAACCGAAACAGATTCGCTTCTCTGCTCAAATAAGACAACAGCGTGTATGTGTTTGCACATGAACATTTTCAATTTAAATTCTGCACACTCACATATAAAGGAAAACACTCTTCAGATTTCAAAATATACATTAAATAATTAACATACATTCTTTAAATACAGAGAGTCCTGCTACTAAATTATTTATAGCTTTTAAGCCCCTCGGAATACAAAGGCACTACATAGAGGCCCGAGGTCAGTAGCTTTCTTTAACAGAAACTTACAGTGATCTTATTAACTTCTCGCCCCCAGTGTCGATAAAGCGTCGAATGTCACTATGTACCGATCGCAAACAGATGTTAACTCTAGACTCTGAACTGAGTTTGGGGTAAATTTTCTGGAATATCATCGTAGCTGATTTACTGGGGGTAGAAATTTATAAATTAATATTAAAAAGGATTATTGTCAAACTCACCGGGGGAATTGTAAACCGTGAAGAAGTAATCAGCAAACCACCCTGCAATTTGTTCATTATTTGTTGCAATAGAATTTTCATAATACATTTTAGACGGCAAACTATCAAACGATTCCTTGCAAAAAATATTTTGGGTTTGTATTAAGCGTGGCATTAAAGCCTTGTATATAATTGTATGTATTGTATGCCTCGGGGAACACCTCCCTAGGCAATGTGTTCCAAAGACTCGCTGTTCGTTGGATAAACGAGTGTTTGGAAAGAGATGTGCTGCAGGTCTCCAAAGTGACCACGAAGGCGTGTGAAGTCTGTACTTGACGGGTTAATCTCGAAGAAACTGCTAAAAGAAGAACGATTAGTGATATTTCAGAGGAGCATCGCACATGAGGTTTGTACCAGTTTGATAATAAAAATAAATTGCCAAAACTAATACACACATAGTTTCACAAAGTAAAACGAATGCAATAACATGTATTTATTTAAAAAAAGATATTTTCTGATATTTTATAAGGTGCGACAAACTTAAGATGAAGACACCCCTGTATTTTAGTCATTTTTGAAAGCAAAGATTTTATTTTTGCTACAGATGTAGACCTTCATGAGTCGCACTTTCCGCAATACTCTAGTGACAGCCTTGAACCCAGCCTGTTGCGATCCCGCGAAAAGGGAAAATTCTCTATATTTTGCTTCGCGTTGGAGATACCGAAAAAAGTTATTTTAAAAAGTTGCTTAGAATTCGATTTTGATCCTACATACTGAATTTTAACGCAAAATTCAAATTTTAATCTGTTATTTGCAGCGTCTCGAAGTGATCTTTAATTCCCGTCAAATGTCGGATGTTGCGCAACCAAGATAACTTCTTACGACCAATACTTTTTTTTCCTTTAATTTTCTCTTCTAATATTAGCCGTGGATACTCATATCTGTCTTCTCTCATTATGTGTCCAAAATATGCGATTTTTCTCTATTTATTGTCTCGAACAGTTCTCTGTCTTCTAGTTTTGCTCTTCTGATGACTTCTTCGTTTCTGACTCTCTCAACCCATGATATTTTAAGCATTCGACGGAGGGACCACATTTCAAATACGTACACGTAAGAATGCGGCTCTCGCTTGTTCTATACGGCACCTAATCTCCACCTCCGAGTCCCACTTATCATTTAAGTAGCAGCCAAGGTATATAAATTACCGTACTTGTTCTATGTGGTTAATACCATTGATGGTTAATCTAAAATTTGGCAGGACGTTTTTTAAAATTGTCATAAACTTGGTCTTAGCGGCATTTATTTTTAGACCCAACGCATTGCTTGCATCTTTTACGGCATTCAATAGCGACTGTAAATCATCTGCTGTGTCAGCTAAGATCACAGTATCATCAGCGTATCTCTGATATTGTTGATAGGGATACCGTTAACTTTAATTCCTAACGTGCTTGTTGCATGTGCAACGCTTTTTCCTGGTACAGATTGAACAGCATAAAATGCATCCTTGTCTTACTTCTTTTTTAATTGGGAATTCTTCTGTTTCACTTCCACACGGGAGACGTACTTCGGCGGTTTGATCTAGGCAGTTCTGGATTAGCATTTGCAGGCTGAAAATAGCCTCTCTGGTACCAAATCCACTTTTGAACCCGAATTGACTATACCCGCTAACTTCTTCGCATCTTCTACATAGTCTAGTATGTAAAACGCGTAGGAATAGTTTTAAAAAGTGGCTCATCAGACTTATGAGACGATAGTCCTTGCAAAGATGTGCGTTTTGCTTTTTTGGCAGCGGTATAAAAGTATGGGATTACCCCAGTGCTGTATATGTTATTAAATAGACTGACAACTACATCCAGACTCTCCTAATTTAAAAGTTTTAGAGTCTCTGAAAAAATTTCGTCCGGACCAGGAGCTTTTCCGTTTTTCATTATTCTGATGGCGTGAACTACTTCTGATTTTAAAATACTCGGACCTATTGGATTCTCTTCTATTTGAGGTGGTATTGTAGATCTATTGTCGTTGAACAAGTCTGCACTATACGACTTCCAGATTCTTAGAAGTTCATCTTTGTTGGTTACTAGTTTTTCTTTGTTGTCCTTTATACTCCCGCAATTTTTTAAATTTTTTTTATAAAGATTAAAACTATCGCCAAGGTGGGAGAATCGTTCCGCTTCAGCGCACAGTTCAGACATTAATTTTTCTTTCGCTGCTCTAATTTCCTGGCGGATCTTTCTTTGCAAAATCCGGTATTCATTGTTATATTCTCGGACCTTGTATTTCCTGCATTCTTTCATCATTTCTAGGATTTTATTTGTCATCCACTGCTGTTTGGAAAGATCGGTGCTATTGACTGCCAAAAGGGTATCTCTTATTTTGGACCAATATTGTTCTACGTCCTCTTCAATTGCAATCATTCAATTAATGGTTTTGAATAAGACGCTAAAAAATGATAAAATAGTCTAAATCAATGAAATAAACGTATTAAAATATCTAAAATTGAAGATTATTTTATTAAATGTAAGTTAATCGAATTTAGTCTTCTTTACTCTCCAATATATGTCTCTTTATTTTATCGTGTCTGTGAATTTTTAGTTTTTTTTTTATGTTCTGGTACCCACGAAATGGGGATTTCCTGTAATGCTCAGAGAACATCGTGAGAACTAAGGGAAAAAACGTAGGAATTGGTGTTCTTCTTAAATTTCTGGAGATTGTATGCCTCGGGGAACACCTCCAAAGGCAATGTGTTCTAAAGCCTCGCTGTTCGTTGAATAAACGAGTCTTTGGAAAGAGATTTCTTCAGGTCTCCAAAGGGACCACGGAGGGGTGTGAAGTCTAAACTTGACGGGTTAATCTCAAAGAAACAGCTAAAGGAGGAAAGATTGTTGATATTTCAGAAAAGCATCGCACATGAATATATCTATAAAATAGAGACAAATCACTAACTTTTCTACGGTGTTCCAGAGAAGTGAGCGAATTTGTAAGAGAGGCATCACGTACCAGACGAATAACATTTTATACTCAAGGATATCGAAGTCCTTACTAGGAGCACAAGAAGTGTTTGTTGTCATCAATTGGTTTAAGAAGGTCGTCCGTTATAAAAAAGCCCTTTTGTGGTACTACGTAGGAAGCGAAAGAGGAGATAATATTGCATTCATATACGAATGCTGTCATTTGTTCTTTGATATGCATTTCTAGAGCTTTGGATAACGTGAGAAGTAAGCTGATGGGTCTAAGATCACTAATTACTTTATTATCATCTAACGAAAGGCGTCGCTTTAGAGGTACAGATAGAAAGAATTAAAAAAATTGATAATACTTGAATTAGGTTTTTAGTAGAAAAAAACATATATATGGAAAGTAAAAATGTAAGATTAAAGCGTATAGAATTTTTGAATAGAATAAAAGCAGTATCGTATGGAAAAAAAGATATATCATTTATATCAATGAATCATATTGGAATAGTTCTTATTCTAGAACGAATATCTGGGTAAATACTGCAAATCCAGACACAAATTTAAAAAAAAACTTACTGTTAAGGAAAAAGGTAAATTAAAGTGCACTCCGGTGGAGAAGTAGAATTCATATTTAAATCTGGACAGAAAAGTGGTGGAGTGTCGTGGAACACTCGGAAGTTCCTTTCGTAGTTTATTTTTATTGAAAACGTATTATATTTTCTCCTACGCTTGTTTTTGCATTTTTTTGGCTTTTTTTTAGTCAATTTGTCAACTAATTGGCTATAAAAAAAAAGAAAAGTAATATAAAAATTTCAGGTTAAAAATATTATTCACATATTGTTGCACTTTTACTCTGACACTTACCTAGCGTCATTGTTATTATCTTCTAAGCCACTATCACAATGCATTATTGATGTATATTTACCAATAACAAGAAGAGTTATTATCAACCAACAAAAGTGTTAACAAACAATTCGGAAAGAGGTTACGCAGCACGTGTTTTGTTATAAATAACCATAAGTATAAGTACACAAGTACAAGTAGTGTAGACGGTTATCCATAGCGCTTATTGATTCAAGGCAGCCAATAAGTTCACACCAGCTGCACAGGATCACCCGCTGGGCTAATCTGAAGGTTACCAGAAAATGTTATTAAAATGAGTCCAGCTGTTTTGGGAGTCCATAAGAAACATACACACATCGACTTTTATATATAGACTAGCGGACCCGGCAGACGTCCTGCCCGAAAGTTGGCTTGCCTGCTTTGAGAATATCGCTATTAAACTGAGCGACACCGAAAACTATGAATTTGACTCTAATACTGGCGTTTTACATAGTTTTTATATTTCATCCCCTTCCCACCCCTTTTGTATGGATGCTAACATATTTGGGAAATCACTATCAAACTCCGCCCTCCTAAAGACTATGAATTTGACACTAATTACAGCCGTTTTTGATAGTTTTTATATTATATTGGAGATGCCAACAAAATTGGGAATGTCACTATCAAACTCAAAAACCCCAAAAACTATGAATTCCGACACTAATACATAAATACATATAGTCATGCTTTTTTCCCGTAGGGGTAGGCAGAGACCACTTTCTTTCACTTGCTACAGTTCTTACACACATCTTTTGCTTCCTCTACTTTTATCAGTGCTCTCATACAAGCTCGTAGGTTGTTGGTACTCTTGACCTGGCCTTTCTTCAAAATAATATTGATCTGATCAAAATATGTACGCCGAGGTCGATCTCTACCGACTTGTCTATTCACACTTGCCTTATAAATTTGTTTCGTTAATGTTCCTTCATCCATCCTTTCTACGTGTCCAAACCATCTAAGCATTCCTTTATCTACCTTTGTAACCACATTTAATTATGCACCACAGCGTTCCTTATCTCACTATTCTTCACTTTATCCAACTGAGTCACTCCAGCTATACTTCTCAAACTACTCATCTCCGCAGCATTAATCCTATTTTCATGCTTCTTCTGCCAAACCCAACATTTACTACCATACATAAGTGTAGGAACCAACACTCCTCTATGCACAGCGAGATGTGCCTTTTTTCTTGCTGTTCATAAAGCGATGCATTGCCCCATTTATTTGTTTTTCTGCCAACACCCTTTGCTCAATGTCACTTTCATACTCTTTATCTCTCGTAAACTTTGAACCCAAGTATACAAATCATGCATCATGCATAACATTAACCATCGCCTGCAACTCTTCTTCAGATGACGCTAATATGACTTGATCATCGGCGTAAAGAAGGCATTTGACGATCAAATCGTTCATTTTTAATCCATTCACTCTCTTTCAAATCTTTTAACAATTGTCTATGTATAAGTCAAACAGCCATGCCGAAGCCACACATCCCTGTCTCACACCTTTTTTGTTGTTAAACCAGTCCGTGTAAGCTTCGTTTATCCTGACACAAGCAGTGGAATTTTCGTAAAGTGATTTCAGTGCTCGTATGAAACTACCGCTCACCCCATACATAGACAATGTCGACCACAATTCACTCCTTACCACTCTGTCATAGGCCTTTTTTAAGTCTATAAAAGAGCATATTATCTCAGTTTCATTTGTCACTCTTTTAATTAATATCTTTGCACAGTTTGCCAACTGTGCAGAGTAAACTATACCTCGGTAGTTCTTACAATCCTGCTGCAAATTATGCTGCATCAGTCATCTGGTACGCTACCACTCCTCTAACAAAGGTTAAAATGGCGGTACTGCAGACTAATTTTGTCCAGCCTTCAGCATTTTAACTGTTGTCCATCCCAGCCTTTTCATACTGTTCAACGCTTCCTCAATTTCTGTCCAACTAATTTCACTTTCATTGCAACTTTCACTCACGTCTCAGAATGGGGCCTATGCTTGTGTATCCTCTTTCTAAAAATAAACTTTCGAAGTATTCTTTTTATCTCTTTAAAACGCATTGCTCTCCTTTTACCATACTACCATCTTGGTTTCTGATTTTTTCCAGTTGCGAGGTAGTATTTTTACATCTGGCTGTTCTTATGGACTTACAGAATAGTTTAATATTGTTCTGGAAATCGTCAGATATTGTCGATTCCAAAACACTACACAATTTCTGTTCTTATTGTTATGGAAGCGTAAAAACAGCTATGAAACATATTTTTGGGATTTTTTCAAAATTTATTACTTCTAAAATTACCTTTAAATGAAATTTTTCATTATAATTTAAGTAACAAAATATCTATTTGAAAAACTTGTGTGATTTTATTTTATTTTATTTTTGTATTTAACCAATTATTTGTTATTTAGAAATTATTTGTTGGATGATCTGAAAATTAAAAAAAAAGGGCTTAAAATGTTATTTATTCATTCAATGAATGGTTAAATAAAGTTTTATTAAGGTTTTTAAAAAACCAAAAGTTGCAAAATATACCTTTAGTGTTCTTTACATTAATTATCTTGTCAAACTGTGTATAGTAGCAAAAAGAGCTTTTTTAATTTTTTAAATAAATCAAAAGTAAATATGAATATCACAGAGTCAAAAATAAAAAAATACCGCACAAAATCATTTCCACAACAACAAAACATTATGATCTCTTTCGAATTGGTCTTCAAGTTGTTGCGACGATACTGAGATGGAACAACAAAGCTCATCTAAACTACATGCCCCTGAAAGACTTTTCTCCAATTCAGGCTGATCAGACAATATCACTGGATACTTGTGCACCCTACGGATGATACCTTCCAGCACTCCAAATTGCACTAATTTACGCTCGTTGATATGCATAGTTGAAGGATTCAATCTGATGCAAAGGTCTCTGATGGTGGTGCCTCTAGTCATGGCGGCGTACAAGCGAAATATGTCTCGAATGGTTGGCAAATGACGATTAGACTTCGACACATAATGCAAACATCTTCGCTGCATTTGAAATAAAAAAAAGAATTTAAATGATTTTAACACTTAATATTACCAACTATGAATTCTAATTTCCTCTTAACTAATTGCAATAAACGTTTTTTGGGTTAGAAAAATTGAAAAATTCACTTTCATGTTTTTTTTAGAGCATTTGCTTTTTAAGATCACTAAACACTCAAGAAATAAATATTGAATTGCCATTATTGTTAAATAACCTTACCTGTAAAGAAAGGTCTTGAGCCATCATCTTCAATTTAGGAGTTGTACAATAAACATTTCCATATTGAAATAATGGTACTAAAGCCACAACTCCATAATACAACAAATTTTGGACACATGCCTTTACTAAGTTATTTTCTACATCAGAAAGTATAGCAATTTTAGTCACATGATTAAATCCATCAATATAAGGAGTCACTTTCTGAGTGGTCAGATCCCACTGCTGTTCTGGAAGTTCTTTTATAAAAATAGGTACTTGATGATCCATTACTGGGGAAGGATCCAGTCTTATTTTACAAACTTTAAGGTGTGTTGTTGTTGCTCCTTCTGTTAATGCACATTCTCCTACATTTTATAAAAATTAGGCTGTGATAATATAATAGTATTTGCAAACAAACCTTTAGTGTTTAAGTCATCTTTAACTTGTTCCAAAATAGGTGCCAGCTTCGTACTGACTTTTCCTTGGGACAAAAAGTCACTTTCCATTTCTCTGGCTACTAAATACTCAGAAAATTTCTGGACTACAGATTCATATTGGACTGTTCTAGCATCACTGTCACATACAAAGCATAAATTGAAATGAAATGCATTTCTCATGTATTTATCTTTGTCATCAATGCGAACAGGAAAACCAAGGATCTTATAATCTTGAAGTGTCCTAAAATGAACAATGCTTAAATATGATAAATAAGCCCATCAAACTTAGCATCATACACTGTTATGACACTTCTTTGCAGTTCTGCTTTCGTTATTATGTAAACACTAATGCTATCAAACAATTCTTTTGATATAAAATTTTCTGGTATCTGCAAACATAAATTGCAAATTAATTTAATGCAATTTAAATTAAATGTTTTACTTACTTGACATGATATTATAGGACCTGCAGTGGGATGAAACTCGCAAAAAAATATGCACCGAATAGGACCCTCTTTTCTAGTTGAATCTATTTTCGTTTTTAAAAAACTTTTTAGATCCATTTTGACACAATTTATAGATAAAAAAAGACTATATAAATTGTTACATTCTCATATAAATAAAAATTAAATTCACGTTACGGCAGTGTCGACAAAATTCTTTTAAGGTTAAAAATACCAAATACCTACTCCAGAGTAAAGTAAGCTTTAACCCACTCGATTAGCTTCTTTCGATGTCAAGTATTTTTAATTAAATTAATAGAAAACTTGTATTGTATATTTACTCATTGGTCTTAAAGATCTAATTTAGATTATTTTTTAAAAATTAATAAATTAGATTATTCAAAATTAGTGTTTTACTTATTATATTACACATTCAAAAATATTCTATGTGAGAAGGAATCGATTCTTTCGATTCAATCACTAAATAAAAGGATCGATATCCACATGAAAATGTTAAATACTTCATCCTTTTTCTTGTATTTAGACAATTTCTTTAGGTATTTTTTCGCGGGTTTGTGTTGATCTAACATCGGTAACAGAACGGTTTTATACCCCCACTAACAAATAAACTGAAGATTATTATCATTCTGAATCTCTCACGAAAATGAACCGGTTAACCGTTTAGATTGTTTTTGTTAAATTGCATGTTTGAAGTTTCCCTTTTGACGAATTCATTTATTATGAGTGA
Source organism: Agelastica alni (assembly GCA_950111635.1). Classification (NCBI taxonomy): domain Eukaryota; kingdom Metazoa; phylum Arthropoda; class Insecta; order Coleoptera; family Chrysomelidae; genus Agelastica; species Agelastica alni. The sequence goes on along the minus strand of OX467709.1, from coordinate 27,727,989 downwards.
ATTAAATTATTAATGGGTGGCTCAAAATGTTGCCAACAATTCTGTCGATAATTGTCGATTTTTTTTATACAACTCTACTTGTACTTGTATGATTACATTATTTAACGTTTCAAAGTACAATAAAGCCACGATTTTCAGATGACTATTTTCACCCCAGGGTGAATCATATGGACTGGATAGATAAATATAATGAAGTGGTCTTTATATAACCACTAGTAACTATGCTTACATATGCGGGAACTAAAACAGTTCCCGTTTTATAAATTATTACACACTGATCAATTCATTATCGTATACCCCTATTACCGTTCTGACGCGGAAATGCAGCGGGAACTGAAGTTCAGTTTCCGGCAGGAACTCGCAAAAAATTACCGTTTATCTAAAGGTGCGATTTCATGGTGAAGTTGACTTTGGCTTTTAGGGCCGGTTGTACCAACCAAGTTCATTGATAGATCACCGTTGAACCGAGATCATGAGTAAAATTCAGTTGTACCAATTCCGATCAACGATGAACTGTCAATCAGCAGCGATGTCAACTGATCGGTGATTTTAACACGGTTAAGTTGTTAAACTTGGAATTATAACCTCAACATAATGTCAGAAATGAATAGATTGGCATTTGCGTGAGATTATTGTTTGTAGGTTATCACAAAGAGTAGTTATCAGTATCATTTTGAAAGCGGATTCATTCCACTGAATATTATTTCTACGGTTCGTTCTGTTGTGGATTTTGTAAATGATTTAAAAACTCAAATAAGTTTAATATTTAACTTGTTTTATTACAAAAATAATGGATTCCTCCAAAAAGTTCAGGTCAGTTAATTTCACACCAAAAGAAAGTAGCATTCTTCTTACCCTTGCAAAAAAGTATAGAGGAGAGATAGAATGTAAACGGACAGATACTAATACAAATAAAGTTAAAGCGAGTGCATGGTTGAAGCTCACAAATGAGTTTAACATGATTTCTGGTGGAGTATAGAGATGTAAAAACATTAAAAAATAAATACGAAAATATAAAGAGGACGAAAGAAAAATATGCGAAGCAGCTGGTGGATGTCCAGAAACAATGTTTAATCAAAGAACATAATATGAAAATGAAGCTAATGCAGGAAAAACACATGAAGGAACTGGAAATTATGGAAAAGGATGCAGTGGAGAGAAGAGAACTTTTAAGGCAGGAACATTACCAGAGGATGGAAATATTGAAAAAATAAATATTTAGATAGTCTGTATGTTCCCCAGAATAACTTTATTTGTAATTTCACATTAAATATAATAGTAGTTAAGCTATCTTTCATTTCTCAATGGTTCAACTTAAAAATACATACTACATGTTTTATAAATTAAATACATTCACTCGTTTCTCTCATTCAATAAGGCTTGGAAATACTGAGTAGGTAATCAAAACATGTCTGGTAGTATTGTTCAATTGTCCAACATTGGCATGCCTTGCAGTTATTTCATTGTTCACGTTATTTGTTACTTCAATTTCTGCATTATCTGCTCCTGGTTCTTCTTTATTTATCATTATAGCAATGTTATGCAGAACTGCACAAGCAACAATGACAGCTTCTACTTTATGATGACGTTTTATTCTCAAATTTCTAAATATGTTTTCATCATGACAAGAACCTGGCCATCGACAAACAATATTCCTAATTTTTAATATTTCATCTCCAACAACTTGCACATTCAGTGAGAAGAATGACTTTCTAATTCTATAAACCTCGGCATTATGGCCACCTGAACTTTTGATTTTAATGTGTGTACAAGTGTGAATGGACAAGTCGGTAGAGGTAGACCTCGGAGAACATATCTCGATCAGATCAACATTGAAAGGCCAGGTCAAGAGTGCCAACAACCGACGAGCATGTATGAGAGCACTGATGAAAGTAGAGGAAGCAAAAGATGTGTGTAAGAACCGTAGCAAGTGGAAGGAAGTAGTCTCTGCCTACCCTTATGGGAAAAAGGCGTGACTTTATGTATGTGTGTACAATCAATTGCTCCTATACACTTTGGAAATCTTGCAATATTATAAAAGCTATTTCTTACTATTTGCAATTCTTCTTCACTATCAGGCATTTTAATGTATTAAATCTTTAATCCTGCTAACTCACTTGACACCTTGTGCACAATTCTACTTGCTGTTGATTTATCGATGCCACAAAAATGTCCAGCTACTTGCACGAAACAACCAATTGCCATAAATCTTAGCATAAAAAATACCATATCAGTTGGAGAAAGAGCATGGTTCCTGATAAAAAAATATTTTAATCATAATATCAACAATAAATATTCATGTTACCTATCTATCAGTCTTAGAAGATATATTTTCCGACAATTCCTCAATCAAAAACTGTACAACTTCCTTTGAAAGTCGAAATCCAAATTTAAAATCTCTATCATTCCATTTTGTATAATAATTTGGGCATTCTCTATATGTTTGTGGCAGCCTTAAGCGATGAAAATTATTTATCAACTCCAAAAAGTCCTCATCTTCCGTCAGCTCATTCAATAAATCCATAATAAACTTCGTAATTTCCAAAACACAATAAATATGCTTATGAGTATCAAAATCAAAAGTCACATAAATTACCACAGAACACCGTATATTTAAAAACTGAAGTAGCAATTTTAAAGAATTTATGTACCAACCTAAATTGATCGTCAATCAACTGAACTAGATTTGGTACAACCGAATTGTATGTGAACCACGTTCACCAGTTAATTACGGTTCAACTGAACTAGCGGTGAACTGCGTTTTGTACAACTGGCCTTTTTTTGTGTCATATGCGGTCACGTGATAGAGTTTTGGCATAAAAAATGCTAACTCGAAAAATTTAAAGCGTCAAATCTATCAAATGCTATCACTTGACCGCATTTGACGCTAAAAGCCAGCGTCAAGCATCACCATGAAACCACACCTTAAGGTTTCATTAATGGTAAAAGCAGTTTTTTGGTGATCGAAGAAGTTAGATTCATGGTTTTTTATCTAACAATCACGTGACAAAAATAAGTAGTAAATTTTTTACCTGCTTAGTATTTTTTTGAAATTAAAACAATAAAACAGTTAAAAACATATAGGCCGTGGAAGCAATGAAAAACAATCTGATATTTTTTGATATTGCGCAGTGGTACCAACTTAAATGAGTAATAACAAGGTTATTTGCAAAACTATTGATTTGACAAAAAATAACAAATACGAAAATTTCACTGACAAGTGACATTGAGTCTATCTAACATAATTTCAGCAAAGGATAACCAAGAGTATATAACTCGTATAAATCGTAAAATTATAAACAATGTTGTAATTTAAAAAAAGTGCTTATATTACAGATTACAGTATTTAATTAAAATGGATCCAGAAAAGAAAATATCTTTTGGCTTTAGTAAATCCAACAAAAAGCCATCGGCAATCCATAAACCAGAAAATAAAAAGGTGGATTATGTAGTTAGTTTGGAAGGGTATTCTCTCAAATTAAAAGAGTAAGTTTTTACTATTTAAGTGCATCTACCAATTTTAACTGCATATTTAAAATTAATCAAAATATTTCTGCAGTGAACCCAAAGAAGTAAAAAAAGGCCCATTGGTAATACCACTAAAAGATAACAAGAAAGATCTTCTTGATAAGCTAAAAGATATGAAAGCAAAAAAAAACAATTCAAAAAATGAAAAAGAGCCAGTGGAAGACACAAGACCTGATTCTGAACTTACAATTGATGAATTAGCAGCTAGAGAAGTAGTTAGAGGTTAGTTGTAATTATGATTATGTTTCTGCATTGTTATTTTAAATGTTTTAGATGCAAAATTAAAACTGGCTCAAAGTGATACTAAAGAAAATAAGATTTTTGTTGTACCAATGAACAAGGAAGGCGAGCCTCTATTAGAAGGTGAGAAAGAATCAACTTTAACTGATTATGAAAATATTCCTGTCAGTGATTTTGGCTTAGCAATGCTCAGAGGAATGGGATGGAAAGAGGGAACTGGAATAGGAAAAAATCCTACAAAGTAAACAAAATAAAATTTAATAAAAAAAATATGTTAAGTACAGGACTGAACAATTTAAATAAATAGGGGATACTAATTTTTTCTGACTAAACTTGTGTATTTAATATTACAGAATAGCTACTAGTTTAGCACCGGAATTAAGACCAAAAGGATTAGGTTTGGGGGCAAGTATAACTGTAAATTCTCAAACTCAAAATCAGCCTGTTTGTGATACAGATGGCAAAACTTTAGTGCTGAAAAAAGGATGTTATGCAAAGATTATTGCTGGAAACAACAAAGGAAACTACTGTGAGGTATGTACACAGATAAATCTAAGTAGTTAAAAAAATATATATTAAAATTATTTCAGGTACAAGGTCTGGATGATGAATCAGGCAGAATTGTAGTAAAAACTTCTTTGAAGGGCGATATTTTGGCTTTAAATGAGTTTTTACTAATTCCTGTTACAAACGAAGAGTATTCTAGGAACTCCAAAGTAATAAGTAAGTTTTTAAAACAATTTATTTGTTTTTTTAAAGCAAATAATTATTATTTAGTCGAATTTTTTTTCCAGATAGTGACAAGTTCAAAGAATATAAAGAAATGGAAGAAAAGAAAATAAACATTGAAAAAGTAGAAGCGGAAAGCAAAAATGTGCATGTAAATACTAAAGAAGATCCAAATAAATACTCAGAAAGAGAAAAAAGTTCCAACACCCATTTGAAACTGGAAAAATCTGAAGAAATAGAAAGTCCTTTAAAAACACATTATTCTTCTGATAGTGATAAGGAGAGATCAAGGAGAATTCACAGGAGGAAAGACAAAAGAAGACACAGAGATAAAAGTCGATCTCCGTACAAAACGAAGTATAAAAGTAGTAGAAAATCGTCAAAAACCAAACATAGACATCGTTCAACATCTTCAGACTCTTCGGAATATGAAAGAAAAAAATCTAGGCATAGGAGAAGTCGTAGTAACAACAATGAGGGGAAAAAGAGAAGAAATATGAAATAGTTTTAAAATTAGATTCTTAGTAAATAAATTTAAATAAGTTATTGTATTCGTCTTCTTAATACAAATCCTTAAGTTTTATTTGTGACATTTTTTGAGTTATAACCCTAAATATAGATTTAAGTTGAAATTTGGTGTAAATATAACCAACATTTATAGAAACACATTTATTGTTTAAAATAAGATAATTATTTTTTGTGAAACAAATCAGATCTTTATAAGAGTATTAATAATAAATTCAATTGCATTATTTTCGAAATAATTTCATTTGAAAGGTGGTCAATTCATTTTTAAAATGAAAACTATAAAATTTGTGTAAATCATATTTTATATACAAATCAATTAAAATTTTTCAATTTTACTAAAAATTCAAAAGAATACTTTTTTATTGAACTATTAGCCTTTTTATGGGTACAGTCATTGTCTAAAGAAATCAAAGCCAGTGCCAAAAGCATTGGATGGCGATCGCTAAAGCCATATGTAATTTTTTACTGAAAATATTGAAAACTAGATTTCTATCCCTTTTTTTTCAATAGATTTCTATCCCTTTTTGGTGGCGTAGCTAGGGGAGTGCAGACCGCACCGGGAGGAATTTTTTTATTTAGTATTAGTTGTAAAAAATCACTTATTTAATTCATAAGTTCACTATTCAATGTCTACGAATAACTATTGCATATTTCACGAATATGCGGTGGTTTTGGATTATCGTTAGAAACTCGATAACCAGTATTCAACTTTACATTTAAGAAGTACGAAAGTAAATTCCTTGGTGAATTTTGAAACATATAGGGTTTAAGCTTAAAAATGAGGACAACGAAAAGGCTTGGTGTGAAAAAGTTAGAGTCGTGCACAAAAGAATTGAATTTTTGAGAAATTATACTCACTGTAAACATATGTTTATCTGGACGAAACTTGGATTTTTGCTTGGGTGGAATAAAAAAAATTTTGCAGGACAATAACTATTAAGTCTTTAAAACACACCCACAGTGACGGAAAAAGACATATTATTATGCATGCAGGTAGAAATACCCGTACCGTTTGAAAATTTTAAATATGCAACCAACAAACTCCTGGGCAGCACAGATAAAAGAATGGTAACGGACTAAAAATTTCATTTCCACAGTATTGCTTCAAGCTGGAATTATTATCGATAGCTAAAAGACATGAAAGAGAAAAAAATTTACAAAATGAATCAAATTATACTCATTTAAGGACATCGTGTGCTTCGCTTTATCTTTGCCAATTTAATCCTATTGAATATATTTGGGGAATATGTAAAACTTATTAGACAATCACATTGGATCTAATGGTTACAGTGATAAGGCTGTTTAGGAAACCTGGCAACGAGCACTTAATACTGCCACTCTAGAAATTTGGGAAAAATGTGTCACAAAATGTGAAAATTTAATGGAAGAATGGTGGGTTCGTGAAAACCGCATCGAAGCAGTTAATCTTGTTATCATTTACAATCCGAATGAGGATAGCGAGGACAGTGATTCTGATGACTATAAATCTGATGCTTGATAATACCGTAAGTACTACATGATTAAACATATTTATTAAATTTGTGCCGCTAATTTATTTTTGTTGCATTTCCTTTAAACATAATGAAATATAAGCCTATTTCTAACCAAAAAACTCATCGAGAGCTACATCAACGATTTCTGTTCACAATAAAACAAAAAATAAAACCTCTCAACAAAAGAATAATAATAAACAAAAATTTTTCGGGTTTAAATCTTAGGGGAATTTACTTATGTACCTCTCAACACAGTGCGCCCGTTAAGTCGATGCCTCGGTAACTAATCCGATAGCGTCGTATATTGGTGAAATGAGCTATATATGCTGATTTATAATATTTTGTTCACCATTGCCATATAAAACAAGATTCTTTGCAAACCCATTTCATGGAACAAAGAGATGCACTAATACAAAACGCTATTATAGCACCCAAAACAATTTTTGAAGAGTTAGAGATGTCGACTGAACGTCGAGTTAGAACGAGAAAAAAATATGGGTGGGAAACATTTAGGAGACGTAGGGCTATTCTAAGAACAACACCTGAAAAAGATGGGCGAAACAGAGAGTGATAGTGCCACTATCGCGAGAACTTCGCTGAAACTGCAGAACATTTGCTTTGCGAATGCCCAGCGCTTTTCTGCAATAGGCTCAAGTTTCTGAAAGCCTTCCGATGTCAGGAACTTAGCTCCCAGGAAACTGATAAACTTTGTACGAAGTCTCGAAATCCCAGGCCTCGAATAGATTAAGGGTTATGCACATAGGATATGATAAGTCGAGGTGCTTAAGAGGCTGATTAGCCTTCACGACCCCCCCACCCCTCACAATCTATAATCCCTAGAACAAGAAGTACGAAGAGAAATGTTTTTATCAATGGATAGAATTCTAAAGGAAAAAAGTGTTGTTTTTGCATTGCACAACAGAACGCGCTTACGCGTTATTTTTGCAATTGTCATTTTGACAAACACGTGGACTACACAAATAGACGCCACGTTGTTAAGCTAAGTTTTTCTATTTCCCGTACCGTGCGATAAGGATCTTCGTTCTAATAAAAAACGCTTTAATCAGTTGCATGTCCTTGCAAGAAAATATTCGTGTATACCATGTAACCTGCTAAATGAAGAATTAGAATGTTAATAAAGGACTTTATTTAGATTGATAAAGAACAGTTCTTTATTGAAACAAAAATTATTCAGGTTTTTATGGCTCTACAAGAAGATGCTAAACGTTGAAAAGACGGGAAGGAAGGCCATTTTGATCTACTTAAAGTTATTTAACAGTATGTAGATTGTAGGGGGGTCGCGAAGGCCATGCAGCCTCTCAAGCACCTCGACCATCAGATCTTTTGTGCATAACCCTTAATCTATTCGAGGACCGGTATTCCGAAACTTCATACAAATCAATTACTTGGGAGCTAAGTTCTTGACATCGGAGGGATTTAAGAAGGCCCCTTACAGAAATATGAGCCTCTTGCAGAAAAGTGCTGGGCATTCCCAAAGCAAATGTTCTGCAGTTTCAGCGAAGTTCTCGCAGTAGCGGCAACTCACTCTGTTTTTCACATCTTTATCAGGTGATACCTCAAAGGGCAGTGTCCAGTAAGGAGTCCCTTCTCCAGTTTCAAGTCTTTCTTGTCCAACTCGAGAAGCTGTTTAGCTTTCCTTGGTGAAAGGCTTACTAGCCTTTTCGCTCGTCTTTGTCCTGGTACTTTATGCCAGTGAGATTTCATTTTAACTGTTTCCCAGCGTCGAACCTCTTTTTTTAAGTGGGCTTTGGAGAGTCCACAGAAGGGTTCTGGGCTAGAAAATTGTGTTTTTGCCTCTTTTTTGGCAAGGCAGTTTGCTTCTTCGTTGCCTTTAACTCCCTTGTGACCTAGAACCCACATCAGAGTAACCTGATTGTTTGCTCCCAGTTGTCTCAGGGATTGTTTACAGTCCCAAGTCAGCTTAGACTCGCAAGTGTATGACTTCAGAGCTTTTAGTGCTGATTGGCTATCTGATAAAATACAGATTTCTGCCCTTCGAGTGTCCCTTTCAGTGCACTTCTGCGCACATATCTCTATGGCATGTATTTTTGCTTGAAAGATGGTTGGGGTGTTACCAAGTGGTTTTGAGAGCCTAAAATTCGGCCCTGTAACGACCACTTCAACCCTTTCATCTATTTTGGATCCCAACAGTATACATTGGAAAATTCAGTACACAACAATGTAACTTTGCTAAGAACTTTTTTAACAATTGCTTACTATCAGTGTCGCTAGTTGCAAAAGGAGCTTCTCCAAATTGAAGTTAATAAAAAATTATCTTCGTTCCACAATGAGAGATTTAAGACTACAAAATCTTGCAATGTTGTCTATAGAACAAGAAATTACAAATAATATAGATTTTAAGAGCATTATACACGATTTCTCTACTATGAAAGTTAGAAGAGTAAATATATAAATATGTTTTGTTTACATACACAGTTTCTTGTGGTCTTTATAAAAGTTGCATTTATAGGTATATCAACTTAAGCGGCCTCCTTTATTACTGCCTAATTTAAATATGGCTTCCAATGGTAAAAAATAAGGCGAGTGTGAATGGACAAGTCGGTAGAAGTCGACCTTGGCAAACATATCTCGATAAGATAAACATTGTTTTGAAGAAAGGGCAGATCAAGAGTACCAACAACCGACGAGCATGTATGAGAGCACTGATGAAAAAAGAGGAAGCAAAAGATGTGTGTATGAACTGTAGCAAGTGGAAGGAAGTGGTCTCTGCCAACCCTTACGGGAAAAGGCGTTACTATAAGGTATATATGTATGTATGTATGGTAAAAACATTCCCTACCTATACTTTTTCTCAATTACAATTGTTTATTTATGTTTATTAATTTATTAAAACCACCAATTGATTGACTTAAAAAAGGCAGCAAATTGGAGACCGCCCCAGACAGCAAAAGTTCTAGCTACGCTGCTGTCCCTTTTTAAAATAGAACTTTTTTTATTTATTTCATTGAGTAAAGTGCAGAATGTTATCAATGATACAATGTTGAGCTAAATTATAAAATGGCAAAAGTTTGCATTCAGATGTTTTGAATATTATATGTATGATCATTTGTAATGGAACGAAAACACAAAATAAAAATTATAAGATTACTACGACACTTTCCATCTCATTCCTTTAACTCTTTTTTGGGCACCACCTTACAAGTGCCATCTATTAATCAACCCCATCGTCATCCAATAAAAAGCCCATAAGGTTGACTGACTGACTGTCTTCAGACAATGATACAGTAATATTAATTTACATTTAATATTCTAAGCTTAATTATTTTGCTTGGGAACCACTCCACTCAACTTTTATTTTTCTTTGAACTAAAAATTTCAATAATTGTCAAAATTAAATGAAAATAGTTTCAGGAGCACATAAATTATAGTATTTTAATAGTGCTGATACTATGAATCGTTCACATATTTATTGTTTAGAAATGTGTGTAAAATTCTAAAAAAAATTGATCACTCAAATCTGACTATAAAAAATACTGTCATCATAATTGTACTACCTAGCCAGTTACTCCCAATAACCAACTAATAAACTTATCTACAATAAAATATACCTTCACTTTTTCTTATATCAAAACGCACCTCCAATGGAAAACTGACATTACTGCAAAATTGAAGTATTGAGTAAATTTGCTTTTAAAAGTTGAATTTTAATATTTTATTATATTTATGCGGCTAGGATCGTTTTACATACGAATTTTAAATATGATCAATAAGTTATTGTTACGATTATTTAATAGTGACATATAATGTTGGGTTTTTTTAAAAAAAGCGTTTGTAAAAAAAAAGTTGGTAATTGTGACACTTTTCTTTTAAAAAATAATTTATTCTCCTACTTATAGTAAGCTAACTAAAGCTTATTAATTATGAGCAATAAGCAAAACTTTTTTTATATTAAAAATGCATACAAAAGTCTGATTCACTTTCATCAATTTGTACTTATGACGTTTTTCACTTAAATTGAAGTCCTACTGCATGGGAAGCTGAAAATAAACTGACAAATATGTCGCTTTTCCACTAAAACAATGCGCAAATAAAAAGTGAGACTTTCGCCATCTAGCGTTTAGTTGGTTAGATACAATAATGTTGTTCTTTCAGTTAAAAGAACATAATTAGGACATTTTTTTTTAAATGAAAATAGTCGCAAAAAGGGTAGACCTATCATGTGGGCCGAGGACGGCCCGCACTGCGACTATTAGAAGAGGGAGGGATTATAGAAAGGAGATTATTGTAGATCCTCTTTTTGAAAAGTTGTAGGTCAGAGTTCTCTGGAAAAACTGATTTTGGAAGCTTGTTCCATTCCATAGCAGCCCTGTAAAAGAAGGATTCTTAATGGAGATTGGTCCTTGTAGTGTCAATCTTAAAAGTAAATTGGTGAGTCTGGCCAGGATGCCGAGTTCTTCGGCTGAATGTGGCCAGTGGTGGTATAAGAGTTTTTATTTCTCTGGAGCATTTGCCATGAAAATATCTGTAGAGTAATGTCTGGTCTGCAACTCTTCTTCTATGTTATAGTGGTGCTTTATGTTTTCTGGGCATTGAACTGAACAAGATTGTTGGTTCCCCACTCGATGATTGCTTCAAGATCCCTATTGAAGGAGTCAACCTGTTCCTGCCTGAGTCTATTACTTGAAAATGAAAATTTTGCAGTTATGTCGGTTTTCCATTGGAGGTGCGAAAAGATAAATATTGCAAACAGTTCTTTATTATTTAAAATAAATAAATACCCTAATAATACTTGTATTTAAATATAAACATAAATTGGACAAGTTTTAGGAATCCTTAATAACCTTTCTGCCCATAGATAATGGTGTAAAACTACTTTTACTTGGAGGAGGTGTTAATTTGCTGGTGATGTGAACAAAAGGTTCATACAAACTTGTTCTCTCTATAGCTGATGCTGTAAAATGCTTAATTTTTTCTCTGGTAGACCATTGGTTGGCTTTGTTTACTACTAAATTCATTTCTTCACTAATATCTTCTCTAAAGTTGTTACCAATTACTATTATTGATACCTTAACAGTAAACACATACTTCAATAACTTCAGTCTTTATTATTTATATATGTGCACTAAATAACTAAAAATTTTATAACTAGTTACAGGGACTTACCTCTTTTTTATCTTTATTTTTGTCAATATCTTTTTTTATTGATACAAGAACATCTAGCGAAATACTCTTGGAAGTATCATAAACCAAAATATACCCATCAGCTATTGATAAATAATGTCTTGGTAACTGCTGATTTGTCATTCCATTTGCAGTAGAGATTTGTGAATATTCTATACCAGCTGTGTCATAAAATCTCAGTTTTTCCCTAGTTCCTTTATCTGATTCTATATTAGCGACATAAATATCTTCTATAGTGGGGTACAGATCCTTAAAATTCCAGAAGTATTTATTGTTTTTTTTATTATTATCACTTACTAATTTTGCATTTACGTGTCCGTATATAACTTGTTCTAAAATTGACGTTTTACCTACTCCTTTCATCCCGCAAACCACTACTTTAGAAATTTTTACCATTATCACAGATTTTTGAAATTATAACAAATTTCTTGATGTTTGTAACTTTGTATTTTTTGTACCTAACCTAGTTTTTTTAGCTGCATGTAATATAAAACTATTTATGTTCTGTGATAAAAATTTGTAAAGGTGCGGCCTCATGTAGTTCTCATCGTTTGTTTTCAGCCACAAATTAGATCTCTTGCTTTTCTATTAAAAAAATATATGGTCGGTAAAATGATTAACAATAATTTAAAATAAGTTTGACTGTTAATAAATGGTTATAATACCGCACAAAGTAATTTTTTTATTAGTAAAGAATAGTGTTATTCGTATTGTTTCCTATTGGTTAATAAATTACCAATTTTAATTTAGAAGCGCCCTCTATTATCGATTTGTTCAAATATTTGTTGCGTGTGAGGACGTATTATATTAGTAAAATTTTTAATTAAAACATATTTCTTTATTTATTTTAAAATAAATATTACTTAATCATTTTTTTACTTAGCTTTTTTACTCTCGATGTCAAGTAGTACATATCTTATCTTATCGTAACATTGAATAATGATTGTAAAATAATTTATAATCTTACCTTTGATCGTGTAGAGGTGCAAACGCAGCTAATTTAGAAAAAATGAGGGAGATCGTGCACGTTCAAGTTGGACAATGCGGCAATCAAATTGGATCAAAAGTAAGCAAACTTTAAATCAAATTTTACATGCAGGAAAATTCCGCATAAATATTAATATACAACACGCTCTCATTTAAAGTAGTTACCTATTGTAGTTTATACATAGTTTCATAATGTTAAGATTATGTCATCGCTATTATTAATAAAATAATGCCAGAAAGCACTAATTTTTATAACACGGTTAGTAGAGAGTTTGACTTTCTATTTAAAGAATATCTAATTTTTCATACATTTGGAAATTACATAATTGTTATCGTTAACTTTCCGAAACTCATTCAAAACATAAATGTTAGTCATTCTCAAATTTGATAAATTATTTTACATGATTAGATTGCAACAATTAAATGCATCAAACGAGTGCATATTAATTATATCAATGATTACACTATACACATATCTCGTAGAACGAAAATTGTGAATTTGTATAATGTGTTGCATACATTTGGCCTCATTGCAAAACACTTGAAATACTTGACAACAATATTGATTTAAAATATCAGCGGTCTGGGTGCGACCCGAGAGGTCCACACAACTAACTTCCTAGTGGAAAGAATGAAAAAATATCATATGTTTTGTTGTTTTATTTATTATTACTAAAATTATTATAAAAACGATTTATTTCAAATTGTTTGCAACAAATTATAATTGTCATTAACAATATTCTGTTTACGTCAACCATATTCTTTTAAAAATTTTCTTATCATTTCATAAGCGAGAGCTATTTTCAATTGTTTATACATACATACATACATACATACAGTCACGACTTTTTCCCGTAGGGGTAGGCAGAGACCACTTCCACTTGCTAAGGTTTTTACACACATCTTTTGCTTCCTCTACTTTCATGAGTGCTCCCATACATGCTCATCGGTTGTTGGTGTTCTTGACCTGTCCTTTCTTCAAAACAATGTTGATCTGATCGAGATATGTTCGCCAAAGTCGACCTCTACCGACTTGTGAATTCACACTTGCCTTATAAATTTGTTTCGTCAATCTTCCTTCATCCATCCTTTCTACGTTTCCAAACCGTCTAAGTATTCCTTTATCTATTTACGTAACTGACTAAACCACTTAATGATACATACATACATATAGTCAAGCCCTTTTTCCCGTAGGAGTAGGCTGAGACCACTTTCTTCCACTTCCGCTACGGTTCTTGCATACATCTTTTGCCTTTACTTTCATCGGTGCTCTCATACATGCTCGTCGGTTGTTGGTACTGTTGACGTGGACTTTATTCAAAACAATGTTGATCTGATCGAGATCGATGTTCGCCGTGGTCGACCTCTACCGACTTCCGTCCATTCAAAATCGCCTTATAAATTTGTTTCGTCAATATTCCTTCATCCATCCTTTCTACATGTCCGAGCCATCTAAGCATTCCTTTATCAATATTTGTACCCACATCTTCTTTTACACCACAGCGTTCTCTTATCTCACTATTTTTTACTTTATTCAACCGAGTCACTCCGGCTATACTTCTCAGACTACTCATCTTCACAGCATTAATCCTATTTTCATGCTTCTTCTGCCAAACCCAACATTCACTACCGTACATAGGTGTAGGAACCAACACACCTCTATGCACAGCCAGACGTACCTTTTTTGACAATTTCTGGCTGTTCATAAAGCTATGAGGTTACCCCAGTTAACAAATTCATTTAGTTGTTTCACTCTTTCTCCCTCAATGAAAACTTCATAGTTTGTCATGCTTTCTTTTCTTTCACATTACTTTCGTTTTGCTTACATTTATTTTTATCCCTTTGATTTTCGGAGCATCATGCATAACATTAACCATCGCCTGCAACTCCTCTTCAGATGACACTAATATCATCGGCGTAAAGAATCAATACCTTTGCATTCAGTTTGCCGACTATGCTGAGTAAACTAATACCTCGGTAGTACTTACAGTCCTGTTTATAACAATTGAATTTTTTTTTTAATATTATAATTAATAATCATTTTTTAGTAACAATATTCAATTGTTATAAAAAATGCTTGATTATTATTAACAATATTTTTTTACTGTTATAGCCTCTTTAATGCTATTTTTTCAATACTGACACAAGTTTAAAATTCTCCAATTCCTATTTTTGTTTTCTAAAACTATCTCTTTTTATGAAATATTGTCATCATATTTTTCATACAAATATTCCTAAGATGCAATAATCATATTATTCAAAAGATCTTAAAATTCTGTATTAAAAATAGTATAATGTATAAATGGCAAATTTCTGGTAGTTTACCTTTTTTTTCAGTTTTTTTATTCTCCATAAAAAACAGCTTTATCGATTTTGCTAAAAATCTAATCAGTTTTAAGTTGCTTAATTATTCGTCGAATGCAATTGGTCCCACGGCATTTTTTGTTCTCGAGATAATCGAGACGAAAAATAATTCCGAACGCACATACGAACATACGTACGCACATACGAACATACGTCCGCAAATACGAACATACGTACGAACATACGTACGCACATACGAGCATACGTAGGCACATACGTACGCACATACGAACATACGTACGCACATACGAACATACGTACTCACATACGAACATACGTACTCACATACGAACATATGTACGCACATACGAACATACGTACGCACATACGAACATACGTACTCACATACGAACATACGTACGCACATACGAACATACGTACGCACATACGAACATACGTACACACATACGAACATACGTACGCGCGCACACACACACACACAGGCGTCCACTTAAAAACTATTGTATTCGACTCTAGGGACCTTAAAATGTGGAGATATGTCAAAATTCGGGATTCGCAAAATCGGACCCATTACTATAACTTTTACTGGGAAGTTAATTAATGAGTTATTCGAAGTTTCGTTGCTGCTACTTAGTAAAAAATTAACTTTTTTTTGTTTATTATTATTTTAAATAAAACATTTATAGTCTTTTAAATTAATTTCATAACGGCAAATGAGAAAAAAAGGTTCTAGAATCGAAAGATTTAAAAAATCGTGTAATCCAATTTTAAAACGTTAAATGAATCATACTCACTTTCTCTGTTAAAGAATAAATACTTTTTGTGCAAATAAAAAATTATTTTTGGCTAAAACAATACAACGTACCTAATGCTTTTTGTAAATATTAGTTCATATAGATTATTTTTAATGCGTGAGCGTAAATGGCATTTGAGATACCGTCTCATTTGCTTTACACGTAATAAAATTAAAATTATTCAAGCAGATATCTCCTTATCAAGCATGTAAAATAAATTGTAAACTAATTATGAAGAATTTCTTAAAATAAAAAAATTTTGGCCGTCACGGGACGCCCAGGAGATGTGAAACATCTGAGGAAATATTCAAATTTCTAATACATAAATGTGGTCTGGGTGCGACCTGAGAGGTCCACACGACTAACTTCCCAGTGGAAAGAATAAAAAAATACCATATGTTTTGTTGTTATAATTATTATTAAAATTAATATAAAAAACGATTTCAAATTGTTTATAACAATTGAAATTTTTTTTTAATTATTATGGTAATTATTTGTTAGTAACAATATTTAATTATTATAAACAATGCTTGATTTTTAACAATAATTTATTACTGTTATAGCCTCTTCAATGCTATTCTCTCAATACTGACACAAGTTTAAAATTCTTTAATAATTATTTTTGTTTTCTAAAACGATCGCTTTTTATGAAATATTGTCATCATATTTTTCATACAAATATTTCTAACATGCAATAATCATATTATTCCAAAGATCTTAAAATTCTGTATTAATAATAGTATAATTTATAAATTGCAAAATTCAGGTAGTTTACCAATTTTTTCAGTTTTTTATTCTTTATAAAAAACAGATAAAAACACACACACACACACACGCACACACACGCACGCACTCAGACGTGCACTTAAAACTATTGTATTCGACTCTGGGGACCTTAAAATGTGGAGATATGCCAAATTTCTGGATTCGCAAAATCGGACCTATTACTATAACTTCCACTGGGAAGATACAAATAAAAAATATGGAATAAAATAATAAAAAAGATGGAATAAAATAATAAAAAAGAGTAAATCTTTGTTAATAAAATTAATATATTTTTCTTATGACACCAATTTTAATAATAATTACAGAATATTATTTATAAATAGTAAAATAAAGATAATATTTAATAGAGAAAATGTAGCTACAGATTATTATTGAAGGTATATTGGAATTGGACGGTATTAACGAAATTAGTGTCTAGTATGCACACGCACGCACGGACGCACGCACTCACGCTCGCAAGGGAGTCGAGAGCGTTATGCCGTTACGGCATACAGTTTGATTTTACTTTTACATCAAAACACGCGGCTACTGCTAAAAGAAAGTTTAAGACATTTTTATGAATAGGAATCTTAATACAGTGCTTTCATTTTAAAACCAGCCAGTCCAAATAACTTTTAATTTTGCGTAAGCAAGTTTAAATACAATTTAAAGGTTAAAATTATTCTCACCAATTATATTACACACTTAGGAACTCCAAATACATAGTATAAATGTTCTCAACATTTTTCGTTGTCTTATTAAACTAGCCATAAAATTCGACCGACAACGCTTTATATAAATAAATTTTATTTACAATAATCGATAAAACACTTAATGGGACGGCTTAATACCAGGACCAGCTTTAAAAAACTGTTAATACCAATAGGAGGAAAATTTCCCGTTACAATGTCCGGAAGTACCCTTGAATCAAGTCCCTTCATCTCGATTTTGGAAGTCACGGTGTCTAATAATATGTCTTGGCATGACCATGTTACTAATATCGCAAAGTCAGCAAGCCAGAGGCTAGGTTTCTGTGGAAAGCTAGAAAGTTTTTTACTCCTGATCAACTGTTGACGATGTACAAGGCTCAAATCCGACCTCTACTGGAGTATTGCTCGCACATTTGGGGTTCAGCACCAAGGCATCCTCTTCGTCTTTTAGATTCCATTCAAAAAAGGGCCATTCGGTTGATAAACAGCTTAACTCTCACAGATACTCTTCACCCACTAGAACATAGAAGAAGAGTTGCAGACCAGACATTACTCTACAAATATTTCCATGGCAGATGCTCCAGAGAAATAAAAACTCTTGTACCACCACTGGCCACAATCGGCCAAAGAACTCGGTACGCTGATCAGTCTTAACCATTTACTCTTTAGATTGACACTACAAGGACCAATCTCAATCAAGAATCCTTCTTTTACAGGGCTGCGACAGAGTGGAACAAGCTTCCAAAATCAGTTTTTTCAGAGAACTATGTCCTACAACTTTTTAAAAAGTGGTTCCACAATCATCTTCTTTTTATAATCTCTCCCCCTTCCAATAGTCGCAGTGCGGGCCGTCCACGGCCCGCACTGCGACTATTTTCAGTAAAAAAAAACATACAGTTGCTGTTTGGGGAGGCATTTGTTTTAATGGGCGTAAAGAATTGCTATTAGACCAACTTTCCTCTTTTTAGACGATAATGCTCGACCGCATCGTGCAAGAGTAGTCGAAGACGCTTTGGACTTCCATGGTATCCCAAATTTGGCACTGCCCCCTTTATCGCCCGACCTCAATCCCATCGAGCATGCTTGGGACCAGCTACAAAGAGCCTTGAATTCCCATCAACCACCCCTACAGACATTCCAAGAACTTTGACAGCTTTTACCCCAACTTTGGAGACAAATCGATCGAGGCTACTTCAACGACCTTATCGAAAGTATGCAGAGGCGTTGTTTGGCTGTAATTGATATTAGAGAAAAACATACTCGTTATAAACGTATGTACTTTAATTTTTAATAAAATTAAAATGGTACACAAACTCAAATTGTTGTTTAAAACTGCAAAAGTATTGCGCATACGGGCAAAGAAGCGCTTGCATAAAAAAAACATTTAATTTATATATATATATATATATATATATATATATATATATATATATAAATTAAATGTTTTTTTTATGCAAGCGCTTCTTTTTATATATCTTTTATATATATATATATATATATATATATATATATATATATATATATATATATATATATATATATATATATATATATATATATATAAACACTTGATGACCAAAAATCGTAATTTGTTAAAACACAATCTACGAATTAATGAACTTCCTTAACTTTTGTGGAGCAGTTATTACCAACCAAAAAAAATCGCGCGTACTTTGTAATCATCGAACAGGGCTGTTCGGTAATTGTCGTCTTTTGTATTAGTTCCAATCTCTCCTCGTAGAATTTTACCACTTGGGGTGCCTTTCAATAGTCATTCATTTCTAACTACACGGTAATAGCTATTTATGAATTAAGAGCGCAAAGTGATATATTGCCGCTCGACAAAGAGAGTAATTTTTGGAAAGCTGTAATGACACTTTGTGCTCGAAATACACCCAAAATTTTTACTACAAATGCAGTTTTAAGACATAAAACAAAACACTTAATACTTAATACTTTATTCAAAATAAGTAAGTACATAATATTACTTGTATTTTAATTATAACATTTTATAATATTCTTGAAAATAATTACTTCAGTTTATCATTCACTATGTTGAAATTGAATGTGCAATTATGAACAGTGGCGGCGCAAGACCTAAATTTAATGTGGGCAAGGTACATTTCGCGAGGCCCTCTGATGGTGCAAGAAGAAGGGAATATAAAATAAAAAATCACTTAAAATTAAACAATTGTTTATTCATTAAGAAACAAACGTAAATTTTTACTTATACTTCTTTGGAACATTAAACAAAAATGAAAAAAATTACATACATACATAAAGTCACGCCTTTTTCACATGGGGGTAGGCAGAGACCACTTCCTTCCACTTGCTACGGTTTGTACACACATCTTTTGCTTCCTCTACTTTCATCAGTGCTCTCATACATGCTCTTCGGTTGTTGGTACTCTTGACCTGGCCTTTCTTCAAAACAATGTTGATCTGATCGAGATATGTTCTCCGAGGTCGACCTCTACCGATTTGCCCATACACACTCGCCTTATAAATTTGTTTCGTCAATCTTCCTTCATCCATCCTTTCTACGTGTCCAAACCATCTAAGCATTCCTTTATCTATCTTTGTGACTACATCTTCTTTTACACCACAGCGTTTTTTTATCTCACTATTCTTAACTTTATCCAACCGAGTCACTCCGGCTATACTTCTCAGACTACTCATCTCCGCAGCATTAATCCTATTTTCATTCTTCTTCTGCCAAACCCAACATTCACTACCATACATAAGTGTAGGAACCAACACACCTCTATGCACCGCCAGACGTGCCTTTTTTGACACTTTCTGGCTATTCATAAAGCTATGCAGTGCCCCATTCATTTGTTTTCCTGCCAACACCCTTCGCTCAATGTCACTGTCATACTTTCCATCTCTAGTAAATTTTGAACCCAAGTACACAAATTCATTTACTTGTTCCACTCTTACTCCCTCAATCAGAACTTCACAGTTTGTCATGCTTTCTTCTCTTTCAAAAACCATTACTTTCGTTTTGCTCACATTTATTTTCATCCCTTTGATTTTCAGGGAAATTAAGAATAAATTAAAACAGAAATTTTCTACTTTTGGTTTTACTGAACTCCTTAATAATTGGTTCGTAATTTATCTAAGATGCTATATCTGCTTCAATAGATAAAAATGCCAAATTTAAAAGTCTTCCTTAAATAATTTTTTATTCGGTTCAATTTTGAAAAGCTCCTTTCAGCGAAAGCAGTACTTACATGTATTGTTAACAAAATTCTAATGACAATGTAAACATTTGGGTAATTTTCTTTTAAATCTTTCTCTGTGATATATTGGAGCAGATGTTTCTTGTCTTTAATAGAGTTGGGTAAATTTGGAATCATATTTTGTAACTCCTCATTCAACTCATAAGGTCACTGCTCTCACCTACTTGCAGGACTGTGTCTAAATATTTACAGTTTTTCAGTATTTGCTCTTTTGGAATTTTTTTTTACTTGTTTAAGTCATAGAGAAAACCAAAATTTTTAAAATGTTGATTTAAAGACATAAATCTTGATTCCATATTATTTATCACAGAATCAATCATAGTATTAAAAAAATCTGTTTCATACTGACTTTTAGCAGACTTTATAGGTTAATCGCTGCCTTCATAATCAAACATCCTTTTTTATTTGGCTACTCTTATATTTTTAAAATCTTTTGGCAAATCATAACTGCTTTTCTCAATAAACTGTCGAGCGTCAGACAAGCATTTTTCGAATCCAGTTCATTCACATTCATTTCGTGCTCCGAAGAGTGGAATATCTTAAAGTTGAGAATTAATTGTAATGTATTTATTATAAGAAAAACCTTATAGCGTGTAATTTTGGATTTTTCATATTTTTTCAAATTTATTTTCGGCTGTGAGGCGCGAGGCCCTTTGCAACGCGAGGCCGTGGGTGGTGGCCCACACCGCCCACGCCTTACGCCGCCTCTGATTATGAACATCTTTGATATTTATTCCCTAATCTGATGGTCCATCAGGATATTTCTCCAACATAAATTCTTTCGAAGATTGGAAATCTATAGAACGAGATGGATACGGGCGGTTTTGAAAATATATTTTTGGTGGTTTCAATCTTATTTTTGATTGATTCGTCTATATAACCTTCTGCGACATTACTACTTTTCCATCCACCATGTTTCTTTAGTTGTATTAGATCTCCTCCACCATTCACCAATAAAGTAGCAGATGTTCGTCGAAAACAGTGTCCTGTATATAAAGTATGCTTAGGTAATTCCAAATATTTAGCAATTTCACTGTGAATTTTCCCGATTGTATTCATACCCAAAACTTGTTTCGTACATCTGCCTTTTTGATAACGTAAAAATAGGCGTTGGGGAGTATTATTGTTATTTTGACAAAGTTGTCTGATTGCAATGTATTTTTTACAAATTGATAGATAATCAACTGAATTTTCTTCTTTATGACTAACAATCGTAAAAACACGGCTAATTCTCGTTTTCGAATCTGGAATTCGGACTATTAAAATAGAATCTTTATCTTCTATGTCACTTATCTCCATTTTTACCAATTCACCGCGTCTGCAGGCACCAGCAATACCCATAATTAGAATTACAAAAAAATTAACAGTCAATAGCTATCCAAAATGTATAAGCTATCCAAATTGCTATCAATCCAATAATTCATATTCTAACAAAATAGAAGGGAAAATAACTCGTAAATTAAAAAAAAGTGGCTCCGGCCCTAGGCTAATATGATTGCTCAAGTAATAAAGAGTTTCATGGTATTATTCAACTAAGAAACTATTCTAACTGTTTATCAAACTACAGAGTGTGTAAGGTATAATTGAAATTTACCTTTATCAGTAGATTTTCTTCATCGGTAGCTTCTCGTAGAAATTTGTAAATATCTTCAGTGGTAAATGTTTTGGATTTTTTCACTTTGTATCCAACGGATTGTTTTTTGAGAAATGCGATGAGTTTAGGATACTTTTTAAGATTCAAGCATGTTCGCATCATCGAAAATATGGACCAAAGAGTTGATGACTTCGAATTCATTGATTTTCTCCAAAATAAGCCAGTAACACATTTTCTGAATACTTATTGACCTTCTTCGATTGACACCAGGTCATGAATCTATTGTATTGAAATTCATATTTTGCTCTCGATTTCTCTGGTAGGAGATTTAAAGTTCCCCTCTGCGGAAATTGTTCTATAGTTACTACATACACGTATATAGGACAGTTTCTCTATCCTGGTTAGCTTCGCTTGTAACTTCTTACTCTGCGTAACCATGTGCCGTATGGGTGCTGCATACAGAAGTTGGGAGTGTACCACACTCGCTAAAACTTTTCTCTTCGAAGCGCTTGGTCCACCGATGTTGGTCATTAGGTTGAAGAGAGCTGTGATAGGTTTTTCTGCCTTTTAAGACGTTCTCTTGACGTGCTCAGCGAATGTGAGCTTTGTATTCAACCAGATTCCCCTCTGGGGAATATAATGGTGCCAGAATAATTGAAGTGAATTGGATCGATTTTTCTTTTAGTTTTCAGATCCTGCACCTGGTGCATGTTGACAGGACTCTCTTCTCAGTTTGAAATCTCGTGACCAATTCTTAATTACCTGGTACGAAGGGGCAGAGTCACCCAATACTTCTACCATATCCTTATAAATTTCTTGCGGTGAAAATCCCTGTTTACAGAGGTACTTTATCGCACCTCTTATCTCAATGATGTCCAAATTTATAAAATCACGCATACCTTAATGAAAAAAATTAATATTTAACATACAAGAGCTGATGCGCTGATGCTAATTGGCACACACTAATGTCATACAATAAGCTTTTGCCTGACACTTTATTTGCATTTGTCATTCAACGCCAACTATGTTAGGGACAATAATTCGTGAACTATCCTCGTATCTATTGTCAGAAAAAATGTATTTTAAACAAAATTATAAAAATATGATCAAGTTTATATCAAAACCTTGCGATCATTACTTAAAATTTATATAATTTTGTTAACAGTTTTGGGAGATCATCTCAGATGAACACGGCATAAACCCACAAGGAAAGTACGTAGGTGATTCAGATCTCCAATTGGAAAGAATAAACGTATATTACAATGAAGCATCCGGTGGTAATTACGTCCCTAGAGCCATTCTCGTCGACTTGGAACCCGGTACTATGGACTCGGCAAGATCAGGTCCATACGGCGCCCTTTTCCGACCCGATAACTACGTTTTTGGACAGTCTGGCGCGGGAAATAACTGGGCCAAAGGACATTACACTGAAGGTTTGACATTTTAAGATTTCGATCATGTTATTAATAAAATTAATTGTTCACGTTTTTTGTAAGCTTAACTCATACATAGACGATTGTTTAAAAGATTTAAAAGAGAGTGCGTATGGATTGAAAATGAATGATATGATCGTCAAATGCCTTCTTTACGCCGATGATCAAGTCATATTAGTGTAATCTGAAGAGGAGTTGCAGGCGATGGTTAATGTTATGCATGATGCCCTGAAAATCAAAGGAATAAAAATAAATGTAATCAAAACGAAAGTAATGGTTTTTGAAAGAGAAGAAAGCATGACAAACTGTGAAGTTCTGATTATGGAAGAAAGAGTGGAACAAGTAAATGAATTTGTGTACTTGGTTTCAAAGTTTACGAGAGATGGAAAGTATGACAATGACATTGAGCGAAGGGTGTTGGCAGGAAAACAAATAAATGGGGCACTTCATAGCTTTATAAACAGCCAGAAAGTGTCAAAAAAAGGCACGTATGGCTGTGCATAGAGGTGTTTTGGTTCCTACACTTATGTATGGTAGTGAATGTTGGGTTTGACAGAAGAAGCATGAAAATAGGATTAATGCTGTGAAGATGAGTAGTCTGAGAAGTATAGCCGGAGTGACTCGGTTGAATGAAGTAAAAAATAGTGAGATAAGAGAACGCTGTGGTGTAAAAGAAGATGTGGTTACATAAATAGATAAAGAAATACGGTTTGGAAACGTAGAAAGGATGGATGAAGGCAGATTGACGAAACAAATTTATAAGGCAAGTGTGAATGCACAAGTCAGTAGAGGTCGACTTTGGCGAACATATCTCGATCAGATCAACATTGTTTTGAAGAAAGACCAGGTCAAGAGCACCAACAACTGATGAGCATGTATGGGAGCACTCATGAAAGTAGAGGAAGCAAAAGATGTGTGTAAAAACCGTAGCAAGTGGAAGGAAGTGGTCTCTGCCTACCCCTACGGGAAAAAGGCGTGACTATATGTATGTATGTATGTAAACTATCAAATAAAAATTAAAATAAAATAAATGCATATTTCCTATTGGTATTTCGTTAAATTTTAGGGAAAAGTAAACATTTTATTTTAGAAATTTTCTACTACTGTTTTATGATGTTATATCGGGGTTTATCTGCTATCCCATAAAAACTGTGCTATCAATCATTTTGAAATAGACTACAGTAATTTTTTTTACCTAATTTTTCAAAAGTTCGCGAGGTTTTATTTTGTTTAATAATATTTGTTTACCTGAAGCATAAAATAACCCGATTATTTTGAATTTCGAGTGTATTATAAAACGATTTTCAGGTGCGGAACTTGTGGATTCCGTGATGGACGTCATCAGAAAAGAATCCGAAACCTGCGACTGCCTCCAAGGTTTTCAACTAGCACACTCGCTTGGCGGCGGTACCGGTTCCGGTATGGGTACTTTATTAATAGCAAAAATACGTGAAGAATACCCCGACAGGATTATGACCACTTTCTCGGTAGTACCATCACCCAGAGTTTCCGAAACGGTCGTGGAACCTTACAACGCCACTCTATCCGTACATCAACTCATTGAAAACACAGATGAGACGTTCTGTATAGACAATGAAGCTCTCTACAATATCTGCATGAATACGTTAAAACTGCCTGCTCCATCTTACGGAGACTTGAATTATTTGGTTTCCCATACCATGTCAGGTAATATACGCCGATTGTTTCTAGAATTTGTGATTTTCTTACCGGCTATGACTCAGTTAGGCGCATAGTAACAAATTTACGCTTCGTTTATATATATATATATATATATATATATATATATATATATATATATATATATATATATATATATATATATATATATATATATGTATGAAAGATAAAACTCCTATATTGGATTATGTTGGAGTTGTCTATAAAATTAATTGTCTTGAATGTGATAAAAACTACATTGGTGAAACATCAAGAAATTTAAAATCAAGAATTGTTTCTCACAAAAGTGACATTCGTTCAAGACCAAACGCTTGCGCTTTATCACAACATGTAAATAGTACAGGACATTCAATTCATTTTACTAATATTTCAATTTTAACTAGAGAAAATAATTTATTTAAAAAACGTTTTCTAGAAATGGTCTACATAAAAAAAGAAGGAAAAAAAATCAATGAATAAAAAAACTGATTTTCAAAATTTAAATATAATTTATTCCAATATTTTAGATATTGAAATGAATTTGGGTAAGAAAAACCATATACTCAATATTTCGGCAACAACTTGATTTAACCTTTTACAAAAATAATTTTTATTAACTATTCTACTACATTCTTCATACTTATATCTTCCATTAAATAACTTAATATTGACTTTTCATTAACCACTGTCAAAAAAAAATTTTCAATTTCAGGTTGTTAATTTATATTTAACTCATAAACTGAAGTATTTTTTTTAAAAAAATTGTCCATTATTATACCATGATTTTTGTAGAGTAAGTGATTAAGAAATAAAAATTAATTAAAATTTTTTTACATTTACAATTGTATTCAGCTACAAAAAGAATTGTTATATATATAAAAGATAAATTTATCCCTAATGCTCAAAAAAAAAATTTTACGGGTTGCACTCAGGGAGTGCCGACAGAAGTGAAAACTTAAGTATTAACGTTGTGCGCCCTGCGCCGCCTAAACGAAACAGCCGGCGCAGGCATACATTTTCGCCGCGCCGTAGAAAGAGAGGGGATACTCCCTCTCCTACGCCACGCCAGCTGTCTACTCTCCATCCGTCTTACGAATTTTCGATCAGGTCACGTGTCCTGACGCGAGTTTAACATTTTTTACCCATTACAAAAAAAGTGTACAACGCCGCTAAAGAAGTTTTCACTTCAAAAAATATTATTTTTAATCTGAAAAATAGTGTCTCCAGATTTCCATAGTTTATGAATAATGCATTATTTTTATTAACGCTTTAATATAAATCATATATTAAACATCAGTACCAGATTTGAATGTTTTCGATTTCTTTCTTCCGCTTTTTGTTTGATCTTCTTTCAATATAGCGCTTTTCTTCCTACCTCGACTTTTTCGTTTTCGGCTACCTCGTTTTCGCTTTTGTCGCTTTTGGCTACGTCGTCTACGGCTTCTGCTTCTATTTTTTCTTCGTCTTAGAGCCTCCGTTATCGGCAAACCAAAACCTAATTTAAACCTTCCCCCGTTCTCTTTAATCAAACCAGCTTTCAGTCCAGTTTTTAATGATTTTTTAACACAAATTGATGCATTTTTTAACGGCTTCTTGCACTGATAAATTATTTGATCTAAAATTTTGTCGGGGGGAGAACCATTAGAGTCATTAAGACACGCTATGGTGTCCATAACATCTGCTAAAAACGACACCTCTCCTTGGACCATTTTAATGCAGCAAAAGCAGAACTTAATCAATAAACTAATGAAAAGCACTTAAATTTTGAATTTAGCTACTAAATTATTTTGTCAAAATGACATAAAAATGTACTTAAATTTGTCAGTTTGTTGAATAAGGTTGCCAAGTTACCAGTCAAGAAAAGTCGCATTTTATATTGCTCCAGTGAAATACATCCGTCTTACGAATTTTCGATCAGGCCACGTGTCCTGACGCGAGTTTAACATTTTTTACCCATTACAAAAAAAGTTCACAGCGTGCCATAAGAAGTTATCACTTCAAAAATGCGTGTTAGTGATAGATAATGCTTCCTACCACAATGCACAGTTTGATCACTTTCCAAATTTTTCATGGAAAAAAGCAGCGGTGCAGCAATGGCTAATAGAACGAGAGGTACTTTATACGGTGCTTTTATTTAAAAACCAGCCAGTCCAAATAACGGTTTGATTTTACTGCCAAGGCGCGCCAATAGATGTTTCACATCAAAACACGCGGCTACTGCTAAAAGAAAGTATAAGAAATTTTTATGAAAAGGAATCTTAATATGGTGCTTTCATTTTAAAACTAGCCAGTCCAAATAACTTTTGATTTTGCGTAAATGTAGGAAAAACAAAAAAGACGTCGAATTTTTAACCAAGTGGGAGGTTTAAAAATGTTATTCTGCTGTTTTCAAGTGGCACTCCTTTAACACCCCCCTTTCTTTTTTAAAATGTCAAATAGCAACCACTACCTTTAGATACATCAAATGAAAACTCAAGAAAAATGCAAATCAGCCATATAAACAATTTTTTCTATCGACTTATTTTGCAGATAACATTATACATAGCGAAATACCAACAGAAACTAAACTAAATATGGTGTAGATCCGTCCTGTTGAAGGTATATGTTTTGTTCATCTAGCACCATATTTCCCTGTTCATCAACTTGTCTTTCTACTGACTGAGTAATAGGTGGATCAATTTCATTTTTTAATAATTGTATGTACAATTAGGTTTTTGGTCAATAAATTATCTCATTTCCTAGAATCCTGTCAAAACGCGTAAGGGTTTTTGTCATCACAGTACCTACAATTATGTTTATTAATAATGCCATTTGAATAAAATGTTCATTCATCACTGAAACAAATTTTTTTAACCAAATTAGCGTCTTCTTATATTTTTTAGTACATTGTTTCACAAAATTCAATTCTGCGGTCATATTCGTCTTCACTAAGCTGATGATAAATTTTGTATTCTATAAGGAATAAACTTATTCAATTTTAACACTTTGTGCATGAAACCAACAGAAATATTTGTAAGTTTTGGTAATTTTGGAATGGAATAGGTAGGATCTATAGCAAAATGACCCATTACACTTCAATTTGTGCAGCTTTGCCGAGAACTCTGGGATTACTATTTTTTTTTTATTACAAACGGATCCAATTTCTCCAAATTTCCATACTAACTCTTTGATAGTCTGGTGGCCTATATTTCTATCAGGATGTCTTTCATTAAAAACTCGAGCTGTTCCTCGAGCGCACTTGTTTTGATGACCGTAAATAAATATTATTTTTCGTCGACCTCTACAAAAAATGACATTTTACGTACTAATTTCCGGATGAAAAATTGACTATTTTTAAAGGCAAGTATTTTTAGTTTGCTGTGATCGCTATGATACGGCACGGCGCGAGAGCGGCGATTGGATCATTTTCGTAAATCCACGATTTAATAAAACATAGGCGTCTGTGAAAATAACTGTAATTTGCTGTTTTCAAATTAATTACTTACGAAATCCGCTAGATTTTACTTTTGAATAAGACCATGGTATGAATATTAGTGTTCATAATAATCAAAAATAAATAGTGATAGCGAAATGGATATCAGTAACATTCTTCGGAGCTGCGGGAATTGGCAACTACGGCCAAGTTGGATTTACTCCTCCAGAAATCACGAATTTTATACGAAAAACACATTCATAACTTTCATAAAGGTATGTAGGGGTCGACAAAAAATGTAATATACACTTCGGCAAAAAACTGTCTAATGTCTCGCGTGCTTGAGGGCATTAGCTGCGACTCGGCTATCAATTTGCAGACTCGACTATAATAAACAGTTTTTCGCCCTTGGTACATAAATAACTATTTTATTCGTTCTTGCAGAGAATACACCATTTTAAAATAATTGAAGATGCTACAGCTACAAATAATGGCTAATTTAACGTCACGAACATTTAACCAAATATACTATTAATGTTTTTAAAAACAAAAAAAAAACAAAATGACAAAAAATGTCAAAAAAGGTGACATGAATTCAGAAGTAAATTAATTAATCCCTAATTAGACATCTACCTATCCAACAGTGGCGTAGGGGTTGCTATTTGACAATTTAAAGAACCGGGGGGAGGAAGATGTTAAAGGGGTGCTACTTGGTAACAGCAGAATAACATTTTTAAACCTTCCCTTTGATTTAAAATTCGACGTGTTTTTAACTTCCCACTGGAAGTTATAGTAATGGGTCCGATTTTGCGAATCCCGAATTTTGACATATCTCCACATTTTAAGTTCCCCAGAGTCTAATATAATAGTTTTAAAGCTGAATTGATTAATACGCATAAACCAGTTCATAAAATATATATTGTTGACATACTTCTAGCGGACATGACATTTTAACACTGCGTTTACCACCATATCATTCGGAGCTGAACTCCATTGAAAAAATATGGACACCAGTAAAGAATGAAGTAGCTAGTAGCATCATGTAATGTCTCATTCAAACTAGCTGATGTGGGACAGCTAACAGAAGAAAAATTTTAACAAGTGACAATTCAACACTGGCAAAACATTTGCGCCCATGTAGAGATGATTGAAGAAAAAAATATTGAAAAAGACCACATTATGGATTAGGTGAAACAATTAATAATAAACGTTGAAGAAGATATCAGTGAGAGTGAATCAGAACTGTCTGACAATGAAACAAAATACGATGATTTAGATTGCCAACCATTACAGTAATTTTATTGTAAATGCTGCTATAATAAAATTATTTCATTTTCACTTTTTATGCAAGTACCTACGTGTAATTTTTTTATGTACCTACTTAAAATATATCTACTTATTTAATAATAACTTCTACTTTAATCCAACCAGTGCGAACTTTGACTGGACTATAACAATTCCACTAATTGGATAATTGAGTCAATGTTTTCGGTTTTCACTTTAAGAATTTTGTGATTCTTGCCATTTGTGCTACGCGCATATTTTTTCAAGGTCTAGACGGTAAGAAAAATAAATATTTGAACATGCGTGGGATATTCCGTGCGTTTTAAAAAAAAACTTGCTTTTTAATCATGAGCTTGTCTAGTTTAGTACTATTTCAGGTGTGACGACTTGCTTAAGGTACCCCGGCCAATTGAACGCGGATTTGCGTAAGCTAGCTGTAAATATGGTGCCATTCCCTCGTTTGCATTTCTTCGTACCGGGATTTGCGCCATTAACGCCTAAAAATAGTATGAAATACAGAGCGTTGACAGTTGCCGAACTTACTCAACAAATGTTCGATTCCAAGAACATGATGGCCGCTTGTGATCCTAGAAACGGCAGGTAAAAGGACAAAAACTATTTAAGACGATATTGACATGCCCGCCATATAAAAATCTAATAATTCTACTCACGCTGTTAATATACATTACTTTGCAGCAAAATTTTGGGGACAATTTTAATAACTACAGTTAAATGTCGAAAAGTTAACTTTTTTCAAATGAAAAAAATAGCTGGGAAATTTTTTTTATTTTGAAAATATTATGATTTTGGTGACTTTCCGACATAATTTACATTAAAAGTAACAAAATATTTCAATTATGTATTACCAGAAATTGTTTAGTTTTTAAATAAAGTGAAGATCTAACATTAAATTATCGTCCGCTGCGAAATTGTCGAATGGTGTAATCAACAGACAAATGTTCGCAGAAAGTGCCTAATAATACAATGTAAGAGAAAGTATATGAGAGATATGTCGTCACTTTATTGATTGGAGGAGTGGGGAGATTTGAAGCTAGACTGACAGAACAGTTAATGGCGGGCGTGAGCAATTTAGTCTTAACTGAAATCGAAACAATAATCATTTAAGCATATATTTAATACCGCTATATTGATAGTAAGGGTCTGGAAAAGGATAACAACCCAACGGTGGAGACATACAAACATCTGTCTTCGTCATTTAGACCTGAAATGCTATGCGCATGCTCAAGAATGTAGCTTTGCTGCTAATCTATGAAGCATACAAGAAAATAATTACTATAACTGCATTATAAGCTTCCCCACTACAATCGCAACGCTTGCGCACAACGGATCGAGCATAAATAAGTGAGAGAAGAATGTCTCTCTTGTCTGTCTCTCTTGATGGGCAACACTTTCACTTACGAGCACTAGCAATATGGGAGTATTAAATATATGCATTTTACACAGAAATGAAAACAGTTGTATTCCGTGTAAAATTTTAAATTATTTAAGCATAACGCGTTTTCAATCCTATCTACAGGATCATCATCAGTGCATTAATTGTCAATGTTTAGAAAAAATCCATGATCAACGTAGTACATTAAAATAAACATATTTTTGGATATCCATTATGCTATCTGAATCTTTGAAAGAAATGAAAGTTATTAGCCACTATTTAGAACTTTGGCAAAGAGCCATGTTGAATAAAAAATTTTTAAAACTTTTTTAATTTAACATAGCTCTTTGCCGAAGCACTAAATAGTGGCTAATACATATATACACACATATAGTCACGCCTTTTTCCCGTAGGGGTAGGAAGAGACCACTTCTTTCCACTTGCTATGGTTCTTACCCACATCTTTTGCTTCCTCTACTTTTATCAGTGCTCTCATACATACTCGTCGGTTGTTGGCCCTCTTGATCTGGCCTTTCTTTATTTAATGTTGATCTTATCGTGATATGTTCACCGAGGTCGACCTCTACCGACTTGTCCATTCACACTCGCCTTATAAATCTGTTTTGTCAATCTTCCTTCATCCATTCTTTCTACGTGTCCAAACCATTTCAGCATTTCTTTATCTATCTTTGTAACCACATCTTCTTTTACACCACATCGTTCACTTATCTTACTATTTTTTACTTTATGCATTAGAGTCACTCCAGCTATACTTCTCAGACTACTTATCTCCGCAGCATTAATCCTATTTTCATGCTTCTTCCGCCAAACCCAACATTCACTACCATATATAAGTGTAGGAACCTACACACCTCTATGCACAACCAGACATGCCTTTTTTTTTAAATTTCTGGCTGTTTATAAATCTATGCAGTGCCCCATTTATTTGTTTTCCTGCCAACACCCTTCGCTCAATGTCACTGTCATACTTTCCATCTCTCGTAAACTTTGAACCCAAGTATACAAATTCATTTACTTGTTCCACTCTTTCTCCCTTAATCGAAACTTCCAAGGTTTTTATGCTTTCTTCTCTTTCATGACCATTACTTTCGTTTTGCTTGCATTTATTTTCATCCCTTTAAATTTCAGGGCTTCATGCATAACATTAACCATCGCCTGCAACTTCTCTTCAGATGACGCTAATATGACTTGATCATCGGCGTAAAGAAGGCATTTGACGATCAAATCATCCATTTTCAATCCACAATTCACTTCTCACCACTCTCTCATAGGCCCTTTCCAAGTCTATAAAAGCGCAATAGACCTTTTGACTTCTAGCCAAGAATTTTTCGACTATACTTCGTAATGAAAAGACCTGATCCATACATCTCCTTCGCCTTCTAAATCCTGCTTTCACATCCTATATCTTCTTTTCAGTTCCATTCGTTACTGTTTTAATCAACCTTTTCCCTTGTAAAGCGGCACGATAACGGCCTTGCACCAGTCATCTGGTACGGTACCACTCCCCCAACAAAGGTTAAAAAGGCGGTACAGAAGACTAGCTACCACGTTTTGTCCTGCCTTCAGCATTGGCTAATAATAACTTTCATTTATTTAAAAGATTCAGATAGCATAATGGATATCCAAAAACATGTTTAGTTTAATGTACTACGTTATTCATGGATTTTTTCAAAACATTGACAATTAATAAACTGATGATGATCCTGTAGATAGGATTCAAAACGCG
The DNA here is from genome assembly GCA_950111635.1 of Agelastica alni. NCBI lineage: Eukaryota > Metazoa > Arthropoda > Insecta > Coleoptera > Chrysomelidae > Agelastica > Agelastica alni. The sequence goes on along the minus strand of OX467709.1, from coordinate 27,694,945 downwards.
TTATACTTAAAGAAATTAAAATTTTACACGAAATACAACTGGTTTCATTTCTGTAATATTCTAAACGTGTACACAGCCATCAATATCTCTAGATGTTTCTCAAGATATGCATTTAAGTCTAAACCATTTTGATTTTTTCATTAAAGAAACTTCACTTGTCAGTTGTCAGTTTCATAGTTTACTTTAATAATGTCAACTTTTGTTTACTTACACTAACTATTTATTTTAAAAACGGTATAACTTAAGGCAATATATATTTTTGAAATCGGAAAAATTTAAAAATGTACAGAGTATCCCATTTAAAAAAAACTATTTTTGTGTTCCCTAAAAATTTAAAAATTCGATCATGACCTCACAACTTGTATGTAAAACTTTTTTTTTATATCTAATAAAAACGATAATAAGGGGCGGGTAATTTTTAATGAATAACCTCGAACATTCACAAACAAATGTTAGCACTCCAAAATCTAACTTATGCCATTATCGGGCAGGCCTAGTGCCCCAGCAGATTATCAGATTAAAAGGTTAATGTCAGAGAAAAGTATTTATCAATAAAATTTTCTTTTTAGATATTTGACTGTGGCCACGATCTTTAGAGGCAGAATGTCCATGAAAGAGGTAGACGAACAGATGTTGAGTATCCAAAATAAGAACAGTAGTTATTTCGTCGAATGGATACCGAACAACGTTAAAGTCGCCGTTTGTGATATTCCCCCAAGAGGATTAAAGATGTCCGCCACTTTCATTGGAAACACTACGGCTATACAAGAATTATTCAAACGAATTTCCGAACAATTTACTGCTATGTATGCCAGAAAAGCATTCGTGCATTGGTACACCGGGGAAGGTAAACTTAACACGACATTTAATAGTTGGATATTAAAAATCTCAATTTTAATCGCTTTAACTTCATCTCCGAGTTTTTCAAATGTAAGGTATTCGTCTGCTTAACAGTAATGACATTTCGAATCAGCAATATTATGTTTATTGTGTACCGTTTCCGTTTGCAAATGGTTTGTAAAATTGACTGCTGCAAAACAGTTATAGTCGGCACGCATTTTAGTTAGATCGCGCAAAATAAGTGAATTATAAAATTGCAGGTGACCCGAGAAACTCATGGATAAATTTACCGATTTGAAGATAGCATGGGTTTATTTATTTATTTATTTATCGTATGGCTTTACAAGTTCTATATAATAAGTTACAAACAAAATTCTTATAAAAGGTAGGTACAAATGACAATTAATACAAGTAATGTAAAACACATTAGTACACATTAAATATGACACAAACAGTACATATAACAGGTGCATGTGAGCAGCCTAGTGGTATGGGGAAACCAAATCTACAGGTCCAAATCCAGTTCAGATAACCATGTAATAACGGCGGGGCTTGCATCAGTAAAGTCTTTCCATTGGCCAGTAAATCTTCTCGGTGGGCAGTCTTGGACTATATGTGTTAATGGGTGAAAAATTTAGACACTTTGAAATTATAATGTTAATTTGGTTGTTTGGGAAATATTGTATTTTTAGGATTTCATTTCATTTTGTTTCCCAAATGAAATACCAGTAATCGAAAATGATAATTTAATTATATTAATAACCAATCTTTGTAGATATCTCCGTGTAATTACTATGAAATGGTTTTATTCATTCCATTTTCTCTAATGTTCTTATAATTGCCTTATTTTTATACCTGAAACATTGTCATTTAGTTATATTTGAACCTTTATTGAGTGTTGTATATTCGCTCCGTGCGTGATTGCAGCGCCATAGTATCTATGAACTAAAGGACGCAGAGTATTTAAATAAATAAATGAATGGGGGTTTGCAATAAAAATTAATTTCCATTAATATATCAAATTTTTTTGCGTGTCAAACCAAGTGACAATTAATCTTCAATCCTGTGAATTTGTTATGCGAAAATTACCCATAAAATAATATAATAATAATAAAATATAATTAATAATTTAAAAACAGTATAAAAGCTGTAGCGTTTACTATAGTAAACAAAATAGGTTATAACCACAGTAGATTGGACTTTAAATAATATTGGCAATAATTACTAAGACAGGTTTCCAAGCAATTAGTCATACCATCGAATTTCAACCTCAGACTATTGTCAAAGGTAAAAATCTCGTCCTTACAGAACATGTCCGAGATGTTAAAGAACATCGTCGAAATAACAAAAGTTATTTGATAAAGTCGAGAATTATTCAACAAGCACTACTTCTTTAAATATAAATAACGATTAAATGATTTATTCTATTAATAAAAATTTTGAAGATCAAATAATTGATATAGCTTAATTTTTTTATTTTTAATAAATTAAGCTCGATGTGTCACTGATGTGCTGCAATTGCGTTTATAATAAAAGTAAAAAATGCCGCATTAATTTACTTTATTAATAATAAAGAAAGCGCATCTAAAACTAGTATCGAGCAACAACGGGGCAAACCCAGTCCTCGGCAATTCAAAAGGAGAATATTTTGAAAATTTGTTTCCGCATAAATACATGCAGCTGCAAGAACCACAGGAAGTCCAGATTTCCGAATTGATCTCAAACTCTCCTTTAAAGCAAATTTTGACAGCTAAATCTTATAAAAATTAAGATTATGGTACTACTTACTTAGATCCTAAAATGGAGCAGAAATGACCTGCGAATTCTAACGGGACTGCTTACAGGCCACTGTCGTCTAAGATACCACCTCGGAAGGATAGGTCTGAACCAACGAACGGACTGTCGGTTTTGCTGCGTAGAAGACGAAACTGCTGAACATATACTGTGTTTATGCCCTGGCCTGGGAAGAATAAGGTTCAACATATTTGGTTACACCAACCTAGAACCTACCAATTTCAAAAAAATCTCACCCTATACAACCATGAACTTCGTGAGAAGAGCCTACTAAGCCTACTAAGGGACGCGGTGGAGAGGCGACCACGCCCCACTCACATGATACCTAACCTAACCTAACTACTTCCTCTGCCGTCTCACTTCCACTATCCACTTATTTTTTGGTTTTATTTTCCATTTTGCAGTTGGAAATTTATAAAATTCACATTCATTTTTTGCGCTCGTATATTTTCAATTCACTATACAGTTCTGCGGCGGCTGTTTTTACCCATTTATTAAAAATTATATCAAAATTAATAATCTGACATTTATTTTTTAACACCGACATTAAAAATGCCGTCCTTTATTGCCTAAGTTACCCACTGCGTGCGCTGGTGTCCAATCTGGCTCCCCCTACCTTGACTTCGCTCGTAGCGAATAGATTCATATTGCTGTTGTTTGTTATTCCTACAAAATTTTAATAAAACGTATTTTTAAAATGTCCGATAGAAATACTCACGTAAAAAATAAGCCTAGTGTTAAGTACATATCTGATTTTTAAAAACCAACTACTATAGGCATATGTGGGTCGACTTTATATAAAAAAACAACTACTTTCCTGGATATGTGTCTACGACGAACATTGAATTATATCTGAATATACGGTGGTAACGGATTATCGTTAGAAACTCGATAACCAGTATTCAACTGTACATTTAAGAAGTACAAAAGTAAATTCCCCTAATGTTTTAAACACATTTCGTAGGTAACGAATTTTATTTTAAAAGGGACTTCTTGTTTCGAAATAAAGGGTCAATATTTTTATTTGTTAGCACGGTTAATTTTGCAACCAAACCTGTTCTTAATAACTTTATTTATTGTACATAATAAGAGAGGTAGGTAGGTAAGTAAGTCAAACAAATTTCACTAATTAACTAAGCTATTAAACTATAATTTGGCTTGTTGATTCATTTTTGCTAAATTTTTTGTTAGATTTCTAAAAAAGTAATTAGTAATACTGGGTTATCATTGTAGTGGGTACCGATTGTAATTTCAAGTAGTGTATGTATACCTAATGGACCGCGAAAATGCCGCGACGAGTTTCAGATGTAGATGCATAAATATTGAATGTACACGCTTATTTTACTGCGGAAAATGACATTGAAGGTCCGTTGCTAACAGTTATATATACGTACCTCCAAGACAATGCACCCGTTAAGACGATGTCTTGGTGACTAATCCGATACCGTCGTATATTGGTGAAATGAGCTATACAATTATAATTAGTACAATTTTGAAAAATATTTTTAGAAGAAAGAATAAATATTATATGTTTGCTTTTTTAGGTATGGACGAATTAGAATTTACAGAAGCTGAATCGAACATGAACGATTTGATTTCCGAGTATCAACAATACGAAAATGCTTCCTTAGACGAAGAAAATGATTTCGATGAAGAGCTAGACGAAGACGAAATCGTAGAAGAAAATTAAATTAAGTGCATTTATTAATGTTAAGCTTTATTGTTTTTAATTATTCAAAAATTTGTTAAATTTAAATTGCATCAGTCGGTGCTATCAACAGAGTATGCAGTTTACTTTTTTATAACGAACATGACTGTGGTAAATATATTTTATTGAAACAAAATCTAATAATTAGTTTAGTATACCATTCAGTGGGTGGCAAACTGTATGCAAAGATATTGATTAAAAGAGTGACAAATGAAACTGAGAAGATGATATGATATGTGCAAGAAGGAGATGTATGGATGAGGTCTTTTCATTACGAGGTATAGTCGAAAAATTCTTGGCTAGAAGTCAGAAGGTCTATTGCGCTTTTATAGACTTGGAAAAGGCCTATGACAGAGTGGTGAGAACTGAATTGTGGTCGACATTGTCTATGTATGGGGTGAGCGGTGGTTTAATACGAGCACCGAAATCACTTTACAAGGATTCCACTGCTTGTGTCAGGATAAACTGAGCTTGAACGGACTGGTTTAACATCGAAAAGGGTGTGAGACAAGGATGTGTGGCTTCGCCATGGCTGTTTAACTTATACATAGACAATTGTTTAAAATATTTGAAAGTGAGTGCGTATGGATTGAAAATGAATGATTTGATCGTCAAACGCCTTCTTTACGCCGATGATCAAGTCATATTAGCGTTATCTGAAGAGGAGTTGCAGGCGATGCATGTTATGCATGATGCACTGAAAATCAAAGGGATGAAAATAAATGTGAGCAAACGAAAGTAATAAAAGTATATTATTGAGGAGTACAGAGAATGGGGTTTAACAGTAAATACAAATAAAACAAAATATTTATGCATAGGGAATCAACCCACCCATCTAGAACTTGAAGATGATCAGATAATTTTGACCTGCCGGGAATATGTGTACTTGTTGTTACCTTTGATGATAGCGGTACTGATGCAATGGAAATCGAAAAACGGCTCATTCAAGCAAAAGGAATGGAGTAAAAAAATAACAAAGAACTAATAACGAGTAAGAAAATCGATCTGCGAGATACCTCCGACGTTACACCTCAAATGAATGGACATATACCATTTGAAATCGATCCTTTCATAAAAATAGACCATCTCCATTCGGAAGAAGAGCAAAGTATAATGAAACTTTGCAAGAAGTAGTCAGATATTTTCTACCATCCAGACTCTCATCTCACTTTTACCAACCAGATTAAACACCACATCAGGACCAAAGATGAAATTCCAGTTTTTACAAGATTATACAGATATCCCCAAATACATAAGGGAAAGGTAAAAAAGCAAATCTCATCGATGCTAAACCAAGGAATTATTCGAATTATTATTATTCATAGATGACCGGTACCGAATTCCAAATATTACCGATATCCTCGATAAATTGGGACCCTGCCAATACTTCTCCGATGCCAGCGGATTCCACCAGATAGAAATGGCGGAAGACATCCAAAAGACCGCCTTTAACGTAGAAAATGGGCACTACGAATACGTTAGAATGCCATTTGGCCTAAAGAACGCTCCCACCATCTTTCAACGTGTGATGGATAACATCTTAAAAGGGCTACAGAAGAAATTTGCCTTGTATATATGGACGATATTATCATCTACTCGACCTCATTACAAAAACATCTCGTAAACCTTTTAAAAATCTTCCAAAGACTTTGAGAATCTGGCTTCAAAATCCAAATGGACAAATGAAAATTTCTCAGAAAAGAAGTGAGCTTTCTAGGACACGTTATGACGCCAGAGGAAATAAAGCCGAATCCAAGCAAAGTCAAAGCCATCTTAGATTATCCGATTCCGAAAACATCAAAAGAAATTAGAGGCTTCCTGGAACTCCTGGGTTATTACAGGAAATTCATCAAAGACTTTTCCAAAATAACAAAGCCTCTCATGTTGTGTCTCAAGAAAGATGCTCCAATAGAACACACCCCATAGTTCCTGAACTGCGTAAAAACTTGTAAGAATCCACCAACAAACGAACCACTTCTACGATATCCTGATTTTGAGAAGTCATTTAATCTTACAACCGATGCAAGCAACTTCGCCATAGGAGCAATTCTTTCCCAAGGCCCAATTGGAAGCGACAAGCCAAATGCATATGCGTAAAGAACCTTAAACGAAACGGAACTCCGATATTCAACCATCCAAAAGGAGATGTTAGCCATAGTTTGGGCCACTAAGTACTTCAGGCCATATCTCTTTGGAAGAAAATTTAAAATTCTTTCCGATCACAGACCGCTTCAATGGCTACTTTCCCTTAATGATCCAAATTCCAAACTTGTACCATGGAGACTAAAACTCGAACAAATTCGACTATGAGGTTGTTTACAAAAAGGGAAAAGCTAATACAAATGCCGACGCTCTCTCAAGAATCGAAATTAATACTAGAGAATCAAAAAAGTACATTCAAGATTTTACTGAAAAGCTAGAAATAGAAGAAACTAATAATGCATCATTATATAACCATCCATCATCTACGTATGAACCATTGGAGACAATTACAAATTATCCAGTAACGGATTAAAATCTACAAGAGCTTGAAATAATCGACGAACTCTTAAAAAAAGACGAAAAATGAAAATCCCAAGACATCACTAGCGATGTAACAAGGCACACATCCACTGAAGACCCCATATTAAGCATAACTCTTAGTGAAAAGCCTCTCAAGTATTACAACAACCAAGTAATTTTAACTCTTGCCAACTACAACCCAGCATCTCCAGTCACGGAACAAGCCTTCGTCAACAAAAGGAGACTTCATATTCAACTGGGCAAGGATAACCTAGAAAATAACATATTTTCCCTATTCAAAGATTATTTGGACACAAAGAAGAAATACGCCCTCTATTTCGAAGATGACCACTTATATCCTAACCTGTGCAACATCGTTCGAAAAACATTCAAAAACACTGCCTACGATCTTTTTAAATGCAACTACAAACTGGAAGATATTAACTGTCCCGAAAGACAAAGAAAAATTATCCTGGACCATCATAATGGAAGTGGAAATTCGCAAACATTACTATTAGCCAACCCTCAGGAAAATTTTTGAAGATGTCATCAACTTGTGCGACACTTGTCAAATAAATAAGTACGACAGGCGTACACCTAAGCCCAGGTTTCTATTACTCCAACTCCGACGAAACCAATGGAAATTGTTCATCTGGATACCTTTCAAGCAAGTGGTCAAAATAGACGCATAATAGACGCATTCTAGAAATATGGAAAAGCTTACGCTAATTAGGGTTCTAATGTAATCAACGTCCTAAAGGCAATTCTGATCTTCATAAAGACCATGGAATCCCACATATGATCGTCACAGACAATGGAACCGAATTCAAAAACGGCCTTATGCAAGAATTTGTAGATACACACAAAATCTCTATCCACTACACTACTCCGGATAACCCACAGTCAAATGGAATGATTGGACGCTTACACTCTACTTTATAAGAAAATCTTAGAATCCTAAGAGAAAGGAGAAAATAATCCAGTATCAAAGAACAGATGCTGTACGCTATTCTGGGGTATAACAACACAATTCACTCAGCAACTCAACAAAAACCAATTGAGGTATTAACAGGACACCTAAAAGCACAGAATCCTCTGGACATTGATATTAAGAAAACTCTCTTAACACAAAACACAAAGAGCAAACAAAAGAAATGTACAAGCAAATAAATAAGAAAATTCAGGAAACTAAAGAGCAAGCAATCGAAAAAAAGAATTTAAATAGGGACGTTCCAATCACTTACAAACCTTGTGCAAAAATCTACACGAGAACTGTAAAAAGAAACAAATTACTCCCAATATTTACTGGAAGAATCGTTAAAACCAATAATCCTATAACCATAAATACCGAAAACACAACAATTCACAAAAAGAACATCAAGCATAAATCCGATAAAACAACTAATAATAAAAATACCTTACAGATTTACCTTCGGCGCAGCCCAGGAAGTGCAACTCCAGAATCTAAAGAACAACCCAGGAATACTACCACTGAAACTAGGAGAGGCAAGGATGCAATCTAGTACCCACACTTTTATTCATTATATCCACCTACCTACTTATCAACGAAAACCTTTATCAATACTTGGAACTTCCTTGTAGACAAATTGATTTGGAACATTTATGCCCATAAAAACTTATTAAGGAAAATTCCAACTTAACAGACTGCATAAGCCAAATACTTCAACTAAAAAACATCGAGGCAGCGTTCGACCAAATACCAGTCCATATCAACGCATCAATCATACAAGAGGTATCCGAAGTATATTACATCTTGATTTTTCCCCGACCTACAAAAATTTCGACTCATTGCACTACGTCAAAACTACTGATGCTAGAAGGAACGTACCTAGTCAAGCTACCCCCAGGATACGAATTTAGTACAAATGACGGCAGAAGACAAAAATTATAGACCAGAGTCGCTATGAAATTAAGCCCTTGCAACTCAAGAAGATTCCCCTAGAAGAGCTTCACAAACTATTGAACGCAGAGGAACGACTACAACCGATCCTTGAAGACTTCTCATTTTTGGGCTACTCCCATTTATATAGTTATAACTTTAATATTTTTAAAAACGATGTACCTCCTAAAGCGACGCAGGACCAAATCAACCCAGTCCAAAGAAACATTTGGAGGACCAGAATCTTCAGTTTTGTTCGTCCCGTACAAAATTACCTCAGAGGATGGACAAGTTACAGTTCAATAAACCATTGTTCCGGTATCGGAAATTCCACAAATTCCAGCCGGTCAACGTGCGGTTAAAGTGCAATATTGCATAAATACGAGGGCCGGCTCTAATGATTTTCTATTACAACTGCGAGGAAAAATTTCCGTTACAGTTATCACTTCTGTCGGGCGTCCAGACGCACACCCTTTTTTTTTGATAAAATCACTTGGCGCTGGATTTAAAAGAATAGGTATATCCACGAACTGATTTATCTGTTTCCTTGAATTGAATTCAATTGCGAAATCAAATCAAATCGCTGAGTTAGAATCTATGGCTTTTAAACATTAATTTTTTTACGAATAAAAAAAAATTATTTTTTAGTATCGTCTATTTCCTTAAGAAGTAGTTCGTCACCTGTTCATTGTGTGTTTGATGTCTTTAGTTTCATGTATTATTCATAACAAATAAACACGTGAGTACAGTCCTGTTTATATACATTTTTATGATTATGCTTTTTATTTAGAGATTAGATCTGTCAAGTTTTTTTATTAATTACACACCGTTCTACTGATGACTGGTAATTGGCTACTTTTATTTATTATGCAGCAGGGAATATGCTTGGCACATAACTAGGACTTGATTCCTCATTAGTTCTTTACTATTCACAAAATGCACACTGCATCTGGAGCAGCATGGCGTTGGGTACCAAGGTATACAATCTAAACTAAATCATGATGAGACACGTGTGAGTTACCTGAATCACGCTTCACATGCAAAATGCTTGAAAGTGATGTTTTTTACTTATTTTACTCTTCTTACAGCTGCTGCTGTTTGATATTTTGCTTTTTGAAAGCTATAAAATTTACACTTGCTATTTAGACCAATATTTTTTGCAATTCACTACACAACACGAAATAAGTCTTCCGTCCGACCCAAAATACCTCGACTGCAGTGACTAAAAAATAAGAACTTAACGAAAAATGAAGAAAATTAAAAACAAAACTAACAAATTTGGAAATGTCACTATCAAACTCAGCGTCCCCGAAGATTATGAATTCGATTCTAATATCAGCCGTTTTTGTTTCATCCCCTTCCCACTCCTTTAGTAGGGGTGCTAACAAAATTGGTAATGTCACTATCAAACTCGGCGATCCCGAAGATAATGAATTCGACCCTAATATCAGCCGTTTTTAATTTTTTTTATTTCAACCTCCTTTCACCCCTTTAGTAAGGACTTATTGGAATAAAAACTATGCTATCTCCCAAGTTGGATCAATCAATAAACATTTAAATTTTTATTAATTCGGACTAAGAATTCCACACTAACATCAGCCGTTTTTGATAGTTTTTATATTTCATCCCCTTCCCACCCTTTCCGTTAATCCGATCGCTACCAAACTTCACAGGAACACCCTCCGGGCCAATCTGGAGATTGCCAGAAAATTTTATTAAAATCGGTCCAGTCGTTTTGAAATCCATAGAGGACAAAAATACTTACATTGATTTTTATATACTGGTTGTCCAAAAATTCTGGAAACCAAAATAATTTCCCAGGTAAATTATTTTTGAAAAATGTTAAGGTCTTACTTGGAGTAACTTTTTACGAGGAATTCAATGGAGACCTTGGATTTGACCTTGAAGGTTATTTCAAGATAATCTCAATTTTTCAAAAGGAAACCCCCTTTTTTGACGTCAGCAATCAAAAAAGAGGAAAATTTTACATTCAAATATGTATTCAGGTCTAAGGTTAACATGATCCCTACCAAACTGATTAAACTCGCGATAGGCAGAATTTAGTGGATTTGAAATCTTGCGGTTTAGCAGTGATTTACTTAAACTAACAACGATGTGGACGTAGTAATTTTGGTTCCCTTAAATATGCTTTTAAAATACTGTTTCTAATCCTTTTTTTACAGCCTTATGTTTCAATTCTTTTGCTTTTCAATAATTAGCATAACGTCTTATTTTTTCATTTAAAATATGTAGCTAGAGCATTTCAAAAATAAACAAATATATCACATTAAAGTCGACGTAAAGACTTTTATTTTGAGAAGTCTAGGATCCCTTATATTATCTGATTCAATGTTATAGATATTTGAATATAAAATTTTGTGTATTTAAGATTTAATTTTAAGAACGAAAACAGTTTCATTGTCATTAAATTTGTTTATTAGAACTAAAAGATTATCACAAAAAAAAATTAAAAATGCCTACTCTTTTATTTATATATTTTTTAAATCACTGCGCTTTGTCAAATATCAAAGAAAGTACTTCTTAAATTCAATAAAGATATCTATAATAATTTTTGATTTATACAAAAAAAAAAAAGAACGTACGAAATATACATTGGCAAAAAAAGAAATAAATCTTATATCAGCGACAGAACTCTTACTCGTAACTAACGTAGGTTTCTTCATCTTGGTCAACAACTTCTCTTTGTTTCAAAACAAATCCACCATTTTCGTCCATCACCGCCTCCATCACGACGTGATTATTAGTATTTTCGTTTTCAGATATTTCAGCTTCTTCCTCCGTCAATTCTTCGACGCAATCTTGGCTCTCTTGCTCATCTATGAACTCGTCATTCGCGACGATGGAAAAATTCGCAGAATTTATCAATTCGTCGGTGACATCTCCTTCGTATCTGTAGAAACCCCATATCCACAACTGGTTCTCCATGCATTTTATGTAGCCTGAAAGTGATCAATTTTGTTAGCAATTTGTACCAGGTTTTAAGCTAGTTTTTATTATCAAGCACTAATTACACTTTGCCTTTTATCATGCATATTTTTGTTTTTGTTGGCTAAACGTCCCCAAATAACTGGCACTATTAGGAACTGACCTATGGGTGGGGCTTAAAAAACATGGAGGACAAATAGGCACGAAAAAGACATAACATAGGTTTAAACGAACCAGACGGGAGTAAAAATGCAGAGTGAACAATAAGTCAGTTGTCAAAAATAATAATTTACTATCAACTATTTTATTATTAATATACAAATACTAGTGCATTTGGATAAAATTGCAAAAGATGTTCAAAGTGTTTTACATGCCGTTCTAACCAGGGTTCGAATAAATCATGATTTTTCAAAAAAATAAAAAATCATGATTTTTATTTAAAAAACGTGATATTTTCAGATTTTTTAATTTTGAATAATGATTAATATGTTTTGGTCTTTTTTAAGTACCTATGTATCTTTGAAATGAAAAACTACAACGCTGGAGAGAATACATTGAGTAGTTGATTCTCAAGATAATAGAAGAGAGATACATCGACGTCTTGGTAAAGCTCTTTAATAGAATTTATCAATCAGGTGACATACCCAGGGAATGGTTACTTTCGACTTTTATTTGTCTCCCCAAAAAGATAAACGCTAGGGAATGCACCGATCACCGCACCATTAGTTTAATGTCCCATACACTAAAAATATTTCTAAAGATCATCCATAATAGTATATACTAAAAATTGGATATGGACATCAAAGACACAGTTTGGATTTCGTAAAGGTCTTGGTACACGTGAGGCCCTCTTTGCATTCAATGTTTTAATTCAGAGATGTTAACTAGGACATATACATATGCTTCATAGATTATAATAAGGCATTCGATAAAGTCCGCCACGAACAACTAATGAATGTCATTGAAACAAAACAGATGGACAACAATGACCTTCGAATCATAGCAAATCTATATGACAAACAACGAGCAAAAGTACGTATTGATAAACATACATCAGAAGATATTGAAATTAGACGAGGGATGAGATACGGATGTGTATTATCACCACTCCTCTTCAACACGTAATCTGAAGAAATTTTAAAGAAAGCTCCCGAGGGAGAAACAGCCGGAATAAAGATCAATGGAACACCGATTAACAATATTAGATACGCAAATGACACTGTCGTGTTGGCAGACAACCTCGAAGACCTTCAGAGACTTATGAACAATATAGTTGAATGTAGTCAAGAGTACAGACTAACAATAAACGTCAAGAAAACGAAATGTATGAGGATATCAAAATTTTCTAGACGTTACTCTACGGCATGGAAGCTTGGACGCTGAACGCGGCAACCATTAAGAAACTGGAATCATTCGAATTGTGGGTGTATAGAAGAATCCTGAAGATATCATGGACGGAACACGTAACAAACAACGAAGTCATGAGGAGAATAAACCAGAAAACCACAATACCTGGGACACATTACACGTGGGGAACGATACATCATGCTTAAAGCAATTATACAAGGAAAAATCCAGGGCAAGAGAAGTGTAGGAAGGAGAATAATATGGCTGCGCAATTTGAGAAAATGGTATGGATGCACATCAAACGAACTGTTCAGAGCTGCCGCCTACAAGGTCAGAATAGCTATGATGATTGCCAACCCCCGCCGCGGATAAGGCGCGTGAGAAAGATGTATCTTTACATGCCAACGCAAACAACAAAAAATACCATTTTCCTGTTTTGACATATCTTGTATTGGTTTATTCTGGTCAGAACTTGCGAAATCAAGAAATCGCTTCGCGCCGCCTCGCGCTGTAATTTCACTGAAAAAATCCTGTCGAATCTTGTTACTCTGTCTACTAAAAATAGACTCTAAAATCATAACTTATGGATGCGTGCTCAACTTTTTACACTTATTATGCAAAGATTTAGAAATAAAAAATGTCAAAGAACATGTTACACAAATTATTAAGTACTAACGAAATAATCATCTGGCTAAGGCAAATACATGCGGCAGGTGGAAAACATTAGTGCTTCCGAGTGACGTAAGATGGAATAGTCAGATTGTTTAGAGGTACAGTCGACTTTCGATAATTTGACACTCGTTTATTTGAAATTTTTTTCCGATCCCTTGAAAAATACTCGATAAATTGAATAAAATCAATGTTAATTGGTCCCTTCGGTAATTTGTTGAAGTTGAAGAATGTAGTATCTTACTCCCACAAAAGGATCTGATTCAATATCAGCCCCCAGATAGGTTTTGACTGATGTGAAACAGTTTCTTAATATCCTGTTGACTAAAATGTAATCTATCTGGTTTTTAACGATATTACCAGGTTTGTTTGCTGGTGATCTCCATGTATATAGTCTTCTCTTCGGTAGTTTGTAAAATGTGTTTAATACTACCAATTCATTGTATTCTGCAAATGTTTCGCGCCTATCACCTCTCGCGTTTCTGTGTCCCAATCTGAATGGTTCAATAAAGGCTATTTTCAATCCCATTCCTAGTTTGACATTATAATCACCCATTATGACGTTTATTTTGTGTTTGGGGAGTCGTTGTATTATGTCTTCTATGTTTTGGTATAGAATCTCGACTACATCGTCATCCTTATCAACCGTAGGGGCGTATATTTGTACTAGATTTATATTTACTGGGTTAGCTTGTATTTAGAGCAACATTTTATCTATGTTCATTCTCTTCATTTCCTGGATAGCGTTGTCTGTTTTTCCTTCCCTTGCCATTTTTTTGACGTTCCAGGTGCATATTTTTATAGCTCTTGGCATTGATAATTTTTTTTGAACACTCATAACTGTCTCCCCCGGAGATCCGAATGGGAGACTTACTCCGGAATCATATTTAGTTTTGAGCATTGCCATAGATGATTTATTACTAGGACAATCTCGTAGGATCTTTAATGTAGCGGTTGTTTACTGCCATCTACATCCTTATGCCGTTGACTATTATTACAGTTCATCCGCCTTTGAGGACGATTTCTTATCCTCAGGACAAAAGAGTGTCCTTTCTGCCATTTGTTCATCCGCCCGTAGCCGTTGACATATTGGAGTTTGATCGCTTATTCCGGCGATCTCTCGGTCGTATATGGTAATAAGCCTTTAAAAATTCCATTTTAGTAGTCTTATCCTAGTACTGACAACACCGCTGCCTGTTATCAGCCAGTTTTGGTCCACCCCGGGTATTTTATTTCCCCGGTACCCACCTTACTTTACTTTTTCGTGTCCGAATCCTAATGTTACAGTTTTTCGGCCCAAAATCGGGCTACGTCGATTGCTTCATTTTTAGCGAGCCACAAATCATCGAGAGTGCATTTTGAGGGACACAGCTCGCATGTTCTTAAGTGCTCCATGTTTTGTGTTTCTTCGCACTCACACAGAACGTCGTCATTTCCTATCATAGCCCACTTCGCCACGTTGGACTTGACAGGGGCGACGCCAGTACGCATGCGATTTAGCGTGCGCCAGGTTTTCCACTTCGTCTCTATTCCGTGAGAGGGCTCTTGATGCAGGGGTTAAGTCTCTGGGGGTTCTATGGTGACAGTTCTCATAAAACGTTTCCTGGACTTAAGCCAGCTGGATCCTCCAGGTTCTTCGAGCTGGTGCAAAGGGTGTCTGTCATCAAAAGTTTGTTTGAACCTCTCCAAGTACTGGGCACCGGTTCTTCGCTCTTCCGGTGATGCAAAACCCGCTGCTCGGTAGAGCAGTGGTAATGGAGTAGCCTTCATACAGCCGATAATTATCCGACATGTGTCGTTCAGTGCCATAGTGACTTGTTTTGCGTGTTTTGATCTACCCCATACCGGACAAGCATACTCCGCCGTTGACAAACACATTGCTTCAGCTGTTGTTCTTAAAACCTTTGGGTTTGCTCCCCATTTGCTCCCTGCTAGTTTTTAAGAAGGTTGTTTCTAGTAGTGACTTTCTGCCTAGTGTTTTGGCAGTGGTATTTGTAGGTCAGGGAGCGATCGACTACCACACCAAGATATTTAGGTTTGTCTGTGTGTTCCAGCACTTTTCCCTCCCAGGACACATTTAATTTTTTCTTTGCTAGATGGGTGTTTAAATGGAAGGCAGATACCTGGATTTTGGTAGGGTTTGGTCTCAGTGAGTTTTCTTTGTAGTAGTGTAAAATCATTTCTAAGGCTTCCTCCAGTTTAGTTTCAACCTGTTTGTATGTTTTGTCTTGTATTGCGATGCCAAGATCGTCAGCATACATAAAATGTTTCACTTGAGGGTGTATTGGTTGATCGTTACTGTAGATATTAAAAAGGGAAGGGGCCAGTACACTTCCCTGTGGCAAGCCATTTCTTTGTGTTCTCCACCTACTTTTCTTCCCATCCAGAACAACGTAGTAGCGCCTGTTACATAGCAGTGACTCGATTATTTTAGCAAAGTTGAAGTCCATTAAAGTGTTGTACGTTTTAGTAAAGAGTGCCTTATGATTGATAGTGTCATATGCAGCCGTAAGATCAATTAGGGCCACCCCTGTCATTTCTTTTTGCTCAAATCCGTCTTCTATGAATTCAGTAATATTTAATACCTGACCCGTACATGATTTTCCAGGCATGAAACCTGCCAGTTGCGGAATAAGTTTTGAGTCTAGATGGTCATGAATACGGTTAAGGATTAGACGTTCGTACAATTTAAACAGATGACACAGCAAAGATATTGCGCGGTAGCTGTTTGGCTGCTCTGGATCTTTCCCCAGTTTGAGAAGAGCAATTACTTTTGTTTTGCGCCATTGTTTTGGGATTTGATAAGTAGTCTTACATTTGTTATAAAGGTTCAACAGCCATTGTTTTATCCTAAGGCCGAAGTGCTTGATTTGCTCTGTCATCACTTCATCCATCCCAGGAGATTTTCCGTTTTTCATACCATTTATCCCATTTTCAAGTTCTTTAATGGCAAAAGGGTTTTTGAGTAGGTCTGTTTTCATTTCCGGTCTTCTTTTTATTTTTGGGGCCTTGCCTTTCCTGAATTTGCCATTTTCGAGGAGTTGATGCGCATCGTGGTCTGGGCCTATTGCATACGGGTGTTTAATCTCCGTTGGGTCACCATTTAGCTTTTTTATTACATTCCAGGCCTGCTTACTACTATGTGTTAAATCCATCTTTTCAAGAGTTTCAATCCATCTTTTTTGTCTTGAGGCACCGAGTAATTGTTGTAGTTTTTCGCCCGTCTCTATAGTACTTTCACTAAATGGGTCTTTCTTGTACTGTTCTTCATACTGTGACATTATGTTCTTTGCATCGTTGTTCAATCCCGATATGTAGTGCTGTTGACATCCTCTAGGTATATGCTTCCGGGAGGCAAGCTTTACATGCTCCACAAACGTTTCATAATTTTCCGGAGTTGCGGGCAGACGTTGAACCTTTGTGTCAAGGTCACTTGTGTATTTTATCCAGTAAGCCTTCTTAAAGTTAAATCTACATTTAAAAGAAATGTTTGGTGTCTTAAGGTCACTGTAAACGCTTATACCTATGGGCCTATGTTGTGTTTTTGGGATAGGTCTATATACTTCCTTAACGCATCGATTCTCTATTGCTGTACTGGTAAACGTGAGGTCAGGATTATATTCTTTCTTCCATTTTTTACTCTGGAAAGAATACGGGAGTTTGGGGTCATGTATCAGTGCCAGGTTTTCGTGTTCAGCCCATTCATCCACTAAGTCGCCATTTTTGTCTGTAGATTGGTAGCCCCACAAAACGTTGTTACTATTAAAATCTCCCAGCTCAAATTTTATCTGCTGAGAGGAGAAATTCCTGGGGGGGGGTAAAGACAAAATCTTTACCGGGCGGTTTATATACGGAGGTAACTTTGAGATTGCAAACTTCAGCTCTACTTCTCAGACTACTCATCTCTGCAGCATTAATCTTATTTTCATGCTTCTTCTGTCAAACCCAACATTCACTACCATACATAAGTGTAGGAACCAACACTCCTCTATGCACAGCCAGACGTGCCTTTCTTGACACTTTCTGGCTGCTCTTAAAGCTATGCAGTGCCCCATTCATTTGTTTTCCTGCCAACATCCTTCGTTTAATGTCACAGTCATATTTTCCGTCTCTCGTAAACTTTGAACCCAAGTATCCGAACTCATTAACTTTTTCTTCTTCAATCAGCATCTCGCAGTTTGTTATGCTTCCTTCCCTTACAAAAAATATTACTTTCATTTTGCTAACATTTTCTTTCATCCCTTTGATTTTTAGGGCATCATGCATACCATCGCCTGCAACTCTTTTTCAAATGATGCTAATATGACCTGATTATTGGCATAAAGGAGGCATTTGACGATCAAATCATTCATTCTCAGTTCATATATACTCTCTTTCAAAGCTTTTAAACAATTGTCTATGTGTAAGTTAATTTTAAAAATGAGTCGCCAGCATTCGATGTCAAACTCGAAAGAGTTACCACGCAATAGTTAATCTGTTCATTTCATTATTATGTTAAACACTATCAAATTGATATTTTTAATTACCACCAACGGGACG
Source organism: Agelastica alni (assembly GCA_950111635.1). Classification (NCBI taxonomy): domain Eukaryota; kingdom Metazoa; phylum Arthropoda; class Insecta; order Coleoptera; family Chrysomelidae; genus Agelastica; species Agelastica alni. The sequence goes on along the minus strand of OX467709.1, from coordinate 27,676,700 downwards.
ACGGATTAAAGCTAAACAGTTAAAGTTTTATAAAATTTATCACTTTAGTAGTTTGTATATTGATAAAAGCTACATTCATCAAAGTTATATTTTTTCTTATAGGACCCCTGTATTTTACTGCATTTTCTGATTGTCCGTAAAAAATAAGGTATACTTTCATAAGGGTTTCCTATACCTAAGTACAGAGTCTTCCGAGTTATGTCGACTTTTCTTAAAATGTGATGTTTTAAAATGTCATTATCTAACAAATTAAAACAAATTTACTTTTACTTCTAAATAGTTGGGTATTAGTTGAATGTATTTCATGATTAAGTATTGCTCTTTTTACGTTTCAGTGTTCAGAATTTACAGTTTTATTAATAGATCATTTGAGATGTCTAGTATCAAAACCGGCCAACTCCATTTTTTTTCAAAATTCACTTTATTGCAGAATTATAAAGTTTGGATATGTGCCTATAATATCATCAATACGATTTGCTTCAAAAGCGCCCATTTCCCATTCTAATTCAATAGCGAATTTTATGTTTGGTTTCAAAACCTGTTAGTTTCAAAGTCGACTAACTCCGGGCAATCAACAGAGGGCGTTGATACCGGTAAAAGTAGACAAGTTCGCATCTAATACACGTGCTGCATGCTTTCAATTATTTGAGGTTAAAAACTGAAGATTATGATACGATATTGTTGTGAATTGTTAGTTTTGTGAGCTAGTGAGCTCGAATATTCCTGTGTTTTCTGAAAAAATTTGAAGCTTATCCAAAAAAGAGTGCTCAACCAAGCAAACGAGTTACTAAAGAAACCACGTGAAAGCGGGCCAGGGTGAAAAGAGAAAAGTAAGGGTCAAATGAGGTCTCGTCACTTGTTTACCATTGCCTACGAAATCTTAATATTTCTGAAAATATTACAACAATTCGTTTTGTGTGTGATGGCTATGGTGGCAAAAATAAGAACACCCCTATGATTGGGATGTTGTGTTCATGGCTCCAAAAGAACGCATCCTTAAACTTGAGGTAGATAGAACTTATCTTTCCGATTGTAGGGCACTCTTTTCTACCGCCAGATAGGGTGTTCGCTGGAATTGAGGTTATCAAAAAACATGAAATTATAACCCTACCCCAAGAATGGTCAAAATTTTTACCGAATATGGAACTGCAATTGAGATTCGGGACAAAGTCTACGATTGGAAATCCGCTTGTCAAAATGTGGTGAAACAACCCGGAAATCGACACTTTCAGTTTAATGCATCGAAACGCTTTTTTATAACCAAGACAAATACAGACAAAATTGTAGTGAGGGGTGAACCACACTACAGGGTTCATTAAGGTAATGCCCAAACAATATTTCGAAAAAACTATATGGCTTCTCATATCCGACCAAAACCAATCTCTCCATGACAAGTGGTGTAAACCCTTTAAAATTGAAAGATGTGTCCGCATTATTGGCGAAACATTTTGGTTTTGGAAAAATGGTCGGATATGCCAAATCTCCAATTCTACTGACAAATTTTGAAAAAAACAAACAATGGTGCAACACCAGCAGTTACAGTGGAGGAACCTTGCAACAATAGGGATACTGATAGAACTTCAATGTTTATTTAATTTTTTAATTTTTAAGATTTAATGTATTAAAATCATATCAAAAGCGGCTATATACAATAAAAAAAAAACCAAAAAATTTACAAGTGTGAAAACTTGCATTTTAATGATAGATAGATAAATCATAGCCATATCATTTACATATAGAAATAATTTTTTTCAATACAAATACAAAATCTAAATGTTTTTTTTTTATTTCCTTTAAAAATTTTGGTGATTTATCCGGTTTTAATACTAGCCGACTCATTTAACATGTAATATGGGGTTTATTTTAAATGGACTTTAATAATTTATACCTTTTAAAAAATGTCCTATTTCTGTTGGTATAAGGGTGTTATTTTGTGCAATTTACAATTTTCTTAAATTTAGTCGTAAATTGATTTTAAAACATTTGCAGTTCTCTTTTAGTTTTTAAACCAATCATCTTGGCATAGTTATTTTAAAAGAAACTAGTGTAGTTAATAAATATGCATACTTGTAATTGCTGAGTTTTTTTCTTTATTGATAAGTGTATAATAAAACATAAACAAATACATAAATACAACAGAAAAAATTACTGTAGGAATCGGGGGTTTATACTGTCCCTTTTCCTACATGGGAGAAATGATTACCCAACTTCAATATAGCGGACTGAAAGTAATCACTATTTGGCTGGTGTTTTAAATGTTTCTATTTAACACAAAATATAGCTTTTTCTATCTTTAAAAACACAATGCACTTGTACCGACTAGTGAATTAAAAATGAAAGGAAACTGAACAAATACAACTTATTGCAAATTAACAAGCGATATTTTACAGCCGTGGATAAAGGGAGCTGTATGACAGCCGTTCGCTACGGCGCGTTGAAAGGAAACTCACTACTACGCCGACTCGAGACTACGCATTGCATCCAAGGGAAAAAAGCCAGCTGGGGTGCTGGTCGGAGAAATCGCGAGTTCTGCCTGGGGTAAAACGGTTTTAAGAGATTGGCGTCGTAAAGGAATAAAATTAGAATAAATAAAATTTAAAACGAAGTGTTGCAATCTGTGATCACAACAATTACTAAAAGCAAAAAATTAAAAATTACTACATTAAATGCTCAAAATGTTTGCCACCTTGTGCGATGCAACAAATGATTCTAGCTTGAAATGATTTATTTACATTACTCAACATATCTGGTGTTATAGACGCAAAAGCGTTGAAAATTCTTAATTTCATATCGTCAGGAGTGGTAGGGGGTGTAGCAGAGACAATATTTTAAATACAACCCTATTTAAAAAATTCATCTTGGTCAATCCTGAGGATCTAGATGGCCAATTAAATGGACCGCCTCTACTTATTCATGTTTTTCTCTTTCGAGAAGGAAGCAGAAGTTTTGTTGTAAAAAATTTAAAAATTATCTTCCATTTTAGTATCCGTCAAAAAAATACGGGGGCCGATAACTTACTCGCCCGCAATCCTTCCCAAACGTTAATACTCCATCGGTGTTGGCGATCAACAGTATGGAACAAATGTTTGTTTACTGTATCGTAATAATGAAAATTATGTCTATTTACCAAACAATTATTGTGAAATCTGTCAAAAATAATACTTAAAAAATCAGAATCTTCTCCAACTTTACCCATAGTCCATAAACAAAAATTAAAACGTTTATCATAATTCTGTTCTGTCAAATGCTGGTGTTGTTGAATGTGATACATATAATGTGGTTTTTCCGAAGTATTCTACATACACTCATTTGATTAAGGCTGAGGCCTCACTAGTGCGTTGCGTTGCGTCGTCGCAGCGTCCTTTTACATATATTTTATGTGACATGTCCAGGACATTATGCGTTGCGTCGTCGCCCGCGACGTTTCAACGGATCGACGGACGAGAGACGAAGCGGGGGGAGGGTGATGCACTGCGCTGTCGGAGCTCCGGTGCGATAGAAATAACGGTTCTAACGATTGCGATGCGATGTCGTGCAGGTGTGGCATACAATGCGTTGATCCGACGCAACGCACTAATGAGGCCTCACCATAATTCCTAATTCATTCGAAATTTTTCTAGTACTAGTATTAGGGTTTTCCGTAATCAGCAATGCAATTCGTTGGCTTTGTCACCAGTAGCTGGTTTAGTTTGTATGAAACGTCGTCAGTAGCACGGAATCTATTGAGCAATCTTACAAGAAATTCCTGTTTTGGGTGTTCTCTGTCAGGGTACTTTTGAGCATAAACTCTAGACGCTTAGAGACAATTTTCTAAACATTCCCCAATGCAGATTATCATGTCAACTTCTTCGAAGAACATTGTAAATTGCACAGAAGCTGTGACATATAGGTTTAGAACACCTTTGTACCAATCGAAAGAGGACATTTTTTTAAAAGTTATAAATAATTAAAATACGTGGTTATTTCATTTAAAATAAGCCCCATATTACATGTTAAATGATCTACTAACAAAACTGTAAATTCTGAACACTCTGTAAAGGGATGTTTATTACTCAATCAAGGAATACATACATCTAATACCCAACTATTTGTACGTAAAAGTAAATTTGTTATAATTTGTTAAATTAGTAGATTAGATTAAACTTTTTATACGCTTTATATTAGCTTGACTTGTATCTATCTATTTATCTATGTAACGGAATCTTTGGACACGATTTTCACCCACTTAAAAACATCGGATCGACTTAAAACTTTGTATACTTCCAAAGGAACGATGACACTACAATTATTTCATTATTTTTTTTAAAGATCTTGGACAGGATAATCAGGATAATAAAAAAAACCCGAACTAAAAAATGAAAAAACTAAGACAACACGCTTTTTAAGAAATTATAAAGCGTGTTGTCTTGACTAAAAAATAATTAATACAAAATAATTTTACAATCAAAAGCGTGGGGTGCGCTATATCAATTAATATATTTGATTAACAGATATTGGTAAAAGTTAAGTCTCCAATAAGAAAACGTAAACATCATAAAAAGCACCCCTAGCTTTTGATTGTAAAATTAATTTTTTTTAATTATTATTATTTTTTATTTATTAGTTCGATTTTCTTATAAAGCGTGTTGTCTTAGTTTTTTTAAACTATTCTTTATTTTTTTAAAACAGCACATTTTAAGAAAAGTCGACAAACACAGAACACACTGTACTTAGGGGTAGGGAAGCCCTTATATACCTTATTTTTTACGGACAATCGGAAAATGCTATGTGGAGAGCATAGACATAGGAGATTAGACTGCGGGTCTATATGCGAGAGTTGGTTCCCGACAAGAAAGAGACAGTCGCTCTAGACGTTGTTTCGCGCTCTGTCTAATGGGCGGAGCTTACGCACGAGTCTCGAACCAGACCCCTCCATTCAGCTCGCCGCGTGCCACTCGGGCGTAAACCCCGCCCATTATAGAGAGCGTTAAACAACCTCTCTTTCTCATCGAGAGCCAACTCTCAACACGGGGACCCGCAGTCTAGTCTTCTATGTCTATGATGGAGAGAGATGACACTGACACCCATAACCTCATGTTCGGCATGCATACAAGCAAATAAATGAATCACATGGATATATGCGTGAAGCAACGTTGTCACGATTAAATTTTTAACTGGGACTACGCAAAACAAATTTTTATTAAATTTACTTATTTAAATTGTTTTTACGTTTAAGATTTTCATATGGTCTGGAATGTTCATGTAAGCTAAAAACATTATTTTTACTTAGTCATATATCTTTTTGCATCAGTTTTCTATTCATTGTTGTCAGATAACAACAACATAACCTTAGACCGCTAGTGTCAACGGAGTACTACCTATTAGTAAAGTTCACAACTGACTAACACTACGCTAAGCAAAACAAAGTATAAGGATTTCTTGTGATAACTGACTTATGGTCCACCCTGTACGGAAATGGGAAATGGAAGAACGAGAAAACTACTGAAATAACACCCGCTGATCCATGAATCGAAAACAATACTTACCCAACACTCTGGAGAAGAAGTTATTGATGTTAATCTTGGGATGATTCTCGATGTATTGCCACGCTCTAAGCACGTTTTTTTTCTGGGCGCTGCTCAAATCTCTAGCAAACGATTTCTTATTCGGAGATGAATAAGTGATGTGCAAAAAATTTTCCAACTCAATCAATTTTTCAATCACCGTCGTAATGTCGTTGGTTTTGTGATTTTTTCCTTTCGTCAGCATCATGTAGTCGCGGAGTTTTTTAAAGGGAGCAATCACATTCTCGTTAATGCGATTTTCGAGTCTATGTACACAGAACAGATCCGGCGATACTTTGTTCATCCATTCGGATCGAATGTGATGGAAAAGATCTTTGGTTAATTCTTCGATGCCTAGTTCTCGCGCTTGTTGTTCCACGTTGTGGAAGCCATCGAGGACGGTGTTGACCGGTAACAGAGGAAGCATCAGCAACATGTGGTATACGTTACGGAAATAATTGTTCGTTTCTAGATCTTTGGCCAAGTTAAATGAACAGATTTTTTTGTACAGGTTTTGAGTGTAGTAGAAAACGGAACCGCCGATGCTGGAATCGACGTATATTTCACCGAGAGCGTAATACAGATTCGATTCGTATTCGGTTACTATTTCATCGGGTCGCAATCTCGGCGCCAGAGTGTCATGCAAAAATTCGAAGATTTTCTTGTAGATTTCTTGCGTCTTGTAGTTCACCAATGCAAACATTATCGGATAGTACTGCAACATTTAAAATGGTATTAATCTAAATAACGATATAGAACAAATTTAAATAATTCAGTTAAGTTTAAAGGGGATGAATTGTTAAAGAAATCGTTAAACAATCCGTATAGTATACTTTACGAATTTTAAAAAATTGGGCCATATATAATCCGGTGAGACTCTGAAAATTCAGTTGTTCCCAAGTCAACTGAAGATATTTTGCACGAGTTGTAAATGTTTTTGGATCCACATAGCTCGTGAAACTTTTTTCGAAACGTAGTGTTTTATTTCCATAGTCCACTAAACTGAACAACCTTTGCATGTTTTGCAAAATGTAAAAAAATAATAAGTTTCGTGCAGTAATCAAACATCTACCTATGAAAGGTTTACCGCTGAAAAAAATTATAGGCGAGTTGGGTACATCTTTACCAGCGTTTGCGGCTGTGAAGCGATAAAGTCCACGATATTGTTTTGACTAATCGACGAGTGTACGAGCTTGCTGAAGCAACAGGCATATCGCACGGCACAATAATTTTCAATTTTTAAAACAACTGGGTATGAAAAAACTATCGGCAAGATCGGTGTCGCGTTTACCCACTGTAGACCATAAGCACTGTGGTAAAGGCTGAACAACTTCAACATAAAATAGAAACTTCAGGTAACAAATCGAAAACAGTGTGGTCAATAATAAACAGCATAAAGAGCGGTTCAGGTAGACAGAGAAATATTCAAGTACCTGGAGCTGGTGAGACAGTTGCAAACAGTTTTAATAACTATTTCCTTAACGGTGTGTCAGACCTAATATCTGAATTACCCGAAAGTAATCACATATCTCACGTACAAAAAGCTGATAGATCTATGTTTCTTGGGCCGATTACAGAAAATGAAATTTTGTCGGCGATAAAAGAATTGAAAAATAAACAAAGCAGTGGATATGATGACATTCCAACTTCATGAAATGCCAAAGTGTATAATAAATACAAATGGTTTTTTGACTAATTATGCCGATGATACCAACATTTTACTAACTGCACAGGATTTTGAAACTATACTTGATAACGCAGAAAATATATTTACAACAGTATCAGGGTGGATCTCTAATGAGAAGTTACTACTAAATGAAAAAAAGACAAATTGTCTAATGTTCAAAACAAATAGGTCACAGTTACAAAATCCAGAAAGCATCCAGTTAGATGGAGTCGAAATAAATATTGTTGCCGAAACAAAGCTTTTAGGAGTAATAATAGATTCAACCCTGCCATGGGAAAGTCATATAGGAGCACTCGTAAAAAGATTAAATTTGGTCTGCTATACTTTGAGGGTAATGTCACATTACTTAAGTCAAGATGGTCTAAGAGTCATTTATTTTTTAAATTTTGAATCTCTTGTTAAATACAGTTTAATTTTCTATGGTAGTAGTAGTAGTTCAATAGAAAAAATACTCATATGCCAGAAAAGAGCACTAAGAACCATAAAAAAACTCGGATTCAGAGCTTCTTGCAGAAGCATTTTCAAAAGTAATGAATGTCTAAATGTTGTGGCAATTTACATTGAAGAATGTCTAATGTTTATATTTAGTAATAAAGATTATTTTAACTCCAATTTACCAACACACTCATACAACAGTAGAGACAAGCATTATATATATCCTATCCACAGACCGACTGTTACAGAATGAGGTGCTAAATATTCTTGTATGAAATTATTCAATAAATTACCTCGGCATATTAGACTGATAGAAAGTCGAAACCATTTCAAAAATGTAATACACAAAATTCTAGTAGATACTGAACCCTACACAGTACAAGATTACTTAGATGCCTCTACAAAGTAGTATTTTTCTTTTTTATGAAGAATATTTTGCTCTGAATGTGTATGTAGATCCTTTTATGTATATGTGATTTTCGAAATAAATATTATTATTATTGAATTTCTGCAATCTTTGGGCAATCAGTTTGTGGCTGGCGGTGTAGCAAGCACACGAACTGAGGTTTGAGAATAATAAATACCAAGGAATAAGACATTATGAAGCGGTTCAGACATGTCACGTCCTGTCAGAAGGAACTCCTACATATTTGCCCTCTGATCCAAATAAATGCCCGGATGTTATTGACATGTTCATATGTAAAAGGATATCAACTAGATTTACAAAAGTAGAAGGGTCATTTGATCTCAGTAGAGATCACATGCCTATCGTTCTTACTCTGAGTGAAACAGTGATAACTAAACAACCAGCATTGGCACTCACCAATAGGATGACTGACTGGGAAGGTTGTTCTCAACGTCCCGCTCACAAATAAAGGACAACTTGGACATAATATAAAGCTGCTTACAGAACAAATACAGTAGACTGCTGAAAACTGCACGCCATAATTGAAACAACCAGTACCCAGAAAAGATTACCGAATGACATCAAGAATGAAGGAATTGCAAGGTACCTTGAGAATCTTACTGATGGTAAAGATACCAATTATGAGCTATAGAAAGCAACCAAATGCATTAAACGCCCCATTATCAACTCTCCACTGATCAAGAAAACCAATAACACCTGGAAGAGAAACAAACAGGAGTAAGGTGACGTACACGCGGATCATCTTAAAAATCACATCCGAGACAGACAGTGGAAGAAAACCTTACCCCTGAAGACAAAAATCAAATGTCAAGGTACAAGGATAGCAACTTACGCTGACGACATTTTCAATTTTGGCGACTGGAACTGATACGCGATAGGCTACTAATAAGCTCCAAAGCGCTGTCAATGAGATTACGGACTGAGCTAAACGGTGGCGTATAAAGTTCAATGAAAGAAAATCACAGCATATTACATTTTCTTCTTGGAGACTTTACTTTTACCAATATCTGTTTATTATTAATAATATTAATTGATATAGCGCACCCCTCGCTTTTAATTGTAAAATTATTTTTTAGTTCAATTTTCTTAAAAAGCGTGTTGTCTTAGTTTTTTTAAACTATTATTTACTTTTCATTTTTTAGTTCGGATTTTTTTTAATATCCTGATGATCCTGGCTAGGATCTTTAAAATAATTTATGAAATTATTGTATTGTCATCGGTCCTTTAGAAGTATACAAAGTTTCAAGTCGGTTCGATGTTTTTAAGTGGGTGAAAATCGTGTCAGATTCCGTTATATAGATAGATACAAGTCAAGCTAATATAAAGCGTGTGAAAAGAATATACTTACACTTTCCTCGACCCAAACAAGAACAGTGACCAATTGATAAGGAAAATTGACGTCAGTTTCGATCTTAAAGGAGGCGTCAATGTACATCAAATCACTCTCTGACATCAACTCGATGGTTTCCAAATTGGCGAATACCACAGCTCTGGCGTTATCTTCAGCCGTAAATTTTTCTTGATAGAATTGTGTGCCGAAATTTGTAAATTGCAACTTGTAATACGCATCGTCTTCAATGCAATTGCAAAGGTCTTCGAACGAAGTTATGAGAGACGTTTTGTGCGACACTTGATGACTGCAAATTTCGTTAATAACATTCCTTAATGGAATCAGCTCTTTTATTTCCGGATCTCTAAAATAAATAAACATATTAGGAAGATTAATTGACGTGTCTAACAGCAGAGGATAATACGAAAAAAGTTTGAAACACAACGTAGTCTATAAACATCTCGATAGGTTTGGTGATCCAATAACATTTAACTTAGGATGTTGTTGGGATTTGGATCAGTATGAAGTTGAAGAAAAACCTAATTTTTTTGCCAAAGTTCCGAATTTAATTTAATCATCAGAGCTCTGTAGTTGTTGGAAAATGCATCTTCTCTTGATAGTTTTTATATTTTTTACGACTTTGTATGTTTTTTGTTTAAATTGTCAAAAAATATTTTGTAGATAAATTGTTTCTGTAGATTAAAAAGGTAAAGTTTTCCAAAGCCTGTTACATATTACAACTTCAAAACTATTTTTGAGCCCTTAAATCGTAATAATTCATCGGTTAGGTGCTTTGTACGTTACAGAAGCAATGGATTCACAGATAAAAAAAGTTTGTACTTGGCTCGATATAATATCATAAATTACAAGTAACCTCATAATATACTAGTTTTTAACTTTCTTTATTGATAATAATGTAAAGAGGATAATCAAATAATAAAAGATGATTCGACCAAAGAGTAACAAACTAACGAGAAGCGACAAAAGCACCTGTTTGAAGGCGCATGACAAATAAATATGGTGCTCAAAAAAAGTCCGTCCGTTGCAAAGAATACCAGCTCTTTTAATATCCCCTTTAAAACAAAGGATATATACAAGCATTATTATACCTAATATTGATTATAAATTAAATTAGAACAGGCCAGTCAAAAAGTTAGTTAGTTTTTCAATTTTTAATAAAGTTAAATGTGTTAGTATATATTCTACGAAGACATTCTGACTCTATACAGGGCTTTTCACTATGAGTGTTCATTAGACGTTTCTGGCAAACGGATTAATCTAAAAAATTAACGTTTTTACTCTAATAACACTCGGGGTTCAAATTTATTTACACATTTATTTATAACTTTATAATTTATGTCAACTAGCGAACACAATCATAAACTTTTGAAAACTGACTAACTCCCCTCCGCGAACGGAGACCAATTTATATACTAAACGTTGAATCGGGAAAAGACGAGAATCTTCTAGACATATCCAAACTGTTCTATCGAATCTTCCAGATTTACGATTTTATACGTTGTATATGTTGATAAAAAAAGAAAGAGTTGAATTGTCAGAATTTTGGAGAAAAGTCATTAAAATTTGTAATGACGAAAAACACAATTTTATTGGCAATTTTGACTAAAACCTGAAAGGAAAAGTAACAGTGTGTGTGTTGAAAAATCTTGTGGGTACGACAGAGGTCACCAAGGTCACTAAGATCACTAAAACTTACAGGGTAGAAGTTTTGCCCGAAGGACAAGACCAAGTTTGAAGATGGACCATAACGGTACATTCCTTTAAGTAGCTGCCATACAAGGTGATACTCAAATTTACCGCATTTTGTACTTTTTGCACGATAACTTCAGGAGAGCTAGGGCGATGAAACTTTCAAGTATTTTTTTTTTTACTTTTCCGAACTGAAGGGTAACTAATAACTTTAAATAGAGAAAAGCCCTAGGTTTGGAAAAGTTAGTTTTGCTATGGCAATACTGTTTATTTTATTGTCAACTGTCTCTGTCCTCATTGCCAGCAGTTACATTGACAACTTAGCAACTACGTTTCACATAATCCTAACATCTCAGTAATGTTTTGGGCAGCAATTTCTTTCGAGGCACACACATATCTAGTTCTGATTGACAGAGGCTCATAAACAGCACGACGATATATAGCTGATGTCGTTGAAGACCACGTGATGACATGTGCTGAGTTTGTTATTAACGGTTTTCTGCTAATTCAGGACCACACACAGCAAAGATGAAACATACCATGAAGAGGTTGGTATCCCAAAAATAAACTGGCCTACTAAAAGCCCGGATCTTAATCATATTGAGCATATCTGAGACCAGCTTAAAAGGTCATAAGACGTCGCATACCTGTAACAACAATACATGAAGGGGTCCAATTGGCCTCTTATTGAGAAATGGTCCAATTTTTCGCAAGCAGACATCCAGAACGTCCAGTTCAATGATTGTAATGTAAACTGTAAGTGAAATTTTTCAACAAATTTTATGATTTCTTAAATTTTTACTTACTTCCCATTTGTAACTCATGATAACGTCGGATGACATGCTAAAAGAATTATTGATTCAATACACATTTATTGCGACAAAAATAAGAAATATGGTCAAGACAGACAACCACGCACATATTTCTAAAATATGGACAAGACGGACAATCACGTACATATTTCTATGACGTGCAAGTGTACGAAGGTTCTCGAAAATCAATCCTGCCAACATCAAACGTACCGAGAAGGCTGTCGTTTTTCGTTGGTTTGTTATTTTCGGGTTCAACTTAGTTGATGGGAGTTAAAAGCATCTTGGGAGTCGTACTTACCGTTCGCACACTTCGTCGTATACGTTTTTAAACTTAAGCGTTTTGTCACTCTGCATTTTTCGTTTCATGGCATAGAAGAACATCTGCTTTTTCTTCTCTGCTTCGGTGGGTGGCGGATGATTGTGCGCATCTAGAATTCTGATGTTATTGTACATCCAGGCGTATTCCATTCGTTTTTGCATTGCTTTGGCTTGGCATGTCGGCAATAAACATCTCATATATCTGAAACATACTTTTCTTAACTGTTGCCATTTGACTTTATATCAAATAAATAATAGTTTAAAAAAACCAAGACAACACGCTTTATAAGAAAACCGAACTAAAAAATAAAAAATAATCTCAAACGAGTTTGAGATAAAATTATAGTAGTCAACAAAAAAATCATTTGCAACACATCTACAATAAAACTGGAGTTATCGAACAAATAAAAATAATTTTAAATCAAAAGCGTGGGGTGCTTTTTATGATGTTTATGTTTCCTTCTTGGAGACTTTACTTTTCCAATATCTGTTTATTATCAAATATATTAATTGATATACCGCAATCCACGCTTTTGAATCTAAAATTATTTTTATTTGTTCGATAACCCTAATTTTATTGTAGATGTGTTGCAAATGATTTTTTTTGTTGACTAGTCTAATTTTATCCCAAGCACATTGGAGATTATTTTTTATTTTTTAGTTCAGTTTTCTTATAAAGCGTGTTGTCTTGTTTTTTTAAACTATTATTTATTTTTCATTTTTTAGCTTGGTTTTTTTTTTCTATTTGCTGACAGTGATAGCCGTTTCTCAGGTGAGAGTGATTTTAGACAGTCATGCAGAGGACTTTTCAGATAGAAAAAATTTTTCACTGTATATGGTCTTTATTTATACGAGTGCCTGATGTTCTTACAAAGAAACTAGAGCAAATTTGGAATAATCAAAGAATTAAACACTAGATATAAAAACAGATCCATTAACATAAACTACCCTAAACATCGACTTTGTTTGACTAAAAAAAAATCGTCTTATATGTGTATAAGAATATTTAATAAGCAACCGAATACTATTAAATTGATAGAAAAACAGAATATGTTCAAAACAAAATTAAAAAATTGCTCCTAGATCTAGAACCATACAATGCAGATGAATATATGAACCATATCTTCTGAAATGTGCTATACTTTTGACGTCATTGCTTTTTTAGCTTTATGTATACATGTATACATGAGGTTAATTTAGAAATAAAGAAATATTATTATTATATTGTCATCGGTCCTTTAGAAGAATACCAAGTTTCAAGTCGATCCGATGTTTTAAAGTGGGTGAAAATCGTGTCCAAAGATTCCGTTACATAGATAGATAGATAGATACCAATCAAGCTAAATATAAAGCAGGTAAAAATATTATTTTATAGGTGCTATACATATTCGTTTTGTAGAAAGAGAAAATTTTCTATTAACTTACCTAACATTTCCCTTACAAAGTCTGTATTCAAATAAATAGTCATCGACTAAACAAAAATCGATTTCATGCATGTAACTGATCGACGAACCCTCAAACACGCCTGTATTGGATCTGTAATGTTTTTTGGAAGAAGCATTACCTTCGCTGTCATTATCTGAAAACACTCTCTTAGATCTTATTTCAGTTTTAGCAATTGATCTATTGGATTCCGCAATTACTATTGGAAGATTGATGTTTGACAACATTTCTTCGCTGCTATCTTCGTCGTCGTTTTGAATGTGAATGATGATATTGTCCGCGCTCGCTTGCTCTTCTGATAGAGTTCCTTCCAACACTCTGCGAAGTTCCTCTTCCATCTTTTGCATAGGTTCATCTGCAATTTTTGTTACAATGTAATTAATACATTTTTATGGTAACTGAATGAATTATGTGTGCTAATAACTGCTAAATGAATGGACGAGACATTTTGAGGGCAAAAAAATGTCGTCCAGTCAGGTAACAATCACCTCAAGATCTAGCACTATTACTGCTAAAAGATTAATAACACGGTCTTACTTTTTTCAGTACAGTCAACACTACAGTTTCTGTAAATACATAAAGGTGCGCAATTCTTCAATGAATTAATGAAAAAATAGTAAAAGGAGTGTAGTCTTTGAAGGTTTAGGTTTTATTTCTTTATTCTGTAGAGAAGGCCGCTCAGCGCCTTTTGTATCTAGTTCACCAGCGGGACCTTTGTGCTCCTGGTAACCCTATTATGATACTACTTCCTTGTAGAAGACAGTATTTTCTTGACAAGGTTGGCCATAACTTCCTTCAGAGGGCAGAAGTGCGCTTTTCTTGCAGAATATCTTGGACACTTGCAAAGTACATGACAAGGAGGTTTCTTCTTCCTCATCACATCCCCTACATTTAGGGCTCACTGTCAAGTTCATAATACAAAGGTGTCGATTGAGTGTACCAGTCCTCTCTCGAGACAATATTAACTTCATAATAAAGTCCCCAAATGGTACTGCGATTGTATGCTGTCTTGGGACATGACAACCTTCCCAACCAACTCTTGCCACAACTAGCTTTTGTTAGAGCTGAGATTCCCAGTGTTTCACTTCCACTGAGAGTAAAGTCTAAACGCCACAAATTAAGCCTCACCTAAAGAAACAGCGGAGGCAATTCCAGAATGACCTCTGGAGTGCTTGTGGAAGTTGTTTTTACGGTTCCAGTTATGCACAGACACACCAATATTTGCATACAGTTCAAAATGATCCTCTGACTGTGGCCAGTTCCAACCTGTTTTATCAGACCACTACCACATAGGTAATAACTGCCCTGACCATGGTTACATAGATCCAGCGCATAATATTGGGTCTCAGTCCCCAATTGGACTCGATGTGTCAGATGTTTACTCCAGTTGAGTCTGACATCTAATGTCACGCCTAGGTTAATAAATATCTACTTATTTGTAGACTGCTATAAACAGTTCTTTCAATGTCTTGGTCAGTGTTCATCATCTCATTGTAGAAACCTACCTTTGGAAACTGTTTCTTTAATCTTTCTCGGTGATTCATTTTTGGATGATGGATCTTTTTTAACCAGAAATTCGTTTATAGCTTCCAATTCGTCATAAGTATCGTTTTCTACATCTTTTTTCTTTTTAACAGTTTCGGAATCATCCTCCAATTCGGATATTTCATTTTTTCGTTTTTTTTTTTTGCAAGTAGTAAGTTGTGCTTGCTGTTTGCGCAAAGATTGTTTTTGGACTTTGTCGTTTTTTAAACAAATCGATCTAAATTTAAAACACATCCGTAGTACTTCCAAGCATTCGTTGCATATCGTCTTCGGTAAAGCATCTTCATAAGATATCTAAAACAATTGGTGGAATTAAAAAAAAACGTTATAAATTTTTACTTTATTTCTAGATTTAAGACACCAGAATGAACCACCTGTATGTGGGCTGTAAATACTATTTGATAATAGTCAAATGTCGAATTCTATGGTACCTCTTTGCAAATTTAACTTAAGTAACTGACATTGATTAATAACTGACATAAATAACTTACTAATTGACAATTATTACTATAAAGAGAAATTTTTTTCCCATTTTTACATGATGATTAATTTTCCGACACGATATTGGGTATTAGTGATGGTTTATTTAGCGTCATACATTAATTACGCATTTACCGTTAACATGGCTTTAAGTATTATATCTATGGTGAAAACAAAAAAGAATGTGGTTCCATATTGTCTGAGACACAAATATGCGGCAAATGAAACACACGTGTTGCCCGACTATGGACCCAGGTTAGTAAAACAAAGCACATTCGTAAAAACCAACTTTGAATTTCTGGGTTTAAATTATAGCTCACTAGCTTAGCAGAAAGTTACTTCTAAAATGTGGAAACACTTTAGACTAGACCCTTTTTCAATATTGTAAATCTTCCCATCAGCACAAATAATAAATCCTTATCAATGAGCATCTTTAAATATCACATTTGAACATTTAAAGGGCGATCTTGTTGCAGTTGTTTCCACATAAGATCTGGATTGACATTAGCATCAGCAGTAATCTTTTGAAAAGCTTAAATTCGACCAAGATTGAGTATCCTTTTCAAGACATTTTATTCAAAGACTGAGTATATTACGCATTCCTCTTAATCAATGGCAGATCTTTTCCTTTGTTGCGCCGGAGTTTTCTTTGAAGCCTCACCATCTAGGACTTCTTATTTGCTGAGATAATTTCTGTCCAGAGCCTTTACAACTTTACTCGTATTTAATTTTTATCTTTGAATACTTAAAATAATACAGGTCAATTAAAGTCACTGCATAATTAATTTTATTTGTAGATACGATTGGGATGAGTATGACCAAAGCGTTATATTGGGGGCCTACTTCTGGAGCCACGCGCTGTTCGCTTTACCAGCGGGACCATTGGCAGAATGGTTCGGCCCAGCAAAGGTAATCTTCTGGTCCAATATATTCGCAAGCGTCTTCAACTCTCTTTGCGTACCGGCAGCATTGTTTCATCGGTGGGCTTTGGTAGCGTGCAGATTTTTACTTGGAGTCGTAGGGGCGATGATATATCCGGCTCTGCAAGCTCTAATCGCACAGTGGGCCCCGCCGAACGAAAGGGGTAAGTTCGTGGCAGGTCTGCTGGGTAATACACTAGCCTCAGTGGTAACATGGCCCCTTGTTGGATTCGTTACGCATCATTTCGGATGGGATTGGGGTTTTCACGTTGTTTCCATTCAGATTTTTTTATTTTCTTTGCTGTTTTTTGCAATAGCAAGCGACAGTCCAGATTCCCATAAATTTATCACCGATGAGGAAAAATTTTTTATCAAAAGTGCCCAAGGAAACAGCGTCATTTACAAAAAGCGCAAACCTCCGTACAAACAAATATTGTTAAACCGCCCATTTTGGGCGTTAGTAATTCTTCATTTTGGTAACTTGTGGGGCTTGTACGTCCAGATTCAAGGCGTGCCTAAGTTCATGGCAGAAGTGATCGGTTTTGATCTGAGGAGAGCTGGTGTACTTGGAGCTACACCCTCACTGGTAAGATTATTTATGTCCATCACATACGGCAGCATCAACGATTATTTAAAGAAGAACGAAATCGTGTCCACCAACATAATAAGAAAAAGTTTTGTATTAGCGTCGCACGTCATACCAGGGATGCTGATGTTCAGCATTTGCTTTATCGGTTGCTATTGGGTTCCGATATTAATTCTGCTAGTGTTAAGTATGTCGATAAACGGAGCCGTGGTTATAACGAACTTGCTAAACCCGCAAGATTTAGCTCCGAATTATGCAGGCACAATTTTCGGCTTGATGACTTTCATCGATGCCACAACGGGATTCATCGTACCCGCAGTTACAGCTTCCTTTATTCAAGAACACAATGGCTTGAAAGAATGGTCATACGTTTTTATTATAGGCGGTTGCATGTACACAATATGCGGAATATTTTTTATTATATTCGGAAGTGTAAAAGAACAAAGTTACAACGAAATCAAAGACTAAATTAATCGTGAAGTGGTATTTGCAAGAATAATAAAACAACAAATTGGAAGTTGAAAAATTCTACCCATTCAGAGATAAATAGCAAGCTAGCTGTCATCGATTATCATTCTAATTCTTCAAAGTAACAGTATTATTATTTTTTGTTTAAAATTTAACAATAAACTTTTTTTTAAATTAAATTTTTTTATCAATGAATAAAAAAAAATTTAGAACAAGAACAAAAATGTAATGACAAAAATTAAATCAAACAGTGCTCGGTGATTACATAATTGTTAACTTTCCCAGCAAAAAGAAATAAGTACTACAAATATTTTTGCATTGTCCATAAAATTACAAGAAAATATATTAAAGTTATGGCTGTGGTGTGCAGTGATCAATCCAAAACTTTTTTAAAGAAAATGATAAAGACATTAATAACATAAATGAATCTCAAATACACCAAAGATGATTATAACAGGTGATAGGATTAAGTATAAAATTTGATGAGCCATTACAAGTTGATGTCTACTAATAGTGCCTATGGATGTCTATTATTAGTGGTTTAATTTGTTGTGATGTCATCTACTAGTTGAAATAGATACTAATTATAATATAGAAAATATTAATAATTTAATTTGTTTGTTTGTTTTAAGTTGTTTATCAAATGTTACTAGAGTCATATAAAAATCTGTAACTGTTCTACATAAATATATTTGATTATGAAGTATAAAGTTTGTCTGCTGTTTTGACAAGTAGTGCCTTTACCATACATACCTAAAAAAAATGTGGAAACAGAATTAAATAAAATTTACCATTCTATTTTCAAGATATATCACTCTACAAAATGTACACCTATCAGTAAAACATTTTCAAACAAATATAACATACAAATGTTTTGTCATTAAATCACTTGAATGTATATCAACAAAAATGTAATTGCACAAAAAAGAGCACTTAGTTGAATGTTTTACAATTTACATGAAAAATAAATTATGCACAGTTATTAATGATAAGTGGAACAAAAGTTCTACATGGGAAAATAAGTACTTACCTCAATTGGATGAACACAAGCTAATATTGCAAACACTATATGAATTCCATCATCAATTTCTTCAACGAATATATTTTTGAGATTATCTTTATGATCCATGCACAACCGACAAATCTCTTGAGATGTGATAGTAGAAATCCCTAAAAATTAAGTACAGTTAGGAGTGAAACATTTTAAAATATTGAATTCGCACCTGTTTCTTCTGAAAATACGTTTGCTCCACAATCGTCTTCATCTTTTTCAATTTTTATTATTTTTCTTTCAGTTTTAAAGGTTCTTTTAGAATTCTGCTTTAAAATGTTGCTGATTTTACCATCTAACAAAATGTAAAACCATTAGAAACTCATTTAATACTGGATAAGTTTTTATGAATTCCAACAGTTTTTAGGTGTAACCCTAACTTGTTCTTCACTGGGGACAAAGACTTATCGACTAAATATTTCTTGGCTAGTTTCCTTATAAAATTTTATAACATTTTGATAAGAATTAATAATAATTTTTAAAAAGTGGGGCCAATTTTGGCGGAAAGTAAGAGTTTTAAAAAGATGTAAACACTAACCAGTTATTTGTAATTCTTCATTTTCATCTTGTTGGAAGTGGTCTAAACAAACAAAACTTGATGGTTCAGGTTCAAGATGTGGTATACCTAAAATATCCAACCATTTCTCCTTAACTTCCGGATCCTCGGGAAAAGCAATACCAACGGTATTTTTGCATGTAGGCACGAAGCACTTGGAGCTCATTTTTATTTAAAACTGCTTTTTTCGTTGGAAGTTTTAATTAATGACTGGTAGATTAACGTAGCATTTTAACCAACGGGAAAAATGAGGTTTGATTTATCCATTGGGAATGAACTGTTGCCAACTTAACTTTTTGGGCGCGTGGAAACGATATTATTTATTAGAATTGGATAACCATCAAAACTATAAAGTCTTTACAAACTAATATAAACACTTTAAGAAAATCGATAATAATAAATTACAATTAAATAATTTATTTATTAATAATTTATTATTCAACTACTACTTGCACTGTTGTCAACTCAACAAATTGTTTACCAACGCAAAGATACCAAAAAGTTTACAATAAGATTGGATTAAAATTTCATGTTTACGTGATACTTAATAAGTATTTTATTTTTCTTTTTGAATAGGATCATACATTGTTGCCAACGTGATTCGTTTCATCTAGGAGTGGAGACAAATTAATTATGAAAGATAATCGAATTCTAAAAACCATTTATTATTACCTACATATATATGTTTAAACATAATGACAATAATAAAATATCGAAATTTTTGTACGCCAATTTTTAGGTAAATAGTAGTTGCTAGGCAACGCAAAAGTGATCAAAACGATACATTAGTTTTAAAGAAAACATTAACATTGCAAAAAATGTAAAACGATCTAGATTCTTAAGATGACTTTATATTTTGAAACTCCCGTTGTATTTCCGGAAGCTGGATCGATTTCGGTAAATAGTGTCTGGCATTTAAATACTCCATTGCTAGCGGTAGCAAGTTTTTCACAAGACAGAGGTGGATTCGTAATAGTTTTTGATGAATTGGTAGGTGTCACTTTATTTATTTATTGAAAATAATAATTAAAACAATTATACCCCACTTTTATTTGAACAAAACACGACAAAGTAATGTATCAGTATTTATATTTAATTTGTACATTTTTCTAAAATGACAAGTGTTGAAATTTCGAACTATTTTTCACAAAACTTAAAGTCTAAATTTGAAAACTCAGCTAACTAATGGCTATTGATTCGCAGCTAAGGATGATGATACAATTAGATTGTAAAATAAGCAATTTAATTAATTTTGTATATTACAGGGTGAATCTTTGAAGAATGTCAACTATCCAGTTCACAGAAGTTTTCAAGTGACAGCTCTGTCTTGGCACCCGAGCAAAATAATTCTCGTAACAGGCTGGGAAAATGGGGAACTCAAAATTTGGAATGGGTCCGACAAGGATTTCGTTAACGTCGTCGGGTTACACAAGGCGCCGATTACATTTTTGGGATTTAGCGAAAAAGGATCTCGTTTGGTATCATGCGATTCGGTAACAAATATTTTGTTATTGGTATAACTGTACATCATTTAAAAAAATAAACGGAATTTATTTATATTCCCACAAAAAAATCTAAATAATACAAACATGAAATGCAATAATGTGATGTGTTATAGGTTTTAAATCGTTTTTATTATTACACAGTTATGGACAAAATATAAAAAAAAAATAATTAACATTCTCGACCAACAATTAAATAATTAACTTCTTCTTCTTCAAGTACCTTCAACTTTTGAGGCAGTTGCTCTAAAAAGTTGTATGGAGCTGCAACCAAACCATTATCTCAGATTTTTATCCATGAATTTCGTCTTCTTCCTGTGCTTCTTCTGCCTTCTATTTTTCCTTGCCTTATTAGTTGTAAGAGGCTGTACCTTTTGCCGCGCATTATATGTCCCAAATACTGTAGCTTTCTCTCCTTAATTGTACGTTTAACAAAAATACCAACCAGAGAAGACTGGTTGAAGAAAACACCATTGACCAGCCCAGGAGTAAAACGAGGGTACACTGATGAATATGGGTACCAGGGACGCTTCGGGGCAGGTGTGTTTGGAGCATCCTGCAACCACAGGGAAAGCATACCCCCTGGGGAAATACGCCTCGGTCTTTCAGGCTGAGGTCTATGCCATACTCAGGTACGCTACGCACCTGACAGAAAACAGAGTAACCAACAGTGAGATTGATATTCTCACTGACAGTCGCGCGGCCATTGGGGCCCTCGTGAGTAACACCACAGCATCATCGGTGGTGTGGGACTGCATGCAAGCCCTCACTGAGTTAGCGACGCTAAACAAAGTCACTCTTACATGGGTTCCTGGGCATGCAGGGATAAACGGCAACGAGGTAGCCGCTGAACTGGCAAGAAATGGGACCCTGGTGGAACCAAGAAGCCAGTTGGTCGGATTGCCAGTTGCCGAAGCAAAACATTTATTGAAATAAATCCTTGAAAAAGAACATATTGCTCAGTGAAATGCAAATAATGGCTGCAAAACATCAAAACAGCTGATAAAAAAACCTCTCCAGAAGAGGGCTGACGCACTCTGGACGATTGACCGGAGTATACTAAGCAGCACGCTTGGCCTGCTCACAGGACACATCGCACTAAGAGCGCACCTCTTCAAACTTAAGCTGGCGGCCGAGAAAAACTGTCGACTATGCGGAGAGGAGAAGAAGAGCAGTATACACATTCTGTGTCACTGCCCAATGCTAGCGGTGTACAGTTATTAAACCTGGGGCTTCTGAGATTCCAGAGAGAAAACCTGGCTTTTTTTATTGTTTTTTCCAGGTGGGCGTTCAAGGTGAGTCTTTTATCCAGAACTAGTCCCAGGTATTTCACTTCCGCCGCTAATGGAATGCTCTCTTCGTATAGAACAGGCTGCCGAAGCTTATCTAGCTTCTTCCTTTTTGTAAAAGGAATAATTACAATTTTCCGGGGGTTGACAGTCATCTGTTCCTTCTCGCACCATCTGAATACTGTGTTGAGGGCTTCTTGGAGCACGTTTGACAACGTAGCTTCAAATTTCCTTCTAACTATCATAACCAGATCATCCGCATAGCATTGAAAATCTATTCCCTGCATGGAAAGCTCGCTCAGCAGAGAGTCGACTAGAAGTGGCCACATTAGGGGGTAAAGTACCCCACCTTGTGCATTTTGTAGAATAACGTAGCTTTAATTTGCGACGTCATTGTTGATCTCGTCTATTATCTGCTGTTAGAAAAAGATATAACTACAACCATACAGATACCTTCAAGTTGAATCGTACACGCTGACAACGTTTCATTTTGCAATGAACCCTTATATAATTGCTTAGAAGAAATGTGAACAGTTTAAAAATAAACCAGTCAAATTAACGAAAATATTTCAACAAAATAAGACCTGTTGGGGAAGTAAATAATCAACAAATAAATTAGTTATTTAAAAAATATAGCGATTTTCTCAATATTTACAAAACTACCTGAACGTATAGTCTTTGGAAAGTAAGTAAAAGAAGAAGGTTTTTGTAAATTTGTAACAGATTAAACAGTTTTTGTTAGAACCCACTTACTTTTTTATTAACTAATACTGAACCTTTCTCTTTTCGTCGGTATTTAAAAACTCAACAACTATTAAAAACAACTTTATGGTACAGCGTAAACGTCTAATTTGATTGGCCTATAAAATCGTTCTACAATATGAGTCACTCTTTACAATTGTGAGATTCTACTATAGATTTGTATCGGAAAATATCTCTCAAGGGTTGTTTTTTTATTTGTTGTGTTTTTAAGTATTTTTGTTGTAGACGGGATCCGTGATAGGTTGGAAAGTAGATAGTAAAGGAGGTACGAATATGTCGTTCCATTTGGATCTGAAAGAGTCCATAACGCATTTGACATTCAGACGTACGGTCAGATCACACTTGGAATTCGATGTCGAAGGACTGGCTAAGGCTGCGGTCAACGGGGACGAACACGCCTTGGATATGTTTAGTAATTGGAGACCAAAAACTACTGCCAGAAAATTTAAAGTACAAGACGGAGCCGATAATGTTAACTTTTTCGTTGCTACACAAACTGGTAAAAATAAGATAATATTAAAAACGATTATACTCCGTTAGCTTGACGAGAATAGCACGTTACCGATAAAATTTATTTTTATGTAGAATAAATGTATACTCGCATATACCTGTAAGATTTCGTTTATAATCGCACCAAAAGTCTTTTTATTGCGACATGTAAAAGTGCGATAAGTTCAGTAAATTTGTGACAAAAGAAAAAAATGGGAAAAATTTCAACGAAACGCCGTCTGACAATGTCATCATCAAGCTTCAGTAGTGAGAGTGTGACTACGGAAGATACAAAAGAAAATCCAGTGCAAAATCAAAAAGTAATTCCAAGAAACGTGTCTCTTCAGTGGAAAGCCCATCGCGTACATTATCACGTAGCACTTCTGTAGATACAGATTTAGTTTCTCATATAAGAGTCCCGTCCAGCTTCAGTTGGCCCAACCTATTAAATATCAGTTATAGGCGTGTATCGAGGGTCATTTAAGCTTATAAAGGTAAAATTATTTAATTTTATCTTGAAAACGTATTACATACAAAAATAAATTACTTGCAGCGATTAGAAATAATTGGGACTAAAAGTGGAAAAAACGAAATTGGTGATGTAGTCCAGTCACCTTAGCTTGAGACCTATTCAAGAGGCGTACCCTCTGGCCAATTTTTGTTATAATTTGTTTGGACCTAAAAGTATATAGTCCTGAGTTTTCGGCAGCGGTATATTTTAGCAATAAAAAATTATTGCAAATTAAGAAATGGATATTTTTGTGATAATTTTTTTGGAACGCGTCCTATCTTAAAAAATTTCCAATTAAATGTGTTCGTCATAACGTCCTCTGTAAAAAAGGTCCCGAAAAAAAAAGCGCTAACATTCTTAATTAAGCGGTTAATAGCAAAGGAAAATGAAAATTCTACATTTCGTTTTTGCAACCGCAATCGGGTGTTTATTAACATATCGGTTTGAAACTCGTACATTGTGTACAGGAGCCAAACCACAAGAGAATCGTGCAAGATTAATCGATCTGCGAGATATAGTTTAGCAACAATCTGCGATAATCAAAAAATCTTTGCCCTTCAATAGAAGGTCTAAACAACCTATAAAAAAATTGGCCAGATGGTGCGCCTCTTGAATAGAACTTCGTAAAATATGACCTAAGGTGACTGGACTGGTGTATTTAAATTTTATCTCATTTTACCAGTGAGTTACATCACTCTTATTTATAAAAACTGCTCCAATTCTTCTCGGCATAGTATTTACTAGATCCTGACACTCCCCTTGAGTGAAATTATCCCACATGTTCTGGAGCCTGTGCTTGAGTTCTGGTACAGTTCTGTCAGGATTGGCTCTTAACCGAAAAAAGGAAAGAAGACTATTCCTGCGAATTATCGCCCTATTGCATTGCTCTCAGTCATATCCAAAGTTATGAAAAAAGCGATTAACATAGATAAACGGAGCTTACACGGACTAGTTTAACATTGAAAAAGGTGTGAGACAGGGATGTATGGCTTCGCCATGGCTGTTTAACTTATACAAAGACGATTGTTTAAAGATTTGAAAGAGAGTGCGTATGGATTGTAAATGAATGGTTTGATTGTCAAAAGCCTTCTTTACGCCGATGATCAAGTCATATTAGCGTCATCTGAAGAGGAGTTGCAGGCGATGGTTAATGTTATGCATGATGCGCTAAAAATCAAAGGAATGAAAATAAATGCAAGCAAAACAAAAGTAATGGTTTTTGATTTGGTACTTTACTAAAATATGTATTTATTGCATGAAGGTTTTGTTGTTCTAAATAGTCAATTAGTTTTTTACCTCTAAGAATCGTTGCTCTAAGTCCATGATCTTCTATTTTATTCTCTGATTCTTCCGTTTATAGTACCTACTACGAACTAAAAAGTAAAGAATAATCTTTAAACATTAACTTCGTTATCACCATGTACAAAAAATACAAATTGTTTATTATCATTAAATGCAGTATTAAAAGACCTTCAGATGAAGTATCACAAGACGTCTATTTCAATGTTTTAAAAATTACCGACTACGTCACCACGTCAAAACCAGTGACATAACCTCTTTAAAATATACATTCAAAAATTAGTATTTTAAAACAAAATCGACATCTCTTAGGATTTTTGTCAAAAGTATATTGCTTGCGAATACCATGTTCCATAATTTAGCCGCGCACTGTATCTGAAGAGGAGTTGCAGGCGATGGTTAATGTTATGCATGATTCCCTGAAAATCAAAGGGATGAAAATAAATGTGAGCAAAACGAAAGTAATGGTTTTTGAAAGAGAAGAAAGCATGACAAACTGTGAAGTTTCGATTGAGGGAGAAAGAGTAGAACAAGTAAATGAGTTTGTATACCTTGGTTCAAAATTTACGAAAGATGGAAAGTATGACAGTGACATTGAGCGAAGGGTGTTGGCAAAAAAAAATTAATGGGGCTTTGCATAGCTTTATGAACAGCCAGAAAGTGTCAAAAAAGGCACGTCTGGCTGTGCATAGAGGTGTGTTGGTTCCTACACTTATGTATGTTAGTGAATGTTGGGTTTGGCAGAAGAAGCATGAAAATAGGATTAATGCTGTGGAGATGAGTAGTCTGAGACGTATAGTCGGATTGACTCGGTTGGATAAAGTGAAGAATAGTGAGATAAGATAACGCTGTGGTGTAAAAGAAGATGTGGGTACAAAGATAAATAAAGGAATGCTTAGATGGTTTGGACACGTAGAAAGGATGGAACATATCTCGATTAGATCAACATTGTTTTGACCAACAACCGACGAGCCTGTATGAGAGCACTGATGAAAGTAGAGGAAGCAAAAGATTTGTGTAAGAACCGTAGCAAGTGGAGGGAAGTGGTCTCTGCCTACCCCTACGGGAAAGAAGCGTGACTATATGTATGTATGTATGTAAATTTCCATAAAAATAGAATCATGTATTATATTAAGTTGAAGCTTATTTCCGCTTAAGTTTCGAAAACGCATCATTTTGTTTGACACTACCTGTTAATGTCAAAGTGTTATATAATTTTTTTGTAATAATTTAGGTCTAATAAGCTAATTTAATAAAAAAAATTTACATTACTTTGTTATTTCTGTGCTTGGCGGTTAATGGGTTAAAGAAATACTCGTATTGTGCACTAGAGATATTCTTACAATTTACGATCCAACGCCGAAGACGTGCGGAAAGAGCAAAACGTCACATGAAGGTAAAATGTCGCCTAATCGCGAAACGTGCGGTAAAAGTGAAACGTCACTTAAAGGTGAAACGTCGCCTAGACGCCAAACGTGCGGTAAGAATGAAAGGTCGCTTAAGCCAAAATTTGCGGTACAAGTGAAACGTCACACGAAGGTGAAACGTCGCCTTAACGCAATACGTGCGGTAAGATTGAAACGAAATAGAAAATCCGTTTTTCATCTCCTCTTAATTTTTGTATTTTCCTCAAATGCTGTCTTCTCCAACAAACTATCTCGTCTTTTTCCATAAGAGCTTATTTACGATCTTGCTTCTCCCAATTGAAATTTAGTTCGTGCAAAATTGTCCATAAGTTTGTTCCAATTTTTACTGGCAAGTAAAGTGATTGATTAGTCTGTTAAAGTAAACAAAATCTTTGTAAACAAATTTTATTATTCTTTTGGTTGTATCTTCTAAGCAAGATCTTCAGACCACTTATCATTTTTTTAATAGAATAATTTTTGTTAGCACAAGGATAATATTTCAACATTTTGCTCACCAAAACTCAAACGTTAGAGGTTTACTTTACTTGTTTTTGCTGCTCTGCTCCTAGAAGTTTACAGATCAAGACACAGTTTATTACTAAATTATATTTTTTGTTGAAAAAGTAATTTGCAATGCTTTGTGCAAGTGTAAACTCCAATATTGTACGAAATATTTAATATTTTGATTCCTTATTCTTTAAAGTATTGAGGAACATTGTTGATGCACCTTGGTATTGGCGTAACAGTGATCTCCATAGCCATAGGGACCTCGATGTAGAAACTGTTGACCAGACCATAGCCAAATTCGCCATTAGCCATGAACAACGGTTACTACAACATGGGAACGTTGAGGTTATCCAGCTCCTCGACAATACCAATCTAGTGAGAAGACTCAACAGGATCAAACCGTTTGAGTTAGTGAAGTAGTTTAAGTGACTGTGTTAGTTAAAAGCAGAGTATTGTGCAAATCTCACAAAACACGTTAACGGTAGTGTTGCTAAAAATATTAGACGCGAAGGTATACTAAAAATTACAGAAAAATACCCTGATTGGGCGTTTTCTTAAAAAAATAATTAAAAATATTCCTTATTCTTAAACGGGATGAGTTGCTGAGAATTCATATTACTGCTATCGTTCAGGTAGCGTGCTATACACGCCAAGTTAACTGACTATAATTAGTAATATTTTTTGTTTTAGTATATTGAATTTCGATTAAATTATTTAAACACGAATTATTTTAGGATCGATTTACTATATCAATACTAGCGGTTCTTGTTTGGAAGTTTTTAACACCGACGGTATACCCATGTCGAATATTTTGTATCATCAGTCCAAAGACGCGATGGTTATAATGATTGAGGGTTTCACCGTCTGTTATTTTTCTGTTGACTATCAAGGACATCTAACGGAAATGGCTAAAGTCAAATTAAGCGGCAGGGTGCAAACAAGAAACGTCGGAAGTCAAGGGATAACTTGGGCTGGCAACAGCTGTTTGGCCATTTTAACAGGTATTCTTCCTTAAATAGTGTAGTATCATTTTTTCCTTATAGTTTCAACGCAGTCGACGACGCTGAATAGCAACGATTGTAAATGTTCCTTGGCAACGGCGACTCTTGACATTTATTAGACAGTAAAGAAAAACTTAATTGTATACCGAATATTTCAAGCTTATTTTACACATAAACATGTGTTATATACCGTGTCATACTACAAATATGTTTGTCTCAACTACTCGAAAAAATCGTTCAGTTAACGGTCACGGTTCAATCAAAATTAACGTATTACAAATAAATTATAGTTTAAAAAAATTAAAAAACTGAAAAGAATTTTTAACAATTTTTTTGGCTTTAGTAACTTTCACAGCACCATTCTCGTCTTTACCTAAAACTTGCACTATACCAGCATATTTACTTAGTTTCGGTCTATGATAATAAAGATTCGCAATAAATAGGGAAAAATCACTTAACGCGAGATGGCGCTGTCAATAACAAAATATCGGACCGAGGAGTGAACAACAAATATTTTTTCATTTGATCACTTGTAAAACCAAAGTTTTAGTTATCTTAAAGATTTAAGTTGATTTTTTGTGTTAAACTATTGGATTGAATCTGGATTTAAGGTTTGTTTTCGACGTTTCAGTTTTATTGTCGCTGGATTCTTGTTAAATGCCAGTAAAGACAAGGTGTGTCCAGGTATCAATTTTGATTTGTTTTCCAAGTTTTTCAGTTCTGTTGTCCCTGGAATTCTTGTTACAATGCCTGTGGAAATCGAAATATCAATTTCGGTGAACCCGTTCGACCAATTAAAAGGATTATATATTATTATCCAATAAACTCCGTTCACTTCTATCTTTTTAACCATGGAATATTGATACTTCAATACTGGAAGGAACAGATCCATATTTTAAACGCTTTCTCTGTGTTGTTGAAGTCACTATGAATAATCACAAATAAAATGATAGATCATTGGACAACAATATCAAACTTACCACTGTAAAAATCATCTTTCACAAAGTGCTTGCTGCAAACAAACGTAAACTTTGAATTGGTTTTCCTATCTTTAAGATAATCTTCCATTTCTGAGCTGTCTTAGGATTTGAAGGATATGTACGCAAAGAATAATCGAATTGCCATATGTAGAGCATTGTGAAACAGAGCATATTTTTCGCGATTTTATCTCCATATCACCTTTTTTAATCCTTTGCATTTTCGGATTTTGTGGTTTATTAACACCAATTCTTTGCAAAATAACGTTCAAATATAACACTTTTAATGCTTAAATTGCTCAAAATAATACATAAAGTTCACCCATATAAAGAAATGGTGGTTAGTTTGTTGTTCACACCTCGAGAAGTTCATACGATCAATAATAGATGTCGCCCACTCCGTGATTTTTACCTATACAAAACATATTTTTACCTAATGTTTTCAAGTGTATAATTCGACGACCATCAATATCATCCTCTGTATCATTGCTTACGTTTACTGCAGTATTTATATTTGTTGTATTTGTATTTGTTTCTAATGAAACGTTTTTTTCATATGATTTAATAAGTTCGACTCTGACGTTTTTAAAATATTTTGAGTGAAACAGAATATAGTAAACATATTTCTATTTCTTTTACGCGACGTTGCCAAATATAAATACTGAATAAATTACATGGAGCACACATTTGACACATGCGGTATCTGTGGTATCTACTACCTTGAGGTTTTACTAATATGTACGGTGCTAAAATTATGCATGTATTTTTAGGAGACTTGACAGTGCGTGTTTGGGACATAGAATCAAACGATAATTACGTTCTTCCCACGCAGATGAAGTTGTACGATACTCAGGACAAATATCACACTGTAAACGAGATTTTTACTTGCATAGCCTATTGTAACATGAATCAGACGCTCTGTGCGGGAACCAACATCGGTAGAGTGTATTTTTGGAGCAGAAAACAAAACGCAACCGATTTGGAGAATCCCGAAGACGTTTGGGAGCTAAACAACGTCAATTCTATTAGTGGTACCATAAAGCAAGTGATATGGGGTTCGTTGATGGTACGGTTACCACTGTTAAGTGTAAACTGCGTTACTGTCGTGTATATCATGAAAGAACAGAGCATTTGCAGTACCTTTTCGGAAAAAATTTGGGCCATTCAGAAAACTTCGATGCAAATATTAATCGAAAGTGATAAGGGGGAGTTCTTGTTGCAGTTGGAAACGCAAGTTACTGACATATCCATTTCCGAAGATATTTTGGCATTAACAAACGGAAGAAACATTTTGGTTTACCAAATCCTCTGGGACGGCGCCAATATTGAACGAGTTACCAGCATCAATGGCGACGGTAATGTTTTTTTATTAGCTTTAGAGAAGTACATTGCGATCAATCAACACATGTTTTTCCCTCGGCGTTGATATTAACGTTAATGGTCCTATGTACATTGGGCAACAAAGCCTGTTGTGTCCCCCCATATACCATGCCCGGCTAAATTGTGGAAAAAATTCGGTATTTCGCAAACAAATGTACTTTTGACAAAAATCCCGAAAGGGGTCGATTTTTGTTTTTAAATGCCAATTTTTGAATGTATATTCCAAAGAGGTTATATCACTGGACACTTCATCTGAAAGGTCTTTCAATACCCTATCCAATGATAATAAATAATTTGATTTGTTTGCGCATGGTGAGGAAGAATTAATATTTTATTTCAGTAAGAGAATAATTTTATATCCAACAAAATACAACATTTAAATAATATGTTCAAAATTTCATTCACCAGTCTCTGACAATAAGCAAATCAATGGACACATCCTCTTGCGAATAACTTCTGGAGTAATTCTGCTGATTTCGATCCCAATTTGATTTTCCAACTCCTGTAGATTTTGCGGCCTATCTAAATGGCTTTGATTTCAAATGACCCCACAAGAAAATATCCAGGGGCGTAAGATTGGGGGCTACTCTCTCGGCCTGCGTATACCAATCCTATTTTCCTATTTTAGCCGTTTTCCATCCTTTGGATATAGGTCTCTTTCAAATTTGACCATTGGCTTCGGTTTTGCGCAACTCGATACCAATTTAAGCCTGCGACCTTCTTTATCTCGTCGTACCATCTTTGCTGGGGTCTTCCAACAATTCTCCTCTCTTCCCAAGGTCTCCATCTGGTGATATACCCGCTTCAGTTTTCTGTATGTCTGGCCACGTGTTCTGCTCATTGCCATTTTAGGGAACCAATTCTTTTTATTATGTCGGAGACTTTGGTTTTTTCCGTTATCCATGTATTTGTTTAGTAATCTCCCAGGGAAATTCCTAAAATTCGTCTTTCCATGGCTCTCTGATGTACTTCCAGTTTATGTTTAATTTTTCTGGTTATTATTCAGGTCTCGCAACCATACGTAACAACAGGCAGTATACACTCGTTATAGACTTTTGATTTTAAATTCATTGGGATATTCATGCTGAAGATGTACTTTAATTTGCCGTAAGCCCAGTCTAATTCTCCTATCAATCTCCATTTCTTGATTTTGTTTGCCCGGTGTTATAGCTGGGCCAAGGTATATGTATGTTTCTGTCTTTTTTATTTTGCTGTCATGAATCGGTATTGTTTCGTCTGCATCTGGTGTATTTGTAATAAACCGGGTCTTTGTGTAGTTCATGTGTAATCCTACTTTTGCAGCCTCATCTTGTAGTTCTTCCAACATATCTATCAATTCCTGTTGGTCTTTTGCAAATAGTACAATATCGTCGGCAAATCTTAGATTGTGCAAGCGTTCACCATGTATACCAATCCACCTCCTAGAAAAACAGTTATTTAAAAACTCGCGAACATCACCTGCATAGTGCGGGGGTGCACCATCTTGTTGCAACCATATACTTTCATTTGGTAAGTTAGATCTGGCAAACTGGGGTATGGCCAAAATAATGGTGGGAATCGGTGTACATGCCGCTACACAAAAAAGGCTCTCCTACAGACTGCAGCAACTACAGAACTATAGCGCTTGTATCACATGCAAGCAAAATTTTGCTTCATATCATAAACAAGCGTTTAGAACCTTTTTTACTTCCACACATTCCCGACGAACAGACAGGATTCATGCCAGAAAGGGGACCAAGGGAACAAATCCTAAATGTAAGACAAATAATAGAAAAAGCATATAAATTTAATGTAAAAACTTTTTTGTGCTTTGTCGACTACAGCAAGGCATTCGACTGGGTAAAATAGAAAAATTTGTGGCCTATGTTGAAAAACATGGGAGAACCAAAACTTATGATTATTTTGCTTAAAAACTCAACTTTCACATCCCATCGATCACTTTCGGTGAATGATACAAATAGACTCAGACAGGAACAGGTTGATTCCATCAATAGAGATCTTAAAGCAATCGTCGAGTGGGGAACCAACAATCTTGTTCAGTTTAACGCCCAAAAAACACAAAGTGCCACGTTTTCCAAGAAAGTGAATTCCTCAAATCATCCCATCACAATGTCCGGAAAAACCCTTGAACCAAGTCCCTCCATCTCGATTTTGGGAGTCACGGTGTCCAATAATATGTCTTGGCATGGCCACGTTGCTAACATCGCAAAGTCGACAAGCCAGAGGCTAGGTTTTCTGTGGAAAGCCAGAAAGTTTTTTACTCCTGATCAACTGTTGACGACGTACAAGGCTCAAATCCGACCTCTACTGGAGTATTGCTCGCACATTTGGGGTTCAGCACCAAGGCATTCTCTCCGTCTTCTAGATTCCATTCAGAAAAGAGCCATTCGCTTGATAAACAGCTCAACTCTCACAGATACCCTTCACCCTCTAGAACATAGAAGAAGAGTTGCAGATAGTCATTGCTCTACAGATATTTCCATGGCAGATGCTCCAGAGAAATAAAAACTCTTGTGCCACCATTGGCCACATTCGGCCGAAGAACTCGGCACGCTGATCAGTCTCACCCATTTACTCTCAAGATTGACACTACTAGGACCAATCTTCATCAA
Organism: Agelastica alni; assembly: GCA_950111635.1. Classification (NCBI taxonomy): domain Eukaryota; kingdom Metazoa; phylum Arthropoda; class Insecta; order Coleoptera; family Chrysomelidae; genus Agelastica; species Agelastica alni. The sequence goes on along the minus strand of OX467709.1, from coordinate 27,643,654 downwards.
GAATCCTTCTTTTACAGGGCTGCTACGGAATGGAATAAGCTTCCAAAATCAGTTTTTCCAGAGAACTATGACCTACAACTTTTTAAAAAGCGTGTCCACATTTCCTTTCTATAATCCCTTCCCCTTCTAATAGTCGCAGTGCGGGCCGTCCGCGGCCCACACGATAGGTCTACCCTTTTTGCGACTATTTTCATAAAAAAAAAAATCTATACGACAATAGTTGCGGGAAGGTGAAAGTCAACAACACGCTATTCAAGTCTTTTAGTCCAAAGTGCGGTGTAAGACAAGGTTGTATTGTGTCACCGATACTCTTCAATATATACTGAGAGTATATAATGAGAAAAGCTCTGCAAGGCTGGCAAGGGGAATTTACCATAGGACGAAAAATAATTACTAACCTTAGATATGCAGATGACACCTTAAAACTAGCTCGTTTGGAAGAACAACTCACGGAAATCATAAGAAAGTTGGACAGGATCAGCAGAGAACAAAACGTTGAACAAAAAGAAAACGAAAATTATGATGATAAACCGCAACCCTGCCAATGTTGGACAAATCGATGGTTTTGAAGTGATTGAGAAATTCAACTTTTAGGATCACTTATCTTAAACAAAGGCGGATGTGACGGACAAATCAAACGCAGACTGGCCAAAGCACGTAACTCAACAATAAAACTAACTCGAATATGAAAAAACTCTGCAATATCTCAACGCGACAAACTGAATTCATTAAATTCCCTGATCTTTCCTATTGCCACATATGCCTCTAAGACCTGGACCTTAAAAATGACCAATCGAAGAATAATAGATACTTTTAAAATGTTGGTCTACAGAAGAATGCTGCGAATATCATACACAGAACACCGTACTAACGTATCAATTCTTAAGAAACTAAAAATCACCACAAGACTATCAACCAGGATAAACCAATCATACCTACGGTATTTTGGACTCATTTAAAGAATAACGAATGGACTGGAAAATCTTATTGTGGAGGAAAAAATCAATAGCAAATGACCAAGAGGATGGTTTTCGACACACTGGGTGGATCAAACCAAAGAAATCATTGGTCACGGCATGCAGGAAGCTTCTCTTGCAGCGCAAGACAGAGAAAGATGGAGAACTACGATCCGAGCAATTGAGACATGATATCACCATATTCTCTCGAGAGTAAAAGGACAAGAGAAAAATTATTGGCGTTTGAAAAAATATTGGCAAGGATAGGTATAAGTTTATTTTTTAAAAATTCCAAATACCGCTCCCTTGTGAGAGATCCTCAGAAAAACTGCTTCTAGAACACGTAATACAGAGCATTGGGATTTGCCATGGCCTGTTGCTATTTGTTGTGAAGTACTGTGAAGATTATTCTCTAAACTCAATAGAATATCGGCATTAGGAATATGTATAACATGACAAAAAACGACTAAAAATTTTCGTCTAAAGACCAAAATCTCTTAAACTTATACGTTTCAAGTAGATATCATTATCAGCCCGTAATCGGCTCACAAAAACCGAAATACATTAAACAGCTTTAAAATCCAAATAATTTAACTAACCCTCCAGGACCGGGTCTGACAACCCGATGTCCCACTTAAAAGAAAAATTTCCTTTACATGAAAATGTGGCTCGGACCATAGATTGGTAAGAGCAAAAATGTCATTTCCCTTTATACACACATCGGAAAACCGACAACATAAAAATACAGTAGAGCCGGAAAAAAGATTTAAATTAGATAGACTTCAAGATGAATCAATCAAAAACCTGTATCAATGGCGCCTAGACCAAAAAATGGAAGAGTTTAGATATGACAGCATCATACAAAGCTACGAACATATTAAGATGTGTATGAAAGAAGCTGCCAGGGAAGCTCTAGGAGAAGAAGAGACACATAAGACATATAGAGAAGATGTCAGTGATGACACAAGGCAAAGTATAAAGGAAAAGAAGGACCATTACTTAAAATACCTCAGTACCAAAAATCCCGAAGACCTAAGGAAATATAAAGAAAAGAATAGGGAGGTAAAAAGAAAAATGCAACAAGAAAAAAACATAAGATGGGAACATACATGTGAAAATATAGAACAGTATATAGGGGGCACAAGGAGCTCAGAATCTTGGCGAGTACTTAAAGCACTTAGAAGAAACAACAGAGAAAAGTTCGAATATTATATATCAAAGAACAGGAGTGGGAACGATATTACAAAGATCTACTCACGGAGACTAGGCCCCAATTTATGAGAAATGAAGAAATATCAGCAGATGAAAACGAACAAATTACTCTAACATTACAGGAAGTCAAACGTGCTATAAAATCTATGAAGAACAGGAAATCTAGCGGTCCAGGAGGAATACCACCGGAATTAATTAAATACGGAACTGAGAAGTTGGGGCGAATGATACACGCAATGTTCCTCCGAGCACTAAATGGAGAAGAACTACCAGATGAATGGACGGAAGCCTACATAACGTCTATCCATAAAAAAGGAGAGAAAAAAAAAGTGCGAAAACTACAGGGGAATCAGCGTAATAGCTTTGATGGGCCGACTATTTGGAAAAGTCGTCAAATAAAAATTAGAAGAACAGATACAAGGAAAAGTTAATGAAGATCAGGCAGGATTTACGGCTGGAAGATCATGTATGGACCATATATATACAATTCAACAACTCATAGAGAAAAAAATGGCCAAGAACAGAGAAGTACATTTTACATTTGTGGATATCCGAAAGGCCTATGATTCTGTCCCTCGGTCTAAAATCTGGGAAGCCATGTTAGAAATGGGTATAACGCAGAGAATTATCAGAACAGTCCAAAATATGTACAAAAAAATACCGTAAGGATTAAAGAGGGAAATAAACTATCAAATGCCTTCAAAACAACTAAGGGTCTCCTCCAAGGATGCTCAACATCACCCACACTATTCAAAATATTTCTTCAACAGACACTAAGACCATGGAAGAGAAAATGTGCAGGAATGGGAATACCAATTAGGAAAGATCATCTGTATACTCTAAGCTTTGCCGATGATCAAGTAATCATAGCTCAAGATGAGGAGGATTTAGGTTTTATGATGCGGAAACTAGAGGAGGAATATGGGAAAAATGGAGTGGAAATGGAGTGGAAAAGACCCAATATATGTCAACGGCACAAGACAGGATATATCACCTAGAAATAGATGATAACCGACAGATCTCAGGAACAGACAAATTTAAGTACCTAGGGTTTATAATATTAAAAAGTGGAACAACGGAGGAAGAAATAAAAAATAGACTAGGTCAAACGAGGGCATGTATTAATCAATTAAACCCAATATTATGGGACCGCCACATAACCAAGACTAATAAAACGAGAATATTCAATTCAATAGTTCGCAGCATAATGACTTATGGAGCTGAAATGTGGGTGATCAACAAAAAAAACAAAGGGAAGATTGTAGCCACAGAAATGGACTTTTGGAGAAGGAGTTGTGGAGTGAACAGATTAGATCGAATAAGAAATGAGGAAATCAGGAGAAGAATGGAGGTAAAAAAAGACATACTAGAACACATAGAGGAAAAGAAACTAACGGGGTACGGACATGTTAGAAGAACTCCGGAGGGTCGCTGGATACACCGGGTAACTGAGTGGAGTCCATTAGGCAGACGAAAGAGAGGTCGACCAAGGCGATCATGGAGAGACGAAGAGGATGAGGCGATGGAATTAAGAAACCTGCAGGACGGAGACTGGCAGGACAAGGACAACTGGAGACAAGGGCTGAAAGCAGGAAGGCAGCGACAGCTGTAGATATTCTGGATTATATATATTTATATATATATATATATATATATGAACTGAAATTTTGAACATCTTATTTAAATGTTGTATTTTGTTGGATATAAAGTTATTCTCTTACTAAAATAAAATATTAATTTTTGTTTTACCTGTACAAACAAATCGAATTATTTATTATTATTGAATACAGTATTGAAAGACCCTTCAGATGAAGTATCACAAGACATCTATTTCAATTAAAACAATTACCGATTACGTCATCACGTCAAAACCAGTGACATAACCTCTCTAGACTAAACATTCAAAAATCGGCATTTAAAAACAAAAATCGACCTCTACAGAATTTGTTCCATAAATTAGCCGTGCACTGTATGTATAATAGACCTTCACAGCGTCAGTCCTTCACCTTAAAAAAATTCCAGGATATCGACAATGAGGGTATTACTGCGTTCAAAGTTTACGAGAGGCGGAAAGTATGACTTTGATATTTAGCGAACGGTTTTGATAGGAAAACAAATAAATGGGATCCTGCACAACTTTATGAGCAACCAGAATGTGTCAAAAAAGGCGTAGAGGACATAAGTGGTCTTAGAAGTATAGCTGGAATGATTCTTATGGATAAAGTGAGTTATAGTGTGACAAGAGAACGCTGTGGTGTGAAAGAAGATGTAGTGTATATATATATATATATATATATATATATATATATATATATATATATATATATATATCGGCTTATAGCGTTCTACGTCGCCTTTCAACTCCTAACCGCCGTTCATCATAGAGATAACTTTTCTGCCTTGTTTGTTTCGTTCTTTGATTGCTGTGTCGAGTAGCCCATCGTGTGTTATCTTCATTCCCAAGTATTTATATATCTCGCAGTGTTTAATCTTTGTTCCATCATCCAAGTCAATGTCTTGTGCTAGACCACCAATGCACATGCACTCTGTTTTTTTTTATGTTAACTTTGAGGCCCCATTTCTTGTACTCTTCTATAAGTTTTCGAGTCATATAGCACAAGATCATGATGATTTAAGCTATATAAAGAAGATGTAGTAACAAAGTTATATAAAGGAATACTGAGATGGTTTGGACACGTAGAGGATCGGTATAATAATATTAAGGAAATAAATTTGAGAGGCAAGTGTGAACGGACAACTTAGGCGAACGTATCAAGAGCAAAAACAATCGACGAGCATGTATGAAAGCGCCGATGAAAGTAGAAGAAGCGAAAGACGTGTGTAAGAACCGTAGCAAGTAGAACCAAGTGGTCTTTGACTACCCCTACAGAAAAAAGGCGTGACTATATGAGTGTATGTACGAGTATGTATGCATAATTTTCAAAGGTGCCCAAAATTTTAAAAAGTTGCGTAATTATGCGTCGAATGCAATTGGTCCCACGTTTATATCATTTTTTGTTCTCGAGATAATCGAGACGAAAAATAATTCTGAATGGGTACCATTTTTTCAGTTTTTTAATTCTCCATAAAAAACAGTTTGACCAATTTTGCCTAAAATCTAATCAGTTCTAAGTTGCGTAATTAGGCGTTGAATACAATTGGTCCCACGTCGATATCATTTTTTGACCTCGCACATACGAATATACGCACATACGTACATACAAACACAGACGTCCTCTTAAAAACTATTGTATTCGACTCTGGGGACCTTGAAATGTGGAGATATGTCAAAATTCGGGATACGCAAAATCGGACCCATTACTACAACGTCTCGCTGGGAAGTTAATTAATCTGACCGTCAACAAATAGTTTGAAAATCGTTTGTCAACGCTGGCGCTGCAAGAAAATTCAATTTTTCAGACAGAGTTTGGTTTGGTTTTTGCAGAAACGCTTATTTATAGCTGCGCTCGCTTCGTACGTTTTCAAACCGTTTGTAGGTGTTGCAGAAACAAACCTGTTTTTTTAAACAGCGAGTGTTTTAAATTGAAACGTTGCCGGTTAATTTTTGTTTTAGACGCCAAAGACTTTTCCGTTAGCAAATTGACTTCATTTAACGCCGATAACGAATCGATTTTGGTTCATGGAAAACAAATTATCTCGATGAACCCCAAAACGGTGTCGATATTTTCAACATCCGGCTCCATTTTGTTTTCCATAGCGAGCGGTATGACGGAAGGGGAAAACATCGGCATGGACGTCAGCTCGAATTTTTTTACTGTATTCACCATGGAAGGTTACCTGAAAATCTACGATTTGTCTATGGGTCAGTAACTGATTTGTTTTTTATAAGATTTATGCGACAATCGAATCATCGCGTGTTTTTTAACATAAAATAAAGGAAAAAATGATGTTGCCTCTTTGATTGTAAGTACGGTGGTTAAAACGCCCCTGGTGCCTCAGTCCCTTATACAGTGTGAATAAATTCGCTATATCCTAAACTAAAAGTCTTTTCAAAAAAATCCAAAACACGTCGATTTTTAATTTTAATGTTCTAATCTTCATGGGCAAATTTTTTAAATGTACCCCTCTATTTTGTGACATTTTTAAAACATTAAGAAACTGGAATCATTCGAGTTGTGGGTGTATAGAAGAATCCTGTAGATATCATGGACGGAACACGTAACAAACAACGAAGTCATGAGGAGAATAAACAAAGAAATGGAAATTATAGAAACCATTAACACCAGAAAACTACAATACATGGGACACATTACACGTGGGGAACGATACACCATGCTTAAAGGAATTATACAAGGGAAAATCCAGGGCAAGAGAAGTGTAGGAAGGAGAAGAATATCATGGCTGCGCAATTTGAGAGAATGGTATGCATGTACATCAAACGAACTGTTCAGAGCTGCCACCTCCAAAGTCAGAATAGCTACGAGGGCAGTTTGATAAGTCAGTGACTTTTTGAATTTTCCGCGCAGTTACTCCAAATGCAACAGTGCTGCCGTCAACTATAATCTATCAGTGGGCAACTTTCTAATTTTGAGCAAACTACGTCGTGCAGTTGGTGTTTGATAGCCGTTCAAAGCAGACAACCTCGTGAATTTTTACGAAAACGGAAAAAAGTGAATTTCGTGTGCTGATTAAGCTTTACTTTTTACGTAAAAAATCCATCACTGAAACTAAGGAAAGACTTGATAAATACTACGGGGACTCGACACCATCAATTTCAATGGTTAAGAAGTGGTTTACAGAGTTCCGTTGTGGTCGTACCAGCACTAGTGACGCCGAACGTCCAGGTCGCCCAAAAGAAGTGATCACGCCGGAAATCGTCGATAAAATCCATGAAATAATATTGGATGATCGGAGAATGAAAGTGCGTGAGTTGGCTCATGCTGTAGGTATCTCAAATGAACGGGTACATCATATTTTACACGAATATTTGGACATGAAAAAAATCTCTGCGAGATGGGTGCCGCGATTGCTCACACTCGATCATAAGCGCAATCGTTGACCACTTCAAAAGAGTGTTTAGCGATGTTCAGCCGTAATCCGGACGAATTTTTGCGCCGTTTTGTTACTGTGGATGAAACATGGATCCATCACAACACGCCAGAGACCAAGGAATAATCGAAACAGTGGGTTGCTCGGGGTGTACGTGGACCAAAGAAGGCGAAACAGAGTCTATCAGCCAACAAGGTCATGGCAACAGTTTTTTGGGATGTACGCGGTGTCATTCACATCGATTATCTCAAGAAAGGTAAAACGATCACCGGCGAATATTATTCAAAGCTTTTGAACAGATTAGTCCACGAATTGGGATACGAACTGCTACCCCATCCCGCATATTCTCCAGATTTAGCCACCTGCGACTATTTTCTGTTTCCAAACCTAAAGAAATGGCTGGGCGGTAAGAGATTTGAGTCGAATGAAGAAGTCATTACCGAAACAAACGCGTATTTTGAGAGCTTTGAAAAAACCTATTATTTGGAGGGAATAAAAAAATTAGAAAAACGCTGGACTAAATGTATCGAGCTAAAAGGTGATTATGTAGAAAAATAAAATGTTTATTTGCGGAAAAAAATTTGTTTTATTCAAAAAGTCAATGACTTATCAAACCGCCCTCGTATGATGATTGTCAACCTCCGCCGCGGAGAAGGCACGTGAAGAAGAAGATAACATACTATAACCTTGTAATGTTATAATAAGAAAGTAAAGTGGATTTTAATTTTAAGGTAAAATACAGGGGGTTTCATTTAAAAAAAAATAACTTTGATCTGGCACCGCGTTATGCAACACCCTGTAACATTGTAACTTTTTTTTTATGTTCTGGTTCCCACGAAAAGGAATATCCTGTAATGTTCAGAGAACATCGTGGGAACCAAGGGAAAGAAGGTAGGAGTTGGTGTTCTTAAATTTCTGGAGGTTGTATGCCTCGGGGAACACCTCCCTAGCCAATGAGTTCCAAAGCCTCGCAATTCGTTGGATGAATGAGTCTTTGGAAAGTGATGTTCTGCAGGTCTCCAAAGTGACCACGAAGGGGTGTGAAGACTGAACTTGACGGGTTAATCTCGAAGAGACTGCCAAAGGAGGAACGATTGTTGATATTTCAGAAGAGCATCGCCCATGAAAATATCTATAAAATAGAGACAAATCGCCAACTTTTCTACGGTGTTCCAGACAAGTAAGCGAGTTTGTAAGCGAGGCATCACCGACGAGACGAATTGCCCTTTTTTGGACAGAATCCAATAGCTTCAGGATATGTTTAGGTGCCGCACTCCAAATATGCGAACAGTATTCCAGTACAGGTCGGATCATAAGCAGCTGACTGGAGGTGAAATAGCTCTTGGCACGAAACAAAAAACCAAGTTTTTGGGATGCACTTTTGGCAATGGACCTCACGTGATTTTCTCAGGAAAGGTTATTGCTGATAGTAATACCAAGCATCGATATGGATGACTTCAGTGGTATGGTTACTCCTGACAAAGTTATGTTAGGCACAGTGAGATCGGCTTTTCTAGAGAAAAGACATGCTTATGTTTTGTTTGCATTGAATTCTACCAAGTTATTGGATCCCCATTCGAGAATTGTTGCTAAGTCCATATTTATATTGTTAACATTTCTTTCTCGTTCATTTCTGGTTTCGCGGGCTGATATAGGGGCCCTGGAAGAGAAAGCGGTATGGAGGGTACTATCATCGGCAAAGCTGTGTACGGGACATGAAGTTGCTTTCAACAGGTCATTGATGTGAAGTAAAAATAGTGTTGGTGCTAGAATGGACCCTTGCGGAACACCAGCATTTATGAGTAGAGTGTCAGATGAAACTCCATCGACCACTACATGGAGAGACCTGTTTGAAAGAAAACTAGCAAGCAGAGAACACAGCTGAGGGGGCAAGCCATAAGATGGAAGCTTGGCGAGGAGTCCCTGGTGCCAAACTCGATCGAACGCCTTGGAGATATCTAATGTCACAGCTAAAGTTTCTCCATACTTTTCAATAGATAGCTGCCATATATGTGAGACGTATGCGACCAGGTCACCAGTTGATCTCTGGTGGCGGAAGCCATATTGCCTATCATTGATAATTTCTGAGTCTTCCAGATATTTCATGAGCTCGATGTTGATGGCTTTTTCCATGACCTTTAAAATAATAGATAGCAGAGCGATAGGTCTGTAGTTACTAGGTAGGGTCTTTTTGCCTTTTTTAGGGACTGGCTGTACTCTTGCAATTTTCCAATTGGACGGAAATACTCCCAAATTGTAAGAGTGGTTGAACTAAATTTAATATGTGAAGCTAAAAGCTGCCTACAATTTTTATACACAATTTTTTTTGTATCTCTTATAATAACAGAGCTACTGAGCTTTATCACACTAATTAATCACCCTGTATAATTATGTTCTTTGTAAATTGGCATTTTGATAAATTAATAAATACGTTGAATTTTCGAACAGATCATCCGAAGCCTGTGACATCGGCGCGCAGTATGTTGGAAATGGTTCCCGATTTCGGAGAAATAATCCTGGCTAAGACGAATTCGAACGGTACCAAAGTGGCATTCACTTTAGCCGCTGCTAATTTAGTTCCTGACGGGAAATTGTACATTTGGGATATGGAAAATGACACCGTAATTTTCTACGATTTTCGAAAGTACGATTTTTTGGAAAACCAACCGATCGACGACGAGGACGAAGAAAAACCGAAAAACGTACAAAATCTTGACGATAATTGCAGAAATAGGATTCCAAGTGGATTTTCTTGGGACACGCACGATTCCAGATTGTTGATTTGCACTGCTCGAAGACTAAAAATGCTCACTCAAAAGAGGGGATTTTTGGCTAGATCTAAATCAGGTGATTGTGGTGTTCGAAATACAAATTTTCAACAACTGTAATCTACAAGCAATCGGTATAGATGTTAAAATTATTTAAATTTCCGTTCTTTTTTTGTTTTGCAGACGAGAAGAAAAGCCTATCGGACGAAGAAAACATCTTAATAACGATGTTTATATCTCCGGAAAACGGTATTAGAATCCATGATATTAGAGCGACAGACGTCGAAACTAAACTATTATCTTGCGTGGCGCCTTTTATAGTTTCCGTACAAAAATTGAGCATCATTAGGGACGTCATGAACGATTTCAACGGTTTGGAGAAATGCGACGGTGCTACCAGTAAAGCTATCTTGGATTTTAGTTATCATTTATCCCTAGGTAAATACAACATGCGATTTATCTATCTATACATATAAAATGCTTCGTCCTGAATGACTGACTGATCGTAGAGACCTGAAACTTGGAGGGGTGAAAAACGGGGGCAAAGTTTGTATGGGACAACGTGATTCCTTGGTCCAATCTACTTAAAATTTTGCCTAAACATTCTCTAACAGAATTGATGGAAGACGTGTTTCGTATTTTATTAAAACTCCTTGTCTAACGGGGTGAAAAAGGGGTAGAAAGTTATTTTGGGGGTGATTTGCATCGTAGTTGATATCAATACTCCTTAGTGCTTTTGATTTAAATTACATTTTATTTTGACACATGTTTGAAAACTCAATTCGATTTTTTAAAAAAAACGTTAAACTCGCATAAAAACTTGGTGCAATGCAATACTCTTTAAAATTGGAATGTCAAATATAAAAGAATATTTAAATCGGATTAGAATTCGAAATTTCAATTTTATTTCTTCTTCTTCCTACTTCATTAATAGGCTCGTACCTGTTTTACTTCGGTTTTTAGCCTCAATTGATGTCGTCTGACCATCATTTCCTCGGTCGCCCCATCGATCTTCTTCCATTTGGCGATTTGTCTCTTGCTATTCGTACTGTTCTATTTTCTGTCATTCTTTCTGTGTGTTGATTCCATTCTATTTTTCTTCATTTGGTCCACCTGTTTATTTCCTCTATACCACATCTCGTTCGTATTTCCTCACTTCTTACTCTGTCTCTTAGAGTTTTGTTTGCTATTTTTCGTAAGACTTTCATTTCTGCTGTTTCCAGTAATCTTTGTGTTTTCGCGTATCTTCTCTTGTTTCCGCTGTATACGTCATTATCGGTCTTATTGTTGATTTATATATCCTAGTTTTCGTTTCCTTTGTGAGGTATTTGTTTCTCCAAATTGCATTGTTGAGACATCCTGCTGCTCTGTTCGCCATGTTCACTTGTTTTGGTACTTCTTCCTTTACTTTTTCGTAGCTGACAGTTTAATTCCCAAGTATTTCGTTTCCATCACTTGTTCTATTATTTTTCCATTTACGACTAGTTTACATCGTCTCGGTTCCGCTGATATCACTATCGATTTAGTTTTCTCCGTTGAGATCATCATGTTGTATATGAGCACCGTATCTTCGAATTTTTTAATTAATCTTTGTAGGTCATCTTCATTTTCGGCTATTATTATAGCGTCGTCGGCGTATCTGCATTTCCTTTTCTCCCATTCTATATCCTCTTCTTTTTTTAACTTTCTTTATGATTTCATCCATTATCAGATTAAATATTAATGGGCTCATCGAATCTTCTTGTCTAATGCCAGTTTCATACTTGATAGGTTGTGAGAGTTTTCCTCTAGATCTTACCATAGCTATGTTATCTTTATATATATTCTCAATGGTTTTTACTAAATCCAGTGGTATTCCCCTGTCATATAATAAATGTATCGCGTCCCGAATTCTCACTCTATCGAACGCTTTCTTCAAATCTATCAGGCACATATATGCTGGTTTGTTGTATTCCAGCGAATTTTCTTTTATTTGTCTCATTACAAAAATTGCATCCGTGCATGATCTTCCTGTCCGGAATCCTTGCTGTTCCTCTTGCAGAGTTATTCGTTCGTTTATTTTTGTCGCTCTTATTCTTGTTGTCAATTTGAGTGTTGTATTTAAAAGATTTATTGTTCGATAATTATTGGGGTCTTTCTTATCTCCTTTCTTGAAGAAGATCAGCTTGATCGCTTTCCTCCATTCATCTGGTATTCTGTTCGTGGTGATTTTGAATAAGAAGTTGCAGTTGTTGTACAAGGCAATCACCTCCATATTTTAAGAGTTCATTTGGTATTTGATCTTCTGGTGACTTTCTATTTTTTAGTTTACCTATTGCTTGTTTCACATTTTTTTGGGAGCTTTCGGTCTTTTCTACAGTTATTATACTTGGCGTTTCTGGTAGAGATTCATCGTTTTCTTTTTTAAACATTTCTGTCAGGAAGGCCACCCATTTATCCTCTTCTATGTGCTCTATTTTAACTAGTTCTTTCATTTCACTTCTTTGTTGTCTTATAAAGCGCCATACCTGTTTCTGTTGTCCGTAGAAATGCATCTCTAGTCCTTTTGTGAATCTCTCCCAGAAATCTTTTTTTGTTTCAATTTTGTTTCAATTATATTCTTGGATATTTGAATGAAAAATTTACCTTATACCTTGACTGCACACTCCACGTTTAAACTTCCTCTCGATTTGATACAAACCCCACTCTGCAATATACCCAAACAAAGTAATATGGCAGAAGTACTCCGCAAAACGAAATTAATTTTTTGGGATGAGAGTACTATGGCTTATAAAGGGGGTTTCGAAGCCATAAATAGATCTTTACAAGATATTAGGAGTAAATAATTGCCAAATGGGAGTTGTTAGCAGACGATTTACGGAAGACTTTACCAGTAGTGCTCAGAGGAACGCGAGCAGACGAAATTAAAGCGTGCGGGAAGAGGTCTCATTTGTGGTCTTTAATGACAAAACCAAGCCTTACCAAAAATATAAGAGACCATCTTAGAGGAGATGTTACTGGCGGTTCTCAGGCCTGTTGCTTGAAATAAAAAATAGTGATTTCCCGGAACTGGATAATAATATAATTCTCCCTACAGAGATAGGTACAATTGTTTCCACTGTAGAAGAGTATATAGCTAAACTTTACCCAAATATTAATAATATTGTTATATATCGGCACTGTTTATTTATGGGCATCCGAGCATCGGCCACAACGAGGGTGCATACTAATGAGTCCTTTGTCAGCTTCCGCCTCCGTCTAATAAACTCTCGCCGCGCCTAGAAACTTCCAGATGGTTCTTTTACTTTCTCGAAATGGTCTGGAATTATGATTAAAAAATATAAAAAGGACAGCGGTCGTAACAATGGACAGTTTTAAAAGTGTTTATAAGTTATGAAATTTAAATAGTTGTAAAAGTTGTAATTGGTTGAATATCTATGTAATTTATAAAAGTAAAACTTATTGTGCAAAAGTATTGGAAAAAAAATTGTTTTGTTACTGTATCGAGAGTTTAAAATCACCGAACCTAAGAAAGAAATAAATTTCGTAAAAATATTTACGATAAACCTGCAGAATGGTTATGCGAGCGTGCCTTCCTAACACCAAAAAACGAACAAGCCTCAGTCATAAAAGAAAATGAATTTGAGATTATTCGAAGGGGTTGAATATCAATATATAATATCCGTCGACTCAGTGATAAACACCCATGATGCCATATTAAAATTAAGAGTTGGCGCGCTAAATGTTGCTGCGCCATATAAATCCATCAAAATTAGGCAATGACACTAGATTGCAAGTGAAAACATTGCATCGCAATGTAATCGAGGCAATTATACTGGCAGGTTGTTCTCGAGGGGAGTCGGTATTTATTCCTAGGATTCCTCTAACACCATCAAATAATAAATAAGCGCTCAGAGTAACCGCTCTAGCACCCGAAGAAAAAACAAAAAATATTATTTACAAAGAAATACGGTAGTATTTCCATTTCGTTGTAAAAAGATAATACCACCGTGTTACTTTCACCAGATCAAAGGCCGAGCTTTGTTTTCATAAAATATAACAAAATTTTATTTTATTTTTATGTTTGTTTAACCTTCAAATCCCCACACTATAATAAAAATTGTTATATTTCATAAGTATTCAAACATTTTAACGTAATACATTATATGTTATGACAAAATTAATAACGTAAAAAACCAATTAAAAATCCTATTAGAACCAATTTCGACTTCTACGCGGGCAAAAGCTAGTATGATTTAAAATGAGATATTTTTTAATATGTGTTTAGGTGACATGGACGCCGCATTCAAGTCCATAAAGTTGATCCAAAGTAAAGGAGTGTGGCGCAGTTTGGCAAAGATGTGCGTCAAAACGAAACGACTGGACGTGGCTGGTGTTTGTTTGGGGCACATGGGTAATGCGGGAGCTGCCAGAGCGCTGAGAATAGCCGTCGCCGATCAATCTTTACAATTAGAAGCAAAAGTCGCTTTTTTGGCCGTACACTTGAACATGTTGGTATGTTTAAGACCATTTTTCCACATCATTTGTACTGATTTTAAAACCCAGAAAGAGTCGACTGTAACGGGAATTTTTCCTTTAAATTTAATATCGGGTTGTAAGAACCGGTCCTGGCAGTTTGGTTAAATTATCTTAATTTTAAAGCCGTCACTGGTTGATCTATTTGGAATTTTCCGAATTAATAACAAGTTGCTAAAATTTAAAACGTATAAGTTAAGAAATTTGGATCGCCAGAAGGTAGGTTAGGTTAGGTGGGTATCAAGTGAGTGGGGCTCAGGTCGCCCCTCCACTGCGTCTTTTAGTACGTCGATTGTGGCTTATCCCTAGAGGTTACACTTAACCGCACAATCCAGCCCTTCTCACGAAGTTTATGGTTTTATGGGGTGAGATTTTCTTGAAATCGGTAGGTTCTAGGTTGGTGAAACCAAATACGTTGAAACTTATTCTTCCCAGGCCAGGGCATGAACATAGTATATGTTCAGCAGTTTCGTCTTCCACCACCCCCTGGTACCCACAGCAGGGTCATTTTGTTGTTCGCGACAAGGTACTTTAGGAATTCGATGCAATTCCATACAAGTTTAGAATATATCTTGTTGGAGCTCAGTGCTTTTAAAGCAGCCTAGCTGTCTTATATTATACTTATGTTTTTGTTTGCTAGAGGTCTGTTAGTCAGTTCTCTTGCACACAATTCAATAGGGAAGACTTCAGCCTGAAAGATTGTAGCATACCTGCCAAGACCGGTAGATATTTCAATCTTTGGTTTGCTGCTGAAAACACCGGCCCCAACTCCATCTGGGGTTTTTGAGCCATCTGTGTACATTACGTATTTAGTTTCTGGGAAGAGGATTTCTCCCCTCACCCATTCATCTTTCTTCGGAAAGAGGACTTTTAACTTTTCTACGTGTATTTTTGTGGTTAGCATGTCATGAACCATACCTTTTGGTCCACCAGACTACTGAACCATACGCGACCATAGATATTATCATTGTTTAATAAATCCAGTAAATTTGTTTGGGTTTTATTCCCCAAGATTTGCCGCATACTCTTTTGAGATTCCAGAGAGAAAATCTGGCTTTGTTTATAGTTTTTTACGGGTGGGCGTTCCAGGTAAGTCTTTTATCCAGAACTACACTTAAGTATTTTACTTCCGCCTCAAATGGAATGCTCTCTCCGTATAGGACAGGCTGCCGAAGCTTATCTAGCTTTTTCCTTCTTGTAAAAGGAATAATTACAGTTTTCTGGGGGTAATTTACTGGTATTTAGAGAGTAATTTAGTGGTATTGAGAGGAATGCGTATTAAAGAGATGGAAGAAATACTTCAAAAGTTTATTTGAGAAAAAGGATACACAAGTACAGGCCCCATTCGAAGACATAAGTGAAAGTTGCAATGAAAGTGAAATTAGTACGATAGAAATTTTGGAAGCGTTGAACAGTATGAATTTGGGTAAAGCTGCTGATTACGACAGTATAACAGTTGAAATGCTGAAGGATGGACAAAACGTAGTAGCTATTCTGCTGTACCGCCTTTTTAACCTTTGTTGGAGAAGCAGTAGCGTACCAGACGACTGGTGCAAGGCCGTTATCGTGCCGCTTTACAAGAGAAAAGGTTCGCAGCAGGACTGTTAGAACTACCGAGGTATTAGTTTACTCAACATAGTCGACAAACTGTATGCAAAAATATTGATTAAAAGAGTAACGAATGAAACTGAGATGATATGGGATGTGCAAGCAAGATTTAGAAAAGAAAGGAGATGTATGGATCAGGTCTTTTAATAACGAGGTATAGTCGAAAAAATTTTGGCTAAAAGTCGGAAGGTCTATTGCGCTTTTTAAACTTGGAAAAGGTTTATGACAAAGTGGTGAGGAGTGAATTGTAGTCGACATTGTCTATGTATGGGGTGAGTGGTAGTTTAATACGAGCACTAAAATCACTTTATTGGGATTCCACTGCTTGTGTTAGAATAAACGAAGCTTGCACGGACTGGTTTAACATCTAAAAAGGTGTAAGACAGGGATGTGTGGCTTCGCCATGGCCGTTTAACTTATTCATAGACGATTGTTTAAAAGATTTAAAAGGGAGTGCGCATGTATTAAAAATGAATGATTTAATCATCAAATGCCTTCTTTACGCCGATTATCAAGTCATATTAGTGTCAGTTGAAGAGGACTCGCAGGCGATGGTTAATGTTATGCATGATGCCCTAAAAATCAAAGGGTTGAAAATAAATTTAAGCAAAACGAAAGTAATGGTTTTTGAAAGAGAAGAAAGCATGACAAACTGTAAAGTTTTCATCGAGGGAGAAAGAGTGGAATAAGTAAATGAATTTGTGTACTTGGGTTCAAAGTTTACGAGAGATGAATAGTATGACAGTGACATTAAGCGAAGGATGTTGGCAGGAAAACAAATGAATGGGGCACTGTATAGCTTTATGAGAGGCCAGAAAGTGTCAAAAAGGCACGTCTGGTTGTGCATAGGGGTGTGTTGGTTCCTACACTTATGTATGGTAGTGAATGTTGGGTTTGGCAGAAGAAGCCTGAAAATAGGATTAATGCTGCGGAGATGAGTAGTCTGAGAAGTATAGCCGGAGTGACTCGGTTGGATAAAAAAAAGAATAGTGAGATAAGAGAACGCTATGGCGTAAAACAAGATTTGGTCACAAATATTGATAAAGGAATGCTTAGATGGCTCGGACATGTAGAAAGGATGGATGAAGGAATATTGACGAAACAAATTTATAAGGCGATTTTGAATGGACGGAAGTCGGTAGAGGTCGACCACGGCGAACATCGATCTCGATCAGATCAACATTGTTTTGCAGAAAGTCCACGTTAACAGTACCAACAACCGACGAGCCTGTATGAGAGCACCGATGAAAGTAAAGGCAAAAGATGTGTGTAAGAACCGTAGCGGAAGTGGAAGAAAGTGGTCTCTGCCTACTCCTACGGGAAAAAGGGTTTTACTATATGTATGTATGTATCATTTAGTGGTTTAGTCAGTTAATTGTTAGATAACTATAACTGGTACACATGGCACAATGACGCGACTGGTTTCATGAAACCGTTTTCACACAACCGGCCGTATGTAACAAGTTGCGTTAATGCACGAGCCGCATTAAAATGATCTAAAATCGTTTAATCTCAAAAAATTCTCACGTACGTTTTAAAATTTGTAAAACGAATCTCACTATAAGTGTTATAATTTAAAGGACGAAGCCGAACAACTGTACGCCGAGTGCGGTCGATTCGATCTTCAAAACAAGCTGTTGCGTAGCAGAAACAAAATGGACGCCGCCCACGCGGTTGCCGAATCCAAGGATAGAATAAATTTGCGTAACACCGAACACACGTGGGCGAAAACGTTGGAACGGACTGGCGATTTAAAAGAAGCTGCGGCGAGATACGAACGTGCTAATACGCACCTGTACGACGTGCCGAGAATGCTCAGCGATCACCCGCAACAGCTGCAAACTTATATGCACAAAACGAAAGATCGGTGAGTTTTTATATGTGTTTTGTAATTTGCCAATGGGTAATATGCATGTAACGTCACAGCTTGACATTGGTAGTACGGTAACGTGCATGTGACGTCAAAGCTTGAGATTTATCTATCTGTCAAAAAGTGGCCGCGTGCTGCATGTCACCTAACCCCTATTTTCAGGGCCGGATTTAGAGGTCTAGAGGCCCTGGGGCAACAAAGGAGTGGAGGCCCCCTGGCCCCAAATTATTTTCCGAATAAAATGAACAATTTTTTCAGTTGAGTTTTTCAATAAATATTTTATTGTGAAACGCAGGTAGATTCTTCTGATATTCAACAAACATACATAAATATAATTGGAAACAAGAATTATTTAAAATTAAATTTTAGTGTTACGAACGGAACCTTTCGAGCTTTTTTCGCCGAAAAATCATTAATGATTTCGCTAAAATCCAGTTCCCGAAGTAAATCGCTTTCAATGCTCAGGAGAGAAAGGTTTGATAAACGGTTCTGTCCCATCGTGGTTCGAAGCCTATTTTTGATAATTTTCATTTTTGAAAATGAGTGCTCTCCAGTGCAATTTGATACCATCAAGACCAAATACATTCTTAATGCAATTTCAAGGTTTGGGAATGTAGCTCTGAAATTTTGATTTTCGAGAATTTGGTAGTAAAATAGTTAGGGAGATTGGCCTTTCTCATAGTTTTGTTTGTATGACTCGATCAAAGACGCAAATTAAACCAACTCATTACCAAGACTAGGTTCTAAATCATCCACATAAACTTTTACCAATGCCTCTGCTGCAGCGTGCAAATTTTCAGCATCCATCTTCTCGATGTGATTAAGAAATCCAAATCTCGAACGTACAGCTTCATAGGCATGCAATCTTTCAGTAAGAGAAACACATAGCTGGTCAACCACTGGGATGAAGGCGGACACTTTGTATTTCTCCTTGGGTGATAGATTTGCATCTTGTGCTTTCCCGTAATCGAGCGGATTCAACCTCACATTTCTTGTCGAGGCACGGAATCGAATATCTAATCTCCGAGGCTGTGGGCAAGTACCATCCCACTCAGCCATTGAGCCAGTGGGATACTTTCTCAAGACCAGTAGTGAATTGCTAGTGCTCATGAGGACCATTTGAGATTTTGAAATTTTACTGATTGCCTGACTGAGGTAAACAAAGATAGAACAATGATATTACTGTTAATTTTCGAAAATAATATAATCATGTTTGTACGAAGTACTGTAGATAAAGGTAAAACAGCGAAAAAAAATATCAAAGGAAAAGATATATTTTTTTTACTAGTGTTTACTAGTCGGAAATAAAAAAAAATTCCGACGTCTCTATTGTGGGGGCCCCTCTTTTGTGGAGGCCCCGGTTGCCCTCCCTTAAATCCGGTTCTGCCTATTTTAAATACTAGCCAGCAAAAACTACCATAACATACCATACCATACATGAATATTGCGAATATTAGTGTTTGTACAAGTTTTATCTTTGTGTTTCGCGATTTTTGTCTGTCTTCCCATATTATTTTTAGATTGGTTATCGCTGTTTGTCCCATTTGTAAGCGTCGTCTAATTTCAGGTTCGCAGTTTCCCTGATTATTTATCAAGGCTCCTAAATATGTTAGGCTGTCGGTTCTTCCGATGTTTGCTAAGTTGTTTCCATCTTGTAACTGTTGTAGCTTGTTTCCTCTGTCTACTATCATTATCTTGGTTTTGTTTAGATTTATCTCCAATCCCAGCGTTCGGCTTTCCTCTGTTAATCGTTGTAATAATTGTACCATTTCCTGTTCGTCGCCTGCTATTAGCGTGGTATCGTCAGCGTACCTGAGGTTGTTAATTCTCTTGCCTCCGATGGAAATTCCTCTATGCCAGTTTTCTGTTGTTCTGAGCATAATGATTTCGCCGTAAATATTGAATATCCTTGGCGATCATATACAGCCCTGTCGGACACCTTTTGCTCATTTGAAGGGCCTGGAAGCTTCGTTTCCAATTCTTACGTCATTTTCCTCATATAATGTTTTTATGATGTTTGTTAGGTGTTTTGGGACACCCATTTTGTTGAGCACTTTCCACAGGAACTTTCATCTTACGCAATCGAAGGCCTTGCTGTAGTCAATAAAGCACATGACCATAGGTATATTAAATTCTCTTGTTTTTTCTACTAATTGCCTGTCAAGATAGTTCGTAAGCCGTTGGTCTATTATGTATAGTAACACCTTGCTAGCATGAGAGATTAGCGCTATGGTTCTGTAGTTCTCGCATTTGCGCGTTGTTCCTTTTTTGTGTAATGGGACAAACGTCGATTTTGTCCAGTTTTTGGGCCATTTTCTGTCTTCCACACTTCCACACCTATTTCTTTCAGTAGTTCTGCGGTGATTTAGTCAGCTCCGGGTGATTTGTTTGTTTTCAGTTATCTGAAAGTTATTAGCCACTATTTAGGGTTTCGGCAAAGAGCCATGTTAAATTAAAATTTTTTAAAACTTTTTTAAAAACCTGCGATTTTTATTCAACAGGTGGGTGTCTACTCACCCACCTTTTTTCATGCAGTATCACCCCCTAAAGTTTGTCGCACTTATTTACTAACACCCTGTATAACCCACAACATTAAATGGATTTTGCTTTGAATAAGTTTAGTTTTTTGTCGAAAAAATATATATTATCTTGATTTATTGAATTAAATTTATTACGAAGATTGCTTTTCCGTCTTAATCCAAAAATTTAAATCATAAATTTTTAATTAAATAGTAAGTAGTTCTCTACATCTATGTATATCGTGTTTATTATTTTGTACACTGAAAAAAATAACAAAGTACAAATTTACCTTATATCGCGTTATAATCCAAGCTCAAAAGAAAAAGGGAAAGAAAGTAACAAAACATACGAATATTTCAATCTTTAATATATAATTAGGATAAATTTGAAAAAAAATTAATAAGCGTTTTCGTTTTTATTATTTAACTGTACATGGCACACTGGCAAACTCCATTTACATTATTTAATTTCAGCACATCGTTTTAGTAGGTACGTCAAAACGGTATCTTTGTTACATATTGCGAAAGGCTTTCGCGGCAATCGTTTATTGGTGAATGCTTTTTCGGGTATTTTGGCCGTCGTAGGTCTGAGTTTATACGTGTATCGCATTACATGCACTTGTGGAAGTGTCTACATTGGAACAACCAAACGGTCCATTAACACCAGGGTCAAAGAACACAAAGCCAACTGCCGTCTTGGACATGGAGAAAAATCTGCTGTCGCGGAGCACACAATTAATAATAATGATCACAGAATTAAATTCGAGGACACTCAAGTCTTATGCATCTGCATATTACCCGAGGATTTATAGAGAAGCGATTGAAGTACATAAACACCAGCAGAACTTTAATAAATCTGAGGAAACACTTAAAATTAATAGAACATGGGTACCTGTACTTAAAAATACAAGGCTGCTTCCTTACAAAAATAAGAAGAATGATACTCCGGAACGTGACCAATTTCTGAACAGCCATCAAATATGCCCCGCACACCAAAACGTATACGACCTGCGATTGTGACATACAAATGTCATAGACTGTCAGCCCTAAAAAAGCAGACAATTATATATCCAGAAGATACCATCCAATAGAGATGGCGCGAAACGTCGAGCATAAACTCAGACCTACGAAGACCAAAATACCCGAAAAACCATTCACCAAGGTATCTTTGTTGTTCTCGAAAATATTCTTGATGATTATCTTCGTTCCGTTGACGAATCTCGTGGACGTGGAGGTTCTTTAGAGGCTAGAATTGGTTGAGGTGCCATTAAACAAACCGAACGACGCGAATTCACCGGGGCGAGGACCAGACCATGAACGGGAGAAGCAAAAGGCATCGAGGCCGCCGAAATGCCAACCGGATAGGAGCTGGTCAATGTGTCTGTCGTATCAGAGTACCAGTATCCTCTTTCCGCATAAGTTGAATGCGGTGGTACCAAAGAATTCTCTAAATACGTCCTCCGGGTCTCTGAACGTAAAGTCGGATTCGGAGAAACCGAATTTGCCTTCGTGACTACTTCTGCTACGACTGCTGCCATTCATTAAACCATCCGTAGAACATTGATTGTAATCGCGTAATCTTTTTTTCAGCAGATAATACTTCATACGCCGATGAAATTTCTTTGAATTGTCTTGTGGCCTCAGCAATATTGTTGGGGTTCTTGTCAGGATGCCATTTTAATGCCAATTTCTGGTATGCTTTTTTAATTTCTCTTAATGTTGCTGTTTTAGGCACTCCAAGAACTTTATAATAATTTACCATGTTGGTGCCGCTGGTATATGAATGTATTAGTTTTTAGAAAGAATTTACCTACAGTGCATTTAAGATTTGTTGCTGAATAATTATTTACACACTCGCAGACTAGTTTTACAAACGTGTTCGCGTGCCGATGTATACTAATACTTCACTGGTGGATACGTTCGAGACTAACTAATTCGTTTAAGAAATCTTAATATTTATAATAACAAATATAATTAAATCAAAGTGGTGGTCATTATATTTACATTAGTTCGGCAATCAGATTATTATTATCATTTTCATTTTCAAAGTAAAACATAATCATCCAACAATAAGTGATATCAGCAATAATAACTTTTTGTTTATTCTTTCTTTTATTTACAATTTTTGTTAATTTACAGTCTTATTTATTTAATGTATCTATATTCTAAATAATAATAAGTGCACCTATGTATGACAAAATAACAGTTGAAATGCTGAAGGCTGGACAAAACGTGGTAGCTAGTCTACTGTACCGCCTTTTTAACCTTTGTTGGAGAAGTGGTAGCGTACCAGATGGCCGTTATCGTGCCGCTTTACAAGGGAAAAGGTTCGCAGCCGGACTGTAAGAACTACCGAGGTATTAGTTTACTCAGCATAGTCGGCAAACTGTATGCAAAGATATTGATTAAAAGAGTAACGAATGAAACTGAGAAGATGATATGGGATGTGCAAGCAGGATTTAGAAGAGGAAGGAGATGTATGGATCAGGTCTTTTCCTTACGAGGTATAGTTAAAAAACTCATGGCTAGAAGTTAGAAGGTCTATTGCGCTTTTATAGACTTGGAAAAGGCCTAAGAAAGAGTGGTGAGGAGTGAATTGTGGTCGACATTGTTTATGTATGGGATGAGCGTTAGTTTAATACGAGCACTGAAATAACTTTATGAGGATTCCTCTGCTTGTGTCAGGATAAACGGAGCATGCACGGACTGATTTAACATCGAAAAAGGTGTGAGACAGGGATATGTGGCTTCGCCATGGCTGTTTAACAATGTTTAACAATGATTTGATTGTCAAATTCCTTCTTTACGCCGATTATCAAGTCATATTAGCATGATCCTGGATTTGGGATATCCACTTTGGGTTTTTATCAATTAGTATTTCTATATATTTAGTCTTATCATTCTCCTTGATAGTGAAATCGTTATCTGGTTGAAATCAGGAACAGGTTGGGTGAACGCTATGTAATGGGTTTTTCATCCCTTTTATAACACTTTGTTTGACCATATGCCATGTGCTTCCATACGATATGGTTTTAGTAAGATGGAGCACCGCCCCATTACCAAATCAATGTCCGGCAGTACCTCAACCGAATATTTCCAAATCGGTGGATAGGGAGGCGAGGATCGACGGATTGGCCAGCACGATCTCCTGATATGACATCATTAAACTTCTTCTTATGGGTATATGTCAAAAGAATTGTATAAAAAACTAAACGCCTTGACTTAGCTGATTTAAGAAGATGAATAAAGCTTGCGATTAGGTTACGCCTGCGATGTTGAGTAACGTCAGAAGAAATTTTTATTTAAGACTAGCGGACCCGGCAGACGTTGTCCTGTCCAAACGATAGCTTGCCTGCTTTGGCAATATCACTATCAAACTCAGCGACCCCGAAAACTATAAACTCGACACTTACATCTTCATTTTTTAAATATTTTATATTCCATCCCCTTTCGTAGGGGTGACTACAATATTGGAGATATTACAATCAAATTCAGCGACCTTAAAAACTACGACTCACTCAAAAACTCATAAATTCGATACTAATATCAGCCGTTTTTGGTAGTTTTTAAATTCCATCCCCTAACAAAATTCGGAATGTTACCATCAAACTTATCCACCACCAAAACAATGAATTTCTCCGAAGACTATAAATTCGACACTTCAGCCATTTTTAATAGTTTTTATATTTTATCCCCTTTCCACCCCTTTCGTAGGGGTGCCAACACAAACATTTTTTTTACTAAAACCATCCCTGGTATGTATAAAACAACTGAAAATTTCATCCCAATATGTCCAGCTCTTTGTAAGTACTTGAAGGACATATTATGAATCTTTTGTACGGGAATATATAAAAATTTTGTTTTAAGATTTTTTCAGGCAATTTTTTAAATTTTTCTCTCCGTAAGAACCATCCTCGTACTTCAAAGAATATTATAAAAAATTCGACATTTACATCGTCGTTTTTAAAAGATTTTATATTAAATCCTCTTTTTACCCCTTTCGTAGGAGATATCATTGGAGATATCACAATCAAACTCAGCGACCTTGAAAACTACGACTTCGACACTAATATTGGCGTTTTAAATATTTTTTTAAACTTCATCCCCTACCCACCCCTTCCGTAGTGGTGCTAACAAAATTAGAAATGTAATTATCAAATTTAACCACCCCAAAACCCATGAATTCGACACTAACATCAGCCGTATTTAATAGCTTTTAAATTCCATCCCCTTCTCACCCCTGTCGTAGGGGTGCTATCAAAATTGGGAATGTTACCATCAAACTTAGCCACCACAAAAACAATGAATTTGATACTAATATCGGCGTTTTTAATAGTTTTTATATTTCATACTTCTTCCACCCCTTTTGTATGGATGCTTACATAAATGGGAATGTAACTATTAAACTTAAAGTTCCCAAAGACTATGAATTCGACACTAATATCAGCCGCTTTTGATAGTTTTTACATTCCATCCCCTTCTCATCCCCCATCGTAGGGGTACTAACAACACTAAAACCAACCGTGGTATGTATAAAACAACTTCTGAAAATTTCATTTTGAAGAACATACATACATACAAACATTTTTTTTTTGGGAATATAGAAAAATGTTGTTTTTAGACTTTTTCAGGAAATTTTTTAAATTTTTTTTTCCGTAAGAACCATCCTCGTACTGCAAAAAAATATTATAAAAAAAGAAATAGCGAAATCGGTTAAGCTGCTCTCGAGATTTGCGCTTAGCAACACATTCAGCGATTCATTTTTATACTATAGATTAGGATGCTGCTAAAACGTTCGCTGCTAGCATTTTGAATAACTTCAACGTTAACATTATTGCTTTTTTTTAATTCTGTACATTATTAAGAAATAAACAGTACCTATTACTTATTAGTTTTTGAGTGTGCTTTAGCGGATTTATGTTATCAAATGATTTTCTTTTTTTAATGGTCATTTTTGCAATAAATCTAAAAACAATTAATATTTCCGAAACAGTTAAAGGTAGGCATTAGAAATTGCACATAAAATATGTCAAGAATTGTGTAAAAAATTCAAAAATTAAATAAATACAGGGTATTTTTAAAGAAAAGAAAGCATGACAAACTGTGAGGTGCTGATTAAGGAAGAAAGAGTGGAACAAGTAAATGAGTTTGTATACTTGGGTTCGAGGTTTAGACAATGAGCAAATGGTGTTGGAAGGAAAACAAATGAATGGATCACTGTATAGCTTTATGAACAGCCAGAAAGTGTCAAAAAAAGCACGTCTGTCTGTGCATAGAGGTGTGTTGGTTCCTACACTTTTGTATGGTGGTGAATGTTAGGTTTAGCAGAAGGAGCATAAAATAGGATTAATGCTGCGGAGATGAGTAGTCTGAGAACTATAGATCGGTTGGATAAAGTGAAGAATAGTGAAATAAGGGAACGCTGTGGTGTAAAAGAAGATGTGGTTACAGAGATAAATGAAGGAATGCTTAAATGGTTTGAACACGTAGAACGGATGGATGAAGGAAGATTGACGAAGCAATTTATAAAGGATTGTAAATGAACAAGCCGTTAGAGGTCGACCTCGACGAACATATCTTGATCAGATCAATATTGTCTTGAAAAAAAGCCAAGTCAAGAGTTCTAACAACCTACGAGCATGTATAAGAGCACTGATGAAAGAAGAGAAAGCCAAAGATGTGTGTAAGAACCGTAGCAAGTGAAAGAAAATGGTCTCTGCATACCCCAACAGGAAAAAGGCGTGACTATATGTATGTATGCATTGCATTTGAAATAAGAAAGTTGGTAGTGGCCGCTGCTACATGACACACCCTATATAGAAAGTTTTTGTTAAAAAAAATGCGCTTCTACAATACCAATCAATCGTATTCAAAGGTTTTTTAAACACGCCCCCGTTTATTCATAATCAAATTTATTCCATTTGGCTAATACATACTGCATATTTGAAGCTACACAGAAATAAGGGTCCAGCTCTCTATGTTTTTTTTCCAGAGAAATGCTGAAATGGTGGGGACAATATGTCGAATCGCAAGGAGATATGGTATCAGCATTGAAGATCTATTCTAACGCAGCAGATGTCTACTCGCAAGTGCGAGTCTTGTGTTTTATGGGCAAAGAATCAATTGCGTCCGAATTAGCTAGAAGCAATTTACAGGGTAACCCAAGAAATACAATGTTTTAAATTGATAGTAAATTAAATCGTATTTTCTTTTTATAGATAAAGCTGCTTTGTATCACATGGCTAGGTATTACGAAACAGTGGGAAATTATGAAGAAGCCGTTAATATGTTCACCAAAGCTACTGCGTACTGTAACGCAGTACGTTTGTGTAAAGAAAATAATATGGCAGAAGAATTGTGGGATTTGAGTGTCATCGTGTCCGGAAAAGAAAAAATTCAGATTGCCAAGTATTTCGAAGAGCAAGGTGAAAATATTTAAATTTTATTTGCATTATTTGGTTTTTCCCAGCACGATAGGTTTAACGCCAGTTAAACTTTTTTAGTTTTGAAAAGTAGAGATAAGGAAAACTTTATGGGACTTTTTTTGAAAAAGTGTCCACCAAAATGTGGTACATAAAGGTGGCGCTGGTGGACGTGAAAGTTAGAACCAAAGCCCATTACATAGATCAGCTGGTGCCGGTTGGAACACGCGCCCGTTTGTCGAATTGTTTTCACAGTTGTGCGTGCGCCGGTATCACCGCACAATCCAGCCCTTCTCACGAAGTTCATGGTTGTAGGGTAGGTTCTAGGTTGGTGTAACCAAATATGTTGAACCTTATTCTTCCCAGGCCGGGGCGTAAACATATATATTTTCAGCAGTTTCGTCTTCCACGCAGCAAAACCGACAGTCCGTTTGTTGGTTCAGACCTATCCTTCCGAGGTGGTATCTTAGACGACAGGGTATGTTGTCACGTGCCTATTTTTTCCCTTTCAACAGTGTACCATATTAATAAATTAAAACAAAACTTAATCGTGGTGTCAAAAACAAATCACGTCGTTTAAAGATTCTAAAATAAATCACTTGTAACCTTTGGGTATACGAATTCACAAAGTACTATATTAATAAACTAAAACAAAACTTAATCGTGGTGTCAAAATAAGTCACGGCCTTATATATTTAAAAATAATTCACTTATAACCTTTGGGTATACGACTTCACTATTCCTGTGGCCTACTCCTGTGGCCGGTTTGATTGTGGGACGGCACCTGCTAATTAACAATGGCTTCCCTCAAATAAATCCCGCATGCGGATATTTTAACTCGACACCAAAATCCAAAATATCAACAACGAAGGTAAGATAGAATGGTCAAGTTAAAAATTAAGTGGTTTTTCTTCAAAATCCAATTAAGATGGCCCGAATACAGCCAGATATGAAAGAAATCCCGTAGAGGTTCTGCACACGTGTTAATATCACCCGTCCCAAAAACTCTCACCACCACACGACTCCCAAGACTGACACCAAACGACTGACACTCCTTCCCAAGCCGGATATCAAGAAATGACACGGAATTGACGTAAACCAAGAATCGCACTCGTCCGTGTGGATAGCCAGCCCCATCCTCACAGAAATGCAAACCAAACAATCGAATCCTATCCCTACAAGGTATGCAACACTATTTACAACGAATGATATATTTAAGTTACAACAAAATACGGTATGCAACCCTACTTACGAGTACCTAAGGAATACTAAACCATCAGAGACACAATTATAATGGAACTGTAGAAGGGAAAAATAGGCACGTGACAATGTAAGCAGGCCCGTTAGAATTCGCAGGTCATTTCTGCTCCATTCTAGGATCTGCTGAGTTGTGTTTCTCGAGGGTTTAGGTAGAAACGCCTTCGAGTGAGTTAACCCTGGTATATCGGACCAGTACGCGAGTATTTTCCTCTCCGCCCAGTCCGAAATAATTGTTTTGGCAGCACTTGTGGTGACTCCAAAAACCGGTTCTGGTCCAGTGAACGCAGATTCGGCTCCCCGTTTTGCAAGGGTGTCGGCTTTTTCGTTTCCCTCCACCCCCCGGTGCCCAGGTACCCACAATAGGGTCACCCTGTTGTTCGCACCAAGATACTCGTAAGGATTCGATGCAATTCCATATAAGTTTAGAATTTATCTTGTTGGAGCTCAGTGCTTTTAAAGCGGCCTGGCTGTCTGATATCATACTTATGTTTTTGTTTGATAGAGGTCTGTTAGTCAGCTCTCTTACAGCGGTAGTGTATGGTTATGAAACAAAGAAAGAAAAAATTATCACTGATAACTGCTATGTACATTAATAAAAAGCGAAAGAAAACTAAAATTAGATCAATTTATATGCATCATATAACTTAGTCTCGCTTAATATGCGGTGCACTTGTTACTTTGTTTTCTGACTTACGCAATGATGAATTAAGTTTTTCAACTATTTCCGAAAGTCAATAGTAATAACGTCCACGTCCAGTAACTCATTAAAATTCGGTAGTATTGCATAACAAACGTGACACGATTGGCAGACGTCCACGAATGAAAGTTTCTTAGTAAAAACTAGCAATATAAGGCGCCAGCGCACGCATGAGTTCCGGTCCTCCCCACCTCCGGCCGAGCGTGTGACCGGCCGCGCGCTTAGCTGTATAACATGATACAAATAACACAAGGTATGATCGATAGCCGTCTCAAACTCGTCCTTCGCGCGCATGACGTCATTTGGAGAGTAAAATTTGAATTTTTATAATGATTGTTCATGGAACTCGCATAATTTGATGATTTTGATGAATAACTTGGAAAATGTCGTCGCCATTAAATTTAAATTTAAAAATTCATTTTTAAGGCATATAAAAAGAGATACATGATGTCTAACGTTTATATACAAAATAAAAAACAACTTACTACCTATATCTCTGTCTAAATTTTTAATAAAATGATGGAATACAATCTGAGAAGTAAGGATAATTACTTTGCGGATAAATTTCATACAGCTGTAACACAAAAATCTCTTTTTACAAGGCTTAAAAATGTACAATAACTTGCCAATCCAAGCTTTAGAAGCAACAAGTTTAAGAGTATTTAAAAAAATACTTAGAAATGTGTACTTTAAAGTTTAAGGTATTGTAAACATTTATTTATATTTATTGTTATCATTATGAGTATATCTAGAACCACTTTTAACTATGTAAAATTAAATCTGTCTGTACTAGCAATTTTGGCTAAATAAATATTATTATTACATAGATACTAAACATTCTAGATATTCATCAATAAAATAGGTAGGACTAAGCAATATACTGAGGATATTTCATAACATAGAGAATTGTTGATAATTTGTAATGAATAAATCTTGAAGAAGTTCGATTCCTGAAGTGGGTCATAAAAGTCGGTTTATTTTGTAATCTTTGATAATTTTCTTTTTACAGACAATGATTTATATAACACATTTTTGTTTAAAATTATCATTCTGAAGCACATTCTAGATCTGAAAAACAAGTTTTTTATTTTGTCACTGCTGTCAATATCCCTGGCTCTTTCGAGCAGTTGGCTCAAATGAAATGTAATTTTTGTGTTTGTGTTTACTCTTTATAGGTGAACTTGAAAAATCTGCGATCTTGTATCATAGAGGGGGAATGCTTCATAAATCTATAGATTTAGCTTTTAAAACAAAACAATACGATATTCTGCAAGAAATTGCATCTGAACTAAACGCAAATTCAGATCCGGCCTTAGTTCAAAAGTGTGCCGAGTATTTTATCGACAACGAACAATTCGACAAAGCCGTCGATCTATTGGCTATAGTTAAAAAGGTACGATACTTAAGAGATTAATTGAATTTTGCGGATTAAAAAACTTTTTGGTTAAACTATAAAATCTGTTTTACTGTACGCTGGATAGCTTGCTTCATATAATCCGATCGATCTGAGAATAAGGCAAGCTGACGTCACGGTCCGCCATTTTCGGTAAGGTCAAAAACTCGCGTATGTTGTGAGAGGGATTCAAATTAAACCTATTATTTATAAATAATTTCTAATTTTAATAAATGCAGGTCCGTTGGAAATCAATTATTTATTAATAAAACAATTTGATTAAACTCATTTTTGTCTTTTAAATATTCATACATACATACTTAAAGTGCTCTCATACATGCTCGTCGGTTGTTGGTACTCTTGACCTGGCCTTTCTTCAAAACAATGTTGATCTGATCGAGATATGTTCTCCGAGGTCGACCTCTACCGACTTGTCCATTCACACTCGCCTTATAAATTTGTTTCGTCAATTTTCCTTCATCCATACTTTCTACGTGTCCAAACCATTTAAGCATTCCTTTATCTATCTTTGTAACCACATCTTCTTTTACACCGCAGCGTTCTCTTATCTTACTATTCTTTACTTTATCCAACCGAGTTACTCCGGCTATACTTCTCAAACTACTCATCTCCACAGCATTACTCCTATTTTTATGCTTCTTCTGCCAAATCCAACATGAACTACCATTCATAAGTGTAGGAACCAACACACCTCTATGCACCGCCAGACGTGCCTTTTTTGACACTTTTTGGCTATTCATAAAGTTATACAGTGCCCCATTTATTTGTTTTCCTGCGAACACCCTTTGCTCAATGTCACTGTCATACTTTCCATCTCTAGTAAACTTTGAACCCAAGTACACAAATTCATTTACTTGTTCCACCCTTTCTGCCTCAATCGAAACTCCACAGTTTGTCATGCTTTCTTCTCTTTCAAAAACCATTACTTTTGTTTTGCTCACATTTCTTTTCATCCCTTTGATTTGCAGGGCATCATAGATCTCATCATTTAGTGAATTCGTTGAGAATTATTTATTAAGTTAATGATTTAATATATTTAATAATAGATAGCACAAGATCATTCCTTTTTTTTTTTTTTAACTAAATTTAATATGAAACGTAAAAAATAAGTTTGATTTTTTAGTACACGGAAGCAATAAATTTGTGTATGAAACACAACGTTCAGCTGACGGAGGATTTGACAGAAAAATTAACGCCTAATAAAGATTTAGTCGATGAAAGAACGAGAGAAACAGTATTGAACATTTTAGCAGAAAATTTAATGGTGCAAGGAAACTATCATTTGGCGACGAAAAAATTCACGCAAGCTGGAGATAAGGTAGGTTGGATCTGTGAACTTTTGATTGTGATCGCGAATGAATTTTCCAACATTTTTTTTGGAAAATGTGTTGCCTATATCCCTAATAAATATCATACTTATATACATATGTAATAGCGAGAAATATGCAAAAGTAAATTCCCCTCATATTTTTAAACAAATTTCGTAGGTAACGAATTTTAATTTATAAGAGACTTCTTTGAACATTTCAATATTTCAATTACAATATTTTTTTTTGTAATCACGTGTAATTTTGCAACCAAATCTGTCCTTAATGACTTTATTTATTGTACATATTAAGAGAGGTAGGTAAGTAATTCAAACAAATTTTAATAATTAACTAAGATATTAAGCTCTAATTTGGTTAGTTGATTTCTTTTTGTGTTATGTTTACTAGCCCAAACCAATACCATAACAATTGGATTTCTAAAAAAGTAATTAGTAATTCTGGGTTACCATTATAGCGGGTAAAACCATAGTACCGATTGTGATTTCAAGTAGTGTACGAGGATAGTTCACGTATTGTTGTCCCCAACATAAAAGCAAACACATGAGAAAAATGCCGAATTTATTATGGATACAATGTAATTCTGTTAATTTTCAAGTTAAAGTGATTTTAATAAGTACTATGTAGGTTTTTGTTTTGCTATTTATTTTTAATTCATAAGAGAGCTCTATTTAGAATATTTTATGTAGCAATTAACGTGTACATAAACAATTAAAAAAAGTATAAAAAAATGTTGAAAATTAAAAAAAAGTTAATATTTTGTAACGCCGCCCTTCGCCGCGATGACGACCTCCAGGCGTGTAGGCATGCTCTCTATGCTGACTAGAGCATTTTGACGGAGTTTAGGGTCATGGTTCCATACCCTAATAAGGGTTTCTATGAGTTGGCGCTTGGTAGTTATCACTTCTTTAGCGATCTCTCGCTTTGTGAGCTCCCATAAATTTTCTACCGGGTTCATGTCCGGCGAATTTCCCGGCCAAGGTAAACTGTCACGTCATTATCATCCAGGAATGCAGTAACACTTCTGGCTTTGTAGCAAGGTGCTGAGTCATGCATAAAAACATACTCTTCATCATTAGGGAACCATTTTTACACCTGAGGCAGAAGGCGACTTTCCAGTATTCGCTTGTACTGATCTTGCCTCATAGTCCCTTCTACGATTTAGAGGCGTCCCATACCCCTGGCTGAGATTACAGACCAAACCATTATGCTAATGGTACGTTTTATCATTCAAACAAGACACTCATAATGGTACTGCTCTTCTGGGCGTCGTCGAAAAAAACATGCTTTTGTCCACCAACATTTGAAATGTGGATTCATCTGAGAAGTAGACCTGTAAAAACTTACCATATTACAAAAAAAAAATTTGTCGGAAGAGCACATCTCTACTCAATTTTTTTTTTCTCTGATCGCTTCGGATACTTTTGGTGTTAAATTTGCATAATATTCACCTGTTATGATGCGCCTACGCGGTAAATAAATAAATAAAATAACACCTGCAAAATCCCAAAAAACTGTAGCCATGATCTTACCAGCTGATGTGACAAGAAATTTCCGAGTGGAAGGAAACCCCCTTGCCTTGTTTTTTGGATTCTGGATCAAAGTGATGAACCCATGTTTCGTCGACTGTCAGAAATTTTCGCTTAAATTCATCGGGATTCCTGTTAATCATCTCCAAATTTGTCTCCGCTGCAACCTTGCGAACACGCTTCTGGGCTGCTGTCATCATTCGTGGAACCCAACGTGCAGAGAATTTTTTGAGACCCAATTTCTGATGTAAATTTTTTTTAAAGCTTTCAACAACAAAACCTTCACAACTGCTATGTCTGTTCCCAGATTGGGCGGTTGCAAACGTCGCCTGACCCAGAATGGGTGGCCGATATCCAAAACAAGATTTAGGAAGGCAACGGGATACCACCTTTATTATTTTTTTTCCCAAGACAATAACATGAGTATATTTAATTCAAAATTTTCCGGAAATATAAATAGTTCTCCAATCGGTTCTCCGGGGAAAACGGCTTTAAATGTAACAAAGATAAGAGCAAACCTAAGAAAACCATAAAAGATCGGAACATGGATTATAAGAAGCCTATTTGAGGCTAAAAAACTGGCAAACCTCACATGAGAAATGAACAGACTGGATATCCTGGGCTTTGCTGAGACCTGGTGGCCTGGTGTGGGAGAGTGCAATGTGGATAACGGAGTGTTTTTCTATTCTGGCAATGAAGATCCAAAACACAAGAAAGGCGTAGGAATCGTTATAACTAAAGTATTAAAATCTGTCGTTGACTTTGTTCTATACTCGGACCGCATTGCTTTATTGAAACTCAGAGCCAAGTGATCTTAATATAATACAAGTATACGTAACAACTGCGGATTCGCCGGACGATGATGTAAACATTTTTTATGATGAAGTCAAAGAATTGCTTAAATTGACTAAAAAATACGAAGTCAACATAATTATGGGTGACTTCAATGCCAAAATAAAAAAGGGCAAATTTGAGGAGTTGTTGGATCTTTTGGTCGAGAGGGGTGATAGACTACTACAATTCTGCCAAGAGGAAAGCATGAAAGTTACAAATGCATGGTATCATCATCACCCTTGCCGACTTTATACTTGGAAGTCCCCAGCGGAGCGACTAAACAATGTAGTGCGAAACCAAATAGATTTCATCCTGATCAATCAAAGATTCGGCTCAACCATCAAGAGAGCCAGCATAATTCCTGGGGCAGATGTGCCTTCTGACCATGTACTATTGGTGGCAGTCATGAAAATTCCTTTGTCAAGTCAAAGAAAGCCAACCGCACAACGACGGATCGCGTTAAAAAAAATTGAGTGATCCAATAATAAAATCTGAGATGTGTATCGAGATAAACACACAAATTCAAACAATAACATCGAATATTAGAGAAGACCGAACGCAATCTTGTACAAAGATAATGGACATAGTAACAAAGTCAATGCAAAACAGATTAGGATAAAGGGCAAAGAACAAAAAGCAAAAATGGATGACAGATGAGATCTTGTTGTTAATGGATGAA
The DNA here is from genome assembly GCA_950111635.1 of Agelastica alni. Taxonomy (NCBI): domain Eukaryota; kingdom Metazoa; phylum Arthropoda; class Insecta; order Coleoptera; family Chrysomelidae; genus Agelastica; species Agelastica alni. The sequence continues at coordinate 27,609,036 of OX467709.1, read as the reverse complement.
CGTCGAAAGCACAAAAACAAAACAGACATGTACAAATATATTCAAAGACTCATAAGATCAAAGTTTAGAATAAAAAAAAATAGCTTAAGCGTAAATGCTCGGAAATAGAACAGCTGCAAGATTAACATGACAATTTTAATCTGCACAGAAAGCTGAAGGAGACTGATGGTATATAAAAAAAAATGAGATCAACCATAACAGTTAATAGTTGCAACCAAATAGTCCTCGACAGCAACGAGAAGAACAATGTTTGGGAAAAGTATATTGAAAAACTTTTTGACAAAAACAAATCCCGGGCTGGTATCAATAACTCTCTAACCGGCCCATCGATCACTAAGGACGAGATTGAAAATGCCATACGTAATTCAAAAAATAAAGTCAAATTAACGAAAATATTTTAACAAAATAAGTCATGTTTGAAAAGTAAATAATAAACAAATAATTTATTTATTCAAAAAATATATAAAAATAGCGATTATCTCAATTTTTATAAAACTACCTGAACGTATAGTCTTAGGAGAGTGAGTAAAAGAAGAAGGTTTTTATTAATTTGTAAAAGATTAAACAGTTTTTGTTAAAGCCCACTTACCTTTTTATTAACCAATACTGAATCTTTCTCTTATTTATAATTTATAATTTATTCTAATATTTCTTCTGGTAATACCTTTAATAAACTCTTATTTAATAAATTACTGAGATATTTACTATTCTTCTTCTTACAGCGTCTTGCTTTCTCAAGCGTTGACGACTCCCATATTGACTACTTCTTTGTATCTATCTCTATCTTGAGCTGCGTGGAGAAGTTCCTCAGCAGTTAAACCTGTCCATTGTCGGAGATTTCGAAGCCAGGATCACTTTTTGCGGCCTATCCATTTTTTTTATTTACTATACTTCAATTTAAACTGTTTAAAACAATCTTTTCAATACTTTAACACTTTCTAATTAACTTGACCATGATCTTTTTAAATAGATCCAACCAATAGTTCAAAATATTCGCAGTTCGCGAACGACATTTCTAGATACATCGCGGGCCTGCAATTACCGCCCGCGGCTATAAATCATTCGCTAAAATATCGGGTGTTTTGATACCAATCATGAATCATACATCTTTTTTATGATCGACTCGCCGTCACTTTAAGGCAAATATTCGGTACAGGGGCGTATTAGTTGACCACAATCCGTAACAATATAAATATAAATTTCTTTATTTCAGATACAAGCAATGAAAGCGCTACTAAAATCTGGAGATACGGAGAAAATAATATTTTTTGCCGGCGTATCACGTCAAAGAGAAATATACATCATGGCTGCTAATTATTTACAATCTTTGGACTGGCAAAACCAGCCCGATATACTGAAACACATCATCACCTTCTATTCCAAAGGAAAGGCACTGGATTTACTCGCAAATTTCTACGTAGCATGTGCTCAGGTGAGTAAAAAGAAATACGAAGTTTGGCAAAAATGTTGTAAGAATTAATGCCTAGGAGAAACGTGAAAATTAAAATATCAGTTATGATGCGTTGTATTATTTAGTTTTTGAACAACACTTGTCTTGTTTTTTTTATTAATATGTGTAATAAAAAGGAATCTGTACTTTGCTTTGCTTTAAAAAATGATAAGTGAAGTATCCAGTATATTAATTTAAAATTCCTAGTAAAACTTATTAAAAAAACTGCTCTAATGCCAACAAATGTTGACACGGTTGTACCGGGTGTCTAATTAAGAGAGGTAACCCGCTGTATCTTAGAAACTATTTATCGTACAACTTGAGGGGAAAAAATCTGAATTACGTAGTTCACAATAATAACACATTTTTCTAAATGCGCAGTAATAGTACCATAAAATTTAAATATTCGTAATCTTCGTATCATTTTACGTAAGTTTACTTAAGCGCTCTTTCTTCTATCTTGTAAAATAACTGGTAGAGGGGTGAGTGGGAAAGCTGACTTAATAAAACAGTTATAACTTTTGTTTCGATTTATGGATTTTAACAAGCTTCTTCTTCTTCTTTGGGTGCCATCTCCTATCGGAGATTGGATGGATATCATTATTGCTATTCTTACTTTATTTGCCGCCACTCTGAAAAGTTCTATTGAGCTACAGTTAAACCAATCCCTTAAATTTCTCAACCATGAAATTCTCCTTCTACCAATGCTTTTTCTTCCCTTAATCTTTCCTTGCATAATTATTCTAAGCATCTTTTACCGCTGTCTTCTATTATATGTCCTAAATATTGTAACTTTCTTGTTTTTATGGTGTTAATTACTTCATATTCTTTACCCGTTTCTTGAAGTATTGCCATGTTTGTTTTTCTTTTTGTCCATTCTTTTATAAGCATTTTTCTATAACACCACATTTCGAACGACAGCAGTTTGTTTATGTGTTCTTGTTTAAGTGTCCATAATTGAAAACACATAGCTCCTTAATGTTCTCACTCTTAGTTCTATAGTGAGATCTCTGGAACAGAGGATTGTTTTCAGCTTTACAAACGCACTTCTTGCTGTTTCTATTCCAGTTCTTATTTCTGTTGTTTGGTCATTATTTTCTGTAATCCAGGTGCCCAGGTATTTGTACTTCTGAACTCTTTCTATTTGTCGATCCAGTAAATTTATGTTTGATTGTATGTTTGGCTTTTTTGTTATTACCATATTTTTAGTCTTTTTTGTTTATTATTTTTTTTTATTATTTAAAGAAAGAATTTACGAAATGCGCATGCGAAATTGCTTCAACCATTAGAGTATAACAGTAACCCTATATTAATATATTACCCTCGCTTGGGGTTGAAAGTAATGGTGCCAAAAATACCGAAAAAGAGTGTCCACTGTCACGTGCCTATTTTTTTTCCCTTCTACGGTTACATTATTAATTGGATCTCTGATGGTTTTGTATTTCTCAGGTGCTCGTAAATGGTTTCGCTTACCGTGTTTTGTTGTGATTTGGGTTTGTCACTCGTTGTAAATAGTGTTGCATACCTAGTAGTGTTAGTATTTAATTATTAATGGCTGTGACATTTTTGTTAATTGGAGTGGGAGTCTTTGTTATTAGATTTCGCCTTGATTTTGGGCCTCGATTGTCGTGTGTTGTCAGCTATATTATTGTTTGGTTTGCTTTTCTGTGTGGATGGGCTGGCTATCAACACGGACGAGCGCGATTATGAGTTAGGAACATAGTTTTGCAAAGGTTGGCTGACGCGTGTCCCGTGTCATTTTCTGATATCCGGCCTGGGAGGGAGCAGTTGAGGAGAGTCGCTTGGTGTCAGTCGTGGAAGTCGGGTGAGAGTTTTTGGAACGATTTGATATTAACACGTGAGCAGAACTTCTACGGTTTTTTCTTTCATATCTGGCTGTATTTGGGCCATCTTAATTGGATTTTGAAGAAAAACCATTTAATTTTTAACTTGACCATTCTGTCTTGCCTTTGTTGTGAATATTTTGGATATTGGGGTCGAGTTTAAATGACCACGTGCGGGATCTGATGGAGGGAAGCCATTGTTAAGTACCAGGTGCAGTTCCATAATAAATCCGGCCACAGGATTAGTGAATTCGTATACCCACAGGTTACAAGTGATTTATTTTAGAATATTTAAACGACGTGATTTGTTTTTGACACCGCGATTAAGTTTTGTTTTAATTTATTAATATGGTACACTGTTGAAAACTATTTATTGCATTGGATAATATGCCATGTCTGAACTTTGATTAAAGTAATATTCTCAATAGTTCTTTGTGTCCAAGTAAAAACGTTTATTCATATTTATTTGTAAATATCCTACAATATTGCTATTTTGAAGGACAGCCATCGTAAAAAGAAATATTTTTAAATAAGCTCGATTGTTTTAACAGTGTAAATCTTTAAAAATACTACTTGGTGTTTCTGTTTCTTGGATCATCGATGTAACAGTGGCGTCTCAATGAAGTTTTCAATTGGTTACATAGTATTGAGTTTAATTTTATCAACTTATCAGTTATTATGTGCTTGATCTAAGTGTTTTCAATAGTTTAAAAGTAACAAATTATTTTACCTGCTCCAAGTTGAATCTGAATTTATACATTACTGAATATACTTTATGTAGTTATTGTGATGGTTTCAAATTATTATTTTTGTTGCGGGTCCATTTATCTTGTATTTTTTTTTTAATCTTTTGCTATCAGGAATTCTTTATAAAACCAATTATTTTTGAAATTTTAAATATTGTGAACATTTTTTTTTGTTTTTAATTCTCTTTTGTACATCATTAGGTTTTTATTATTGTCTGAAAGATTGTTATAATTAATTTAAATATTATTTTAAGAAAAGTGTATTAAATTCGTTTAATCCACTTTACAAAAATACAGAATTTGTTGTAAAAAATCAGAACATTATTTTTACTTAATTAATATATTGCAGGAATTGTAAATATAGTTCTATTTATCTAGTTCACCATAATTGTTTGTTGTTTTTCGCGTGGCTCTGCTGGTGCCTACTAGACCTAGGCGTTTCCGGCTTGTACCGTCTAAGTCGGTGGCGCGGCTCACTTTTATATTTTTTTCTTCTACCCTCTACGGCTGAGCTCGGGCATAATTTGCCAGTAGTACTCTTTAGAGAACTAAAAGACGTGGCACCCCCTTTAATCAAAATCGAGATTACTGCAAATGGCTCCGTTTCGTTTTCGGTTAGTAGGGAGAAAAATAGTATACACACTACGGGCATTAAAGTAAGAAATGTCTCAGAACACAGGTATGATGACCGAGGCGAAGCCGAGGTCAAAAAACATGTCCTCTGAGACATTTCTTACTTTACTGCCGTAGGTGTATTATGTACTATTTCATATCTGTATAAGTTTTCATTGCTAGCGGTTTGAATAATCGAATAACGTTTGTTCGTGTTTAGGTGGAAATAGACGAGTTTCAAAATTACGAAAAGGCTTTGGGGGCGCTGTCCGAAGCGTCGCGATGCTTACAAAAGATCAGCGAACCGAGAGATAAGAAGCAGATTCAAAGAGCTTGCGATATCGTGCAACAGCGATTCGGTTTGGTAAAAAGATTCGTCGATATTAGAAAATTGTTTGAAAGAGGTGATGGACAAACAGGTGAGAAATATCTGTAGAAATTATTCAAAAAAATTAATTGTATAAATTAATCCTAGCAGCGTATTGTCGTGCAATTTATTTACAAACAAATTAAATGAGAAACAAGATTTTTGTAGACCGAGAGATGGTGACAAAAATGAGTGTACTGATACATTCTGTATTACATTTATATTTATTTTAATGTTATTGTTTAAAGTTGTCAAACACTATTGTCATGTATATGTCAAATTCTTGTGCTTAATAAATTGTAATAAATTCCTTTCAAAAGTCAATTGGAAAGAACAGTTGCTTTCCTTTCAAGAACGTTATCAACCAGTGAACAGCGACATTCAGCAGTCGAGAAAGAAGCATACGCAATTGTAGAATCCCTTATGAAATGGCGACACTACCTAATTGGAAAAAAATTTACGTTAATAACTGACCAGAAATCTGTTTTATTCATGTTTGACATGCAACATACAAGTAAAATCAAAAATGAAAAAATCTTGAGATGGTGCCTGGAACTTTCTTGCTATAACTTCGATATCATTTATAGACCAGGAACTTATAATACAGTTGCCGATACATTTTCGAGAATATGTGGATCTACAAGCAATAATACTCTATTTGATCTCCATCAAGCTCTGTGTCATCCTGGGATAACTCGTATGTATCATTGGATAAAATCCAAAAATATGCCCTATTCAATTGATGATGTTCGTAAAATGATAAGTTCGTGTCCAAGCTGTGCTGAAATAAAACCGAGATTTGTGAACAGGCAAGGTAAACTTATTAGGGCTACCCAACCATTCGAGAGATTGAACATGGATTTTAAAGGCCCTCTACTATCCGGGACACAAAACATTTATCTTCTGACAATTATCGATGAATTTTCGAGATTTCCATTCGCATTTCCTTGCACCAATACCTCATCTAGTACTGTTATAGGTTTCTTGACACAGTAATTTTCAATCTTCGAAATGCCGTCATATATACAAACTGACCAAGGATCTTGTTTTATGTCCAAGGAACTCAAATCATTTTTATATAACAAAGGAGTAGCAACAAGTCGTAGTTCTCCATATAACCCAGAAGGTAACGGTCAAATAGAACGCTACAATGGTATAATTTGGAAGACTATATCTTTGGTTCTGAAAACAAATTGTCTTGAAATTAATCATTGGGAGAAAGTACTACCCGAAGCTATCCATTCAATGCGGTCATTGCTTTGTGCTACAATCAATTGTACTCCACACGAAAGAATGTTTCTCCATACTAGAAAATCATCATTTAGAACTGCACTACCTAGTTGGCTTGCAAATTCTGGACCGGTCTTAATCAGAAAACATGTAAGGAAAAACAAATATGAACCTCTAGTATAAGAAGCAGAACTAATTGATGCAAACCCTGAATATGCATTAGTATGATTAGCAAACGGACAAGAAATCAACGTGTCGATAAAACATTTGGCTCCTCGGGAAAATCAACAAATTTGCGATGAAACTATTTATCCACAGTCAGCAAAAGAACAGCTTAATGCTCCGACTAAAAGTAGCAGTCCAGAAATGCAATGTGATAATGAAACTCAAACAATTGTTCCAGAAGAACATTTTTCAATGAAACCAACTATCACAACTCAAACGCCAAAGGGTGTTGGCAGAAAAACAAATTAATGGGGCACTGCATAGCTTTATGAACAGCCAGAAAGTGTCAAAAAAGGCACGTCTGGCTGTGCATAGAGAAGTGTTGGTTCCTACACTTATGTATGGTAGTGAATGTTGGGTTTGGCAGAAGAAGCATGAAAATAGGATGCATGCTGAGGAGATGAGTAGTCTGAGAACTATAGCCGGAATGACTCGGTTGGATAAAGTAAAAAATAGTGAGATAAGAGAAAGCTGTGGTGTAAAAGAAGAAGTGGTTACAAAGATAGATAAAGGAATGCATAAATGGTTTGGCCACGTAGAAAGGATGGATAAAGGAAGATTTACGAAACAAATTTATAAGGCGAGTGTGAATGGACAAGTCTGTATCGGTCGACCTCGGCGAACATATCTCGATCAGATCAACATTGTTTTGAAAAAAGGCCAGGTCAAGAGTACCAACAACCGACGAGCATGTATAATGTATAAGAGCATTGATGAAAGTAGATGAAGCAAAAAATGTGTGTTAGAACCGTAGCAAGTGAAAGGAAGTGGTCTCTGCCAATGTTTAGACTGTAGAATAAATTGCTTTGCATTTTAAAGCTCTTTCTACTTCCAAAATTTTTACAAAGTTACAATTAAAAACTTGACTAGATTTTCAGTTATAAATTAATTGTTCAGATGTTTACGTATTTTATTTTTATGTGATGATATTTATTTTTTCAATATATCTTTAAAACATTCCTTTATACTTTTTTTTATTGTTGGTTTTTTTTAAATGAAACCTCTTAAGGCACGTTGAGAGTGAAATTTCAAGGTCGCGTCACGGCAAATGTATAATAATGATATTAGCGTCATGAAGCCGTCACGATTTTGGATTTTAAAAGACGAAGAGAGCTACCAGATAAATCACCAGTGAGAAAAAGACAAAAATAGTAAGCATGCTATACCTTATTGCTGTAGTGACTTTTCCTTCTCCTACATTCTGCTACATTCGTTATTAATAGAGATACTACACGCATGCGCTAAATATAAACACACATTGTACACCCGGTGACGTAAATGGTGAAGCTCCCATTTAAAGTTTGCAAAGTCCATTATCAATTTTATATTTTGGTTAGAATCTCCAGTATTTTGAAAGTAATTAGTCTTCATTGTTATTAACAAACTATTATTATTAATGAAAACCATTATTCAAGTAAGTAATATTTTATACATTCTTTTTTCATTCATCTAATTTTTGTTTTGGTACTGAAAAATAAAAGAAACGAACTTCTAAAATATTTTTATTCTAATATTGTTTGAGAAGTGAAATTAAAAAATTAAATAATTTTGAATATCTCACTTTTTTATCTTTCAAGCAGTCGTTAATTTTTATCTCCGACTATTGATTTGAAAATCTTACAGATTTTTATTACATGTTTAAATGTTCTTTTTTGCCACTTGCTACGTTTCTTACACACATCTTTTGCTTCCTCTATTTTCATCAGGGTTCTCTAACATGCTCGTCGGTTGTTGGTACTCTTGACCTGGCCATTCTTCAAAACATTGTTGATCTGATCGAGATATGTTCACCGAGGTCGATCTCTACCGACTTGTCCATTCACACTCGCCTTATAAATTTGTTTCGTCGATCTTCCTTCATCCATCCTTTGTTTAAACCATCTAAGCATTTCTTTATCTATCTTTGTAATCACATTTTATTTTACACGACAGCTTTCTCTTATCTCACTATTTTTTACTTTATCCAACCGAGTCACTCCGGCTATAGTTCTCAGACTACTCATCTCCGCAGCATTAATCCTATTTTCATGCTTCTTCTGCCAAACCCAACATTCAGTACCATACATAAGTTTAAGAACCAACACATCTCTATGCACAGCCAGAAGTGCCTTTTGTGACTTTTTCTGGCTGTTCATAAAGCTATGTAGTGCCCCGTTCATTTGTTTTCCTGCCAACACCATTCGATCCTTTTACATCCATTCGAAAAACCGCATTAGAACATGATGTTAGTGTGGGATCCGCCTGTAACATATTATGAACGATAAGTTTTATCCTTATAAAGATACGCTATTGCAAGAATTATCTGAATATGATTATGACCGCAGAATGGAATTGTTTGAAACTATAATGCAAAAGGTAGATGCAAACCCTCATTGTACAAGTAAAATAGTCTTTTTCGATGAAGCCCCGGTTATGTTATATGGTACAGTTAATCACCACAACTGTAGATATTGGAGATACACTAATCCTAGATGAATGCGGGAACATAGAACACGAATGGCTTTAAAAGTTAATGGTTGGGCAGGTATTATCGGCATCACTGTTATTGCACCATTCTTTGTAAAAGATAATTTTAACGGACGAAAGTATTTGGATTTGTTAAAAATAAAATAGTTCCTGCAATCAAAAATACAGTTGATAACAATTTTAATGACACTTGGTTTAAGCAGGATGGTGCATCACCACAATTTAGTGTTGCTGTTCGAAATTACTTAAATGAAGTTTTCCAATACTGGAGGATTAGAATAAGGGGCACAATTGAGTGGCCAGCCAGATATCCCGATTTATCGCCTTTAGACTATTTTCTCCAAGAATATCTAAAAAACATTGTGTAAAAAACTAAACCTGATAATCGGGATAAACTAAAAAATAGAATACTGATAACAGCTCGTCAAATAACAAAAAAGCAATTGCGTAATACCACATCAACTTTTTATAATAGACTTGGATATTGTCAAATAGAATAAGGAAGACAATTTAAACATCTAATTAAATGAGATTAATTAGTTATTTGTTTCTGCGGCTGGCATGCCTGGCCATAGCTGGAGCTATGTCCAGCACACCAAAATCAGCGATGGAACACCTCCTGCATCTTCCTCTCATAGATATTCTCTTAGAGAGGAAGGCCAGGATAGTCTCCTACAGATTCCTGTCTTTGGAAAGGCAAATTAATGGAGAGCAACTCGGGGATCACTCCGGGATACTGAGTGAAACAAAAAAACACCAAATTCTCGGGATGGTTCCTGACTTGCTAGCCACAAAACTACACGTAAAAAACTCGTTCAAAGTCCTTTTTCCGAAGAAAGACGAATGAGTAAGGGGACAAATCCTCTTTCCAGAGACTAAATAAGTAATGTACACAGCTTGAAAACCCCAGATAGAGTTGGGGCCGGTGTTTTCAGCAGGAAACCAAAGATTGAAATATCTACCAGTCTTGGCAGGTATGCTACAATCTTTCAGGCTGAAGTCTGCTATCGAATTGTGTGAAAGAAAGTTAACCAACAGACCTTTAGCAAACAAAAAATAAGTATAATATTAGACAGCCAGGCTGCTTTAAAAGCACTGAGCTCCAACAAGATAAATTCTAAACTTGTATGGAATTGCATCGAATCCTTAAAGTACCTTGGTGCGAACAACAGGGTGACCCTACTGTGGGTACCTGGGCACCAGGGGGTGGAGGGAAAAAAAAATCCGACACCCTTGCAAAACAGGGGGCCGATTCTGCGTTCACTGTACCAGAACCGGTTTTTGGAATCACCACAAATGCCGCCAAAACAATTATTTCGGACTGGGCGGAGAGGAAAATACTCACGTACTGGTCCGATATACCAGGGTTAACTCACTCGAAGGCGTTTCTACCTAAACCCTCGAGAAACACAACTAAGCAGATCCTAGAAAGGAGCAGGACTGACCTACGAATTCTAACGGGACTGCTCATAGGACTCTGTCGTCTAAGATACCACCTCGGAAAGATAGATCTGAATCAACAAACGGACTGTCGGTTTTGCTGCGTGGAAGACGAAACTGCTGAACATATACTATGTTCATGCCCCGGCCTGGGAAGAATAAGGTTCAAAATATTTGAATACACCAACCTAGAACCTACCGATTTCAAAAAAATCTTACCCTATACAACCATGAACTTCGTGAGAATGGCTGGATTGTGCGGTGAACTGTAACCTCTAGGGGTGAGCCACAATAGATCTACTAAAGGTCGCGGTGGAGGGGCGACTACGCTCCACTCACATGTTACCTAACCTAACCCATTTAATTCTGTTAATTATTTTGGTAATAAAACTGTTCCCGTAAATTATTTTTCTCAATAACTGTAGAATAAATAGGGTTATAATTATGCGGTTTTGACGGTTGTATTTTAATAGATTGTGAAAAACTGAAAATATATACAGGGTGTACTGTTTAAAAAATTACGTCAATAAGTTATGTTGGAGTTAAAGTTCACCCTGTATACTTTTAATCGACTTAAAATTGGTTGTCTGTAAAGTCGGTTTACGGATGATTATTTTACGTGATAACGTTATATGAAAACATTGATGAAAAATTGCATACTTTTATGAATTGAATTGAATTATTATCACTGAATTATCATTATTTTGTATAATACAAAGAAAAAGTTAATTGAAAATTATAATCTTTTCGATAAATTAACATTTATTTGCACTCGTTAAATTCAAATTGTTGTTGTAATGAACAATGGAAACCACATTAACTTTTCACTTTACTTTATAAACAGTTGACAAAACAGTTCACGTGTAGGTTGTGTGCTGCCGCTGTCTCTCTTTTACTCGGACGCATCGGCTGATGGAGTGGAAGAGAGATAGATGCGTCACAAGCCAAACGCTTTGGCCGATCGTGCCTCTCTATCGCTTGTTCTGCGCTCTCGCTTGAATGCTCGGCTCAGGCGGAACGTGACAGTGAGTCATGTGCGCGCAGCCAGCGTTTATCGATTTATAAGACATTATCACGTCAAGAACTTTTATTCAACATTTTTTTTTGCAAATCTAACAAAAATCAAAATATTAGCAAGGTACAATACTTTATGTACACACTGTATATATAGATAAATAGATCATGACGCGGACACTTTCAGACTTTAAAAATTATTTTTATTACATTTAACTTTATCCAAATTAATACCACAAGAGGACTAAAAAATGCTTAACTCACTTGTGTCACCATCTTCCGGTATATTGTGTCATATAATTATTGTTACAACGTAGGAAATATTTAGTAGATTAGTTAACTAAAGTAACAAGTCTTTGTAATATTTTCGGACAAATTAATTGGGCTGACAATTCATGATATTATAGCCCAAGAGCCCACGACGGCCAGACCTTCGTTATTTTATAAAAGCTTAAAGTTTTTCTGTTGCATGTCCTGTATACAGGTAAAAGCGACCAGCGACTATAGAGTTTGAGTTGTGGTTACAGGTATTAAAGGTGTATAAAATAGTACCTTAAATTCGTTAAAGTATAAAGCTCAATTTTTTTATATTTTCTTTGTCAAATTTGACGCTAGCAATCTATAATATTGCAAAAGCGAGCTATTGCAGCAATTTCTGCGAGAAAATAATATATGTACCATTTGAAATAATGCTCATCTGAAAAATCAAACCACGTATCAACCAGAAAATAACGGCTGGGTGTTGAAAAATGACAAATACCAGTTCAAATGGTTTGAAGGGGATCAACTACCAAGTTATGTTAGTGATTCGCTCAAAACTCAATCGGGTATGTAATTATTATGATTATTATTATTATGATTTATTCATAATTGTATAAACTTGCTTATTTTTAAGAAACTGACGAAGAAGGCGATAATGACGACGATCATGCCATCGACTGGAGGAGTAGAGACGAATAAAATGAAAATATCGACGACATTGATGATATTTATTTTATTTATTTATTATATTTATTTTTTATTTTTTACTTTATATAACATGGATATGAACGTGTTAAAATTATTTTTTTATTGGATATCTTAAAAGATCGCAATCGACTAAGCACTCGCGCTTGCACCTACATCGGACTTTCAATGTTTCAATGTGTCTTGCAAGATGTCAAAACCATTAAAACTGTCCAGCTATTGAGGTAACATTTTTTTTTAGGTCCCCAGGTAACATATATAAAATTTAGCTTTTATACTATAACGTAAGTATAATTATAATTTATTAAAGTTTAGGGGTGTCTGACAGGGGGTAGCAACTGTCATAAGTGTCCGGCAATGGATAACGAGATATCTTAAGTTATCCCGAAGGAAATATAAAATATATATATATATATATATATATATATATATATATATATATATTTATATATATATATATATATATATATATACATGCTTGATAAGCATCTGTATACCTTGCTTCCTGTGATGGGGTAGTATACACGGTTATATATCAGATGTAATTCAATGCCTGTCGTAGGCATATAGCCAGAGAAGTATTTTGTTTTCTAATATATAATCGACCCACCTATACTTATATGTTAAAAATATGTAGGTACATACAGCAGTCATAATTTTCACATCAAATTTTCGCTGTCGGGCTTCATTATACTTGTATAGTTTATTGCAATAATGCAGTTTTCTATAATTTTCGCACATTATAGTATTCTCAATTTGGGGAAGTTATTTACCGGGTGGTGCTTGTTAAAAAGTATAGATGTCGCCACCAACGCTTTTGCGTGGTCCTTCATGTGTACTTAATAGGAGTCTAGGATTGAATGTAGTTGTTCGAGAAAACTTACCCTGTACTGATGAGGAGCAATCACTCCGGAACTAGTATACAGGTGGTTTCTTCGAGCAAATAAATTCAATAGCCCTTTTCTCTTATTTAACATGCATCTGTATACCTTGCTTTTTGTGATGGGGTAGTATACACGGTTATATATCAGATGTCATTCAATGCCTGTCGTAGGCATATAGCCAGAGGAGTATTTTGTTTTCTGATATATAATCGACCCACCTATACCTATATAATAAAAATATGTAGGTACATACAGCAGTCATAATTTTCACATATATATCCAAATAGCTTCTGCGAAGAAGTATTGTATGCTGTAAAATTTATAGAAAACTATAATATTATTATAGAAAACTATAAACATTTGTATAACTGATTTTTAAAAAATAAATAAAAATAAAAAATAGTTTTCTATAAATTTTGCAGATAACAATACTTCTTCGCAGAAGCTATTCACCGGGGAGTGCTTGTTAAAAAGTATAGATGTCGTGACTGGCGCTTTTCGCATAGCACTTCATGTGTACTTGGTAGGAGTCGGAGCTGTCCATCGGTGGTCTCTTCGGATGGATAAATCTAATAGTTCCTTCTCTTACTTATCAAGCATCTGCATATTGTTACCCGAAATGGGGTATTATACACGATTATGTATCAGATGTAATTTAATGCCTGTCGCGGCATATAGCCAGAGAAGTAGTTGTTTTTTTATACATAATCGACCCACATAAACCTATAATATAGGTGACATACAGCGAAATTAGCTGATTTTTTAAATATCAGTTATACATTTTATTTATACTTTAACGAATTTAAGGTACTATTTTATACACCTTTACTACCTGTTACCTGCCGCACAAGTAACCACAACCAAAACTCTATAGTCGCTGGTCGTTGTTACCTATACACGGGACATGCACAGAAAAACTTTCAGCTTTCATAAAATAACGCAGGTCTGGCCATCGTGGGCTCTTGCTCTATTAGAAATTGTCATTTTCAGCTCTCTCGCAATGTCAACAGCTGTTGATGATGGGCGGTAATGAGTTGGAAGTAGCGGTGCGAAGGGGAGACATCTATTCGATAATGATTCAACATTTGATCGAACGTGGAAACTTTTCCGAAGCCAAACAATCGTTCGTCGAGCTGCGCCATCTGTTGGAACGGAATGGTAATACTCCCGTTACCTATTATTTGAATAAAGAGGTTTTGGAAAAGTTGGCAAACGGACTCGGTGTATCTGTAAGTCATTTGGTTCCAGCACCTGCAAAAATGGTCGTGGATAATGAATATGTTGACGAAGAAGTCGTCGAAGAATGAGTTGTTTTTTGTAGTAAGAATTAGTGAAATACGTTGATTTGTTAAGTAGCAAAAATAAAGTGTTTGGAAAGTACGAGTTAATATTTTAATCGGTGTATTAAGAGACGTTTCACGTTAAATTCTGACAGTTAAACAAACTTATTAATCCATAAAAATCCTCAGGAAATTATTGGGTTCGTTCATATAGAAAATCTGCAACAATTTATGATAGTATAACAAATTGCCACGTCTTTTTTTCGTTTTCTAAAGAGTACTCTGCCAGCGGTCTCTCAAAGGCAAATTATGCCCGAGCTCAGCCGTAGAGGGTAGAAGAAAAAAAATAAAAATATAAAAGTGAGCCACGCCACCGACTTAGACGGTTCAAGCCGGAAACCCCTAGGTCTTATAGGCACTAGCAGAGCCACACGATAAACAACTAAGATTATGGTGAACCAAATAAATAAAATTATAGCAAAAATATATTGGATACTTTACTCACACAATAAATTAAAATACACAGCTCAATAACAAAATTATAACAAATATAATCAAAATTAACAGCCAACAATAAATCGAAACTTCAAAATTTACAACTTTATAAGACAACAATAAATCAAAAATCCATAGTTTACGATTCCATAAAATAATTAAAACAAAGGTAAGAATAACAAACCTTATCAGGTTACCAAAAGAAACGTATACAAGTCAACTTTTTAACAATACTTCATCAACGTTCACGTACGGCTGCTAATTTACTCACGTTTTTTTTTTCCATTTACATAAAGATTTACACTGTTAAAACAATCGAGCTTATTTAAAAATATTTCTTTTTACGATGGCTGTCCTTCAAAATAGCAATATTGTAGGATATTTACAAATAAGTATGAAGAAAACATTTTTACTTAGACACAAAGAACTATTGAGAATATTACTTTAATCAAAGTTCAGCCTTGGCATATTATCCAATGCAATAAATAGTTTTCAACAGTGTACCGTATTAATAAATTAAAACAAAACTTAATCGTGGTGTCAAAAACAAATCACGTCGTTTAAATATTCTAAAATAAATCACTTGTAACCTTTGGGTATAAGAATTTACTAATCCTGTGGCCTACTCCTGTGGCCGGTTTGATTATGGATCTGCACCTGCTACTTAACAATGGCTTCCCTCCATCAGATCCCGCATGCGGATATTTTAACTCGACACCAAAATCCAAAATATCAACAACAAAGGTAAGATAGAATGGTCAAGTTAAAAATTAAATGGTTTTTCTTTAAAATCCAATTAAGATGGCCCAAATACAGCCAGAAAAAACCGTAGAGGTTCTGCTCACGTGTTAATATCAAATCGTTCCAAAAAAACTCTCACCACCACCCGACTTCGAAGACTGACACCAAACGACTGACTAAACTACTGACTCCCAGGCCGGATATCAAAAATGACACGGAACACGCGTCAACCAACAATCTTCACAAATCTATGTTCCAAACTCATAATCGCACTCGTCCGTGTTGATAGCCAGCCCATCCACACAGAAATGCAAACCAAACAATAATATAGCTGACAACACACGACAATCGAGGCCAAAAATCAAGGCAAAATCTAATAACAAAAAACCGCACTCCATCTCCATCGATTAACAAAAATGTCACAGCCATTAATAATTGAATCCTATCACTATTTACAACGAGTGATATATTTAAATTACAACAAAATACGGTAAGCGAAACTATTTACGAGTACCTGAGGAATACAAAAACTATCAGAGACCCAATTAATAATGGAACTGTAATAATGGTGCTGGCTATCAACACGGACTTGTGAATATTCTTGGTTTACGTCAATTCCGTGTCATTTTTCTTGATATCCGGCTTGGGAAGGAGTCAGTCGTTTGGTGGCAGTCTTGGGAGTGGTGTGGTGAGAATTTTTGGGACGGTGTGATATTGGCAAGTGTGCAGAACGTCTACGGTTTTCTTTTCATATCTGGCTGTATTTGGGCCATCTTAATTGGATTTTGAAGAAAAACCATTTAATTTTTAACTTGACCATTCTATCTTACCTTCGTTGTTGATATTTTGGATTTTAGTGTCGAGTTAAAATAACCGCATGCGGGATTTATTTGAGGGAAGCCATTGTTAATTAGCAGGTTCCATAATCAAACCGGCCACAGGAGTAGTGCATTCGTATCATCCATATCGACGATAAATTGCAGTGTTATAAAGACTTGCTTGGTGTTTTTAGCAGGAACTCCGTATTAAGGTGATCAAGATTAAAGTTATTCTTTTTTTTTTATATTTGATCTACAATATACGTTTACCCAAAGATTACAAGTGATTTATGTTTGAATATTTAACGACGTGACTTATTTTTGACACCACGATTAAGTTTTGTTTTAATTTATTAATATGGTACATTGTTGAAAACTATTTATTGCATTGGATAATATGCCAAGGCTGAACTTTGATTAAAGTAATCTTCTCAATAGTTCTTTGTGTCCAAGTAAAAATGTTTTCTTCATACTTATTTGTAAATATCCTACAATATTGATATTTTGAAGGACAGCCATTGTAAAAAGAAATACTTTTAAATAAGCTCGATTGTTTTAACAGTGTAAATCTTTATGTAAATGGTAAAAACATGAGTAAATTAGCAGCCTTATGTGAACGTTTGATTTAGTGTTTTTAAGAAGTTGACTTATATACGTTTTTTTGGTAACTTGGTAAGGTCTGTTACTCTTACTTTTGTTTTGGTTGTTTTATAAAGTTGTAAATTTTGAATTTTTGGTTTGTTGTGGCAAAAAAGATTTACCATAGCTGTTAATTTTGATTATATTTGTTATAATTTTATTATTGAACTGTGTACTTTGATTTATTGTTAGCTGTTGATTTTGTAAAGTATCCAATATATTTTAGCTATAATTTCATTTATTTAGTTCACCATAATCTCAGTTGTTTATCGTGTGGCTCTGCTAGTGCCTATAAGACCTAGTGGTTTCCGGCTTGAACCGTCTAAGTCGGTGGCGCGGCTCACTTTTATATATTTTTTTTCTTCTACCCTCTACGGCTGAGCTCGGGCATAATTTGCCAGTAGAGAGACCGCTGGCAGAGTACTCTATAGAGAACGAAAAAGACGTGGCAAACACTTTATTTTTACTGAATTTTATGTCTAATTATTTTGAGAAATTTTAATGAGAAAATGATGTAAGTTTACTTACTTAACTAACTGCAAAGTTTTTAAATTAGTAAGTATTTTGTATCTATAAGAAAAAAACTAGAGATTAAATTTAGCTAAGGGGGTCTGAGGTATCACTTCATTTTGGAAAAGGGGTCTCTTGCCCAAAATAGTCTGAGAACTAGACCAATTCGATTTGTATCAATCTGATCTTCAATCCCTTTTCATATAAAACATGAGCAAATCATTTATCAAAATGCTCGCCAGTTTTTTAACTATTCAGTTTTTCTTTATAATTATTATTTCGTTATACAATACTAATGTTATGCATTTTGCCCTGCTACTGGAGGGTAAGCGATTCGAGCTTAGATAAGGAAAGAGAGTCGAATTAACTTGAAGCATGTGCTTGTTATGATGAGACGCCAAAAAGCATTAAAAGAACATTAGATAAACACGCATAAAATCAATCAATACTTAAAACATAATTTTTATTTAGAATTTTCATAACGTGGCATTTAAAAATAAAATATGGTTTATCTATGAAAAAATGTATTGTAGATAGGAGAAAAATTTACGTGATCTCTATCGATTAATTAGCTTTTAAATATGTAACATTACTTCATTTGAGATAATTAATTAGTCATTCCAAATAATGCATGCTTATTTCGCAATATTTTATTATCAGTAATAAATTTGTTCGAAGATTGTAATTGCGCAACAAATTGCAACTTTAGTAGTCAACAATGGG
This sequence comes from Agelastica alni, assembly GCA_950111635.1. Taxonomy (NCBI): domain Eukaryota; kingdom Metazoa; phylum Arthropoda; class Insecta; order Coleoptera; family Chrysomelidae; genus Agelastica; species Agelastica alni. The sequence goes on along the minus strand of OX467709.1, from coordinate 27,590,586 downwards.
TAATTCTATCGCTTAATAACAACTGTCGTCCAGGTATTTAACTTTTACTATCTTATCTACGGTTTTTTGTAACCAAAAACCTTTTACGTATCCTCCAAACACATTTTTAATAATGGTATCGATGTTATCTACCTTCGCTACGCTTCTTTCAACAGGGTCGTATTCGGGAAAAAATTTGGAAAGCTATTGTTGATGAGGCATCAACATTCTTAGTTTCAACTTATGAGTCGCGGTTTTTAAATTTTTATTATTATTATTATTACATGATAAGTGCAGAGGAGCAAGTCCTGTTTTGCACATAATAAGTTACAGAATATAAATAAAACAATAACTGACACTAAGCCAAAAAAACTAAAAATTAAAAATATAGGTGTCCATTTGATTTTTAAAACTATTACATACATACATAAAGTCACCCCTTTTTTCCATAGGGGTAGGCAGAGACCACTTCCTTCCACTTGCTACGGTTCGTACACACATCTTTTGCTTCCTCTACTTTCATCAGTGCTCTCATACATGATTTTCGGTTGTTGGTACTCTTGACCTGGCCTTTCTTCAAAACAATGTTAATCTGATCGAGATATGTTCCCCGAGGTCGACCTCTACCGATTTGCCCATCCACACTCGCCTTATAAACTATTAACATTTTCTGAATTAATTATTTGCTGAGGTAGACCATTCCAAATATCAAAAATTCTGCTACTTATAAAGTTTTGCCTGTAACGAGCTCTAAAATGCTCTTTCTTCAGCTTTAAGGAGTGCCCACGGAGACGGTCGTGTAAATGAAGGAAGAAAGCTGTTTGAAGGTCGCCGAACTTGAATTTCAAAATTCGAAAGGAAAATATAAGGTCACCTCGGAGACGTCTTTCTTCGAATTTTGTAAGGTTTGCCATTGATAATCTCTCTTCGTACGTAGGTCTAACACGACCAAAAAAAAAATCTGGTTGCGCGTCTTTGTACTTTTTCCAGCATTTCACGATCTCGAACTAAATCTGGATACCACGAAGGCCCGGCGTATTCAAGTATGGGTCGGACATAGCACTTGTTAAGTTTGCAGTATGTTTCGAAAGAAGCTTTAGAGAAAGTTTTTTGTATTAGGAACAATTTAGAGTTCGCGCGTATGAGAAATATGATCACTCCACGTAAGTTTCGAGTTTACTAATAAACCAAGGTCGGTATGTGATGAGACCGTGGTTAATGTATGTCCACTGATGGAATACAGATTTTGCGGGTTATTGTTTCCGACGTGTAACACGACACACTTATCAATGTTCAGAGGCATCAACAAATTGGAACACCATTCTTGTATTTTATCGAGATCATTCTGCAAACTTAGATAACTGATGTTGGGATTTCCGTAGAGTTTCGTGTCGTCAGCGTAAGCCGAAATTGAGTTTGACAGACAGTATCGAAGATCACTGGAATATGCGATGAAAAGTAAGGGTCCAAGAACGGAACCTTGTGAAATACCGCTAGTTACGGGTCTTTCCTCGGAGAATTCTTGTCCAACTCTGACTTTTAATAACCGGTAACTAACCTAACCTAACCTAACCTAACCATGTTGGAAATTTGGGATTACATTTTCCCGCAACAAAAAGTCGACCATTTGGTCGGCAACAATGGATTCCATTACTTTGGAGACAATGGGTAAGAGGCTTATGAGACGGTAGTTGCTAGGATCCAACTTATTGCCTTTTTTAAATATTGGAGTGACTGATGCTTATTTCCAGGTTGGCGGAATACAACCTTCCGAAAATGAGGATGATTTTGGACAGCGGATATGATAATGTGTGAGCACATTTTTCAAAAAATAATGCAGTCAATCCATCTAGACCTGGGGAAGAATCGGTTTTAAGATGTAGCAGGCGATCTAGAATTTGGTTATGAGGAAAGATGATATTGTGAAGTGATGCTTCCATAGAAGGTCCTAACAAGGCTGGTAGTGCATCAACGGGTGGTTCGTTTGTAAAAACGTTAGCGTAAGACAAAGCAGGAACTTTAGCTGTTTCGTAATCAGGGCACAGGTTTCCATCTTCTTGTTGTAAAGATGGGGGGGGGGGGGTGGCAACTTTTTAAGAAAGCGATGTGCGAATGTATTTTACTTTTTACTGCTACCACTGTTGACAATGTTTTTTTTATAGTTTGGTCTAGAGCTAGATAGTTGCTTTCTCAGTCGGTTAGAAAAACTTCTATGTGTTAGGAAGTCAGAGAGATTAGAAGATTGTTTATATTTCTTCCATAAGTTCCGCTTGTGTTTCAGCATCTGTAGAAGTTCCCAGTTAATCCATGGTTTTAGTTTGTTACGGTATGCTCTTAGTTCGGTAGTACTCTCCTTGAGACAATAAGTTGTTATAGAGTGAAATATGTTCCATAATGATGTACAATTGTTTGAGTCACATAATACTTAATCCCACTCTGGGTTGGTCGACTTGGAACTTCTTCTCACAGAAAATCTGTAGACGAAAAACAATGTTCAAGTATTAAAAAAAAATCAATTTTCATATGAGGAGCTAAAGAACAAAAACGAAATTGTCTACAATTTGACGAATTTTGTATTTTGGTGTTTTTGGACACTTATTGTACGTCTTTTTTATACACGCAACCGCATAATGTTAAATTCAGCAGCGAGTTTGTCCGATAAAAATACTCTTTCCTGAAAAATTTCTTTTGTGGGACAAAATTCTTTCGCTCGCCAGCTTCTCATATTATAAACAATTTGCTAAACCATACAGCAATTTATAAATTCCATACACTGTCTAATATACAAAAAAAACGTGAAAAAAATGTGACAGACTTGAACTTTTATTTCTGAAATTGCTCTAATGGGAAGAGGCATATTACGAGGGCGGTTTGATACCGCAAATAAACATTTTATTTTTCTACATAATAACCTTTTAGCTTGATACATTTAGTCCAGCGTTTTTCTAATTTTTTTATTCCCTCCAAATAATAGGTTTTTTCAAAGCTCTTAAAATACGCGTTTGTTTCGGTAATGACTACTTCATTCGACTCAAATCTCTTACCGCACAGCCATTTCTTTAGGTTTGGAAACAGAAAATAGTCACAGGGGGCTAAATCTGGAGAATATGCTGGATGAAGTAGCAGTTCGTATCCCAATTCGTGGATTTTGGCCATCGTGACTAGACAAGTGTGCACACGTGCATTGTCTTGATGGAACAGCACTTTCTTCTTCGCCAAATGCGGCCGTTTTTTATTCAAATCAACGTCGAATCTGTTCAAAAGCTTTGAATAATATTCGCCGGTGATCGTTTTACCTTTCTTGAGGTAATCGATGTGAATGACACCGCGTACATCCCAAAAAACTGTGGTCATGACCTTGTTGGCTGACAGACGCCTTCTTTGGTCCACGTTCACCCCGAGCAACCCACTGTTTCGATTGTTCCTTGGTCTCTGGCGTGTTGTGATGGATCCATGTTTCATCCACAGTAACAAAACGGCGCAAAAATTTGTCCGGATTACGGCTGAACATCGCTAAACACTCTTTTGAAGTGGTCACACGATTGCGCTTATGGTCGAGTGTGAGCAATCGCGGCACCCATCTCGCAGAGAGTTTTTTCATGTCCAAATATTCGTGTAAAATATGATGTACCCGTTCAGTTGAGATACACCTACAGCATGAGCCAACTCACGCACTTTCATTCTCCGATCATCCAATATTATTTCATGGATTTTATCGACGATTTCCGGCGTGATCACTTCTTTTGGGCGACCTGGACGTTCGGGGTCACTAGTGCTGGTACGACCACAACGGAACTCTGTAAACCACTTCTTAACCATTGAAATTGATGGTGCCGAGTCCCCGTAGTATTTATCAAGTCTTTCCTTAGTTTCAGTGATGGAATTTTTACGTAAAAAGTAATGCTTAATCAGCACACGAAATTCACTTTTTTCCATTTTCGTAAAAATTCACCAGGTTGTCTGCTTTGAACGGCTATCAAACACCAACTGCACGACGTAGCTTGCTCAAAATTAGAAAATTGCCCACTGATAGATTATAGTTGACGGCAGCACTGTTGCATTTGGAGTAACTGCGCGGGAAATTCAAAAAGTCACTGACTTATCAAACTGCCCTCGTATATAGAATGTAAATTTTAAGATAATGAAATGAATGAAAATGAATGTAATTTACGATTTTATAAAATACTTTTTCTTCACTTAGCTCCCGATTAACTCGGAACAACAGTGTATCCAAGCGCTTTTTGAAAGGTAGACATATTTAAATTTAAAATAAACAAAACTCTTTAATGGCACTATACACGATATTAAGTTTACTTTAAACAAATGCTTGCGGAAAACTGTCAATATAATATAGGGTGTGGCGCGAAAAGTTTTGATTAAAAGTAATGGCGGATATAGTTATGTTAAAAATCTAAAATTACGACGGTATAGGTTTTGGATGAAGCTAAATTCAAATATAATGTCCTGAATGTGGCACTTCCGGTTATACCTGAAGTAGACGTCAACTTTGTATTTTAAATAAAACCTAATATTTTTTATTTTATTTTCGAATTCTACATGAAATTTTAGATAAAATTTGTGTACAATGTCCTTTACCAAAAATAAAGTATTTTCGAGATATTTCGATTTTTTTTTAAAATTTTGAAAAAATCCTTGTCCACATTGAATAACGATATCTCCATTAATAACGAAGCTAGTGACGTGAAATTGTAACCAATAAACAACAAGCGCTTGCCCGTTAACTCCAACTCATTGATATTTCATACAGGGTGTTTTAGCCGCCAACATGCACGATTTAAATCATTTATAAGTTGCTTACTTCAAATAGAACACCCTGTATTTTATTAATCTGAATGAATTATTCTCCCCTCTCATAAAATGTCCAAAATATTTCATTTTATGTTTTGTGATGGTAAACATGACTTCTAGTTGCTTCTGGAGACAGTCAAGCAGCTCTGTGTTTTAGACTCTGTCTACCCATGATATTCGTAGCAGGCGACGGTAGCACCACATCTTAAACGCTTCTATTCGGTTACACATTGCTTTTGTTAAAGTCCATCCTTCCATTCCATAGTACAGAATTGAAAATACGTAGCACCGTAGTAAACGAATACGTAGGGGTATTGAGAAGTCTCGAGATGTAAGAACCTTCTTCATGTTGCTAAATGCTGCCCTAGCCTGCTCGATGCGGAACCTCATTTCCTGCGTGCTATCCCACTTATTGTTCAATAAGCATCCCAGATATCTAAAACTGGAGATTTGCTGAATTTGTTTGTTGCCTGTACTCAGGTTTGCTGGAAGCTCACCATTTTTCCTAATAACCATAGCTTTGGTTTTGCTGATATTTAATTTAAGCCCTCTTTCTTCGCTTTTAGCTACAACCCTATCTAGTAACGCCTGCAAGTCATCAGCACTTCCTGCCGGTAGAACTGTGTCGTCCGCATAACGCAAGTTATTTATTACTTTTCCGTTGACAACAATTCCTTCCCATGCTTCGTCCAATGCGTCGGCAAAAATTTGCTCAGAATATATGTTAAAGAGTAGTCGGGAAAGGATACACCCTTGCTTCACACTTCGGTAAATGGGAACGTACTCGGTAGTCATGTCCTCAACTTTGACAGCAGCGATTTGATTGTAATACAGATTTTTTATAATGCGGATGTCTCTGCCATCTAAGTTCATATTCTGAAGGATGTTGATAAGTTTCCCGTGGTCGACACAGTCAAATGCTTTCTGGTAATCGAGAAAACATGCGTATACATCGGAGGACATGTCACGGCATCTCTGTATTAAGACGTGTATGCCGAATAGTGCTTCTCTCGTTCCAAGCCCGTTTATCATCATCAGTCAACCATCTCGTGTCCACTGCTGGACGTAGGTCTCTCTCATTCTTCTTCATGCATCTCGGTCATGTGCTGCCTGCATCCAGTTGCTGTGACAGCGTTTCAGATCATCGGTCCATCTTGTTGGTGGACGGCCTCGGTTTCGGTAGGCTTCTTGTCTCGGCCTCCACTCTAATATTCGTTTTGTCTATCTGTTGTCCGTCATTCTGGCGACATGTCCTGCCCAATTTTACTTGAGGGTTGTTATCTTCTCTATCGCATCTAGAACTCCTGTTCGGCATCGAATTTCTCGGGGTCTCTGCTCCATAGGTAAGAACTGGCAGCACGCAATGATTGAATGTTTTCCTTTTAAGGTTTGCTGGGATATCTGATTTGAAATCATAATTAAGTTTGCCGAAAGCTACCCAGGCCAATCTAATGCGGCGGTTTAGTTCGATGGTTTGGTTATCTCTTCCAAGGCAAATCTCGTGTCTTAGGTATTTGTAGGAAGTAGTCTGATCGATGGCTGCTCCAGCAATGTTTATGCTTTCGCTGGATATTAGATTTGTCATAATTTGTGTTTTAGATATATTTATTTAGCCTAAGCCCGTTACGAAATCTAAATTGAGTGTCAGAGAGGTGTTCCTCGCATTTACGGTATAATCGACCATGTATTATTTTAAGAAATATTTTAGCATATGACTCATTATGCTAATCGTGCGGTAGTCTCCGCATGTTTTTGGCCATGTCTTCTTAGGTAGTGTGACAAAGACAGACTCCAACCAATCACTTGGTATTTTTCCAGAAACATAAATGGCGTTGAAGAGGCTGATCAGTTTATCTGTAGATTGGTCGTTGAAAAGCTTGAGTACTTCCGAATAGACGTCGTCTGGACCGGCGGACTTTCCAGATCATATAATCACCGTCTTTTGAATGCTTCTGGTGTTTCAATTGAAACAGTACGTCGAAGATAACACGTGGTTAACTTACGTTCACGACGACTTTTAGAAATGGTTCCATTAAAACAAATTCATATGCGTGCTCGATTGGCATGGGCTAATGAACGTGTGAATTGGAATGCTGAATGGAGGTCCGCATTGTTCACAAATGAGTCGAGGTATGGACAGTTTACTGATAATCGGCGTGTTGGTGTATGGATTCTTGTTCTAATGTCCAGAAATCAAAGAGCAGTGCAGAAAGTTCATCTGATCAGAGGTCGTACAGTTGCTGTTTGGGGAGGCATTCGTTTTAATGAGCGTAAAGTATTGTTAGTGCTTGATGGAAACATGACTGCGCAG